>OY747106.1:2645440-3943380 GCA_963556455.1 Epiblema foenella
CAAAATAAAAGGTAAATATTTCATGAAATTAGCCAGAATCACAAAGCCACAGTTACTAAGTATTTATGTTTTGAGGATATGTACAGCATAATCCAAATTATTACAATGTTACGACGAGCTGGTGTACCTAGCATGCCCCACTGGCACCGTCATCAATATCCAGGCCACGTATGACAAGGGCGCAAAGCACGCATGCTTGGACGGTGCTACGCAGGTGTGTTTGATTCTATAAAAAATAATGTAAGTGCTAAATAATAGTTGGAATACAATGTCGAATTTTTGATTTTGGTACCGTACATTAAAAAGCAATTTTAGAAAAGCCGTGTGAGAATATTTAGGTAATATTAACCAATTACTATTCATTTTCAACTGGTAAAATAATTCAAATGTAAACCGACACACGTAGATTAGACGAATTTGTAAAGCATAATTATGATAAAGAGATGAAAATTAGATATTTAATGTTAATTTTGTCTTCATTAGCACAACTAAAATTACAATTTTCGCTACGCTTATTATCTGTGTCAGTCTTATTCAAATTAGTATACCGTTTCATTCGGTAGATAGTAACATTATTTGATGTTAAGTCTGAGGGTCTCCCTCGAACCGAAAACATAATATCTTCCTGTCAGTCTCACTTCTATATAATAATAACAATTAAGTTTGTACTCCGATTCAATAGCTACGAGGGGCGTTCAAAATATTCTCGGTATTGGAATGAAAACAAACAAGTATGAACAGTTTGATATTTTTTATTTTTCAATATACTCCCCCCCTATGTTAATACACTTAAAAGATCGATCAATTATTTTTTTTAATCCCTCATAAAAATATTTTTTATCCTTGGTATAAAAGTGCTCCTCTACTGCCGCCTTCAACGCCTCATCGTCAAAAAATCGATTTCCACGCAGATCCTTTTTGAGATTGGGGAACAAAAAGAAGTCGCTGGGGGCTAAGTCCGGACTATACGGTGGATGAGTTATAGTTCCGAACCCACATTCAGCAATAGCTGCGTTGGCAATATGAGCAGTATGGACAGGGGCGTTGTCATGCAGAAGCAGAATACCTTTAGACAACTTTCCTCGCCTTTTTTCTTTTATTGCGTCCCTTAATTGATGTAGAATATTCGCGTAGTACTGTCCCGTGATATTTACACCTTTTTCTTTATAATCGATCAACAATACTCCTTCACAATCCCAAAATATTGTTGCCATGACCTTGCCAGCGGAAGGGACGACCTTGAACTTCTTGGGATGAGCTGAACCCTTAATGTGCCACTGCATGGACTCCTGTTTACTCTCTGGGTCATAATGATGAACCCAGGTTTCATCTCCAGTAACTATCTTTTGCAGCACCTCATCAGGATTTTCACCACACAGGTCAATAAAATCGGAACAGCAAGCTGCACGCACATCTTTTTGAAGTCGAGTCAGCATTCGCGGAACCCATCTTGCACTGACCTTTGACATATTAAGATGGTCATGGATAATGTCATGTACGGTACCAATAGAAAGATTGGTTACTTGAGCTATTGATTTTATCTTCACTCGACCATCTTCCATCTTCATCTTCTGATCAATATTTTCTTGTGAAGTAGCTACTACAGGCCGGCCAGGTCTAGGGTCATCTTCAATACTCTCCCTGCCACGTTTGAATTCGCTTGACCACTTTTGAATTGTAGATAAAGAAGGAGCAGACTCACAGTAAACACAATCCATTTCCTCTTTTATGGTTTTTTGGTTTTTACCCTGTTTCGTCAAGAATTTTATTACGGAACGATGTTCTAATTTCGTTAACATTGTTAATTCACTCATTGTGTTCGTGTTTGTTCAGAAATTGCAGAAAAACAAAAGAACATCTCGGTTTGAATTATACTTTTTTTTAATGTCAAAGAATGAACCTTACCAGCCAGTAACAAAACAAATTCAAAAAGCGGTTATAAGATATCAATACCGAGAATATTTTGAAAGCCCCTCGTACTACAGTAATTATTTCTAAAATAAATTAAATAACTAAGAGGGTACTATAAAATAAAAAATAACAGATAAAGCTTAACCTAAATTATTATCAAATATAAATTAACAAAAATAAAAACTGACAATTATAAAAAGAAGTTTGTACTTGAATGAATATATAATAATAATTATTATTATTATTATTTGCTAAACACAAGGGAAATACATAAAAAAGAAAGAGCAGTGCTACTTAAATAATGCATTGAGGTTGAACACGATACGTCACGATAGCGCGCACGTGAGTGAGTGTGTGTGTGTGCGTGTGCGTGGGCGCGTGCGTGCGTGCGTGCGTGCATGCGTGCGTGTGTGTGTGTGTAAATGCGAAGTTGAATATGGTTTGGAGATCGCCTTGCGATTATATCCACGACGCAATATCCCTAGGCAGGTAATTGATGACATGAAAGAAACCTAAATTTATTAAACATATTACATAGAAGGCACTCATCAATATAAAAAAAATATTATAATAACAAACAAAAAAATAATAACATATAATGTAAATGTTACTATGGTTGAAATAGACTAACGTAACATTATGAGCACCATGTAAGAATAGAAATAATGCAAACTCATTAGTTAAGCAAAATATTAAAACTTAGAGATTAACTAATTGTAAATAGTAAACACTGTTTAAAAATAAACAGTTTTTTTTAGTCTGAGACAGCGATGTTTGCATATGTCTAGGAGGTGCGTGTTGTTTCTTGGAATAGATATGGACACAGAATAATAATTAATAGAATTCAATTCCAAATAAAAATATGTTGACGGACAGACGACGAAGTGAGCCTATAAGGGTTCGTTTTTAGAGTTCCGTAACCAAAGGGTGAATCGGACCCTATTACTAAGACTCAGCTGACCGTCCGTCTGTCTGTCTGTTCGTTTGACACAAGGCCCCTATATTTCACGAAGTTGACATATGTATATATTTGACATATGTAGGCTGATAATCGACAATTTTCATGTGAAAACTGTTTCACCAACTACAATTGTGATGTTTTTTCACAATAGTCGCGCCTGTCAGCTTTGGTGAAATAGGGGCCAGGCTATCTCATGAACCGTGATAGTTAGACAGTTGCAATTTTCACAGACTATGTATTTCTGTTGCCGCTATTACAAAAAATACTAACAAACAGAATTAAATAAATATTTAATGTGGTTCCCATACAACGATTGTTTTTTTGCCGTTTTTATAGATAAATAAATAAAATAAATGTTTAGACCAGTATAGTGCTGTAAGATCCTGTAATTGGCTCTGCTGTTAATATTCTCCTGAAAATATTAGATTGTTAACTAATAGTTGAAAGTGACACATTTCAACGGAGATATTTTTTTCAAATAATAATTAAAGGGTGAAATGGGTGCTTTCTCCCGAGTTAAACACTACGTTTCATTTCGACTATGAAGAAATGAGAAATTTCACCCCAGATATTTTTATCATAGTTCAAGGGTGAAATGGGTGCTTTCCCTAGAGTGGAACACTCTACTTTTCATTTCGACTATGAGGAAAATAAATGATGAATAAAAGTAATGATAAATGATATTCTAAGTATCCATTTATAAAAACACGCGCTGCAGCAACCAGCGGCTGGCTATTTGAACTATTAAAAAAAAACTTTCCACCGGCCGGAAAAGCGACATCTTCTCATGAAAATAGAACATCAGAGGTGAAAAAAACTAACTAACACTTGAAACAGTTCATCATCATCATCATTCAGCCGGAAGACATCCACTGCTGGATATAGGCCTCCCCCAAGGAGCGCCACAGCACACGGTCGCGAGCTACCCGCATCCAGCGACTCCCCGCTGCCTTGACCAAGTCATCAGTCCACCTAGTGGGAGGCCGTCCAACGCTCCGTCTTCCCGTGCGAGGCCGCCACTCGAGAACCTTTCTTCCCCAATGGAACAGAAATAGAAACAGTTATCTAAACTTAATTCAATTCAATGCATACGAAAAGTTTTTATCTGTTACCGATATGCGGTGTGTATGTGAAGTAGTTTATAAAATAAGAATATGAAACGATACGAAAGCGAAATACGCTTCTTATCTGCATTAATAAAATGCATCTGCTTTTCATCATCCTGGAAATCGCATGTCCTTTTTAAAATCGTCTCTTTTTAACCACGACGGAACGGAGAAGGTATATGCGTTTAGGGTGAGAGGTTGTTTGTTTGTTTGTTTGTTTGTGTGTGCAGATCAATATCTTCAAAACGGCGTGACCGATTTAGAAACTGTATATATGTAAAATTTAGAATTAAGGAAAAATTGAAAAATTTAGGCACCGAGCAGGATTCGAACCTGCGACCTCCCGGCACTCGCGGCCAGTCGCTCTAGCCAACTGAGCTATAGGTGCAATGACTACCCAGTTCTAAATTCATCAACCGTTCCTTCGTATTAAGCAGTACCGCTGCTAACGTAAACTATTCTAGTATTATTTATATTTGTACTCGTACCCTAATTGGATATTTATACCGTGTATATTTGTTTTCGTGAGTTTCCTTGATGCTCTCTCAATAGTGCCGGAATATCGGAAACTCGCGAAAACAAATATACACGGTATAAATATTCAATAAATAGTTGGGGCATTCTTTTTCATGACCATAATTATCGGACAATTTTTTTTTCAATGTATATTTTAAAAAACTTGGTCCTCACTTCATATTTATGTATTGTTATTTAGAAATAGGTTTAATTATAGTATCACTTTTGATAGTTTTGGTAATTACCGAACCACAGATAATATCCATAAATCGAGTAACTCAGTGGTCCTTGGATGTCTCACCATTCAAAATCAAAATCAAAACATTTATTCTGCAAATAGGCCTCAGGGCACTTTTAAATAAAAATAATACAATAATCAAAGTATTATTAATTAAATATAGTGTTACGTCTCAAAAATAAGACTAAGAAACCAATAACAATCGAGATTTGTTAGAGATGTATAAGGTCTCTAAGCGTCAAGATCACATATGTATGAAAAAATGGTTTTTACAACCGTATTATCCACCTTTTACAGCAATAGGTAAGTTAATATTTAATTATTTTTACCTATATATTTCTTCTGTTAGGTTCGGGTACTATTTATAAATACTATTTTTATACACTAATTCAGTACATATTATAGATTTGTTTATAATAGAAAACTGGCCATGAAAGAGTAAAATGACCCGGTTATCGATTATCAATATATTTTACTGTGATGACAGGTAAATCTTCTTCTTCTTTTGTCGCGACCTTTTCCCATCTACTTGGGGTCGGCCCTCCTTATCCTTTTCTTCCACTGAGCTCGGTCTTGAGCTGTGCTGGCGTCTAATCCTAATTGTTTTAGGTCTTTCTCGACAGTCGTAAGCCAAGTGGCGGGTGGTCTTCCACGTCCCCGTTTCGTCGTTGGCAAATCTAGGGCTAGCCTTACTAAATGGTCCTCTGGCCGTCTTTGTATATGCCCGTACCAGCGGAGGCGGTTTTCTATTACTTTTTCTGTGATAGGCAGAACCTTAAAGCTTCCTCTGACTAACTCATTCCGGATTTTGTCTAACCTGGTGACACCCGCAGACCAGCGAAGCATACGCATTTCAGTTGTGTGCAGTTTGTTGAGGTGTTGTTTAGTAGTAGCCCAACATTCGGACCCATACAGCAATGCGGGTCGTACTGCGGTTTTATACACATGGCCTTTCGTTTTTATTGGAATTTTCGTGTCACACAGAACTCCTGTAAGTTGTCGCCATTTGAGCCAGCCAGAGTTAGTTCTATTGGTCACATCCACATCAATTTTTGCATCGTTACTAATTACAGAACCGAGGTACTTGAATTAAGTTACAGTAGGTACTTGAGTTGTTCCTATAGTGAACTTTAAGCTAACGGATGTTGTGATACCGTCAAATATACATGACATGTGCTCTGTCTTCTTTCTGCTTATTCTCAGCCCATTGTCTTCGAGTGCTTCTATCCAGGAGTTGAAGTTGTGTTGGAGCTCGCCCACGTCATCCGACATTAAAACAACATCGTCTGCGTATAAAATATTCCAGGGTAATGACTTTTGGCATTTTCTAGTAAGATAGTCCAATGTAGTGTTAAAAAGCAGAGGGCTGAGAGTAGAGCCTTGATGCACTCCGACCTCCAGTTCGAACCTTTCACTGATACCAGCTGGACTTAGCACCTGTGTGGTGACCGCTGTGTACATATCCTGGATAAGGTTCACATAGCACTCTGGCACAAGTTGTTGCCTTAGTGCTTCCCAGATCAGGTCCCGTGGTATGTGGTCGAACGCTTTCTCCAGGTCTATGAAGATCATGTGGAGATTTTTGCGGTTCGCTTTTGTCTTTTCCAACATTATTCGAACTGTCTGAATAGCGTCCGCTGTACCCTTTTGAGCCACAAAGCCACACTGATTAGGCGTAAGTGTTATGATGTTGTTTAGCCTATTGTTAATAACTCGTTCCCAGATTTTCATAGTATGTGTCATAAGTTTGATCGCTCTGTAATTGCTGCATTCTCTTACATCGCCTTTGCCTTTGTAAAATGGGATTAAATAGCTATTTCTCCACGAGTTAGGTATTTTTTGACCCTGAACAAATTTATTGAAGAGTCTGTATAGGAAAAGAATGCCTTCTTCGCCTAGGTGCTTCCAAACTTCGCTAGGTATTTCATCTGGGCCTGGTGACTTGTTGTTTTTAGAGTGTTGTATAGCTCTTTTAACCTCTTGAGGTTCTATCGCCGGGATCGGGCCATAAGTTACATTTGGGCGGTGATAACTGTGGTTTCTGGGATGCGTTATATTAAGAAGTTCTTTGTAGTATTCGGTCCACCTATCTTTGATATCGCTATCTATGGTTAAAAGTGTGCTTGTTTTATCGTTTATATATTTTACCGATGAAATATCTTTTTTTTTGTTATGACGCATTCTCGCTACCTTATGTATGTTAATATCTGTGTCAGCTGACTGAAGTTTTTCATAAAATTCACTATTTGAATCTGCTACTGCGATTGCCACCTGCCGTTTAGCGTTTTTCTTACTGGCTCGGTACGCTTCAAGATCCAATTCTTCTTGTGTTGACTGCCATTGTTTAAATGCGTCTTTCTTCGCAGAGATGGCATCTTTAATGTTTGAGCTCCACCAGTTTGTTTCTTTGTTAGGACCTTTTCTACTTCTTGTTCTTCCGAGATGTTTTTCCGCTGCCGTTATGCAGGTGTTCTCAAAATTACTCCACATTTCGTTCGCTGAAAGGTTTTCACCGTCGTTCAAATTAAGATGATATTTATGTAATAGAGTGTATAGCGCACCTTAAAATAATAGTTATTGAATGACAACTGTGTGAACGCACCACCTGTCACTTTGACTATCTACGGTGGCAACATTGCTAGCCCTCTTCCTGAACTGGTTTACTTGTGTAACACATCTCAAAAATTGGCATTGTATCATTAATATTATTTAATATAAGAACATAAAATAAACACCTCGAAGACGTAACGAATTCGTTTTATTCAAGAAATACTACATGGCGCAGTCGGAGAAGAACCGGTAAGCAAGATTAACTAGGATTAAAATCACGAAGTCACATGGCCGCCGCCCGGTTCATGAAAGTTACGAAATACTAAGTAATAATATTAATACTAATAAGAGAAACAAAGGAAAGAAGACTAAAATTAATATCAATCATCAAGATGCCGCCGGACGAAGCTCAAATGGAGGACAAAGAAAAAACCTGTGAGGTGGACAACATGACTTGTGCGATCGAGTACAAGATGCCGCAGAGCTTAAACCTGGATGATCTAGGTAACTGCTGGCCGCAGTGGCAGCGTTTTAAACAATCATTCCGAATATTCGTGCTAGCCGCCGGGTTTGAGAAGCTTTCAGAAACGAGAAAAGCGGCTATACTATTGAATTGTATTGGACAACAAGCCCAGGAATTATATTTTAACGTCTTACAGACCGACGACAAAACTAAATTAGAAGAAATAATATCATTATTTGATGAACACTTCAAGCCTAAGCAAAACGAGGTAATTAACAGTTACAACTTTAATAAAAGGAAGCAAGAAGACGGCGAGACCTTTGATGCATTCTACACAGCCATAAGGAAGATCGCAGAAAATTGCAACTACAAGGAAAAGGACAGGATGCTGCGAGACCGGATTGTCATAGGTGTTAGGGACCAGCGGACTCAGCAGAAATTATTAGAAATAAAGGAACTTACATTGGAGAAAGCCGTTGATGTCTGCCGCTCCGCTGAACTCTCTAAAGAACACATGAAGACTCTGAACAGCCCGGACGTGCATGCAGTTCAAGCGAGGACTTTGTCTCATCATCCAGCAGGCAATAAAGATAAGTATTCTGATAGTCGCAATAGTTTTTCTCATAATAATCAGAATGTCAGTCAGTATAACAGAAATTACTATATGTGTAGAAAATGCAAGACTGAGCATGGTCCGAGGAATTGCCCGGCCTATGGGAAGATGTGTAGCAAATGCAAAAGATATAATCATTTCAGTGTAGGGTGCAGTATACCTCATAGGCAGGTTCATGAGGTCCAGGACAGTGAGTGTAATAATAATGTTCATGATTTATGACTAGTTTATTCCATTGATTTATCTAAGAATGAATGGGCTGAGAAGCTTAGAGTAGAAAATAAAAGAGTGTCCTTTAAATGTGACACTGGAGCTCAAATTAATGTGCTTTCATTAAGAGATCTCAAACAAATTGTCGATGATGAATACAAACTAAAAATGTCTGAGACAAGAACGTTAATTGAGGTCTTCGGGGGTGGCAAATTAGTGCCATTAGGAAAAACAACTTTGGATACTTACTCCAAAGATGATGAAAATAAATATGAGACTGAATTTATAATTATTAATGAAAATGTTCGGCCCATTCTGGGTTTAAAGACCCTAATAAAATTAGGATTATTAAAGAGTAACGATATTCATGCACTAATGAACACTGTTGTAAGTAAAGACACTATTGTTGATACAAATTGTGAACTATTTCAGGGTGTTGGGCAGTTCAGAGAGCCGTTGGAGTTGCGCACTCAGCCTGGAGTACAGCCAGTAGTCCGGCCCCCGCGACGAGTGCCTCATGCATTGATGGGTCGCCTTGCCGACAAACTGAAGACTCTGGTAGAGCATGGGGTCATCGCTGAGGTTACACATCCAAGGAGTTTTGTAAGCAATCTCGTTATTATTGAAAAGAAAGATGGTTCTCTTAGAATTTGCCTAGACCCTAAAGATTTAAACAAAGTTTTAATTCGGGAACATTACCTTATCCCAACATTAGATGAAATTGTACCAAAACTGTGTAATAAGAAATATTTTTCTGTCTTAGACTTATCTGACGGATTCTATAATATTAAATTAACAGAAAATTCAAGTGATCTGTGCACATTTAACAGCCCATTTGGTTGTTACAAATTTTTAAGGTGTCCATTTGGGATATCTGCCGCCCCGGAGATCTTTCAGAGGTACAGTGAAACTGCCTTTGGGGACATCCCAGGCGTTATTGTTTACTGTGATGATTTACTAATATGTGCCGCTACTGAAACAGAGCATGATGCAATATTAAATAACGTTTTTGAACGTGCTAAAGAACATAATGTGCGCTTTAATAAAAATAAATTTCAGTACAAATTAAAAGAAGTGAAATATTTCGGGCATATTTTCTCAGAACAAGGTATGAAAATTGACCCGGACAGGGTAAATGCAATTGTTAATATGAGAAGCCCCAGTAACAAGAAAGAGTTGCAAACTTTCCTTGGAATGGTGAATTATCTAAGAAAGTTTATTCCTAACATGGCTGATATTGCATCACCGCTCCAATTATTGCTAAAAAAGGATGTCACCTGGTTATGGACGGACACTCATGAAAAGGTTTATGAAAATATAAAGAGAAAATTAACAGAAGCCCCAACTTTGCAAAATTTTAATACAAAATTACCTGTAGTAATACAATGTGATGCCTCAAAAGATGGTCTAGGCTGTTGTCTGTTACAAAACGGAATGCCAGTAAGTTTTGCATCCAGAAGCTTAACACCGGCCGAACAAAATTTCTCACAAATTGAAAAAGAATTACTTAGTGTTTGTTTTGCTACTCACAAGTTTCATTACTACATTTATGGCCAGCAATGCACAGTGCTAAATGATCATAAACCATTAGAGTCCTTGCTTAAAAAACATATCCATGAAGTTCCGTCCCCCAGGTTACAAAGAATGAAACTAAGACTCCTCAGATATGACATAGATTATAAATACTTGAAAGGCAAATATATGTATATAGCAGATTTACTTTCACGAGCGTATATTAAAGGTAATAATAATGATGAGCCATACATTAACGACATGATTCATTGTGTAGGAATAGCGAGTCACTTGCAATGCACTCAGGAACAGAAACAGGAGTTGATTAATGCAACGTCTAATGACGAGGAATTATCTAAATTAATAGAATATATTAAAAATGGTTGGCCAGATAAAAAACATGTTCTAGAGAGTTTACAATATTACTTTAAATTAAGAGGTGAAATTCATAGTGATGAAGGCCTCGTGTTTTTAAATGACAGGTTAATAATTCCGACGTCATTGCGTTTAAAATTTATGAAAATATTACATGAAGGGCATATTGGCACGACTAAAATGAAACAAACAGCCAGAAAATTGTATTATTGGCCTAAAATTGATGAACATTTGGATACATTCGTAAAACGATGCTTTGTATGTCAAACTTACCAGAATAGCAATGTAAAAGAACCCTTGTTACCTCATGAAGTTCCTCAATTACCTTTTCATAAAATAGCAACTGACATAATGGACTTTAAAGGCAAAAGTTACTTGGTTGTATACGATTATTATTCTAAATGGCTAGACATTAAACTCATACGTAATAAAAGTGCCAAATCAATCATTGAGACTCTTACAGATATTTTTTGTGTTTTAGGCTTTCCAAAAGAAATAGTGTCAGATCATGTGCCTTTCGATTCCAAAGAATGTAGAGATTTCGCTCATAACAATGGCTTTCATTTTAACTATACAAGCCCTAGATACCCCCAATCCAATGGAATGGCAGAGAAAGGGGTACAAATTGCTAAGAAAATTCTAACTAAATGTAATGAAGATAGAACTGATTTTCGAATGGCACTGTTGCAATACAGGGCATCACCAGTTTCCGGTACAGATTTTTCACCTAGTCAATTAATCATGAACAGAAATCTTAAAACAAAAGCCATTGTTACAGATGAATATTTAAAACCTAAGATTAATTTTAATGTGGAACAGCAATTTAATAACACTTTACAAAGAAATGTTATGTATTACAATAACACAGCTAGAGATAAAAACGCATTTCATATTGGTCAACAAGTTTGGTTTAAGAAAGATCCAAACAGAAATGTATGGCAAGAAGCCAAGATTGTTAAAAATAATGGGTTTAGGTCGTATAATTTAGTAAATAAGGATAATGTTGAATATACAAGAACCTCTTTCCACATTCGACCGGCTTAGGGCTTTGTGATCTACCAGAGTCTCGCAGGCTCAGTGCTGCACTCTCACGGCTATCTGGGACTTTGTTAAAAGGGGGAGGAAAAATAAATGTATATGTGCTCAGTATTATTAGTGATAAGTGATATATATATATACACATATAGTAGTGGTGTAAATGTTTGCCCAATAGTATTCATATGCTTCACAAGGTGCAATTGTAATTGTATTAGTTTGCCTAGTTTTAACATGTAGCTCATGATTCAATTGTACTTGCAATAGATTTCGCTTTAAAAGGGGATGATGTAATAGAGTGTATAGCGCACCTTAAAATAATAGTTATTGAATGACAACTGTGTGAACGCACCACCTGTCACTTTGACTATCTACGGTGGCAACATTGCTAGCCCTCTTCCTGAACTGGTTTACTTGTGTAACACATCTCAAAAATTGGCATTGTATCATTAATATTATTTAATATAAGAACATAAAATAAACACCTCGAAGACGTAACGAATTCGTTTTATTCAAGAAATACTACAATTTAAGGTCCTTTAAAAAGAGTTGTCCTGCTGGCTTGGGTATATCGCTCCACTTGATCTTGGGTATTAGTTTCTTACTCACATTAATAGCTTTTGGCAGTTTATAGACCGCTACCAGAAGTCTATGTTGGGTTGTCAATGGCTCTCCAGGGATGATTTGTATTTTCCCAAGTTGGCGCGTCTTGTTAGCATGTAGTCGATTTGTGTGCTATGTCCGCCACTTTTGTAAGAAATTAAGTGGGTTTCTTTTTTCTTAAAGAAGGTGTTTAATATGGCGAGATCGTAAGTGGACGCGAATTGCAGTATGGTTTCTCCATCATTGTTTCTTGCACCATATCCGAATCCACCATGCCATCTTTCATAATCTGTACTTCTTGCGCCAACGTGACCATTCAGATCTCCTCCCAGATGTAGCATTTCACAAGGCGGAATCGCAGTAATAAGATTATGCAGGTCTTCCCAAAATGCCTCCTTTTCGCTGTCAGAACAACCCGTTTGTGGTGCATAGGCTGATACAATATTGAAGCACGGCTGGTTCTCCAACGCTATTTTGACTGACATTAATCTGTCGCTGACCCTCTCAACTTTGATGTGATGACAGGTAAATAATGGTTCATATACCCAATGTACGTTTTTTTTTTTATACAACGCCGGTGGCAAACAATCTTACGGTCCACCTGATGGTAAGCGCCACCGCAGCCTAAAGACGCCCGCAACTCCAAAGGAGTCACATACGCGTTGCCGACCCTTTATAAAATTTTAGGATTCACTGTTTTGACAACAGAAGGGACAAAATTAGGTCCCTCGCTCTCAATACAGTGCATCCTCGGGAGCTCTGGCAACTTTGCTCACCTCCAGGAACACAACACTACATACCTGTATAGTAGATAATGTTATTATGGCTGTGATCTTCTGCAAGGCGGAGGTACTTCCCAAGTTGGGCTGCTCCAAATTCGAGCAAGATGACATTTTGCTGTGCCCTACCTCTCTTAAAGATATACGGTAGAGTCCAACAAGTGTAAATAGCCTAGCTGGTCGGAATAACGGGGCGAGGGTGTGTTATTTTAATGAGAGCCTTCCGTTTTTTACCCTTGAACCGCCCCTGGTGGTTATTAATAATCGTTCGTATGGGTAATGGATATTGATTGACAACGGAGGGTAGGTAACTGTTTTAAAGAATGATGGGGCATAAAATTGTTAGACTGAGTAGCTCGCAATTCGTCAATTGCTGGTTCATAGTGTGACTTTTCGAACAAGCGGTAGGATAGACTACCATTTTTTACTGTTGATATGCCCTAACACAAAAGAAAAGCTCCGCAATGAGGGCTATCGTTTTTGTGCTCACCAGTTGGCGCCACTGTCGAGTAAGGTCCAGCTGTCAAAAATTGTTATTGGTTATTATGGGCATGAGAACGAAATTCACATTTAAATCATATTTAATATCTTAAAACCCCAACGTAAAAATATCGAACATCCCGCATTGTAGCGCAGTCCCGTTTTTTTCAGAAAAAAAGGGGGAAATAAGTTTCCGAAAGACAAAACTGTCTCAAAGTACTGACAGTCATTGACCCGTAACTCATATTTGCCATAATCAAGCTCAGGTATTGATGATGATGATGATGATGATTAACCCGCGTAGCGCAGCCACAAAGAGTGACATTTAACGTTTCGGAGACCCCACGCTACACTAGCGCCTCTAGCGGTGAATTCATGCGCGATAGCCCTTATTGCCCTGTTGTTAGTCAAGGCCATAAAATGATGTCAAAATGCATATTATTAATTTTGACATTTAAGAGGCTTTGTCTACAAAATGCGTTGACTGTTCGGTGCATGTGCACTGAACACGTGTCAGGGCGCTCGCGACCTACTTAGGCGATGCAGCCGTTTACTAAAGTTACTGCTCATTATGACGTTGTCGCGATCGCATTCTAACATTCTATTTATTATTTATTCTAAATAGGCTTGCGCTTGACCACAAATCACCTGATGGTAAGCAATATTGTGGTCTAGGATGGTACGCGCTTACCTAGTAAAAACCGATTCACTCTCGCTTTGAAGACCGAAAGGTTGTAGTTTACGGGAGACAAGGATTCCGGCAAAGAGTTCCACAGCTTGGCGGTTCTCACAATAAAGGTGGAAGCAAAACAAAACAGATTGGCAGATTGGCTGGCCCCAATTGGAGACTGCCTTGACAGAAAGTTTCAAGCGCTGAACCATAGTCTCCCTTTGAGACTGGATTTAATTAACATTTTAATTATTTTATAACATTACCGTTTTACTTATTTAATTATTATTGTAGAAGTGTAATATACAGCTAATATCATTCAGCCTCATTCTACCGACCAACCGCAGACTTGCACCCCAACATATGGTCCTTCGAGCAAAGTACTTCGCGCGTGGGTACTTGGGCAATCAAATTATGGCAAAAGTATACTTTGTATAATTCCAAATATGTGATTATAGGATACGATGCTTAAAATAATGAAGTGTTTATATATTTCTCTATCTATCCGTCGCCTGCTAATGTGTAAATAACTCGAAACAGGAACTTGGTACTTGAACATGAAATATGCGATAAAATCGGTATATACAGTTTTATTACTTTTATTTAATAATGAGCAAAAAACAAACAACACAATAATATAAAGCATTATAAATAAAAAAAATTGCCCTAAGTCTTCGGTGCTCGGTAGGGTTCCCAGAAGGCTGGCCGCATTGCCACGCTGGATAGCTATGCTAATCCGCTGGGCGAAATAGTGGCCAGCCCTCTGGTCACCGGAAGCCTCTATAAGGCGCCTTGCAATGTCCTTATAGAGGCGACGAGCACTTGGACCCCATGGCCCCAGGGTCTCAACCCCAAACGCCGCAAACATGTAACTACTGCCGAGAGTGGCATATTTGCGGCGCTTGAGGTTTTCAGCTGAGGATGCAAATAATACTTTTGTAATACCTATCTGAATTTTGCCTACAGCATGGATCATCTTGTTACTGGTTACTATTACATAAAATAAGAGACCAGATAATACGTGTAGTGTACCTACTCTTAATTATTATAATAATAAAATAAGTTTCATTAATTAAACAGGTAAACTTAATATAAAACTTAAAACCAAACTTAATTCTAAAAACTTATTATTATGAAAATATAAATAAATAAATAAGTATTTACAGCATGCATTTAAATATGTACTTAACATTAATACTTACTTGCTAAAAATAAATTGTTAATATAAAATATTTTGTATGTTGCGCGGACAAGCGAACCTAATTTTCATATTAGATGCAGCGAGCACGTTATCATTGCGTGGCCACCGGCCGCGCTCCTGCGCCAGTACTTATGTTGCTACGCCGCGGTGCGCACGCTGCTTGTATGTTAATAATTTAACTCGCTCCGCTTTACGCTTATACGCTTGCGCTAACGCTTGTTATTTAATTAGTGTGCTTAGTGTTTGTGACTTTCTTCTCTGTACTTCTGGACATTACGTGGCAAAAATTATAAACCTTCTCCTTCTGTTTTGTACCGTGTTTTCGTGCAATTAAACTGTGTTGGTTATTACTGCTATCTTTTTATTCATGGAGCCGAAAGAGTCAGGACCAACCAACTACACTGGTGACCCAAAGGGAGAGCACAACATGCCAGGAAACGAGCCCGAAATAAGCAGAGTTGGAGTGAGGGTACCGCCATTTTACCCCGATAACCCGGCGCTATGGTTTATGCAGCTGGAGAGTCAGTTTGTGTTGGCCAATATAACGACGGATGCCACTAAGTTCCATCATGCGTTGGCTCAGCTGGACTCCGCTACGGCATCAATCGTGGAGGATATAATTACAGCACCGGCTGCGGCAGATAAGTACCAGCAGTTAAAAACCGAGCTCATCAAGCGGTTGTCAGTTTCGCGGGAAAAGAAAATCCACCAGCTTCTTACGAATGAGGAGTTGGGGGACAGGAAGCCGTCACAATTCCTCAGGCATTTAAAGAGTCTAGCTGGCAAGGGCGTTCCGGAGGATTTTATGCGATCGATATGGACCAGCAGACTACCCACAGGTACGCAGACCATTATCGCATCCCAATCGAAGCTACCGTTGGATGAAGTAGCCGAACTAGCTGACCGCATCCATGAGGTCGTTCCATCGCGACCGCAAATAGCAGCAGCATCGATGGTGGCGGCATCAGCGCCATCGGCACCACATTCCCTTAGCCAGGAGGTCGCGGCATTGTCTCAGCAGATGCAGACCCTGATGCTAAAGGTAGACAGGATGTCGCGCCAGCGCGGACGGTCGAACACACCCCGTAGACAAAGTGGCCGTGGACGCTCATCATCAGCACGAAGGTCCAACTCCAGTTACAGAAAGTTTCCAACGTGCTGGTACCACCATAAATTCGGTGATAAGGCTACTCGGTGCGTGCAACCCTGTGATTTCGCGGGAAACGGCCGGGGCAATCTGTAATGGCGGCCGACGACTGCCCGAGCACCGGTCGCCTCGTAATAACGGACCAGCGTTCAAAAACACAATTTTTAGTGGACACTGGCAGTGACCTTTGTGTGTTCCCAAAGTCAAAACTAAAAACTAAGTGTATAAAAACTGATTTAGTTTTAAGTGCAGCAAACGGAACAACAATTAACACGTATGGTTACGTTAATTTTATTTTAAACCTAGGCTTGCGCCGTGACTATGCTTGGCGATTTATTATTGCAGATGTGACGAGGGCGATAATAGGTGTGGACTTCTTGTCGCATTACGGTCTCATCGTCGACGTGAGAAATCAACGCCTCATTGACGGCACGACATCGCTCGCGACCCCGGCGTTGCTTGCGCAAAAATCCGTGGACGTCACTTCGGTAAAGGTAATGTCTGGTGATTCTACATATCACACCATACTTGAACACTATCCCGAAATAACACGCCCACATGGAATACATCGCACACCTACACATAGTACAGTACACCACATACGTACTACGCCTGGCCCGCCAGTATCCAGTACACCTCGTCGCCTGGCGCCAGATAAATTAAAAATTGCCAAGGCAGAATTCGACGCTATGTTGAAGAGCGGCATCTGCCGGCCATCGGAGTCCCCGTGGTCTTCCCCGCTCCATCTGGCCCCAAAGAAAAATGACGGATGGCGTCCGTGTGGCGATTACCGCATGCTGAACGCGAGAACCATTCCGGACGTGTATCCAATCCGTCATATCCAGGACTTTGCGCATAGCCTAGCTGGTTGTTCAATTTTCTCGACCATCGACCTGGTCAAGGCGTACAACCAGATTCCCCTGAACCCTGACGACATCGCGAAGACCGCCATTACGACGCCCTTCGGCCTTTACGAATTCCCTTACATGACGTTTGGGCTTCGTAATGCCGCTCAGACGTTTCAGCGCTTCGTCGATGAGATGCTCAGGGGGTTGGACTTCGTGTACGCCTACCTCGACGATTTTTTAGTTTTTTCGCAGGATCAGGAGTCGCACGAGCAACACCTACATCAACTGTTCCGCAGGCTCAAGGACTTCGGCATGGTGGTGAACGCAGCGAAGTGTGTCTTCGGCGTATCCGAGGTTACTTTCCTCGGATACCGCATTACCGCCGAAGGAACCACACCACTGCCATCCAAGGTAGAAGCAATCCAGAACTTCCCTATGCCCAAAACGGTCAAAGAGTTGCGTCGTTTTCTGGGGATGCTCAACTTTTACCGCAGATTTATTCCAGGCGCGGCTAAGCAGCAGGCACCCCTCAATGCTTTGCTGGTAGGATCGGTGAAAGGGTCCCACCCCGTTCATTTTTCCACACTCGAGGCAAATGCGTTCCAGGCCTGCAAGGATAGTCTTTGCCGAGCAACTATGCTGGCCCACCCAGACTGCCACGCGAAGCTCGCATTGGTGACGGACGCTTCAGACACTGCCATAGGCGCGGTGCTCCAGCAGTTACAACACAACGAGTGGCAGCCGTTGGCATTCTTTTCGCGGAAGCTAAGTCCAGCACAGGTAAAATATTCTCCCTATGATCGCGAACTTCTGGCGATTTACGAGAGTGTAAAGTACTTTCGCCACATGGTGGAGGCCCGGAACTTTACAGTCTATACCGATCACAAGCCTCTCACCTACGCTTTTCACTCTCGTAAAGAGAAGTGCTCCCCACGACAGTTTAGACACCTGGACCTGATAAGCCAGTTTACGACTGATATCAGGCACATATCAGGAAAAGATAACGTCGTGGCGGATACACTTTCCCGCATAGAGGAGATCTCACAGCCAGTTACTGCTGAGAGGATAGCTTTCGCCCAACAGGCTGACCAGGAGTTGAAGCGGTTACAAGAAGCAGGATCGTCACTACAACTGCATAAGGTAAAAATCCCCGGTTCGCAGAGTTACCTTCACTGCGACGTCAGTGGCGTGGCTGAGAGGCCGTTTATACCCCAGGAGCTACGCAAGGCAGTGTTCGACAGTCTCCACTCCTTAAGCCACCCTGGCGCCAACGCCACCGCCAGATTGATTGCGGAGCGTTACGTCTGGCCGGGAGTCAAGAAAGACTGCCGCGAGTGGGTACGTGCCTGCCTAGCTTGCCAGCGCTCCAAGGTTACTCGCCACGTCTCAGCTCCTTTAGGTAACTTTAAATTACCTCGGACTAGGCTAGCTTTTATCCACATTGACCTGATCGGTCCTTTACCATTGTGCCAAGGATTCCGATATTGCCTCACAGCCGTCGACAGGTTCACACGATGGCCAGAGGCAATACCGTTGGCAGACATGACGGCTGAGACAGTGGCACGGGCATTGCTGAGCGGCTGGATATCTCGCTTTGGTTGTCCTACTGATATAGTGACGGATAGAGGACGTCAATTTGAGTCGGCCCTATTCCAGCATTTATCAACCATTGCAGGGTTTCAACACCGCAGGACGACTGCATACCATGCAGCTTGTAACGGTCTTGTGGAAAGATTCCACAGACAACTCAAGGCTGCCATAACCTGTCACGGAGGTAACAGCTGGGTGGAAACACTTCCGCTCGTACTACTGGGCATACGAAGCGCCTATAAAGAAGATATTCAGGCTTCCACGGCTGAACTTCTTTACGGGCAACCTTTACGCCTTCCGGGAGACTTCTTCAGTCCTCAGGCAGACGAGACCATGGACGTGACGGATTACCTGTCACGGCTTCGTGGTTCTTTGAGAGATTTACGCCCATCACCAGCCGCGCGGCACAGTGGTAAGCGTACTACTTTTGTCTTCAAGGACCTGTCTACCTCAGCATTTGTTTTTCTCCGGGACGATACGATAGGAGGATCGCTCAAACCTGCGTACACCGGACCGTACGAAGTTATTTCCAGAGGTGATAAAGTCTTTAGGATAATGTTAAATGGTAAGCAGACATCAGTATCAGTAGACCGCCTTAAGCCGGCCTTCATACTGCATGACTCAGACACATCACATTATACATCAGTTCCATCACCAAACACTACACATCACTCAGGTTCACCCAAAAATCACCAGACATTACCAAGTGCCGGGGATGACACTGTCAAAACGACGCGGTCCGGACGCCGTATTCGGTTTCCCGACTATTATCGCCCTTGACGGTCTCTGGAGAGGGGTGATGTAGTGTACCTACTCTTAATTATTATAATAATAAAATAAGTTTCATTAATTAAACAGGTAAACTTAATATAAAACTTAAAACCAAACTTAATTCTAAAAACTTATTATTATGAAAATATAAATAAATAAATAAGTATTTACAGCATGCATTTAAATATGTACTTAACATTAATACTTACTTGCTAAAAATAAATTGTTAATATAAAATATTTTGTATGTTGCGCGGACAAGCGAACCTAATTTTCATATTAGATGCAGCGAGCACGTTATCATTGCGTGGCCACCGGCCGCGCTCCTGCGCCAGTACTTATGTTGCTACGCCGCGGTGCGCACGCTGCTTGTATGTTAATAATTTAACTCGCTCCGCTTTACGCTTATACGCTTGCGCTAACGCTTGTTATTTAATTAGTGTGCTTAGTGTTTGTGACTTTCTTCTCTGTACTTCTGGACATTACGTGGCAAAAATTATAAACCTTCTCCTTCTGTTTTGTACCGTGTTTTCGTGCAATTAAACTGTGTTGGTTATTACTGCTATCTTTTTATTCATGGAGCCGAAAGAGTCAGGACCAACCAACTACATACGTTTCCGCTAAAAAATTAATTCCCATTTAGAACTTTAGTTTCTACCTACGTCCTGCGGGGTAATCACGTAACTTTATGTACTACCGTTAGGTAGATTTTAATGTCAAATTCTAATTGTCAGCTCGTACATTTTTACTTCAAAATTGACAGTAAAATCTATCTAACGGTAGTACATAAAGTTACGTGATTCGCCTGCTGTTTTGATATTTTATCACTCAAAATTACGTAAAGGAACACTAAGCGAGTGTTGAACAAATGGATATAATTTGTTCAACACTCGTTTAGTGCGTCTCTCACCTACCTAAATTTCAGTCAGAGAGAGATGAGTTATTATTATTTGGGGGTAGTGGCTAATAATATTCCAGGGCTGCTTAGTGCTT
Organism: Epiblema foenella; assembly: GCA_963556455.1. Lineage (NCBI taxonomy): Eukaryota > Metazoa > Arthropoda > Insecta > Lepidoptera > Tortricidae > Epiblema > Epiblema foenella. The sequence goes on from OY747106.1 coordinate 2,666,012, forward strand.
AGCCCTCATTCCCCATCAACATCAACTCAATTCAGTATACAACACAATACAATACAAATACTCTTTATTGCACACCTCACACAATAAAATAGCACACAAAAAACAAAAAACAAAGACACAGGGAGACAGAGGCAGAATAACAGGCGGTCTTATCGCTAAAGAGCGATCTTCCAGACAACCTTTGAAGAGAAATGAAATATAAAGCTGAAAAGTAGGTGGTGCATAAACTATTACAATGAGAAAAAGAGAAAAAAAAGATTCCAAAACAACTATTCAATATAAATACACATACTTAAATAATATATAAATAAATAAATAAATAATAAATAAACATTAGAGGACAATCTTACACAAATCGAACTAGCCCCACAGTTAGCTCAAGAAGGCTTGTGTTATGGGTACTAGACGACGATATATTTAATAGATATAAATACTTAAATACATTACATAGAAAACATCCAAGACTCAGAAACAAATATTCATGCTCATCACACAAATATTTGCCCTGACCGGGATTCGAACCCAGGACCGTCAGCTTCACAGGCAGGTGCACTACCCACTAGGCCAGGGGTGGGCAAACTTTTTTCATGGCGGGCCAGTAAGCTTGAGAAATTTCGGAGGAGGGCCATAATTGCAGCAAAACTGCACTTTTGTATAAAACCGCTGCTCTGGTTTTTGGCTGAACTATCAAAATATAATCATCGCGGGCCATGTACTAATTAATTCGATGTATCGGCGGCGGGCCGGATAAAATGCTTTCGCGGGCCGCAGTTGGCCCGCGGGCCGTACTTTGCCCACCACTGCACTAGGCTAAACCGGTCGTCAAAACATACATACATAAAAATATACATACATATAATATATAATTATATATATATCACTGCTATAGATTAGTAAGAATAAAATAGTGTCAGCCATAATAATTAATTAAAAATTTTAAGGGAGAGACAAATAATATTCTTTAAGATGGTATGTTCTTGTTCCAGTACTCCTTGCTGCAAACAGTGGTGGAGGCGTGTCAGAAGAAGAAAAACTGCCAGTTCAGCACAGCGTTGATGGCCGGGGACCCCGATCCTTGCCCCAAGGCCAGAAAGTTCGTGAGAGTCAAATACAAGTGTCGTCCGTGTGAGTACTGCCTTATTTTTCCAGACTAATCAATTGGGTACTTTTTTTTTATAAACTGTTTTAATATGTTCAAAATGTCGTAAGGCACGAGTGAATAGGCACCTTCTGGGTGAGCTCGCTTCATCGTCGGCCTCATCTTTGCCCCTGGCTAGATCTTGGCCAAGAGCGATCCCATTTTTAATAAAAAAAAGAAAAATGACACGTTTCAGTTATCAGAGAAACGTATTGATCCTTACTTATTATGAAATCCATATTTTTTAAAATGTCATTGAAGTTTTCCCGCTAAAACGGGAGTCAGTGCTTGAAAAAACAAATCATTTATTCTTCAATTTAGGCATGTCACATGCACTTAGGAATGTCAAAAAACTACGACCGGTTCAAAAAATAAGGCTCTGCCTCGAGAAGAACCGGCGTAAGAAACTCGGCGAGGTGTCATTTTTTCAAAACAATATACATGTATATAATATAACAGTATCATAATACTACAGAATTAAAATGCTACAATATAAAGCATTTTAATAAATACTAGCGACCCGCCCCGGCTACGCACGGGTGCATTATTTAATGGATGTTATTATACATATGAACCTTCCTCTTCAATCACTCTATCTATTAAAAAAAACCGCATCAAAATCCGTTGCGTAGTTTTAAAGATTTAAGCATATATGGACAGAGAAAGCGACTTTGTTTTATACTATGTAGTGATATTTAGGACTAAATATTTCTGTGTTAGATTACTTGTGCGGGACACTATCACTGCCAAACATCCCTATCCGTGATGTAATCGTTTATCTTATAATATGATTTTGAAATAAGTGTCTGTTTCACGACAGATTAAATTTAGAATCCGTAAGTTCACTAATGGGTCTTGGAATTTTATTGTAGAATTTTATACAATTTCCCAAGACCGTCTCTTTCGCCTTTTCTAGTCAGTAAATAGTAGATTGTGTCTCATGGGAGCAAAATGATATATTTACGGCGATGGCGGTATATTGAATGGTATATAACTGAGGGATTCAAGTGTTTACGCCCAAGACGGAAATAATTTTGCTACCGTGTGGCACATACTGCTTTTCAAACCGCCTATGAGGCCGGCTGCTAAAAACATGAAATATCTTACAAATGATTTTACTACTCGTACACTGCTTATCACACCTTCTATGAGGAAAAGAGTCATTGGGGCCCTCAAATGAGGGTATAAAAGTACACCTTTGATCCCTCATTCGAAGGCAACAATAACTCTTTTCTGAATAGCAGGTGTGAAAAAGTTATTTTGAGTTTCACCTTATATGACGTTACACTGATATAAATGAACAAACCTCTTCGCGTGACATCCCGAAGCATTATACGAGTATATCTAGTAAAGGAAACTAACTAGCAAAAAAAGGTTTTGTCGGCAGCTATTTGTAGTAACATAGCAACATGCTGTCGTTTAGATCATTTGAGTCTCAAGGAACACTTAAGTTATTAAAATTACATTAACGAATTATGATTTTCATTGAAAGTTAACTAGTTATTTAGTTATTCGGAATTACAAGCTATATTTAACAATACGTTCTATAGTCATAATTGCATCTGTCAAGTTAAAAATAATATTATGGTAAATGATCAGCTATGCGGGCGTGTTTTACTACTCGTAATGTACATTTTTGAGAGAGGTAGGTAGGGCACAGCAAAATGTCATCTTGCTCGAATTTGGAGCAGCCCAACTGGGGAAGTACCTCCGCCTTGCAGAAGACGGAGGTACTTCCCCAGTTGGGCGGACGGAAAATTATCTACTATACAAGTATGTAGTGTTGTGTTCCTGGAGGTGAGCAAGGTTGCCAGAGCTCCCGAGGATGCACTGTGTTCAGAGCGAGGGACCTAAATTTGTCCCTTCTGTTGTCAACACAGTGCATCCTCAAATTTTATAAAGGGTTGGCAACACGTACGTGACACCTTCGGAGTTGCGGGCGTCTATAGGCTGCGGTGGCCGCTTACCATCAGGTGGACCGTAAGCTTGTTTGCCACCGGCGTTGTATAAAAAAAACATGAATCATGTAATAAAAGCCTCCCCTATCAACATATATTTACGGGATCCTAACTACACAGCATACATAATAACCAGAATATGAACGGCCTTGTAAGGACGTGAGTATGATACGGTTCCGTAGGAAATAAGAATAAAATCACGATGTCGCGAAAGTATTTTACTTGTGGTCATTGATGTAAAAAACAATTACGTATTAGTATAGTAGTGTGTTTATGTATTATGTAGCAGTAAGCGGTTTTTTGGTTTATTTATATACCTACCTTTTCGGGGTTCTGTAGTAAACAAGGAACCCTTATAGTTTCGCCATGTCCGTCCCTCCGTCCCCTGCTTTTCTCAGTAACCGTTAGTACTAGAAAGCTGTAATTTGGCATGAGTATACATATCAATGACGCCGACAAAACGGTCGAATAATATCATAAAAATATTTTTTTTAGGGTACCTCCCCTACATGACTGTAAAGTGGTGGTGCATGTTTTTTTCTTCTAAACCCCATCGTGTGGAGTATCGTTGGATAGCTCTTTCAAAAATATTATAAGGTTTCTAAAATAATGTTTTTATCCAGGAATCGGTTGGCGTGATATTAAGCTTTAAAGTGATAATTTTTGCTATGGTCAAGTGTCCCCCCCTGCTAGCTAAACTGTGGCTACTAGGTATGTGAAAAACGATGAATTTAAAAGGAAAACTTTCACAGCTAAGTATAAATTACCGTAAAGGGCAAAAATATGTATACAACACAACATCTCAAAAAAGTACATCATCATTACTAAGATCAGTAAAAACCCTTCTACGGGTCCGTAATTCCGCATATGACCGGTGATGTGATGGGCGGGCAACTACGGAACCCTACACTGTGCGTGGCCCGACACGCACTTGGCCGGTTTTTTTCTATTGCAGTTATATTTATTTTGTTTGTTTATTTTTTGCTATTGTATGACGCTCCGTGACTCACCGATGTACTGGCTGAAAATCAGCGCTGTAGATGTAGATGTCGACACCTCAGCATAATGATGAGCCAGTGTCCGTTTCACTGCTGCGGGGACACACAAATGTTATGTGGTTTCTGTATGATTATATTTTTCTTTGTTGATCATTTTTGTCATATATGTGTGTCTTCTGTGTCTGTGAATAAATGTTTCTTTTTTCTTTGGTTTGTCACCACAAGATGTCTACCGGAACAGATGTAGATCAAAAAAGAGATGGAGGGATGATCTGGACGCATTTAGCTTAATTTGGCGGGAAGAAACTAACAATAGGGCTGAATGGAGGAGAAGAGGGTACGCCTTTGTCCAGCAGTGAGATACTCAAATATGCTATTAAAAAAGTCTCTTAATACATTTCGTATCACTACATAGTATAACACAAAGTCGCTTTACTGTCCCTATATCCCTATGTATGCTTAAATCTTTAAAACTTCGCAACGGATTTTGATGCGGTGTTTTTATAGATAGAGTGATTGAAGAGGAAGGTTTATATCATCACTACATAGTATAAAACAAAGTCGCTTTCTCTGTCTCTATATCCCTATGTATGCTTAAATCTTTAAAACTACGCAACGGATTTTGATGCGGTCGCTAGTGTTACTATATTTTGATTAGACACATATAAAAGAAGTAGGTAAGGCACAGTGGATTGTCATCTTTCTCAAATTAGCAGCACCTCATGTCCTCCAGACAACCTTTTGGTAATATACTGAAATTATAAAAGAAAAATGTATATTACATTTTCACTTTCATGCAATAAAAGCGATGAAAACAGTGTCATTGTATCTTCATTTCGTGACTATGTCTGCCTTTTTCTTTGTAACAGGGCAATCAGAAACAATAACCTACCTAACTTAAATATAATACTGAATTTACGGATTCTAAATTTAAGTCTGTCGTGGAACAGACACTTATTTCAAAAGCATATTATAAGATAAACGATTATATCATGGATAGGGATGTTTGGCAGTGATAGCGTCCCGCACAAGTAATGTAACACAGAAATATTTCGTCCTTAATATTAAAAAATATGTATGTATGTTCTTAATTTTTTGATATTTTTAAATGTTCAATACAGAGAATGTTTATTTCTTGCTAAAATATTAATATAATAACTAAAAATAACATGAGAATATATGACAAAAAATTAAAATTAAACTAAACTAAAACTAAAAAAACATTTAAAGAATTTGGTCCCCTAGGCATAGTCCCTAAGATGCTGGCAGCATTTCCTCGCTGAATCGCTATGCTGATACGTTGAGCGAGGAAGCTGCCAGCTCTATATTCCCCCGTGTATGTATGTTTATATTGTAGCATTTGAATTCTGTAGTATTATTATACTGTTATTTTATGTACATTGTATATTGTTTTGAAAAAATTACACCTCGCCGAGTTTCTTACGCCGGTTCTACTCGAGGCAGAGGTTTATTTTGTGAACCGGTGGTAGTTTTTTGACATTCATAAGTGCATGTAACATGCCTAAATTGAAGAATAAATGATTTCATTTATAGTAAACTGGTTATGAAAAAGTAGAATGACCCACCTACTTTCGCACCGACAGTCCAGTAGAACCTCTAATAACCGAATCCTATGTCTAATATTTATTTACAAAGCCCGTGAATATATTGCACGCAAATCAATAAGAACTAGCCACGCGGATCTGCAGGTCTATCTATGCACGTCGCTTCCAATCTCAATCACATCTCAATCAGTCTCGCACTCGCTTCCACGCGTACTGATCTAATATGTTAGAACGAGTGCGCAGTACATAATAAACACCAATGGGATGCAATATAGACGAGTGTAATTGAAGCTCTGGACAATCTTTTACCGTAGAACAAAGAAGGATCCAATATCGCCCAGATAATGGCCACAGCGTCTTTATGAAAATAAAGGAATATCGGACCAGTCATTCAGTAATATTGAAGGACGGGAATATGGTCATTACGATCGTGTACGTTATGCGGATTTCCGACCAATATTATAGTGGGAACTCGGAAAATGGGCATGTTGTACATACACATTATAGTATTTTTGTGGCAAAAACTAAATGAACATACTTATTGATTTAAACACAAGATTTTCACTTATTATTAGTGGAAATCTGGATTTAATCGCGTATAATACAGGGATCGGATACCGGTATTTTCTCCATAGAAAAATACCGGTATTATTACGGTTACCGGTTCATTATTTCGTTTTTAATGGGACAATCTAATAATGCGACGTTGTTACCTAAATACATGATTCAGCCCTACGTAAAGAGCAAAAAATAATCCAACATATTGGGCTAATTCAGGGTATTTTAAAAATACCGGTATCTGTCCCTGGGCGGCGCCCGCTGGTTGCTGCAGCGCGTGTTTTTATGCTTTTTATTACTTAATCCATACGTATTATTTACTATTACTTTTATTTCTCATTTATTTTCCTCATACTCGAAATGAAAAGTAGAGTGTTTAACTCGGGTTATCACCCGCACCCATTTTACCCTTGCACTATTGGCCAAAATATCTCCGGTGAAATGTGGCACTTTCAACCCCTGGTTAACAATCTACTATTACATATACTGTGTCTAACAGTTCCGAATCGGACCAAGCTGCTCTCACAGCCTAATAATCAAAATCAAACATTTATTCTGCAAATAGGCCACAAGGGCACTTTTACATGTCAAAATATTAATTTACAATTTAAGAAAGTCTAACTATAATAAGTTATACATTTTTAATGTCAAAATATTAATTTACAGTTCGAGAAGGAATAATAATTTCGAGTTTACAATTATAACAAATTTAATGTCATACAGTAAAGATAAACTTGCAAAGTTATCTATTACAAATATTACAACATCAGTAAAGTTAGAGATGTATAAGATCTCAAGATTAAACAAGGAGTACAATGAAATTAATATAATATCCCAGAGATGTACATGGTCTCTGAGCGTCAAAATTAAAATTAATTTAATATTGTTAGAGATGTATATGGTCTCTAAGTCACTGATAATAAAACGAATCCACAACAGGGTGATGTCTCTCGTCAATAATAATAAATGAATATGCTTATAGCCCAATATATACCACCCTGGGAATGATAGCGGACAAGCCTCACTGACGGACAGCCAAGGCTGTGTTATCATGTTACACTATACGGAGCTACATTTTTCCGCCGGTGTAATCAATTGGTAGCACTATATATGCACCAAAAATATTTAGATATGTAACTTATTTGTATCATTTATATTATTTTATGTCACACCTGGCCATAAAGTGGCAATCACCGCACGCTCCGCGCGCGGAAAATCCCACTTCCTGGCCAGGGGGTGACATAAAATTTTGTACTTACCTCGGGCGGTAATTAAGAAAGCCTCAGATCGCATAATTATCGCCCTTGCCTTCGGCTCGGGCGTTAATTACCTGCGATCTGAGACATTCTTTGTTTTACCGCCCTTGGTAAGTAACGTACTATTATGTGTTACTGTTACTGTCGCATGCATCCAGATAGGTGGGCTAATGTAGCCACCAAGTGGGTGCCACATGATGGACCTTTATATGTCAACCGGTATAGTTCTACCTTTATAACGGAGCGGTGTCGATATCCAATACCGCTACCATACCGTCTTACCGTACAGAAAACGATCCCTGAGTAAGATATAACGGATATAAAATTACCATTACCATAGAATTACTTTGCAGATTATTTAAGAAGATGGATTTGCTGATGAAAATATGGCTGGATTAACTATTCTTTGTTGCTCGTTCCCATGGTTACTTCTCCTGAGTCACTATTTAAAAATGATTTTATAAGGTTTTAATCTACCAAACATGAGTTGGACGTGGGTCATATCTTGAACATGCTTGAATTCTATATTATAAACATTTTTCTAAGAAACCTGTAACGTGTAAGCTGTGGTATTGGAGTTCACTGTGCGACAGCCCCACTTACTTGAGTGTGATGGTTACTTGGTTAGGTACAACGTCCTTCCACACTTGTTGGTATGCCTCGGTCTAGTCAGCTGAGAGTATTTTCAGGGATGAACGTGGGTAGGTTTGGGCAGCGGTCGTGGATCTACACTAATAGTACACTCGATTGGAATAGAGAAGATAGAGGGCGCCAGGCATTTATATTTATACTCCAAATGCCAAGAGTCTTGGGTTGAATATGTAACGGTTAGATAATTGAAACAAAAAACTTGAATTGAAAACCATCTGGTATGTATATTAGAATATATAAGAGCACTGTAAAACAATGTTACACGGCCTTGCCTGCTTACACTACTTTATTCTTATATCTATATGTCATGGCAAATGGCTGTCCAGGGCGGACTCAACCTGACCAAGGTTTTGAAATTGACTCTCTAAAGTAGAATATTATAGTTTTCAAGTTTAAAATAAAGACTAAGCGGCTGTGTGAGAACTTGAGGTGTGTTACAAATTGTAGACCTCTTTTACAAAGTATATCCGGCAACACAGAGTGCGTTAAATTACGTTGAGGTTAGGATTTTGATTGCGGAACGATGTCACCTGTCAAACGTGGCGTTCGCGGCGGAGCTCACGCACGCGCAGACCACGAAACGTTTCTCCCCTGATGACCGCAGGTGCCACCAGCTCGTGACGGGTTCCGCGTTCGGTGCCGGCGCATGCGCCAAGCTGCACCTGGACGCTGACGGCGTCCGATCGACGGCCTATGGATAGCTGGGACAGGGGGAGACCCAGCGGCCAGCATCCAATCGCTGTAAACACCGTTCAATGTTAACATATATTCATAACACGACACAACACTCCTGAAAAGAAAGCAACTCGTCGCGATCTCTAAATGCACAGAGTGAACCAATCACGGGATAAACATGAAACTCACCTGGCTAGATACGAGACTAAGCTTAAGGTGTATTCCTTGGTTAAGTTCTTGTACAAATTTTAAATCATCTGTAACAAATAAAACGTGTCACGCACTGAAATGTTTTACAAAACCACTAAATATGAACGCTGCCTATGCATCCATAATGCGCGCGCACTTACCTACTATTCCATAGTGTCATCGCCCAAATTCTTTGCGAGATGTTATTAGATTAAAACTGTTAAATAGTTGCAAGCTAAGTTAAAAAATATGGCCGAAGCCGAAGCGAATACCAGCGAGTACGTGCAATCTGTTCACATGATGGCAACGCACTGATTTAGTCTATTCCTTTCGCTGCTGTCTGTGACATGAGCAACGATGCGTTCTCGCATGCCGCACCCCAACTTTTTGTAAACAAACAAAATTTCGAGACAATTAATTAGTTTGAGAAGTTTATAATAATCTATGTCTTTTTTTTAATATCTTTGTTTATTATTTAAGGACTTCTAGTGAAAACTATTTATTTGGATATCGAAAACAAAATTGCAATCAAGAGATGAACGATCGGAACATGCGCTAGCGTCGCCGTCCGTACTCTCCAGATGGCTCTGTACCTGACTGCAAATGGCTGATCACAGATGGCGCTAAGAGTCTCAAAATTATAGATAGCATACGTGTAAAATTACTCCGTAACAAACTCGGTTACTGTTGTCTCCTCGCTGACGGGACAGAATAACAACAAGAAAAAGTTGGCCCATATAATCAATTTTAATTTTGTATTAATCAGTACCAAAGCCAACGAAAATTACAAATTTAGAAATAAAGGAAAGTTTGAAAAATACAAATTTAGAAATAAAGTAAGAATTTGAGGCGGGGTAGTTGCGTCTATAGCTCAGTTGGCTAGAGCGACTGACCGCGAGTGCCGGGAGGCCGCAGGTTCAAATCCTGCACGGTGCCTAACTTTTTACATTTTTCCTTTATTTAATTTTGTAGAATAATATAATCACTCAGTTTTAGTACAGGCTTTCTAAATATAGGCGTAATAAGGAGGGAGAGCCCGACCGAATCTGTGTGCCGAGGCTTCGGGTTCGAATCTGAACCAAAGAAAACCATTTTTCCCTTGACGCGAAATAGGTCTAGGATATGCGGAACCGCAGGCGAATCACGTAACTTTACGTACTAACGGTAGATAAATTTTACTGTCAATTTTGAAGTATAAATGTATGAACTGCGGGGTAATCACGTAAATTTTTTTACTACCGTTAGGTAGATTTTAATGTCAAATTCTGACTGTCAGCTCATACAGTTATACTTCAAAATTGACAGTAAAATCTATCTACCGTTAGTACATAAAGTTACGTGATTCACCTGTTGACAATTAAAATTTGACATTAAAATCTATCTAACGGTAGTACAAAAGTTACGTTTTTTTTTTGAACCTGACTGTGGCTTTATAGGCCGGGCCCAATAAAGCGATAGGAGTGCGCGGTTGGAGAGTAGCATGGGGAAAATCCTCCACCACGCGTGAGGTTTGGAACACTGGAATACTCTAAGAGTTTGCGCTCCAGTGAGATTGGTTGAGCGGTTTCAACCGAATCTGAGGTGTGAGTGGGAACACTGGAATACTCTAAGCAAAAGTTACGTGATTACCCCGCCGACCTAGTAAAGGTACAAAAATGAACTTTACATATTGTAACCCTCAGCCTATTTTACTATCCATGAATTGAAATAGAAACATTTGCGAATAAATAAACAATGCAACAATGCAACTTGATACCTTCCAGGTTATTTTAAATATTACAATTTGATTGTTCAATGCTCGTAAACCATTTTGCTTTTTTAATTATGCAGAAGATTACTAATAAATGGATTTGTACTGATTTTACTAGCAAACGGAGACACAGACAGCTAGTCTATTTATTACTAGCGTGATCACTGCATGAAAAAAACGCTCTAGTTTCAAAATACAGCCACCAGTAAATGACCAATAATAATTCAACGACAGAAAACAAAAGAAGGTTCAGTGTAATCGAGTGAGCGCTCGTTTTTATGAGCGCACCAGCTTAGCTAGCACGATAGCTGAGAGATGTTTTAGTACATTTCGATCATAAAACGTGATGGTATAAGCTATATTGGTAGCTATGTTGCTAGTAAAATACGTAACATGTAAAATTTACGTCGGTATGTCACATTAGGTATGGAAAATTAGACTTAGATCAACACACACACTCTTAAATACGATTAACCACCCCTCAATGGGGGCTATAGTTTTTGTGCTCACCAGTTGGCGCCACTGTCGGGTAAGGTTCAGCTGTCAAAAATTGTTATTGGTTATTATGGGCATGAGAACGAAGTTTACATTCAAATCATATTTAATACCTTAAAACCAGTACCGTAAAAATATCGAACATCCCGCAGTGTAGCGCAGTACCGTATTGATCAGAAAAAAGGAGGAAATAAGTTTCCTAAAGACAAAACTGTTTCAAACTGTCTGACAGTCATTGACCCGTAACTCATATTTGCCATAATCAAGCTCAGGTATTGCAAAATAGTCACCATATTGTTCTAATTAGATATTAACCCGCGTAGCGCAACCACAAAGAGTGACATTTGACATTTCGAAGACCTCGCGCTACACTAGCGCCTCTAGCGGTATATGCGATAGCCCTCATTGCACTACTCGCGTAACGTATTGCTGCATCGAAACAACGTTCGATTTTCAAAATCCAACGACCGGGTAAATGGCCAACAATAATTCAACGGTAGAAAACAAAAGAGGGTTCCCTCTAATCGCGTGAGCGCATTTTTATGAGCGTTCTGGAAGTGTATTGATGTGATTTATGTCCTGTTAATAAATTCCTGAATGGGGTCGTCGCCTCGGGCGCGGCGTAAGGTGCGGCCACTCATTAGGGCACACTGGCGGGTTGAACGCGCCGGTACGTACTAGCCGAGTAATTAGGGTAAATATCTAGAATAATATATATTTTTTTTGAACCTGACTGTGGCTTTATAGGCCGGGCCAAATAAAGCGATAGGAGTGCGCGGTTGGAGAGTAGCCTGGGGAAAATCCAGGGGAAAACCTCCGGCACGACCACGCGTGTGGTTTGGAACACTGGAATACTCTAAGAGTTTGCGCTCCAGTGAGATTGGTTGAGCGGTTTCAACCGAATCTGAGGTGTGAGTGGAATCGAGCTACTGGGAGTTTTGTCGCTGGTTCACTAAACCTAGCCTAGCTGAGAAGAGTCCAGCAAGAAACTCAGCTAGGCCCGACCTGGGTCGGACTGAAGAATAATATACAGAGCGCTCCTGGCCCAGCGGCGCCCACGTACCGCGTGCGGTATGCGAGGTTAAGCAACGTCGGCCCAGGTCAGTTATTGGATGGGTGACCGCTTTGAGTGGTCATTAACTGAGCACTCCCGTACTTTGGAAGGCACGTTAAGCCGTTGATCCCGGCTGCTGTCTATGATAGTAGTCGTTAAGCCGAGTTAGAGGCCTTCGGGCGGCTCGAGAACTAACTGTCAAGTTGCCCACTCACTTGACAAGCTTAATTCCAACAAGGTCTGGTTTCCCTCGGGTTGGGAGGTCAGATGGCAGTCGCTTCCGTAAAAACTAGTGCCTACGCCAACTCTTGGGATTAGGTAGCGGACCCCGGGCATCCTTTAGGATTCCACTGTACCAGAATAACGTTAGGATTATGATGATGATGATCTACATACAATTCTATATACAATTGCTATTCCTATATACAATTGCTATTCCGCTAAAAGAACGCGTAGACGATTAGTGATAATAAGATGAATCGTTTGGCTTATTTTTCCATGCATTTAATGCTTCCAACCTCCCCCCGCGCGCAAAAACATGCAAGTAAATACAACAAACCACAACCAATAACGACAAAAATATCGACACGTGTTTCGAATCTCTCCGGAGCATCATTAGTCTAAAGACAGTGCTTACTGATTGGTGCGGGATGCACAGAAGCAGGGCAGTACGATCGCAGTACTGCAAGCATACTATAGATAATTACTGTTGGCCGCAAACTCTTAGTGAGCACAAACTCTTAGAGTATTCCAGTGTTCCAAACCACACGCGTGGTCGTGTCGGAGGTTTTCCCCTGGATTTTCCCCAGGCTACTCTCCAACCGCACACTCCTATCGCTTTATTGGGCCCGGCCTATAAAGCAACAGTCAGATTAAAAAAAAGGTGATTACTGACTGCTACATACAGGGAGATGCGATGCAACAGTCTTTACTGAAATTATGTTAGCATTTAAGTCGTATGCAATTGAGTTGTAAACATTAAAAGCTTTTCTTAGAAATAGAAAATAATCCCTTTAAGTTTGAAGTTACACAAGTCAATATATTTGTTACTAGCTTTTGCCCGCGACTTCGTTCGCGTGAACGTCTACTGATTACTCCTTCTCCTTGGTAGCTATATTCTGCAGGTTAGGTTATTAACTACTTAACTCACTCAAAATGTACTGAAACGTTTTTACGTCTCAAAGTACAAAGTTTCTTATTCATATAAATATATTAGCAAGTGAAATGGGCCCCCTTTTTCATGAAAGGAGGCATGTGTCTAGAAGTAGGATGTAATAGGCGGATAATGAAACACAATGGGTAATATGATTTTTCAATACGTACTGGTCAAGAGTACTGGCCAGGAAATTCAGACGTTAAATACACATTTCATTCCAGCCCCGAGAACGCCGTAGACTCGATCCCATATAGTATATATACGTACAAATAATTTTTATGATTTCTTATACTACGTAACGAAACACAATGTGTGCTAAGAAACTACGTCATGAAATCCATGTAGCATAGTGGTGTCATGGTTCGATGTTGCGTACGTATGCACATTCGTTCGCTTGGTCTATGAAGTTTCCCAATTCCCTACTTTCCGAGCCTTAGTACTGACATGCTCGATGTAGCGACTACCGGGGAAAACATATTATGATTGAATGGAACAAAAACTTCTATGTTTCTCGAATTGCAACGTGTTAGGAGTCCTACATTATAACCCAAGATCTGTATAATAGAACTTCAGGTAAGTACTGAAATGCGGTAACCATTCACATTCACATGAGTCGCTTTGGTTTTGAGATAATTAAGCTCTAAGGGTCACAAAGATCCGAAATCTTTCATAATAATAGCTCATCATAATCAATTGGTAGCGACATTTCTCAGTTTATAACTACGATGGTAAAACTAAAAACTACATGAAAATACGTACTTTATCTTAGCAACTATAAGACTCAAATTATTGAATTCTGCAAGTAGTAAATAATCTACATTAACTTCGATTCGACTTAAACGAATGACATCTGTGTAATGGCACGTCTTTGACACGCCAAACGTCAAATATCGTAAATTTACAACAGTCTACACTCGCCTCACGATAGGTACGTCCTTACTGTATCTTGACCCTACGATTCGTGACAACTATGTGCATATTTGGAGCTCAGACTTACACTGGTTCATCTGAGTCGAATTTTCGTAAGTCAGCGGGTATTGTAAATATTCTACATGATTCTGGATCTATGAAATTCAACTTCCACCCCCGAATTTATCTATTTGAGGGATGACGAAGGGATGAAAAGTATCCTATATGTTATTCCAGGCTATAAACTCGTTGTGCAACAAGTTTCATCATAATCCGGTCAGCCGTTTTTGCGTGATTGAGTAACAAATATCCAAACATCTAAACATCCGAACTTTCACATTTATAATATTAGTGGGAATAGTAGGAATTTGTTGTATTTTGTAGGCCCTCAGATGACACGATTATCACACTCGACCACTCTAACAACGAAGATATATCAATTATACGAGTAGGTAGACGAAGTTCAAGGCACTGGTTGGACAATGTTGACAACAACTGACTAACATAATTAAATCTCTAATTTCAAACAGTCACTATGGGTTGAGAGATTTTTGGTTATTTGTCGGTAGTCCCCTAAGCACTTTTTTACCCTCCATTTTTTCACATATTTTCTGTTTATTGTACAATTTTTGAATAAGATTCTTTTTATTTTGCTTCCAATTATATGCTTACCAATTTTCAAGCCTTTAAGTCACAAATTGAAGGACTTCTTATACAAAGTTCAACCCCTCTTTTCACCCCCTTTCATCCCCAATCTGTATGATTTTTACACCCTATAACCCGTCCGAAGATCAATTAAAAGTATTAGTGAAAGTTGTATTGAAATCTATTGGCTAGTTTTCGCGTGATAGTGAGACAAATAAACAGACAGACAAACAGACACAAATTCTAAAAACTGTTGAAATGTGTTCTGTTATCGATTCTAAGACCCCTCCATCGATTTTTTTGCTAATATCTCCTATGTACAGACTTTCAAACCTCTACAGCTTTATTATATGTATAGATAGATATATAAAATACACTAGCAACAAGCAGTTTTTTATGCCGTTTAAGATTTTTTAATTTATGGTTGGAAGCAATAACTCAAAAATGGTTACGAATGTTGACATAGTTTATTAGATAAATATATAAAGGGTACTACTTGGTCGTAACCTCATGTCTGAGGGACGTGACGACTATGGGCGACTCTCTCGACTACTGCTCTCCAGGCTCGGTCTTGTGCCATTTGTACAGTTGCCTGTAAGGTGGACCGGGAAACTTCTTGGATCACATCTGTCCATCTCCTCGGTGCACGTGCTCTGCACCTCCTACCATCAACACGTCCAGTAATTATGCGCCTTTCTAGTGCATCCGCATCGCGCCTGACCATATGCCCGATGAATTTGATTACTCTCTGAGTACAAATGGTGGACAGTCTTGCTATATTGAGCTCCTGTCGGATAGACTAGTTAGTGCGACGTTGTGTCCATGATATTCGGAGAATTTAGAATGAAGGAAAAATTGAAAAATTTAGGCACCGAGCAGGATTCGAACCTGCGACCTCCCGGCACTCGCGGCCAGTCGCTCTAACCAACTGAGCTATATGTGCAATCGCTACCCAGTCCCAAATTCATCAACCGTTCCTTCGTATTAAGCAGTACCGCTGCAAAAAAAAAACAAATTCGGAGAATTCTTCGCCAGCACCACATCTCGATCGCGTCTATCCTTCTAAGGATAAGGGCTTTCAGCGTCCAGGTCTCTGCAGCGTACAGGAATATTGAGAAGATAAGGGTACGCATGAGGGTACTAAGAATAACAAATTTCCTATTTATGTTTTTTACTTGGAGCAGATTTTCCTTATAAGTGTCGATATATTAGTGAAAGCTTTACTGACTTATGATCTACCTTAATGTATTTACTTTATGTGTGATTGATTGTTTTTTTTTTTTTTTTATTAAAAATGGGATCGCTCTTGGCCAGCATCTAGCCAGGGGGCAAAGATGAGGCCGACGATGAAGCGAGCTCACCCAGAGGGTGCCTATTCACTCGTGCCTTAAAAACGTCTAGGTTAATATGAGCTCGGAAACACAAACGCTGGCAGAGAATTCCAAACCTTAGAAGTGCGCATTATAAAATATGATGCAAAGCGCTTGGTTCGAATAAGAGGAATTTCGACCAAGTAAGGATGGTATCCAGCCGTACGTCTGGATGTCCGATAGAAGAAGGGGGAGGGCGGTATGAGCTCATGGAGCTCCTGAGCACACTCTCCGAAGTACAATTTGTAGAAGACGCACAGACATGCTACTTTGCGTCTATGTGCTAGGCTCTGTAGCTTGTTTCCTACTACCTGACCGTCGCCAATAAGCCTCCTGGCTCTGCGGTCCACCGAGTCGAGTGCGGCAAGTTGGTACTTAGCCGAGCCATCCCAAAGGTGACTACAATACCAAACAAAAATATAATAGGTGTTTACCTAAACAAAAAAATAAAAATAAAATATTGTCCCGTAATAAACTTCTACTGCTGAAATGTAATACAGTAAACTGACACGTTTTCCATTTGGCGTGGAGCAATAAGATGTTGGCATTTGGCAAAAGAAAGATTTTGCCAAGGCCATGCAGGAATTAGCATAACTGTCACAAGTAATTACGCTGCTGCTTTTTCATCGGTATTGTTTTTAATGTGGCATTTTTCTTGATCTTCTGAAAATCATTTTAGTTAGTAGGTATATAACTTTTTAATGCAAGGAAATTGAACATAAAATTGAGCGTTAATATCAACAGAAATACGATTTTTTTAAAATAATTCTATTTATTCAAACGTCACTTTTATTATACTTGTAAAAAAATCTATTCGTTTTTAATTTATTTCATTCTGGAGTAGAAAATTTTGCAACAGACCGAATTATTCGAATCCAACAACTAGTTTAGACCTCTAGTTTTTTTTTAAATTTCCAAAAACTGACTAGACACAAAATTCTATATAATTATCGAACCTGCTCACAGAATTTCATGAGAATCGGTTGAGAAATACGACCTGTAGATCCTCTAACCTCTTTCTCTGCTTGAACAAACCGAAATTCTCCCTCAGAAACTTACAAAATCATTGAAAGAAAACTGTTTTTAAAAAAATCCAAAAATTTACTCGATTAAAAAATATATCTAATTATCGAAACTGTTCACAAAATTTCACGACAATCGGTTGAGAAATGTGACCTGTAGAAGAGAACATGCGCAAATTCGGACATACGAAAGCATTTTTGTCGAAGCTGAAGCAGAGACCTTCGTTTCACTCGGTCAATTACCTGCACATACATATTTACAAGAGAAACCGAATGCATTAATACATTAAGTCAATAATACACATAATTATCATTTAAATACCAATTAATTTGAAGTTAAATTAAAATTCTCATTATAAGTAAGTGTATATTATAAGAATAAATGTATTAAAACTTAATATGTCAAAAACACGTTTTAAATTAAAAGAGCGCTCAAGAAATATTTTGCTTTAAATATATCCATCTCTTTATTTTCTTTAGAAAAGAGATGTTCATTAATTTAATTAATCTAATGTAAAAGTAACTAAGCACATTCTTTTCTGCGAGATATTATCTTTCAATTAGTGTAATTTTATTTGTATTATCTGGGATTCAGGAGCTTTCTACATGCGAGTACAAATGTTTGATACATGATTAACGTTAAGACAAACGTTGCATTTCAAACTTAGGGTGCAAAATGTAGGTACATTGTTGTAGAACAGGGGTTTCCAAAGTTTTTAGCCCGAAGGCCATTGCACCTGGGTAAATTAGTGCGGACCAAGGCTAGACTTTCATTGCTGGTCAAGAAAAACGATTAATAGAATGACTGGCTGTAGTTTTGAGACCCCTATTCTAGAAGCTGGAAAATGAGCAGTAGCTGGACAAGTGAGATCGATGGCCGAGCTATATGTGATGCCCACTATTACGTACGAGACTCGCATGCGAGTTTAACTTAAACATTGTTTTATAGAGCGGTTGAACTCCTCATTCCTCCGTGACCCTCAGTGTAATGAAACTCGCGTGTGAGTCTCGTACATGAGTAAATAAGGCTTTATCCTAGAAATACATAGTGATTTTCACAACTACTGAAATGAAATAAAACTCAAATACTACAACACATCAACTAATCATTGTTTTGGGGGTTTATATTCATATTTTGCCACTTTTCCAACCAGTGCAGTAGTTTAAATAACTTAATATTCTATTTAATATAGAGTCAAGTACGCAATTCTGACTTTGACTTGATTAACTACCTTTAATACAGACCGCATGCTTGTATGCCGCTACCACCGACTGCCACTACTTGTACTATAAAAAAGCGACATATATTTTTTTAATTTTTATTTCAAAAGGTTATGTACCTTACTTACCGAAAAAACACAGACAGTAATCGAAATTATCAGAGATATAATACATGTATGAAGACACACATGACTAGATTACAGTCCATAAATATATCTACACGTCATGGCTATGACTTATAATTTAGAGAGAAAAAAGCAGTTTGGATTACAAAGAAAGTGATAGTAAAAGGCAAACAAACAGTTATTGAATTAATCTAATTATTTGTAGCTATTTAGTGTTTTATTATTTATCTGTATGTATAAATAGATTATTTGAATTTACAGATTTTAGAAACATAAACATCAAGATCCTTACAGACGTGAACCAAATCATAAAACTCCCGACACATGCGAACAATTGGATTATAATATGAAGTATTATTTCGGTATACAGCCAGATTAAAAGTTTTTGGAGAACGAGTCATATAAACTATATTGATATCGGAAGTGACAATAGATAAGGAGGATCAACATGAGAATGGATAATCACTACATAGTATAAAACAAAGTCGCTTTCTCTGTCCTTATATCCCTACGAGGGGCGTTCAAAATATTCTCGGTATTGGAATGAAAACAAACAAGTATGAACAGTTTGATTTTTTTTATTTTTCAATATACTCCCCCCCTATGTTAATACACTTAAAAGATCGATCAATTTTTTTTTTTAATCCCTCATAAAAATATTTTTTATCCTTGGTATAAAAGTGCTCCTCTACTGCCGCCTTCAACGCCTCATCGTCAAAAAATCGATTTCCACGCAGATCCTTTTTGAGATTGGGGAACAAAAAGAAGTCGCTGGGGGCTAAGTCCGGACTATACGGTGGATGAGTTATAGTTCCGAACCCACATTCAGCAATAGCTGCCTTGGCAATATGAGCAGTATGGACAGGGGCGTTGTCATGCAGAAGCAGAATACCTTTAGACAACTTTCCTCGCCTTTTTTCTTTTATTGCGTCCCTTAATTGATGTAGAATATTCGCGTAGTACTGTCCCGTGATATTTACACCTTTTTCTTTATAATCGATCAACAATACTCCTTCACAATCCCAAAATATTGTTGCCATGACCTTGCCAGCGGAAGGGACGACCTTGAACTTCTTGGGATGAGCTGAACCCTTAATGTGCCACTGCATGGACTCCTGTTTACTCTCTGGGTCATAATGATGAACCCAGGTTTCATCTCCAGTAACTATCTTTTGCAGCACCTCATCAGGATTTTCACCACACAGGTCAATAAAATCGGAACAGCAAGCTGCACGCACATCTTTTTGAAGTCGAGTCAGCATTCGTGGAACCCATCTTGCACTGACCTTTGACATATTAAGATGGTCATGGATAATGTCATGTACGGTACCAATAGAAAGATTGGTTACTTGAGCTATTGATTTTATCTTTACTCGACCATCTTCCAATATAAGGTTTTCCACCTGATCAATATTTTCTTGTGAAGTAGCTACTACAGGCCGGCCAGGTCTAGGGTCATCTTCAATACTCTCCCTGCCACGTTTGAATTCGCTTGACCACTTTTGAATTGTAGATAAAGAAGGAGCAGACTCACGGTAAACACAATCCATTTCCTCTTTTATGGTTTTTTGGTTTTTACCCTGTTTCGTCAAGAATTTTATTACGGAACGATGTTCTAATTTCGTTAACATTGTTAATTCACTCATTGTGTTAGTGTTTGTTCAGAAATTGCAGAAAAACAAAAGAACATCTCGGTTTGAATTATACTTTTTTTTAATGTCAAAGAATGAACCTTACCACCCAGTAACAAAACAAATTCAAAAAGAGGTTATAAGATATCAATACCGAGAATATTTTGAACGCCCCTCGTATGTATGCTTAAATCTTTAAAACTACGCAACGGATTTTGATGCGGTTTTTTTAAATATATAGAGTGATTGAAGAGGAAGGTTTATATAAATAAATAATCAAATATTAGAGGACAAACTTACACAAATCGAACTAGTCCCACAGTAAGCTCAAGAAGGCTTGTGTTATGGGTACTAGACGACGATATAATGAATAGATATAAATACTTAAATCCATCCAATCCAATACAAACATCCAAGACTCAGAAACAAATATTCATTGCTCATCACACAAATATTTGCCCTGACCGGGATTCGAACCCAGGACCGTCAGCTTCACAGGCAGGTGCACTTCCCACTAGGCTAAACCGGTCGTCAAAAGTTATATGTATAATAACATCCATTAAATAGTGCACCCATGCGAAGCCGGGGCGGGTCGCTAGTTTTACATAAGTAAATCAACTAGTAAAACAGCGGTCAAACCGCTCGTTAGTTTCCCACCACTTATTCATTTTCCATTAATAAACACTCCGACACTAATTAATAAATGAACACTCAAACGAAAGCTTTCACCGTATTGGTAGTGTCCGATTACCCTGTTAATGGGAAGGGGTTACTTCCCGCCCGTGAAAGACAATACAAAAGGTAGACTACCAAAGAAAGGGTTTGGTAACAAGGGAACGATTTCTGTTAGAAGTTTTCTTGGGATACCGATTTCGATAATGTATTTGGAGTTGTCAATGGATTTTATTTTGATGAGATTTTTGTTGGTGTTGTGTGAAATGAAACTGGTAACACATTACATTAGGAGCGCAGTAAAATGCGGTCTTGACGCCTGACAATAGGGTTGATGACCCAAAATTTTTAAGCAAGTCATTAATAGTGTTATTTTAAGTACTTTCCATAGCACTTAGTTTTAACTTCCAAGTACCAAACGAAGGAATTGTTATAGGTATTTAAGTTGTAATCGTAATTCAATGCGTAGTAGTAGTATCGCTCACAGCCAGTGCTCTGCTCATCGTGCGCCGCGCCGCGGTCAATCGAAATTTACCCGCGCATTACTTAATGCTAAAAACATTAATCATATTTTTAGTTTTTATATAGATTAAAATGTTGTTTGCTAGTCTCGGAAACCGCGGACTGTGACGTGAGCATTGGCAAAATATGTTTCATAACTAATTATAAGTTAATTTAATTCTCACATAAGGGAAGTTTGTTAATATCTTCTTGATGAGAATAAAGTTTCTTAAACCCGAAAATATGGCAAATGGTGAATTACCTATTCAAATATTTTAAGAAAAAACGAAGCTATAACCGTTTTAATGTTGCTGGTTAGTGAGAGAAAGCGCGACGGATCAGTGACGTCACTGATGTCGAGCGCTATAGTAAATGACGATCGTTCTAATACAAAGGTGCGTTTTGCGGAAAAGGGACAGAATATGTCCTCTCTTAAAACTTTGAAGACTTATAATTATGTAATTACAATACAATACAAATATTATTTAATGTTCACCAGAAAATACATTGAAAACACTATTAAAATTAGACATGTAATTATTAATTCTTACGAGTTACTTTTTCCGCGCCATTTGATTTATAATTGACTCCTTTGGAGTTGCGGGCGTCTATAGGCTGCGGTGGCCGCTTACCATCAGGTGGACCGTACGCTTGTTTGCCACCGGCGCTATATATTAAAAAATTGATCCTTATTCGAGAAATTACGAACTTATTGATTTATTATTTGGTATCAACATCCCAATTCCTACATTTTAAAAATGTGTGTCTATGATTACGTTCTGTGGATCGTCATTTGTCACTATCCAACTTACCGCTCTTTCTTAAGTTGTATTGCTGTTTAATTTTGTGTTTTATTATTTAATCCCTAGTCGTAGAAAAAGTATTGTATGCAACATTGTATAAGTAGGTCAAAAAAGGCTCATGGCGTTTTTATTAACAATTTTCGGCTTCACCTCAAATTGTTACACACGCCACTCACCTTTTTTGAACCCTCTTATACAACTATTGCATAAAGTACTATTATATTTCAATATGTCTGAAGCTCACGGGAGTTTCATATTTAAAATTTGCACATTTTATACATATAAAAATATTACATTGGCCTTATTATAAATTCGTTTGAAACGATGATTCCCATTGGGCTCGTAAACATAAATTCATTAATTAGCTCACAAACTCGCAGAATGTTTATTACGTGTCATTTTATTTACATAATTTTGTTAATTAAGCCGGAGTTACATTAAAGTTACATTGTTGCCAAGTTAAACAAGATGCTTCTAAGTAATTATGAATTCCTCAGTAGGAACTCGAACTATTTTAAGCTTTCGTATTAGAAGACAGGGACTGCCAAAGCGACTGACGTCTGACCTTTCAACGCAAATGAAAAACTAGACCATTTTTAGTAGATGTTTTCCTCACCGAAACACTTTTTTTTAATCCTTTTTTTTAAATGCATATGGAACAGTCTTCTAATTTAACGTCCATCAAAATAACTTTGGAAGATACTGTTGGAGATTCGGGGACCTTGAGACAAAACCACCTTTCGGTTTTAATCATTTATTGTGAAAGAATTTACGTTTCTAGTATTACAGCAAAAGTAAACAATCATTGACATCCGAAGAAGTATAAAGAAGTTCCAAATCCGCACTCCTACCTACAAGAAGTGTTATTTGTATGAGCATAACGATTTTTAATAAAAAGATTGTAAACGCAGCCTTTTAAAAAAGCGTTGTTTGACTGGCTGGTGAACCAATGTTTTTATAGTAGGATTTTATGCAAAATTGATATAGAATGTTATAATTATAATATTTATATCCTTGACATATAATATTAATCATAACATAATATAAATAAACGAAATTAGACCCAAAATTATATGGCAGGATATGGAGAACATAAAAACCATTTTATTACCTTTGTAACCCATAACCAAACAATACATTATTTGTATATTTGTATTTGACTATTATAAAACGGATTGAGTTTGCACTGGTACATATACGAACTTTGTTCTAATAGATACTCATTATTCTTTTATTCCATAGAATTATTCGCGGTTTTGGACACGTCTAACCAAGGCCGGGAATGTTTGTATTTTCAGGTTTGATTTTTCCCACGGCACTTGGCGTGTCAAGGTTTTTTTTTATAAATACAGGATGTGTTCAACTTTATTTTCGCAGACGAGTTCCGGAGCATCGTGTCCTGTGAGAATCAGACTCTGACCCTGGGCTGCAATCCATATTCCCGGCTAGCCGTATATGACGCCGAGTTCGGACGGACTGCTTTCTCTGACGAATGCTCGCAGACAGGAGTTGCTGATGAGAGTAAGTTACGATCATTCTCAAAGTCCCGTGTGGTTGCCGGGTAAGAATTGCGCCACCCCATCTCTTCCCGTGGGTTTCGTAGGAGGCGAATAAGGGAAAATCGGAGGGTGGGCAGCAGCATCCTTCGATCATTACCACCATCAAACTGCGGTCGCCAACCCGCTTGCCAAGCGTGGCGACTATGGCAAATCCCCCCCTCAAGGGAAAAATAAAAAACATGCCTTTGGGGGAGGCCTATGTTCAGCAGTGGACGTCTTTCGGCTGAAATGATGATAATGATGATGATGATTCTCAAAGAGCGTAGCCGTGTTTTCACAAGAAAAAAAAGTCTGAAGTTTTATTTCCTACATTTATGCAAGATTTCTTTTGGCAGTATTCAATATTATTTTAGGAATACGTGAACCATTGTATGTTTATTACTGTTAAAAAAATTCACGTGAATAGCATTAGCCTATGAGGCAAAATCTGTTTATTTTTGTTAATTTTCAAAAAATCATATATCCGATAATAACAATGATAGAAAGCTGAAACTTATAGAAAACAATATTTGTCATGAGAGCTCTTATTGAAAAAAATACAGAAACCATTTCGTGAAAGGACCGATTTTATATGAAAACACGGCTACGCTCTTTTATCCACACACTTGATTTTGGCAACCCTGGTTACCACTTACCCTTATTACAAGGGAATAGAGATCAACTCAAAATTCAAAGAAAGCGAGGTTATGTGTGCGATTCCCGAGTAACTGGCCTCCTTGAAATGGAGGGGCGGAATCTGTATAATACTGATTATTTTTCGACTTACCGTTGCCGCCGTTTTCGATTATTTATAGAGAAAAACAATGAACTTTTCTGCTCTTATTTAACCGAAAAAACTACTGATAATAATTTATCCCAAACAAATATTTGATCCTCTCTAAAGCTGGTTCGAATGGCGTAGTGAAAAAAAAAGATTCATCTAGCCTATTACATCAGTCAGGAATATGAGAATGTAAAATGAACAATACAAATTAAAAGACCTTATAAATTTTAAAATGTTACGATTTCAAATTATGACAAAAGTATTGATAATACCAATAAAGTGATTAAAGGATACGATGACTTTATAAAAGTTTTAGATAGTGATATACCCATTTCTTGATTTAATTGTACCGAATAGAAGTTAAGCGGAAAAAAACCGTTTTTAGTTTAAAAATGGTCGTTTTATGTTTCTTAATGAAAAATCCAAAAAATACATTAAAAATCTATGACATTAGGTCGCAATAGTCCTGTTCTAGAAAGTAACACTGAGAAAATGTCAAGATACGAGTAAATCAAGCAGAAAATGGCCTAAATAGATGAGCGTTCTTTAACTCATAATGGCTCTTAACAATAACAAGTATGTAATTATTATCACCAGTGCTACTGTTTTGCTAATACAGTTTAATTTATATATTACATGTTAAAAATGGTGGTCGAATAACCAAAATGTGTAGAAACATACAGGTCAGAACTTCAAAAACAGACTTTTGATACTTATTTGGCAATCTTAAAAAACATTACACACTTCGTATAGGGTGTCAACAACCTAATAAAGTTAGTGATTCTGTCTAGACAGAAGTCCGTATTCGAAAGGTATACAAGTACTTACGTTTATACGTTACACTCTGTTATATTTCAGAACATATTTTACTTGCAAAGCTGAATTTCACAGCTCGCAGATATTAATTCTCTCCATATATTACTCCTCTAAGTTCTGTTGAGAGCGAACTTAGTCCGTGCATAGTATATTATCAGTTTAGAGATGCTTTATTACTTGAAAAAACAATACAGTACACTTAAATCAGATTAAATAATTAATTAAATAAAGTAAAATGATTGCGAATGATTGTTCTAGATTCACAATACAGTGTGATGTGTTTTTAGGGTTCCGTACCAAAATGGTAAAAAAGGAACCTTTATGGTTTCACTTTGTCTGTCTGTCACATCACTAAATATCTCAAGAACTACTTATGCTATTGATTTGAAATTTGGAATAGTTATAAAGAAGGCTTACCTACATACATAGAACATGACTTTTTTAAATATTTTTTTTACTTTCTGTGAAAATTGACAGATAATAGGTGGTTCAAAATTTGGAAGTCTAGTTAATATGTCGAGTGGGGTGTCATATGAAAGGGCTTGGGTTGCACATTCTCAACAATTTTTTTTTACGTTGAGTCATTTTTTTTTATGAGGGAAAATGTAAAAAAAAATACCTTTCCTCCCATTATCTCCGAAGTTTACCAAGGAAAAAATGTGAAAATATTACATAGCATTGATATCAATGTATATTTTACAGGAAAAATATAACTGTAGCTCTATCCAGTTTTCATTTTTTTTATCGTCAAAAAACATTTCTATACTAAGTTTGTAATTTAATTACTTTTGCATGTATTTTTGTTTTATAAATTACTACGAGATTATGCTGAAAGTACCTTCCTTCAAATAAAGAAAAAAAATTTAAATCGGTTCATCTGATAAAAAATTATCCTTGAAAAACTACCATACATACTTACAAAGTTATTCAGACGCTCAAATTTGTAACAAAAGTCACCGATAGATGGCGCTGTACGCATGGCGTCCAATTTCCACACCATGTTGTTGAGATTTTCCTGATTTAATAGGGTTGGAACCGGAACACATCTGTATACGGACCGGTTTGACGACCGGTTTAGCCTAGTGGGTAGTGCACCTGCCTGTGAAGCTGACGGTCCTGGGTTCGAATCCCGGTCAGGGCAAATATTTGTGTGATGAGCATGAATATTTGTTTCTGAGTCTTGGATGTTTTCTATGTATTTAAGTATTTATATCTATTAAATATATCGTCGTCTAGTACCCATAACACAAGCCTTCTTGAGCTTACTGTGGGGCTAGTTCGATTTGTGTAAGATTGTCCTCTAATATTTATTTATTTATTTTATTTATTTAGTTATTTATACGGAACCCTCGGTGCGCGAGTCCGACTCGCACTTGACCGGATTTTTTTTGTTTAGTTTTAAATAAACTCAAAGAGTCACAATCTTTTATATTGTTTGGTAGTTCATTGTATATCCGTGCTCCCTCATACATTATGCTCAGCATAACCAGTTCTATTTTTGCTCTGTTTTAATTTGTTCGTATTTCTTAAATGGTATTTGAATGTCCGTTTAAAGTGAATGTCGGAATGCATTTGATCATTTAAAATCTATTTTTACAAAAATGCACGTATAATTGGTTTAAATTACGTTTCACATTTTCGAATATATTTTGTGGATAGGAAACTTTTTACATATGAGAATATATTTTTTGTCAAACTGAAAAGTACCTCAGTTGGTTAGCAATGGACGGAATTCAAAGGTTGTGGGTTCAAATTCCACCTGTAGCGGTTAATTTATAAATTTTTCACTTTGAAATAAGAATTTTCAAATACTTATAATGGTCGCGTACGGTACTGTTTCAGAGGAATTTCCTCCCACGGACGCTCCGGTTGTGGAATGAGCTCCCTGCCGAGGTTTCCCGAGGGACTACAGTATGGGATTCTTCAAGAGTGTATACATTTTTAAAGGGTGTACGCGCACGTGACACCCCGCCCGAGGAGTTGCAAGCGTCCATAGGCTACGGTGACCGCTTACCAGGCGGACCGTACGCTTGTTTGCCACCGACGTGGTATAAAATATAACATTATTTTTCGTTTTCGTGTCCTAGTTACATGGATTGACCCACTTAATAAAAGAAAAACGGTTGGGACTCACTTGGAAAGTCACTATTTGCGACATGTTTCGGACTACTATTGGAGTCCTTCATCAGGTTGAGTGTTATCAAGGCAACCGACCGCGCAACAACCGTTGTTCTCTTATTAAGTGTAAATATCTCACGTTAGTGTAAATTTATGGATTGACCCAATTCCCCGTAACATAAAAACACTAGCAAATGTTAAAATGAAAGTACAGTTCATGGTACATGAGCAAAGAACAAATGGGTGTACCATCAATCAGGTGAACCAAGTCGCGTCGCGAACACCTGACGCGAAACTAATAGCGAAGCGAAATTAAAAAGGACCGCGAAGTGACGACTGAGCCTCTACAGAAAATCGTACTTACTGTGGTAACTAACTAGAGAGAAAAAATGCACGTATAATTGGTTTATAATTGGTCCACTTTTAGAGTTTTTAGGTAATAAGTTGCCTAAAAATTATAAAAGTTTTGTTTCAAACTCAACTCAAACTCAAAATATTCTTTATTCAAATAGGCCTAGCAACAAGCACTTTTGAATCGTCAGTTATATATTACATAAATTGAATCTAATTATTCAGAGCAATTTATTGATGCATATGAAATTTAAAAAAAGACATGGATTACTGTAATGTATATCAAAAGAGAGTATAATAAATTCACAAAAAGATCGTCAATATGTAAAATAAAAACATAAAAAATAGTAGAATAAAATCTGAATGTCAAGAGGAAAATTTAACGTCAACATCTAATGTCATAGTTATGAAAATAGTCATTAAGATGTAATATCATAATTATTAAAATATAATTAGTATTTCAACCACAATTATACTCACGGTGTTTTATCATTCATGTAGTCTTTTATTTATTGTTTAGTTTATTTTATTCCTAGTTTTGGGGCTCTCACTGAAAACCAGCGTCACGGTTTCAGTGACAACATGCTGAGTGGGTGTCCTATTTAGCACATAAGATGTACAAGTTGTTTTACAATTAAATTGTATACTTTTTAATAATGTGTGCTAAATAAATACATTTCTATTCTATTCTAAAAAGCAAAGAAAGAAATGAAAAGTCTTGTAAGCCGATATAATAATATGTGCCAATAATGCGCTGCTGTGGTGGCTGTTGTGTGTGTAATGTGTTCTGTGTTGAGAACGAGGGACCTAAATGTGTTCGTCTGTTGTCAACACAGTGCATCCTCAAATTTTGCAAAGGGTCGGCAACGCGAACGTGACTCCTTTGGAGTTGCGGGCGTCTATAGGCTGCGGTGGCCGCTTACCATCAGGTGGAACGTAAGCTTGTTTGCCACCGGCGTTGTATAAAAAAAAACTCTTTGGACATTATTGGTGATTATGATTAATATTGTAAACCAAAATTGAATCAAATGACGAAATAGAATAAGATAATACGCAGGTTAGGTGCTGGACACTGATCCTATACATGCCACTTTCAATCTTATATCATGATGACAGAGCTGATTAATACGTGTCACCTATCACCTACTAAGGTGTCAAGTACTGGGACGTTAACCTTAACTAGAGAGCCAAATCCATCTGAAAAGTTTCTGTAAGCCGACATATGTGTCCATAAACTTTTCTTTGAAAATTGTTAGTAGTTAATATTGTAACCCGAAATCGACTTATTTGAAGAAATACAAAAAGCTAATACGTATCATGTAATGGGCCCTGGGATCCCAGGGACTGGTAGACAACAGGTACCTGTAATAAAAAATTGAAAAAATCAAAATCAAACATTTATTCTGCAAATAGGCCACAAGGGCACTTTTACATGTCAAAATATTAATTTACACTTTAAGAAAGTCTGACTATAAGAATTCATTTTTCATGTCAGAATATTAATTTACAGTTCAAGAAAGAATAATAATTTCGAGATTACAAATATAATAAAATTAATGTCATACCGACAGTGAAAATAATCTTGCAAAGTTATATTACAACATCAGTAAAGTTAGAAATGTATAAGGTCTCAGTCTGATTAAACAAAGAGTATAATGAAAATAAATATGAAAACTGTTAGATAGATACATAGATAAACTCTTTATTCATATCCACAACATACATGGCATAACACAGTACTACAGTTAAATAAAATATTAACTCTGACTCTATAAGTAATAACATGCAACTACTTAAGAACTAAGACTTAGAAACTAATCAGATAAGCCATGTGTCGTGGCAGAGAATAGGCGCTGGCTCAGCATAAATGCTGTGGCATGCCACAGCGCTGGTATTCTGCCAGAACCTTATATTACGTTCATATTTTTCTAATTATAATTTTGTAACGCAGGTTGCAAGGCGCTCATCGCAGCCAACAAAGTAATGCAGAGTTGCCACGGCAAGCGGAGATGCGAAGTTCTCGCCTCCAGAACAGTCTTCGGGAACCCCTGCAAGGTCACCACTAGGATGTACCTCAAAGTTGTGTTTGCTTGCGGTAAGGATTTTTGACGTGGTAACGTTTTATAAATCGATGAACGGCAGGCGAATCGTGTAACCTTAAGTACTGTAGATATATCCTCGTGGCGCCCAAAGATTTTTTGGCTCCTCTTTAACTACGACCCGACTGTCCTTCTTATAGGACATAATAGTTACAGTCATATCCGCCCAAGATTTTGAGTTGAAATTTGTATTTGTGAATTTGTGTATGTTTGAAGTGAAAATTTCAGGGTATAATTATGATTATATTAGCGTGTGTTTTTAAATTCAATTATTTGTCTACCTTTTGATCTTTACAAAGGCCACTGGGCCTCAATTACCAGATTTACAGAGCTTATTAATATGGCCTTCTGAAAGGCGCGTGGGCAGTAATTGAAGCTTAGTTGAAAAAAGTGCTGGGCCGGAGCCGCCATGCTTATTTTGGTTTATCAAAAGGCGCGTGGGCGCCACGAGGATATTTTACTGTCATTTTTGTTTCATGGCTTTCACTCCTTGCTGACTTTGGCAAGGGGTATTTCGAGAATGTCGCCGTATACAGACATATCACACGAGAAGAGAATGATCATACTGAAGTATACATGTATGAGCTGACAATTAAAATTTGACATTAAAATCTATCTAACGGTAGTACAAAAGTTACGTGATTACCCCGCGGATGTTAACACGAAAAAGTGTGACGTAATGTATGACTAACCTGAGCCTTTTGTTAAGCGAATTTGTATAAAAATGTTATTGGACTTCTAACCTTATTTTTCGGTCGGTATAATAGCTTTTTAAACGAATTGATCGATCGGTACAATAGCTTTTTGAACGAGTTACTTTGATGCAACTCGGCCAACAATGATTTCAAGTTATACTTAAACAGTTGCCGGTCAAACAGGTTTCTCTCCTCAAAGGGTAACGCGTAAACGCGCGGAAATTAGTTTCTTATCACGTTATCACGTAAAATTATCGTCCGTGAAACGACTTTACAGACAACCACTTTTTTTATTAAAAATGCGATTGCTTTGGGCCTGCATCTAGCTAGGGGGCAAAGATGAGGTCAACGGTTAAGCGAGCTCACCCAGAAGTTGCCTATTCACTCGTGCCTTAAAAAGGTCTAGGTTATATGATCTCGGTACTACAGACATTGGAAGGGAATTCCAAACCTTAGCAGTGGGGTGTTTTTAACTTTGAAACTAAATGGGTCGCATATTTTTAAGGTCGACTATCGCTCGTTTCAAACCAATACACGAAACCGGCGTATTTTATAACCGCCATTATAATAGGTCTCTTAACGGGAGGTTTTAATATACCATATTGAGTATTTTTTTTTTACTTAGCCTGTATGTACGTCTCGCTGCTAGAGAAAGGCCTTTCCCCATGAATGCCATGACTCCTTTTTTTAACCTGACTGTGGCTTTATAGGCCGGGCCCAATAAAGCGATAGGAGTGCGCGGTTGGAGAGTAGCCTGGGGAAAATCCAGGGGAAAACCTCCTACACGACCACGCGTGTGGTTTGGAACACTACGTTTTGCCATGACTCCCGTTTTTGTGCTTCTTCCGGCCGATTGGCGAGGAAGGCGTCTGTCATCGCGCCATCTCCGTCTAGGCCTGCTCCGTCTGCGTAGCTCTTGTGGCATCCATTTGGTAATCCACCTGTCCAAATGCACGCGACAGACGTGACTCGCCCAGTCCCACTTGAGCCTGGCAGTTTTTTCGCCATTTTGAGTATGTTTGAACTTATTTTGTAACATAATTTTTTATGACAAAGAAAGTTATTAACCCGGAAATTATTCTTGGGAGCGACAAAATTGTAGGGAACAATTTTAAATCAGCTTGTGTCCTAAATATTTTAATGGGAGTAATTTGTATTAAGCTGTTGTCTGCCGGTGAAAAAAATAAACAATAACATTCTTTTGTTATGATCCCGGGGATCCCATGGACCGGTAGACGACGGGTAAGGGCGGGGTTCCTCTATTCTGTGTATCACGCCCCCGTGATAGAGACACGCTTATGTCTTTCGCGCATGACAAAGTGGGATGCAACACCCTTCGAGAACTGCTTTTTTAGACAAATGTCGGTAAATATCTGACTGTGTGAAGTTTTATTAAATTTCCTCTTGACAGAGTTTAGATAAGGTAAAATACCACCATATTAACTTAATTTTATCGTTTAATAATGCGTTGTTTTAGTAGGCTGGACAAAAAATGTAAAAAAGACTACCTTTCGAATTTTGGCTGACTGATAATTCACACATTCCCACATTTGCTAGTTTCTGTTTGGTCCTATGGTCGACTGGTAGAGAATGCCTCACGGCATTAAGTCCGCCCTTTGTACTTATATTATTTTTGTGCAATAAAGTTTAAATAAATAAATAATTATAGTCAAGAATCATGTATCGGAAAATCAATGCTTATTGTTTCCTCGTCTGGTGCGCTACCGCGAATAGCAAACGAATTTTTCCCTCTCTATCGCACTTACGTCCGAACGTGTAAGTGCGACAGAGAGCTTAAACTTCGTTTGCTGTTCGCGGTAGCGCCCCTGGTCAGAACAGCATTTCAAAGAACGCGATATTTTTGCTTGCACAGCCTTAAGGCGATAAGGAGTTATATAAGGATCAAGTAGCGTGCAAAAGCTAGTTGTTTATTCCCAGGTTATGACATATACCTACTTTGATTAATTGATATATCAAGTTCTAGCGAGGTCGGAAGGAAAATTCAATGTGGTTGTGTCAACATATTGCATTTTCTCGAGCAAGGGAAAAGAGTGACGGTTCAGAAATTGCTTCCTCTAAGAGTAAACCTTACTCTCGCACGCTTACATATTATTTCAAAGCTTTAATCTGCATAGGTTTTAAAAATCGATTTTATATGGTAGTTACGTCTGATTTTGAAAGTAAATTGTGTATCTTTCAATGGCATGCAAGTTCTTGCATGATGTAAATGAGCCTTAACATTTTTCAATCGAAGTGAAAAATTGAAAAATTGTCGTCACAGGTGGGACTTGAACCCACGACCTCTGGAATCCGTCCATTGCTCGTAACTAACTGAGATACCGTGGTAGATATCGCTACAAACCTCCCTAAGGCGTAATTAGAAGAGTGTAATGATTGAAAGATTTTTCAGTACAAGGGATAACCCCGGTAGCTCAGTTAGTTAAGAGCAATGGACGGATTCTAGAGGTACTGAGTTCATATCCATCTGCGGCGATAATTTTTTTTTTTTCACTTTGATGCGTGTTCTCAGTTGTGGCCTAAAGAGCCCGTTGTATGAAGCTTTGAAACCTAGTCCCAAACCCGGTTTCCTCACGATGTTTTTCTTCACCGAAACAACACGGTTAAAAATCAAATGAAATTTCGTACATAAAATTTTACTGATTAGATTAGGTACTAGAAGTCTATTGAAAGCTGAGACTAGAAAAACGCGGTAAATTATTTAAAAAAAACCACGTGATGCAAAAAAAATGTGACTAAAAATAATGGTACTGGGCAACAAAATAAAATATTCGCACTAGATAGACAGAGAAGATTTAAGATATTTCAATATTCCGAGTATGTTATGGAAATAGCAATTCAAGCGTAATAATTTACTCACTATGATACGATTTGCTGTATCCTGTTTCTGTCCCGTAAAGGATCAAGCAATGTTTTTCTCCATTGACATGGCAATTAAGTGACGTTTGACACATTTGACGTAGGTGTTATAGTTGCCATTTAAAAATTTTTAATTAAAGCTCAGCATCAGCTTTTACTAGCCAGTCTCTAAGGGGATTTAAAAATTTAATGTCAAAATTGACATAAATGGTATTTTTGACAAGCGTTAATTATCAACTGGACTTTTGTATGTACAAAATAAACCCAGATACAACAGTTTCGTCAAAAGCTCCCGAGGATGCGTTGGGTTGAGAGTGAGTAGAGTGAGGGTCTAAGCTGTTTATACAACGAACCCTCAAATCAAAACGGGTTCGGCATCACACTTTAGATTTGTTCTGGATTTACAAACGTTCATAGGGCTACGGTCTCTTCTTACAATCAAGTAGGCCCGTATGATTGGTTACAACCGCCATTATAGTTGGAGCGCTCGTGGCGGCCTGGTATGCGAGGTCAAGCAACGTCAGCTCAGGTCAATTCTTGGATCGGTGACCGCTTTGAGTGATTATTAACTGAGCGCTTCCGTGCTTTGGAATGCACGCTAAGCCGTTGATCACGAATGCGTCTGTGATAGTAGTCGATAAGCCATATTAGATGCCTTCGGGCGGATTGATAACTTCAAACAGTCAATTTGCCCACTCACTTGACAAGGGGGGTCGAAGTTGCACCAGGTCCGTAGGGAGTACCCACCGTTACCCTACACCTCTTGGTGTTGCTAAATGGTGCAACAAAACTGGCAACAAGTTAGTTCATGTCAAGGTGAATCCAAATCAATTATTTGTCCCGTTCCCATACCATGACGATTACATTTACAAACGTACCTAAATATGAATAGGCTTCATTAAAGGCGTTTTTAAACGAGTCCAGCTACTAGTGCCATTAAACGGCGCTCGCCAGCACTGGACTGGCACTGTATCTTTTATCTGGATCCAGTTGCCCTGGCCTGGTATGAAAATGTATGTAAATATAATAGCACCAACTCCAATAGCCATATAGTAAATAGAACCGTCATTCTATAAAAATGGCTACCACCCATCATTAAGTTGATCAATGTTCAGCTAGGTACATAAATTACCAGTGCTAAGTACAATAATTAAGAAATCTACGCTCGTCGGGTAGCAAACTGATAATTTTATTAGCTTTCTGTAGAAATTGGAGTCCCAGCTGCAACTAGCATTTTAAGAAAATTAAAACTACGAAATTGTAACTTTCAGTACACCTATATTTTGTATAGTGCTGCAGAAATAGCAATGCTGTCTTTACCTGACTGTGGCTTTATAGGCCGGGCCCAATAAAGCGATAGAGGTGCGCGGTTGGAGAGCAGCCTGGGGAAAATCCAGGGGAAAACCTCCGACACGCCCACGCGTGTGGTTTGGAACACTGGAATACTCTAAGAGCTTGTGCTCCAGTGAGATTGGTTGAGTGGTTTCAACCGAATCTGAGGTGTGAGTGCAATCGAGCTACTGGGAATGTTGTTGCTGGTTCACTAAACTTAGCCTAGCTGAGAAGAGTCCAGCAAGAAACTCAGCTAGGCCCCACCTGGGTCGGACTCTAGCCGGTGTGCAGCGGTACCGGGACGAATAGGGACTATATGTGTTGTCGCGATCGCGCGGCGGACGTCCCCGCCAGCGGGAAGTGGACGCGTCGTGTCTGAGTTGGACGCCGTAAGCGCAGCGTTCCATCTTTCGATGGACGCTGTGATTACGTCGTCCGGGTCCGTAAGTGTGTGCCTAGGACACCGGACCGTGCGGCCCCTAATCAAGTGATCGCCGAGTTACGACAGAGGGGGAAAATTACCACTGACCTATAAATTAAACAGATGAAAATTATTAATCGAAAGTAAGTGGAAATCCCTATGGACTCTTAAGGAAGAGGCCGAAATTATAACCCAGCCCAGTAAAAAACTCCCCTTTAAAAATGTGTAAGAAAGTAATTAACTGCAATTAGGGACCTTAATTACTTTTTGCGAGATTTAGATTCATTTTAAAATCCAACGGTTTTGTTGGATTATGTTTCTTGTGATCTCAAGTGTATTTCAGAAGTTTATTTCTTTATTAAGTAGTTAATCATGAGTATTTGTATTGTTCGTTTGGTACCTTCTCACTCTTCGTTACATTTACTACCGTACCAACGGTATTTAATGAAACAAATGAAGAATTAAGCAGCAAATACGGTGGCAATAGTACATACTTACATAAATATAATAGAAGAGTGATCTAACTATATTGTATTTTATACAAACGCCTTAAGGGAGGCGTACAGCGACATCTGCCAGAAGACTCATGCTTCATTAACGGCACTAACGTCTCAAATGGATATTGAGAATCGTCAGTTGCGATGCGCCATCCCATACCCAAATTTTAGAATAAAGGAAAAATTGAAAAAAAAAAACTAACTAACTATTGTGTTACTTTTATTTCGTGAATACCTGCACGTGCACGCCCACAATGTCGAATCGCCTTCACACACGCCTGTTCGGCCTCCCGACCCTCCAACACATACATAAACCCACGCCTGTATTCCCAAAAGGGGTAGGCAAAGCACCTGTAATTTGATTCCAGTACCACATTTAGCAATTGTAGGTTCACATCACACTACCACCCGGTTCCCATAGTCAACTCTTACGATGCCTACTGGAAGAAAGGGGGAAGTGCTATTCACCCGGCACCACACATTATTCAATGTCAGGTTACACACAACACTCACAACGTCACATGCTAGTCTGTCCACACTCGTCTCAGACGCAAATTCAATCAGTTCTCCAGCTGTGCGGAACCGAACATCCACAATCTCGATTAACCAGTCGTCTACCGGTCCCTGGGATCCCAGGGATCATAACAAGAGAAGCTATTTATAAGAGAAAAACACCAAACACATTAACACGTTTATTGCATTCATTCGTACAGTATATCGTAGGAGCATAAACAGCTCGTATTGAGCATAATGTGCTGAAAAGCACATCATACCCAATACGATTATGACAAGTGATCGTATATACATCATTTCATTTAATAACATACAGCAATTACAATGGCGTTTGATATATTTAAGACCCAAGTTACACTTTTCGTTCTTGATGTCTGTTCTCCACGGCTGCTAGATGGCAAGAGAGCGCTCCCGCCATGTTGCAACCTTTTTATGGTGTGCAGTTTGACAGCTCCAGGTACACGTCACTCGTCGTGTTGCCAGAATCGCTGTCCAGAAACTCATGGCGACAACATTTATGTACTGGAATGTAGCCTACATCTTTCGTCATAGGTATGGTAGGCTACAATAAATTAGAAACTCGTAGGGATTTATCATTGGCATGCTACCTTGTCCGAGTTCTGCGGGGTAACATCTGCAACCCAGATATATTGTCGCAGTTAAGTCTTAGAGTGCCGGACGAGTGCGCGGGGCGGCGGCGGCGGCCGCGGCTGCTGGCGGAGCCGACCGGCAGAACCAACTTGCTTCGTAAAGCGCCTCTCAGTCGCGCAATACACACACTAAATTTAGTTGCTGACAAAATTGATCTGTTTATTGTTCAATGTTGTGTTGTCGAACCAAGCGCTTTGCATCATTTTTTATAATGCGCACTTCGAAGGTTTGGAATTCTCTGCTGGCGTTTGTGTTTCCAAACTCATATAACCTAGACCTTTTTAAGGCACGAGTGAATAGGCACCTTCTGGGTGAGCTCGCTTCATCGTCGGCCTCATATTTGCCCCCTGGCTAGATGCTGGCCAAGAGCGATCCCATTTTTAATAATAAAAGTCTGAATTTATGAATGTACGTTTGTATGTAGTGTCCAATTACTAATTAAGTTAAATCTTAGTTAAGGCACTATTGCATTAGGGTCAACCTGTAATTCTAGTTGCTGTATATTATAATTAAATAAATAAATAACAGCGTCCATATGTGAGTGATCCATTAATTATATTTAATATGTCTGAAACTTACGAAAGTTTTATATTTAAAATTCATAATCAATCTCAATTTCAGATACAATTTGAGTGAGATAAATATCCAATTCACAGAAGAACTATACTCTTGCTCACATTAACAAAATACAAATGAATTCTTGCGATTTCTCTTATCTAGCCCGCATTCGCTGGCCAAAGGCATGGCAAGAAATACTGGACGTAATTGTATGTGTGCTACAGATTAATATCAATATAAGAAATGGTCTTTTTTACCATTCCATTCTAATTTGGTTAGTGAAATTTCTGTTTACTAGAAAACGGATTGTGATTATTTTGTTCTGAAATTGAACGAAACAAAATAAATACGTCTTTAAAAGCGTACATTCCCCTGCACATTGGGTGCCACGAGGCGGTATCTCGAAATTTACTTAACGTAAATTTGGGTTTATATCAACTGTATAAACTAACTAATGTTTGACGGCTAGAAATTTTACTATACAGAGTGTAGCAAAACCAGTGAGGATACGTTTAAGGGCATTATCGGGATCGTGTTCTGATTAGGAACAAGTAGAAAAAAAGGTTGTCTGGAAGAGATCGCTTGTTAGCGATAAGACCGCCTGTTGTCTACCACTGTTACATGTATTTTAATTTCTGTTGTTCTTTGAATGTACTTCGTTTGGTGAGCAATAAAGAATATTTGTATTGTATTGTAGAAGATTTTTTTTGACGCAACTGACGTTTTAATATGAACTGTCGCCTGCGGTATTTCCGGATTTCCTTCAAACCTTCAAGAACAGAGCGTATTCCCTTCTGAAAGGCCGGCAACGCACTTGCGACTCATCTCGTGTTGCAGTTGCCTATGGGCAACGGTAATCGCTTACCATCATGCGATCCGTTTGCTCGTTTGCCCCCTATACGTTTTTATTACGTGATCTAGTTAAAACAAAAGAAATAATAGTTTCTACTTAATTAATATTAAACTTTTATGATCTGAATCCACCTTAAATCAGGATCGACAGTTGTGGCACTCTTTGAGCGAGGCATATGTTCAGCAGTGGACCTCTTGGCTTGAGATTAAGATGTTAAGATTTCATTCTTTTAAAAACATTAAACCGAACGATTTGACGACCGGTTTAGCCTAGTGGGTAGTGCACCTGCCTGTGAAGCTGACTGTCCTGGGTTTGAATCCCGGTCAGGGCAAATATTTATTTATTTAAACTTTATTGCACTATATACACAAATTGTACAAATGGCGGGCTTAATGCCAAATGGCATTCTCTACCAGCCAACCATTGGGCTAAACAGATATTTTATAAAAGATGCAAAGAAAAGAAAAAAAAAGAAAAAGAGTATGAAAAAGTATATCAAAATATCTAAGTATTTGTGTGATGAGCATGAATATTTTCTGAGTCTTGGATGTTTTCTATGTATTTAAGTATTTATATCTATTAAATATATCGTTGTCTAGTACCCATAACACAGGCCTTCTTGAGCTTACTGTGGGGCTAGTTCGATTTGTGTAAGATTGTCCTCTAATATTTATTTATTTTATTTATTTATTACAAAGTATATTAGGTATAACTTAGTAATATACTGCTCACGTATTTATGAAACTTCGCCGGTCTGTTATCGCGGTGCAAAGTGTTAGTTAGTTTACTGGAGTTTTCTTTAGCGGGCTTGCATATTCGACCTACTTCGTACTTTTGGATCTAGTGCGGGAAGCGAGTATGAAGCGTACGAGGGGATCTCAAGCTTTATGAATCACAACACTGCCTCAACTCACTACACCAGTTATTCCCAGTATAACCTAAGTCCAGCTAAGTCGGTAGCTTTATACTGGTTATCCTTTAAGTTGCCAGTTGCATCGTGAATGGCCTAGTTGTTAAACTTCACACAAAGTAACTACCACATTCAGTTTGCGTCTTTCGAGTTTCTGGTACACAATTGGTGGATGTTTTATGAGTGTACGTTTTGCTCTGCGTTTTGCTTTAAGTTTTTATTTTGTGTAACGATTTAGTGAATATTTGAGTATATTATGAATGTGCACATCTTTTTTTTTTTCTTTTTAACCTAACTGTGGCTTTATAGGCCGGGCCCAATAAAGCGATAGGAGTGCGCGGTTGGAGAGTAGCCTGGGGAAAATCCAGGGGTAAACCTCCGGCACGACCACGCGTGTGGTTTGGAACACTGGAATACTCTAAGAGTTTGCGCTCCAGTGAGATTGGTTGAGCGGTTTCAACCGAATCTGAGGTGTGAGTGGAATCGAGCTACTGGGAGTTTTGTCGCTGGTTCACTAAACCTAGCCTAGCTGAGAAGAGTCCAGCAAGAAACTCAGCTAGGCCCGACCTGGGTCGGACTGACTCTACCCGGTGTGCGGCAGTACCGGGACGAATAGGGACTATATGTGTCACTGTTGTCGCGATCGCGCGGTTGACGTCCCCGCCGGCGGGAATGCCTAAGTGTACGCGTCGTGTCAGAGTTGGACGCCGCAAGCGCAGCGTTCCATCTTTCGATAGACGCTGTGATTACGTCGTCCGGGTCCGTAAGTGTGTGCCTAGGACGCCGGACCGTGCGGCCCCTAATCAGTGATCGCCGAGTAACGACAGAGGGGGGAGGGATGGGAACGTAGTCGACAGCCTTCCTAACTAACGGATTCCTATGATGGGGAGCGTTGTCAAAATAACGTCTGGCAGTCTGCTTAAAGAAACCATACATAGTGCTAATCCCCATGTCGTGGTGTAGACTGAGGTTCGACTGGTACCACGGAGCACCAGTCGCCCTATGGAGAAAACGATTCTGAATGACCTGAAGCGGCGAATGTGCACGTCGAGGGCACCAACTCTATAGCATGGACGTCCATGGGTTCTGAGGAGTCAGCCTCGTTTTGTTGAGAGTGAGACATAAATACAAGTCCCTCAATCTCAACACACCGTATCCTCGGGAGCTCTGGCGATCTTACTAAACAAAACAGCATCTACAAGGATTGGTCTTTTTATGGTAGTGATCGTATGAAATTACCTCATGAGCGAGATAACATTAGTTGGTGTTGTCAGGAATGGAAATACTGAGTCAACCGCATTACAGCTTGGACCTCGCAACATGCAATTTCTATTTATATACTAAATTTGATTAGTCGATCGGAAAATTTCATTTTATTTGTAAAACTAAAGGCGTCCTACGATTGAATTCGCGGGCCCTCAAGAATACGTCAAACCTCATTTGCTTAGATAATTTTGTAACACACAAAGTATGTAGAATCCTGAGTCTTCGAGGTATCGTTCCTCGAAGACCCAAACGCAAAGAATTGCCATCGCAATTTAGCGCGGGAATGCTGCCTGCTTAAAGGGTACCTACAATACCCAAGGGCGCCTAATTTTGATATATTTTTTTAGTGTTTAGTTATTTATTTAATCTTTATTGCACAAAAGAAAAAACTTATAGTACAAAAGGCGAACTTAATGCCAAAAGCATTCTCTACCAGTCAACCTTAAGGCAAAGCAGAAAGATTGTGGGCAGTGCAACTTATAGGAAAAAATCTTAAGTATGTACAATAATAGGGGGAGGTTATATATGATACTATATGATATAATACAATATTATACAACATATATAATATAAAGCTATACATAAATAAATACAACTACATACATACACATACATACGAATATAGATTTATATTTAATTTTAGTTACGTAATTTATAGTTCCTTTCTTAATATGTATTATTGTATCTATATACGAAATTTCAAGTAAACTTAAACGATATTTAAATAAATATCAATTTCATTAGCAGCCGCTTGTAAATTTCATATTATTTCATTATCAGACGCTACGCGCCTCCTTAAGGGAACTGGTTGAAGAATCCGTTGCTAGAGTAATTAAGTTCCGATAGCTCAGTTGGCCGTATGTGCTAGAAATGAATCCTGGTTGAAAAAAAACCCTTATTGTATGTTACTTTTTTTTTATTGATCAAAAACAAAAATGAACATTTTTACTTAATACCCATCGTAGGCAAAACCTTGGGGAGGTTTGTATGCCGATGGGGAGTTCTCAAACTAACTACTATAGGTACACTGTGTTACAATTATTATTACAGAATGAAGCTGAAGTCTCTAGACTTCAGTAGGTGCATTTTAATTAGTCTTTTGACTTTTATACTCATTTGCTTGATCTAATTTTTTTGTTACTCATTTGCCTGATCTATTTTTTTTTGTTGCAGTGCCACTGGGCGTTCTCACGGAGCAGTATGAGTCTGCTCGAGAGGCGGATGAAACGAAAAACGCCATCGCTAAGACCGACGCTTCTGATTTGTACGATAACTCGGGTATGCTTGGTAGCAATCTTGTTGTAGTTCATTGGTAGAACTTAAGATTAGAGCATTTAAAACAGAAAACGCATTCATAGCATCTTTTCTAACAAAATATTTACAAATTCCTGGGGGGAAGAAGTAACACACATATAAAGAAACTAAGCACACTTGCAAATTATTCTCCCATTACTACGCACCTACATTAAAATAATCACGCACGCACACGCAAAATACTAAATTTGAGACATAAAATTAGCT
Source organism: Epiblema foenella (assembly GCA_963556455.1). Classification (NCBI taxonomy): domain Eukaryota; kingdom Metazoa; phylum Arthropoda; class Insecta; order Lepidoptera; family Tortricidae; genus Epiblema; species Epiblema foenella. The sequence continues at coordinate 2,708,154 of OY747106.1, forward strand.
CATTTTATTTTAAAATTGTGTTCACTCTTTCACATTTGGCTCAGTCATGTTTGATCATTTTTGTTTTGAGTTCATTAATTATAACTTTATTTTACTTTCTTGTAAAAAATATTTTGTGTGCACTTTTTTCACTTGTTTTCGTTTTGGTTTCTTATTTTTAGTTTACATGGACAATAATGATTGGAGCAGAGTTACCCGTGAGAGATCACTGACAATACTAATAATAGTTATACATTTTTTATATGTATGTTAGTTATAAGGTATTTGCGCCTTTCTTGCCAGAAAATTGATAGTTTTATTTATTGATACGTTTGCCATATTGATTTTATGTAAACCTTTTCATCGTTTTTGAGGTTTGCCCATTATTAAGTTCCTTTTATACCAAAATAATATGCGTTGTTGTGACAGACTAATAATAAAATAACTTTTTAATACAGTTGCTCAAAAAGTGGTACTTTATGTAGCTGTATATCGGGCGCAAAGTTGGATTTCGCGCACTAGTGCTGTTTACTTTTCCAATTTTTATAAATTGCTGTTGGTCCAAGCCATACATCCAACCGAAGAGTTTTAGGTTCAATCAGTTCACTTATTTATTTAGTAAAGCATTAGGCATGAAAAACATACTTCTATTATATTTAAAACATTAAAATTGCATATTAGATAGGCTAAAAGGTCATCAAATATTTAAAAAAATCTAAAACTGTTTTTAAAAATTTTACAGGATGAGTAGAACAATGACCGGAAACGAGTATTAAAGACCTCCGACTAATAGAATATTATTATTTAAGACCGCCGCGAAGAATGCATAATCCTTGTTTTTTTCCAAATAAAATATTTATTTACAAATAAATCAAATATAAATTAATTATAAAATTACAAGCATATGTTTTTTCATGTTTCAATGTAATTAAACTACCATGTGACATAAAACCTGTTCCAAAATAGTCTTTGATTTGGCTGAATGCTACAACCAAGAATTGTGAAAAATTTCTACCAATTAAAAGTTAAACCGACTTTTTAAATCCCGTCTCTTTCATTCACAAATTCGTTATTTAATTTTGGAATGTCTTGTATTGGTATAATAATATTTTTGTGATATGTGCGATTTGTACGATTGTTAAATAAAATGTATGTAAACCAGTTACGTGCAAAGCCCACAATGGCAAGTAAACGCTTTTTGTTTTGTCTCTTTTAATTACTGTTTTATTTTTGTTTCTTTGATGTTTTTTCTCAACTGTATAAAAAAAACATCGTTTGATATACGTGCGGATGTCATTTTCACATGTCCCGAGTTTAGTCCCTCGCCTCACGGCTCGGGCTAAGACAACTAAGGACTCGTGCGCTTTCGTTCTTGCATCAAAATGTACTATTTGCTATTGTGTATTTTAACTATTGTCGTTATTACCTATACTATTTGTATATTTTAAAATACTTAGAAGTAAAATATATATCTTGCTTTTTCTTTTTTATTCTTTTATTTGCATTATTAGTATTGACAGTTGCATGTTTTTCAACCGCTAGTTTTATATAATGAAACCCGGATATTTTATACGGAATGTCGTAAAGTGAAAATGGAATGCAAACTGATATCATGGTTACAGAATTATGCTGAACCCAAAAATGTTTTTTTTTTTTGGTAAAGGAAGGTAGCAAGCAATAGGTATGTTGAGTAATGATACAATTTATAAAATATATTATACTTATTTTTGTGGCTATACGAACAGAAAACCACAATAAATATACTTAGACTAATTAATTAAAATTGTAAAAAAATATAGGACTACCAAGATTCGCAAAAATGTTGTTTATTGGCCAAATGTAAATTCAAAGATACCAATAGAATTCTCATGTTTCAAAAAAAAACTTTGGAAACTGTGTACCTACATAAACGCAATATTTCACCTCCGAAACGACCATGCATTTGGTTTGGAACACTGGAACACTCTAAATGTTTGCGCTCCAGTGAGATTGGTTGAGCGATTTAAACAGAATCTGAGGTGTGAGTGAAATCGAGCTACTGGGAGTTTTGTCGCTGGTTAACTAACCTAGCATAGCTGAGAAGAGTCCAGAAAGAAACTCAGCTAACAATGTTGCAACGTTGATTATGAACAAATGTTGAAGTCATCAAATTCATTTTGTTGCTTATCATTATTTTGCTTAAATATTATCTTGACCTCGCGTAAGTATACGTTTTTTCTTTTACTCATTTAACAGCATGATAACCGAGTTCTACAAGATTGCACAATTGTTTTATTGTTTTTTTTTTACTTTTTATACCGTTATTGTCTTTGAATTTTATACATTTTTATGTCACGCGTTTTGATAGTTTTTATAGCTTACGCAAATCATACCCCAGAACCCCAGGAATGCCGTTTCTGATATACCTGAAATAAATAATTATGCATACAAGAAATACATATTTACAAAACGCTAGACACTATATTTTCAAATTTTTATGGAATGCTATAGTGAATTCTGAAAAGTGGAATGAGGCCAATGCTACTCCGATGGCGAACCCCGCCGTTCAGCCCCCGTGGGAGGTGAGTTCGCCGCCAACCACCACCAGCAGTCCAGTTTTACAGACTATGGAAAACATAAAGGATACAGGTAATTGCTACTAAAAACTGTCGTTAGGTACCATCTGTATTAAGGTGATAGTACGGTCAATCACTGGTCGGTCTTTAACTTAAAAAAAATGGAATATATAACTTTGAGTAGTTTATGAGTAAGAGTTGAGGACGAAATAAATCAAAAAAAAAACAATTATTTATTCTGCAAATAGGCCACAAGGGCACTTTTACTTGTCAAAATATATTAATTTACAATTTAAGAAAGTCTGACTACAATCAGTAATACATTTTTCATGTCAAAATATTAATTTACAGTTCAAGCCTTCTTGAAATAATAATTTCGAGTTTACAATTATAACAAAATTAATGTCATACAGTGAAGATAAATGCAAAGTTATCTATTACAAATATTACAACATCAGTAAGTTAGAGATGTATAAGGTCTCAAGATTATACAAGGAGTATAATGAAATTAATATAATATCCCAGAGATGTACATGGTCTCTGAGCGTCAAAATTAAAATTAATTTAATATTGTTAGAGATGTATATGGTACCTAAGTCACTGATAATAAAAACGAATCCAAAACAGGATGATGTCTCTCGTCAATCCCCTATAAAAAGACACTAGTATTAACGTAGTCATTATGTCCTAGCAAAGATGAACAGACCGGACTCCACAAACAAAATAGATATGGTATTTAAAAGCATTGCCCGTTAAATCCAACAGCATTGTATAAATACTGAACATGATATTTATAAATTGGTACTAACAAAGGTCAATTGATCATTCTTAAATTTCGAAAATAGAAAACCGATATGTGATACCACCTGCAATCATGTGTGACAGAACAACCTATAATGAAACCTTACCGAGAGGTAAAATGCTTTTGCAGATCACTGTCCGGACATTTTACGTTTATGTCGCTATACTATGCCGGAAGTATGCAAGCTAGTCATTTTGCGTTGTGGTCCGTATAAGATCTAGACATGTTACATGGTAGTCATAGTGACATGTAGGCAAAAACCAAACTAGTCATTCTGCCTTTTGAACTATCTGAGACCAACCCAAAATATTGACAACGTTATCGATTAAAAGTAGGAAAAAAGAAAATAAAATAATAAAAGTTTATTACAGTAATTAATAAGGAAAAATTATGAATAGGTAGGTACCAAAGCGATACCAATGTCGCTGTCTTGCAAATATAAAAAAAAAAACAAATTCAATAAAAACGTTTTGTTCACAGGTTCATCGTTATCTCACATCGCAATTTACGTCGGCATAAGCGTCATCGTATTCCTCATTTTCATCGCCATCCTCGTCGGCGTACGCTGCCATATCATCAGGAAAAACGCGAGAAACTCCAAAAACGGCGACATGTTCATCGCCGAAGCCCCCAACGTGTTCAACGACGCTGTATCTGACATTGACAACGATATAGACGTCACACACATGTCCGGGACTTTCTACGATCCCGTACACCCTGACATGATTCTTTACAGGGATGTCCCGGGTAGCAAAGGGACACTTCGTGCTATGAGACCTTTATCAACGATTTACCCGTGCGCTGGTGCAAGCATGTACGGTAATTTAGACTACGTACCTCCCCAATATAGAGAGGTAGCGGCTGGAAGACTTAGTAGAGAAGCTAGTAGGGAAAAGGAAGATGTAGATATAGATAACGAAGTTGTAGTTAGTCCAAAGAGTTTAAATAGATTTAATAATCAATATTATTACGGCTGACAACGTCAAGGTGCGAAAGCAGATGATGAGGCAAGAACATATTGTTTTTAGTGATGTAGTAATTGTCAATTAAGTTAATGTAAATAGCCCAGGCTGATTTGTGGGACTATCGGTTCCTTTTCATCATTATTCGCTTCCCCTTTTTACATTTATTTGGAGTCAGCACAGCATGTCCTTTTCTTCTATACATCTCTGTCATTCGTTATATCTTCATTCATATCGTCTCTCACACAATCCATCTACCTTTTTTTGGCCTACCTCGTTTCTTGCATCCATCCACATTTATATCGAATACTCATATTGTTATATGGCTTTCATCCCTCGGTTATCGGTTCGTTTTCCATCGAGATAATTTAGGTTCGGATTTATAAAGATCCGTTACACTAAAATTTCAGAACAAAAATTTGATCTTAGTACATTTTTTGACAAAACTTGAAACGCATCACTATAAGTTTCGCTAGTTGAAGTTCAGAATTAATGAAACTATTTAATGGCTACAAGGATGTGTTGCTAAATATATATATTTATAACAAGTTTTTATGTCCGTTTTGTCCTTGCATTAACTGCCAGTAATTCTCCTTAATTAAGTTGTTAAGTATCATATTTTAAGGTCTGTGTTGGAGAGGTAGGTATATTTTTGTCCCAATAAATCTCTCTATAATAATGTTTTAACATAGTTTGGATGCGTTGACATGTTTGAAATCAAGGTTATAAATTATACTCATGTACTCGGATGACAGCTAAATGAAAGGTTACATCGTATCCAAGTGATGTTAAGCGCCCAATAAAATAAGGAATTTACTGTAGGTTTTATACATAAGTTAGTATTAAGGTCCATTTGTGATCAAAACTGTCATTAAGAGAATTAAACTGAGTATTTTCACAATTAAATTATCGTAACTCAGTATAAATCATATAATAATATCACCTAGTTAATACAACGACTGTAAGTCACACTAATCTGCCCACACGTTAGCAAAAATAAACTGTTATTTCAAAAATAGTTCATACGGGTCTATTTATATATTTACCATTACTTCGTAATTCCTACACGGGTGTGAACTAATCTTTTATTTAAATATAATTATGTACAAAGCGGGAGAGTCAGTGTTAAAAAAGGCTAGTATTAAAAGAACACAAAAAAACTGACATACTATAACTGCTGATTTGCACACGCGATTTTGATGTGCATTTCGTATTTTAGCTGTGCAAATCAATATTTTCGTGATGCTCAGTCAGTATTTTTTGACAAGCGATTAAACGTCATGTCCTTAAAAAAGCGTTGATAATATTTTCAGTAGTAATTTTTACATCACAGTAAATTCATAATTTTATCACTCACGTCATTCCCAATTGTTTCGCCATATATAAATAAGCACTGCTATTGTTGGAATTTAAACAGAAACACGTGAACTAAATAATAAATATTAAAATATCACATCTGAAATTTCCAATGCGAAAAGCATGTATTATTGATAGTCCTTGAAATTGGTAATATTAAAACGATTACATAATACCAGTTATTAGGATATTTTTGGGGAATCGTTTTTTTAGTTAACATTTTTGGGAGTAATATTAAATAACGATAAAAACCTTTTTCTTACATAAGTTTCTGCGATTTATATTTCAATACTCATACTCATACTCATTTATTTGCAATGGAACATATACATTACACGTCAGAAACAATGATTGACAATGATAAAAATATCAAGGTGTAATTATTTACAAATTATGTCAAAATGTCACAGTAAAATTACATTTAAATTTGGAATTCGAGTAATGCAAATACTACTGACCCAATCATAAAGCACAAGCAACATTTATAATATTATCCTCCAATGTTAATTTATCGTTGTCATTTCGACTTTCGTAGCTTCTCTAATAAAACAAGAGTGCATTGAATTGTTTTTGAAATTTCCGATGTCCATTCAATATTTTTCATCAAAACTTTTACAATGGCTGCACCAACATATTGTGTTGTTGGCTTGGGATTGAAAATCATAGGATGAATTATTAATAAGAAGTAAAATAAAAATAAAAAAATTTAGGGACAATTTTACACAAATCTACCTAGTCCCAAATTAAGCAAAGCTTGTACTATGGGTAGGAGACGAATATACATACATATATAGATAAATAGATACTTAAATACATAGAAAACATCCAAGACTTAGGAACAAATATTCGTGCTAATCACACAAATATATGCCCTGACTGGGATTCGAACTCGGGACCTCCAGCTTCGTAGGCAGGGTCACTACCAACTAGGCTAAGGCGGTCGTCAATACTCGTAAAGTTCACTTGATATCGATACATCCAGATGCTTTATTTATGAGAAAAGTTAAATATCGATAAATTATTTCAGTGCAGTACAAAAGTCGCTGGTGACATTTGAAGGATTAACAAACATTCTTCTTTTATTGTACCTTTCATATGCCTAAGCGGATCATTGTCAGATTTAGGTTCGCGTCTTTTCGGTGGACATATCAAAAGTTAAGGGTCAAAAAGCTTAATTTTGGATTGGTCTAATAGCCCGCATAAACAGTGTTTCCGTAACTATAAATCCATGTAATAAAAATATAACATGTCATAAGCCGTTAACTATTGTCCACCGGGTGGACAACTTTTGTTTTTACAACTGACAATGACCAAGTAATATAATTTACTATTTTTTATCATTGTTGAGTCATCCTCATTAATATATTAACCAAATTATTCGTATCATCACTTTCATCCAATGAATTGCACTATTGTTAGGTACATATGAGCATTACCAAACACATTATGCCTACAACTATTTCATACATTTTGTAATACCTATTCAAGATATTTATATTCCAACAAAGTTCAAACAGACGATTAAAATTAACTCCTAATTGAGAATACGTGTTACATATCCATGTTAACGTGTACATTTTTGTATCACTTTTTTAATAAAACGATTTTAAATATGTGTTTTATTTAGCCCTGTTCGTGCCAAGGGTAAATTACCTAAGTGTCTAATTTTAATATGTAAGGTGTTAATTTCTTAGTTGCAGATAATATTTTAACAAATGATACTTAACTTAAAAAAAATAACTTTAAATAGAAATTAAGATATCTTTTCATATCATTTTTTGTTTTCATTTACCGACCAAAAAATTAATGTCATTATGGTTCGGCGGGAAAACTGCAAATGTTATTAGGATGGGAATTGGGTCGTGTTAAAACTAGTCAAGAAAATCCACCCATTATGTTAGTTAACTAACACCAGCTTTTGATAATAGCAAACGACACAATCAAGACTAAAAATAACATGACTTTGACAATCAAGTATTTGATTTATCGACGTGAAGTGGCCAGATACAGTTAAGTGGTAAGTAAAAGAGGTACTAGAATCTGTTCAATGACTTCTCATTTAAATAAATAAAATAAATAAATAAATAAATAAATAAATGTTAGAGGACAATCTTACACAAATCGAACTAGCCCCACAGTAAGCTCAAGAAGGCTTGTGTTATGGCTACTAGACGACGATGTATTTAATAGATATAAATACTTAAATACATAGAAAACATCCAAGACTCAGAAACAAATATTCATGCTCATCACACAAATATTTACCCTGCAGACCGGGATTCGAACCCAGGACCGTCAGCTTCACAGGCAGGTGCACTACCCACTAGGCTAAACCGGTCGTCGTAATGTGATTTAATAATCACATTAACAGGGTGTTTTTACGTAACAAATTTGTTTTTCAATTTTCTCCAAAAAACATCGTAAAAGCTATAATGTTTCATACTTGAATATGTTCCAGGGACCGAGTACTATCAGCTGTAAAAATATCTGCAACTAATAAATTAACAATTCATATTGTCGCAAAGATAGAGGGGAGGAGAGGCAGGGGACCGAGACGTGCGTTTATAGATCAAGCAAAAGAGAAGGTTAATGTAATGTCGTATCAGGAGCTCGAAGCATTGGCGGAGACCCGAAGAGAATGGCGATTACTCCACCGAGAAGAGCTAGGCTAGGCTCTTAAATATATGATGATTATTATGATGATGATTGTCGCAAAATCTAGTCAATACCTTGTCAGTTAAGTAATGAACGCAGAATATGGTAGTTATTTTAATTACATGTATTTAAAAAAGGGTCATTGTTTATACTGATTATTAGTCTAACCATAAATTTGCCCATTGTTCCGTACCCAAAATGGCGAAAATATACATAGTTTCGCTGTCTGTCCGTCCGTATGTCACAGCCGATTTACTACAATTATGAAATTTGGCTGAAAGGTGTTTTCTATGAACTGATAGATAAAAGTAATGATAATTAAAAAAAAATCATTTCACTCAATACAATTAAGAGGGGGACGAAAAAAATTTACAGTGCACATTATATGGAGCTTTCGAAAAAAAAATCATTTAGGTCAACTGTTTGTAAGATATTAGCTGTCAAAGTCATAAAAAAGTGTCCCCCCCATATTTCCAAACTATGAAGTTGTACATTAATACCTAAATACTTTCAAAGAAAATTGTTTTGATAGCTATAAACAAATGCACTCCGCTATCAACACAGATAATCCTCGGGAGCTTTAGTGACTTGTACTCACTCACTTTTTTGTTTGCGCTTTGCATCATATTTTATAATGCGCACTTCTAAGGTTTGGAATTCTCTGCCGGCATTTGTGTTTCCGAGCTCATATAACCTAGACCTTTTTAAGGCACGAGTGAATAGGCACCTTCTGGGTGAGCTCGCTTCATCGTTGGCCTCATCTTTGCCCCCTGGCTAGATGCTGGACAAGAGCGATCCCATTTTTAATAAAAAAAAAACTATCGAAACAAAAAAAGATACTTTTCAATAAAAAATGCGCTTTTATACGCTTTTCTCGCTTCAAACGTTTCCGTGACGCCGGGGTCGTTAACCGGAATGACGAGATTTTCTCGTCATTATCGTCGCGTGGCCAAGCGTCATTATTCACGGGAATTATGGGGTGTATCATTCAAAAAGCTAAAGAGGGTTGTTGGTCACGCTCGTGAAATATGCATTTTATTACATTTAAATTAACCAGTGCTGGCGGTGTGTAATTCCATAGTACAGTCATCAGCTGATATATCGGAGCGAATAACGTGATGACATATCTGATAATCACTGTATGATTAAGTCGTTAAAGTCAGATAGAGGGACAGGTTGCTGAGTTCAGATATTTTTAATCACTCTTAAGAGAACAGATATACTTATAAGATTTCAAGCTTACATGGTCATTTACATTAGAATTACGACGACAATAATTATTGCGACGAGTGACGGTGACACTGTGCGAAAAAAGCGAACCAGGAAGAGGGTAGATCGCTATGGTGTAGACCACAACTGAAACTCGCAGCACGTCAGTTAATCCTTGATAATGGCGCTTGCAACAGTGCCGAAATATCGGGAACTCAAAAATACAAATATACATGGTAAATATCCCGTTTCAAATCGTAATTCTAACAGATATACTTGATTGATTGCGACTATGAAGTCTAGGAAACTGAGTGTTAGTCGCTTTTGAACTGTTAGTCATATTATGTAGACCAAAAGTTCACATTATTAGAGCAGCTACGCTTTTAATAACCGGCTTAAAAAAAGGAAGAGGTTTACTTAAAAAAAAAAATTAAGCGGATCTAACGCAATATTTATGTATTTATACTTTTTTACTAGTGTCTGACCGAAACATGTTTTTTTTGCCGAAACCGAAACTGAAAGTTCGGCGTTGACTCTAGTATCGGCCGAAACCGATACCGAAACTTTTATAGATGTATTAAAATCGTGTCAGCCAAGTTCGAAAACCAAAAAAGGCGATATACCGGTCGTGGGTTTATAATAATCAGGAAAATCTCAACAACATTGTGTAGAAATTGAACGCCATGGGTACAGCGCCATCTATAGGCGACTTTTGTTACAAATTTGAGCGACTGAATAATTTAGTAAATATTGTGATTTTTTCAAGGATAATTCTTTATCACGTGAACCAATTTCTTTTTTTTTTCTTTTTTTTCAAGAAGGTGCTTTTAGCATAATTTCGTAGGAATTTATAAAACAAAAATAATCACAATCATAATCATATTCATTGGTAATATCGAATTACATGTCAATTCATCTTAATATATCATACATTAAATGTAATGTACGTAGCTATGGTATTGTAAATACATTATTATAAAAATACATAGTCTTTATCCTCGCGTAATACAAAATAACTCCTTATGATCATAAAACGCCTGCTCGACAAGCCATTACATGCAAAGGTGATTAAATTACAAGCTTAGTATAGAATATGTTTTTTGACGATAAAAAAAAAGAAAAACTAGATAGAACTATTGTTATATTTTTCCTGTAAAATATACATTGATATCAATGTTACGTAATGATTTCATATTTTTTCCTTTGGTAAACTTTAGAGATAAGAAGGGGGAGGGGAACGGTATTTCTTTTTACATTTTCCTTCATAAAACAAAAATGACTCAACGTAAAAAATGTTTAAGAATGTGTAACCCAAGCCCTTTCATATGACACCCCACTCGACATGTTCACTAGACTTTAAAATTTTGAACCACCAGATAATATCTGACATGTTTTGCAGAAAAAAACATTTAAAAAAGGTTATAGCCTTCTTTATAACTATTCCAAATTCGAAATCGATAGCTAAGTAGTTCTTGATATATTTAGCGATGTGACAGACAGACAAAGTGAAACCATAAGGCCGGGTTTTATATAGATCCGTAAGACCAAATGTCAGATCTTTCAGTAACTCAGTACATTTTTTGACGTAACAAACCGACATAAGATCTAACGGATCTTTATAAAACCGAGCCTAAGGGTTCCTTTTTTACTATTTTAGTACGGGAACTTAATGATTACGATACTGTAAACGCTCAAACTCCAATCTTCAACTAATACAACACTAGAACAATGTTTAAGCGTCAAACGATCTCGATATTAATACCAACTGATCCAAAATTTCATCTATATCGCTAAACACACAAATATCTACCTAATTACATCAGAATAAGGGCCACAACACATCAATGGTAAGTTTGTTGTGTAGGAATACCCAAAGGGTCACCGGTAGGCCCCAATTTACATAATTTCACAACTGTAATCCCTATGATTATAAGTTCGCATTGACGGCGGTAGGTAATCAATAGTTACTCTTGGTCTCTTTACCGCACGATTTATCAATGTCACATTAGAAAAGCTTTTTGAAGTTGAACTAGTTTTATTTCTTTTTTCTTTACCTTGCTTTCTTACTTATTTAAATAAATAAATAAATAAAATAAATAATAAATATTTTTGGACACTCTTACACAAATCAACCTAGTCCCAAACTAAGCAAAGCTTGTACTATGGGTACCAAGTGACGATACATACTTATATAGACAAATAGATACTTAAATACATAGAAAACATCCATGACTCAGGAATTCGTGTTCATCACACAAATACATGCCCTGAGGGGCTACCGCGAACCGAAAACGAACGAAATTCGAATATCTCCCTCTCTGTCGCACTTGCTAATTCGTGCGGCAGAGAGGGAGATATTCGAACTTCGTTCGTTTTCAGTTCGCGGTAGCCCCTCTGACCGGGATTCGAACCCGGGATCTCCAGCTTCGAAGGCAGGGTCACTACCAACTAGGCTAAAGCGGTCGTCAAATATCGTCGTAATTTAGAAGTTCACTATTTACTTTTTAGGGTTCGTACAGAAGGGTCGAAATGGAACTATATTGCTGTCACTCACGCGCCGTCCACCCGTCGCTGTCACAAAATTTTGCTCCGAAGAATTAACAACACAACATTTAACTTCCCGTTGACCTATGAACTAGAAATTTGGTGATAAAGTTTCTTCCACAAAACCAGGGCATCAGTACCTTTATCATGAGTTTACATGACCGTACTCGCTAGCGACTGCGTAAAAATTTGTATGAGCAAAAGTACAGCGCCTCTGGCGGTTACGCAATAGAACTAAGAATCGGCATACTAAATCGTTTACGCAGTCGCTAGCGAGTACGGTCATGCAAACTCATGGTAAAGGCACTGAGCCGAAAGAAGCATTGTCGCTACATATACAGGGTGTCCCACGGCTATGCCACATGGAGGGAAAGTACCTTGAATATTGTAGATGGAACATTTTACTGAAGGAAGACATTATTTGAATTTAAAAAACAATTTAAACTGCATTCACAGATATTTAAATAATTTTATTGTTGAACCGGGAATCGAACCCGTTACACAAGAAAAATAATTACTAAATAACGTAGTATCAGGAATAAAAGGAAGACCATGAATTTTAACATTTTTAATACAAAATTAATCAATTTATCACGTGTAATTGGTTTGATTCCCTGTTCAACCATAAAAATATTTAAATGTCTGTGAATGCAATTTACAATGTTTTTTAAATTCAAATAATGTCTTCATTCAGTAAAATGCTCCATCTACAATATTTAAGGTACTTTCCCTCCATGTGGCATAGCCGTGGGACGCCCTGTATATGGTGAGAGTCCAATTCCCGCAAATTATTTTGAGGAAATTGGTCGTACGGAATGCACACGTTATTTAGGAGTTGAAATTGATCAGCATTTCTCTTTTAAACAACATAATCCATTAGTATCTATAAGGCTTCTACTAAATATAGGAAAAACAGTTTCTTGGGCAGGGCAGGCATGAGTCTAAACAAAGTCTTAGTTAATTTAGACTTTGACATGTTCAATGATAGTATATGAGTAATTAGGAAAAAGTTAATTGAAATTTATATGGGTGATACTCCTGGCGCGGGTTTGGGTTCGGGCTCGGTTTACTAAAGTTATGAAACTTATGTATTTACTCTGTGTCTTTGATATATAAGTTAAAGGTAGCCACTGCTCTTATGCTGTAGGCTCACTTGTGTGTGTAAGTTAATTGGGCTAAATCTGTTCTTGTGTGATAGTTAAGTTCTATAAGTGAGAACCTTTAATTGGCTATGTAATTCTATTGTAGTTTTCTTATAAATGTGTTACGCTGTTGGTTTTCCATGTATTTAAAATAAATAAATAATAGCCTCCCTCTCCCAACGTGTAAGGAAACTTACTTATGTCACGCGAGTGCTTCGAAAGTCTGCTGATTTGCGAGTCTTGAGACTGGTCTATATCGCATTATGCCAGTCTATACTCGGATACTGTATTTCAGTATAGGGCGGGGCAGGTACGACGACGGTGCTAGGACTAGAAAGGGCTCTGAGATCAGTTCTCAAGGTAATGTGCAGAAAGCCCTACCTATACTCCACGGAAAAACTTCTCTCTGAAACCCAGTTTCTCTCGGTTCGCCAACTATTCATCTACAGGGTAACCGAGAAAATGCAACGCAACACACTAAACTCTTCAAGCTTCACATAGTGACAAAGTAAGCGAATATTTCGTGTCCCACAAATAGCGACCGAAACACCCTATGCATGTCGATATCCTCAATTCCTACACCCATATATCTACAACAAAATTTCTAAACTTTTCTGTGTGCAAGACTTGACTGTTAAAGCATTGCAGATTATTATCAGAGAATGGTTATTGGCTCTCTCCTACAAAGCAACTGAAGATGTACTGAAACCTTTGCAATAAACACACACACACACACACACACACACACACACACACACACGCACGCACGCACGAGCCCGCCCGAAAGCCCGAAAAAATATGCCATATGGTGAAAATCCTATTCAAATATCTCAAAAAATTACGAAGCTACAACCGTTTTAATTTTACTGGTTAGAGAGAGAAAGCGTTACAGATCAGTAACGTCATTGACCACGAGCGCCATAGTAAATAACGATTGTTCCAATACAAAAGTGCGTCTTGTGGAAAAAGGACAGCGTATGCCTTCTTAAAACTTTGAAGAATTATAATAGTTAACGTAATTATATACCCCCTTATTCATAAAAAATATCAAACCTCTGTTAACTATAATGTGTTTTGTCCCTTACCCACAAATAGAAATGTCAAAGTGACACTGATGAACGTTTATGAATATGGGGGTTCTTTTGAGTTACTTTTTTCGCCATGCGATTAAGGGCCCTTATCAGTTAAAAACTGTCATCTATTTACGCCATTTTCTGTTTGAATTGACACATATCTTGACATTTTCTCAATATAACTATCTAGAACAGGCTTATGTCATAAACTAAAAAACGTATTATCGGATTTTTTTGTTTAAAACATCACTCCAAATCGACCATTTTCAAGCTGAAAACTTGTTCTTCCGCTTAAATTCTAATACACACAATAAAATCAAAAACTGGCTATGTTACTATCTAAAACTTCAATAAAATCATCGTATCCTTTAATAACTTTATTGGTATTATCAATAATTTTGTTATAATTTGAAATCAAAACATTTTAACACTTATAAGGCCTAAAAGCTTCGCGCGCGTCGGAGAGCAGTGTTGCGCGGTTGCCTTGATAACACTCAACCTGATGAAGGACTCCAATTGTAGTCCGAAACATGTCGCAAATAATGACTTTCCAAGTGAGTTTTCCGTTGTTCTCTTATTAAACTTATAAGGCCTCTTAAGAGCGCTTTAATAAAATGTAACAGGTCCACTAGCGCCACCCGTAAATAAGTGTAATTATTTAAATTTAATGACATAAAACTAAAAAAGGGGGCCGCTACTTACTGTAGTTTGTATGTAAGTACTTTTTAATCCATCAAACTAATTTTTACGTTGCTAGATTGGTCTCTCTATGAGCTCAAAAATAAAACGGCCGTTTTAACTTTGGACGCATAGATTGACGAATCCAGCAACGTAATAACTAGTTTGATGGATTCAAAACGTACTTAAATACAAAATACAGTACGTAGCGGCCCCCTTTTTTAGATATCTATCGTTAAATTATTTACGAGTGGCGCTAGTGGACCTGTTACATTTTATTTAAGCGCTCTTAAGAGTTTGATCCCTTTTCGAGAAAATGAGAACTTATTGATTTTCTTATTTAGTGTCAACGTCCCTATTGCATCAATCCTTTCGTGGAAATCCGCATACAGTAGTCCCTTGGGAAAACCTCGGGTACTCGGGTAGCCATTTCATCCCGAGCCTTTGAAGGAGGAAATTTCTTCAAGCATTATTATGCATTCATGGAAATATTTATTTCCAGTGATGCATTTCTTAGCTTTTTAATACAACGCTGGTGGAAACGTCGAAAGAAACTCGACAGTCAGTCATTTACGCTTATAAGAATTTCACTAACACAAACTTTGAATACAACATGCAAAGTTGCCCATTAGTAAGACATTTAGCACGGAGTGGAATTCTAGTTAGTAAAATTGGTAGGTACGAGTGCAATAGTGGATTGTAGTACAAGGGAGCAAAATGAAATACTTCATCGAGGGCTAGCGTGTTGAATCCTGAACGAAGCCAAGGATTCTAACATGGAATCCTGAGCGTAGAGAGGGATTCAAACCGCCACGCCCGAGTTAGAAATGATTTTACTGCCGTGTAATACACTGTTCTTTTCACTTCTTCTATGAGAACTACTCATCCAAATATTCATCCAAAACTATTCATCCAAATAAGTTAGTAAAAGAAACAGTACTTGATTAATCATCAATCCATTTATTTAAGAAAAAAAAAATAAGTAAAAAAATTAGCTCAGGATTCTATTGTAGAATCTTTCGCTTCACACAGAATTCAATATACTGCCTCGCCGTAAATATATCATTTTGCTCCCTTGAGACACAATCTACTCTTTCTCCCTGTCAGCAAGGCAGAAATGAAAGAATCTAAAGAAATATTAAGAGGGAGCAAAAACGAGTTTCGCTCCCTCTAAGCGGAGTAGAAATGCTTTTTTTTCGAATAGGAGAAGTGAAAAATGTTTTTTAGTGATTACAACAGCACCCACATCTTAGGATACTTAAACTACTTACTGACAGTATACCGATAAATAAGAAAAGCTCAGCGACGTAGCGTCGACAGGGAAGTAGAAAATACCGCCTACGGGTTGCGCAGCCACGTTAAGAAAGTAGGTATATACTTTATCCGCATTTTACCTCAGATCAGTACAAACACGAAAATCGAAAAGAAATAAAGATAGCCATCAATAACCTTAACAGAGGATTCTAACCTAGTCCATTAGGCCATTATACATGCTTTGGAGATCATAATTTATTGTTATAGTGTCCATTTGGGCCTTCCCCGTCCTTAGTGATATTGCTCTATCTTGTAAGAGATTACGAACTGATATTATGACAAACAGGAAACATACAGTGCTTATCAGAGTTCTGATAATAGTATATTGTGTCTGAAGGGAGCAAAATGATATATTTACGGCGAGGGCGGTATATTCAATTCTGAGTGAAGCGAATTCTACAATAGAATCCTGAGCGTAGCGAGGGATTCTATCGTAGAATCTTGAGCGTAGCGAGGGTTTCAAGTGTTTACGCCCAAGACGGAAATAATTTTGCTACCGTGTGACACATACTGCTTTTCACACCGTCTACGAGGCCCGCTGCTAAAAACATATCTTACAAATGATTTTACTACAGAGTGTCACATACTGCTTTTCACACCGTCTATGAGGAAAAGAGTCATTGTTGCCCTCAAATGAGGGAAGAAAAGTACATCTTTGATCCCTCATTCGAAGGCAACAACAACTCTTTTCTGAATAAAAATAAATAAATAAATATTAGAGGACAATCTTACACAAATCGAACTAGCCCCACAGTAAGCTCAAGAAGGCTTGTGTTATGGGTACTAGACGATGATATATTTAATAGATATAAATACTTAAATACATAGAAAAAATCCAAGACTCAGAAACAAATATTCATGCTCATCACACAAATATTTGCCCTGACCGGGATTCGAACCCAGGACCGCAGGTGGATAGCAGGTGTGAAAAAGATATTTTTGCTTATTTGCCAGGTTCATATATTCGGCCTTTCCTATAAAACCTGTCGAAGTGGTTCTTTGAACTACTAATTGGATCTGTTCTGAATATCATAAAGGTGCAATTAAAAAGAATGGACTTCATTTCTCCTTGAAAACCATAATAACATTATGAATCCGAAAGTAACTCTGTCTGTCTGTTACCTCTTCACGCTTAAACCGCTTAACCGATTGTGATGAAATTTAGTACGGAGATAGTTTGAGACCCTGCGGAAGGACACAGGATAATTTTTATCCCGGCAAATTGGGATTCCATTACTACGAAGTCACCTGCACATACATATGGCCACGAGCGCTCATTATATACATTTTTTTATAAACCTGTTCTAACTTGCATACCCAACGGAAGACCACTTTAGTCATGCGCAAAACGTGTCACTAAAAAGAAAAGATTGATAAATTTCATTCCTCCACTGTGAAGTACATCACTCATTTAGTTCACTAGTTCAGTTCAGTTCAGTAGCTCAACAGATCCATCTACGATATAAATTGGGTAATGTAATGATATGTCAGTCATTCATTCAATCATGGCGTCTATGTCAGTTTCGGAGCGAATGAGTAGATAAACGATATCATTCATGAACTGGTCTGACTGAAATATTGAAATACGAGGTGAAGTAATTCATTCATGGACTACTCATGTCTAGAACACTTCACTCACCGATCTTTACGCCAAAATAACAACGTAATACTTACACAACGAGAAGTGAAAGACTAACACGTAACCACACTAATAGAACTAAAGTTATTACACCAAACTAATGAATGTCACCTCATTCAGATTCTTGTCACGTTTCAGTCTAAGTCATAAGCCTCGTCGCTAAGTTTCCAACAACTACGTGGCAACTTTCATAAAAACGAAAGAAAAGATAACTCAGACTTGTTGAAGTTCAAGTTGACTTGAAAAAGGGCGTATGTCAAATAACTCATCTACTAATAAATGCCTTTTGAAATGGAGATTATTATAACGAAGCAGACGGTTGGATCCAAGAAATAAGTTGCTTAGATAATTTTTGTGGCTTTTTCTGATAATGCTATTATTATTACAGAGCCAAGGCAGGCGTCTTTAAATCTGGTCGCCTATTCGAATCCCGGCTCAAATCACTGAAAAATATATAATCATAATCATCATTTATTCATAATACCATATTATAAGTCAATTTTATAATTATTATAGTTAATTAAATTAGAATAAGATCTATTGTACCTACTACATGTAGGATAATATATAGGTAATAAATAATTATTAACAACAATGTAACAATTTAAAAAATTAGTACAAGGTCATAATTTAAAAAAATGATACAATGTCGCAATGTTTTGTTTGAACCTGACTGTGGCTTTATATTATAAGCCGGGCCCAATAAAGCGAGGAGTGTGCGATTGGAGAAAAATCCCAGGGAAAACCTCCGACACGACCACGCGTGTGGTTTGTAACACTGGAATACTCTAAGAGTGTGCGCTCCAGTGAGATTGCTTGAGCGGTTTCAACCTAATCTGAGGTGTGAGTGGATCGAGCTATTGGGAGTTTTAACGCTGTTTCACTAAACCTAGCCTAGCTGAGAAGAGTCCAGCAAGAAACTTACATTGCCGGGTGAATGTTTGAACAATATAAGTTTTTAGGTAGTTGTAAGTTAGGTTAGGATTTGTAATTCAGTTAAGTGCCATGTTCCACGGACTACGTGTTGGGCCTAAGTTCCTTAGGTACGCAATAGTTACTAAATCTCTTAGGTTAACATAATAATACCGTTTAGATACAGAATCAGAATATATTTTATTGCCTCAAATTAATATAAATAGATAGATAGATACGAACTCTTTACAGACTAAACATAAACAGTAGTACTTAATATCTACAGTTAAAATTGAAAAAACATTGGTTGGGCAAAGAGTTCAGGCTCAGCTTGTGCCAAGCACAGGGCCTGACGCTGGTTTTCAGAAAGGACCCTAGAGAGATCGGTCGGTCGATCACTGGTTAACAAATTACAGTGCTTATAATAATAATATATTAATAAAATAAAATGTGAAAGACAATACAGATTACAGTGCTTATATTATATCTACAGTGCTTAACTAGGTACAATATAAAATGAAAAAGGCAATAAAAGAAGATGTATGTGTGTGATACAAATATGATTTCGATTTTAAAAAAAATTCTTCGTAAAATCGTAAGCAAGACTAGGTCCCATTTTAGCATAATGTATTCAGGGATCCAATATTGAAACAAAATAGTTTGGTCCGAAGTGAAAGTTGCCTCGGGGATGGTTGGAATGACAGCTATATTGATATGGGTCTATTTAAATGAACGTATAGCATTTAAATCAAATTCACATCTGTCGATCTCGCTTTCACGTGCGTAAAACCTAACTTGTTAGAAAGTATGCGCAACAAATATATTTTAAATTGATACTTGCGTGATAGGATTTTAGGATTGTATCAGATTGAAAACCTTTCCAACACAAATTCAATCCTGCCCGTCAAAATTATTCAAATATTGTTTTGTTGGCGAATTGTCTACTTACAGCACACCTGAGGGTCTACTTCGAACGTCGAAATCCGAATTTCGTATCGTGCCATCGCTTTCACTCTCGTGTTATACACCATACGAGTGAAAGGGACGGCACGATACGAAGTTCGAATTTCGAAGTTCGTGGTAGCCCCTCTGAAGCGTTATGTTTGCGACTGGCAGTTGGTTCCATCAATAGGTACATTCAGCATCATAATATTATGTACACATCCTTCATAGTCAAATTGGTTTATTTGTAAACATACCTATCTAAAAAACCAGCCAAGTGCGAGTCGGATACGCGCACGAAGGGTTCCGTATTTATAAAAACTGCAACATAATCAAGTTTTTTGTATGGGAATACTTATTTTATTCTGTTTTTTAGTATTTTTGTTGAAGATGTTCGTATAATAATTTTAATTCGCGAGCGCGTGCGCGGAGCGATCGTTCATATCAACGGCGCAGCGAGGTTTTTTTTTATTACTTACACAGGGGGCGCTAGCGTGCGCCCTGAAGAGCTTTGGGAACACTGTAAAGTTGCCAGCTCCGAAAACTGATACAAGGAATGTTTATTCTTTACCAATCATGTTGTCTTGTATGCAAGAAGAAATACCTATTCTCTTATTACAAAATTAAAGGAAATATACTTAATACTAAATCTGTTCCTCGACGGAACAGTGACTTATATTATTCGTAACCACAGATCCAAAACTTACCATAATTTGGTCCGTCATTTGGTCTAATGGACCTTTATAAAACTCGTCTTTAGAGAACACGCAAAAAATCGTTTCGTTACGTTGAGGCTCTTTAAGGCCAGGACACACGGGAGCGTGAACTTGCACGTAAATGTGAGCGTTGTAAAAGTATAAACGCTCATAGTAAATGTCACACACAACGCTTGCGTGATTTGCGGTACTACTTACTATTCACGTTTCACGCCCACGCTACACACCGGATGGTGTGTCCTGTACCTCTAGTTAAGTTTTTTCGGAACATAGAAACAAGCGAACGCAAATTGGCAACGCGAACAGCGTCTCTGGTAAAGGTCATCAGAGACGTTGTGGTATCGTAACTATTTTTTGCCATACATACTGAGACTAAACACGATCGTTTGTGTTAATATCAGGGATGTAACAGAGCTCCGGTTCCGGTTTCGTTAAGTCGGAACTTCCGATTGGTTTTAAACATCCGCTTCGGTTCCGGTTCTGTTATTTTTAATTTTTAAAACGGATGTTATATCGGATGTCAAAGCAACGCAGGGGACGGGATTGCGCGGCGTACATAAAAAACAAACAGGTTTATAATTTTTATTTAGAATAGACTTAGTTTAGACCTGCCCTGCCCTTAACATCTTATCCAACTGTCACTTGGGCTCCGCATCCGGTTCCGCATCCGTTTTCAGTTCCTGCTCCGATTCCGGTTCTGGTTCCCATATACTGAATTTAACACATCTGGTTCCGCTTCCGATTCCGATAAAACCACATCTGTTACATTCCTGGTTAGTATAATTACATTTACCAATTGTACTAAACCCAAATAATACAGTACTTTGGTATTCAAAATAAGACGACTTGTCACTTCCAAAAATCAAATTTATAAGTCCCAAAACATTGTATCCAAAACATTGTATTAAAAGTAAGTACACGCGAAAATTTAAAGGAGACTAAGAAAATTAAATTTCATTAAAGTTTAAATTCTAAACAGACTTCCCAATTATTAAAACAGAAAACAAACTGAAACACTAGACGCAATTCGAGACACGAGTAAGATATAAATTTAGTTTTTACGTGGAAAATATCACTTTAGTTTGAAGTCAATTTCACTGGAGAAAAAACCTCTCTAATGGCTCTTTCGTGCTTGGAATCTGCCCCTCCGTCATTCATTTAAGGGACAGAGTATTTTGTTGTGTACATAAGACAAATGTGCTGTTTTAAAACACAATAAATTACTATGAAGAAATGCTGCTTGCACATGCAATAATACTGAAGTTCTTCTGTTTAAGTTAAGCTACTAAATGTTAAAATACGAATTTAGAATAAAGGAAAAATTGAAAAATTTAGGTACCGAGCAGGGTTCGAACCTGCGACCTCCCGGCCCTCGCGGCCAGTCGCTCTAGCCGACTGAGCTTATAGGTGCAATCGCCACCCAGTCCAAATTGATCAACCGTTCCTTCGTATTAAGCAGTACCGCTGCTACTGTAAACTATATTTTCTTTTTTTTTACGTTAACTATGTTTTTGATCGGTGCCCAAAATTTTCAATTTTTCCTTATTTCTAAATTTAGGTATGGGATGGCGCATCGCAACTGACGATTCTCAATATGATTTGAGACGTTAGTGCCGTTAATGAAGCACGAGTCTTCTGGTAGATGTCACTGTACGCCTCCCTTACAGCGTTTGTATAAAAATATAGTTAAAATACGAGTACAAGTCTTTCTCTTTTGTTGACCTAGTGAAACGAAGGTCTCTGCTTCATCCGCTTCAACAAAAATGCTTTCGTATGTCCGGATTTCTGTTTGTTCTCGTCTACATGTCACAATTCTCAACCGATTCTCGTGAAATTTCGTGAGCAGGTTTGATAGTTATATAGAATTTTTTGTAGAGACGGTTTTTGGAAATTTCCAAAAACTGTTTGTCAATGTATTTGTAAGTTTCTGCGGGCGAATTTCGTTTTGTTCTCCTCTACAAGTCGCATTTTTCAACCGCTTCTCGTAAAATTTTGTAGCAGCTTCGATATTCATAATTGATCTTTTTTATAATGTTAGATTTTGGAAATAATAAAAAAAAATCACTCACGAGGTCTACAGCTCACAGAGCTACCAGTTTGATTAACCAAACATTGACCACAGATGCGTAGATCTTCCGATGGGACGATCAGGGACTTCACAGTTTAACATAATCTTAAAAATTACATAAGTGTGAGACAAGAAGCAATTAATACTTAAATTGAAACAGCAAGGTGTAATTTTTTTTAAAACAATATACAATGTATATAAAATAACAGTATCATAATACTACAAGATTAAAATATAAAGCATTTTTATAAATATATTTAGGACTAAATATTTCTGTTTTAGATTACTTGTGCGGGACGCTATCACTGCCAAACATCCCTATCCATCGTGTAATCTATATCTAATTATCTTATAATATGCTTTTGTAGTAAGTGTTTGTTTCACGACAGATTTAAATTTAGAATCCGTAAGTTCAGTAATTAATGTGTCTTGGAATTTTATACAATTTCCCATGAACGAAAAACGCCTTCACTAGTATGTAAAAAGTTATTTTGAGTTTTCCAGTGCTTTTTGTAGTTATTAACTTATCAGTGTTCATTGGGAAATTGTGTAAATTCTTCCTAACGTATATGATTATTTCAAATACGCACAGTGACGGCAGGGTTAGGATATTTATTTCCTTAAAGATTTCTTTCTCTCAGTGACTCACGCGAGCCCAAGTTATAAATTGAAAGAAAGAAAAAGCATTTATTCGTGGCACAGGAGTAATACACATATCAAGGATTAAAGTTGAAAAACGAGTAAAAACAGTAAAAAAGGTGTAAAACAAAAAGAAAACAATCAATAATGCTACGAAACCGTCCCGACTCAGCATGGTGCCAACCTAACTGGTCGACGCTGGTCTTCCGTCGGAGCCAATCGGTGAAATTCACGGCGGGTAACACATAAACAAAAACTATAGAAACATATTCATCATCATCATCATCATCATTTCAGCCGAAAGACGTCCACTGCTGAACATAGGCCTCCCCCAACATGTTTTTTATTTTTCCCTTGGGGGGGATTTGCCATAGTCGCCACGCTTGGCAAGCGGGTTGGCGACCGCAGTTTGATGGTGGTAATGATCGAAGGATGCTGCTGCCCACCCTCCGATTTTCCCTTATTCGCCTCCTACGAAACCCACGGGAAGAGATGGGGTGGCGCAATTCTTACCCGGCAACCACACGGGACACATATTACAAATAACTAAAAAAATATAAAAAAATGTAAAAAAAAATGTAAATCATCATAACCAGGGTCAATGTAATTGCGCATGTGTACAGTTGTGTGGATTGTCGCGCAACTAATTTTTGTCGGGACCCGCAGAAAACCAGCGTCGGGACACCTTTTGTGACCCGGCACATGCTGAGTGGGCCCCTTTTTCGCAACTGTTTTTAGTTTTAAGTATTTTAATTGTAATTCTAGTTCTTCTGTTGTCGAAATAAAGATTTTTCTATTCTATTCTAAAAAGAAAAAAATCGCACACGAATTTTAACACGGCTATATTTAATAAAAAATAAAATAAAAATAAAACTAAATATCTCGTATCCGTGAACGCGACTTAACAATAAACGTCATTCATTATCACCTAATTGCTCGTATAGCCCTTTTTTGCAACCTAACCTTACATGTCCGAATCCTACCTTGTGACTCAGTGAATTTAATATTGACATTCCATTTGTTTTTTTTTACATTATTATATGAGTTTTTTTATATACTTATTTATTTATTTATTTATATTTTATTGATGAAAGCTAAATTCATGATTGGTTGGTTATGTACTTAATACTAATACTACCTGCCATATTTTCTTATCTCTCTATGTTTGTGCATTGCTGTTATTTTTAATGATCAAAACCTAGATATAACTAAAAATTTGCATGTCACCGCGTGACGAGATAGCTAGTTCTAAACACTATAACTAAGATCCTATTGTACTGTGTCTTATGCGAATAAAGATACTTACTTACTTACTAATTAATACCTGAATAAAAAATTGTGTTTACGCTGGTAGTATTTGGTGCTCGACGAAGTTTATAACTAGCTATGACCACGATAGACTAATACAATAAACTATGCGAATCATTTAAAGTACGTAGATTTAGTGTCCGGAATGAAAATTCCATACACGCCGCTCATTTAAAAAGTTGTAATTGAAACTTAACCGAAATTACGCAGACTATAAATCGCCTGTTAAGCCGAGTTTACACCGAGCCTTTAATGGTGCGATAGTAATTTCATGTTCCACTAAAAATTTATGGAGTCTGAGAATGTATGCAGTTTTAATAATGCTTCATTATAAAACAATGCTTCATTCAGGTAAACGCCCTGTGGTCGACATTGACCCAATATATGACAACTTTCAATCTTATGTCATAATGAGATCGATGATTAAGGTGTCTGTTTAGGTCGACCATTTCGACGTTTAGTTAGCCTTCAAAATTGCGAGACTTAAGTGGCAGTGGGCAGGGCACATTGCTCGCAGGACTGACGGTCGATGGGGCCAGAAACTGCTTGACGGGCGTCCACGCACCGGAAGACGAGCTGTCGGTAGGCCTCCAACAAGGTGGAGTGATGACCTGGTGAAGGTCGCGGGAATCCGGTGGAAACGAAGGGCACAGGACCGGTCTAAATGGCGAGACTTGGGGGAGGCCTATGTTCAGCAGTGGACGTCTTTCGGCTGAAATGATGATGAAGATGATGATGATGATTTCGATGTTTACGTTAGTAGTAGTGATTAGTCTACTCTCGATCTCGGGTGTCCAACAGTAACAGTTCCAGTATTTGGATATAACATGATATTCCTTTTATACTCAAGTAACACAAGGCAACAGATAACACGGGAGCGCTCGAGGCTCAGCGGCGCGCGTTACCGCATGCGGTATGCGAGGTTAAGCAGCGGCCGAGGTCAGCTCATGGATGGGTGACCGTTTGAGTGGTTATCAACTGAGCGCTCCCGTGCTTTGGAAGGCACGTTAAGCCGTTGATCCCGGCTGCTGTCTATGATAGCAGTCGTTAAGCCCAGTTAGAGGCCCTCGGGCGGCTTGAGAACTACTAATACTCAAGTGTGTGTAATCTTGACAAGCCTAATTCCAGGTCTGGTTTCCCCTAAGGTCGGAAGGTCAGATGGCAGTCGCTTCCGTAAAAACCAGAGCCTACGCCAAATCTTGGGATTAGGTAGCGGACCCCGAGCATCCTTCAGGATGCAACTGTACCGGGATAACGCTAGGAGGATGATGATGACTCAGCTAACACAAATATTATATTATTAACACTATAAGTGCCAGAAACAGGTAGGCGGGCGCTCGTCTCGTAGGAAAGCTCCCTCATCATGCGGTTTTTCCCTACGAGCGTTAACTACGACACCACTGGCAGGGAGAATGTATACGACGCAATTAAGTTGAAAATAATAGTATTTTACATCATCCAAAATCTGCGGGTCTATGATTGTCGCGTAATAAACGACAAGATAAGCATCTGTCATTTTCTGATACCACTAGATAAAAAGTGACGGATCCTTTGAAATGAATTGAAATGATTTATTTCGTACGACGGGCATCCATAACATTATTTTGAATACAAACGCCTTAAGGGAGGCGTACAGCGACATCTACCAGAAGACTCACGCTTCATTAACGGCACTAATGTCTCAAATTATATTGAGAATCGTCTGTTGCGATACGCCACCCCATACCCAAATTTATAATAAAGGAAAAATTTAAAAAATTTAGGAATATTATGTTACAAATATTTGCACCTAGCTCAGTTGCCTAGAGCGACTGGCCGCGAGTGCCGGGAGGTCGCAGGTTCGAATCCTGCTCGATGCCTAAATTTTTCAATTTTTTCCTTTATTCTAATTCCATAGCATTAAGAAATTGTTAGTAAAAATATTAATAAATTAAATCTAATCCTTTATTTTGTCGTTTGTCATGCTATCACGCGACCTTAAGGGGCCTCGAATGCATATGAATAAAAAGTTTCAAGATAGATTAAAAAAAAAGTTACTGGAGCGTCTTTCATCTTGTTTTCTGACAAAATTGTGTCTCTTATATGGAAGCGTGGTTTAAACGGATCAGGCGTCCCTTTAACAGTAAATATCTATCTATACATATAATAAAGCTGTAGAGGTTCGAAAGTCTGTACATAGAAGATATTTGCAAAAAATCGATGGAGGGGTCTTAGAATCGATAACAGAACACATTTCAACAGTTTTTAGAATTTGTGTCTGTTTGCGAAAACTACCCAATAGATTTCAATACAACCTTCACTTATACTTTTAATTGATCTTCGGACGGGTTATAGGCTATAAAAATCATACAGATTGGGGATGAAAGGGGGTGAAAAGAGGGGTTGAACTTTGTATGAGAAGTCCTTCAATTCGTGACTTAAAGGCTTGAAAATTGGCAAGCATATAATTGGAAGCAAAATAAAAAGAATCCCATTCAAAAATTGTACAATGATAAATAGATAATATGTGAAAAAACGGAGGGTAAAAAAGTGCTCAGGGGACTAATGACAAATAACCAAAAATCCCTCAACCCATTGTAACTGTTTGAAATGAGAGACTTAATTATGTTAGTCAGTCGTTGTCAACATTGTCAAACCAGTGCCTTGAACTTCGTCTACCTATATCTGATATATCTTCGTTGTTAGAGTGGTCGAGTGTGATAACGGTGTCATCTGAGGGCCTACAAAATACCACTAATTCCCACTATTCCCACTAATATTATAAATGTGAAAGTTCGGATGTTTAGATGTTTATATATTTGTTACTCAATCACGCAAAAACAGCTGACCGGATTATGATGAAACTTGGTACACAATGAGTCTATAGCCTGGATTAACACATAGGATAATTTTTATCCCTTCATCATCCCTCAAATAGATAAATTCGGGGGTGGAAGTTGAATTTCATAGATATCCAGAATCATGTAGAATATTTACAATACCCGAAAATTTGTCTCAGATGAACCAGTGTAAGTCTGAGCTCCGAATATGCACATAGTTGTCACGAATCGTGGGGTCAAGATACAATAAGGACGTATCGTGAAGCGAGTCTAGACAGTTGTAAATTTACGATATTTGACGTTTGGCGTGTCAGAGACGTGGCATTCGTTAAAATAGAATCGAAGTTAATGTAGATTATTTACTAATTGCACAATTCAATAATTTGAGTCTTATAGCTGCTAAGATAAAGTAGGTATTTTCATGTAAAGTTTTTATTTTTACCATCGTAGTTATAAAATAAGTAATGTCGCTATCAATTGATTATGATGAGCTATTATTATGAAAGATTTCGGATATTTGTGACTCTTAGAGCTTAATTATCTCAAAACCAAAGCGACTCATGTGAATGTGAATGTTTACCGCATTTCAGTACTTACCTGATGTTCTATTAATTATTTACATGCATAATTGTAAGCAGTACCTAAATAACGCAAATCTATTATGTTTTAGATTTGCGTTATTTAGGTACTGACTAACAGCCTTTAAAGCGCTTGCGTTTTAAATCAAAACTTGCTGACCCATTGAGCCTGAATAACTTGATTGTTGTCAGCATTGACTGACCAGCGCTTTGATATATGCCTAAAAATTATAGATATTCCACTCCATTCTATTCTTTTTATTGAAAGAAAATGGATGGTAGAGAAATGTAAAACGGGTTTTTTTTTTCTGGCTTTATAGGCCGGGCCCAATGCCTAAAGCCATAATGAGTGCGCGTTTGTTTGGAGAGTGGCCTGGGGAAAATCCAGGAGAAACCTCCAATGCGACCACACGGGGGGTTTAACCGCTGCAACTGGAATACTCTAAGAGTATGCGCTCCAGTGAGATTGGTTGAGCGGCCTCAACCAAATCTGAGGTGTGGGTGGAATCAAACTACTGGGAGTTTTGTCGCTGTTTCACTAAACCAAGCCTAGCTGAGAAGAGACCAGCTAGGAACTCAGCCAGGCCCGACCTGTATCGGACTGACTCTACCCGGTATGCAGCGGTATCGGGACGAATAGGGACTATGTATGTAAATACTTTATTGTACACAAGACAAGTAAAATAAATTATACAGAAAAAAAAACAGATCAATCATGTACAAAGGCGAACTTACTATATGTGTCTGCGATATCGCGATCGTGCGGTGGACATCCCCGCCGGCAGGGTAATTTTGTGTCTATCCTAAGGACCCATAGAAACCGTTACAAATCTTTTTGGTTACTATAGGTCAGCTTATCCAAAATACTAATTCAATGTAGGTAATATGAAAACATGGATTACCTGACTGATTAGTTTATACATAATTGTAAAACGATAATATGCGCGTAGGTAGTTAAAAATATTACTACTGTTTTTAATTACAAGTTGAAGTTAAGGAAGCGCGAGTCTTTTTGGTAGATGTCACTCTGAATACGCATGCATCCCCAAGGCTTTGAAGAAGAAAAGAAAGAACTGGTTGAAGGATTTGGTAACCGAGTGTGATTACTGATTTTTCATGCAGACAGCTTAGTTAAAGTGATTGGCTGCGTATGTCAGGATGTCACCGGTGCGATTGTACGTTTTGGAAAGTGTTTCTTACAAGTACATATAAAAAAAAAACTTAGTAAACTAGAAGTATTAAAGAAAGTTTCATACAGAGGGATAATGCGTAGAGACATGTGCCCAAGGTGTTCACTGCAAGTAGAGCGTGTCATATTGTTGTAGGTCATTACAGATCTTGGGTTTTAATGTAGGACTCCTAACACGCTGCAATTCGAGAAACATCGAAGTTTTTGTTCCATTCAATCATAATATGTTTTCCCCTGTAGTCGCTACATCGAGCATGTCAGTACTAAGGCTCGGAAAGTAGGGAATTGGGAAACTTCATAGAACAAGAACGAATGTGTATACGTACGCAACATCGAACCATGACACCACTATGCTACATGGATTTGATGACGTAGTTTCTTAGCACACACTGTGTTTCATTACGTAGTATAAGAAAGCATAAAAATTATTTGTACGTATATATGCTATATATGGGATCGAGTCGACGGCGTTCTCGGGGCTGGAATGAAATGTTATGAATATGTTGTTAATGTTACGTTGTATGTAACTTGCTAATATATTTATATGAATAAGAAAATTTGTAAAGTTGTAACTTTGAGACGTAAAAGCGTTTCAGAACATTTTGAGTGAGTCACTCAAAGTTAAGTAGTTTATAACCTAACCTGCAGAATATATGTACCAAGGGGAAGGAATAGTCAGTAGACGTTCACGCGGACGAAGTCGCGGGCAAAAGCTCGTACATAAATAAATATAGATATTAGTGGACAATCTTACACAAATCGAACTAGCCCCACAGTAAGCTCAAGAAGGCTTGTGTTATGGATACTAGACGACGATATATTTAATAGATATAAATACTTAAATACATAGAAAACATCCAAGACTCAGGAACAAATATTCATGCTCATCACACAAATATTTGCCGTGACCGGGATTCGACCCCAGGACCGTCAGCTAACAGTAAAAACACACAGTTTCTATCAAGGCTCGGAACCGGTTTTAACCATTTTTGAAATATCTCCTGAAGTATTGGTCATAATATCTCCATTTTTATTTCAAGATTTGTTTTTGTTAACCTTCATCTATGACATAAATGATGTTAAAGTACGAAATAATATTGTTCCTTCGTGGACCAGACTGGGGTGTCGAAATGGGTTTTACTCGTAGGTAATAATAAGATGCGTGTTGATTCTATCGTGTCTATTTGGAAAAGGAAGCTGTTTAGAGCTACATTCGTTTATATACTTATATTCTACATTAATAACAGCGCCCACTATCGGTGGAGCTGTGAACTATGCGGTAAGTTAGATAGCCTTATGATCTAAATATATCGATAATAACCAAGCCATCGAGGTCCCGGGTTCAATTGCCGTGACCTAGATGGCGCTTGTTTCACATTTGTACAAATATCGTAAAATGCAATTAACCGAAATTTTTAACCGGTTAATTGTATGAAGATGAAACCGGTTTCCGGCTGGTTTATGACATCACATTATTCTTGAATTGTTTCTATCTAAAATTATGGTTTTAAGCACATCGGAGATTCCTAAAATGTGATCCAAGCTTAACATCCACAGTAATCAGAATTGGCGATCGAACAAAAGCAATTTAACTTTCCATTTTGAGTAGGCACATTAGGCCAAGTCGGAATCGGTCACACGTATAATTAGGGGATGTATAGTAAGCCATGAATGTGGTTTATCACTTCTGAACCTTAAGATACAAATAATAGAGTCGAAAAAAGGTTACTTACTTGGCTGAGTTCGAGGGATATTCCAGGATTTTGCATTATCAATGATAATTAGGCAACGTGGGATCTTTCTTAATGATTGTAATGTGCGTTATAATCTGTTTTATGGAAATTGGGTTGGAATTCTCTTGGTTCGAGAGTTCGTTTATGAGAGGTAGGGCACAGCAAAATGTCATCTTACTCGATAGCCCAACTGGGGAAGTACCTCCGCCTTGCAGAAGACCACAGCCATAATAACATTATCTAATATACAAGTATGTAGTGTTGTGTTCCTAGAGGTGAGCAAGGTTGCCATAGCTCCCGAGGATGCACTGTGTTGAGAGCGAGGGACGTAAATTTGTCCCTTCTGTTGTCAACACAGTACATTCTCAAATTTTATAAAGGGTCGGTAACGCGTACGTGACTCCTTTGGAGTTGCGGGCGTCTATAGGCCGCGGTGGCCGCTTACCATCGGGTGGACCGTAGGCTTGTTTGCCACCGGCGTTGTATAAAAAAAATGTTTTAGATGTTGACTATTACTTAGGCATTCTTGCATGCATCTATTTGAGGTCCGATATAATAATGTACATAATGGTATTTGACAAGTATCTAGGTACATATTTAAATGAAGACGGATCACCTTCAGAGTGAAATTTTTGTAGCGCAAACTAAATATATATATGAAACAAAATTCAAAAGTTGACTAGTCGAGCAAGCTATAGACGCCCATAAGGAATTCCTTGAGTTAGACACGCCTAAAGATGTGTAACATGTATATTATGCTTAACTTTTGACACATGAACAAATTAATGACCTTGACATACATATTTTATACCTAATATTATTGCATACTTCTCTCTGAATGTAATGTGAATTTAGTATTATTAAATTAAATTAAATGTGTTATTTCGTGATATAATGTTATGATATTTAATTTGAAAACCTGTCCTGTAATTGATATTACCAATAAAGAGAATATGAATATGAATGTAATAGGCCACACTATTCAAAGAGGGGAACAAAATAATGCAATCATCGCTTTTGAATGGAAGCTGTCGGACGGAAGGCGAAATCGCGGGTGTCCTGTGCCTTTACCATGAGTTTACATGACCGTACTCGCTAGCGACTGCGTCTAAATTTGTATGGGTAAAAATACAGCGCCTCTAGCGGTTACGCAATAGAACTAAGAATCGGTATACTAAATCGTTTACGCCGTCGCTAGCGAGTACGGTCATGCAAATTCTTGGTAAAGGCACTTTGCACACATGACGGCGGACAATTGAGAGTGAGCTGCGAACAGTTGCTCTGAGCTAGAGGTAGGCCAAGGGCATCGCTGGAGACAGGAAAGCTTGGCGCGAGCCTATGAAGATACTTTGCACCTTCGGGATGCCCTAGGACAACATATCTACAAAGGGACTTGTGGCGTACATACTCATACTCGTGAACGGGTGCTGTTTGTGGGGTCCGGTCTGTTCATGTTTGCAAGGACTAGTAACTTCGTACTGGTGTTCAGTGGAATTGACATGATGAGAGACTTCGCTCTATTCTCATTTGATTTTATTTTTAGACTGACGCTCAGAGACCTTATACATCTCTGAGGATATTTATTTAATAGATTTTATTATTTTCATGTTGACGTGTTATAGATATAGCTCAACATATTTTATTATGATTAGTGTACCTACTTTATTACATTTTATCTTGACACTTAGAGACCTTATACATCTCTAACAAATCTCGATTGTCGACACTACATTTAATTAATGATACTTTGATTATTGTATTATTTTTATTTGATGTACCTAGATAGATTTTGACTTATAAAAGTGCCCTTGAAGCCGATTTGCAGAATAAATGATTTGATTTTGATTTTGATTTTTGATTTTGATCATATTTTTTTAAATCATAATGTCTCTTCCCGTCTCACACTATCTAATGCCGTGCCGGTTTAGCGCTAGTATGTCTCATGGTCGGTTTTCATTCTGACGAATTTGATTTCCGAATAAGGATTCGTACAAACGCTTTGTATTTCAAATAACGGTTGGGTATATGAAAAATTCTGAAAGTACTTACTGTTTTTTGGAAGATTTATTCTTTGTGATGGCGAATGCCAAAAACCTTGGCGGAGAACCGACCAGAATAGCGATTACTCCACTGACAAGAGCTAGGATAGGATCTTAAATATATGATGATGATGATGACGCATGCGACCACTAGAATAAAAGGGTCAATGAACTTTTTCTTGTTGTTATTCTGTCCCGTCAGCGAGGAGAACACAGTAACCGAGTTTCTTAGAAAAAGTATATAATATGGACTTCAAGCATGCTCAAGAGATGACCCATGTCCAAATGGATTTATGCTCATCGCTAAAACATGTTTGGTACATTTAAACCCTATAAAATCACCATTAAAGAGTAACTCAGGAGACGTAACCATGGCAACGAGCAACAAAGATTAATGTATCAACCCAAAAACAATACCAGGAAACACTTTAAAGTTTTGTGAGGTAAAAAGCCCGATATTGAACGAGTGTTTCATCGGAAATTACTCGTTGTACAAAACCGGCTCCTAGGATAATATTAAGATGAAAGAGAACTTCTTAGGGTATTTAGAATGTCGCCGCGCCTTAGAGAGTTCGAAATTTAAACAACGTAAAATTAAAATCAAAATGGCGGAGCCAATGGCGACTATCATGGGGTCTATAAGGGTTGTTTCACACGTACCACAACCACACGACAACCACAACACGTGGTCGGGCGCATATTTTGTATGTTTAATAAATAGTACAATTCACACGTAACCACTGCTTGACCGCATTTTAACGCTGCGACGTGGTGTGGTTGTGGTACGTGTGAAACAACCCTAACTGTCAATTTTTTTAAACTGTCAATTTGACGACCGCTTTAACCTAGTTGGTGACCCTGCTAACGAAGCTGGAGGTCCCAGATTCGAATGCCGGTCAGGGCATTTATTTGTGTGATGAACACGAATATTTGTTCCCGTGTCTTGGATGTTTTCTATGTATTTAAGTATATATTCATCTACTTATATAAGTATGTATATACCAAACCATAAAAATATTACACACACACACGTACACACAAATGCGCGCAAACTAGACATGCACAAACATGCTCTACACACACACACACACACACACACACACACACACACACACACACACACACACACACACACACACACACACACACACACACACACACACACACACACACACACATACATACATACATACACACACTAGCATTTTCATTTGCCGTGTTAAGTAATATGTTAGAGCCATATTAGGATAGGCATAGTTAAGAAGTTAAAGTTAAATTTTGTTAAATGTTTATATTGTCTCGCTATATATATTATCACATATGCTTTTATAATGGTTGTATAACGTATCGAACACAACTTCTGTAACGTAGTTCAAGAGTATCGTAGTCAACTTGGGTAACTGTAACTCAACGGGTTCCAAGATACAGGCTCAGCCTAGTTTGGGACTCGTTTTATTATGTAACAGTGTCTTTGTGCATAAATAAATTATTCTATTCTATTCTATTCTATTCTATATCGTCGCTTAGTACCCATAGTACAAGCTTTGCTTAGTTTGGGACTAGGTCGATTTGTGTAAGATTGTCCACAAATATTTATTTATTTACTATTTTATTTATTTATTTAATTCTCAAGTCTAAAAAAGGTCAGCAGCGCGTTTGTTCTTTGCGTCTATAGCGTACGGTGTCTGCTTACCAACAAGCCGGATGCGTGTTTGCCACCATTTGCAAAAAAGCAACGGAAGGAATGTTGTTCGTCCATTTACAAAGAACGTTGAACTTTGACATGAAGTCAAAGCATTTGGCCGCGACACAAAATTGTAATTTGGGCACTTAAAATTGTTTGGAGTTTTGCCAGCAAAACAACACGGTCAGCCTTGGTTTTCAAGATCAAAACACTTGTTTATCCTGTTTCAGTAATGCGTTGTATTAAAGCAGGAAAAAGGCTTTATTTAGATTACGACTTTTGAAATAAGTTAATGAATTTGGTAAATTGTCTAGGGTTTTTATATTTTCATTTATGATTCATAATTCATGTTAATTTAGAACTAAATTAACTTTAATTATTTATTTACCTTACTGTTTTCTGAATAAACGTTTTTTTTTTGAACCTGACTGTGGCTTTATAGGCCGGGCCCAATAAAGCGATAGGAGTGCGCGGTTGGGGAGTAGCCTGGGGAAAATCCAGGGGAAAACCTCCGGCACAACCACGCGTGTGGTTTGGAACACTGGAATACTCTAAGAGATTGCGCTCCAGTGAGATTGGTTGAGCGGTTTCAACCGAAACTGAGGTGTGAGTGGAATCGAGCTACTGGGAGTTTTGTCGCTGGTTCACTAAACCTAGTCTAGCTGAGAAGAGTCCAGCAAGAAACTCAGCTAGTGAATAAACGTATGATTTATTTTAAAAGCTTGAAAATGGTGGATTTGGAATAATGTTTGAAACGATATTACTTAATGAATAAACCAAAAAGTACTTTTTATGTTTATGACATAAGGTCGCAATAGATGTGTTCTAGATAGTAACACTGAGAAAATGTTATGATACGTGTCAATTCAAACAGAAAATGGCCTAAATAGATGAGCGTTTTCTCGCTGATAAGGGCTCGTAAGTCGAGTAAAAACTGTTATAACATTTTGAAGGTAAATACTGTTATAACATTTTTAAGTGGATGCCGGTACAGTAAGTAGGTACCTCATAAAGCCGCGATTAAAATAGGATTAGAGGTGACCATTTTTCTATATACTTATTTCAAAGTGTATATGAAATGACAAGCTATTCCGACCGTATTGTAAGGTAATACATTTGTTGACATAATTATTTACCGATATACGTTCCAGCGGATCTTTATAAAACCGAGCCTTGGTTGAAATCAATAGTCTGACCACGCTAACTCTGCAATATATAATTTGGCAACACTGTGCATTATACGTCATAAATTTGTATGGAAATGTGACGTTTGAGGTAGTGTTGCCAAATTATTTCAATGCAGAGTTAGCGACGGACTGCAGTAATAGTGAATACGGATTAAATTTTATTAATTGTGCTATTTTACTTTTTCATGTACATAATTTTCAGATACTTTTTTAATGCAGATTTTGGAATACTTGGCCTGCACTTCATATTTTTGTATTGTT
The DNA here is from genome assembly GCA_963556455.1 of Epiblema foenella. Classification (NCBI taxonomy): domain Eukaryota; kingdom Metazoa; phylum Arthropoda; class Insecta; order Lepidoptera; family Tortricidae; genus Epiblema; species Epiblema foenella. The sequence goes on from OY747106.1 coordinate 2,744,137, forward strand.
ATTTAGAAGGAGATTTAATTGCAGTATCACTTCCGATACTTTTGGTAATTAAAAAATCACAGTTAATATCCATAAATCGAGTAACTCAGTGGTCCTTGATGTGTCACCATTTGTATGAAAAAATGGTTTTTTCCACTGTGTTACCCGCCTTTTACAGCAATATGTTACCGTAAACCGGGGTTACTTTCAAATTAGGGGGCGACTTTTAAAATCAAGTTTTTAAGGCGTGTTTCTAGTTTTTATTTGGTTAACCCGGGTCGGTATATTTCCTAACTATTTACTAAACTGAATCAAATTAGAAATAGTTAGTGACGTTTATATGAGTGGTCTTAGGCTCGGTTTTATAAAGATCCGTTAGACCTTATGTCGGTTTGTTATGTCAAAAAATGTACCGAGTTACTGAAATTTGATCTGACATTTTGTCTAACGGGTCTTTATAAAACCCGGCCTTAATCTATCAAAGTGGCCCCGTTTTTTCCTAAAGTCCCCCAGTTTACGGTAATTTTTAAGTATGTTTACCTATAAATTCCTTTTATTAGGTTCAGCGGGGTAATCACGTAACTTTTGTACTACCGTTAGGTAGATTTTAATGTCAAATTCTAATTGTGAGCGGGGTAATCACGTAACTTATTTACTACCGTTAGGCAGATTTTAATGTCAAATTTGAACTGTCAGCTCATACATTTATACTTCAAAATTGACATTAAAATCTATCTAATGGTAGTATATAAAGTTACGTGATTCGCCTGCAGCTCATACATTTATACTTCAAAATTGACAGTAAAATCTATCTACCGTTAGTACATAGAGTTACGTGATTCGCCTGCAGGTTCTATTTCTAAATCTTTTTTTTTTAAATAGAAAACTGGCCATGAATAACTAGAATGACCCAATTATTATAATTTATGGAAATATTTCAGGTAAATATTATACGTCAACTTTTTATAACCCATTTGATTCACTCGCGCACAAAATAGGCAAGCTCTTGATAAATTATACCCTGTTAGTAAAGGTAGGCACATTTTACGGGTTCCTAAGAATCTTTTACGACCCGTTAATGGGCAAAACCCCTTCGGTTATGTCGCCATAAAGTCAGGTGTGACATGAAGAGTACAGTATTTTATGATCATGCTCACCCCCTCGTTTAGTGTTAAGACGTTTCACGCTGCGCCATTTGTCAGTTTAACCCTGAAGTACGGTATAGATTAAGTATAATTTAGATAAGGAACTGGCTTAAAGTTTTGTTTCCACAGACATAAGTCGCTGTAATTAGACGATAAATTAGACAGACTACAGTTGTTTTGTGCAACTGAACTACTTGTTTATAATTGGATTCTCCGGCTATAGTTATCACACACTTCACTTACTTTATTATTGGGTAGATCTGTGTTTTTAGTCCCTACTATAATAATACCATAAAAAACCCATAGGTACGTTAAAAAATAATCTGGTCTAATGCAATATTAAGTTATAAAAAGAAAAACCGGCCAAGTACGTGTCGGACCGCGCACAATGAAGGGTTCCGTACCAACACCTACTAGTCCACACTTAAAATCACTATCCAATACGTTGAATCTAAACAGTCGTATCGTCATACGGAACTCACGGCACTTACAACCTTTTGTTTGGGCAAGACAGTTTTTCAGCGAAAACTCAAAAACCGTAAAACCTATCTTGTTCAAACGAAAAAACGTTGAAAGTATTTAGTAATGCACACCACCTCAATTTTTTCCATAATTTTAAACTTCATAGTTTGGAAATTAAAGGGGGGGGGGGCACACTTTTTACGACTTTGACGGCTAATATGTCAGCAACGGTTGATTTAAGTGGTAAAGTTTTTTAGAAACCACCATATCATTTTCAAAGGCCTATCCATGGATGACACGACTATGTACCTACGTATATATTTTTTTTCATCCTAGGGTTACATGTATGGAGTGTCCCGCCTAATTCGTAGTGCTTATAGTCTCCAAGTAAATCGGCTGTGACATACGGACGGACAGACATGACGAAACTATTTTGCTACGGAACCCTAAAAAGAATTCTGACATAATCATATAGGGGCAGTACAAAGAAATTCAAACATTTAAAAAGATCCAGCAGTCACTAGGAGAGGGGCGTTCATTTTATTCATTTATAAATGAATACTCTACTTAAATACTCTTTATTGCAAACCTCAGGAAAAAAACAGTACATTACATTAGGGTTATTTATTCAAAATTTTTAGTCAAGTGTATTACAAGAGACGTTAAATAGTAGTTGGTTGCTACATGACACCCTGATAGGGCACGTAATTGTGACTGGTGCTTACTTAGAAGAATAATACATATATACAGAAGTTACTTATTTTACTACTGGTTTAATACTGGTTTTACTCTGTAACGATTTTCCTGCGCAGTAAGCATTTTTTTGAAAGCCTCAAAACATTAGCTATAGCAAGTTATAAGGCAATTGAGTCTGCTAGGGTGGTATCTTTTACTGGCATCGGTCAAAAATGCATTTATCCGCAATGCAAAAGCCCGCTTTACAGTTCCCCAATTTTTATATTTGACAACTTATACGTTTCAACATATTTTCATAATTTCAATAATACGGGAATTGGACGTGACATTTTCCATAATTTCGTTATACCACAAAATATACGTAACGCTGCTTTTAGAAGTATTTATTCGCTGAGGCCCATTTCATTAAAAAACTCTTCATCTTCTTCTGTCTCTCTCCATCTAGAAAATAGTAGTAAATAAGTAGTTCAATCCCGTCTTAAACTTCGAGGATATTTTCTTCATAAAAGCCCAGTATGACTTGTTGGGACAAAATCGACTCTAATGCGGATAGGTTAGAAGATTAAGACGAGAGCTGAAGCGATGCGAAGCTTAGTTATATGCGTAGTTATTATTACGAGGACAATAATGAGGACCGCCATTTTGTTGTATAAGCATCGTGAAAAGGAAAGTCCTGTGTGACAGAATTACAGTTTTATCATCATGAATTTTGACAGTTCTTATACCATTTGTCAGTTTACGATGATCCCTTATCAAGGATCCTGCGCTAAAAAAATTAAATAAAACTCATATTTTTTTAATATCTAAGGTCTCTGAGCGTCTAAAAATAGCTTTTTCGAAACTAGCATGGAGTACTCAACAAAAAGAGCTAAATTAATGCGTTTCAGGTCATTTTAACGAATCTACCCTTCAGATATATTCTAAAACCACCCTTGAATTATGAGTTATCAAGTTCTTAGCTGCAGTTTGCGAGATTCATGTCTAATCTCCCTCAACTATCGTGACTCATTCCTTTTACAGCCTTTGTCGTAAGTATGTACACACTTTGGGCCTTATGTACAAGGAATAAGACTCATAATAGTGCACATATTTTTAGCGCTGAGCGTACAATTGTCTTGTCTTCCTGTTGATATAAGTCCTTTTGTTAGACGTCTTAAATTTACGTCTTCTCAAGCTTTACTAGAGCACTTACTAGATTAGACAGTACCGAGTTCATTTAGTGCAATAAATAGGATTATCTGATTACTAAGTACAAAAAAAATATAGTACTTAAGAGGCCTTAAGTTTTTAAACGTTTTGATTTCAAATTATGTTACAAAAGTATTGATAATACCAATAAGGTTATTAAAGTCTACGATAATTTTATTGAAGTTTTAGATAGTAACATAGCCATTTTTTGATTTTATTGTGTGTAGTAGAATTTAAGCGGAAAAAACAAGTTTTTAGCTTGAAAATGGTCGTTTTGGCGCCGTGCGTGTTGCCGACCCTTTATAAAATTTGAGGATTCACTGTGTTGACAGCAGAAGGGACAAATTTAGATTAATTTTTATTTTTTATTTAATTTAATTTTTATTTATATCCTCACTAAGGACCGATAACATTACAATATTTTTTTTTATTTTTTTTTTGAACCTGACTGTGGCTTTATAGGCCGGGCCAAATTAAGCGATAGGAGTGCGCGGTTGGAGAGAAGCCTGGGGAAAATCCAGGGGAAAACCTCCGGCACGACCACGCGTGTGGTTTGGAACACTGGAATACTCTAAGAGTTTGCGCTCCAGTGAGATTGGTTGAGCGGTTTCAACCGAATCTGAGGTGTGAGTGGAATCGAGCTCCTGGGAGTTTTGTCGCTGGTTCACTAAACCTAGCCTAGCTGAGAAGAGTCCAGCAAGAAACTCAGCTAGGCCCGACCTGGGTCGGACTGACTCTACCCGGTGTGCGGCGGTACCGGGACGAATAGGGACTATACGTGTCACTGTTGTCGCGATCGCGCGGTGGACGTCCCCGCCGACGGGAATGCCTAAGTGTACGCGTCGTGTCAGAGTTGGACGCCGCAAGCGCAGCGTTCCATCTTTCGATAGACGCTGTGATTACGTCGTCCGGGTCCGTAAGTGTGTGCCTAGGACGCCGGACCGTGCGGCCCCTAATCAGTGATCGCCGAGTAACGACAGAGGGGGGAGGGATGGGAACGTAGTCAACAGCCTTCCTAACTAACGGATTCCTATGATGGGGAGCGTTGTCAAAATAACGTCTGGCAGTCTGCTTAAAGAAACCATACATAGTGCTAATCCCCATGTCGTGGTGCAGACTGAGGTTCGACTGGTACCACGGAGCACCAGTCGCCCTACGGAGAAAACGATTCTGAATGACCTGAAGCGGCTTGAGCGATGTCATAGGCACGTGAGCAAAAGCTACGCTTGCATAAGACATGATTGGACGAACACAAGTTTTGTAGAGTGTCAGCTTATTTCTAAGTGACATTTTACTAAACTTGTTAATCATCGGCCCAAGCCTTCCTAGCACGAACAACGCACGGTTGCGTACCCTACTGATGTGGCTACGGAAAGTCAGTTTTCTGTCGAGGGTCACTCCAAGATATTTGACTTCGTTGGCCCAGGGGATGGGCCGGTCAAACATCTGGATCGGAGCCACACGCCTTTCCGTGCTAACGCGGTCAGACGGGTGGAAGACTATCGCAGTGCTTTTCTCCGGATTGACTTCGATACGCCAAAGATTAAACCAACGACCTAGGTCAGTGATTGCCTCCTGGAGGTATCGCCGGATAAAAGTATACTTACAATGAGTCGTAAAGAGCGCGGTATCGTCCGCGAACAACCCCAGTTGCACTTTAGGGTGCCTGGGAATGTCGTTCGTGAATAACGAATAAAGAGTGGGAGAGAGCACGGAGCCTTGCGGGACTCCGGCCCGGATGGGGTGTGGGTCCGAGTACGTTCCCTCTAGTCTGTATCGAAAGCTTCGATCCCTGAGAAAATCTCGTATGGTGAGTACGAGTCTGTCAGGCATACCGAGATGATATAACATTACAATATATGAGGCTTAGGGTCGGTTGCACCAACATACGATCACAGGCCGGTCATCGTCAAATATGGCGCCAGCAAGTGTCATCCCATAGAAACTTGTCAAACTTTCCATACAATCAGATTTTAACGAACATCGCTTACGATTACAGACGGTTTGGTGCAACCCACCCTTAGGGTCGGTTGCACCAACATACAATCACAGCCCGGTCATCGTCAAATATGGCGCCGGCAGCTGTCATCCCATAGAAACTTGTCAAACTTTCCATACAATCAGATTTTAACGAAAACCGCTTACGATTACAGACAGTTTGGTGCAACCCACCCTTAGGGTCGGTTGCACCAACATACAATCACAGTCCGGTCATCGTCAAATATGGCGCCGGCAGCTGTCATCCCATATAAATTTGTCAAACTTTCCATACAATCGGATTTTAACGAACACCGCTTACGATTACAGACGGTTTGGTGCAACCCACCGTTATTGCTTAAATTCTTACTGTGAGATAAGATCATTTTGTAAGACAATCGTTCCACACAACGTAAATATACATTACTAGAAACACTCTAAACCCTTTCCTCGCCATGTTACTATAATATTTACTTCTACTTAGAAACCGTCGGCGTACTTTAAGCTCTACAAAGTAGGGTACTTATGAAAACTACGCGATACTGCATGGTTTCGAGTTCAAAGTTCTGTCTCTCAATAACTTCTCGTTCGTTATTCCTAGCGGCAACGTCTAATGTGTCTATGTCATGACGCGAAAAGATCGTTGCTAAAATTCTTTCTAACTAATTTCGAATTTTTACGTAGGAGTATGAAAATTAGAATCAAATGAAATGAAATCATTTATTCTTCAATTTAAGCATATTACGTGCACTTATGATCATAACTACCACCGGTTCATAAAATAAACCTCTGCCTCAAGAAGAACCGGCGTAAGAAACTCGGCGAGGTGTCATTTTTTCAAAACAACATACAATGTATATAAAATAACAGTATCATAATACTTCAGAATTCAAATGCTACAATATAAACATACATGTATTTTTTTAAATATTAAGGACTAAATATTTCTGTGTTAGATTACTTGTGCGGGATGCTATCACTGACAAACATCCCTATCCATGATTTAATCGTTTATCTTATAATATGCTTTTAAAATAAGTGTCTGTTTAACGACAGATTTTTTAGAATCCGTTAAGTTCAGTAACGTGTCTTGGAATTTTATTGTAGAATTTTATACAATTTCCCAAGAACGACTTTTAAAATATACGACTTCTAAATGGTGAGAAAAGCAGACTAAGAGAATAAATAATCACATAGTTTTGTGTTCATACTTTTAGGAGACGGCATCTCCTGTCCCTTTTGCGCAAAACGTGTTTTCGTATCGAATCATCGTCATTTGTTATGACGTTAGAGGATTTTGTCGTCAAATCTGCAGCGTTTTCTCTCTTTATAGCAACATTTAAACACACATGTGACAACCTCGTAATTTTATGATACTCTTGCTTAATGTAATATTTGTCACCTATATACAACATAACTGCAATAGATTACTTGATTACTAGGATTTCCATCATCATCATCATCATCATCATCCTAGCGTTATCCCGGTACAATTGCATCCTGAAGGATGCCCAGGGTCCTACCTAATTCCAAGATTTGGCGTAGGCACTAGTTTTTGCGGAAGCGACTGCCATCTGACCTTCCAACCCTAGGGGAAACCAGACCTAATTGGAATTGGGTTTGTCAAGTGAATGGGCAATTTGACTGTTAGAAGCTCTCAAGCCGCCCGAAGGCCTCTTTTGGCTAACGACTGCTATCATAGACAGCAGCCGGGATCAACGGCTTAACGTACCTTCCAAAGCACGGGAACACTCAGTTAATAACCACTTAAAGCGGTCACCCATCCAATAACAGACCTAGGCCGACATTGCTTAACCTCGCATACCGCACGCACGAGCTGAGATTGAGAGGTACATTCATTTTAAAATTGGTTTACCTTACCTACCCTGTGAAAATCTAAAAGTAATCGTAGACAGAAAACTAGGCGAATATAAAATGATTTACATTTAAAAGTAAATTACTAGATTTTCATCGCTCGCTAGCAATCAACTGTAGTCTATAATAAGCTAAAATTAATTGTAGGAAAAACGAAACTTCACTACATAGTATAAAACAAAATCGCTTTCTCTGTCCCTATATCCCTATGTATGCTTAAATATTTAAAACTACGCAACGGATTTTGATGCGGTTTTTTTAATAGATAGAGTGATTCAAGAGGAAGGTTTATATGTATAATAACATCCATTAAATAGTGCACCCGTGCGAAGCCGGGGCGGGTCGCTAGTAAATAATAAACATCAAAACTTTTTTAGTGTTGAAGAAAATGCTGTATTTTCATCGCTCATGAAAACGTCTAGTTAAATAAAATAATTTTCTTTACAGGATCTCTTTAGAAAATGAAATTACAGTTGCATTTTGGACAAAAAGCAGACAATGGAAAGACTAATTTCAAATTTCACTAGACAGCTCCGTCGCTTTTGTTACTGAAAGAAAACCCTTTTATTGCACGTCGTTTTTAAGTATTTTCTTTAGGTAACTCTATCTACTAATATTTTGTACCCCGAAAGCCATTATTTCTTTTCAAAACGTAGACTGAATTGTGTTGGTGTTAAAATATTTTCTTACGTTTTTAGTCGCACTTAATTTACAGGGATGTTAAAGTAAAAAGACCCAAGAAAAAGGGTCGGTAAATGGCTTGAGATTTTTCTAGAATACCGCAAAATTAGGTCAAGTAATAAAGTATTGAAAAAATAATTAAAGCCACTCTAGAATTTATTTATTTATTTATTTAATCTTTATTGCACAAAAGTAAAACTTATCGTACAAAAGGAGCACTTAATGCCATAAGCATTCTCTACCAGTCAACCAAAGCAGACAAATTGTGGGCGGTGCAACTCCAAATATAAAAACGAATATACTAAGTGTCAATATAGTACGTACATATTAATACCAATACATACATAAATATCGAATAACAAATATATACACATACATACATACATATATTATATAAAGACCAAACTATGTACAGAAACATTAAAATTTAGTCGGCTTTTCGAAAAGGCATTGGTTATACAATACAATACAAATACTCTTTATTGCACACCTCACATAATAAAATAGCACATAAAAAAAAAACAAAGATACAGGGCGACAGAGGCAGAACAACAGGCGGTCTTATCGCTAAAGAGCGATCTCTTCCAGACAACCTTATTTTTTTGGTTTTATTTATATGTTCCAATTTTTTTTTATATGTATTCGAATAGGTTACTACTTTTTAGGGTTGAGTACCCAACGAGCAAAACGTGACCCAATTTCTCTGTCATCATCTGTGAAAAAAAAAAACTGTCTAACTATCACGGCTCATGTGATACAACCTGCAGGCGAATCACGTAGCTTTATGTACTAACGGTAGATAGATTTTACTGACAATTTTGATGTATAAATGTATTAGCTGACAATTAAAATTTGACGTAAAAATCTTTTTTTTTGAACCTGACTGTGGCCTTATAGGCCGGGCCCAATAAAGCGATAGGAGTGCGCGGTTGGTGAGTAGCCTGGGGAAAATCCAGGGGAATACCTTCGGCACGACCACGCGTGTGGTTTGGAACACTGGAATACTTTAAGAGTTTGCGCTCCAGTAAGATTAGTTGAGCGGTTTCAACCGAGTCTGAGGTGTGTGTGGAATCGAGCCACTAGGAGTTTTGTCGCTGGTTCACTAAACCTAGCCTAGCTGAGAAGAGTCCAGCAAGAAACTCAGCTAGGCCCGACCTGGGTCGGACTGACTATACCCGGTGTGCGGCGGTACCGGGACGAATAGGGACTATATGTGTCACTGTTGTCGCGATCGCGCGGTGGACGTCCCCGCCGGCGGGAATGCCTAAGTCTACGCGTCGTGTCAGAGTTGGACGCCGTAAGCGCAGCGTTCCATCTTTCGATAGACGCTGTGATTACGTCGTCCGGGTCCGTAAGTGTGTGCCTAGGACGCCGGACCGTGCGGCCCCTAATCAGTGATCGCCGAGTAACGACAGAGGGGGGAGGGATGGGAACGTAGTAGTTAAAATCTACGTAACGGTAGTACAGTAGTTACTCGTATGTGATCACCCCGCTGGTGACAGACTGACGGAAGGACGGGTGGACAGAGAAGTCTTAGTAAAAATAGAAAGAAAGAAAGAAAAACATTTATTCGTGACGATACAAACATAAAATATAGATAAATAAACGTAATTAGAAAAAAACAACAAGTAATCGCCACAAAAAGGTTTCGCCTCAGCGTAATGCCGACTCAGGGAGCTGGCGCTGATCTTCCGGCGAAACCTAGGTTGTTAATGACGGCGTGTGTAGCAAGCACGCTTCGCCTAAAAATTGAACGCGACCTAATACAACTTGACACCGCCGTCTTGTCACGTCGGGCCGTCACATGAATGTCCAACTGTCAAAAGGTGCGTCCAGAAATGGCGGGGCCTGCTACACACATTCACGACTACAATTGAAAATAAGATAGTGTAGCAATTATAATTTATAATAAACAAGTATGTACATGAAACACACAAAAGTTAATTGCAGAGAATAAAGTCAACAGTAAACAAAATTATTGATATTCGTGCATTAATTAAAGTTTACGGGACATACAAATAGGGTCCCGTATTACTTTAATTCTTGTATTAAGCAGTACCGCTGCTATCGAAAACTACTACTATAATTAATTTGGTATTATTATTATAATAATTAATTTGGTATCGGATGGCGCATCGCAACTGACGATTCTCAACATGATTTGAGACGTGAGTGCCGTTAATGAAGCATGAGTCTTCTGGTAGATGTCGCTGTACACCTCCCTTAAGGTGTTTGTATAAAATGAAGGAACGGTTTATGAATTTGGGGCTGGGTAGCGATTGCACCTATAGCTCAGTTGGCTAGAGCGACTGGCCGCGAGTGCCGAGAGGTCGCAGGTTCGAATCCTGCTCGGTGTCATTTTATTCAATTTTTCCTTTATTCTAAATTTGTAGTCCCATTACCTTTTGGGTACGTACCCTAAAAACCTTCTCTTTCTCCGACCAGTTTTTCACTGACACGTAATCATTATCATGTCTCCCTAAAAATGAACCTTAACAATACTGAGCTCATTAAGTCTATTACTCTTACCTGATGAAGTTGATTAATCGACTGCAATAGAGAAAAGTCTGTTATCGCGTAACGCCACGAAGAAACCGGCTACTCTATATCTCAGTCTAATTACAGTCTTATTTCTTAATAGATAAAGCTGATTATTGATTTGGGTTGTAGTTATCATTAATTATCTGGATGGGTTAAATGGGGCCGAGATGAATTATGCGAAGACGATTGTTAGGTGCATCTGTCTTGCCTATAGCTGAGTACTGGATATGATATTGATATCACATTGAATCATGATATCAATTAGTTGGAGCAGTCAACTCTAACACAGCACTGCGCCGCCCCGCATGGGTGCCCGCTTTGAGTGATTATTAACTGAGCGCTCCCATGCTATAGAAGGCACACTAGCCGTTAATCCCGGCTGCTGTCTACGATAGCCGTCGTTAAGCCAAGCCTTCGGGCGGCTTGAGAACTTCTAACAATCAAGTCTTGACAAGCCTAATCCCAATAAGGTTTGGTTTCCCCTCGGGTTGAAAGGTCCTGTGGCAGTCGCTTCCGTAAAAACTAGTGCCTACGCCAAATCTTGGGATTAGGTAGCAGATCCCAGGCCTTATCTTATCTTATCTTATTTCGATGAGGGCCCTAGCGGATGCACTTCGACCCAGTGAGATCTTTTGTGCAATTGCCCCCTCCTTTATGCCTACTCCAAGCTGCTCTCCAGCATTTCCACAAACCGAATGATGGAGTTCAGCGGGAGTACTCTAAATTCCTTTGGTTCAGGGTAACCATTGCCAAAGTCATTCATTCTTTGTCTGGCAAGGGCGTGACATTCACACAGTAAGTGTTCCATTGTCTAGTCATCCTCGCCACACATCTTACATTCTGTGTCGTCTGCTAGTCCCATCTTGGCCAAGGTTCCTTTGACCCCGAAGTGACCTGTAAACACCCCAGTTATCATCCTGAGTTGCTTTGTGCTATATTTCCAAAGTTTTTTTTTTTGATCCCAGGCCTCCTTCAGGATGCAACTGTACTGGGATAACGCTAGGACGATGATGACAGACGGTTTGGTGCATCTCACCCTAATTAGTACTAATTGTAACGTATGATTAGGAAGAACCGAATAAAACTGGCCAAGTGCGAGTCTCGCGCACGAACGGTTCCGTGTCATTATCTATAAAAACGGCAAAAAAATCACGTTGGTTGTATGGGAGCCCCCTTAAATATTTCTTTCATTACGTTTTTTCGTGAAAATTTCAACTGTCTAACTATCATGGTTCATGAGATACAGCCTTGTGACGGACGGACAGCGAAGTCTTAGTAATAAATAAATAAATAAATATTAGAGGACAGTCTTACACAAATCGAACTAGCCCCACAGTAAGCTCAAGAAGGCTTGTGTTATGGGTACTAGACGACGATATATTTAATATATATAAATGCTTAAATATATAGAAGACTCAGAAACAAATATTCATGCTCATCACACAAATATTTTCCCTGACCGGCATTCGAACCCAGGACCGTCAGCTTCACAGGCAGGTGCACTACCCACTAGGCTAAACCGGTCGTCAAAGTAATAGAGACCCATTTTACACGGAAAAATAGAAACAAACCATAAATTTCACAGTGACAGCCCTACGCAAACACTCTCATAATACCCGTAAATTATCCTGTTTGCTGAATTAAATTCGCAAACAAACTCAATTTGACCCCGTGTAATCATGAAACTAACACTGAGAATTTTAATAGACCTTTTCGCAGCTCGGCTAAATCAAATATAAACTCTCGACGCTTTTCCGAAGTGTAATGAAGGATGGACCCACTTACGTGTCCGGGAGTTTTTAATTTGGTTGGGTTATCCGTTGGGCTTAGTTAAGCTAGGGTAAGCCCTTTTTTTGCTTTTTGAGGCTCGGTGAAGAGGATCTCGGAACAACGTAGAGGTGATTATCGTGTAATTTAATGGACATTGTTAGGGATCAAATCATTATTAACTGACTTAAGAGCTCTTAAGTTTAGGCATATAAGGCGTTTAATAATTTAGGCTCCGAGCAGGATTCGAACCAACCGAAACCAAACGCGCCTTTCCTACCATTTTCTACCATAGCCACATTTTGCAAACCACCGACATAGTCAACACCCTAAAAGTAGTTTTTTTAGTTACTGCCTACCATTCCAACTGTCATTGGCGCTAGTTTAGCTGGAACAGATAGCACAGGCTGCTGCGTTCATATATCACGGTTTAAAAAAAAAAGTCAAACTTCGTTTCTAAAATCCGTCTTCTTCTTTTTCGTGTTAATCGTTCTTTATTTATTATTATTATTATTTTATGTTCGTACAGTTACACACCGTGAAATCACTCGACGGTCCCATCGGAAGACCAGCGCTGGCGATTGCCCGCATTATGCTGAGATGGTACCGTTTCGAGATAACACAACTTTTTTGTTTATTTTTATATTCTATTTTGCTGTGTTAATTGTTGTCTTTGTCTCGAATAAATATTTCTTATTTCTTATAAAAAAGTTCAATGGGACATAGTCCATCCCACCTATCACATATCACTTATTCCTCACCTATCACTGACTTCACTCATCATTTATTGACGCACAGAATCGTCAAATCCTTCAGAAATAATCATTTAAACAGGTTTTGTGAATTTAGCCGCCTGTAGCCTTCGCGGGGACTGAATTCAAATCAATACAGTATACAAAAAAACCGGCCAAGTGCGTGTCGGACCACGCACAATGAAGGGTTCCGTACCAACAACTACTAGTTCACATTCAAAATCACTATCCAATAAATACATTGAATCTATCCAATAAAACGTATCTTCATAGGGAACTCACGGCACTTATGGCCTTTTGTTTGGGCAAGACAGTTTTTCAGCGAAAACTCAAAAACCGTAAGACCTGTATTGTTCAAACCAAAAATCGTTGAAAGTATTTACTAATGCACACCACCTCAATTTTTTTCAGAATTTTAAACTTTATAGTTTGGAAATTAGAGGGGGGGGAACACATTTTCTATGAATTTGACAGCTACTATCTCACCAACGCTTGACATAAATGGACAAGTTTTTTAGAAATCTCCACATCATTTTTAAAGGCCTATCCATCGATACCCCACACGACTATGAATGTGCGTTGAATTTTTTACCACCGGTTACATGTATGGACTGCCCCCCTAATTTAATATTTTTTTTTGTGATTTCACATCATTTTTATGTAGCGGTTCATAGAATACACCTTCCTACCAAATTTCATAATTGTAGTGCTTATAGTCTCCGAGTAAATCGGCTGTGATATACGGACGGACGGACGGACGGACGGACAGACATGACGAATCTATTTGTGTGATGACTATGAATATTTGTTTCTGAGTCTTGGATGTTTTCTATGTATTTAAGTATTTATATCTATTAAATATATCGTCGTCTAGTACCCATAACACAAGCCTTCTTGAGCTTACTGTGGGGCTAGTTCGATTTGTGTAAGATTGTCCTCTAATATTTATTTATTTATTTATAAGGGTTCCATTTTTGCCATTTTAGCTACGGAACACTAAAAAAACCCCTGATCTACTGGAGTAATTGGCCACGAATGCCAGAATGTTAAACCTTACGTATTATGCTTATATTTTAGGGCCAAGGTCCATTCCAAAGAAGCAGCAGTTTACACGCATTTGACGTACGAAAAACATAAATTCAACATGTCGAGATCGTCCGACAAGGAGAAAGGGGGTCGTGAGCTCGTCTCCTTTTACGCTAAATTCATATAAAAAACGTGACACGCCTACCGATACGGAACCTGCGCATGTATAAAGAATTAAATGATTATGCCACTGCGGCTTTTTTGATATTTTCACTGATGGAAAAACAGTTGGGTTTTACTCAGGTAGTTCCCTCGCTCAGATTTAACCCAACTGCGGTGGTTACCTATCGCAAATTCGAAATGTTTTATGCCGAACATTAAACGTCCGAAAACGAAACGCCTTTTTTCGTTTTACATTTTTTTCAATTGTCCGAAGTTTCATTTTCAATATTTTCTATTGACAGATTTTTGAATGGTCACAATTTTATTATCTAGCTGATTTAAAATCACAATGATTATAATTCCGTACATTCATTTGCCAAATTTGTATTTGTCCGTAGGGTTAAAATACCGCAACGTCATTATCCAGATAATTCTAAAAATAAAAAAGTTCATTTCTATCGAGTTATAACAAATCATGAATAATGTGTTATTTGCTATGAATTTAAATGCATGCGCTGATTGAGGAAACCCATAATTATATTTTGGCTAGGACTAAAAATTACGTTCATTATTATGATCAGCCTACAAACAGTCGATACAATTATTAGTCGATTTTGTCCCAACAAGTCTTTCTGGGCTTTTATAAAAAAAATAACCTCGAAGATTAAGACGGGAGCTTAGCTCCCGCTTAGTCTTATATAACGAAATTATGGAAAATGTCACGTCGACATTCCGTATCATTGAAATTATGAAAATGTGGCTAACGTATAAGTTGTCAAATGTAAAAATTGGAAACTGTAAAGCGGGCTTTTGAATTGCGGACAAATGACATTGTGGTAAAATCAATCCGTGGTATTTCAAACAGTTGAGAAAAAAAGTATTTGGATTGTAAAGATTCGGTGAACCGTTTTCGAACAAGTGAAATTCGGTAAATAGAATTTGGTATTAAGAAAATAGAAAAGTTCGATCATCTCGAAAACCAAGGGACTTTAACTGAACCTGAAAGTCCATTTTATGGACCAGCCTCAGGTGCTCTATCGATGGTTAGAAGCTTTTCCATTATTTACTGGACATCCTGTATATAAGTTCGCCGTTATTAATTTTTGGTGGATAACAGTTATTTATTTTCTCGCAACCGAAGCGGAAATTAGGAAATTCGTTAGGGAAAACTACTGTATCTCGTGGTAATATGGCTCATTTTTTTTAACCTAACTGGCCTATAAGGCCGGGCCCAATAAAGCGATAGGAGTGCGCGGTTGAAGAGTAGCCTGGGGAAAATCCAGGGGAAAACCTCCGACATGACCACGCGTCTGGTTTGGAACACTGGAATACTCTAAGAGTTTGCGCTCCAGTGAAATTGGTTGAGCGGTTACAACCGAATCTGAGAGCCTGATTGGAATCGAGCTACTAAGAGTTTTGTTACAGGGATTTATAGAAACGGAGACACTGTTTATGCGGGTTACTGGTCCAATCCAAAATTAATCTTTGTAGCCCTTAACTTTTGGTATGTCCACAGAAAAGACGCGAACCTAAATCCACGTATGACCCAGTATGTACTGAACTATGTAGTGCGAATATTTTGTTTTTTTCTCGAGTATCGTTATTGTTTTTTATACAACGCCGGTGGCAAACAAGCTTACGGTCCACCTGATGGTAAGCGGCCACCGCAGCCTATAGACGCCCGCAACTCCAAAGGAGTCACGTACGCGTTGCCGACCCTTTATAAAATTTGAGGATGCACTGTGTTGACAACAGAAGGGACTTTGGGTTTCTTTCTCTCAACGCAGTGCATCCTCGGAAGCTCTGGCAACCTTGCTCACCTCCAGGAACACAACACTACATACTTGTATAGTAGATAATGTTATTATGGGTGTGGTGTGTGTTTTGTCACATTATACACAGGTTTTTTTTTAATCATGAGTCTTCTGGTAGATGTCGCTGTACGCCTCCCTTAAGGCGTTTGTATAAAAAAAATATAGTTTACGTTAGCAGCGGTACTGCTTAATACGAAGGAACGGTTGATGAATTTAGAACTGGGTAGGGATTGCACCTATAGCTCAGTTGGCTAGAGCGACTGGCCGCGAGTGCCGGGAGGTCGCAGGTTCGAATCCTGCTCGGTGCCTAAATTTTTAATTTTTTCCTTTATTCTAAATTTATACACAGGTTACCTTTATTTTTTAAAATTTGCCGCTCTTTTTTAATCTCAACGTTTATAAAAAAATAATAAAGCATTTATTCACGAAAACAGTACTCTTTTACAACTTGTTATAACTTCCGCCAAACTGTATAACAGTTTGTTGGCAGAAATAAGCTCCCTTTCTTTACATTACTGTTTTAAGTTAGCTATTTAGTTAAGTACATCAACTGCTGTAGTAGTGCAAGTTACAAATTTAAGTTTTTTATAAGTGTTATAACATAAACTATTCTAATAATATTCGCTAATTAAGTTGTTGTATTTTCAAATTGTTTTAACATTAGCTTTTTAAATTCAGATTTAAAGATATTTTTACTGGCGCTTTTCCTAATACTTAACGGTATATTGTTATAAATTTTAGGAACGAGATAAGGTCTGGTTCTCTTACCATAATAATTGACTACTCTAGGTACAATTAACGCTTCATTGGCCAACTTTCTCCGCAAAAGCGATATTATCCAGACTCTAGCGATAAGACACTATTCCAAACTGCGCGCTAAGGCCAAACATTGCGCTGTCTTAAAGTATTTTTGTAAAAGGTCCGGATACGATCGGCTTTTGTTAAAGCCGCCCATTTATACAACACAATCGGTTCGTACAGTTCGTTTCACTGTAAACGGTCGTGTCCATCCGGATTCTTGCCGTATCATTATTTATTGTTATTGTTTCCATTCCAAGGCTAGTGGACGGGGCTATTCGGGGATTTGGAAGGGATTTTTGGTTTCGTTCACTCCGATGTAAACCTAAGAATGCGATTACAATTACAATGGAGATGTTGATAGAGATGACAAGCAAGAGCGGAATCAATTTTTTTTTATGTTATAGGGGGCAAACGAGCAGACTGATCGCCTGATGGTAAACAATTACCGTCGCCCATAAACACCTGCAACACCAGAGGAGTCGCAAGTGCATTGCCGGCCTTTCAGAAGGGAATATTAATTATAGTCTTGGATTCGACAATTTTTAACATAACCTCAAATATACTGACTGACAACCGCTGTCAGTTCGCGCGGGAAACGATAACTTGACAGTTGGTTCTAAGATTGATTAGGCGCGTAAAATGTTGCTGTGTGTCCATAAATTCTTAACTTAATGCAGATTCTTTTTATATTTGTAGAAACAGCGATTACATTTTGTTATTTGTCGATTTTATGTCTTACGTTGCTAAAAATATTCGCAACGGTTTGAACTCGCGATGTACTCGTGGATGCGTCCAGTGCCATCTGTTTAAGAGGACTTATAAGTTTTAAAATGTTTTGATTTCAAATTATGACAAAAGTATTGATAATACCAATGAAGTGATTAAACGATACGATGACTTTATAAAAGTTTTAGATAGTGACATAGCCATTTCTTAATTTTATTGTGCGTAGTAGAACTTAAGCGGAAAAAACCGTTTTTAGTTTGAAAATGGTCGTTTTGGAGTGGTGTTTGAAACGATATTTCTCAATGAAAAATATAAAAAATACATTTAAAATTTATGACATTAGGTCGCAATAGTCCTGTTCTAGATAGTAACACTGAGAAAAAGTCAAAGTATGAATCAATTCAAACAGAAAATGTCTTAAATAGATGAGCGTTTTTAACTCTTAAGGGGTCTTAAGTGTAAGTGTTAATTGTTAAAACATGGAGTCATATCTCGAGATCTTGTTCGAATTGAAAATAATAACCTGCTATATTAATATTATACTAGTTTCCCCTAGAAACGCAAGACAGTCGCTTCCATAAAAACTAGTATGTACATATCTACACGAAAGCTTGGGATTAGGTATCGGACTCCGGGTTTCCTTTAGGATTCGACTGTACTGGAATAACGCTAGGATGATGACGACTTAGTAAAGAAAGTATATTTATTCATGAAGATAATAAATAATAAATCAAACTAAAACAAGATTAACATAAATGCTATTCCTTAAGGGTCCCTATCAGTTAAAAAACGCTCATCTATTTACGCCATTTTCTGTTTGAATTGAAACGTATCTTGACATTTTCTCAATGTTACTATCTAGACCAGGACTATTGCAACCTTATGTCATAAAACTAAAATGTAGTTTTTGGATTTTTCATTTAGAAATATTGTTTCAAACAACACTCCAAATCGACCATTTTCAAGCTAAAAACTTGTTATCATCGCTTAAATTCTGCTACACACAATAAAATCAAAAAATCGCTATGTTACTATCTAAAACATTAATAAAATCATAGTATCCTTTAATAGCTTTATTGGTATTATCAAAAGTTTTTTTATAATTTGAAATCATAACATTTTAAAACTTATAAGGCCTCTTAAGGTGCTCCTAGCACCCATTGACTTTTGATCTGTAACTCTCCGTTTTCTCGTGTTTTATGGCTTATCGTATTTAGAGCAATGAGGTTTACTGAGATATTATGCCATATTCACTTCAAAACTCGCTGTCTTCGAGATGTATGGTATCAAACTTTGGCAATTTTAGGACAAGAAAACAGATTTTGGAACGCAACTTTTGTGAAGATAAGTTACGAATAAAAATGTCTCTTTAGTTGTTATAGACGTCAATAAGGAACGGTTACATATGCATTTCATATCTAAATTTGCATATAAAATATACTTATATCGAATATAGAGCTTTTTGGACCATGATTGAATTTTTTTATGTCTTTATTAATAATAATACAATGGTTACTTACGTATCTAGTGTACATTTGGATCCTAGAAAGTAAAAACATAAAATACAAACAGTTTAGTGAGCTAATGCGCTCATTTTAAACTTTAGCACAGCCATCCAGGCCTTGAACATTTTTTTTTGTAAAAAAGTAGTAATTTACACTGCAGGTATAACAAGAAATTCCTTTTATATGCTAGCTTTGAACCAGCTCACATTTATTGCATAAACCATGTTTGAATTAATCATAAAAAAAATGTGTAGTAAGTTTTTTCACAATTTGGCTCTTGCAATTGTAGATATAAGATTGAAGAACCGATAACCGTTTGAGCCATCAATATATCTATAGTTTTGATGGAGCTATATCAATATATCTATAGTTTTGACGGAGCTATATAAATATATCTATAGTTTTGACGGAGCCATATCAATATATCTATAGTTTTGACGGAGCTATATCAATATATCTATAGATTTGACGGAGCTATATCAATATGTCTATAGTTTTGACGGAGCTATATCTATGTATCTATAGTCTTGACGGAGCTATATCAACTCAAACTCGTCAAAACGACGAATAGCACATGGAGCCCTTAAACAAACAATCAAATACTTAATACCCTTGGTACCAAGGGTATTAAGTATTTGATTCAAGGTTTATACCAAGTGGTCCTTGAATGTCTCACCATTTGTATGAAAAAATGGGTTTTACCACTGTGTTACCCACCTTACTTATATTAGACCAAGAAAATTAGCGAGACCTGGACATAATTCGATAACCCGTTGTTTTTATTACTTTATCGGATATTAATGTTAAGTATGAAATATTAATTGGATATATTCAGTAAAAAATGCGTGATCGTAACGTATTTAAAAAAAATCGTGAGTTATCGTACACTACCTAACTTTTTTCTACAGGCAAAATAGATAACCAAATACCATGTTAGTACAATTTTGAGGTGGACTCAAATGTGATCACTGAATAGCAAAATTAACCTGAAACCAAATGCGCAAGTACGTTTTTTTTCACAGATTCCATCTGATCTCAATATCTAGATAGGCAAAAATGGTAACTATGATGATCTGTTAAAGCTATATTGTGTCTGTTTAGACATTTCGGACCAAAATTAAACATAAATTTTTAACGTTTTAATAATAATGTATTTCTCAGTAGGCAAAAATCGTAACTGTGATTTTTTTGTTTAATAATAGCTTTTTGTGTAGTATTATCATGTTTTCATTAATATTAAACACATTAATGTCACGCTTAAGAAATTGAAAATCAAATTGAAAGTACGTGCGAACTTGTCGTGGAGCGGGATGCATGCGGTGGGTGCGGGGTGGGGAGAGAGCGGAGCGCCAGCGGCGAGCGTGCGGCGGATCGGACCTGTCGTAACGAGTGCGACATGAAGTACTCACCTCAATGCTCATGCGTTGACAAAAATGTCGTAAGCGCCGCAGGATTTCATACATCTTACCCGTTTACGTCACACGGTCAAATTTTTGTAACGAACGGAACGTTTACCTATCTTGTTACTTAATTTAATTTGTAACTCACAATATGACAATAAAGATTTCAGATTCAAATTCCAACTGCTGCCGTGGTGTGATATATCTAAATACATGAAAGAAGAAACTGACTGACTGACATATCAACGCATAGCCCAAACCGCTGGTTCTAGAGATTCCAAATTTGGCACGTAGGTTCCTTATAAGGCCAAAAGGTGCACTAAGAAAGGATTTTCCAAATTTCACCCCCTAGAGGGGTGAAACGGGTGTCCAAAGTTTGTATGAAAAACCGTATTTATTGAAGTGAGAGGCATAAAACTTTGTAAATAGACTCTGTATTTAAATATATTAATGACGTATTTCAGCGTTTTTCTAAACTGCTCCACTAAAGGGATGAAAAGGGGGTTCAAAGTTTGTACGCGAAGCAAATCTTTTTTGAAGTGAGATATTTGAAACTTCGTATATAGTCTCTGTTTAAATACAACAAAACACGTTTCAGCGTTTTTCGAAATTGCTCTCTTTAAGGGGCGAAAAGAGGGTTCCAAGTTTATGCGGGGAGCAAATTTTCTCTTTTCTTAAAGATCGATATGGGTGTCATTTTCGAGATTTCTCGGGGTGCCGATTACGAAAATGACATGCATTTTCAAATCAAAGATGGCGGAAATTTATGTTTCTTAAAAATCGATATGGGTGTCACCTTTGTGGTTCCTCGGGGTACCGATTACGAAAATGACATGGATTTTCAAATCCAAGATGGCGGACATTTATTTTTCTTAACTATCGATATGGGTGTCACTCTCGAGGTTTCTCGAAGCGCCGATTACTAAAATGATATGGATTTACAAATCCAAGATGTCAGACATTAATTTTTCTTAAAAATCGATATGGGTGTCATCGTCGAGGTTCATCGAGGTGCCGATTACGAAAATGACATGCATTTTGAAATCGAAGACGGCGGACATTTATTTTTCTTAATTATCGATATGGGTGTGATTCTCGAGGTTCCTCGAGGTACCGATTGCTAAAAATACATGAATTTTCAAATCCAAGATGGCGGACATTTATTTTTCTTAAAAATCAATATGGGTGTCATCTTCGAGGTTCCTCGGGGTGCAGTTTACAAAAATGACATGCATTTTCAAATCCAAGATGGCGGACATATATTTTTCTTAATAATCGTTATGGGTGTCATCTTCGAGGTTCCTCTGGGTGCCGATTACGAAAATGACACATATGTATAATATGGTTATTATTTAATAAATAATAGAATAAAATCTATACAATATTATAAAAGTATATTTTATAGTATATTTTTATACTATATTTATGTATGTTTATTTATCCTTAATTAAATGTTATTGTTGTAATTATTAGTAGGTTTCATATGTATTAACTCTGCACCACCTGCTATGAATCGTTCTGTTTAGATTTCCGCTACCCTAAGGTTGTCTGGAAGAAATCGCTCTTTAGCGATAAGATTGTGTTTTTTGTACTGTACTGTATCCTTTGATTGAGGTGTGCAATAAAGAGTATTTGTATTGTATTGTATTGTATTGTAATATTTACGAAAATAAATTGGCTATTGAATTATTAAAATAAAAACCGGCCAAGTGTGTGTTGAATCACACACAATGAAGTTTTCCATACCAACACCTACTAGTCCACAGTTAAAACCACTACCCAATACATTGAGTCTAAGAAAGTATCTTCATATGAAACTCACGTCACTTACGACCTTTTGTTATGGCAAGACACTTTTTCCGAGAAAACACAAAAACCGTAAAATCTGCCTTGTTCAAAACAAAAATCGTTGAAAATTATGACTTTGACAGCTAATGTCTCACCAAGGGTTGATTTAAATGGAAAAGTTTTAAAGCAACCTTCATATCATTTTTAAACACCACACGAATTTGAGGGTTTAAAAATGGGTTAACGAAACACTTTTCAAAGTGGTCAAAAAAGGGCAAAAGGAACGCAACTCAATTTTGACAATGTCAGATTCAAACAAGTTCTGAATCTGACATTGACAATCTGACAAAGCTTTATCACTTTGGGATGCTTGTTTGTTTCTGAGGTTTGTTTATTTAATTTATATTTGTATCAGCCTCCTCAATTTAGCCGATATATGAATATCTGTGTATGTACCTTGTAGTGTGGCTGTACTTGTATTGTTGATGTGGTTTGCATTTTGGACTGCGACATACGATTCCGGAATTACTTTTAATGTTGTTTTTATTCCGCCTCATTGATGTTATATCATTAGTAAGCTAAGTATTTATTTGTCAGTTCAAATGATAACATCTTGTAGTGATAGTATGAGTCTAATCTATGTGATTTTTTTTAAATTACCCAAGCATACTCAAATTATCAAGTTGGAATAATAACTATACTGCTGTAGTTCTTGAGTACTTACGAGTATACTGCGTGTTTAGTGTTAATTATGAGGTTTACTATTGGGTTGTCATATTATATAAGTCTATGGATGTCAAATCTTTTGCAGTGCCAATCAAAGGAATTACTTAAAATCTTCTAACTTCTTATTGGTTTGATTCACCTGACTGGGAATTCCAAAATAAAACAGCCTCTACAATAAATACCATTTTTATATGAACTTAAGTATAAATATAATGCATGAAAGTGGTTGGTGACTATCATATACACTACATCTCAAAAAAGCCCGGTTTTTGCTGCTAACAGATACTAAGTATATGTTGGTACCTTACCTCACCTCATTTGAAGTAGGACATTCATACACCTCATTTTTGGAAATAAGGTACTCCTTCAAACTCATTTTAATTTCATGTCCTACCCAACACTAAATCATATATCTCATTTTGAACAATTTAGTTGTTATCGATTTAATAAACACAATATTTCAATAAATTTCCGCCCCAGCCGAACCGTGGTGCGCCCCACGTGCTTATAAAAGTTTGACAATCATTGACTATAAGCCTATAATAAATGAATGCACGAGCCGACTACCACACGAGAATAACTCGCGAGTAGCGACAGCACGGCCGTGAGTTGAGAAACAAAGAAATTACGACCTTATTCTGCAAGACATAATGTTCATATTAAAACGCAAGTAAGAGAAGATAACAATTAATTGATAATCGTGGATATTTTTTGTTTAATTTGTTTCTTTTAGTGCTAGTAATATGTTCATGACATAAATTAAACACTTTTGAAGTAGTTACGTATTTTGCCTTTCCAAAAATTACCAATATTTGTGATTTTAGAGATGCGCAAAGAGAATTTGTTTAATTTTTAGTAATTTATCAACACACATAATATACTATTCAGAATAAATTGTTGAATTACAGTTATCTATAATGCCTGATAAGATAAGCCAGAAAATGTGTAACTAACCGAAAGTTCTTTATTAATGATAGTACCGGTTGATTAATTAGTTTAATTTTGATTTATTTAACTGGAATGCAAGCGTCATATCATAATAGAGGTACTTTTACGAAGTTACATATTATGCTGTACTTATGAAATCAAAATGTGTTTAAAATTTAGTTTTTCGGTTTTTTTACAGTGACGCGCAACCTTAAAATGTTTAATTTTTATTATTTTAAGTATAACTAACAATACTTTATATCATAGAAAAAGAAAATTACAGTTAACTTTTATGTCCAGGTTTCGCTAATTTTCTTGGTCTATATGTTAATATTTAAGTATTTTTATCTACAAAATCCTTTTATTAGGTTCAGGTACTATTTCGAAATCCTATTTTTGTACATTAATTCAATACATATCATAGATTTTTTTGTAATAGAAAACTGGTCATGAAAAAGTAGAATGACTCATGGATTCGCAAACAATGCCGATACATTATCCAATCCGAGCAGCCAACGGTTATCTATAAATTGCTTCCGATTGCTTGATACGTAGTCTTTTTTCATTAAGATATGATGTTTGACATTTATATCGGACTATTGGCTCGGGTGGAGCCCGTGTGGTTGCCGGGTAAGAATAGCCCGTGTGGTTGCCGGGTAAGAATTGCGCCACCCCATCTCTTCCCGTGGGTTTCGTAGGAGGCGAATCAGGGAAAATCGGAGGGTGGGCAGCAGCATCCTTCGATCATTACCACCATCAAACTGCGGTCGCCAACCCGCTTGCCAAGCGTGGCGACTATGGCAAATCCCCCCCAAATTGGGGGAGGCCTATGTTCAGCAGTGGACGTCTTTCGGCTGAAATGATGATGATGATTGGCTCGGGGCTCTCCAGGTTCTTATTAGGGATAATATTACCAAAAAGAGGACGTATATGTAAATACAGTGAGTATTATGTTATACATAACGTACAAGTTTCCTTGTGAGCTGTGGACGTTGCGAATAATATTTTAATGTTTCCAGATTCCTAGTTTGTTAAAATCAAAAAAAATAAAGAACAGTGAATATAAAAAATAAGAACATACTAAACTAAAGATACCTACTTACAAATAAAAAATAGGTTCTATTTCAGAGCCCAGCGGTAGGGTGCCCAGAAGGCTGGCGGCATTGCCGCACTGCACAGCAAGACCGATGCGCTGAGCGAGGTACGCGCCAGCCTTCTGGTCACCCGTCGCGTCAACAAGGCGTTTCGCCAGCTCCTTGTAGGTGCTGTGAGCACCAGGTCCCCACGGCCCTAGTATTTCCACCCCAAGCGGCTCAAACTCAATGATATCCTTGGCTCTTCTTAATGATATCCTCAACAGCGATAGCAAACTGGATATATTCTGCAGTACTGAATCCAGTTTCCTCACGCTCAGCAGCCGTTACCTGGAGTCTATTGCCACTCCAAGTTCCATCCATGACGTTTAAAGCCAGAACAAATCTTTCACCCATGGATGGAACTTGGAACCCCTTTTTTCTCTCTCCTGTTAACACGTTTAGCTTGACTGTAAGTGTTAGCCTAAGGAATAAATAAATAAATAAATAAATAAACATGTAGGTACTGTCAATGACTGCATATTTGTGCCGCTTGATGAGGTGTTCAGCCGCATTGGCGGCAGCTCCAGCCCTCAAAAAAATAAATCATTCATAATGCAAAGAAATAAATAAGAATATTTTAAAGGGTTGGCAATGCGCATGTGACACCCCTGGAGTTGCAAGCGTCCATAGACGGCGGTGACCCATCATGACGTTGTATTAAATAAAACGTAAAAGTGTTCTTGTGCGTAGTAAGCGATCACCGCAGACCCTTTAAAAAATTTTAACACTCCTTTCTTGAAGAATTTCATACTGTAGTCCCTTGGGAAACCTCAGCGTCGTATCCCTATACATTACACAAAATATTGTCAAATCGATAGGAATGGGAAATATCGATATCGAATGCAGACATCAGCAACAAAATAAAGAATCGATAAATGACGATATCGATATTCGACATGTGGGAGCGAAGCGAGCCTAATAACATTAGTGCTCCGGAAGGATTCGCTCACTCGCCCGGTAGCCAAGCTTGTTTTAAAAAAATATTACAGGTAATACAAATATATGTGATAATCCATATTGAAAGGAACCTTATGGCGGCCGGCACTTACGCCTTTATTGCCGCTGTTCCAATACAATAGTGAATAGCTGCAACGTAAGCGCCTGCCGCCATAAGGTTCCTTTCGGTGTGGATTATCACATATGACAACGAAGATATTATGCGCAGGATGACAAAATAATTATGAGCAACAACTTTATTGTGTGACGTGCGCCTTGACGAGTTATACTAATATATTATGTATTATAAGCGTTATACGTTATGTATTTTATACGAATTGAAATTAGTCAATTTGAGTGTTATAGAAAAATACGTTATATAATATCAACGTACGTATCAAATACGTTATACATTTAGTAGTTATTGTTAGATTTGTTAGTCTGTCATTAGCATTGCATGATTTAGTTTATAGGAAAGTAGTAGGTGTAAGTTCCGAACCTGTAAGTGAGAAAGCGCAACACTCGCCAACAAACTGCATATACAGTTTAGCGAGGTAAAATCATATGCCTACTGTAATTTATATTTTTGAGTTAAATAAATAAATAAAAATAAACATTAAATCAATTGACCGTTATTCCTTACAAAAGTATTGATTTTGTTGTTATAGCTAACGTTAATTTATCTAATTAGGCGGTAATAATAGGTAAATAACTATAACTTAAATAATATTACAACTAAATTAAATCTAAACAGGCCCTTAGGGCATTGTACCGAGGATGCTGGCGGCATTTCCTCACTGTATCGCAATGCTGATACGTTGTGCGAGGAAGTCGCCAGCTCTTCGGTCACCAGTTACATTATATCTTGTGAACGTTATTAATATGAAATTTTATATTGTTGTGAGATGCACCCGTGGTTCGATACTGCGATCTCCAGATTGCAATGAAAGTCATTTGATATACTACTCGGCTACAGGTTGTCGAATATACAAGTCAAATAACTTCATAGTCCATAGTAGTATAGTTGTTCATAGTCACAGAACTTCCTACTTTATGACCTAGACCTAGTGGTCTAGGTTATAAAGTAGGAAGTTCTGTGCATAGCCCGTTGAGGCGTTGCTCGATTCTAATCAATCACGGGTGATGATCCCGCCTCACCCGCCACGACATGCGCCATCTATCAAACCGAACTGTCATTCATAAGCTATACCGCCTCGTCTCACACTCTAGTCTTATCGGTATCCTGAGATTCGTAAGAGTAGTGCGTAGTGCGATTTCGGTATATTAATGAAATGAAATTAAATGAAATTATTTATTCTTCAATTGAGGCATATTACATGCACCTATGAATGTTAAAAAACTTCCTTATGGCGACCTCTACTAATAGCAAATAAGTTTCGGAAACACGCACTATTACAGCTGTTATACACAATCATATTGTCTATATTGTGTTGCCAGAAGTAGAAAAGTCAAGGGGATATTTTCTCGATTTTAATCCATAAATACTCAAAGAAACTTGGAGTCCGTACCGTATATTGCGACATCAAAAAAAGAAACCCAATTGTTGACCAGCTATTCTCATCAACAGGTCTTATTTTAAAGCCGCACACACCAAAATGTCATCTTGCTCGAGTTTGGAGCAGCCCAACTGGGGAAGTACCTCCGCCTTGTAGTAGACGACAGCCATAATAACATGAGGAAGACTGGAGATGAGCAAGGTTGCCAGAGCTCCCGAGGATGCATTGTGTTGAGAGCGACGGACCTAAATTTGTCCCTTCTGCTGTCAACACAGTGAATCCAGAAATTTTATAAAGGGTCGGCACCGCGCATGTTACTCCTTTGGAGTTGGGGATGTCTATAGGCTGCGACGTTTGCTTACCATCAGGTGGGCCGTCAGCTAGTTTGCCACCGGCATTGTATAAAATAAAAAAAAATTGTCAGCAGGTTCAATAATTACATGTTTTTTTTTCGATCGAACATCGGTTTATTATACAAAAAAACCTACTTTACGTAAGTAGGTACTAGTAATTATTATGTATCAGAACAATCGAACAAAAACACTCAGTAATTCAATTTATTTCGTAGGTATAGTCGGCCAAGAAAGTTATCTATACAACTTTTCGAGCTAAACAGACATATAATACCACGACATTACCCACACAACTTCTGACCGGAGTCGCAGGTGCTGCCTGACCTTTGGGGGCAGTTCCGCCAGATTGGAAAAGAAAACGACGACCAGGAAACACTTACGGTTGCCGTAAAATCGAGCTCTTATATTTTCTAAACGACTATTGGTCCTTGCCTATCTCATTTGGTTTACAGAGTGAAAGGCGTTCTGGGTCATACACGGATTTAGGTTCGCGTCTTTTCTGTGGACATACCAAAAGTTAAGGGCTAAAAAGCTTAATTTTGGATTGAACCAGTAACCCGCATAAACAGTCTCTCCATTTCTATAAATCCCTGTAATAAAAACATAGCTAACATGCACATAAGCCGTTAACTATTGACCACAGGAGGGACGACTTTTGTTTTTTCAACTAAGTATGACCCTTCTTGCAAATTGTATTTATAAATACAAATAGAAGAGCGATTTTAATACGGTTATAGTGGAATGAAGCAGTTTTTGTATTTTTGAATACAAAGGTTAGGTACCTGTGTATTATGAGAACTGTTGTGGGCGATGGGCTAGCAACCTATTACTGCAATATCACACTTTCTCCATGTTTAAACCTACAATGAGGGCCATCGCGTATGAATTCCAAATGTCACTCGTTGTTGCGCTACGCGGGTTAATATCTAATTGGAACAATATGGTGACTATTTTGCAATACCTGAGCTTGATTATGGCAAATATGAGTCACGGGTCAACGACTGTTAGTGCTTTGAGACAGTTTTATCTTTCGGAAACTTATTTCCTACTTTTTTCCGAACAAAACGGGACTGCGCTACAATTAGGGATGTTCGTATTTTTACGGTACGGTTTTAAGGTATTAAATATGATTTAAATGTAAACTTCTTTCTTATGCCCATAAAAACCAATTACAATTTTTGACAGCTGAACCTTACTCGGCAGTGGCGCCAACTGGTGAGCACAAAAACGATAGCCCGTATTAGGTTGAGTTGGTTTTTATTTTTCAAGTAAAGTCTGCACTACAAACTTTTCTGTTTAGCCCTTCGGTTGAATAGAAAATGCCATAAGGCATTAAGTCCGCCATTTGTACTTTTTGTTTTATGCAATAAAGTTTAAATAAATAATTATACAAATTGCTATATGTGGCACTGGAACTAAGTGTCATGTGCTCTGCCTACCCCTTTTGGGAGTGCAGGCGTGAGTTTGTGTGTGTATGTGTTGTGAGTGTGTGCATGCGTGCGTGCGTTAATGTTATGGTATAAGAGGTTGTAATGGAATAAGAGGTTTTGATCTCTTCATTTACTTACGTCCTTATTTTTGATGCTGACTAACATTGAGTTTAAAAAAAAATCTTCTCTATCAGATCAGGTTTACTTCTTCAATTATAATCAATCGTAAACATGATCTAGAGCAGGAAATCTAAAAATGTCTAAATACCGAGACAAAAATACAATTTGAGTGAAAATCCCTGTAAATTCGTCCAAATTTATTTTATTTTTAAATTTCTCGCTTCAAAATTCAACTTGGTGTAGTAAAAAATTTTCATAAATACTTACTAAAATAGTTTAAATGTGAGTAAATGAAAAAATTACTTCTTCCTCGATAACTGTTTGGGTAACCCAAAAAGGATTAACCCTTTTCGAGTTACCCATAACGATTTGTTGGCTGTCGAAGTTTGAACTGGTTACCTTCATTCTGCATTGAACATTTGAAATTATATTGTCACATTTTAAACTTAAAGACTAAGAGCAGCACCTTCCTTGGTACGAAATACTAGTTTGATTTTTAATTTAAAAGTGTGGGTAGATACTTACCATTTTTTCTTTAATGGTTGCAGTCGGGTTTTATTATTCTTGAATATTATATCTGCCAGTGATTTTGTAAATTGATGTATGCCGCGACGTGAGGTTTGTATGAAAAATTCTGTTCACCGTATTATAGCTGCTTATTAGTAGTATTGCTAGCTCAGAAACGATTGGACTTGTGATGTCACCTGCTAGTGTTAAGTCCACTTTTAGAGTTTTTAGGTAATAAGTCGCCTAAAAATTATAAAAGTTTTGTTTATTTATTGTTTAGTTTATTTTATTTTATTTTATTTTTTTCCTAGTTTTGGGGCACTCACTGAAAACCAGCGTCACGGTTTCCGTGACAGCATGCTGAGCGGGTGTCCTATTTAGCACATAAGATGTACCTACATACAAGTTGTTTTACAATTAAATTGTATACTTTTTTAATAACGTGTGCTAAATAAATACATTTCTATTCTATTCTAGTCTATTCTAAATGACGGACGAGGCGAGCATACCCATCCAAACTTCGCGATAACAGTGCAGCAGCTATCACCATTCTGTTCAAGTTTCCTCATTTATACGTGCTGCATTCACTGAACTGACTGTGAGTTCATCTTGCATAATTTAACCTCAAGTTATGTTGATTTGAACTTGCGCGATTTCTCTCACATCATTCGTCATAACATTCATCATTCATCTTCTCACATTACATCGTAAACGGGATTTACCAGCATTTGGGTATTTGATAGATGTTAAAATTTATAACATAGTGTGGCTAGAGTAATAGAAAACCTTCAAGTTATCACAATAAATATTAAATTAGATAAATTTAAAAGCAATAAACGGGTCACTCATGTCTTTAAGGTCGAATTTATCGAATATACGGTGCGTTCAGAATAGGTTAAGGCCGCGTCGGACAGCGTAGCAACGTGATCCACAAAAATGGTCTCGCCGGAAGACCAGCGCTGGCTTGCGAGTCAGCATTATGCTGAGGCGGGACCACTTCGTGGCAATTTTATTAGTTAATAGTTCAATATGTATTATCTTGTCTGGTTCTATGTCAGGAATAAATTATTTTCATTTCATTTTCATTTCAATATCGCTCGACATGTTTAATCATAAAATCCAATATGTCTGAAACTCACGGGAGTTATATATTTAGAATAAGACAAATTAATTAAAATTATAAAAAGATACGGGTTAGGTTCAAATTTTTGGCATATAGTTAAAGCATTATTTAATACACCTATATTATAATTGATTCGATTGTGACACGAAAGTTACCCATATTTTTTTTCGTGACACAGTGAAATCAGTTAAAATGTAGGCGTTTTAAATGCCTCTACGTGTCAAAATTTTGGTCCTCGCCCATATAGGACTATAAAATAGTTATTTGTTATACAAGGGTGCAAAGTTGTATTTTAACCGCGAGTGTGGAATTAAAACACGAGCTAGCGAATGGATTCTAGGATTGAACCATGAGATAGCGAACGGAATCTATGGTTGAACCGCGAGCGAAGCGAGTGGTTCGAAAATAGAATCCTGAGCGAAGCGAGTGGTTCAAAAATAAAATCCTGAGCGTAGTGAGTGTTGCAACACACGAGACGTAAAATAACTTTGCAGCCGTGTATAACACAAATCTTTTCACCTCACTTGAGCGAGGATTTTTTTTCCTCCTCCTCGTCCTAACGTTAATAGTTGCGTCCTAAATATAGTTGTGCACTACCTAATCCCGAGATTTTTCGTAGGTACTAGTTTTTTTAACACAACAGCACAATATAAAATTATTGTTGCTGGACTATCTGTACTGGCCTTTACATGTTATTATGTTTAAAAAAGTTACAAATAGCGCGTTCGAATTTCAAACATTCTTTGCACTCTTGTGGATAAAATGCAGTTTTGCTATCTGTTTTTAAAGAATAAAAAAGGGCTTTCCGAGCTAGTGAGGTGAAAATGTTCTTTTTTATACTCCAAGTGTAAATATGTATTTTATATTTAACTAGCTTTTGCCCGCGACTTTGTTCGCCTGAACATCCATATCAAATTCAACTCCGTATTTCATACTGTTGGGAGGTTATTTCTGGATTAAAAAATGTATTCCAGCATGTTTAATTCAATAGTATTGTCACTTGTATATAATTCTACGCTCATCATGCTATGCTACGTAAACCTACTAGGCGCTACAAGTCGTTGCATTTACACGTATATTGGTGCTTGATGATTTTGGTCAATTCCCTACTTCCCGGGATTTAACTGTATTCATGTGTACTATTTTGCTTGAATAAAATGATCAATCTACATGACCAGTTTTCTATTACAAAAAAATCTATGATATGTATTGAATTAGTGTACAAAAATGGGATTTCGAAATAGTACTTGAACCTAATAAAAGGATTTTATAGGTAGAAATACTTAAATATTAACATATTTCTGTAAAAGGTGGGTAACACAGTGGTAAAAACCATTTTTTCATACAAACGGTGAGACATCCAAGGACCACTGAGTTATTCGATTTATGGATATTTAGTTGTGGTTCATTAATTACCAAAACTATCGGAAGTGATACTGTTATTAAACCTCTTTCTAAATAACAATACAAAACTATGAAGTGAGGGCCAAGTATTCCAAAATCTGCATTTAAAAAAAAAGTGTCTGAAAATTATGTACATGAAAAAGTAGAATGGCCCAAAAATGCGTGTAAAGTCCACTAGTGAGTGCACTTTGCCGAGCCCAGGCCATATCGGTGCTGACGTTGGAACAAATAATCCGACTACGTAAAGTGTTTGCATCGCGCTTTACTAATTGACACTGACTCCTGCCTACGCGATTTCGATGGGGGTTAACTTTTTGCTAGCAGGCCCACTCAAATGGTTCGGCCTTCAATGGAATATGTATGAAAAACAATGCTGGGCAGCGCATGGACCAGACTCGGCGCGGACTGGAAGTCATCTTGATTCTAAATTTTGTAACGGAATATACAGAGCGTCCCACGGCTATGCCACATAGAGGGAAAGTACCTTAAATATTGTAGATGGAGCATTTTACTGAATGAAGACATTATTTGAATTTAAAAAAACATTGTAAATTGTATTCACAGATATTTAAATATTTTTATGGTTGAACCGGGAATCGAACCCGTTACACGTGATAAATTGATTAATTTTGTATTTAAAATGTTAAAATTCATGGTCTTCCTTTTATTTAGCAATAAATAATCCATATGAAAAAGCCTTTCGATTGGTATGATAAAGCTACAGGGTAATTATTTTTCTTGTGTAACGGGTTCGATTCCCGGTTCACGGTGTGAATGCAGTTTAAATTGTTTTTAAAATTAAAATAATGTCTTCTTGCAGTAAAAAGTTCCATCTACAATATTCAAGGTACTTTCCCTCCATGTGGCATAGCTGTGGGACACCTTGTATGCTTACACCAGTTAGATAAAGTCATTTCAAACTTCATTTTTTACATAAGTATAAAAGACTCAAAAGTGGAAGAATACTTTCTTGCACGAATGTAGTTAGTGTTACATATTATAGTGATAGCTGCAGCGACAGCGACGCCACTGGAATCGCTGTTGAAGTATTAGACGAATAAAATAGGTGTACGTAGGTACGTTCCTTTTTCAAAATGCACATTTTTCTCATATTGTAGTTACTAGGTTACTTTTACAAACTATAAAAGCAGTTTTTGTAAACACAGACGGAGTGCTTACAACTACTGGCCTCCTCCCAAGAATTCACCTATTTCTGGTTTAAGAACCTTATTCTTCTCATAAAGAATTACAAATTCACTTACATGAGAAATAAATAAATATATATTTCCTGTAGTAAATGCTAAAAACTAACGCGCAGACGGTGTTAATTTTATACACAGTTACTTGTTGCAGGTAAGAGTACAATAAGTGAAAAGGTAGTGGGTAGAACTATATTGTTTAGGCGACTAATGCAGCGCGATCGTATACATTACCTATTTACCTTTACATAGACATAGAAACTATACGAAGAACATGTTAAGCGATTTACATTAGCGAGTTGAAAGGGCGAACTTAATGTAGCACAGCAGTTCAAGACTAAATTCCGATGGAGGGCTCAAGAATGCGTCCTGGCGAACAGCTGAAGACTGAGCCCAGCGCAGGGGCGCTACCGCGAACAGCAAACGAAGTTTTCCCTCTCTGTCGCACTTGCAAGTTTGCACATAAGTGAGAGAGGGAAAACTTCGTTTGTGGTTCGCGGTAGCCCCTCCGGGCTGAAAATCGAGCACGTTTCTTCTCGCGCGGTCTTCCAGCCCAAAGGTTTAAAATCTGTTCATAGTCTAACTACAAGTGATTTGACATGATATCAAACACAAACTTAGAGGTAAAATATAGGTCAGATTTTAAATAAGTACCATAACTTCATATCAAAAATAACTAATAAAATTTCACTTAAGTAGGTCAGCCTTACCTAGGTTAGGCTAGATACGTTTTAATTTTACTTTATTTTATTCATTTTTATTCGTTCTAATGTGATTATATATGGACTGTCTTATATACAAATCATTGACTGCCCTTCTAATGTGTTCATTTTTAATTGATAAATTGTGAATTGTAAAACGAAGACCGAAGGAAGACATTGACTTTATGTAACGTAGGTAAGTACCTACTTCTCGTTATTTTAAGCACTGTAACTCATATGCGAAGAGTTTGTATAATTATAATTTTTGCTTAATTAGGTACTTTATCTATTTTAACTGTCCCCTAAATTAATGGAAAAATGGTAGAAAGAGATCAAGGTGCTGATCTGGCAATGCAGAAAACTACTTAAGATGTCCACCCTATTTAATTGACGACCGGTTTAGCCTAGTGGGTATTGCACCTGCCTGTGAAGCTGACGGTCCTGGGTTCTAATCCCGGATTTGTGTGATGAGCATGAATATTTGTTTCTGAGTCTTGGATGTTTTCTATGTATTTAATTATTTATATCTATTAAATATATCGTCGTCTAGTACCCATAACACAAGCCTTCTTGAGCTTACTGTGGGGCTAGTTCGATTTGTGTGAGATTGTCCTCTAATATTTATTTATTTATTTTATTTACAAGTGATTTGACATGATATCAAATACGAACTTAGAGGTAAAATATTGGACAGATTTTAAATAAGTACCATAACTTCATATCAAAAATAACTAATAAAATGTGACTAAAGTAGGTACTTCATCTATTTTAACTGTCCCCTAAATTAATGGAAAAATGGTAGAAATAGATCAAGGTGCTGATCTGGCAATACAGAAAACTACTTAAGATGTATGTGTTTGACGACCGGTTTAGCCTAGTGGGTAGTGCACCTGCCTGTGAAGCTGACGGTCCTGGGTTCGAATCCCGGTCAGGACAAATATTTGTGTGATGAGCATGAGTATTTGTTTCTGAGTCTTGGATGTTTTCTATGTATTTAAGTATTTATATCTATTAAATATATCGTCGTCTAGTAACCATAACACAAACCTTCTTGAGCTTACTGTGGGGCTAGTTCGATTTGTGCAAGATTGTCCTCTAATATTTATTTATTTATTTATTTATTTATTTTTATGTCCACCCTATTTAAACAATTATTACGGGTTGCGGATTTAGAGGTCAACATTTTTTGCAATGAATTACAAAATTTTAGTCTTCCAAAATTAGTATTGAATCTGACTGGTTTTATAGGCCGGGCCCAAAAAGCGAGAAGTGCGCGGTTGGAGAGTAGCCTGGGGAAAATCCAAAACCTTTGACACGAACTCGCAGCGAGCCTTAAACACTGGAATACTCGAGTTTGCGCTCCAGTGAAATTGAATGAGCAGCTGAAGTGAGAGTGGAATCGATCTACCTACCTTACTGGAAGTTTTGTCGCCGGTTCACCAAACTAAGCCTAGTTGAGAAGAGTTCAGCAAGAAACATAGCAGTCCCGACCTGGGTCGGACTGATTCTACCCGGTATGCGGCGGTACCGGGACGAATAGGGACTAATTGTGTTGTCGCTATCGCGCGGGGTCGCCTCCGCCGGTGGGAAGACCTAAGTGTACGCGTCGTGTCCGAGTTGGACGCCGTGATTACGTAGGAACATATTTTAACTCCATTTTGGTTACATAATTTAGAATAATTGTGACTTAGACATTGTAAACGAGAAAAGAAAATTGTATAAAACCTTAAAATTTACATTCAAGTAGATACCTTAATTATTATTTAGCGTAGATGAACTAAAATAGTTTCCGTTTGACTAACATTTTAAGACTAGAAAATGAACTGTGAAATGGATCGATATCGATAAGATTATGATTACAAAACCTAGGGAGTCGCCTGAAAAAAGTGTGCCGAGAGTAATTTTTGCGGGCAAAGCTAATGTGAAATCAGGCAGGAAGCCAATAAAGCTAAGCTTAGCAAAAAGCTACATAGCATAGTTACCTTATTAAACTTGTAAAATAAACTATTGTACCTAGATGTAGAATCATAATATATAAAGTTGCCTTGTTAAACTCATAAAAAAATTTACTGTTAGATGAGACTGATCGATCCCACAGTCAAACTGTGCAAACGGTTTTGTGGGTCTATGTACTTGTTACTTTGTGTTGTATTATTATTTCTTAATAAAATAAAATAAATAATAATAATAATAAATAAAGATCTAGGACGTAAGGGATGATGCGGGCAACTAAAATTAACTAATTTCAAGAGGTTTGGACAATGGATCATACCTTTAAGCATTGTAAACAAGAACATAATATAATACTGCCTCCGGTTATGAAGGGAAGGAACACTGAAATCCTTCGCAGCCGTTGCGGTACGCTCGAAGTAATTTTGCCTCTCATTTTCATATTTTGTGTTGCTCTAGTTGGTTTCATACAAATATATAATCGTCTCTAAAAACTGATTAGAATGGCACCATAAAAGCTAATCAAAAGCGAATTAGACATATTTATAGACGATATTTATTTATTGACGACCGGTTTAGCCTAGTGGGTAGTGCACCTGCCTGTGAAGCTGACGGTCCTGGGTTCGAATCCCGGTCAGGGCAAATATTTGTGTGATGAACACGAATATTTGTTTCTGAGTCTTGGATGTTTTCTATGTATTTAAGTATTTATATCTACTAAATATATCGTCGTCTAGTACCCATAACACAAGCCTTCTTGAGCTTACTGTGGGGCTAGTTCGATTTGTGTAAGATTGTCCTCTAATATTTATTTATTTATTTATTTATTTTATTTATAGAGATTTGTCTGTACCTGGCAATACAACGAATCCTTATATCAAACAAGAGTCGGCAACGCGCGTGTATGTGTTCTGCAGCCTCGAGCATCTATAGGTTACGGTGTCTGGTTACCATGAGGTAGACTATGTTACTTGTACTATGCTCTTT
This sequence comes from Epiblema foenella, assembly GCA_963556455.1. Taxonomy (NCBI): domain Eukaryota; kingdom Metazoa; phylum Arthropoda; class Insecta; order Lepidoptera; family Tortricidae; genus Epiblema; species Epiblema foenella. The sequence continues at coordinate 2,781,438 of OY747106.1, forward strand.
CTAAATAACGATCTACAAAAACACAATCCTAGAAGTCTATACGACTTGACGTATTCATAATTACATTTCTCGGCGCATTGTTTTTGGTACGCAAATCCCCACGTAAGTGGATAGGAGCTCGAATGAAAACTCTCAATTCATTTTTTTTTATTTATTTAATTACGAAACAATTTGGGTCATACAAAAAATATTGTTACAGTTTTTTCTCTTAATATAGACCTATAATTTCCATTTTCATTAAACATATATCTAAAACAATATAGCACGAATAAGGCACCTATCTAGGTTAAGCTAAATACGGAATTTAGTGACTACACATAATTTGCGAAATCAAATTTACGAAAAATACCTACTGTGAAAGGTATGTCCTGATCTAAATTTTAACAATACTGAAGACTTACAAACGTGAAACATAGTAATACATTTTTAAGCGCTAAGATTTCACCCATTCCAATTTTTGAATACACTTTTAACGAGCATATGGTACAATTACTTTGATATATTTTGTACGGATTGGCGGGAGCTGGCACACGACGGAGACAAGTGGCGAAAAAGAGGGGAGGCCTTTGCCCAGCAGTGGGACACAATGTAAGCTATTTAAAAAAGGTACATAATAAATAAAAAAAAAAAATAATAAATAAATATTAGAGGACAATCTTACATAAATCGAAATGACTATTTCCTAATTAAATGTGAACTAATATTTCATATAATAAAATGTTATATAATATAAATTTGATATCCCTATCTAATATCTATAATCCGCAAGTTGCATGCTATTAGGCTATTACTATAATTGTAACATATAGGCTATTTAAAATGTGCAATGCCCTACCAGGGTCCATGTGAAACCAATATAACTATATATGATCTACTGTATTGACCATGGTTGCAATAAATAAATAAACAAATATGTCTACATTTTTTACTCTGTCTTTTTTTTTATTAAAAATGGGATCGCTCTTGGCCAGCATCTAGCCAGGGGGCAAAGATGAGGCCGACGATGAAGCGAGCTCACCCAGAAGGCTATTCACTCGTGCCTTAAAAAGGTCTAGGTTATACGAGCTCGGAAACACAAACGCCGGCAGAGAATCATTATTCGATATCAAACCAATACGTAGAAATAGACCACCATGTTTAGTGTCGATCTAAACCCACAGTAATGTATTCAGGGACGGCCCCAATATCGCGGGACATGGCCAGTTTGCCCAAACTGCTCAGGTTGTTTACCTTATCCATAAATTTATTCTGTTTGTTGACAAAAGCGTTGTTAAACTGTTGTGTTGTAAATTTATTTTAGCCAGCTTGCACGGTTTCAGTATATAAGTGAGTGTAGTTTAGTGACTTGATCGTTTTTATTAAATAAAACAAAATGTTTTTATAATAATCAAATGAACGCGAATGTTATGTATTATTCTCTTTTCCTTCTTTTTAAGAGTTTACTACTCTTGTCGGTGGAGCAATATCGCCAGCCGTTTCTGTCGTCTGCCATCTCCTTTACTCTCTGATATGATATGACCTTAATCTTCTCTATTATTTTTTTATGTTATAGGGGGCAAACGAGCAGACAGATCGCCTGATGGTAAGCAATTACGCCCATAAACACCTGCAACGTCAGAGGAGTCGCAAGTGCGTTGCCGGCCTTTCAGAAGGGAATACGCTCTTTTCTTGAAGGTTTGTAGAACATACCGGTCCATTCAGTTATTTGCTGGAAGTAGTTTTTCTTGGCTTTCCTCTTCATTATGTACATCTATATAGTATGTACATTATACAGGGTACCAAGTGACGATATACATACTTATATAGATAAATAGATACTTAAATACATAGAAAACATCCAAGACTCAGAAACAAATTTTATATTCATCACACAAATAAATGCCCTGACCGGGATTCGAACCCGGGACCTCCAGCTTCGATGGCAGGGTCACTATCAACTAGGCTAAAGTCAAACTATTGTAATGTTCATAATCCGAAAGTATCCCTAACAATTATCCCAACTCATTTCATTGCTATCCCTACTAATCCCAACTACGGGGTGAGGTGGAATTTTCTTAAACTCGCTTTTATAATTATAATATATATTTTTTGACCCCATCAGAGACCCCCGCTTCATATTGACTACACATATTCAGGACATACATTTAAATTAATAAGCAACTGTAATCTCCTTGGCATACAAATTGATGAAAACATAAATTGGAAATCGCATATAGATAAAATTTGTATGAAATTATCCCGGTTCACCTATGCATTGCGAAATATAAGGAAAAGTACAGATGTAAAAACCAGAGTTCACCCAGACATGGTTACAATATGGGATAATTTTGTGAGGCAACAGTACGGACATAACCGATTTGTTCATAATACAAAAACGGTGCGTAAGAATTCTCACAAATATTAAAAATCTCGAATCTTGCAAACCCCACTTTAAAAAATTAAACATTTTAACACTACCCTCGCTGTATATTTTAGAAGTCTGTAAATTTGTTCGGAAACATCAACATTTATATTCAAAAGCTAAAGATCGTCACACCTCCGCAAACGGATTAGTTACCCATGTCTACGTGTCTACGTCATCAGTATAGCCACTGCTTAACTCTTAATAACTATGATATGATTTAAGGCTTCTGGTGATATCGATGTTTTTTTATACAACTCCGGTGGCAAACAAGTGTACGGTCCACCTGATGGTAAGTGGCCACCGCAGCCTATAGACGCCCGCAACTCCAAAGGAATCACGTGCGCGTTGCCGACCCTTTATAAGAATCCCTTAATTTGTCCGTATACTGGGTAATACATAGAATAATAAACAACCTTTTAATATGATTCTAACACTTTAAAATATACATATAGAAAGAAAGAAAGAAAGAAAGCATTTATTCACTGCACCAAAAGACACACCGTTACAAATATAATATACTCAGTACATGAACATACAGTTAAAAAGTGCGTCTTCGCGGCAGTGAATCGGTCGCTGTCTCAGCATTATGCCGAGGTGTTAGACACCTGCAGCGCTGGTTTTCAGACAGCACCGTACGTGATCCACGGAACGCAACACAACATACTATACATATAGGAAAGGTATATATATAATGAATAAAATCATAGGTGTTATATATATGAATGAGACTACCGCAAATTAGGGCAAACTGGTGTGAACATGAGGAGGAATTTACTCAACAGTGGGGGGATACAGACCGAAATGAAAAAATCATATCATACATTCGATAAGTTATGTGATTAACTCCGCAGTTCTACATTAGTTTTTTCACATGATTTAGTAGATCATGTTCTGAACGCTAATTACCTTCTAGTGTCGTGACAAACAACTCAGTTGATCAAGATTAATTAAACATTGAGAACATCCATCATTGGTAGCGGATGCCGTGGCAGACATTCGCTTCCTTGAGGATATTCCGGACACATATCTAAGGATACTTTCACATTAGGTGGTGCAGCGTCGGGATATCAGTAAACTCTCAAGTCTGTACAGATTCTTTACTTAGGGTGGGTTGCACCAAACCATTTTTTATACAAACGCCTTAAGGGAGGCGTACAGCGACATTTACCACAAGACTCACTGAATGAGCTGACAATTAAAATTTGACATTAAAATCTACCTAACGGTAGGAAAAAAATTACGTGATTACCCCGCCGGTGGTAGTTTTTTGACATTCATAAGTGCATGTAACATGCCTAAATTAAAGAATAAATGATTTCATTTCATTTCATTTCATATATATTCATCACTAAGTATTTCTAGTTTGATTCAGTTTAGTAAATAATTAGGAAATTAACGAAGGTATAACTCGACTCAAGGTGAACTAATTAAAAAAGTAAAACACGGCATAGAAACTGTTTTTTTAAGTCGCCCCTCAATTAGAAAGTTACCCCGGTTTACGGTACAAGCTTTATTTTATATATGTATTAGGTAGATTTATGTAAGATTGTCCTCAAATATATATTTGTATTTTTTATACAAACGCCTTAAGGGAGGCGTACAGCGACATCTACCACAAGACTCATGCTTCATTAACGGCAATAACGTCTCAAATCATATTGTGAATCGTCAGTTACGATGCGCCATCCTATACCCAAATTTAGAATGAAGAAAAATTGAAAAATTTAGGCACCGAGCAGGATTCGAACCTGCGGGAGGTCGCAAATTCATCAACCGTTCCTTCGTATTAAGCAGTACCGCTGCTAACGTAAACTATTTTTTATTTTTTATTTGGAACTGGGTAGCGATTGCACCTATAGCTCAGTTGGCTAGAGCGACTGGCCGCGAGTGCGAATCCTGCTTGGTGCCTAAATTTTTCAATTTTTCCTTCATTCTAAATTTGCACCAAACCGTCTGTAATCGTAAGCTTTGTTCGTTAAAGTCTGATTGTATGGAAAGTTTGACAATTTTCTATGGGATGACAGCTGCCGGCGCCATATTTGACGATGACTGGCCTGTGATCGTATGTCGGTGCAACCGACCCTTACTATGCTACATTCAAATGAGTGCTTCTTATGGGGATACCTCAATTCGGTCAGCCACGCCCCTCGTGAAAGAGACACGGTTATGTCTTTCACGCACAACAAACCGAGATGCAACACCCTTCGGGAATGGCTTTATTAGACAAATCTAGCTAAATATCTGACTGTGTGTAGTTTTATTAAATTTCCTCTTGACAGAGTTTAGTTGAGGTAAAATTCCATCATTTTAACTTAATTAAAATGTATGTATGTATGTATGTAAATATTTTATTGTACACAAGACAAGTAAAATGAATTATACAGAAAAAAACAGATCAATCATGTACAAAGGCGAACTTATCCCTGTAAGGGATCTCTTCCAGTTAACCTTTGAGCAATTGAGTGAAGAATAGGAACTAAACTGTAGACAAACCAACACGTGTACAAAGATGTATTTATATAAATAAATGTCGTTTTATAAGGCATTGTTTTAGTAGGGTAGGTAAAAAGAGGAAAATAAAGACTAAACTTTGATTTTTTTTCCTATAGAGAAAGTTTTAAGCAATCATGTTTCGGCTATCGTGGGAAACATAGTCATATAGTCAAAAAATATATATCTTAAAATATATATCTTAAAATATATATCTTAAAATCAATCCTTATTGTTTTCTCGTCTGGGCAGAACAGCATTTCAAAGAACGCTTTTTTTTTTTTTTTTTTTTTTGAACCTGACTGGCTTTATAGGCCGGGCCCAATAATGAGCGATAGGAGTGCGCGGTTGGAGAGTAGCCTAGGGAAAATCCAGGGGAAAACCTCCGGAATGGCCACGCGTATGGTTTGGAACACTGGAATACTCTAAGAGTTTGCGCTCCAGTCAGATTGGTTGAGCGGTTTCAACCGAATCTGAGGTGTGAGTGGAATCGAGCTACTGGGAGTTTTGTCGCTGGTTCACTAAACCTAACCTAGCTGAGAAGAGTCCAGCAAGAAACTCAGCTAGGCCCGACCTGGGTCGGACTGACTCTACCCGATGTGCGGCGGTACCGGGACGAATAGGGACTGTATGTGTCACTGTTGTCGCGATCGCGCGGTGGACGTCCCCGCCTTCAAAGAACGCGTTATTTCAAATTTCATGGTCTCGACGCAGCTTTATACCTACTGCATCGGTACCGCCCCGCTTCTGCGATACAATATTACTGCGCAAATATAATATTGACAGCATGCCTATAAGTAGAGGAATCTAGACGACGTAATCTGTGGGGAATACAAGCAGAAGAGCCTTATATATGTTTTGCAAGATCTTCACCACATAGTATAAAACAAAGTCGCTTTATTCTATGTCCCTATATCCCTATATATGCTTAAATCTTTAAAACTACGCGTATTTTGATGCGGTTTTCTTTAAATATATAGTGATTGAAGAGGAAGGTTTATATGTATAATAACATCCATTAAATAGTGTACCCGTGCGAAGCCAGGGCGGGTCGCTTGTATGATATAATTCAAAGACATGGTACATTCGACATAAGAAGTAGCTACGCATTTGAAAACGTCAAGTCTTTATTACAAGGGAATAAGAACTTTTAAACTTCTTCTTATGCATATAGCTTTTGATACTAACTGTACATGTAAATTTTTATTAGTTTGTTGGAAAGAGCGACTGCATTGTGCTTAATAAGTAACTTCGCTCACGTAGCGGGTAGTAAGGTAATATGAAATGCATCTCTGACTGCATTCAGCAGAAATATTGTGAGTAATGTTAAAACTATATTTTCTGAAATATTCTCATAACATCTGTGAAGATATTATCCGAAATAGTGATGGCAGCTTGTAAGTTACGAAAGTTAAACTTTCATTTAAATTTCATGTAAGTTTCAAATGAAAAAATCTATTAAAATTCTTTCGTTTTCAGGCGTAAATTATCTGTTTGTGTGTAATTTTATGTTTCCTGATAAACAATAAAATGTAAACATGACATCTGTGGTGTTTATGAACAGGGTTGCAACCGCAAAAGCACTGTCGTATTGTACCTCTCTGTCGCTCAAATGACATTTCCCACTGGAGCGATAGAGAAATGAAATACGATGGTGCTTTCGTGGTAGCGATTTTTTATGGTATTTTTTTATGGTTATCGGACCAAAAATATCCGAGTTAATGCCTATTACACACGATCTGATATTAAGCTGAATATAAATCTGTATGATTCAATGTTAACTATTGTCTATATACGTAAGTCACCGGAGGCCATAGATAATATTTGAAATCCTTTTTTATTAATTTACTATAGGCGACCCGGCCTACGCTCTATGATCCTTCCTCAATAGCACTGATGGTTGACTCGGGCCAACCTCGCTTTTGGCACGAGTCAATACCGACAAATTAATGGACTGTATCAAAATAGGTAGCTGTTTCTACTATCTGCTGGAATACCGAAGACTCACTGACTCTACTAGAATGTTCTGCTACGCAGTTAGATTAAAAATATGTTTGTTTGAAATAATAAGAAATAATTCGGATATAATGCGGTTTTATATTAAATATCACAGGTCCGATCCTTGGCCTAAGTTATCTAGCAAAATAAACACTGTACGACACGATTTGACTTATTTATAACGAATTTAACTAAATCTAGGCATTAACTTCTAGATATCCTAAGTTGAGTACTGATGCGAGCGGAGTTCCTAATTCACTTTCTTCTTTGGGTTCCTGGTTGCTTGTCGTAGTGTTCCTCTGGTACTGAATGAAGTGAATGAGCAACTCCCTCTTATATTTGGCCCAACGTGCCCGTAAAGAGAGCCATGTCTCTTACGATATTATGCCGAGCAGGTTCGGACCACGCCCCTAGTATATATACCGTGGTTTATGGAGATCGAGCTTCTCTCGATCTCCTGAGGCTGCGGATAGCCTGATTCGTCTCGTGTCAATCTTGACGAGTCGCTATTCGACTCGTCCATACGAGACTCGCTAACTTCGGGCATGATTCGGTCTGCGCTGGTCCTGAGAGCAGTTGATGCTGCGCAAAAACTACTTTTTCTGATTATTATTATTTGGCGAGATGCGCTACGCGGTCAATCTCGCGCGCCTGATCACAACACAGGGCTTATTACATGCGCGGGAGCGCCTACTAGGTATGAGAGAGATCTCATGCCTCCAGGACCAGCTGTTCGTGAGCTATTTCACGATACATGGGATTTTGATAGTGAAAATATTAGTCATCGATCGATATTTTCACTTTCTTGCGCAATCTTCATCATTATTGCGCCATATACAATGGAATTTTCCACTGCAACTATTACGCAGTATCACGTAATAAATAAGGTAACTCGCTAGGAAGTCTACTTATGTTCATTCCCTTAGGGCGAATGACTATCAAATACGTAAATAACATTGAATCACGGATTGCTGCAGTTCCCGCTCCGATGCTTCTGAGTATGCTATGCTACCATAAGTATTCGTGACCCACCCACGCGCCCGGATCGCCCCTTTTCACCTCTCCGCGCCACCGTTCCCGACCCGTCTAGCTGCCGCTGAACCCGGCCTCCCACCAGCGGGTCCCACCGGGCAAAGCCCCAGCGAAACAGAGAAGGACGGCCGCGCCGCCGCGATCGCGCAAGAACTGCTCGGTTACTTACACCCAACCACAAACCAAGCTGCCGCCGTCATAAATCGGCCCACCTACACCCTCCTCCCCCCGCCTTTGAGAAATCAAAGGTGGGGGTAGAGTGAGAAAACCCGGGAGCGATCTACCCCCGGGTTCTGGATAGCCACAAACATGCCGCCGCCACAACCAGCGCCCTCCGGGGACCCAACGGCCCGGAACCCAACCCGGCCTAGGACCTTCCGCCGGACCCGTGGGATCGGGGATGCATCCAGAGCTGCCCGAGACCCGCGCGTACAAAACGCCTTTATAAATGTCCTGCGGGCGTCCGCGGCGGCCCTCCGCCCGCCGACCCCCGCCAACTCAAGCCCAGGGACACCAACTAGCGGCGGAGCTGAAGAAGCCCCCGCCAAAATGCCTCCCAAACCCGCCGACATTATCCGGGCAATACTGGGTCAGCTAGACCCAGCCACGTCCAAGCAAGACACAACGGCTGCGGAATTAGCCGCCGCCACCATGTCCTCTGCCGCTGCGCTCGCCGCCGGTGCCCGCACTACTGCTGCGCCGCCCGCGGCTCGAGCCCCCACCACTCCACCTGTGTCCACAGCGCCACAAGCGGCGCGCGCCGCTGGGAGCCGCGCCTCAACCGCGCCGCCCGTGACGCACGCAAAAGGCGCTCACGTTACCGCCGCGCCACCAATGACGCACACCTCTAAAGGCCATAACACGGCCTCATACTCCGCCGCCGTGAAGAGCCCCACCAAGGCCCCGGCCCCACTGCCGCAACGCGCGCCCGCAGCGCAGCGCCCGAAAGCGGCCTCTAAAACCGCGCCGCGACCCCCGCCCGCCCTCGGAGCGGGTAAGGTGCCCGCCGCACCCCGCAAGGCGCCTGCGCCGGGCCCGACGCCCCGCGCGGCGCCCCCGTTGATACCCGCGCCGCGCAAACAAACGCCGCCGGCCAAACCGTTGCCTCCGCCAATCCGCCCAAGAGGAAACAAGCCGCCGCAGGACAGTGGGTCGACACCACCATCCAGCGCAAGTCCGGCACACCTCACCCCCACACACCAAACAGCGTCGCCGCCGCTAGTGCAGACTCCCGCACCAACGGCGCAAACCAGACCCGCGCCACCGCCATTCGGGGGCAAGCGCGCGTTAACGTCGCCTACAGAAGAACGACAAGCGATGAGCCTCCCTCGCCTGGATCTATCTCCGATGGATACGGCCCACGGCGAAGAGGATGAAGAAGAAGAAGAACCGGAAACCGAGGCCCCAGGCGAGGAGGAGCGGACTGAGGCCCCGCCGCTACAAAACCAGCCGAAACAGCGAGAGAGGCGCCCACGGCCCATCACTGTTGACCACTTCCCGGAGTGGCCCCACCACTTCCGGGAACTGAAACAAAGACTAGGACGGTACCCGAACGCCAAACCCTACGGTAATGGCATACGGTTCATCCCAGCGGATGAAACGGAGTACAGAACCGTACAACGTTACCTCGAGGCCCTTCAGGGGGACCTAGCCGCCCAGGGCGTGGAGCTGGCGTGGCAGGTCTACTCCCCTGAAACGGAAATCCCCCTGAAGATATGTGTCAGGGGACTCCCGCCGAATACCGACCCTCAACTTATCACCGAAGAACTGAGGGCCCTGGGATTTGACGCCATTTACACCCGGCACGTCAGAGCCAGAGACGGCAGACCTGGCTGCGTATTCTACGCCCAGGTCCAGAGAACCGCCGACACCATCCCGGCAATATACCAAGTCAGGGACCTGCTTGGCATGCCGGGAACGATCATTGAAGCCTGGCGTGGGAAAAAGGGACCGGCGCAGTGCCACCGCTGCCAAGGCTTCCGCCATGCCTCCACCGGATGCCACCGCCCAGCAAGATGCGTCAAGTGTGCCGGACCGCACTACGCGGGCCAGTGCCCCCGCCCGAAGGAAGAGCCGGGGACCTGTGCAAACTGCGGAGGGCCCCACACCGCAAACCACATCGGCTGCCCCGTCTACAAGCGCGAGGCTAGAAATAAGAAGGCCGGCACGGCCCCCATCACCGCAAGGCGAGGACAAGTCATTGTCCAGCCGAGCGTGGTGGGGGACGAAGAAAATGCAGCCAGCTCCCTCATGGCAAAAGCCAACGACGGGGCGCCCAAACGCCGCCGTCGAAGAGGAAGAGGGAAAAAGAAAAAAGACGAAGTACCCAGAAACATTCCTGAGCCGCCGCCACCACCGGACCAACCAGCACGACCAGCGCAGCAGGCAACTGCGCCAACCACAAGTAAGCAGGCCCCATACCTGCTCACCAACCCTCCGACCAGCCAAGACGGCGCCAGGGAGAGGGCGATAGCCCAGTGCATCGCCATACTCCAGGCAGTCCTGGCGGCCATTCAAAACGGAGAAAACCCTGTCCCCATCATCCTTAGGGGACTGGCTGACCTGTACCAAGATGGCTAGTCCCCTAAAGAACAACGCAAGGAAGTTCCTGCGCCGTCGGCTCGAGCGTCGCTCGCTGGGCCTCCCTCACAGGGACTCACCCGGCAGGGCTTGACCTCGCCGACGGACGAAGCAGACGACCCCACCACCGGACTTTACGAGCTATACGCTCCCAACATCTCTCCTTCCGTTGTAGCGGACGGCGTATGACGCCGCCAAAAGTGGCCCAGCCACGCACGGCTTCCCCGGACCCAGTCGGGCCCGAGAGAGGACCACGGAGCATTGAATCACTTAAATATTTCAACTTAAATAACATGAACGCTCTTAAATCTACCTAGCTGTCTTGCATTTATCTTTATTGATACTAATGTGGTCCTCATTGACCTTACATACTAGGTACATGTGATTTAGAGGCGGGTTCTGTCCTCTACATTTACTTTTTTTATTATAGAAATTAAGAATCTTATTAAATATAAGGTTGTGTATAATGGCCCTAATAGGGTCTATTCTAACACTACACACGCGAAATACGTACGACTTCCGTAAAAAAAAACATTATCCAATCCGGAGGGAAAATTAAAACTTGTTTTTTGAGAGGTCTATTCATTTATTTCATTTCACATGTTTGAGAAAAGCACTATACATGCCTTGCCGTGAAAAGGGCTTGCCGGCCTCGTATCAATATCCGTCTATACCTACTCACCCGGCAAGCCCTTCTTTCCTGGCGTCTACAGTAATATACTATTACATGATCATGAGTTTATATCAACTCGATTCGACTTCTTATACCAAAATTTATGTTATTCTTATCATTTTATTGTTTATTTTTTACTAGCGACCCGCCCCGGCTTCGCACGGGTGCAATGCTGATGCATGTATTATACATATAAACCTTCCCCTTGAGTCACTCTATCTATTTAAAAAACCGCATCAAAATCCGTTGCGTAGTTTTAAAGATTTAAGCATACATAGGGATATAGGGACATAGGGACAGAGAAAGCGACTTTGTTTTATACTATGTAGTGATGATGATGAAGTGTAATCGCACTTCCATACAAACTTCCACCCCTTAAGGGATTTTCGGGATAAAAAGTAGCCTATATTCTACCATGGGACACAAACTATCTCCATACCAAATTTCATCTAAACCGGTTCAGCGGTTTCAGCGTGAAGAGGTAACACACTGACAGACACATTTTCGCATTTATAATATTAAATATAGATTGCACAATAAAGCATTCACTAGCACGAAGAGTGAGTGGTCAAACCCGATAAGTCGTCTAAAAGGTTTTTTGAAAATAGAACTCTGCGTAATGGATGTTAAGTTCTTATTTCAAAACACATTTATCTCGATTCCAGTCATTGGGCTAAACTGAAACGTTTTCGTACACGCATATAACTAGGTCCTTGGTAGTGTATATCATGCCATGCATGGTATAGGTGTAATGTCATGCAATCATTACAAATAAAATTAATAATCCCAAAAACTGTGAACTTGCAACTATAAGCGTAAAATGCTGTTGAAAACATCACTTATTTTATTCAAATTATATCAAACCCAAGTTGCAAATATACGTAACTTTTATTTAGCCACCCTGTATGTATCCTACTTGAGCAAATTCAGTGTGTATTTCAACACAAATTAACCGTCCTTCAAACGCGACAAGTACTCATTGACAATTTGACTTTTAATAATTTCATCAACCGGCTTTTTATTAAATTAGGTACGAGAAACGATGAAAAGAGAACATGATTTATAAAGGACGCCCTGCTAATAAAAACCATTGTGTGTTTACGAAGAAAACTTGTACAAAGATTATTAAATTCGCGTTCGTTATTGGAGTTGTGAATAAAACTGGGCTAATGAAAGTCAGTTTCTGAATACTACGATAGTGATAAACAAGCATATGTACAGTTTGATGGTAAGGAGACACCGCAGCCTATGAGCGCTTGTGACTCATCATCATCCGTTGTCACTTCAGGGTCAAAGGACTCTTGGCCAAGATGGGACTATCGCAGAATTCAGAATGTAGAATATGTGGCGAGGATGATGGAACACTTACTTGGTTGTCACATACGAAGGATCGAGTGACTTCAAAGAGGTAAATAGATGTAATAGAGGTAAATTGATTTAGTCGATACCAAGTCACAAGATTGACAATCACGGGTTGATATTGACACAAGATGGTTGCCATTGTCACATACAAAATCAAAATTAAAATCAAAACATTTATTCTGCAAATAGGCCTCAAGGGCACTTTTACAAGTCAAAATCTATCTAGGTATATCAAATAAAAATAATACAATAATCAAAGTATCATTAATTAAATGTAGTGTTACATATCAAAAATAAGACTAAGAAACTAATAACAATCGAGATTTGTCATAGATGTATAAGGTCTCTAAGCGTCAAGATAAAAGGTAATAAAGTGGGTACACTAATCATAATAAAATATTTTGAGCTATATCTATAACACGTCAACATGAAAATAATAAAATCTATTAAATAAATATCCTCAGAGATGTATCTCATCATGTCAATTCCACTGAACACTAGTACGAAGTTACTAGTCCTTGCAAACATGAACAGACCGGAGCCCACAAACAGCACCCGTTCACGAGTATGACGCGTATCTCAGCCATCGCATCGCCTCCCTCGATCATCATACGAAGGATTGAGTGACTTCAAAAAGGTAAATAGAGGTAATAGAGGTAAATTGATTTAATTAACGCAATTAAGTCCCGTTCACTATTCCTAAAATATAACAATATCCTTAAACACTAATTGTAAAAATCTATTAATGTTTTATAGAAATTGATGACACCTTTTTATAGTATTTTATAGCCGTATATAAAATGTAGGACCGGAGAGTCCACGTGGAAATAATAATCTTCTTAATGAAATATTTGTTTTATTTACAACTTTAATATAATATGTTGCCTCGTTCAAGTCGTCTTACAAATTGAATCATACGTCAAGTCATTCGCCATTCCAAACTATTTCAAACCACATTCGAATGTTCCTTATTCATCATCAGCAGCCAGCACCTTGCACAGCCATCAAAAAGTACCAATCCCACAAAAATGTTTACCAAATCATTAGATTCGTTCAAAAATCTCTCTTTACGATAGTCCAATTCCGCCTAATTTACCAAATGAAATAACCCTCTTCTCACTCCAAAATTGGGTGAAATTTCTGAAAGAAAATTGACATTTTAATGAAATCGAATGGATCTGCGTATAAACGAGATCAAAATTGAGAGAAACAAACGACAGTATTTAATGTAATTAATCTCTTCATCTTAATATTTCCCCTTCCTGGCCCCTTTTATCACCAATCAAATTACATTTATATTTGTGAGTTTCATCTTGTTTTGGCCTCTGAAATTCAAACTTCCATTTAAAAAGTCGAGGGTATTTTTAACCTATATTTCAATCAGATGTACTCTTTGAGTAATGATTGCGAAGAATACATGTTGAGACTAAACTGTTAAAACTAGCGTGTTAATTGTCATTTGTTACCTTAGGCACTACTGCGTGGCACTACCGGTAGTGTCATGGGTAATTTTACTTTCCTATGACGCTACTTCTCTGATTAGCTCATTGGTCGCATACAACAAAATTACCCATGATCTACTTAATTACCCGTGGCACTACCATGCAGTGGACTTGCATTTATGGTGGAACGTTTCGGAGATTTTTTATACGAAGTTTATTGTTTTTTGTCACTCCGATATGTTTCGAACCCTTCGAGTATATGTCGCGAGTAGTTTGGATTGTAATGATTTTTATGTTATTGTAATGATTTTTATGTTATACTGTGTTAGGTTTCATTTAAGTTTCACTTTTTATTAAGTTTGAGGGTATTCCGCCGCCATTATGACTTAGAAAAAGATTAACGGGTAGAAAAGAAGGCAGAGGGCGGAATGGTGAGAAGGTTTTAAAAAAAGGGGAACAAGGTGTTTCTGGGTACTTCTTTGTTAACGGTGCGAAAGAGCAGACGTGTAAAAGTAAACCTTAGACTTAAGACGAGTGTAATTGTGACTATTAGCGTTGTTTAATAAATTATTCAAAAGGATCCAGAGGAGTTTTACTACACTTCAGAAGTGGGCGTGTGCCTGCGCGCCATGGGAAACGGAGTTAAGTAATTTTGAATATTCTGTTTATTAGATAACTAGACCATTGATCGTAAGAGTAGGTACACGTACAAAATGAGATAGTGTTGCATTCACTGAGGGAATATTTTTGAGTAATCCTGACATAAGTAACGAATGATGGAATTTGATTGTAATGCTTGTACGTGTACCTCACTACATGAGATGGTTGGTACAATTTTATAGAGTTTGCTAACAGCCATGTAGGTGTGCTGTTTAGCATATGTGCAGCCATGTAGGTGTGCTGCTTATAGAGTGAGCTAACAGCCATGTAGGTGTGCTGTTTGGCATATATGCGGCCATGTAGGTGTGCTGCTTATAGAGTTAGCTAACAGCCATGTAGGTGTGCTGTTTAGCATATGTGCGGCCATGTAGGTGTGCTGCTTATAGAGTGAAGCTAACAGCCATGTAGGTGTGCTGTTTAGCATATGTGCGGCCATGTAGGTGTGCTGCTTATAGAGTGAGCTAACAGCCATGTAGGTGTGCTGTTTAGCATATGTGCGGCCATGTAGGTGTGCTGCTTATAGAGTGAGCTAACAGCCATGTAGGTGTGCTGTTTAGCATATGTGCGGCCATGTAGGTGTGCTGCTTATAGAGTGAGCTAACAGCCATGTAGGTGTGCTGTTTAGCATATGTGCGGCCATGTAGGTGTGCTGCTTATAGGGTGAGCTAACAGCCATGTAGGTGTGCTGTTTAGCATGAGTGCGGCCATGTAGGTGTGCTGCTTATAGAGTGAGCTAACAGCCATGTAGGTGTGCTGTTTAGCATGAGTGCGGCCATGTAGGTGTGCTGCTTATAGAGTGAGCTAACAGCCATGTAGGTGTGCTGTTTAGCATATGTGCGGCCATGTAGGTGTGCTGCTTATAGGGTGAGCTAACAGCCATGTAGGTGTGCTGTTTAGCATGAGTGCGGCCATGTAGGTGTGCTGCTTATAGAGTGAGCTAACAGCCATGTAGGTGTGCTGTTTAGCATATGTGCGGCCATGTAGGTGTGCTGCTTATAGGGTGAGCTAACAGCCATGTAGGTGTGCTGTTTAGCATGAGTGCGGCCATGTAGGTGTACTGCTTATAGAGTGAGCTAACAGCCATGTAGGTGTGCTGTTTAGCATGAGTGCGGCCATGTAGGTGTGCTGCTTATAGAGTGAGCTAACAGCCATGTAGGTGTGCTGTTTAGCATATGTGCGGCCATGTAGGTGTGCTGCTTATAGGGTGAGCTAACAGCCATGTAGGTGTGCTGTTTAGCATGAGTGCGGCCATGTAGGTGTGCTGCTTATAGAGTGAGCTAACAGCCATGTAGGTGTGCTGTTTAGCATGAGTGCGGCCATGTAGGTGTGCTGCTTATAGAGTGAGCTAACAGCCATGTAGGTGTGCTGTTTAGCATATGTGCGGCCATGTAGGTGTGCTGCTTATAGGGTGAGCTAACAGCCATGTAGGTGTGCTGTTTAGCATGAGTGCGGCCATGTAGGTGTGCTGCTTATAGAGTGAGCTAACAGCCATGTAGGTGTGCTGTTTGCTTAGCAAGTGTGCTGCTTATAAAATGGTGAACGGCCATGTAGTTATGCCGTATAAGCCTGTAGTGATACTTTGTCAACGTGTTTTGATGAGAGTCAGTTGAATTGTCCAAGTTCAAAGTCCAAATGAAATGAAGTCCAAATTAAATTCTAACTTGAAAGTCAAGTTGATGACAATGTCCAAGTTCAATGTCCAAGAGCAATGCCCAAGTTCAATATCCAAGTTCAATGCCCAAGTTCAATGTGAGAGTTTAATGCCCAAGTTCAATGTCCAAGGTTAATGTCCAAGTTCAATGTCCAAGTTCAATGTCCAAGTTCAATGTCCAAGTTCAATGTCCAAGTTCAATGTCCAAGTTCAATGTCCAAGTTCAATGTCCAAGTTCAATGTCCAAGTTCAATGTCCAAGTTCAATGTGCAAGTTCAATGTCCAAGTTCAATGTCCAAGTTCAATGTCCAAGAACAATGTCCAAGTTCAATGTGCAAGTTCAATGTCCAAGTTCAATGTCCAAGTTCAATGTCCAAGTTCAATGTGCAAGTTCAATGTCCAAGTTCAATGTCCAAGTTCAATGTCCAAATTCAATGTCCAAGTTCAATGTCCAAGTTCAATGTCCAAGTTCAATGTCCAAGTTCAATGTCCAAATTCAATGTCCAAGTTCAATGTCCAAGTTCAATGTGCAAGTTCAATGTGCAAGTTCAATGTCCAAGTTCAATGTCCAAGTTCAATGTCCAAGTTCAATGTCCAAGTTCAATGTCCAAGTTCAATGTCCAAGTTCAATGTCCAAGTTCAATGTCCAAGTTCAATGTCCACGTTCAATGTCCAAGTTCAACCAAAAGCAATGTCCAAGTTTAAAGCCTGAGTTCAATGTCCAAGTTCAATGCCCAAGTTAATGTCCAAGTCCAATGTCCAAGGTCAATGTACAAGTTCAATGTCCAAGCGCAATGACCAAGTTCACTCCAAGTTCAGTACCCAAGTTCAATGTGCGAGTCCAATGTGCGAGTCCAATGTGCGAGTCCAATGTCCAAGTCCAATGTCCAAGTCCAATGTCCAAGTCCAATGTCCAAGTCCAATGTCCAAGGTCAATGTCCAAGGTCAATGTCCAAGGTCAATGTCCAAGTTTAATGTCCAAGCTCAATGTCTAAGTGCAATGTCATTTCAATGTCAAAGGTCAATGACCAGGTTCAAGCCCAAGTTCGATGTCCTAGTTCAATGTTGGACCAGTTTTAATTCCAAGTCGAAGTTCAAGTTCAAAGTCCAAGTTCCAAAGTCCATGTTCAAAAGTCCAAGTACAAAGTCTAAGTACAAAACTACTAGTTCAAAAGTACAAGTTCAAAAGTCTTAGTTCAAGTCTTAGTTCAAAAGTCCAAGTTCTAAAGTCCAAGTTCTAAAGTCCAAGTTCAAAAGCAATTTCAAAGGTCCATGTTCGAAAGTCAAGTGAAGTCATGACAAGTTAGAAGTCCAAGTTAGAAGTCCATGTTAGAAGTCCATGTTAGAAGTCCATGTTAGAGGTCCATGTTAGAGGTCCATGATAGAGGTCCATGTTAGAGGTCCATGTTAGAGGTCCATGTTAGAGGTCCATGTTAGAGGTCCATGTTGGAAGTCCATGTTGGAAGTCCATGTTGGAAGTCCATGTTGGAAGTCCATGTTGAAAGTCCATGTTGAAAGTCCAAGTTGGAAGTCCATGTCGGAAGTCCATGTTGGAAGTCCATGTTAGAAGTCCATGTACTAAAGAATATGTATTTATGTATATATATAAAGTTGTAGAAACCTCATCCACAACGCAGGCTTCGTCAATTTCACGGACAACAGGCATCAGCAACAGGCCTCGTCAAACAATGCACATACTATAAATCCACAACAGGTTTCGTCAGCCTTATACTAAATTAAATTTAATTAAATCACACCCCACTCTGATACTCACCCGGACCAAACGTGACAAAGATACTAGCGGCATTACCCCGCTGAATGGCTAGCGAAATTTGTTGGACCAGGTAAGAACCAGAGCGAGGGTCGCAGCCCCTATCCCTCAAGCGCCGCCCTATGTCCCTAATAAAATTCTTAGCCTCGGCACACCAAGGTCCAGCCGTCTCCACAGCAACCGGGACAAAGTCATACAGCGGCTCAAGGTTCCCGTATTTGCCGTGTTTAAACCTGGCCGCACTCTCAGCCGCTGCGCCTGCCTTGTTAATAGTGTAAGCGAGATGCGTGGGTGCGAAAGTACTGACACATGTGGCATCCCACAGCAAGCTACGACCTTTCGCCCACGGCACTAGTGTGAGACCGTCCGGCCTCTTACCGTCCGTACGACTCAAACCCTGGAGACTCAAGTCCATGTTGGAAGTCCATGTTGGAAGTGCATGTTGGAAGTCCATGTTAGAAGTCCATGTTGAAAGTCCATGTTGGAAGTCCATGTTGGAAGTCCATGTTGAAAGTCCATGTTAGAAGTCCATGTTGGAAGTCCATGTTGAAAGTCCATGTTGGAAGTCCATGTTGGAAGTCCATTTTAGAAGTCCATGTTGGAAGTCCATGTTGGAAGCCCATGTTGGAAGCCCATGTTGGAAGTCCATGTTGGAAGTCCATGTTGGAAGTCCATGTTGGAAGTCCAAGTTGGAAGTCCATGTTGGAAGTCCATGATAGAAGTCCATGATAGAAGTCCAAGATCGAAGTCCAAGATCGAAGTCCAAGATCGAAGTCCAAGATCGAAGTCCAAGATCGAAGTCCAAGATCGAAGTCCAAGATCGAAGTCCAAGATCAAAGTCCAAGATCGAAGTCCAAGATCGAAGTCCAAGATCGAAGTCCAAGACGAAATTCAAGTTCATAGTTAAAGTTCAAAGTCGAAATAGTTATACGAAGTTCAGAGTTCAAGTTAAAAGTACTAGTTAAGAGTCCATGTTAAAAGATCAAGTTAAAAGTCCAAGTAAAAAGTCTACATTTAAAGTTCAAGTCTAGGCTACACATGGTTCAGAGAAAGAACATTAAATGCGCTGTAAATTTCAGGTGATACAGAAAGCGAGAGTTACACTTAGACGGCCGAAGGAATGCGTTACATAGGAAGAAGGACTACGGCTAGGTCGGCTAGTAATTTCTAAGGTAGCGAGGGACCGTTTGTAAAAAGCAAAGCTGGCTATACTTAAATTCTAACCATAGGCTTTACAGAATATGTCTTTGTAAGGCCGGTCAAAAACACAAAAACAAAAAAAAAACATAGCTGGAGTATTGGACAGTTTATTCCATGACTTTGAGCTGCATTTCAGGACTTCTGTGTCAGTGAAGGCATTAAACATTTACCTACTAAATATAGTTTCTTGTCTGAGGGCGAATGCAGAAGCAAAGAAGTATAACCACAAGCATAACCAAACTATTCTTACCGCGTTATCCACTCATAATTTCGAGAATAACGAGCGTGATTGATATAAACAGCTGAGTGGAGTGCAGTGGAGTATTAATAATTACTGTTAATGCCGCAACTATGAAAAGCGCATCGAAATTACTATTTGGGGTTAGATTAAGTTGCCCCATCGATAATAAGTTGATAGCCAGTCTGTTTCAATTGCCAGTAAAGTTAAGGGTGACAATCGACTTACTCATATAGCAGACTTGACCAATGATGAGGATTTCGGTAGGATCTCATCCATCGATGCTCCTAATAGTGTTCCACATCACTTCCGATGAGCACTAACGGTAATCGGTTCGACGAAAATTAGGAAAAAAGCTTCTGATAATATCAAGCTTCCTTTAGTTAGCTAATACGGCAAAGGAAAATATACTTATGGTTCAATAAGATTTTCTGCTCTGTTGGCGATTTAGTAAAACTTGGGAAGACTAATTTTTACAACGACGGGTAAATCAAAAAGGCTCTTAACTAAGTTCGTCGACCCGTAAAAAGCAAAGTAACGTGTTGTTTAGGAAATGTTCAATGCTAGTGGAAATGTTTAGGAACCAATATAAAATAGTCAATGTACCAGGGTTCAGTGCTAGGAAGAAGGAGATCGTGGCAGTATCGGGTAGGCTGCGGTGTTGGATTAGCGTTCAGGCATTACAGATTAACAAGTCGTCTGGTTCCGAGCCTAATACATCTGATTCCTATAACGATGCGGATTCCGAATGGGCGAAATTGTAGTAAAGATGTATGCAAATATATATTATGGATATTTATTTAAGTATGTTTGACTATGTATGTGTGTGTGTGTCTGTGTGTATATGCAAGGATAGCAAATCAGTTTAGATATATGTACGAAAACTGACTTATTGTTTGATATATGATTAAATGTGTAAATAATTTGATTACCATGAAATAAAAACCTGTTGGCTGGCATCATAAATTTGGTACAGAACAATTGATGACACTTTGAAACTGACGGAGGGTGTTGATCCATTTGAGATTCTGTGATTGTGTGATTGTGTGTGATGTCATCAGTGTGATGGACTGTTTGTTACAAGCGTACGATTATTTTTCTTATTTTTTTTGACTACTATATTGAGGAAACTCCATTAAATTGGTGTTGAGAAAGAAATTTCAATGGAATAGTAACATAATTATGTATTGTTAAAGTATTAGTTGGTAATAATGAGTGTAATGATTGTTTGCGTGCTCCGGAGATAGCACGCAGTCGGATGGCCGAGTGTAATGATTTTTATGTTATTGTAATGATTTTTATGTTATACTGTGTTAGGTTTCATTTAAGTTTCACTTTTTATTAAGTTTGAGGGTATTCCGCCGCCATTATGACTTAGAAAAAGATTAACGGGTAGAAAAGAAGGCAGAGGGCGGAATGGTGAGAAGGTTTTAAAAAAAGGGGAACAAGGTGTTTCTGGGTACTTCTTTGTTAACGGTGCGAAAGAGCAGACGTGTAAAAGTAAACCTTAGACTTAAGACGAGTGTAATTGTGACTATTAGCGTTGTTTAATAAATTATTCAAAAGGATCCAGAGGAGTTTTACTACAGGATGTAGATTGTTTTGGAATGACGAATGAGTTGAAGTACGTATGATTTAGTTTGAAAGTCGACCTGAAAGAAGTAACACGTACTATGTAAATAAAGAAGAGTTTTTATAAGAAGATTTTATTATTTTCAACGTAGATCCTGTCCAGGGACTACATTTGTGTGTGTGAATGTGTGTGGATGTGTGTTATCTTTTTGTTCACTCTTTAAGGTTTCGGGTAGTTTATTATATACTTTAGGACCGGTAGAGTGGATTTTTAACTTTGACGGTGGGGCCATTACATTATTACTTTGTCTAGATGCATATCTCAATAGACCATTTTCTCTTTTTCAGTGTACAATTCAGGGTTTTATCGTACGAATTTACAATCACTACATAGTTTAAAACAAAGTCGCTTTCTCTGTCCCTATGTCCCTATGTATGCTTAAATCTTTAAGACTACGCAACGGATTTTGATGCGGTTTTTTTTTAATAGATAGAATGATTGAAGAGGAAGGTTTATATGTATAATAACATCCATTAAATAGTGCACCCGTGCGAAGCCGGGGCGGGTCGCTTGTTTTCTATAATGCATAAACATGTGAGGGTATTTTGTGTTTAATAAAATACGGTTTGCAGCTATTAGTTTGATTGATATCAACTAAAATTTGGATGAGTTTTTTCTGTAGTATGAAAACTGTAGGTGCATCGGTACTGTTTCCGCAAAGGATTATTCCGTAAGTGAGCCACACATTCACGTAAGCAATAATATGTGAGCGCTGTTTTGAAGTCAGTTGTTTTTTTTATTTCTCTGAGGGAATAAACAAATTTCGAGTTTAGATTTAATGCTGTTTATGTGTGGTTCCCATTTTTTTTAACCTGACTGTGGCTTTATAGGCCGGGCCCAATAAAGTGATAGGAGTACGCGGTTGGAGAGTAGCCTGGGGAAAACCTCCGGCACGACCACGCGTGGAGTTTGCGCTCCAGTGAGATTGGTTGAGCGGTTTCAACCGAATCTGAGGTGTGAGTGGAATCGAGATGTAAAAAAGTTAATGTATACCATAGCGAACTATTCACCAGCATATAAACCCTCGAGGTTTCCGTTGGTGAAGCAATATTTACCATTTTTTGTAAAATAATGTTTTTGGCCAATAAATAAAAAAAAAAAAAAAAAGCTACTGGGAGTTTTGTCGCTGGTTCGAAATAATAAATGAAATAAATGAACTTTATTCTGCAAGTAGGCCGCAAAGGCACTTTTACAAGTCAAAAACTACTAGTCAAAAACTACTAGCGTTTCTCAAGAGACCACTGCCGAGAAGAAACGCCGAAAGAAACTCGACAGTCAGTCATTTTCTCCAAAATATGCTTATTACAATGATACTACTTAACCTACTTAAGTAAATGTAAATGGTACACAACAAAAGAGAATTGAAAGAAAAACGAGGATAAAATAACAATAGGTATTTACAAAAAAAAAACATGTCGAATCGTTTGATATGCTTTCCTGCAAGAAATGAGATACAATGAAAATATTAGACTCTACGCTATTTAGGTATTTGGTTTGGGCCATGCATTTCTGTCTGTTAGATAGTCCTCAACCCTATAATAAGCCTTTGACATCAAAGTTTTTTTTAGGTAATTTTTAAGAGCTGGAAAGGGTAAATTCAAAATTTCATCGGGTAACTTATTATAAAAACGAACACATTGACCTACAAAAGACTTGTAAACTTTACGGACACGAAACTTGTGAGTGGCAATTTTATTTTTATTCCGGGTATTAAAATTATGGATATCAGAATTTTTACAGAATGATTCTCGATTCTTTATGACATAAATAATATTCTCATAGATGTATTGGGATGCTACCGTTAAAATGTTAATTTCTTTAAAGAGATCTCTTAGAGTTTCACGTGAGCCCAGGTTATATATGGAGCGAATGGCTCTTTTTTGTAACACAAAAATTGTCTGTATGTCAGCTGCTTTACCCCAAACCAGAATACCATACGACATAACATTATGAAAATAGCTGTGATAAACTAAGCGAGCTGTTTCTACATTGGTCAGTTGTCTGATTTTTCTAATAGCATAAGCGGCTGAACTTAATTTACGTGCCATAATGGCTATATGGGGACTCCATTGTAGATTTTTGTCTAATGTTATACCTAAGAATATTGCTTTATCTACAATTTCTAAACACTCGTTATTTAAAAGAATATTAGTTTCAACCGGTCTAACATTAGGCAAAGAAAATCTGACACATTTAGTTTTCTTAGCATTAAGTAGGAGGTTGTTAACGGTAAACCAATCAAGTACTTTGACCAGTGTGCCATTAACGTTAGAACATTCTATTGTTTTTCGGTCAACCTTAAAGATTAATGATGTATCATCCGCGAATAATACTATGTCACAAAGATCACTTACTATAGACGGCAAATCATTTATATAAACCAAAAATAAAAATGGACCTAGGATAGAGCCCTGAGGTACTCCTAACGTTACTACAGCTCCACTAGACTGGGTTCCATTTACAAAAACTGTTTGAGTTCTATTGCTAAGATATGAGGACATAAGGCTTAACGCATTATCAGACAGACCATAATGTTTAAGTTTCAAAATGAGCGTTCCATGATCCACGCAATCGAATGCTTTAGAAAGGTCACAAAAAATACCAATCGCATCACAAGAATTCTCCCAAATATTGTAAATAGACTTAATAAGCACAGATGCAGCGTCAGTCGTGGAGCGCCCTTTTGTGAAACCGAACTGATTACTTGTAAGAAGTTTATTTCTATTGAAGTGCATTAGCACATCGTTTAACATTAATTTCTCAAAAACCTTACTTAACACAGGTAGTATCGATATAGGACGAAAGTTGGTTAGGTCGTTCAAATCACCCGATTTAAATAAAGGTACGACTTTACTAAATTTCATAAGATCCGGAAAAATACCCTCTGATATGCAGTTATTGTAAACCAAAGCTAAGTGGGGCGCAATGACATCTATGATATGATTAATAACTTTTACTGATGTTGCCCATAAATCCTCCGTTTTCTTTAAATTGAGCGATTTAAAAGTTTTAATAACTTTGATTGAATCTACTTGACTAAAATTAAACGTTACATTACATTTACTAATGTTAGCACAAAGTAAAGCGTTAGCTTGGGTTTCAGATGACGGAAGACATTTCGTAGTACTACTTGCTATATTCGAAAAATAATTCTCGAATGCCAAGGCAACATCATTATTTGACATGACCTGTTGGTCTTCTTTGAGGATGTTGACTTGACAACTGCGGGTTTTAAGTTTACCAGATTCTCTATTTATAATATTCCAAACAGTTTTCACTTTATTGTCAGATATTTTAAGTTTCGAACTAATATAGTTTGCTTTAGCAGTAAAACACACTCTCTTGAAGATTCTTGAGTAAGTCTTGACAAAGTCCAGGAAATGACTGTTCTTGTTCACCTCCCTTTCACCATAAAGTTCATAAAGCCTATTTCTACTTTTATGTATGCCTACAGTAGCCCAATCACTAAACTTTATCTTATTATTATTATTTTTTGACCCGGAAATAGTTTTCAATGCAAAATTTTCGTTGAAGCGATCAATAATTAAGCCGAATAAATCTTTATACATACTATTCGAATTATTACTAGTTCACTAAACGTAGCTTAGCTGAGAAGAGTCCAGCAAGAAACTCAGCTAGGCCCGACCTGGGTCGGACTGACTCTACCCGGTGTGCGGCGGTTCCTGCACGAATAGGGATATATGTGTCAGTGTTGTTGCGCGGTGGACGTCCCCGCCGGTGTGGTTCCCAGATTACATGTTTATCTATTTCTACTCCCAGAATCGTGAAAGAGTCTACCACCTCCAATTTTATCGTGTTATAGCTGTAGTCGACAGTTAACGGGACTTTTGATATGGATGAAATGTCATCAATTTGGTCTTCTCGTGATTTATTTCAAGACTGTAATTATTCATCCAGTTTGTGCCTTTACTCAGTATATTGTTAATTTTCTGAGAAGCACTGTAGTAAAATGATTTGATTGAAAACACTATTTACGTGCTCCCTAATATAACTGTTTTAATATCACTTTTGAATTGACCCTTTCCAGCTCTTAAAAATTACTTTAAAAAAAAACATTGATGTAAAAGGCTTATTATAGGGTTGAGGACTATCTAACAGACAGAAATGCATGGCCCAAACCAAATACCTTAATAGCATAAAGAGTCTAATATTTTCATTGTATCTAGTTCTTGCAGGAACGCATATCAAACGATTCGACATGTTTTGTTTTCTTGTGTAACTACACATTGTAAATACCTATTGTTATTTTTTCCTCGTTTTTCTTTCAATTCTCTTTTGTTGTTTACCACTTACATTTACTTAAGTAGGTTAAGTAGTATCATTGTAATAAGCATATTTTGGAGAAAATGACTGACTGTCGAGTTTCTTTCGGCGTTTCTTCTCGGCAGTAGTCTCATGAGAAACGCTAGTAGTTTTTGACTTGTAAAAGTGCCTTTGCGGCCAACTTGCAGGATAAAGTTCATTTATTTCATTTATTTATTTATTTCACTGTTGTTGACAATTCCAAAATAAACGTGTAAGTCTATTTCTACAATGATATTTAGGATTTTTTGACAGAGTTACCAACGCATTTTTATTTATTTTAACTTTATTGTACAAAACACGTAAACTGTACAAATGACTTGTGACTTACTTTACAGTAAAAAAACAAGTAAAGTTGAAGTAAAATTCGAATTGGAGGTTACTTTGGGAATTAATTGTATCCAGCGAAGTGTTATGAATCGTGTATCGAAAGCTGTGTTATTAAAGACAATATAATCAAGAATTATATATTATATTTTCCCAAGTCTACCAATATCAACAATTATTAGAAAAATAAGATAATTTATGGGATATTTTCACATATCTGGCTCAGGCAATCGCCTTTTTTATCAACCAACAAAACTATTTTCAGCCGCATGGTAGTGATGGTGTTCACGTTATTGGTGATTTATTTTAATTTTGTTTAAAGAAAACGTAGTTTTATATAGACATGACTTTTATTGACTGATTGACACACATGACATATATTTATAATCAAATTAACCATAGAGTTCTCAAAGTATTAAAAAGACCGAACATACCGCCCACCAAAATACTTATTTTACACTTAGGTGGTGTTAACTATACCTTAAGAACATAAATCATATAAAATCATACCATAGATGTCACAAAAACAAACTTCATGATACTAACATGACTACATATTACATTACAACATAAATTAACAAAAGTGTTCAACATCATTCACTAAGCATTCATAAAACATAACTTTCACATAAAATAACAATTCGAAGGACCTTAATAAGTAAATAATGCCTAGTGCAACTATGAAGTTAACCGCCCACCGTAAACTTACTCAGGGTAAAATAGACTAAACAATATAAGCTACATTTAATTTTGACTCTAGCGCGACGAGGTGTAACGCTCGAAGCCGGTAGCTGTCCCGTTTTTAATATTCTGTTTTCTTTCAAATCCTGCATTTGTATACTTCTTGCCAAACCTTCATAATATTTGGTACATTCTATAATTTCTTTGAGTTCTGTATTCAATAACCATTGCCTGTTTGGTTTTTCTGTACATCGTAGACATTTGAGATAAAGGGCTAAAATGTTCTTCAATCTTGAAATCGATGGCAATCTTTGTTGCTTTGGGTTGTCCTTTAATCTGTAGTTAAATATCTGCCTACAGTCTACCGCAGGTATTGTTGTTATATTAAATTCTATATCCTTATTCTTCAATCTTTCAAATCCAGTCCACCACATGTTGCTGCCCACTTCTTCTACTGCTAGTTGTACCCGTTGCCGCTTGTCATGGTCTATATTGTGTTGTGTAATATCCGATACTCCACCTCTGGCACATATTGGCCCTCGACTTGGTTGTAATTGTAACCAAGACACCACTGTAATTGAGTCCTTCCAAACAAGTGTTTTGTTCATAGACGTATTCAGCAAATGGGACATCTCACGCAGAAGTCTCGTCGTCACTATCGCTGCGCATAGCTTCAATCGCGGAATCGTCGATTTGGTCAAGCTTACCTTTGTTTTAATTGTAAGCAAGATGACACGAGCGACTACAATCTTTTCGGTGACTGGAGAGGCATTTGCGAAGCCATGAAGAACATCTTTGCTACGAACCATTATTCCTATCCAGCGGGCAATCTGTACTGCCTGAAGTTCGTGTAACTCTTTGTGGTAGTTCCACTCTTTTCCAATTTCAGGTGGCAAATCATCATTACAACCGAAACTGCTGAGCAACAGTTTTTGTATCATAACTTGACATGTAATGAATGCAGGAGCTAACCAGCTGAGAAGGTAGAAGAAAGTAAGTCCCTGTGATAAAATCTCTCGTTTAATCGAGATCATGGATTTTGGTAAGTATACAATATTATCTTTTATATTCCAAGTATGCCCCAATCTTGTTTTGACCTTATCTAATTTAATGTCTATTTTGTTTTCAGATTCTTCAGTTGTTTTACCATCTTGAAGAAAGTAAAGTAATTCCAACAGCTCTTCAGTATAACTCGACCATTTCTGCATTTCAAAACTGCATACCCTTAACAGACTGTTAATCTCATAACGGAGTTTCTTTATTTCAGATACATCTTCTTGTTCCGTGATCAGAACGTCTATGTTGAAGGTGTTTCTCACTATGGGCGCTGCACTTAAGTGAGTGTGGTGTTCATCATCAGCAAATTCATTCAACGTGCATACCGCCATGTAAAGTGTAGCAGCTATTCCAGTAAACGCAGATTTCATGGTGACTAATTTGTTATATTCGATGTTTTCAGAAGTTTCATTTTTGAAAAGAGTTCGCTGTAAATCTGTGTGACGATACTTCTTGGCAACGTCTTCAATCACCCAGATCTTGTGTGCTTTCTCGAGAATCGCCAGGCTACGTAATGGATTTGACTGAAGTATGGGTCCATTCATCCAAGCATTGTTTAAGGCGATGCTGTTCGAACTTATGGTTGGTGTGGTGACGACCATGTGCATCTTGGTAGGATCCCCATTTCCTGCAACAGCGTGCCGTGTAAGGTATACAGATTTAACTTCTATTTCCGTTTCTGCTTTCTTGATATCACCCAACTCCATAGGAGGTGTAGCATTTGTACATTCCTTCTTAAATATTTTATTTTTATTAAATCTTCCTTCGAGCTGTTTAAATTTCTCGATAGTTTGTTGTTTTATTTCTCCGCGTGACTTCACTGTATTCTCAACGCTTTGCATCAGCGGTAAGTTTACTATATTTCTTTCAGTGTCGTCCCTTCTACTTGTTGTATTGTAAACTTCCTCGCATAATTCTTCTTCCCTTGGACAAGTTTTCATGTTTGTATAACCTTTTGTTTCAACCTCTTCTAATTTCTTCCAAAGATTGTTGTCTTCCTCCACTTGACGCAAGACATGAAAGCTTGTAATTCTGTGTGTACTGGAAGAAGTTGTATTAGTGTTACCTGACTAAATCCAACCTAGGTGTGTATACTGAGCGACTACATCGCCCGGCCCTCTCATAAACCCAGAGTCAATGATTTTGCCAAAAACATCAGCCCCGAGAAGAATATCTACCTTACTCGGAGTGTTGAAGGTGGGGTCAGCTAACTTTATACTATCAAGTTGAGGCCACATATTACAATTGATTTCCCTAGCAGGCAAGCTACGAGTCAAAGACTTTAATACATAAGCATTTACCTTGAGACCGAAATCAGGTTCATACCTCGACGAGATCTGTAATTCCACCTTATTTTTGATGCACACGTTGTTGTCGTCGCTAATCCCAGAGACCACTCCGCTAACTGCCGTTTTCTTCAACTTTAACAGCTCGACCACTCGAGCTGTGACAAAGGAAGCTTCGGATCCCTGATCAATCAACGCCCTGTAGACCTGTGGCTGTCCACACTTTGAAGTCACTTCCACCAGGGCTGTGGCCAACAAAATGTTTTGTCCTTCTCCTTCTCCACTTGGTCTGACATGTGCAACCACCTTTGAGTCCTCTTTAGTCATGTCTACCTTCTTGTTTTCTTGCATTTCTTCCACTTGTTTTGCATCTCGATGCAGCAATGAATGATGTCGCCTCTTGCAGACCTGGCATGACGTCTTCTGCTTGCATCGCCATACTGCATGGTTTGGTATAAGGCAGTTGTAACAGAGATTGTTGTCACGAACAAAGTCTTATCTCTCATCCACTGGTCGCTTCGAAAATTGTTTACAATGGTGTATTAAATGTTTGTCTTTACAGAATGCGCATTCGATATCGTTGGCTGTGACATGGAACGTCCTGGGTTGAGGTGGTTTGTAACTCTTGCTGACCGGTTCTACCATCTCTAAAGTTCTGAACCGAGTCTCCAAAAACGACTTCAACTTCTCAAACGATAGGAATACTGCAGACTCCTCTCCATTAATCAACTCCTCCCAATGCTTATGAGTTCCAGAGTCCAGTTTTGACACGACGATATAAATGATGATTGCATCCCATTGAGGTGTTGGTAAGCCGAGATTTTTAAGTGCATTCAGACATTCGACGGATGTTTCAAGGCGGTGGCTGATTCTTGAACGATCGTCCTTTGGGCAAAGAATTTCTTTAAGAGACAGTTAGCAATGTACCTTTTGTTGTCATAGCGCTTCTTCAGAATGGCCCATGCTTGTGTATAGTTCTCACCAGTAATGGGAAATTGTCGTAAAAGAACTTCTGCGTCACCTTTCAGGTTGACTTTAAGGTAATGCATCTTTTGCACATCGTCCAGTGAACCATTCTTATGTATAAGTGACGTAAACAAATCATGAAATGATTGCCATTCTGTATAGTCTCCACTGAAGCAGGGAATGGTGATATGTGGTAATCTAATCTCACTTATCGGCACGTGACCGGAACTATTACCACTCTGTATAGGTTGGGTACCATGACCACCCTGTATGCCTTGGTTACTCTTTGCGTCGTTGCTAAATTTCTGTAAAACCGTCTTTAACTCGCCTTTGTAAATGTAAAAACGTTCTTCGTAACTGTCAAATACATCGTCCGTGAAATATGACAGTTTGCTTTTGTCTTCTTTCGAAACGCTTGTAACAATTTTTTCATGCATGCACTTAAATTCTCGAAAGTAATTTTCTAATGCTTCCAACCGACCTTGTACATACCCCAATGTAATTCTCTCCTTCGGAGACTTCTTGAAATTAATATACCCTCTTTCTATAATTTCCAAGCTATCTATTTGAACCGCCATAAGTTTCTCTGTCGGATTCATGTTGTAGGCGAACTTATACTTTTCGATCGAAATATGGAAACTTACTACTGCAAATTATATATGTATATGTTTAGGTCACTGAGTTATTTAAAGATCCGGTTCTGAAAGGATCATGTTCACGTTATTGGTGATTTATTTTAATTTTGTTTAAAGAAAACGTAGTTTTATATAGACATGACTTTTATTGACTGATTGACACACATGACATATATTTATAATCAAATTAACCATAGAGTTCTCAAAGTATTAAAAAGACCGAACAGATGGCTTCAGTTACAGGTGATTAAATAAGTGATTTAGAGGTGTATTAAGTGTTATTAGAACGATGTATCGCACAAATATTCTAAGAAAAACCACTTCGATACATAGTTTACTTTTCAAGAAATTGGCCTTTAAAGTTATAAATAGTTCTTTCGCTCTCTTAAAAAAATTACTAAAACGTACTTACTTGTTTGTAAGTTTTAGCAGCCGTGTTACCTTTTAAGCTTAAGTCCCTGATAAGAATAATGAGATAAGCAATATATCATGCTATAGGTACTTATGTAAATGCACCTTTCTCATAATTAATGAGTTCACTTAGCGCGCCAAAATTATTTAACGTAAGATGGCAGACTTTGCGACGTCAATCTTCAGCGTTACATTTCAATTTACTAAGGATTAGTGTACTTGAGTGTATTGTAGACCAGTCTTCGATGACCCGACTGCACGCCCTCGTCACACAAATATAAGAAGTGATAGGGGGAAGTTCGTGGGATGCGAGGGATCAACTTATAACAGTCGTTGTTAGAATCCGCGATGCGTTTGGAGTAAAATCTGTTTTCTCTAACAAATTCTGAGACGTGACTCTGTGTGAATAAAGGGACCCATTTAATGCTGCCTTAAGTTGAGCGGATTTGGGAGTTACTTAATAGATGCCTATCTTACGAATGGATTACTGTTATCCGAACCGAAATTACCCTGCGTATGTCGCTACGCGGTCCTGATTAGGAAGCATTATTTGGGGTATTTAATATCGAACAATCAGTTCAATTAAGCGTCTTGATCTTCGCAGCTCGTCCGATTTATGCTTAGAATTTTCTTAATACTTGTATTATTTATTTATTTAATCTTTATTGCACAAAAGTAAAACTTATCGTACAAAAGGAGGACTTAATGCCATAAGCATTCTCTACCAGTCAACCTTAGGGCAAAGCAGACAAATGTGGGCGGTGCAACTCCAAATATAAAAACGAATATAATAAATGTCAATGTGTGTGTATCCAGTTTAACTTTATTTTTTTACAGCCTACTCTTTTATTTTAGTCTTCATTTTGTGTTAGAGTATAAACTTATAAGTGTAATTAAAACCTCGCAACGTCCTCGCAATGAACCTGGCACTAAATTTTATAAAGGTTTGGCAACGCGTACGTGACTCCTTTGGAGTTGCGGGCGTCTATAGGCTGCGGTGGCCGCTTACCATCAGGTGGAACGTAAGCTTGTTTGCCACCGACGTTGTATAAATAAATATATATATGGGATTTCAAATAAACCAGAACACTTGGCATTAAGACGCAGGGGCCATTTTTAGATTTTTTTTTTTTTTTTTCAACTTTTCGACCTAGCCCCAAACTAAGCAACGCTTGTATTATGGGTTCTAGATAACGATATTAATACTTATATAGAGAAATACATACATAAATAAATACTAAACATCTATGACTCAAGTACAAACAATTGTGCTTATCACACAAAGTTTTCCCTAGCGGGATTCGAACCCGCGACCATCGGAACAGAAGACAGGGTCACTACCAACTTGACCAATCCGGTCGACAATATGTTTAGTTAGTAACGACGACTCATGTAAAAACAATGTACATATAAACCTTCTTACTTTAAAAAAAACACTGATGTGATTTTATTAATTCGGTTTTGATATCCCTATTGCGCCGTTGTTTTTTTTTTGGCTCAAATCATAGAGCCAAAAAAATTGAATAAATAAATATAATTTACGACATTTAATCGCCGGGTTACACTTAACAAATACGTAGATACGACAGTTTAATTATCCTAATCGCAAACATTTATCTCACACGTCGGATGGATTTGTCTTGCTGTAGATATGTGAGAGAAAAACTAACCAATTGTATAGTCAGTGAGCCATGAACAGATGTTCGCATTTCAAGTAAAACTGGTTATTTTCGCTTAATTTCAACTATAAAGTGAAAGTGAACAGGGAAAGCAAAAAATACATTATAATTTTTACCTTTTGAACATTAAACAATAAAATAAAAAGCGTAATATAACACATAAATTCTAAACAACAAATAATAAAAGGCCTACAAACTAAACTTAAAAAAAACTTAAAAATAAATTATCTGAAATAAGGGGTCCCCCCGCGGCATAGTGCCAAAGATGCTGGCAGCATTTCTTCGCTGTATAGCAATGCTTATGCGTTGAGCGAGGAAGCTGCCAGCCCTTTGGTCACCAGTGGTGTCCACTAACCTTTTAGCAAGTTCTTTGAAGAACTCTTGGGCCCTGGGACCCCACGGACCGAGGGTCTCTACACCGAACGGAAGAAAGTTGTATTCGGTGCCGAAACCCCTATATTTACCTTAGCCATTTCGGCCGCCTCAGCAGCCGCACCCACTCTGGTGGAAGTTCCGTGGAGATGGGAAGGGGCCAACGTGTCCACACAGGTGGCGTCCCACACTAGTACACGTCCCATCTTCCACGGAATCAAAGACATTCCATCCGGTCTCTTGCCATCGTCTCTGAGAATGCCGGGAGGCTCTAGTAGCACCGGCACGTTGACGGTGGCAATAATAAAATTGCATGTTGTATCTTGGTTATTGAGCAACAACTTCAGTTACATTACCGTACATACATTGTACCGAATATCCAAATACTGACCCAGACATTACGCTCAGAATGAGTATATCAAGAACCCGCTGTGCGTTCAAAACTATAAACGATTTTGCATCGTATTCGTTGGACATACGTTTGTACATGTTTTAGAGACATGTCAGTTCCTAGAAACCTGCGGCGCATACTGGGCAAGTTCGTTACATTTGCCAAAGCGAAATTAAATTAAATTACATTTGAAGATGCTTTTCGCTTCGCTTACAGTATACTAAATTTTAAATAAGTGCTTTATAACCCAGTCGAGGAAGCAAAACTTAGAAATATTGGTAACTTTGATGAAATTTGGTACGAATGTTCATTGATGGTCTTGTTTTCGTCTCCCAAAAGTTCTCAGGCCAGGACCTTCAGAGCCGCCGCTATCTTGGTAAATGTACTCGATCCAGAAGATATTCGCATTTTGTGCGAAATCTACGTACCCTATTAAAATATGGTCAAGGGCAACATTGAAGCTTAGTAAATTCTGCAGTAACCCGTAGTACATAACGAGACGAGAAAATACGTCTTCGTGGAGTAAAATGCATCCATAATGTGAGATTGTCCGTTAATGTCCTTCTAGGGGGAGAATATCTGAATTTGAAGCTTACAATAATTTCAAATTTACTTAGATTTACACAAACATTAGGATAATATGAGCTATGTTAATATTAACATTTTACTCAATTACGGATAAACCAGAAAGAAGAGTAATGGTTTAAATAATCAAGTAATGATATTTTGCTGCCATCTCCCAGTCAAGATGCTTGATGGATTCCGATAATTGAAGTTGTGTTAAATTTTATCCTAATTCCACCTAAGTGTTTATGCGTATCGAGTTTAAGAATATTCAACATGGCGGGCGTGAGAGGGCGTCAAGTCTGAAATCATAACTTTGCTTCTAGCACTTATATTATCAGGCGGATTTCAATAGACATGACAACAGAAGATAGCCCAGGACCGCGCCAGTGCTATACACTATAAAATAAATATAATTGATGCGGAACGTACTACAAGGACTTTTTTTTTTGAACCATGACTGTGGCTTTATAGGCCGGGCACAATAAAGCGATAGGAGTGCGCGGTTGGAGAGTAGCCTGGGGAAAATCCAGGTCAAAACCTCCGGCATGATCGCGCGTGTGGTTTGGATCACTGGAATACTCTAAGAGTTTGCGCTCCAGTGAGATTGGTTGAGCGGTTTCAACCGAATCTGAGGTGTGAGTGGAATCGAGCTACATGGTATTAAGAGGTAGCTATTACGAGGACGTCATAATATAAGACCAAGAAGGATTTTAGGGCATAAATGGGACCAAAATGCAAGTAACAGCTGTCAACTTCATTACATATACACACAGAAACCTCTGTTTACATGTTTAAAATTTGATGGAAAGGACCATAGGGATCTACATTCTACATCTTTAAGTATTAAAAAATCTTTACATAAGCATAAATAGGTTAGAGGCTGATATTTTCTACTTACCTAGTTCCTTAAATTCTTAAGTTTTGTTTCATTGTATGTATATAAAATTATTTATTGCACATGAAATGAATTGAATTCTTTATTGATAACCTAAAAATAAAAGTAATATTTCTGCATTGTTTTCTAATTTAGCTATCATGCCGTCAATGCTACGTAAATAACTATATTTTAAAATAGTCGTATTTTAAAAACTAGTAATTAATTAAAGTTCGAACTTCACACAGTTGGTTAGAGTATTAGAGGCTATATTTTCACAAAAGTTCAGTGAAATCGACCAAACGGCTTTTACCGAACATTTTGTGCGGGTCTTTGTCTTTCACATTGACCTTTGTGTTTGCTAGCAAGGGATAAACAACATTTTTGTTCAGTTTTATTCGTAATTCGACAACCGCTTTAGCCTAGTTGGTAGTAACCCTGGCTACGAGGCTGGAGGTCCCGGGTTCGAAACCGGTCAGAGCATTTATTTGTGTGATGAGCGCGAATATTTAATACTGAGTCTTGGATGTTCTAGGGTCATACTTAGTTTGAAAAAACAAAAGTCGTCCCTCCTGTGGTCAATAATTAACGGCTTATGTGCATGTTAGCTATGTTTTTATTACAGTGATTTATAGAAACGGAGACACTGTTTATGCGGGTTGCTGGTCCAATACAAAATTAAGCTTGGTAGCCCTTAACTCTTGGTATGTCCACAGAAAAAACGCGAACCTAAATCCGTGTATGACCCACTAGGTATTTAAGTATATGCGCGCAGCCCGAGCATATAGAATACGGCTACGGTATCCTCTGCCTGTCGTAGAAGGCGACTAAAAGGGGGGTCAATGGGGTCCTAGACGGTAGTTGGCTACGATCGTCCATATAAACATAGCGGGACCCACATAAGTGGACCCTAGTGCGTTCCGTTGGAGACCTCAGAGCCGTCCTAAATGGTTTGAGAAGGACGATCGGGGGTGTTTTAGTCGGTGCAAACCCGATATAATCACCGCGCCGCCCCTGCAGAGGTACCCATAAGGGATTTACCTCCGTCCAAAAAAAGAAGAGAAAGGTATTTAATATATCTGAAAATTCATTCTAACGCCTTCACAATGAAGTGTCATTTATTTCTGAGCACCTTGTTTGCTTGGATGTATCTGATGGCGACTATTACTTAAAGCCGTCGTGTCCCGGCGAAAAAAATATACAATAGCATAGTTTTGTAATGATCCCTGGGGTCCTTGGACCAGTAGTAGACGACGGGTTAGCTACTGAATGAACTACTGACTGAATGACTACAAGAAACACTGGGAAACTCAAAATAACTTTTTATAGACTAGTGAAGGCAAAAAAAGTCGTTTTTGGGAAATTGTATAAAATTCTACAATAAAATTCCAAGACACATTACTGTACTTATGGATTCTAAATTTAAATCTGTCGTGAAACAGACACTTGTTTCAAAAGCATATTATAAGATAAACGATTATATCATGGATAGGGATGTTTGGCAGTGATAGCGTCCCGCACAAGTAATCTAGCACAGAAATATTTTGTGTTTAATATAAAAAAATATGTATGTATGTTTTGTTTTTGAATTCTGTAGTATTATGATACTGTTATTTTATATACATTGTATATTGTTTTGAAAAAATGACACCTCGCCGAGTTTCTTACGCCGGTTCTTCTCGAGGCAGAGGTTTATTTTATGAACCGGTGATAGTTTTTTGACATTCATAATGTATGTAACATGCCTAAATTGGAGAATAAATGATTTCATTTCATTTCATTTCAATGCTTATCATTTGTGACACTATTAACCTACTCAATCTGATTTATTTATGGTACCAATTAATTTAGAAACCAGACGAAAAATCGTGATCAGAAAACCTTTACGATGTACTTAAATGATAAAAGCATCCAGTAAACGTGTCAAAACATCGATTGTTACTTATTAAACGCGTTACTTTGGTTTCAAGGAAATCGTAAATCCTTAATGGATTTCCCTTGTTTCTCCTGATCATGTGTTGAGAGAAAATATACGAATTCGTATTTTCGTTGAAACGCCAAAGAAGACGTAATGAAGGTTTGATAGCCAATAAAACCATTAGTGATGTTGGTGTGTTGTTGCTATGTTTTGGATTAAGAAAATAAGAACATTACAACAAAGAAATATTCACATCTAGATATATTTCAATTAAACCATCACAAGTTTGTTTCTGCAATTAAAGCAAGTGTTAAATCTTAAGTTTATTTACTCCTTGTTAAACATATTAATGGAAACTGTAATTAAGTCATTTCTTTTTATTTTATTTTATTGTTATTATTAATTTTTATCTTCCATGTTCTACTCTTTCTAAATTCGAATGATTACTTACTGATTGGTTCAATAGATTTGCTTTTGCTGCATGTTGTTTATAGGTACCTACTCAGAGCAAAAATGTAATTAACTCTTGGTAGAAACTGTTTTGGCATATGTACAAACTACATTTTTACCTTATATGTATGTGTAATATAACGCTGTTTGTTTCCCATTACAATAAATAAAAATAAAAAAAATTACGTGAGCCACAAATTTAGAAATAATGGAAAAATTTAAAAATTCAGGCACCGAGCAGGATAGGATATTATAGCTCAGTTGGCTAGAGCGATTGACCGCGAGTGCCGGGAGGTCGCAGGTTCAAATCCTGCTCGGTGCCAGAATTTTTCCTTTATTTCTAAATTTGTAGTTTACGTTAGCAGCGGTACTGCTTAATACAAAATTAGTTACGTGAGCCATTCAACTTTTTCATGAACATAATTTTCAGACACTAGATTTAAATGCAGATTTTTGAATACTTGGCCCTCATTTCATATTTTTGTATTGTTATTTAGATAGAGGTTTAATTGCAGTATCACTTCATATAGTTTTGGTAATTAACGAACCACAGGTCAACAACAAACATATCTATAAATCGAGTAACTTAGTGGTCTTTGGATGTCTCACCATTTGTACGAAAAAATGGCTTTTACCACTGTGTTACCCACCTTTTACAGCAATATGTCAATATTTAAGTATTTTTACCTATAAATTCATTACGTTCAGGTACTATTTCTAAATCCTGTTTTTACAGTAATTCAATACATATCATAGATTTTTTTTTGTAATAGAATACTGGTCTTGAAAAAGTAGAATGACCCACTTACCTATGACGGTAAAACAAGTGAATTGTCTTAGATCGCAGGTATTTGACGATAAATATGCGATTTGTTTATTATCGCCTGTGTTAAGTTCAAAAAAATTATGTCTCCTGCTGGCCAGGAAGGGAGATTTTCCGCGCTCGAAGCGTGCATTAATTGCCACTTTATTTATTTGCGTTTAATTATATATATGTGTAGCGAGTATGAAGTTCTGCGATGGAAAAGCGACCATCTTCTGTACTTTATTGGTTTTATGTAAAACGTTAATTTAAATCCTGTAAGACGGTGTAATTTTTGCCATAAATAAATAAATGTTTACTAACAAATGCTTATTTTAGGTTTCTGCTAGGTATTGATCATGATACAATAATAACTATGACAATCCGGTACATCGGTTAGTAGTGTGGGTGACACGAGCTACGGCATCAGCCTATCGATGGTATGTGGACGTAAGTGTGAGTGTGTCGTCGACAGTGACGTCACGGTGTCACGAATCCAATCCGGACCTTGTTTCCATAAACCATTTTCTTCACAATAGCTCAATTTACGAACATTTACAAACTAAAAGCACTTTACTGTAATTAGTAACATAAAACTAATAAAAATAAATAAAATAAAATAAAATTAAAACGTATCTAGCCTAACCTAGGTAAGGCTACGTTAGGTCCCCCAAGTCTGATCCCTGCGGAACGGTGCCCATAAGGCTGGCTGCATTCCCCCGTTGAATGGCGATGCCTATTTTTTGTCCGAGGAATGAGCCAGCCATAGGGTCACGTGTTGTTTCCAAAAGTCTCTTTTTTAAGTTTTGGAACAGAGAATGGGCATCTCGACTCCACGGTCCTAAAGTCTCCACTGCGAAAGCCGCAAATATGTGATTGTGCGTTAGATCAGCATAGCATAGCTCAATTTATTTACCCAAATTGACCATTTAGCAAAATACGATTCCGTATCACGACTAATTAAATAAGAGGTAAGGCACGCGGCTTTCAATCCGGGGGTCATTGGTTCAAACCCCGGCGTACACAAACTGGGGTTTTAAAAAAAGTTATGTACGAAATATCATTTGATATTCAACTGGCTATCGGTGAAGGAAAACATCGTGAGGAAAAGGATCTAATTCCCACAAGGTGAAATTTTCCATCTGGCTTGGCCAGATGGCAGTCGTTTTCTTAAAACCACTTCCTACGCCAAATCTCGGGATTTGGTGTCGAATTTGGACTCCGGTCTCCATAGGACACAACCGGGAAAATGATTGATTGATTGATTGCTATTCTCTGTCTCGTTTTGTGACTACAACGCAGACATTTCATTTGCTTATGTGTCTAGTTTTAATCAGTAATTTTAATATTGTCATAATAATATGACGCTAACCTAATGCCTCCATTCTCATTTCACGAAATCGCGTAGTCTGTCACTGTTTTAGTAGTTGTCCGCTGGTGCTAGTTGCGACTTGTGACAGACCACAGATATTTGAAGATTGTTTAAGGTCGCGTTCATGTTCTTGTCTGTTTAAATTGTGTTGTGTTGTTATGTTGTTTGTGACTTTAGTGTATTTTGTCTTTCGTGGCTTCTCGTGGTCCCAAAGGAAGACCAGCGCTAGCCAATGGCTAGCACTATGCTGATTTGGGGCCATTTCGTGGCTATTTTCTGTATCTTGGTGTTATGTTAATTTGTACTGTGTCTGTGCCACGAATAAATGTTTTTTCTTTCTTTCTTTTCTTTCAAAATGCTAGGAGTATGATGAGTCGTTTCTAAAGTCATTGTCGAATCATGATTATCTACACAAAGTTAGGATAAACCGGCGAAAACATTGATCAAATAAGACTCAGATCCGATATCGGTTTACGATTTTTACAAAAGTTTACTCCGATAATCGTTTCCTTTAACAATATTTGGGTCATTCTACTTTTTCATGATCAGGTTTCTATAGGATATAGTAATAGGATTTCGAAATAGTACCTGAACCTAATAAAAGGAATTTATAAGAAAAAATACTTAAATATTAACATATTGCTAAAAGGTGGGTAACGCAGCGGTAAAAACCATTTTTTCATACAAATGGTGAGATATCCAAGAACCACTGAGTTACTTGATTTATGGATATTAGCTGTGGTTCGTTAATTACCAAAACTATCGGAAGTCATACCGCAATTAAAACTCTTTCTAAATAATAATACAAAAATATGAAGTGAGGTCCAAGTATTCCAAAATCTCCTTTTTAAAAAAAGTGTCTGAAAATTATGTACATGAAAAAGTAATGAAACGACAAAGATGAAAAAAACCAAAATTTCTGAATATTCGCATTGTAATAACAAATTTTAAAAACGACACCGCCAGAAATTGTTCATGGTCTAAGAAAACAGGGTCTGACAGTCCGGATCGTGACACCAGTGACGTCCGCATACCATCGATAGGCTGATGATGACGTAGGTCCTGTCACCCACACTACTAACCGGGCAAATATTCAGCGTTTTACGGCGGTTTATTTTTACATCTGTGGCGTATTTAGCCCTACATTAAAACATCGTTGTCGTTTCATTAAATATTATTAAAGGCGACGATGATTAAAGTAAACTTTTGTAAAAAACGTAAACCAATATCTGGTCTGTCTTATTTGATTAATGCTTTCGCCGGTTTATCTTAATTTTGTGTAGATAATGGTGAGTCGACAACGACTTTAGAAACGAGCGTTTCAAACGCTCGGAGAATCGTCCAACTGATGCACCGGTATGCCATACCTGACGCGCTAATATTTTAATAATTATGACATTATATTATCTTAATGATTATTTTCATAACTATGATATTAGATGTTGACGTTAAATTTTCCTCTTGACATTCATATTTTATTCTAGAAACTGTCTAGATTATACTATTTTTTATGTTTTTATTTTACATATTGACGATCTTTCTGTGAATTTATTATACTCTTTTTTGACATACATTATTGTAATTCATTTCTTTTTTTTAATTTCATATGCATCAATAAATTGCTCTGAATAGTAATAATAATTATATAACTGACTATTCAAAAGTGCTTGTTGCTAGGCCTATTTGAATAAAGAATATTTTGAGTTTTGAGTTTGAGTTTATAGTAATGACAGGTTAACCCGTCGTCTACCGGTCCCTGGGATCCCAGGGATCATAACAAACGAATGCTATTGTTTATTTTTTCGCCGCGAGACGACGGCTTATTGTTAACTATACAACGTAATGTTTCTGAATCATAACAAAGGCGTTGTACAATGTACAATTTTGGATGACGATAAAAAAAATGAGGGGCTTAATGGTCCAGTGTCCAATAAAGGAGCGGAACTTTTGTAGGATTATCCCTCTTTACCTAACGTCATGCATAATTTAACGTGCCACTTTACTGTCGACCCTCATCTACAGCCGGTAGAGGAAACAGTGGATTACCATCTAAAGTATGATTTTGCATACGTGTCTGCACGTATGCTTTGAGCAATGTTTGACGTAGGTAGTTTTAGAAAGAAAGAAAGAAAGAAAGAAAAACATTTTGTTCGTGACGATACAAACATAAAATATAGATAAATAAACGTAATTTAAAAAAAAGGAATCGCCACAAAAAGGTTTCGCCTCAGCGTAATGCCGACTCGGAGCTGGCGCTGATCTTCCGGCGAAACCTAGGTCGTTAATGACGGTGTGTGTAGCACGCTTCGCCTAAATGTTCGTTTTAAGGATGATTCACACTAGACCGTTCCGTGTCCGGGCCGGCCCGTTTTCTATGACAAAAAATCAACGGCCGCCCGGCCACGGACGGGCCCGGTGACGCTCAGTAACGGGCCGGCCCGGACACGGAACGGTCTAATGTGAATCATCCTTTAATGTTCAATGTTATAAGTAATTCAACCGTATTTTTGGATTATTTGTTCTTACTTTGCTGCCTTAGAACATGCGCATTGCTCCCACGCGCGTACTGCCGGTAATCGGACGATGATCTCATAGTCGTTATAAAAAAAAAACTGTTTATTGCGACACTTAAAAAAGACAGGTAGGTATAATTACAATTTGAAACGGGATATTTACCATGTATATTTGTATTTTTGAGTTCCCGATATTTCGGCACTGTTGCAAGCGCCATTATCAAGGATTGACGTGCTGCGATTTTTAGTTGTGGTCTACCCACACACCATAGCGATCTACCCCCTTCCTGGTTCGCTTTTTTCCCACAGTGGTTCGTAATTCTAATGTAAATGACCATGTAAGTTTGAAATCTTATATTAGGTAGGTATTAATTTAAAT
The DNA here is from genome assembly GCA_963556455.1 of Epiblema foenella. Lineage (NCBI taxonomy): Eukaryota > Metazoa > Arthropoda > Insecta > Lepidoptera > Tortricidae > Epiblema > Epiblema foenella. The sequence continues at coordinate 2,823,574 of OY747106.1, forward strand.
TACTTAGAAACTTATCGTAAACTTAACATTAAGTACCAAGTAAGTAAGTATTAGTAATCGCAATGGGTACCAATCTCAGCCTTTGCCAGACAGTTTCTGTCTGGCAAAGGCTGAGATTGGTACCCATTGCCCATTGAAAAAAAAGTTAGATTTAGGTATAACAAATATTTGTCGCTATCAATTTTGCCACGATGTTTTAATAAAAACGTTTGGTATGGAAATATTACATTATTGTCGAAGCCGGGAAGGAGGCATTGCATGGCTGACTATTAGCTTTAAACGGACTCGTGAGCTCGTCCGTTTAATTAGTACAAAGACTGAAATTGCGATTCCGTACAAGGCTTTTCTCAAAAAATGGGGGAAATAAGACGAAATTTGAATTAAGCTTTGATAAACATAATCTTAAAACGTTTAAAGCTTAATGCTTTCCAGCCGTTTGCAGAATCGCAAGTATATTTTATACCGATTTTCGCATTTGCATCGGCTGTATACAACTTGTGCCTTCTCTTTATATGGCCATTTTACTTTTTTGAAAAGATTGAAACTCTTTTAAAGTAATTTATATGTAACCTAGCCTAACCTAACATTTAAGGAGCAACCATGGAATGTTTTTTTTTTATTTTTTAACGATGTTTGTACTTGACTGTACTTATGTTCACCGCGACAACTCTTCACTCCGCAATACTACTTTAATCACTATTGCACTTCACTGTACTCTTCTATTTCACTATTACTCTCGGTTGCTTACTTTTGTTTATTGATTTGAGCTTGCAGGCGACTTGACCACATGAATTCAGAAAAAAACTCGTTAGCGAGTTTGCGCTAAGGATATCGGCATCTAGTGACAGTTTCATGAACTAATTTTGATATATACACAATTATATTAAACTTCCGTAGGCGACATGTGGCGTGCGAGATAATTCTATGCCTTTATGACATATAACGACATCTATTAGGTTTTTCAAACATCTCAAATCTCAACAAATGACCATATACTATGTATATACTTTACCTTCTCGTATGTAGCGAGTAACGTTCACTTTGCCGGTCATTTCTGAGATTTTTTTAATATCCTTACGCACGCTCGAAAATGTTACGTAATACACATTAACAGAGATACCATTTCACTGGAATAATGAATGAATGAATGAATGAGCAGAAAATTGAAGCATAAAGCTTTTGAGGTTGACGACCGCCTTAGCCTAGTTGGTAGTGACCCTGCCTACGAAGCTGGAGGTCCCGGGTTCGAATCCCGGTCAGGGCATATATTTGTGTGATTAGCACGAATATTTGTTCCTGAGTCTTGGATGTTTTCTATGTATTTAAGTATCTATTTATCTATATAAGTATGTATATTCGTCTTCTAGTACCCATAGTACAAGCTTTGCTTAGTTTGGGACTAGGTAGATTTAAGTTAAATTGTCCCGAAATATTTTTTTTTTTGTGAGATGTTCAATATTTTGAACATGGAATTTGAATTGTTATCGTAGTGGAAAAACTTATTTTATTTTTTAATTTATTTACAACACAAATATTCGCATATTCAAGTTACAAATGTTATACACGTAGTGTACTTAGAAACATTAACACATAGACCTGGAGGTTCATTTTTCTAAAACAAATTGTTAAACAATATATATTATGACTAATAAAACTAAGCTAAATTGCATCGGTCCTCGACGCAGTATTCATATCTGTCTAAAGTACGTTTTAAAATAAAAGAGATAAATGGTAATAATTGTGGTGGTGGTAATTTACTAAAGAAACCCCCGGAATATACTAAATAATGTAAAAAAAAAAAAACGTTTATTTAAAATAAAAGTTACATGGCAGCTTAACCTAGAACCCGCCAAACTGTATAACAGTTTGTTGGCGGAGACACGCTCTCGTTGCAACTATGCCTATATATATTTATATTGTTACGCTGAGGTTAGGTATTCGACGGATTAGGTACAAGCCTTATCAATTATCATTATGCAATGCAGATAACAAGACCTCCTTTGCCTTATTTTTAAATACCATTTTTGACATATTTGAGTCTTCTATAGCTAAACTATTGTGTAATAATCACACACCACGATACTCTGTTTTGCACCGAGGGAGTACTGGGTTTGTTTAGCCGCCCCATAAATCCACTCGTTCACCGATATTTCAATTCAGGTCATGCGGTATATCAATCTACGCCACTACTTCTGTCAAGACCCCTGTAATGTATAGCTCAATTTCTCCCAAGTTAAGATGACCACTACAAATGGAACGGCTACCTCCAAATTAATTGTGGTCTAGGATCCTTTGCACAAATTTGGGGAAATTATTCATCTATTTTACTGCGGCTAGACGTTGTTTGTTATAAACAGAATATTTAAGGCCATTTCACTAATATAGCAGTCGAAATTTTATTCTCTCGCATGAGAGAGATAAGAGATAAGATAAGAGATAATTTATTTGTCAAACATGAGTAATTTTACATAATGGTCACAGGTTTATAATAATGTCCGTCATGTTTTGCCTTTCGGCGTACAAATTCAAATTAACAATATTAACAATAATAAAATAGTAATTATTAAGAAATCAAATTAAATTAAATAAATACATTAAAAAAACTTACAAATTATCATCATTATAAAAAGTCATTAATACTATAGTAACATTTTTGCAATAATATTTCCATCACCCTTTTCTTAAACATGTCAATAGTACAATTCCTAATTTCTAACGGTATCTTATTATAGATTTTAGGTTTTAGACCAAATACACTTTTATTTAGTAGGGCAGTATTGGTGATTTGGCCTATTATCCTGTCATTATCACGTGGTCTGAGATAGCTGCACTATGACGCTGAAATCGGTCAGGGTTATTTTTGGCAAATACAGCTACTTTGTAGATATAAATTGAAGGAAAAATGTCAATAACTTATACAATACGCTCTTTTCTTGAAGGTTTCAAGGTCATATCGGTCCGGAAATACCGCAGGCGACAGTTCATTCCATAGTTTGGTTGTGCGAACTGTTTGGAATAACGGAAAACACAACGTAGAATATTTTATTCAAATTAACAAAATAATTATCAGATGACATCAAAGGTATGTTTACACTTCTGCACTTTTTTTTAATACAACGCCGGTGGCAAACAAGTGTACGGTCCACCTGATGGTAAGCGGCCACCGCAGCCTACAGACGCCCGCAATACCAAAGGAGTCACGTGCGCGTGGTTGTGCGAGGCAGGAAATTTCTTGAAAAGTGCACAGTTTTGGACTGCGAACCATCTAAATGGTGAGGATGGAAATGCTGACGCGTAGGACGATGACGAAAAGATGCGGCAGGGATCATTCCAAACAATTCCTCGGAGCACTCCCCGTGATACAACCGATAGAAAATGCAGAGTGAGGCTACATCTCTACACAATGCCAAGGAGTCGAGCCGATCAGAAATACTCTGGCAGCCGACGATTCGAGCTGCTCTCCGTTGACTGCGATCCAGAGGGAGAAGCTGGTACTGGGGTGCCCGTGCCCATAGATGAGAGTAGTGTTCATCATTAAACTGAAATATTGAGAGTGCGGCGAGTCAGACTGCCCAGAGCTTGTGTGCCGGTCTGGTACGTCTGTTTGTCCCTGACGTTATCATAGGGCCTACCGCGAACCGTAGACGAAGTTTTCCCTACTCCCGACAGAGAGGGTGAAGCGCGGTGGACAGGTCAGGTGGTGGTGGATAGGTCACTGGTTCAGATCCGGTTCGAAGGACCATGAAGCGCGGTGGACTGTGATTTGGTGATTTGTATGGGCTGGATTTGTCGTGGAAACAAATAAAAAACCTGGAGACGTGTTTCGCGTGTATTTTGCCGGGATCGCCGGTATGAGAGAGAGAGAACTACAAAAATGTTTCTATTTATATTAAACTTATGTTGGTGTTGCCAACAGAGGGTACACTTCGTTTGTGGTTCGCGGTAGCCCCTCAGGATAGCTCTCAGGCCTCACTGACGCGCCTTATTGGCGGCAGTGTCGCGTAGGAATATGCCACTTCTTTGTTCTCTCACACTGTTAAGTGTACTCTTGACATCAGCTACTGATTTGGATATATTTGCGTGGCAATGGGCGACTGTGTGCAGTGAATGTCTGAGATTTTGTGAGAGGATGACTGATATTTGTACCAGTGTAAAAATTGTCTCTTATAATTTTAATGTAATTAAACATGGCGCATGAATTAATACACTTTAATATTTTGTAAATGTATTTTTAACAAATTAAAAACAAAATGGTTTAACTACAATAAATAAATCGAGAAATAGGAAGCACCGATCAAAACAGGAAGTACCTTGAAGAGTTATGGACAAATTTCGTTATCCTTTCTTATTATAAAATGGATGCTAAAAGTTTCCTAATACCAGAGAGTTTAAATTCCAGGTAGGGACGAAAATCTCAATCAAAGTTTGAAGCTTCTGAAAAGTATTTTAACACAGCTTGGAACTTCGGAAACGTGACAAGTAGTTGAAATATTAACGCTGAAAACATTTTGCCGGTATCGATTCTGGCAAATTGCTTTTGGGAGTAGATAATATGTAAGTATTAATTTAAGTACAATAGATTAGCTTATCTCAGTAGAATACTCAAGCGAATGTTTCCCATAACTAGCTATTACAAATATATTCTTGAGCTGTGAAGTAGGTGCGGGCTGAATAACAGCGCTGTCCAGCCGTCCAGGCTCACAGCATATGCTGAGCCCGAGCCTATTGTCGCAATTACTTTTAATTTATTTTAATGTACCTACCTCTATTATTAATTTCTGTTTCTTTTATTTCTTGTTTTTATTTTGTGTAACTTGTTTCTGGCGATAATAAATCTCTTTGTATTTATTTATTTATTTATAATTTTTTGAGTAGTTTAGATATTATATCAGTTCTAGCTTTTGCACGCGACCTCGTCTGCATACACTTCCACTGCCTATTTCGAGGATTATTCCTCAAGGGATGATTTTCGAGATAAAAAGTATGATTCAGGTTAAGCTTAGCTGCTTTTGCGTGATTGAGTAACAAACATTCAAACACCTGATCATCTAAACACATAAAACTAAAATAAAATTTAAAATTTATTTCAAATAATAAATAAAGCTATTTTTTTTCTAAACTTAACTACTAATCTTAAATATAAAAGATTTAAATATATTAGTAGAATAGTCTACGTGGTTAGTGTTTGTTTTTCTTCTGTATTGTATATACTCATGTGTGTTTTCTGTGTCTGTGAATAAATGTTTCTTACTTTATTTCTTTCTTTCATAAGACCATCCGGCTTTCCGTATGCTTATTTGCCACCGACGCGGCATAAAAAATACTAAAATATGCTGAGATGGTACCGTTTCGAGATAACACAACTTTTTTGTTTATTTTTATATTCTATTTTTTGCTGTATTAATTGTTGTCTTTGTCTCGAATAAATATTTCTTATAATATGCGCTTCTTCCCGTTTATTCTCACATTACAATAATTAAAGTAACTAGATTTTTTTAAATGTTATAGGGGGCAAACGAGCAGACAGGTCGCCTGATGGTAAGCGATTACCGTCGCCCATAGACACCTGCAACACAGATGAGTCGGAAGTGCGTTGCCGGCCTTTCAGAAGGGAATACGCTCTTTTCTTGAAGGTTTGAAGGTCATATCACTCCAGAAATACCGCAGGCGACAGTTCATTCCATAGTTTGGTTGTGTGAACTGTTTGAAATAATGGAAAACACAACGTAGATTATTTTATTCAAATGAACAATTATCAGATGACATCAAAGGTATGTTTACACTTCTGCATTTTTTTTAAATACAACGCCGGTGGCAAACAAGTGTACGGTCCACCTGATGGTAAGCGGCCACCGCAGCCTATAAACGCCCGCAACTGGGGTGCGGGGGTAGGTGTGCTCGCCTAGGTGTGCGGCGCTGGGCTACCGGCACAACTACCCAAGTCTTTCTTGCACGTCCTCGTCGCCCCTGATTCTGCCGCCGCAGGTCAGGGGCGAGTCTGCTCCTCCAGGGAGCGGACCGTGCACCCTGGAAATACTAGCGATCTTAACGAGCGCCGCACTCTGACCATCTACCTCGGATCGCTAGTAGCTAAGTAAGAAAGGCCATACTCCTCTGGAAGTCCCACCAGTTGAGTACTCCTAAACCCCCTTCCTGTGTTCCCAATTTCTCCTTCCTCTCCTTTCCCCCTGTCAATACATCCCCCCCACTTTCCCCACCTTTTCCAGATCTCCAATACCTTTTCCAATTTCCCCTCCCGGATTTATTTCCACGGTTCTGCCGGGGGTCGTAGGTGACTTCGGTGGACTATCCTCACCTACCTGCGTTTGTCCTGCGCAGTTGAGCGTCGCGAGCCGGGATGAAGGAAGCCTGGGGGGTTGAGCTGATCGGTAGTCGGGGTTAGTTACTACCGTGACGCAACACGCCCTCTTCGGACCCGATTTCAGGCGAAACGGCAGCCCTGTGGCCGGCCACCACATGGGTAATGGACACGCGTCCCGTACGGTCGAGGTGGTACGGTCCGCAGGCTAGATGTGGGGGGGGTGTTCTCTGGGAGAACACATGGGACTCAGCCATGCTGACGGAGCAAGGGCTGGCGGAACACCTGGGACAGATAGGATCGTCTGACCCAGCCGCCAGTCTGCAGCACCCGATGTCGCGCAGGAGTGCCACCCCGCCACATCTATACCTCTTGGGTATTCCTGGTGTCCTAATGGACATCCCCAAAGGTGCGGGCTCCACGGAGGGTGGGAAGCTCGAGAGGTGAAGTAAAAAGACAAGGAATCATGGACAACACCAGATCCCCAACCCCACAAAAGGTAGACGGCGCAGCTCCCGCTGTACCCGATACCCAGACAGGTGCAGGCGCTGTGAACACAGTACCTCCCACCAACACACGTGCCTTCAGGGGTGCGCAAGACAAATCAAACGCACCTGGCGGCGGCGCTGTGCATACAGTACCGCCGCACAGGTCAAAAAAGAACCCGTGGGGCAGGAAGGCAGCTGGGAAACCGGTAGCCAAGAAGGCCCCTTCAAAAGCTGACCAGGTACAGGCGGAAGGCCGGACCCCGTCAGCTACACAGGGGGAAGTTGCGGAGGCCGTTCCGGTGGTGGAGAAATCTACCAATCCGGGGCAGGCCACCACAGCGGAACCCGTCACACAGGACGAGACAACCCTGCGGCTGAATGCTGGGTGGACTCTGCCGAAAAAGAAGGCGAAGAAGGCCAAGCGCGCCAAGCGCGTCGTGCCGGAGCCAAACGTCGCCACGGCAGGGCACCACAAGAAAAATAAGAAGCAGCGCCGCAGGGAAAGAGACAGACGATTAGTCCCTGAGACGACAGCCTCGGCGCCCTCGCTACAGCAGGGTGCCCCCCAGAAGGGACCGGCGCAGGCAGCAGCAGGACCTCCAGCAGCAGGCCGTACCGACCCCCAAAAGGGTTCGGCGCAGGCAGCAGCAGGAGCTCCAGCAGCAGGCCGTACCGTCCCCCAAGGGAAAGGGGCCAAAAAGACACCCGGTGGGGGGAGTACCCAGGTAACCCGGCCTTCAGCCAAAAGGGCGCGTCTCGACGAGACAATATCTCCGAGAGGCGAGCCCAAAAGGCAGAAGACCGGGCCTCCTGGGGGAACGCCCCGGATTGATTATGCGGAGGCTGTGAAGGCGGACCTGCTGGTGGCCATCACTACTGCCACAGCGGAACACCTGAGCCCGCAGCAATCCGACGAGGTGCAACAACAGATGCAGCGCCTCCTAATTAAGGAGGCGATGCAGCCTGGCAATAGCCAGTCCGAAGGACCACAGTTTCGTGGAAAGCCGGTGCTAGCCAACGGTTCCCTGAGGCTGTGGTGCGAGGACAAGGCTACACTAGAGTGGCTGAAGCGCAGCGTGAGTGCCATCACCCTTTCCGACGGTCAGGAATTGGTGGTAAGGCGCCCGAGCGAGCTGCCGAAGCGCGTGCGCATTGGCATCTTGCTGCCTGGGATCTATGACAATCCCCAGGAGGTGGCGCACACGCTGCGCTATCAAAACAAGTGGGCAGACGTCGATAGATGGCTGCTCCACAAATTTGACAGGCAGGCGACGGAGACGTTCGCCACACTCAGCATCCCTGAGACGGTGGTGGGACCCCTGATGGACCGCGGACGCCGGCTCAGCTTCATGCTGGGCTCGGTGTACGTAAAGTTCGAGGGGTCCCGCGGCAAGTACGTGGAGAACCCGCCGGCCGAAACCACCGCCCCAGCGGATGCAGGCACGACAGCCCCTCCTGCGGAGACTGCCACGGCGACGGTTGCCGCGACCGCAGTCGCGACACCTGAGCCCCTAGCTCCAGAGCAGACCATCCCCGCCTCCGAGACGGACGAAGAAGAGCTCCTTCTTCGCGACCACTCGGAAAGTGGGGAGGAATGCGCGGAGGAGCTAGGCAAGCTGGCGATCCGCAGGGACGAGGGCAAGGAGGAGGAGGAGATGTCGACGGGGGAGATCGATGACGATGTCGCCGTCCCCTTCTTCTCCAACATGTAGCTGCCTCCAAGCCAACCTCCACCACAGTCAAACCGCGACGGCTCAGATCCGGAAGTGGTTGGAGGTCAACACTACAGCCATCGTACTGATCCAGGAGCCGTGGGTCAGGAAGGGCACTGTCTGCGGACTCCGCAACACGGAAGGTAAGCTGACAGTACACGCAGGGCCGGAAAATCCCCGGGCTTGCATTTACACCACAAAAAACATACATGCGCATCCTCTAACAAGTTTCTGTTCCAGAGACCTGTGCGCCATAAAGGTGCAGAGAGCGCAGGACTCCAACCTTCAGGAGGTGGTGATAGCTTCTGCCTACATGCCGGAAGCAGATGACCCACCACCACATGACCTGACTAGGTTGATCAACTACTGCGAAGAGGCGAGACTCGAACTTATCGTGGGCACCGACTCCAACGCACACCACGCCCTCTGGGGCATGCCTACAGGGAACGACAGAGGTAAGAAGCTCGTCGAATACCTATTTACTACAAACCTAAATATAATCAATACAGGTTCAACACCAACGTTTGTGAACAGACGAAGCAAGACAATCATTGATCTGACACTGGCAACTGAAGAGGCATCGAAGCTCATCTCAAACTGGCATGTATCAAGTGAATTGTCATGCTCAGACCACAGGTGGATTCGATACGACATTCAGGTAAATACATTAGCAGTAGTGCCCAGAAGGAACCCTCGCAAAACAGACCGCGCCCAATATGCTGTGCGCATTAACCACTCTTTACAGCAGGCAGAGGGTCCACCTAAGATAATGGGCACTGCGGAAATAGAAAAACAGGTAAGATCCCTAACGGATACTGTTATGGACTGTTACCACCAGACATGCCCTCTATCCACCCCACCGACAGGCAGCGGCAGCAAAGCTAACTGGTGGGGACCTGAGCTGGAGAGACTTAGGAGGAAGATGAGGAAGCAACTAAACAGGGCAATGAACACTGGGGCAGACCAGGACTGGGATAACTACAAAGCGACCAAGTCCAGGTACAAAAAACGACTCAGATACAGAAGCACTAGCTCTTGGCGAAACTTCTGTACCAACATTGAGACCACTACACAAGCTAACAGGGTAAGGAAAGTTCTCTCCAACAATCCGGCCATAAATCTAGGATCCCTGCGCAAGCCAGACAACACCCTCACCAACTCACCCGGGGAAACTCAGTGCGTGCTGGTGCAGACGCACTTCCCGGACTGCGAGATATCGGGTCCAATCGGGTGGTCGGAGGAGGAAACCATCCCAACAGAGGAAGGATGGCGACTGGCCAATGAGGTAATTACACCCCAAAGAACACAGTGGGCAATCGACAGCTTTGACTCTTACAAGTCACCAGGACCAGACGGAATATTCCCCGCCCTGATGAAGTGGGGCGGAGAGAGACTAACCCAAAGAATCACCACCGTCCTGAGTGCCTGTCTGGCGCACATGTACGTGCCAAGACTATGGAGAGAGGTCAAAGTTATCTTCATACCAAAACCAGGTAAAGGAGACTACACGGACCCCAAGTCCTTTAGACCAATAAGCCTAACCTCCTTCCTACTAAAGACACTGGAGAGGCTATGCGACAGGTACCTGAGGGAGGAAGCGCTAGCCCATCTCCCCCTGCACCCAAATCAACATGCCTACAGTTCAGGTAAATCTACAGAATCCGCACTTCATGCGGTGGTCACCAAAATTGAAGTAGCGATCAAAAACAAGACTATGTGCCTGGGCACTTTCATCGACATCGAAGGTGCCTTCGACAAGACCAAATTCACCAGCATAACAGCAGCACTGGTAAGACATGGCGTCAATGCAGTTATGATAAACTGGATAAGGAACATGTTGAGTCAGAGAGTCATAAGACTTGGGGACGACAAAACAAAGCACGCACGAGTGGCAAAAGGATGCCCCCAAGGAGGTGTCCTTTCACCACTCCTCTGGAACATGGTAGTCAACGACCTGATCACCAAGTTAAACAACAGTCACCACTACGCCATTGGATATGCGGATGACATAGCGATACTCACGAGCGGTATCCACGCAGGTACGGTGTACGACGTCACCTGCTCTGCACTCTCTATCGTGGAACGCTGGTGCACCGACAACGAACTATCGGTCAACCCAAGGAAGACTGAGATGGTAATGTTCACTAACAAACGGAATCTCGGTAACTACCGACTACCCAGGCTGTTCAATACGGAGCTCCAACTGTCACCCGAGGTGAAGTATCTAGGTGTAATACTTGACAACAGGTTGAATTGGAGCAGTCACCTAAACAACAAAATCGAAAAAGCTACAGTCGCCTTCTGGCAGTGCCGTAGAATGGTAGGTAGAACATGGGGGCTCAACCCCAAAATTACTCTATGGCTCTATCAGGCAGTAATTCGACCAATGGTAAGCTACGGCGCCGTAGTGTGGTGGCCTCGCACCACTCTAACTACGGTCGAAGCTAAACTACAGCGTCTCCAGAGACTGGCATGCATGGCGACCACGGGCTGCATGAGGACCACACCGACTGCAGCCCTGGAAGCCATAGTGGGCCTACCGCCGCTACACCTCTTTATTAGGCAGGAGGCTCTAGCTTCCGCCATACGGCTTAAAAAACAGAAACTCTGGAGGTTGCCAAGGGTACCTCACACCGAAATACTATACGAGGCAATAGGCAAGGAACCTCTCATAGAGGCGACGAACGACACGATACCCAGGCAATTTGTCTTCGACAAAAAATACAAAATACAACTGCACGAATCCCCTCGAGAAGGTCTTAACCCCAGGGAGTTGAGAATCTTCACGGACGGGTCCAAGACAAGGTCAGGCACTGGATCGGGAGTATTCTCGGAGGACCTGAACATACACATCTCGACACCATTAGGAGCCCACAGCACGGTCTTTCAGGCGGAGTGTATGGGCATAATAATGGCTGCTCACGCAATCGTCTCTAGGGAGGTAAGAGGATACCCCATCCGCATACTTTCTGATAGTCGATCTGTGCTACAAGCCCTACAGAGCCACACAACAACATCAGGGCTGATACATGAGTGCCACAAGATCCTGACGGAGGTATGTACCGATAACGACATAACCCTGCAATGGATCAAAGGCCACAGCAATTCACGCGGTAATGACGCAGCGGATGCACTAGCCAGAGAAGGGTCGGACTCGAGTGTGGAGGGACCAGAACCTATAATACCTCTGCCTTCTGCATGGCTGCGTAGTACACTGCGACAAAACACCAAGGTAGAACACCAAAAATATTGGCACAACTTAGGTACCTGCAGGCAAACCAAGGAGGCCCTCCCGACAATCAACCCCGGATTGTCAAGGAGGCTGATGCAGCTGAAAAGGCCTACACTCCGCCTCCTAACGGGGGCCATCACTGGTCATACCCTACTAAACAAGCACCTTTTCACCCTAGGTGTTACAGACAGCCCTCTCTGCAGAGCCTGCATGGAGGACGAAGAGACAGCCGCCCACGTCATCTTGACATGCCCTGGGGTGGCAGCTTACCGGGCAAAACACCTCGGATCACCGAGGTCTCTACTAGAAGTCGTCGGCAACATCAAGGGTCTGCTAGGCTTTCTGGTGGAACTGGGTTGGCACGAGTAGTGCCACTGACCCATCACGCAAAATAGGCGCATGATTTGACGTCGAGTTGCGGAAACCAAGCCCGCGATTACCTATAACCTATAACCTAAACGCCCGCAACTCAATTGGAGTCACGTGCGCGTTGCCGACCCTTTATAAGGTTTGAGGATTCAATGTGTTGACAGCAGAAGGAAAACATTATTCCGTTGCAATAAAGCGAAAAATGTGTTCATCTCTCTGACGACAAATAATCCAATATACATAACCCGCCCACTGATTGCAAAGAAAAATTGAAACCCAGCTTCGAATTTTATTTAGAGTTGGACGAAATGAAAAGTAGGGCTTTTCATAAAATCCATATCTCTCGGATAGATCGTACTGGCTCAAAAATAATCGAGATGGGATAACATTCGGACAGATGCATCGGCTGACGACCAAACTAGAACTGCGAGTAATCACGTAACTTTTGTACTACCGTTAGGTAGATTTTAATGTCAAATTTTAACTGTCAGCGGGGTAATCACGTAACTTTATGTACTACCGTTAGATAGATTTTAATGTCAATTTTGAAGTATAAATTGCTGAGCTAATGTCATGTTTTTTGTACCCGACGCTAGTACATAATTGAATGAACGATTGAATGGAAATCCCATACTAAAGTGAGAAATTGATCAAATGATTGGAAACACGTAACTTTTTGATGGTTAAATTGTACGGTATAAATATGTCAATTACTGCGTGACAAAGTCATCGTCAGTCATCGTGTCTGTCATGTCATAACAATGAATTAAACAAAGATTTTGGTCATGATTTGAGTTTATTAATTAGTGAAAATGCCCCAAATTTCCTTGAAATGTCTTTAAAACACACGATCGAGTTTAAAATTCCCTAAGCACTTTAAATAAAACGAAAAGTAAGTAACAACAAATGTCATGGTCATGTGGTATTTATTTGCTCACATTCGTATTTACTAATATATTTGGTATTATTATGTGCTTCTTTTCAGGATGTACGTAAACCAGATTCCCCATCTCTTGGTGATGATGCGATACTGCAAGATGCAGAGTGGGAGAGATAAAACGAGGGAAACTATGAAGTAACATGAACCAAGCAATAGCGTGCCATATTATTCATCGCTGAAATATAGAAGTGTTAATTTATAAGTATGTACTTTTTCATATACGTGCCCCGCGTGTCGATTGTTGATTTATGAAAAGTAATAGGACGACATAAATTACCGACCCGTAGCTACCTAGTCTCCGAATCCTTTAAACATGAGTTTATTAAGTCCACTTGGGATGCTATTTCTTTCTTCCTTTGTAACCAGCATGTAATGTGAACCTTCGGTATGTACATAAGATATATTATATCCCGCGCCTCTACTTGCTTTCCCTAGCAAATAGAGTAATACTCCGGCGGATCCGCGCGGGTAGGCAGGTAAAGTAAGACAAGAGTTATACACAAATGTCAAATGTTTTAGATGATACAACGAGATTGCGAAGCCGTCGGTGTTGCTGGTGAGTTTTTAATTCCGCGCGGGTTTACTGCCAAGAAAAAATCCTACTCGCATGAAGAGAGAAGAAAGTTGTATAAAGACATGATGTTATTTCTTAATATATTTTTGTATTTTTTCCTTGTTGTTTACATTATTTAAATACGTAAATAATACGTTTCGTCATTCATTAGGTGTAAGCAGGTACATATGAATACACTATATTGAAACGGTGTGTATGCTATTGCATCGACTTATGTTCATTAAATTAAATTCTTCTTTAACTATGCAAATAGAAAGAAGAAGGAGTTTCATTAATACTCTTACTCTTTTTTTATTCAAACGGTACGAGTAGCGACGCGTGGGCAAATCTATAAACCTTGTGGGGTGTAGATAGATTACTATCAAGGCACATATCGCACCCAAAGCAGTCTATAACGCTAGCGCAGAGCAATAAATTTGGCAAGAACAAGAAGCCAAGGGACTTCATCAGTACCGATTGCGTAGTTGAGCTCAAAATACATTAATCTCGAGTAATGTAGATGCAATAATGTAATCCATGTGTGAAAAGATTAATATCACGTTATTGGTCATGATTATAATTTTATATGATATTTATTGTAAAATACAAGTGCTGCCCAACGTGTGCATGGATAGATTATAAAGACTGAGTTTCTCTCAATCACCTCTCAATAAAATAGCTAGTAATGTATATACAATAACTTATTCTACTTGACGCTAGATGTCTAAGTTGAACCCATTTCGTTTCATACAATAGCAACGGTAAAATCCGGTAGTCTTCTTCTAGCATTAAGAGGCTGGATAGCTACTTTAACTTTTAAAAATAATAATTTGACACGTCGTGTCAGTCAACATTTTAGAAAAAATTAGTACAACAAAATAAATACATTTTACAATTATTATGTAATATTTAGTCCAGAGCAATATTAAACACTTATTTGGTGAATGTCACGTATAAAAAACATTTTTGCATAATGGCTCGTATCGAATAGTTGGCTATGGTAGTTCACTTAAGTAACGACTTTATCTGCTACAACGCGCCAAGGGTAAGTAATTTTATTACATATCACTAATAAATAGTGTGCATGTTACAACATAACACCATGGCATAACTCATTATCATTAGCTGAATAGACGTCCATTACTGGTCATAGGCCTTTCCCGGAAAATGCCTTGATGATCGGTCGCGTGTCGTCCCAGGTCTTTTGACTTTAAGGTCATCAGGTCACCTCGTAAGGAGCCTTCACTCACTGCGTCATCCGATACGCATTCGTCACTCGAGAAGTCGCTGGCGTGGGTTAAGCAGACACCATAGCCTATGGACGCTATCGACTCCTAAACAATCACAAGCACGTTGCCGCACATTATTGAGTTTAGGATTCAGGGACAGGGATATGTAAATGCGTATTTTGGTATTATAAATTGCTGACTTTTGAGACTATGGAGCGTGGGTGATACTGATAATGGTACTGAGTCAAATAGGGAATGTCCTTAATATAAAATGTAGTATTCTTAGTTTCTACTGCTACTATAATATACATAATCTATAGCTAGGCTCATGATAATTCAGATGCTATTTCAAGATGTTCATACTATGCTCTAACTTCTTCTTTCAGTGCAATTGTGAATTGCGTATTTTTAGGCAACGTGTTAAAGATGACTATTTCTTTGATCAACACATGGTTATGATGATAATTGGATAAATTGAAAATCTATAACCGCCACCCTGCTGCCTGGTCCACAAGATCTCCTTACCTCAAGGCAAGTAAGTTTTTTTATTGAGTAATCTCTAAAATACAGTTTAAAACAACCAGAATAGGGATATTGTAATTTTAAAGGAGGTTACCTCATCAAAAGTACTCGTAATTTCCAGTGGAGCTATATCTCCTTCGTCGTTACACTCTTGACAGAATGGTTGTGGCCGTCTAACGTCTAAACACCTGGCACTTTCGTACAATGGGCAGTTTATTGCGGCCTTAATTTGATCAGCCCACCTCATGGGGCACCCGTCACGTGGTCTCGTGCCCACGACTATGCCCTGTAATGTGTCACATGCCGCTCGATCGACAGATGTCCACATCGTGAAGTGGAGCTACATAAGTGCCAAATTATTTCTTGCTTATTGAGTGGGGAGTTACGTCGTGGAATGAACAATACTTAATAAAGCGTATGTACCTATCTAGTTCTGATAGGAAACTGTTTTTAGAGCCTGTGGACGCTTTTCGTTTCAGGTATATTTCATGTGCTGCCAATAAGTCACAAAAACCGGTTAACTGCTTTCTTGAAGGACCAAACACACGCAACTTTTAGAGTTCCGTATTAAACAAGGAACTCTTATACAAAGTGCGAAAAGAGTCCGTTTTGTGACGCATTTCTCATACAGTTTTATATGGCACGTCACAAAACTGACACAAAATATTATATGGTAAATCGAGGACATTTTTAAAATGGAACCCTTTTTGAGTTTCGTCATGTCTGTCCGTCCGTTCGTCCGTTCGTCCGTTCGTCCGTTCGTCCGTTCGTCCGTCCGTCCGTCCGTCCGTCCGTATGTCACAGTCGATTTACTCGGAAATTATAAGCACTATAATTATGAAATTTGGTAAGAAAGTGTATTCTATGAACCGCTATATAAAAGTAATGTGATATTAGAAAAATATATTAAACGAGAGTTCCGTAGCGGCGTCCCGACGCCGCTAAAATACGAAAATTCTCATAGTTATTCAGAAAAGGAACAACTAAAGGTACAAATACATTTCTTTAATTTTGTGCCTCTCTTAGGAACACCAAAAACATGTAAAAAGGGTTCTTAAAAATCGACAGTTCCTTTTCATTGTCACATTATGCCGGACCTCATCATCATCATCGGTCGTTCCGTCAATGCTGAGGACATAATGTCCAATTCTTGCTGACCAGACTCCTCCATAGGCTCCTGTCACCCACCTTATGGATGGCCTCGTGCAGATATAGTTACAGGGCACCACCAGTGATTTGGGTATTCCGTCTAGCGGGTAGTCTGCCTCGGGACCTCTGGCCCTCAACTTTTTCCGTCATAATATTTATCTACTGGCTATCCGAAGAACGTCGTGAGAGGTGTTCGAAATATATATGAGGATGCGGTCCTGACATACTGTCGATAGTCGACAGCTTAACGTAGCTGGATGGACTGGTTTGTTCGCCTTGCAGTCCATGGTATTAGAGATTTTCTCTCAAAATATTGAATATGCGAAGAGTTTGTATAATTATAATTTTTGTTGAAATAAAAAGGTCATGAGGTTTGTATGCATGTATTGTAGATACCCCTTACATGGTTTTTGGGCGAGCGTAGTCTCCTGACACAAGTACATTTATTGCTTAAAAGGAGATTCTTCTCCTTGCTTTTGTTAAACTTTATTTTAACCAATAGGTATGAAAGTAAGTATGTATTGAATCGCACAAACGTGTTGCCCAACCAATATCCTCATAATTATGAGGATTCAGAGTGCTGACATTGTACGACCACGGTAAAGTAAATATAAAAGCGCCTTTTCTGCGCGGTATCGTTCATATCATACTTGGTATGTCTACTAACTATTGTAACTATTTTTCAGCTAAAATATGGCGTCCGTCGCTCTCAATACAGCTCCACCTCTGAAGCTCTGGCATTCTTGGTTGCCAGGAACACAACGCCTCATGTGTTAGTAAATATGTGTTATTGCTATATTATATACTATTATTATGGCTTCTCCAAGGAGTAGCATATTTCTCCAGTATTATGCTGCTCAAAATGTTTAACAAATCGGGGGTCATTATCCTCTCAGCATCTTTTCGGTTGTGCCCTAAGGATCCTGGGGTCCACTTTGACACCTAATCCCCAGAGTTGGCTTAGGAAACTAGTTTTACTAAAGCGAATTCCATCTGACCTTACAAACCAGAGGGAAAACTAGACTCTGTTGGGATTTGATCGGTTTCCTCACTATGTTTTCCTTCACTGAAGCGCCATTGTTACATATTAAACGAAATATCATATAGTTTAAGATTGAAAGTGAAGTGTCTCACCGCTCGGCTACACTAGCTCGGGTGATGAACTGATTTGTGTTTTATCATATGGTTCCAAAAGATTTTAACAAAATTTGACTATATATATTTTAATATTAAAGTTTAAATGTTTAACAAAAATAAAAATAAAATCATATGTTTGAGTGTTACAGACAAGTAATTCTATAATATGCTACGTGGATTAGGTACAGATCTAAACGTATAATATTACAGGATATGACTAACATAATAATTTTTTTAGCTCTGAAATACGATAGAAGTTTGCAAGAGAACAACGTCAGCTAAAGGTTAAGCTATAATATATTGGTATTGATATCTATATGTATATTATTCAGAAGCCTGCAGAATGAGAGTAAATTGTGCCTTGAGCTTAGAAAGAAAGTAGTACTCAATCATCAAGTGTTTTGAAGCTTATGGCCTGCCTATGTCTGACGGCAAGAAGACATCTTTAACAGGATTTGTCGCATCTCTCTCTCTCTCTCTTGCAGCATATTTGCATCCACTTCTGGACATATGCCTTGATGTCGTCCGACCATCTGGCTTGTGGCCTTCCCACACTAGAACTTACCGCTCGAGGTCGTCATGTAGTAGTATTCTTATAATTCAGTGACAAGAAAATACATACAAGAATACGTAACAACAATCATCATCATCATCATCCTAGCGTCATTCCGGTACAGTTGCATCCTAAAGGATGCCCGGGGTCCGCTACCTAATCCTAAGAGTTGGCGTAGGCACTAGTTTCTATACATAGTGTAATACATAACAACAATATATGAAATAATATTAAAACTATCTTCAATCTAAAACAGGCCCTTGAGGGAGGCGTACCGAGGATGCTTGCGGTATTTCCTCGCTATATCGCAATGCTGATACGTTCTGCGAGGAAGTCGCTAGGTCTTCGGTCACCCGTTACGTGAACCAGATGCCTCGCAATTTCAGTAAATAACTACTAACTCTATTCTATTGAGTAGCTCTTCGTACCTTATACTTATGTCAGTTTACATATTACTGTTATAATAATTTCGGATTGTAAAATGATGTATATGAATAGGTACAATTCAGTTTACAAAGCAACTTCTACAGATCATGTTTTTTTTTTCAGGAATGCTTGAAAACTGCAAGCAGAAGGTTTACTACTACAAATTATGACTTGATACGGTCTTCCTCGCAACGTTCAAATCATCGCGGCAGACCCAGAACGTAACGATACTTTATACATTCAAGAGCAATAGTAATGGGTATATACTTTCTCCATAGAAAAATCGATACAAAGTGTACCCGTTATTTTTGGTACTTGCTTATTTAGGTAGTAATAAATGCTATTTATGTGTTGGTTTATTATTATAGAAAGATCCCTAATAAAAAAGGATTTAAATACTTTTAAAGGTATGAAGGATCCGACGTATTTCTTACCGAAAATAGTCGTTCTTTACCCTTATTCCATATGTCTCTACTGACACATCCCGTCTGTTAGAGAAATGTGGACATTTTACTTTCTTCTCTACCGGTAGGGATATTATTTGGCTATTACCCGTGGTCCCACCAACCATTCCTTAACCGTGGTACCATCAGATTGTAACAACAATGGTACTACGGCTAATATTATTTTTTGTTACCCGTGGTACTGGATAGTAGACAATTTGGTAATTAATTAACAGTCATGTAGATAATGGTTACATATAATTTAAAGATCTTATTTTAATAACTGCATATATTATTATTTAGCCAAGTCGAGCAATACAAAATCACGGCTATTACCATCCATTTCTCGAAGCCATTCAGGCCATTTTCAGCCTCTTGTAATTTTGTGCTGGCTAAAGCTCCATTCATAATTTATTTCATTTTCTATTATAAGATTCAATTGAACTTGTTGTTTTTGAACGATTGCAGGTCATAGTTCATTAGTTTTGTCACTGACTGGCTGATCATTGACCATTATAATTGCAACGCAATGGTACTAGTAAACATTTATTTTACCGTATTACCATCAATTATACCAGATACCACGGCAATAAAATACTTCGCTTGTGCCATTAATGCTACCATAGCAAAAAAAGAACCATAGAACCATCAATGGTACTATCTGATGGTGCCACGGTTAAGGAAGGCCTTCTGGTGGGTCCACGGGTAATTTGTTTTATCCGTTGTCCTACCGTCGTTCTTGACCCGTCATCCTACAGTGCGAAACAGTGTTCGCAGGTGGGTCTACATGTCCCCCTGGTGGGTAATTGTTTTTGACCCGTTGTCGTCCCATTATAAACAGTATTCACCAGTGGGTCTGCGGGCAATTTATTTTTACCACGGTCCCACTGCATTAAGCGGTAAACATTAATTAAAAACTAGCTATTTTGTTTGGTAGAACTGCGAACAAGTAATATTTCTGACCTAACCAATTGTAACGAATGTTCGGTTCTGGCGCTTCGCCGGCTCTGTAGGCTCATAGTTCTGTTTAAACACTCCTCGCTTCGCTGCATTAGAGTCGAATACGTAGTGCAGTGGGACTATGGTAAAAATAAATTGCCCGTAGGCCCACTGAAGAACACTATTTAGAGCGGTAGGACAACGGGTCAAAAAAAATACCCGTGGATCCACAAGGGGGACATGTTGGTGGGACCTCGGGTAATAGGCTTGTTTGCCAGTGTGCCAACGAGCGCAGCTAGAAAAAGTGTTGGTACAACTGCGACATTACAAGCAAAGCGACCGTGCCGCGGCAGCGGCCGGCGAAGCACCTGAACCGAACAGTCTTTTCTAACGACCATTTTATTTGTAACTTGTCGGGTCGCACAGTTTTACGAACACTCCTCCTAGCTTCGCTCGTCGTCGTGCCTACACCTCTTTTTAAGGATGGTCGTCAAACGTACTACTTTTATAACGACCACCCTTAACAGATGTAGGTGGACGTCAGTAGTTTCATTTGTAGCGACCCTCCGGGGGAGATGTTAGATATCACAGGTAAGGATAGGATGGAACTTATTGCATACTGGTATCCCAGATATCTTGGCTCCCACTCCCAAGCCACGCCACAGCTCAATAGCGCCCAGGAATATATTCATTCCCTTACTTTCATATAAAGATATCGGTAGTAGGAGTAGTCGAAGCTATTGTATATCTGGCATGCAGCCACCTCTGCCTACCCTGGTGGGCGGTATGGGAGCCAGAAGGAAAACAAATTCCTGGGTCCCAAACAGCAGCAGTATGGGAGCCAAGAGGGAAAATCGGCGGTATGGGAACCAGGAGGAATAACGTTATCCCTGGATCCCGTTGGGCAGTGGCTTGGGAGAGACGAGGAAAAGTACCACCGCTGGATCCCACAGGGCAGTTGCATGGAAGCATGACGGAAAAATATTTAGTTATCAATGGATGTTATGGCAGCCAAACGGCATCAAAATACATCTAATGATACCATGGGAGCATAGCGACAAAAACATTACGTTGCAATTCCATGGAATCATAGGCTTGGGCACCAAGTGGAAGGAGGGAAATCTAACGGTAAGCTACCAGGGTAAATGTAGTGGTAGAGATATATGGAATACGGGTAATGCTAGGCCTCTGCTCCAATATACTAAACTGTCTGTTTAACCAGTTGAACATATTGGACAACTTTCCTCTATTGTTTTGAAATGTATCGTAAGAATAGTTCATTTTATTTAACGTCATAATACTGTAATTGAACTTATTGCATTTTTAAGTAACAAGTTGCTCGACTACTTTTTAAAAATTGAAGGAAAGTTATACAATATGTTCAACTGGTTAAACAGACAGTCAAACATATCGACGGTGTAAAGGAATAACCCTTTAAGCGACATTTTGGTCAAAATCGAGTTGTATATATCGTTGGAATCAGCGTTTTTTTCTGCGTCGTTTGAGCCGGGTTTCACATCGATCCGATGACTTATATGTCGCTTAAGGGGTTACAGAAATAAGGCCCAAATTTAAAAATCGTTACCTGATGCGACACATAATTTGATTAAAATCTTACCTGAGTCACTTAACCATATATACAGGCATAATCATAGTCGCATAAGTGATTTTTAAAAATAGGCAATTTTCCATGTGATGTCACTTACATGTTTATTCCAAGTACATTTTACATAGGTGACGGCGCTTAAGTGGTTCTTCAAAAGTGTTAAAATTAACTGTTGTCGCTTAAGTGAATGTTACAAAAATGTACCTAATATTTCATTACTTTAAGCGACATGCTTGGCCCTGGCCGAAATTGTCGCTTCAAGTATTTTTTTAAAACAGCAATACGTTGGTTAAATGAAAATTGCAAGAGGTGTGATGGCGTTTGAAGTATCGCCCAAATTTATAGTATGGCGTTTAAGTGTATAATTTTTTGTATGAATTACGCGCGAAAGGGACTCTTATAAACGCAGTGTAACGCCGTCGGTCGCTTCAGTCACCGACAAACACTAGGAGGGGGTGGTTGTTTTGCCGTTCGCTGACGGAATTAACTAGGTACCGTATGCTAGTTCTTGCTTGAGACTGAATTGGTTTTGCACGAAGCAGTAACGCTGCTAACTGATAATTATTACTGCTAGTAATTTGTAATTTGCTGCTAGTTAATTAGTATTTTCCCCAATTATTTAAGACCGCCACCCTGGGCCAGCGTGGGTACTACTGTCTAATCTCTGAGAGGAATCCTGTGCCCAGCAGCGGTATGTAAAATGGCTAGTGATGATAAAAACTTGAGACTGATTTGATTTTGTATTAAGCACTAACGCTGCTAACTAATAATTTGTTACTGCTAGTAATTTGTAATTTGCTGCTAGTTAATTAGTAACTTGAGACTTAATTTAGATGCTAATTAGTGCTTACAAAAGTGTCTTCAAGGCATTATTTTTGACTGAAAAACATTGTTGTTTTTACTATACCTAAATGTTTAAAATTAAAACTAGTTTATTGATGTTATGAGAGTATGTTGATTGTTAAACTTTTTACGGGCAGATTTTCTGATACTACGTTATTTAATAAGTTGAACTCTATTGTGATAATGAGTGAACTTGTCTATCTTGATGTTATGGCTTAAGCCAACCAATAAAACAACAATTTGATTTTTCCTATTGTGTTTCCTTTATAAGTGTACGTATTTTCTTCTATTATACTTAAATGAAAATTCCAATACTTTCGAATAAAATAAACAACAATAAATTCATCACATCCCTTGCTTATTTAAAACGACGGACAATTTATTTTTATTTGTGCAAATACACTACTGTCGCTTAAATTAATTCCCGAGATCAAATTAGATATATTGGTGTAGTTTCATTGGATTGTTTAGGGCCCTGGTTATAGCACGAAGGTGCCGCTTCAATGGTTCTTCCGGGATCGTTTCGGGGGCCTATTCACTTAAGCGACACTTATTTCAGAATCCTGTAAGATTTCAAGTTTGATAATATTTTTAAAATATAGCTATTAAAATTTGAGAAAACTTGTGTATAGAACTCAACTTTCTAAAATCAATAGTAAAAGAGATAAATTTTTTTTTGTCAAAAAATACACTTTAATACGCTCTCCTGTAAAATTCTAAAAATGTCGCTTCAAGGGTTATTCCTTTATACCGTCGATATTGGAAAAGAGGATGCTAGGTGTCTATGGTCAGACTGATAGAACCAAGGACAAAGAAAATTACCTGTGGTACAATTATTAGGACTAACGGTGTAGGGCCACGGGCAAAGAATGATTTTTAGTTTATCATTATGGACCATTACGAAGTAAAGTCATGAAGCAATAATTAGGCAACCCTACAGTGTGACCTTCAATTTGTCAGAAGTTTGTCAAATCCTTAGGCCCGGCACCCATTACTGGCACGGCATTGGCACGCCAAGGGATTCCTCCTCGGGCACGCCAAGATGTGGTTAGGATTGCCGGGGTTGCCGAGGCGTCCTTAGGCATGACGAGGCATCCTTAGGCATGCGCAGCCATCCTTAAGCATGCCCAGGCCTCATTAGGCATGCCGAGCATTCCTCGGCATTCCCAAGCACACCTTTGGCATGCATTGTCTATCCCGCTAGTCTAATGTGTGAGGCTGAGGAGCCCTTTGCCGTGCCGTGCCGATAGTGGACGCCTTTGCCTTCATGTACCTACTTAGTGTACACTGATGTCGGATCCGATTGAATTTATAGAGAACATTCTGTCTATTGTGGATATTCAAGGAACGTCCAGAGCTATTATGTATTAAATTTGGGAAATATAAATGCTCGTTTCATTTCTGTTTGGGGACGTAGGTAGATTAACCCTCTTGATATGACTAATAGGTGTTACCTGCTTACCTGGTGGTGTGGTGTGGTGTGGTGTCACGTACGTTGTCAAAGTGACCTTCGTGCTTTACACTAAAGTTCATATACACTCTCTTATGGAAAATGAGTTTGTTTGTAGGGATCACTGCCGTACATGACCCATGGCGATTAAACGGTTAACTAAAATAGGCAGGTTATGCCTACAATCCTTAAAATTTGAACCTTTTTGGACTGATTTGAAAGACTATACCGATATAAGATTATTGCAATAATAATATTGTTATGATAATGCAATTTCACCACACTTTTCATTTTATAATTCGGTGCGGGTCTAGGCTTCGGTGTATAGCCAACATTATTTTACTGCCTGATAGTTCTCCTACTGCATACTAGATGTCAATATTATGGAATGCAAGTGAATTAACTGTCAACAAGTTCTCCTATTCGATACTAGATGGCATTTAGTTCTTTAAAATAAATATTATTAAATGATACAATATAAATTGATATATTTATTTGTACCGATATTATTTAAAGACTTATTAAAGAAAATAATTTAAAATATTACAAAGGTTTTACATCGTCACATTTACATTTGTCTTTCTGTCATACTCTCTCTGTAATAATGCGTTTTGTGTTTATCGGTTGCATGTTTAGTATTTGTGATTTAAATATAATAACTCGTGTTCATTTATCAAGATCACATTTTTCCTTAATTTTAGATAAAGTGCTTTGAATTGGGTTATTATGATAGTAAATTTGTGCAAAACATTGGAAGGAACAACCATTCGTTCATTGGATCACCTTTGCAATAACAGAACGTCGAATCTCATTCACCTTGTGAACGGTACGGTACGAAACGGTGTTTCTAACGTTAGTACATAAAGTTACCTGGTGCGAATTTTTGACAGGCGTTCGAACGGTCGAAAATTGACAGTAAAATCTATCTACCGTTAGTACATAAAGTTACGTGATTAGCCTGCTATATCTCAAGGATAGGAATAAAAATAAAATATACGCAATGAGTTAGGAATCAATACAAATAAATTTAGAATGAAGGAAAAATTTAAAAACTTAGGCAACGAGCAGGATTCGAACCTGCGACCTCCCGGCACTCGCGGCCAGTCGCTCTAGCCAACTGAGCTATAGGTGAAATCGCTACCCAGTTCCAAATTCATCAACCGTTCCTTCGTATTAAGCACGACGATTGACGATTCTCAATATGATTTGAGACGTTAGTGCCGTTAATGAAGCATGAGTCTTCTGGTAGATGTCGCTGTACGCCTCCCTTAAGGCGTTTGTATAAAAAATACAAATATATATTTGAGGACAATCTTACATAAATCTACCTAACACATATAAAACAAAGCTTGTACCGTAAACTGGGGTAACTTTGTTTTTTAAAGTCGCCCCTCAATTAGAAGTGCATGTAACATGCCTAAATTGAAGAATAAATGATTTCATTTCATTTCATATATATTCATCACTAAGTATTTCTAGTTTGATTCAGTTTAGTAAATAGTTAGGAAATTAACGAAGGTATAACTTGACTCAAGGTGAACTGGTAATTAAAAAAGTAAAACACGGCATAGAAACTGTTTTTTAAAGTCGCCCCTCAATTAGAGTTTCTATGCCGTGTTTTACTATTTTAATTACCAGTTCACCTTGAGTCAAGTTATACCTTCGTTAATTTCCTAATTATTTACTAAACTGAATCAAAATAGAAATACTTAGTGATGAATATATATGAAATGAAATCATTTATTCTTTAATTTAGGCATGTTACATGCACATGAATGTCAAAAAACTACCACCGGTTCATAAAATAAACCTCTGCCTCGAGAAGAACTGGCGTAAGAAACTCGGCGAGGTGTCATTTTTTCAAAACAATATACAATATACAATGTACTTATATATATAATTTTATATGTATCAAAGTAGCCCCCTCATTTCTTAAAGTCACCCCAGTTTACGGTACTATGGATACTCTATGGCGATATACATGCTTTGGATTACATAAATATATAAAACAAAATTCAAGACTCAGGAAGAAAAGTATCACAATAAATATATTTATAACCTATGCTAAAACAAGGTTTACGGCCTGCCTGCAGTACCTTAGCCTATGGATATTTACGACCAGAAAAATTACAAGAGCGCTGCCGACCCATTATTGATTTAAGGATTTGAATTTCAATTTCAATTTATTTTGCAACCATGTACATACAGTAAACAGATGCAACTTAATGCTAGGTAAAAGTACAAGTACATACAGGACCCTGTTAGGGCGCAGCAAATAGTAATCACGATTTAAGTTTTAATACAATTCGCAACATTGGGTAAAAAGAATTTCAATAAATAATTTGATAGTACAATCCGTAAAATAATTCGTTAAAAATAAATTGGTAAAAATAATGTTATAAAATTAATTAGTTTAGTGACAATATTGCAACTAATAATTATTATTGTATATAATTGAATCATTCGATTCGTTGTGTTAGTAGGCAAATATGAGCGAAATGATGTTACGTTGTATCAAATCTCTCTCAAATATTGGGCGGTTCACGGTCTTTACTCCTATCTTCAAAATCCAAACTTCGGAATATAGCCTCTCTAGGCCTGGACTCCGAACTCCGAAATTCGAACCTCGTATCGTGCCGTCCCTTTCGCACTCGTGTTAGAGTCTGACTAATAAAAGCTGGGACTGAGATTTATTTAAAACTTTTTTTTTTAATTTTTTTTTGGAAATAAACGATTTTTTTTTAATGGCAACTATAGTATCTAGGACAAATGTGTCAAACGTCACTTAATTGCCGTATCAGTGAAGACAAACATGGCTTGATTCTATACGGGTCAGAAAAAGAATACAGCAAATCGTATCATATTCCGCTTGAATCGGTATACTTCCATGACAGACTCGGAATATTTAAATATCATAAATCCTCTTTTTGGTAATGTTATCGCATAGTATGTACTGAACGATGTAGTGCGAACATTTTATTTTGTTGCCCAAGTATCATTATTGTTTTGTCCAGTGCCGGATTAAGACTACTTGATGCCCTAAGCAATCCACACCCGTGGGCCACCCGTTCAAAATTAGCCACTAGGAATATAGTCACCAATTTCGGCTATTTCACAAAATTTAGTTACGAAGTATTTATTAACTTCCCATTAACCCATGGACTTGAAATTTGGTGATAATGTTTATTGTTAGGCATATTTAACCAACAAATATAAACGTCGACATTAGTACAGTTAAAACGCGCGGATTTTCAAACAGACCCTTGTCTTTACCATGAGTTTGCCTGACCGTACTGGCTAGCGACTGCGTATACGATTTAGTATGCAGATTCTTAGTTCCATTGCGTAACCGCCAGAGCCGCTGTACTTTTGTCCATAGAAATTTTTACGCAGTCGCCAGCGAGTACGGTCATGAAAACTCATGGTAAAGGCACCTTTCGTGTGTTTGTAGGAACCGGGTGCTCGGGATAGTGTTGGATATTGACGGCAATGAAACGTCTCGTTTGGCGTCAATCGTTTATTCCACCACACGCGGCACTACAATACATTTGCGTAACAGAAGCGGAATGCGATATAACAGTGATTATGAAAGACGACGTTGCACTCTCAGTATTCGAACATTTAATTCAATACCACCAAAAACCAACCGTCATAATTTGACGTGCAAAAATCATGACTCATGAATCATGATGGTTCAGGCATGCGCGAGTGCGCGCGCAACCTGTGCCCGCCACATGTTCATATGCTAGCAAATTATTTTTAGTGCTGTTTTTGGTGGCCCCAAGACGTGGCCCTAAGCAATGCTTAGTTTGCTTAAGGGTTAATCCGGCACTGGTTTTGTCACATTATACACACGTCACGTATTGCACCACGTGGATTGTTTAAATTCGCCGCTCTTCTCTAGTCTCAGCTTACATTAGCTCTATACACTATATTAGTGAAAGGGATGGCACTATACGAAGTTCGAATTTCGGAGTAGCTCCTCTGCGATCTCCTTCTGATCGCACCAGTGCTATTTTAGCGTTATCTACCTCTGTCATCTTTTTTATATAGACGATCGCAGCCCCCATAGACTGTCCGCGAATCCGAAGACTTTTTATAGTCCTGTACGTCAGTAAGGGGATACCGCAAGTGTAAGTTGACGACCGCCTTAGCCTAGTTGGTAGTGACCCTGCCTACGAAGCTGGAGGTCCGGGTTCGAATCCCGGCCAGGGCATTTATTTGTCGGATTAGAACGAATATTTTTTCCTGAGTCTTGGATGTTTTCTATGTATTTAAGTATTTATTTATCTATATCAGTATGTATCGTCTCCTAGTACCCATAGTACAAGCTTTGCTTAGTTTGGGACTAGGTAGATTTGTGTGAAAATGTCCCCAAATATTTATTTATTTATTCGAATGAATTGTAGTTTTATACTTACATTACACAGGAAGCTATGCCTGCTTAAGGCGCCTATACCCGCGAACGACCTTGCGCGTTGGGGCGTGGCTTAGCCTTTCCCGCCGCACTACCCGCGCCCCTCCGCTGTAACAGGTTTTTGCAGATTTTTTGTATGTGTGTATGTATTTTTTATATTATTATTTTCTAAATACGTAGGAATGTTTGAAGTAATTAAATATATAAAATAGTTAAGTAGGTATATTGTCTCAGAACCGAACTCTTATATTTTAGCGTCGCGCGCAAAGCGGCACAGCCTCCCCGTCCGAGAGCCGGTGGCAGACTGCCGCCCGTCGCCCGCGCACGTATCCGCCCCATCTTTTATGACGGTGTGGTAGTTATTCCAGGTTTTTGACAAAAGTAATGATTATTTTACAATATCCAACACAGAGATTATGAAAAACTGAATTAAGTTTTATTTTCTGAATATCCCGTGTAAAAAACATGTCTAGATAGTGAGCAGTAGCGATTTAAAAGGTTGAAAAATGCCTTATTTGATATTTCTTTTTTGTTAGGACAATCTAGGCGTGTTGCAATTTCCATCACAGAGATTGAAGAGGACATATCAATTCTTCAAGTATAACTTTTCGAGACCTATATTTCGGGCCAGTTTTGAGTTTTAGGCCTTTGAACTCGACCAAAATGTGGTATTTCACTCTATTACGCGCCTTAATTCTTAATTTCGGGTTTCATAACTAAAAATTTACTACACCACTATTTATGCATGTCATAACCTGTTAAGATTAAAACAATTCTCTTAGTCTATAAAGAGCAATTGTTGTACTTTATTTTAGTCATACTGTCTTTGTTAATTTACGGCGTTGACACGTTTGGATGATAAAAAGTATCGAGGGCAACAAATACGAAATTCGTGTATTGAGAAATTATTGGGAACAAATATTTAAAGCAGCCGCGGCAGCACGAAAATCATGTGAAGTTGAACGGGGAGACGTGTTAAATGAACGGATGGCACAGCGTTATTTTCATCGTTTTAATAGTGGAGATTTGACCCTTGAAGATCGACCGCCCTCTCGATCGATATTGAGGCTACAAAGGAAGCCGTTGGAAACCAACCCAATACCAGCACTCGTCAATTATCGGTCCCATTTGGACCTTCTAAAGACACTATACATCGCCACTTAAAATCATTAGATACGACCTATAAAAGTTGTCGAACCGACATTACTTATGAGACACCTCAATATTTACATAGATACTCACGCAACTTAAAATACTGCGGAATAAAACACTTTTTTTGTAATATACAGATAAAACTGAACATATTCCAACCAGAAATTTGTGGAATGCATAATGAGGTATGCATAAAATATGCATAAGCACTTATAAATATGAGAATTTTGCATCAGTGCACCACGAATGGGAGTTTCAGCGAAGTTATTCATCAAAGCTTATAAACTTATTTTTCATAACAGACCAGTATAACGCTGGCCGTAGGGTAATTATGTAACTTATAAAACCAGTATTAAGAATAAGAATAAGAAAGAATTTATTGCCATTAAAACAAAACAACAAAATACAAGTTACAACCAAATAAATAAATAACATAATAACTAACATTTAAATGCGAAGGCAAAAGGAATTATAATATATATTTAGCGACTGCTGGCGGCCCATAGATGTGTGTGTGTGTGTGTGCGCGTGCGTGCGTGCGTGTGTGCGTGCGTGCGTGCGTGCGTGTGTGCGTGCGTGCATGCGTGCGTGCGTGCGTGCTTGCGTGCGTGCGTGCGTGCGTGTGTGTGTGTGTGTGTGTGTGTCTGTGTGTGTGTGTGTGTGTTTGTGTGTGTCACTAACTTGACTATGTACTTGTTTTTATGTACGGACATTTATATTATTTAAAGGCTGCCTTCGCCTTGGATCGCCTGATGGTAAGCAATTACCGTCGCCCATAAACACCTGCAACACCAGAGAAGTCGCAAGTGCGCTTCCGCCTCTCATGCAAAACATGCTTAAATTTTATTTTAAATGACTGGCAGCCTACTGGTCCATATCTTTGAAGCACGATATTTGAAAGAGCCTCCAAAACCGGCTGAGTTACTTCGAGGCATGCTTAAAAAATTTCTAAATTTCGCCCGCGTATTTAAATTATGTACAGGCGATGGCAAAAATATGTTTACACTTTTGCACCTTATTCCATTGTAATAAGGCGAATAATGTAAACATATTTTTGCCGTCGACTGTACATCCTTGGACCATTTAAGCTTCTCAAACAGATATCCTTCCCATAATATTTTCTGCGTGGTACAAGCTAAATGTAATTCTCTGTGGGACTTCATGTTTAATATTTTGTTTTTTATTAAGAAAGACGTGCATTAGGATATATCAACTGTCATTTTCCCCAAAAACTGCTGCGTTTGCTGTATATGCCCTAACCCCACCTAGAGTATTAAAAAAACCGGTCAAGTGCGAGTCGAACTCGCGCACCGGGGGTTCCGTATACAGATGTGTACTGGTTCCAACCCTATTAAATCAGGAAAATCTCAACAACATGGTGTGAAAATTGGAAGCCATGGGTACAGCGCGGAAACGTCCACCGCGCGATCGCGACAACACTGACAAATATAGTCCGTATTCGTCCCGGTACCGTCGCCCACCGGGTAGAGTCAGTCCGACCCAAGTCGGGCCTAGCTGGACTCTTCTCAGCCGGGTTAGGTTTAGTGAACCAGCAACAAAACTCCCAGTAGCTCGATTCTATTCACATCCTCAGATTCGGTTGTAACCGCTCAACCAGTCTCACTGGAGCGCAAAATCTTAGAGTATTCCAGTGTTCCAAACCACACGCATGGTCATGTCGGAGGTTTTCCTCAAGCTACTCTCCAACCGCGCACTCCTATCGCTTTATTGGGCCCGGCCTATAAAGCCACAGTCAATTTTAAAAAAAAATTATGGACATTTTACAACATTCAATAACTCCTTTGTATCCACATATGACACATTTTTGAACGTACTAATAAAGAAATATTTATTTATTATACTGTATCCAACAGAGAACAACATAGTAGATAGTTTAAAACTGTATTGAATTGTAACGTAATAATGAAAAACACAGGTTGCGTGCTTTCTAACCCTTTAAATTACTTTTAAATTGAATTATGCACATAGAATAGGTACCTATAATTGTGTAAGATATTTAATTTCCTAATTTCCTTGTAAAAGTTCAAATGATTTCGGGTATGGAAGTTGAGAAGTCCAATTTTGTACTTAATTTATGGAAAAAGTTTAACATCTTTGCATTACTATGAAAAGAACTCTTTCTTAAAACATTGCGGGGATTAAAATCAAATTATGGTAATATGGTGAAATGAACATTTTAAGTTTTCAGGACAAAAAAAAACCGGTCAAGTGCGAGCCCGCCTTGCGCACCGAGGGTTCCGTACACAGATGTGTACCGGTTCCAAAACTATTAATTCGGAAAATCTTATTATTATTATTTTTTTGTATTTATTCTTTTTTGACATTGTAATTTATTCTTATTTTATTTTTATTTTTGGTTAATGTACTTGTAATTGATATAATGTTCCTAATGTAATTTGTGAGATAGTATGATATGAAATGTAATAGTGTAATTGTGTTGTAATATGGGTTAAGCCTGAAATAAAGAATTATTATTATTATTATTTAAAAAAGCAATTTCGTGGAATCTGCATGGATATAAGTTTATTTTCGAATTATCGAGTTTGATACAACGAGATATTTGTAACATATTACTTAAATAATTTTAGTAATAATTTAAATATAAATATTTAATTTGCTTAAGAGAAAAATATATTGTAATTTCTTTACTTGTTCATAATTAATTGAATCGAATTAGTAATTAAGTAAATATTAATTGACAGCATTTTTTCATTCCCTAACTACCGCACATTAATTAGATATATTTTGAATTTACGTGTTTTATCGATAGCTTACCATAAATTGAAAGTCGGTAAATGGGAAGTCACTATGACAGCTCAAAAATGCTACCAAAATTCCGGGGTCTGATATAAGTACCTTAATTTGATTCAAATTATACCGATATGATAAACTGCTCACTCTGTATCCTGTTGCCTGAGGAACCGTTAATAAATAAAAAGAGAGTTAGATGAATGCCCTTTTGATAATTATCAACTGAATCAGCGATCTGTAGGTAACCACCTGCGATGGATCACGACTGTTGCGATCTTTATGGTAGCAACCTTAAAATTGATAATTTGTCTATGATATTTATAATGACAATAATTAGTTTTTCTATAAATAATAATAATAAATAATAAATATTACAGGACAATCTTACACAAATCGAACTAGCCCCACAGTAAGCTCAAGAAGGCTTGTGTTATGGGTACTAGACGACGATATATTTAATAGATATAAATACTTAAATACATAGAAAACATCCAAGACTCAGAAACAAATATTCATGCTCATCACACAAATATTTGCCCTGACCGGGATTCGAACCCAGGACCGTCAGCTTCACAGGCAGGTGCACTACCCACTAGGCTAAACGGGTCGTCAAAATGCATTCTTCTGAATACAGCAAACGAGTCAACACGTCAAATCTGTATTTTATTTTCATAAAATTACAACTCGCAGATATCGATTCTTTAACATGGTCCTTCGAACCGGATATGAACCAGCGACCTGTGGATTAAAGCACACGTTAACGACACCTTGTAAAATAGTGAGCCAAGTGTAAAATTGCAAAACGCTTCTAAATCAACGATCAAAGTTACGAAGTTACTAAAATATTGCTTGTAACAGCCGCTACCGTATTTCGTAGCACATTCAGTGTTCCATTAATTTACGGGGTACAATCGTAACGGCTTTTCACGAGATTACCTTTCAGTTTATTAGAAATATTTATACCATTACGTTGAGGAAGCGTCCCTTGAGGCGCCTTGAATGGATCAGGGAGTCAACGAAGCTTGCTTATTATTGCAGATTTATGAGTAACTGAGAAGATTAATATCCCGACATTTAGACGCTATAGCTACTTAGGTGACTTCCTATCAACTGTCAGTGCGTTTACCATGAGTTTGCATGAACGTACACGCCTATGTATAGCTACTTAGGTGACTTCCTATCAACTGTCAGTGCGTTTACCATGAGTTTGCATGAACGTACACGCCTATGTATAGCTACTTAGGTGACTTCCTATCAACTGTCAGTGCCTTTACCATGAGTTTGCATGAACGTACACGCCTATGTATAGCTACTTAGGTGACTTCCTATCAACTGTCAGTGCCTTTACCATGAGTTTGCATGAACGTACACGCCTATGTATAGCTACCTAGGTGACTTCCTATCAACTGTCAGTGCGTTTACCATGAGTTTGCATGAACGTACACGCCTATGTATAGCTACTTAGGTGACTTCCTATCAACTGTCAGTGCGTTTACCATGAGTTTGCATGAACGTACACGCCTATGTATAGCTACTTAGCTGACTTCCTATCAACTGTCAGTGCGTTTACCATGAGTTTGCATGAACGTACACGCCTATGTATAGCTACTTAGGTGACTCCCTATCAACTGTCAGTGCGTTTACCATGAGTTTGCATGAACGTACACGCCTATGTATAGCTACTTAGGTGACTTCCTATCAACTGTCAGTGCCTTTACCATGAGTTTGCATGAACGTACACGCCTATGTATAGCTACTTAGCTGACTTCCTATCAACTGTCAGTGCGTTTACCATGAGTTTGCATGAACGTACACGCCTATGTATAGCTACTTAGGTGACTTCCTATCAACTGTCAGTGCCTTTACCATGAGTTTGCATGAACGTACACGCCTATGTATAGCTACTTAGGTGACTTCCTATCAACTGTCAGTGCGTTTACCATGAGTTTGCATGAACGTACACGCCTATGTATAGCTACTTAGGTGACTTCCTATCAACTGTCAGTGCGTTTACCATGAGTTTGCATGAACGTACACGCCTATGTATAGCTACTTAGCTGACTTCCTATCAACTGTCAGTGCGTTTACCATGAGTTTGCATGAACGTACACGCCTATGTATAGCTACTTAGGTGACTCCCTATCAACTGTCAGTGCGTTTACCATGAGTTTGCATGAACGTACACGCCTATGTATAGCTACTTAGGTGACTTCCTATCAACTGTCAGTGCCTTTACCATGAGTTTGCATGAACGTACACGCCTATGTATAGCTACTTAGGTGACTTCCTATCAACTGTCAGTGCCTTTACCATGAGTTTCCATGACCGTACTCGCTAGCGAATGCGTAAACGATTTAGTATGCCGATTCTTAGTTATATTGCGTAACCGCCAGAGTATATCACTACATAGTATAAAACAAAGTCGCTTTCTCTGTCCCTATATCCCTATGTATGCTTAAATCTTTAAAACTACGCAACAGATTTTAATGCGGTTTTTTTAATAGATAGAGTGATTGAAGAGGAAGGTTTATATGTATAATAACATCCATTAAATAGTGCACCCGTGCGAAGCCGGGGCGGGTCGCTATTATTATATATATTTTGTATTTTGGCCCTAAAAGTTTTTACGCAGGCGCTAGCGAGTACGGTCATGTAAACTCATGGTAAAAGCACAATAGAAGCAGTATCGCTTTTTTTTTAACCTGACTGTGGCTTTATAGGCCGGGCCCAATAAAGCGATAGGAGTGCGCGGTTGGAGAGTACCCTGGGGAAAATCTAGGGGAAAACCTCCGGCACGACCACGCGTGTGGTTTGGAACACTGGCATACTCTAGGAGTTTGCGCTCCAGTGAGATTGGTTGAGCGGTTTCAACCGAATCTGAGGTTTACTTACTTACTGTGGCACAACGATTCGAAGTGGATCTTGGCCTCCGACACCAAAGCCCGCCAGGCTTCCATCCCTAGCTATTTCCGTCCAGTAGTTTCTCGAAAATGGTCAAATTCTTTATCAAATGGCGAAAAAGTAATTCAAAAGAATAAACAATTACATAGTTATAAGTTATAAGCCTTCAAAGTTTTAAGAGGGGGCATACTCTGTCCCTTTTTCGCAAAACGCACCTTTGTATTGGAACGATCGTCAATTACTATGGCGCTCGTGGTCAATGAGGTCACTGATCTGTCTGAATATAGATCAAATTATTTATTTACGAGCAGTGGACGGATTATAGAGGTCGTGGGTTGAAATCCCACCTGTGTCGATAATTTTAATTTGATTTATGTAGTTTGTACATTTTATAAATCTGTTTCGTAATAATTTATGCACCGTTACCCACTGCTTAATTTATGTTTTTTTTTTCGGTCCAAATGTTGTCTGGAAGAGATCGCTCTTTAGCGATAAGACCGCCTGTTGTTTACCTCTACCTGTATACTGTTGTTGTATACTGTTGATTCTGTGTGTAGCTGAATCATTTGTGAGGTGTGCAATAAAGAGTATTTGTATTGTATTGTATTGTACATTCGGCCTCACAAGGTTTGTTGTTTTTACCCACGACGGAACGGAGAAGGTATATGCGTTTAGGGTGAGAGGTTGTTTGTTTGTTTGTGTGTGCACATCAATATCTTCAAAACGGCTTGACCAATTCAGAAACGGTTTTCTGCAATAGGTTTGTGGTTTAGTCGGGACGAATTTTAGCTAGGTGTTACGATGATAACTCGCCAGGGGGCGCTGCAGTAAACATTTTTCACTTGCTAAAGTGCGTTTGACTGAACTTCCAATTGTTTTATTTATTTAATATCCCAAAAAAGTAGCTGAACACTTTGTCGCTTTCACACGTTGGACATTTAGTATGGCAGTTGAAACATGATGTTAAAGTGACAGGGTTGTGAGGCCGACCATTAATACGAGGTGAAGACGTAAGCAACATTTCTATAAATAACAGAATATAATGTATGATATTATTTCCGGTATTGATTACCTTGCGAAAAACATGGTTATCTAATACCTCGGAAATGGCTTGTTTACTACACAAGTCATCTATAAAGGAACTTGATATAATATGGATAATGAAATCTTTTGTTACTCGACTAACCTTGTAGGCGGAAAGTAGAGTAACAATATTCGGGATTCCCGTTTCATAACAATAACATGGATTATGGCTGGGCCTGTAACTCAAACTCAAAATATTCTTTATTCAAATAGCCCTGGCAAGTGGAAACAAGCATTTTTGAATCGTCAGTTATATATATATATATATATATATTTTTTTATTAAAAATGGGACCGCTCTTGGCCAGCATCTAGCCAGGGGGCAAAGATGAGGCCGACGATGTAGCGAGCTCACCCAGAAGGTGCCTATTCACTCGTGCCTTAAAAACGTCTAGGTTATATGAGCTCGGAAACACAAACGCCGGCAGAGAATTCCAAACCTTGGAAGTGCGCATTATAAAAGATGATGAGATATATTACATAAATTGAATCTAATTGTTCTGAGCAATTTATTGTTGCATATGGAATTTAAAAAAAGACATGAATTACTGTAATGTATGTCAAAAGAGAGTAAAATAAATTCACAAAAAGATCGTCGATCGATCGTGCTGTAATGGGCGGAGATGGCTATAATGTTGGCGGGACGTCCAACGCAAGATCGCGACAACACTGACACATATAGTCCCTATTCATCCCGGCACCACCGCACACCGGGTAGAGTCAGTGCGACCCATTTCGGGCCTAGCTGAGTTTCTTGCTGGACTCTTATCAGCTAGGCTAGGTTTATATTAGCGACAAAACTCCCAGTAGCTCTATTTCACTCCCACCTCAAATTCGGTTGAAACCGCTCAACCAATCTCACTAGAGCAAACTCTTAGAGTATTCCAGTGATGCAAACCACCTGCGTGGTCGTGTCGCAGGTTTTCTTCTGGATTTTCTCCAGGCTACTCTCCAACCGCGCACTCTTATCGCTTCATTGGGCCCGGCCTATAAAGCCACAGTCAGGATAAAAAAAAACCATAATGGTTCAATTCATGATGCGATTATGGCCATCTTCGGCCGGATTGTAATACGAAGTAATTTTTACCTTCATATATGTTAAAATCAGAGCAACAAACGGAAAGAAAGTAATCATCCATGCCAATTTATGAGTACTTATAAGTAAACGCAGCAAAAACGCCCAGCTTCACATCAAATATTTACTAGAAAACCAACTTTGTGTTATATCATGAAGGCTTGAAATGGAATAGCAAAATAAAAGATAAAGGGCAAATGCGATTGCGGTCACTATAATTTTCGTCTAAGAAAAGAGACCTTAGTCCAGTGCAATAAGGTTCGTTTTTGAAGGAATAACACATATGAAGGAATGATTAATGGCTAAGTGATTAATCAATCGCCCCATGCAACTGATTGAGGTCAAGATGGTGTTCTAGTGTGGGGATTAATTTCGCGTGACGCTGACAATACGACGGGTGATTACTTTTACGTGTTGCTATGGTTACGGGTGTGAGTTTCAGCCTTAGAGCATTTAAGAATAGAGACGACATTGATATACTTATACCTCCGCGAAATACTTAGGAGAAAAATCTGCCACATTCATCGATTACTTATACGTCAGTCTCGTAATCGCTCCCGGCGTACAAAGAGTTCCATCAAAATGCCTTTATGTGGTGTTTTCGGATGAAAAAAACGTTTTAATTTATTTAATATAAAATGCAAAATTATTATTTTTTAAATACCCCCGACGGATGTACTCAATTGAAAAATAATTAAATAATGCATTTGGAAATCCCCGACTTTATAGGAAACAATTACATAGAGATAAAAATATTTTTTTAAAACGGTTAACTGTTTGCGAGGTATATTTACAAGCCCTGAAATATCGATCGCGGGCTGCCATTGCCATGTCAACTCCTAATTGCTAGGCTGGAATTAGTCTTCAATTTTCAAAGTATAGGCATCTTGTACTTGTCCCAAAGCTATACAAATTGACAAAAAACATTTTTAAATGTCTTTCCCACAGCTAAAAGAGGATACCTACACATAGCAACTAGTATATACACATAGCAACTTTGTTGTTAGGGGAAAAATTCGGGATGGCACTCATTTTCTTACTAGCTCTAGGAATGATCAGTGGACCATCAAGTCCTAAGGGGAGGGTTAGAAGCTCCTAACCCCCACACACCTCATATACGTCCTTGATAGTAGTTAGGGGAACCTATTTTAAAACAGCCGAAGAACCGTATTCTATCTACGAGCCTTCACAAAGTTCCTTACGATGTTATTCGATTCCATCATCAAGCCCTCAGCAGTTCATGCACAGAAGCTACGCAGCAAACAGTATTGAAATAGTCGACATACGGTAATCCACCTACATGCTTTCGCAATATTCCCTATGCTGTTGTTCTGCTTCATCATCAGGCCTTCTCAAGTTCCTATACAGAGGCGTCTCAATAGATATATACTAACAAAAGAGTATTTTTTTCGATTTTAGCATAGCCGTTTCGTATTCCCCCAGGAATGACGTATCGTACAATATATATCATCTGGGAGTCTTATCGAACTAGGTTCAGTGTCGTCGGCTCTTCTACTATAATGATAATCCAAGTTTGTTACCTCGAACGCGTAACGCAATTTTGACAAAAGACGATTATAACTCTAAAGGACTAGTTGCTGAAAGTACCTTTTAAAAACTAAATTTGCTACAATATGATACTAGACTTGTCTCTGTAGACCAAATAATTTCCGCGTAAAAGCTTTTCAAAGTTTCCGAAGTGTGCTTTCAAACTTTGAAAGGCCTCGGAAACTATATAGGTATCTCGGAAACTGTTCAGACTTTTCATGACTTTGACACCTATCTGACCAACGGTTGACTGAAATGAAAAAATGCCTGAGAAACCTCCATATCATTTTTAAAGGCCTATCGGGGTATCTATTACCCCACACGACTATGTGCGAAATCAAAAAATCAAAATCAAACATTTATTCTGCAAATAGGCCACAAGGGTACTTTTACATGTCAAAATATTAATTTACAATTTAAGAAAGTCTGACTATAATGAGTAATACATTTTTCATGTCAAAATATTAATTTACAGTTCAAGAAATAATAATAATATCGAGTTTACAATTATAACAAAATTAATGTCATACAGTGAAGATAAACTTGCGACAAATTTTTTGTAACTTTTGAATGAAAAAAATTAGGCATTTTATATAATATTTTTTGTAACTTTTATGTAGCGATTCATAGAATATACCTTGTTACCAACTTTAATTTTTT
This sequence comes from Epiblema foenella, assembly GCA_963556455.1. NCBI lineage: Eukaryota > Metazoa > Arthropoda > Insecta > Lepidoptera > Tortricidae > Epiblema > Epiblema foenella. The sequence goes on from OY747106.1 coordinate 2,863,091, forward strand.
TTGTGCTTATAGTCTCCGAGTAAATCGGCTGTCACATACGGACAAACGGACGGACAGACATGACGAAACTACAAGGGTTCCGTTTTCGCCCTTTTGGCTACGGAACCCTAAAAAAGGGTTGGCAGCGTTCTCGGAATTGTTTTGCAATCGCAAAATTCCATAGACTACGGTGTTAGCTTACCAACAGCAGTCCTAATGTTTGTTTACCAACGTCGTAATACGTTACCAACGTATAAGTGAAAAAGTAGTATAAATCCTGTAAAACCTAAAAGGGTAACATAAACCTCAAACACCCTCATCCATTTTTGCGTAGGTATGTACCTAAACCACTATAATATATGGCTCTATTTAAAACTTAATATTCGCACCTAAGTGTTTTAGGCTAAGTGCTGGCGGCGAGAACAAAGCAAAGTGTCTCCATTAACAGTAATTTAAGTTCACCGTTAAACGTGGTTAAACTCCGGATGACGCGGAATCGGGATAAGTTCGGCCCTTCCATGAGGGAACTATTATTAAATGGTTGAAGATTACATTGGTAAAAAGGGGAAATTTGTAAAGACGGGAAAAAATTATATTGGAAGTAAGTTTAAAACGTGAATGTTGTAAGAGAATAGACATTAAGGTGGCTTCCTAACTTGGCGGGGCGGTATCGTTAACTATGAGGTACAATACAATACAATAAACATTGGTAAAGACGGGAAAAGATTACATTGAAAGTAAGTTTAAAATGTGAATGTTGTAAGACAATAGACATTAAGGTGGTTTCCTAACTTCGCGGGGCGGGATCGGCAACTGAGGCACAATACAATACACATTGGTAAAGACGGGAAAAAATTACATTGGGAGTAAGTTTAAAATGTGAATGTTGTAAGACAATAGACATTAAGGTGGTTTCCTAACTTGGCGGGACGGTATCGGCAACTATGAGGTACAATACAATACAATACTACACTTTATGCCATACCTGGCCATATAAAGTAGCAATTACCGCACGGAAATTCCCACTTCCTGGCTAGGAGGAGACAAAATTGTGTACTAACCACGGGCGGTAATAAAGAAAGGCGGGCAAATACCTGCGATCTGAGACACTCTTTGTTTTACTGCCCTAGGTAAGTTAATGTACTATTAATGCTCACCTCACAAATGAATCACTTATACATATAATCAAAAATAGCATCATTACATTGGTTATTAGATTTTCTCACGGGATATGTACCTACAGTCAGAATAACATTCGAACAGTAGCAGGGCAGTGATACTGACAGCTGACAGCTTTCCGCAATTGCACCGCTTCTGCCCAGAGAAGTCAGCAAGGCGAATTTTAAGACATGTACAATCGAGTGCAAAAATATGGGTGTATGCAAGCTATTCAAAAATATGTCCCATGGATCTTATGTACGCATTAAGGTTTCGGTGCATATTTATGAGAGGATTCATTCGATACAGCTTAAATAATTTATTTACACTATACATTAGTCTAAATTTTCACATGTAAAACATAATAGTAATTACAAATAAACAAAGAAATTAAAATAAAACTAAAACTAACCTAAACTGAACCTAAATATACTTATCTTTTTGATAACCCTAATCTAACAAATCGCTGCCAGTAGGTAATGTTCCCAAAATGCTGGCCGCATTGCCACGTTGGATGGCAATGATCAATCTTTGTGCCAGATAAAGGCCAGCATTTTGGTCACGTGTTGCATCGACCAGACGTCCAGATAGATCTTTCGATACATATTTTTACATTTAACTGTACCTATATACTAAAAAAAAATTGACTGCTCGTTAAATGTATGATAACAGTGAAGCCATTTATGTATAAAATGCATTAAGCTACATATGAAGTTGAAAAGTATTTGTGATGCCACGGCCATTACTGACTAAAAACAATGTCAATATTTTTCCATCTCTGATTCGTAAAATGTATAAATGGTAATATCTAGGTAAATTTGAAATAACAAAAATACGAGTGGTGCAATTTATATATTGTTCAATTACCTATTATATTGTTAAATCTGGTCAATTACCTTGCACGAACATAATCACGCAATTGTAGCAAAATTGTAACCCAGGGCAAATTGGTAACCATTTTCAACTACAAATACAAATATCTTTATTTTGCTTAAAAATGTGGTACAAAAGCTACTATACTCATACTCATACTTTATTGGTAATATATATTACAAGTCAGCGTATTACACAGGTATTTGAACACTTCACATCAAAATCAATTGTACACATTCATGTCATGAGCGAGAAATTACATTATTTCAAATTTAATTCTTCTATAGTATAGAATGACTGCTCAACAAGCCAAGCTATAAGTTTGTATTTGTAATTGATGAGACTAGGGGAGTTTATTATGATTATTGGCAATATATATTTAGGATAGACACACACATCTCACTAGAAACTGGCATGAAAATGTCAACGCAGCGAATTAAAACTAAGAAAAAAAAATACACATACAATGAGACGCTCTAGTGCATTTAAAATATTATGTTAAATCATTATCATGTCTATTTATTTCTTACTCTCAAAAAACACGTTTTTTCAATACATTCATGGACGTTGTCCACTTTATCGTCCGAAATTAAACTCATTTTATATCAATTACAAAAAACCGGTCAAGTGCGAGTCGAACTCGCGCACCGAGGGTTCCGTATACAGATACACCCCACTCGACATATTAACTAGACTTTCAAATTTTGAACCTGTCTATTTTACTGAAAAAAAATATCTGAAAAAGTCATGTATGTATGTAGGTACGCCTGATTTATAACTATTTCAAATTTCAAATCGATAGTAAGTAGTTCTTGAGATATTTAGCGATGTGACAAACAGACAGACAGACTGACAGACAGAAAGACAGACAGTGTAGGTATTCTCATATGACTGATGTGACAAAGGTGGGTAGAATAATAATTAGTTACAATAAACTAGTCTTAACCCAGCGACCGTGTTTGATTCACGACTCCCAACTACATACCTTGACAGACAGAAAGACAGACAGACAGACAAAGTGAAACCATGAGCGTTCCTTTTTTACCGTTTTGGTACGAAACTAAAAATCATAATTTAATCACCGCATGAACATCTAACGACAGGCTTTTTACTTCAAAATTATGACAAATTGCTTGTAAAATCCAAGTCGCAGGTGCTTAGAATCGTTAAAGAGCATTTAAAAAATTTTCAAACTGTCCAAATTATATATGACTGTCGTATCGTGTCTCGTCAGTCAACGCCGGGTATTTTATTACAGTCCGAGACGCTTCGTTTCCCCTCTTAATTATTTCATCCATTTTGTACAGAAAAAAGCATCAGGTTCTGTGATAAATTTAGTTCACCCTCTACTTTTTTAGAGCTTTTGGTGTATAATTAACGCTCTTTTTAGTTGGGATTTAATTTTAGATAATAGTGAAGATTTCGTTCGGTGTTTTGTTATTTTTGGTTTGTCGTTAGATTAACGATTTTTATCTCGTTTGAAAGTTTTTTTCATCGCAAGATTTTTAAAAATAAGAAAGAATTTATTGCCATTACACAAACAACATAATACAATTTCTGACACTGTTAAAAAAACCAGAACATAATTAAATAGTAACCATAATAAGTAACATTTAAGGGCAAAGGCAAAAGAAGTACATTCAGTGTACAGTCTCAATACTGTACATTTTTCCGTTTCCGTTGCGACCTACTTTCGGCCGCGCTTTAATATGGCGAAATAACGTAAAATAGAGTAGTGCAAATTAAACTCGCATACGATCAACATCAACTGAAGGAACGGCCAATTAACTTTACTATTTTGTACCTACTTTTAAATAATAAAACAGTTTCATAACTACAACTTAACTTCTCCGTTCTCTCAACGCACTCAAACACAGCTATGGTTATGGTTATGGTTGTGGACTCCTTTTTCCGCACTTAGTCCGTGTAGGTCGGACCATTGTGCGTGGGTGAATACCAGCTAGGGATCTAGCCAGCCTAACTCCGACCAGAAGCGCAGGATTCTCCTGGTGTCACCACAGGCTTCTCGGAGTGACCTCGGTGTGTTGAGGATTTGAGTCCGTTGTGCAGCTACACCTTCGCATTCCAGGATGACGTGGGGGGCTGTTTCATCGGCCGACAGGCATCCCCTGCATAGGGGGCTGTCGGTCGTACCTAGAACATATAAATGTTTGTTGAGTGGGCAATGTCCAGTGATAATGCCTACGATTATACGTAGTGACGCTCTGTTGAGAGAGAGCAGACGCCTAGTAAGGCGTGCATCCGGGTGTGGTATTGTTTCCCGGGATTGTCTGCATGTACTGGTATTTGTCCATTGATCGGCGTGTTGTTTTGATGTTCTGAGACGTAGCCATGACCTCAGCTGGTTAAAAGGTAGTGGGAGTATTGGGTTAGGGCCAACCGTAGGTCGACTAGATCCTCTTCTAGCCAGCTCGTCTGCTACGTCGTTTCCTAGAGAGCCGCTGTGCCCTTTTATCCATTGTAGGGTGACAATGTTTGTCCTCCCTATCACCTCCAGGGCTAGGTGGCACTCTAGTATGAGCCCAGACTGGATGAGGTTGCTGTCTAGGGCTTGTAGTACTGCAGCGCTGTCGGACACAGCTTTCAAGTGTATGGGCTAACTGGCTCATACATTCAGCGACTGCTGGCGGCCCATAAATGGGCCACCAGCGCTGGTTTTCAATGTGCCCCTGAACTCGGGCTAGGGTGTTTGCCGAGAAGTAACATTTTGAATGGTGGACTAGTTTCACTGGTTACTACATTGTATTTTTAGCCAACATTTTATCCGTCTCTAAAAACTGTAACATTTATTAGTTAATCGTCTTACGTTTATGCAAAACTGTCTAACTCAGAAACGTTTCTGAGTTAGACAGTTTTGCATTTTTCTTCAAAAATATTTTTAGGAGAAATAAACTATACTAATGATTTAATTTAACTAACCACAATGAAAATAGTTGTAAATAACAACCGGCGTTGATTAGCAACGTAACACAGACAATCGTTACATTCATTTTTCTTATATTTTTGAGGCAATGTAAATCAGTATTCACGTGCTAGACTTAGGCTCGGTTTTATAAAGATCCGTTAGAGCTTGTCGGTTTGTTATGTCAAAAAATATACTGAGTTACTGAAATATGATCTGGTCTAACGGATCTTTATAAAACCCGGCCTTAGTAGTGCTCCTTTGAATTACTAAGTTTAACCCACGAAACTAAGGCCTGACGGCCTACTCCGAACTTCGAAACCCGAACTATCGTACGTAACGTATCGCGCCGTCCCTTTCACTCTCGTGTTACACATTATATGAGTGAAAGAGACGGCACGATACGAAGTTCGGATTTCAACTTTCGGAGTAGAGCCCTTGCGGTCATTTCTGACGATTCATACGGCGCTTAACAACACCTGGCCATCCAATAACGGGCCGATAGGTGTTCCATAAAAGTTATTGGTTCTTATAAATTATTTTTATCAATTTTTGGATATCTGAGGACTGTCCAGCCTAGTACTTTATTAAAAAGAGGCTTATTTGGAGTAAACATTGTTTGTTTGAAAACTTTATGACTTGACAATTTAGAGAAAAAAAAGCTACTCTTACAATAATCACACTTATAAAATAAAAACACAAAACTATACTAATGGCCACTATTGTCATGACATTGGTAGTTTCCCTTCGGGTTGGAAGGTCAGATGGCAGTCGCTTCCGTAAATCTTGGGAATAGGTAGCGGACCCCGGGCATCCTTCAGGATGCAACTGTACTGGGATAACGCTAGGAGGATACCAAATCATTGCTAGTCATAGTATTACATAACACATGGATTAGAAAATCGGTCAATATTAATGATTCCATATTACCTCGAAAGTAGGTACGGGTCATATAACATTTCAAACTCCCCCGTTCTGTACACATACTCAAAGATAAGATAAGATATCATTTATTGTCAAAAACTGTTTAAACGGGTCTAACGCGATATTTATGTATTTACATTTTTTACCGACGTTTCGACACGGGTTGCATCGTCGCCGTCGGTAAAAAAAGTAAATACATGAAATGTTATATGAACCGTACCTATTTTCGAGGTAATAGGAAATCATTAATATTGACCGATTTTCTAATATCGTTCGACCCGTTTAAACAAATCTTTTAATAATTACGTTTCCTTATTTGTCGGTATACAGTCGGCGTCACACTTGCTTAATTACTGCTCAATATAATGTAGTATTAAAACGAAGCGTGGCAGTACTGCAACGGTACCGATCCACATCCGTGAATTCCGTGCCAATTAGACGCAATAAAAAAAGGTTTGCTCCCAGTTAACAGCTAGGCGGCTTACTTGGTGGAACGGGAACGGTATGTGGTATTTTGTTATTTGACGTAAGCTTACTGATGTCGCAGATATTTCCTCACTCGACGGGAGTCGTCTGACAGTTGAAACTGACACTTGATAGTTTTCTCACATCATCGCCCGTGCACCAGCAATTGGCAGAACATTCTGAAAATAATTAAAATTTTCTCTAAATTTTCGGAAATTTGCACGAGAATTTATAGATAGTTTCCAATGGAATGATTCCATTACGATTTTTTTTATGAATATTATTAATATAACTTCTTTAAGCTTATTCTTTGGGCAAACAAAAAACAACTGATAATGGATGTATCCGGTGTAGTGTAGTTCTCGACATGTTTTCAGTGTTTGTAAAATTAAATTTCGAGATCTATCCATACAGAAAATTTTGTAACTTCGCATACTTCTCCTTGTTGGTGCACTGCGGAATATACACCGATAAATCAAGAAGTCGCTTAAACTTATTTCGCTCCGATGCCTCATAGTCAAACGCGGAAGCTGATGAATCGAGACAGCCACTGACATTCACCCCTTTTTGAACGTGACTGTGGCTTTACGATAGATAGCGATAGGAGTGCGCGGTTGGAGCGTGGCCTGGAGAAAGTCCAGGGGGAAACCTCAGACACGACCACGCGTGTGGTTTTGAACACTGGAATACTCTAAGAGTTTGCGCTCCAGTGAGATTGGTTTCACCCTTCAGAAGCTTCACATGTGGCATTTTGGTTCATCAGAAACGTGTGTTCCATTTCTGTATAAGTTTTTGCCATATGTAGTTATTGAAAGATACTCAGGGGCGTATTTACCCTAGGGCCATCCGGGCCATGGCCCGGGGCGCCAATCCGCCAGGACGGCGTAACCGCCTAGCCGCCCCCGACCGGCAGCTGCAACGTGTGTTTTTATTACAGAATCCTAAGAATTTCGTTTCAAGTTTTCTTTTAATTTCAATTAAACTTAACTTCATTGCATTTTTTGAAAAAAAAAAACACTATAACAGCCTCTGTGGTACCGGGGTTGTCAGCCTCGTATCTCTAGATGGCCTCGTTAATACTCGGCCATCTATAACTACTCGGCCGGCAATAACCTATTTCGCGGCCTCTTCAGTAATGTACTATCATGCAATAAAAATGTAGACTATTAAAAAAAAATTACAGTATTTTTCTTGGTTTATGGGGCGGCGAACCTTATTGGCCCGGGGCGCCAAATTTAAAAAATACGCTTCTGAAGATACTGTATCGTTTTGGTTAGTGTGTGCGTGTGTGTGATGTATGTGTGATATACACAGATGAGCGTTAACTGTTGGTTCATCTGCGTGAGAATAGATAGATAGATAAATACTTTATTCATTTTCACAACATACAATGACATAAAAGTAACAAAAGATGACAAAAAATCGCTTCTATAGCTTGTATCACGGGGAGTGCTCGGAGGAATTGTTTGGAATGATCCCTGCCGCATCTTTTCGTCATCGTCCTACGCGTCAGCATTTCCATCCTCACCATTTATTTAGATGGTTGGCAGTCCAAAACTGTGCGTTTCTCAAGAAGTTTCCTGCCTCCCACAACCAAACTATGGAATGAACTGTCGCCTGCGGTATTTCCGGACCGATATGACCTTCAAACCTTCAAGAAAAGAGAAAGAGAATATTCCCTTCTGAAAGGCCGGCAACGCACTTGCGACTCCTCTGGTGTTGCAGGTGTTTATGGGCGACGGTAATTGCTTACTATCAGGCGATCCGTCTGCTCGTTTTCCCCCTTTTTTATATAGCCTATTTAGTGTCCCACTGCTGGGCAAAGGCCTCCCCTCTTTTCGCCACTCGTCTCGGTCGTGTGCCATTTTCCGCCAATCCGTACAAAACGTATCAAAGTCGTCCCGCCATCTCCTTTTCGGTCTGCCTCTGCTTCGGGAGCCATCTTGTGGGATCCATTCAGTGGCTACTTTGGCCCATCGCTCCGATCGTTTTCCCCCTATAACATAAAAAAATAAGCAACTGAACAAAATTGAACATGAATAGGAGTTTTATACTGTTTGTTGTTGACTTGTTGGACAGTCAGAGTGAAAAAAGTTGACGAATAGAGAACCTCCTTTTATTGTCGGTTAAACAAAAAAGAAATTGATCAACAGTATAGTGGTGTGTGTCGCACACCGAACACCACGTGTGATTACTATAAATAGAAAATACCTTTTCACACATCGAGTACATACTCGAAATCATTTGATATGGCCGAATGGCATAAAAGCAATTCATTCAAAAAGCTATTCCACCACTCAACTTATAAGGTTCAATATCAAATAACATTTTTATAGTTATTCGCCCAACAAAAATACTTTCGACCTTACTTGTGCTCTTATCACGGTTTCGTCCCAGTATAAATCAATCAAGGAGATCTAGAGGTACAACTTAAAAGGATTTTTCTTAAAGAAATAAGGTAAACGTGCCACTGTTGGATCACTTAGGGTTGCTGACTCATAATTCGATTACTCCAAAATAAACAGGGCAAATATGCCAAACGGTGAAAATCATATTCAAATATCTCAAGAAAATATCAATGCTACAACCGTATTAATGTTGCTGGTTATAGTCGTGGACGTCACTGACCTCGAGCGCCATAGTAAATGACTATCGTTCGAATACAAAGGTGCGTTTTGCGGAAAAGGGACAAAATATACCCCTTCTTAAAACTTTGAAGACTTAGAATTACGATTTGAAACGGGATATTTACATTTACCTAAAAACTTGCACTTCGATAAAAGTCAAATCAATATTTAAAAAAAAATTAAATTTAATTAAATTTAATTAAATTCAATTAAATTTAAAAAATGGTTTGCAACTCTATCTTACAATGATACAGAAGACATAATACGCACTTACTCTTGGTCTGTGGTCAGCTAAATCTTTATCAGCTAAGCTACTCGCACTCATTCACGTCACACACGCACACACCACACCTTACTCACATACACACTCACACATCTTCACACATATTACACACAAACACTTTTACTTAGTTTATTAATTTTCATGTTTTATACTCGTAACTGCTACAAATGGTGCATTCCAAGATACAGGCTCGCCTAGTTTGGACTGCACCAGAAATCCCGTGTAACCTGTTGTATCATTTGTGTTTGAATCAATAAATTTACTCTTTACTCTTTCTGCATATTCGTATTTTTGATTTCCCGATATTTCGGCACTGTTGCAAGCGCCATTATCATGTTGTAGTCTGCCCACACACCATAGCGATCTACCCTCTTCCTGGTTCGGTTAATAACATTGCAGCATTAATAATGGCGCTTGCAACAGTGCCGAAATATCGGGAACTTAAAAATACAAATATACATGGTAAATACCCCCTTTCAAATCGTAATTCTAATGTAAATGACCATGTAAGCTTGAAATCTTTGAAGACTTATAATTATTTATTCCTTTCATTTACTTTTTTGCCTATTAATTAAGAATCTGATCCTTTATTCGAGAAACATCGAACTTATTGATTTTCTTTTTGGTGTCAATATCCCTATTCCCAATAGTTGGTTTCTATGCGTATACGCATCAGCATTGCTATACAGCGGGGAAGTGCTGCCAGCATCTTTGGGAGTATGTGGGGTCCCCTTATTTTAGATTATTTATTTTTAAGTTTATAGTTTTAAGTTTAGTTGTAGGCCTTTTATTATTTGTTGGTAAAATATTCATAATAAGTTCATCATCATCATCAGCCGGTGTCAGTCCACTGCTGGAAATAGGCCTCTCCCATAGCACGCCACGCCACTGAGCTCGGTCTTCAGCTCGTCTCCTCCAATCACTGCCCTCTGGCTTACAAATATCATCGCCCCACCTATTTACAGGGCGCCCAACACTACGTTTGTCGACACGCGGTCTCCACTCAAGAACCAGTTTGCCCCATCGGCCATCGGTTCTGCGGCATGTTTTTTTTTGAACCTGACTGTGGCTTTATAGGCCGGACCCAATAGGAGTGCGCGGTTGGAGAGTAACCTGGGGAAAATCCAGGGGAAAACCTCCGGCACGACCAAGCGTGTGGTTTTGAGTGGCTTCAACCAAATCTGAGGTGTAGGTAGAATCGAGCTACTCGGAGTTTTGTCGCTGGTTCACTAAACCTAGCCTAGCTGAGAAGAGTCCAGCAAGAAACTCAGCTAGGCCCGACCTGGGTCGGACTGACTCTACCTGGTGTGCGGCGGTACCGGGAGGAATAGGGACTATATGTGTCGGCGAGAATGCCTAAGTGTACGCGTCGTGTCAGAGCTGGACGCCGTAAGCGAAGCGTTCCATCTTTCGATTGACGCTGTGATTACGTCGTCCGGGGCCGTGAGTGTGTGCCTAGGACGCCGGATCGTGCGGCCCCTGATCAGTGATCACCGAGTTACGACAGAGGCGGCAGCATATGTGACCTGTCCACTGCCAGGCTTAATTAATGGTACTAACGTCTCAAATCATTTTCAAAATCGTCAGTTACGTTGCACCATCCCATATCCATTTTTAAATTTTTCCTTTATTTCTAAATTCGTAGTTTCTGTTAGCAGCGGTACTGCTTACTACAAAATCAATCGAAAATCCTTAAGTGCGGCATAAAATTAGAATGAATAATATAGGCACACAAACACGCCATTTACATGATTAATAGCGAAGCCTTCACAAAAGACAGAAATTGAAAAACAATAGCAACGTAACTTAAGCGGTGCAAAGTCTTAAATTAATGTTATTACCGCGATAAAATAATAATTCACAGCATAGCATGACCGGAAATAATATCCAGGGGGTATAAAACAAAAGGGAACGTAATGAAGCCTTAGGTCTATTTGACTCCACGTACTTACTCAATAATGAAATTATATTTTTTGAATTAACATATCGTAGACGAAACTAAAATCACATACATTTCTCTATTGTTTCCCTTCAAGTGAACTCTTATGAAATAGACCAATCACGTGTCGCCTTTTACTGTACTCTTATGAAATTGGCCAGTCACGTGTCACCATTACAGTACTCTTATGAAATTGACAAATCACGTGACGCCGCGGACATAGAACAAAAGACCAACGATCGCCCGACCCATGTGCCTAAACTTCATTTTCGCAAGACTAGTCTGTTTACTTGTTTCGGTTTGTTTAATTAATTTCCGTTGACTCGTAGAAAAAATAGTGTATACAATAGTTCTATAATTAGCTTTTTAAGTCTCGAACCTTACTTAGACCACTCGGCAAGCCTTGTGATCTAATAGCGGTTCTCGACTAAAAAAACATACACTATATAACGATTGCATAAAATATTATTTTAATGCGATTGTACCTTGGTTAAACTAGTGGCTCTGTGAGCTGTAGACCTCGTGGGTGAGTTTTTTTTATCATTTCCAAAATCTGACATTATAAAAAAGATCAATTATGAATATCGAACCTGCTCATAAAATCACACAAGAATCGGTTGAGAAATGCGAACTGTAGAGGAGAACAAACCGAAATTCGCCCGCAGAAACTTACAAAATCATTGACAAAAAAATTGTTATTGAAAATTTCCAAAAACCGTCTCGAAAAAAAAAATCTATATAACTATCGAACCTGCTCACGAAATTTCACGAGAATCGGTTGAGAATTGCAACCTGTAGACGGGAACAAACGGAAATCCGGACATTCGAAAGCATTTTTGTCGAAGCTGAAGCAGAGACCTTCGTTTCACTTGGTCAATAAAAAGTCATGAGTTTGGAACAGTGACCTCAACAGTAAGATAATACAAAATACCGTCCGTAATACATATATGTCCTAAGTACTTATTTACTAATTACTACGCTAGTACGATAACCCTGATAAGATCTCACCCTTATTGAAAGTTCAAGAGAACGCTGCTTTCCTTAAGTAACAAGTTAATTTATGCAGGGGTTTGATACGACAAAATGTGCCTTCACATTACAAAGAGTTTTTCCTTCTATCATATCTTTAATCATTAATGAATGAGAGAGATTTGAATCAATTTAATAGCCATCCTAGGGTTGTCGCCGTCTGTTATAAAAACAACAGAGTCGGTATTACAAAAGCGATAACACTATATGGTTAACATCATGAAATTTATAGATGTTTATCCTTAATTTAATGTTTATGTCACTGTTGACTGTAATCTTGAAATACAGATACTATATGAAAGAGAAGAATACTTCTTCCAAATACTTATCTCGAATAAGATCGTGGCTCAAACGATTTATATCCACGTTATATTATTTGAAAATCAATAAAAGGAAACGTTTGTTAACGAGATTATAATATCCAATCGAAGTGAGAAATTAAAATAAAAATAAAAATAATAATATAATATAATAATATTAGAGGACAATCTTACACAAATCGAACTAGCCCCACAGTGAGCTCAAGAAGGCTTGTGTTATGGGTACTAGACGACGATATATTTAATAGATATAAATACTTAAATACATAGAAAACATCCAAGACTCAGAAACAAATATTCATGCTCATCACACAAATATTTGCCCTGACCGGGATTCGAACCCAGGACCGTCAGCTTCACAGGCAGGTGCACTACCCACTAGGCTAAACCGGTCGTCAAAAATAAAAAAAAATATTGACCGCGAGTGACATTCAAACCTACGACCTCTGCATTCCGTGTATTGCTCTAAACCAACTAAACTACCGTGGGGATCCCTCGTGATGATAAATCTTTCAATCTCTTCACTTTTCTAATTGCATTACAAGGTACGCGTGAAGTCAGCACGACAAATGTTAATTTGATGTCGAACCTCCAGGTTGAGTGTAGTAGACCCCTCGTTCTTTTAGCAATATCGGGGATTCGCGAGGTGTGGCCCGGCAATAAGTCCCGACGAATTTTATTAGGGCTTCATTAAATTATCCAGCAATTTTATTTTTAATCAACCTGAGTATACCGCGGACGTATCTGATTATTAAGGAACCGGTTTCATATTTTCCTTTCTCATGTAATCACGTTGCTATTTAGTTGTTTGGCTTGTTACAATTCCCATTAATGTTGTGCCTTTCCCAAGAACTCCATAGTATTGGAAAAATCCTCATTTGAGGAGGCTCAGTGTCCCATATGACTCGGGAACTATTGGTAATATTTCCGGGAACGATACATTAGATGTTTAATCCAGGAAGACGTCAACCAAACCCACTAAGGGTGGGTTGTACCAAACCGTCTGTAATCGTAAGCGGTGTTCATTAAAATCTGATTGTATGGAAAGTTTGACAAGTTTCGATGGAATGACAGCTGCCGGCGCCATATATGACAATGACCGGCCTGTGATCGTATGTTGGTGCAACCGAGCCTAAGAGAGGTAGGGCATAACGGAACGTCATCTCGCTCGTATTTCGAGCAGCCCAACTGGGGAAGTACTCCACCTTAACGAAGAGCCTTGTCGTGGATATGTGGCAATGCTTAGAACCTTTCATTTGAATCCCAGAGTCACTATTTTAATTTTTAAAAATTTAGAATGCATACGAAGGGTTAAATTATCTTTAAAGTACAGGATTTATAGCAACATGTTTCGCGCATTCACGCTCATAACTCACAAACGTCAAATCTGAATGAGAATCTTAAGTATTTCATCAACCTTTGTCTGTCGGAGTAATGTACTCGTTACTTGGGTTATATCTGCAATAACCCGCTATCCCCACCAAAAAATAATTAAATCCAGTTTAATTCGTAATCCAAACTGTGATTGGGACAAAGGGGTAACCACACAATATTCTAATCTTACCCTGTACACGAGGCCTACATGAGGTACTGACTAATTAATAAACATCACGTACCATTGCCATAGAGTACAACAGATATTGGTACAGAGAGTTCCTTTGGTACTGTAGAGGTTGTATAAGCTAAGCTGCCTGTCCTAGCCATAGATATAACAGTTTAAGAAAGAAACAAAGAATAGTACATTTTGATGCAAGTGCGGAAGGTTTGTCATTTCGCACGAGTCCCGAGTTGTCTTGGCCCGAGCCGTTACGCAATTTGGTGCAATTTATTTTGTAACATGTAATATGTGTCTTCACTACATAGTATAAAACCATTAAATAGTGCACTCGTGCGAAGCCGGGGCGGGTCGCTAGTATGGAATAAACGATTATTATTTGGTCCTCCTTTGGGATATAACGGTACAATGTCCGGTCCTTTTGGAAGGCGTTCATGGGGATACAGATCCAACACGAAGATGCCTCTTTGAGATACGATAATGTATTGGGATGTGTACACCTAGCGGATACTATCTCTGCCTGCACTATTGAAGAGATACAACCCAAATTATTATTTCTACTAAATGCCAGGGTTTCGTGCATATGACCATCTGTATTCATTTTATTCTGTGTCACTTAAATTTTCCGTATGCGGGGCGAGTGGGCGTAGGTTTATTAAAATTGTCCATGACATACATATTTCATTTAGTATTTGCACTTAGGAGTATATTATCCCATCATCATCGTCCTAACGTTATCCCGGTACAGTTGCATCCTAAAGGATTCCCGGAGTCCGCTACCTAATCCCAAGAGTTGGCGTAGGCACTAATTTTACGGAAGCGACTGCCATCTGACCTTCCAAGGGAAAACCATTCCTTATTGGAATTAGCTCAAGTGAGCCGAAACTCGACTGTTAGAAGTCCTCGAGCCGCCCGAAAGCCTCTAACTTGGCTTAACTACTGTTATCATAGACAACAGCCGGGATCAACGGCTTTACGTGCTTTCCAAAGCACGGGAGCTCTGAGTTAATAACCACTCAAAGCGGTCACCCATCCAATAAATGACCTGGGCCGACGTTGCTTAACCTCGCATACCGCACGCGGTACGGAGCGCTTAGGAGTATCCCATGCATTAAAAAAAACTCATTAATGAGATTGCGTTTAAAATATGCTCACCTGATTTTTGGAGCAATTCGCAAATGTGTTGGTTGTATGTACCACAAAATGTGGAAAATGCAATGTTATTAAGTTATTATATTCATCTCTCGTCAAATGCATCCATAGAAATCCATAGACTTGTGTCAGATATTAGAAATAAAGGAAATAGGACCCAGCGCGCACAAGTTATTTACTGAAATCTCGAAGCATTTGGTTGACATAACTGGTGACCGGAGAGCTGGCGACTTCCTCGCACAACGTATCAGCATTGCGATACAGCGAGGAAATGCCACCAGCATCCTCGGTACAATGCCCCAAGGGCCTATTTTAGATTTAAAAAAAATCGCCGCAGGTGGGATTTGAACCCGCGATCTCTGCAATCCGTCCACTTCTCTTAACCAACTGAGCTACCGTGGGTATCCCTTGTGATGACGAATCTTTCAATCATTAACACTCTTCTAAGTACACCTTACGGATTTACAATTTGTCATTGTTGTATTCATATTTAGTTACCTAATTCTGATACAGGAATACACCCATATTCATTCCCAATTCTTACATTCATATTATGAAAACTATACTCACATTGTTTCGTATTAAAAGGATCACTAAAGGAGATTAAAAGGAAATATATTTGTAATGTTAAAAATTCAACGTCCGAATTACAGGCTCATTTTCAGATACCCGATTTATCGTCATCGAAAGTCTTTCCGTGAATTTTTCAAACAATTTCCCTTCTAATTGAATTAGGTGGATTAAACGTTGGAGAACTGGATATTAACTAGAAGAGTAATGGCGGCGTTTCATGCTTAACACCACTAAATTCTCACGGTGGCGATAAATCGCGTTCACTTTTGGTGATTAGGAGGAATAGAAATTTGTTACATCCGGGTTGTTCAATCGAGTTAATCTAAATATAGTGCTAGAGGAAAAAATGGCTAAGCTAAAACTGTGACGAAACTATACTAGGTTTATGGGTGGATCAACTATTTTTTGTTGCTTGTTACCATAGTTACGTCTCTTGAATCACTCTTTAAAATTGTAATTTTATAGGGTTCAAATATACCAAACGTGAGTTTTAGCTATAAGTATAAATCCATTTGGACATGGGTCATCTCCTGGCTTGAAGTCCATATTATAAACGTGTTTCTAAGAAACATGGTTACTGTTGTCTCCTCGCTGCCGGGACATAATAACAACAAGAAAAAGTTGATTGACTCTTATGTTAAAATAGGCGATGCGGCTGAACACCTCAAGCGGCGCAAATATGTAGTCATTGACAGTGCCTACATGTTTCAACCGTTTGGGGTGGAAACACTAGGGCAGTGGGGACCTGGTGCTCATAGCACCTATAAGGAGCTGGCGAAACGCCTTGTTGACGCGACGGGTGACCAGAAGGCTGGCGCGTACCTTGCTCAGCGCATCGGTCTTGCTGTGCAGCGTGGCAATGCCGCCAGCTTTCTGGGCACCCTACCGCTGAGCTCTGAATTAGAGCCCAGTTTTTATTTGTAAGTAGGTTTTTATGTTTACTTATTTAGTATGTTCTTGTTTTTTATATTCATTATATTAAAATATATTTAAATTTTTTTATATTAAAATATATTTACACAACATTTTAATTTGAACAATCAAAATACACATTTATTTTAATAACCAATTTACAGACGGTAATAATAGCTAAATAACGATAACTTAAATAATATTACAACTAACTTAAATCTAAAACTGGCCCTTGGGGCTTTGTGAATAAGATGTAAAACTAACATAGTAATTAAGGCTTTTTTACTAACATTTTTTATGGTCGTTGTCTGAATTAAATAAATTGAGTTGAATTGAAAAATTGTACCGAGGATGCTGGCGCCATTTCCTCGCTGTATCTCAATGCAGATACGTTGTTCGAGGAAGTCGCCAGCTCTTCGGTCACCAGTTATGTCAACCAAATATATTCCGATACAAATATGGCTCATAAAAAAACAATAACGTCTTTTCAGCACTTATTCAGTTGAATAAATACATATACTTAGTAAAGAACTTGGAGAATCCTTTGATAGTATGTATTAATAAAATATATGTAAACTATTTATAACAAACAAAAAGTATCCACCACAGCTTTCGGCAATTTATGCTACAAAGAATCATCCACAACACGTTTCATCACCTATGCTACATAATCCATTAACAATGACTTGTCCGATAAGTACCCGGCTCAAACGTTCCAAATATACTCGCCGCGTTCCCGCGCTGGATTGCTAAAGAGATACGTTGAACCAGGTACGCACCGGATCTAGTATAGCAACCCCTATCTTGCAAACGTCTTCTCAAGGTTCGTATAAATTGCTTTGCCTCTGAACACCAGGGTCCCGCCGTTTCAACAGCAAGAGGTACGAAGTCATACACCGGTTCCAAGTTTGAATACTTGGTATGTTTGAGTCTAGCAGCAGTCTCTGCTGCCCCGCCAGCTGACCGCGTTGTCCGTGCAAGATGTGACACGGCAAAAGTGCTCACACAAGTAGCATCCCACAACAGACTTCGCCCTTTCGCCCAAGGAACCTTCCGTCCAGTGTAAGTAAAATGAATATTATTGTCATAACAGAGCAGAAGGCGATACGGGCATAAAGACTGGGGGACACTTGAATATAAAGTCTTCTTTCGGGAGATAACTCATCATACCCTCCTACTGTCACCCCAGTGCATTTGCATCCTGAAGGATGCCCGGGATCCGCTACATTATCTCAAGATTTGGCGTAAGCACTAGTTTTTAAGGAAGCGACTGCCATCTGACTTTCTAAAAAGCTTTGTTGATGTACCTGTATTACAAAAACTGTAATAAAATAATCATGTAACTTTATGTGCTAACTTTAGATATATTTTAATGTCATTTGAAGTATAAATGTATGAGGGAATGTCACTAAAATGATATTAAAATATGCCTAACGTTTACATAAAGTTACATGATTACCCTGCGGGACTATAATATCTTTAAAAAGTTATCTAAAATATAAATAACCATTAAATATGTAACACGATCTGTGATACATTAACGAACATTAGAAGCATTCATCACTCGAGCGCAGACAGTATTCGATGCATCACACCTTAGGGACCGCCCACGTTTTTTAATACTTAAGGGATGAAAAAACCCATCTTTTTTACACTACTCTTTTTCACGAATCAAATTATTCGGCAAATCAGACGCGCGAGCTCGATTCTCGTCTAAAGCAAGGATCGTTACCGGTATTCTGGTAGTAGCGGTTTTAAATAAGGTATAACCGGTTATAATTGCATTTCTCTATTTATATCGCTAAAGCTCTGATTAGCGGTGTAATCAAAACCGGTATTCAAATATATTAGCGGTTTCGCCAATTGACAACAATACCTCTATTTGACACTTAACCCATAAAAATCATTGCCGGTAATAGCATTCAGTGTCAATAAGCTCGATTATTTGTTTCTGCAAACTGGCGTATTGCAAAATTTGTAAAATGTAGGTATTAACACCTATTTGTTGCGTTTTAGTAGTAATGTTTAACTGACATCTTACCTTTCAAGTGCAACGAATAGCGGTATTGAATACAGGTATTTAATATCGTAAATAGTTTATACATAGAGGTATAGATAAAACCGGAATGACAACAATACCTATAATTAGAATGTAGGTATTCTTTTATTAGCGGTAATAGTTTGTGAAATTCTATACAGGTATTAAATAAAACCGGATTTACAATCCCTGGTCTAAAGCTGCGTAAGGAATCACAGTTAATTTTTCTTTGTATTCGTTATCTGCATCGAATAACCGATTTTACCGAATAAATTCGTGATCAATGGGCACAAATGGCAAAACATTTCCGTATTTTCCATTTACAATAACAGCGGTATTTTCGCTTTGAAATCCTGTATTTTCGGATTGTCTTTTTCCGTATTCATATTTATTATTGAAACCGTAACCTGGATTTTATGAATACTTGAAGATATCACAGAACCGTTCGAGTTCGATATGAATTTCTGATTCTACACATCTGGTTCCAAATGATGATTACGGAGCATGCCTTATAAATTTCGGTAATAAGATTTTGAACAGTACCGATATTGTATAGCGATTTATCGCAGACAAAAACCGAGGTACAAGTAGTACCCAACTGATATGGCTTACCGATGTACCTGCGCAAAAGATGAATTTTTAAAGCGCGGGAAATGCTATTGACCAATCAGCACGCTCCACGCACCGCGCTTCTTTTTCCTGTACCGCTAATGGTCCGCAGCTGCCGCCATGTTAGCGCGCGCCGCGTGGCATGTCAGTCAGCTGCCATACTTCTGATCGAGTGCACGCGCGTTATGAACAGTGTATTATGAACCTTATGGTAGTGATCTAAGGTTAATTGTAAGTTTTAAGCATTCCTTCGTTAATCTTCGGAGCGATACTTTCTTTTCTGCGCGAACGAAGATTCACGACGCGCCTTATCAGTTGGGTACTACTGTAACCGCATCGAATTCTTACCCAGTCTCACCGCAAGCCGGTGGTTTCAGAACGAGCTCAGATGAAAAGATTCGAAGTGCTGACATGAATGGGAATTGACATTTGTGGGTTTTAACCACACGGTTGTATATTATATTAATTGAAGACTTAGGTAGGCTGATTGCACAAAAGATCCCAATGGGTCGAAGTGCATCCGCAAGGGCCCTCATCTAGACAAGATAAGATACTAGCTGCCCAATTGTCCATCATTAGTTACGGTCCTAATAACAAAATTTAGGTAGGCTGATTAATATACAGAGTTTTTAAATACAATTTGCGATCAACAGTTGAGTTATTTTTTGTAAACATTACTAATTCAAAAATAAACATGATTTTTCTAAAGTATATTGCGCAGCTTTTATATTGCTTCTTGGCTTTGTTATATTATGCTGCTTATAACAACTATAGATACATATAAAACACTGACCCAATAGATGGCACTTTAAATCTTATGTCATGATGATAGAGGTGTCTATTGGTCACTAAGGTGCAGGTAAGCACTGGGACGTTTACCTTAATATTCCGTGTAGGAATTTGAATAATAACAGGAACAGAATCTAAAAATTGACAGACATTCTAGAATGTTATAATTCTAATAAATAAATCCTCTGAGAATAGGGGAATGTGCCTCATATTGATTTAAATTTACACGATTTTCACACATTATTATTGGAAATCGCGTACAATACTAATTTATTTACCTTTTACAAGGTTTGTCCGGCGTTATTTTTGACATGTAACACTACATTTAATAAATCATACTTTGATTATTGTATTATTGAACAAGGGGTCCAAAAATCACACACTCCTATATTTCAATACGTATATTTATATATCACACGATGAGCTATTAGGTAGGATTCTCGACACAAGAAACTTCCAATGCTTCATTGGATTTCGGTTGACCGATCGTTAGCTAGTTTCTCCTTGGAACAGCGACATCTACTGACAAATGTATGAACTAAAAGCTAATAGTTACATTTAACCTTTATAAACATAAATTTAAGTAAACATGTTCGTAAAATTATGGAGAATAGAATTACATAAATAAAACATTTTTAGTACAATTATTTTAGGTGTAAATAGAGGACAGCTAACGCCATCTCTTGACAACTACTGAGAAACACATCACGAAAACACGCTAAACAATACATAAATTACTACGCGGTTGGACATTCCGCCCACCAAGGACAGAATGAGGAACAATGTCCTTATAAAACCGCCCACCATGCAACAAGAAACTACTTACAATACCAAAAAACAACTAAGTGCAATGTACTTTACAAATGAAAATAACCAACAAAATATCTAACATAAGGTACATTTAACTATAGGCTAGTTATAAACTTAATTACTACGTACAAACTTAATCTTGTACAGGCATTACTGTGTATTACAACTTGCTTACAGGTCGTTTCATAATTTTGTCTTTACACTTAAGACTGACAACCCGCGTTACTCCGTCCAAACCAGTGTGCTTATCCACAATTAAACCGTATAACCATCTCGACGGTGGTAAGTCATCCTCCTTCACAAGTACCACACTCCCAACTGAGGGCTCAGGAATTTGAAAGTTCCATTTATAGCGGTGGTGAAACTGCGTCAGATACTCGCGTGACCAACGCTGCCAGAAATCCTGCACCATCCTTTGTGTGAGTTGCCATCTTTTCAAACTGCTTAAGGTTGATTTTGTGTAGTCGCCATCAGGGATTAATACGAGTGGTTCTCCCACGAGAAAATGACTCGGCGTTAAGGGCAGGGGATCATCTCGATTTTGACTGATTTGGGATATGGGTCTAGAATTGAGGCATGCCTCAATCTGTGATAACATAGTCGTCATCTCTTCGAAAGTAAGTGTTGTGTCACCTACTACTCTCCTAAGGTGATGCTTTGTGGACTTAATTCCAGCTTCCCACAGACCCCCGAAGTTAGGTGAATGTGGTGGAATGTAATGCCAGCGAGTTCCCTCAGTAGCAAGCAGCTCTGCAATATCCCTTGCTACGCTCGACTTGGAAGAGAATAATTGCTTTAACTCACGCGCGGCTCCAACGAAATTGGTGCCGTTGTCGCTCCAAAGCTCTTCGCAATGGCCGCGTCTTGCCACAAAGCGCTTGAAGGCAGCTAGGAACCCTTGGGAAGTTAGATCGCTCACTGCCTCAAGATGAATGGCTCGAGTTGCCATGCACACAAAAAGGCATATGTAAGCCTTGTATGCATGGTGGCCTCGGCCCTTGGAGGTTCTCATGTTGATGGGTCCCGCGTAATCCACTACGCTATGAAGAAAAGGACGAGTGGGCGATGCCCTGGCGGAAGGTAACTGACCCATCAAAGGTTGGCTAGTTGCGGCTGCGTATCGAACACATCGTACGCATTTACGCACAAACGATTTTACTAAATTCTTTGCACCTACCACCCAATATCGGGATCTTAAATAATTCAGCATGAGTTGAGGCCCACCGTGCAAGGTTTTAAGGTGAGACTCGGCTACAACTAGTTTTGTGAGGGGCGCCCTTTCAGGCAATATTATTGGGTGTTTCATCTGTTCGCTGATTGCTGCTTGCTGTAATCTGCCACCAACTCTTAAGATTCCTCGATCATCTATATATGGACTTAACGAGGTAAGTTTACTTTTTTTCTTATTTATGATTTTGTTTTCTTTCAGGTTACTTAAATCTTCCTTGAAATATTTGTCTTGTGTTATTTTGATACAGGTATGCAGACTATCCCGTAATTCTTCACTGGTAAACCAATCTGGAATAATTTCTTGTCGACAATGCTTGATAAATCTCTTACAGTAAGCAAGCACGCGAATGAGTCTTCTCAACGAGGAAAATTTTGCCAAGATCTCTTCGTCTGCATTTTCCGGCTCTCCACAGGTATTTAGTAAACATACTTTTCTTTCTTCTAAATTGGTATTCCTTCCAACTATCCCTTTATAATGTATTATTCTTTGTTTCAGAAACGACGGACCCTCCTTCCACAACTGTTCATTATCAAAGTGCTGTATTCCTCTGGAAGCGCAGTCAGCCGGATTATCCTTGGAAGAAACATGTGCCCATTGACAAGGTTCCAGTGACGTCAGGATTTCTGATACTCTATTAGCAACGAAGGTTTTCCATCGACTTGGGTGGCTATTGAGCCACGACAAGACGATGGAAGAGTCCGTCCAGGCATGTGTATTTAATTTGTTTATATTCATGACCTTTGCTACTTCCATTAATAGCTTGGTAAGCAGCCCTGCTCCGCAGAGCTCTAAGCGCGGAACTGATATTTTCTTAATTGGAGCAACCTTAGTTTTAGATGCTATCAAGGATACATGTATATTGCCTTGACTATCCACTACTCGCGCGTACACAACAGCGGCATATGCATCCTCGGATGCATCGGAGAAGCCCTGTAACTCCACGGTCTCTACGTTTGTGCTGATATGTGTCCATCTGGGTAACTTAAATTTGGTAAGTTGACTCAATTTTTTCCTATAGGTCTGCCATTCTGTCAGTAAATGAGGTGGCAACTCATCGTCCCAGTCAATTCCTGACAGCCATATTTTTTGGATAAATATCTTGGCTGAGATTATTACCGGGGCCAACCAACCTAGCGGATCAAATAGTCTTGATATATCGGAAATTACTCTTCTTTTCGTTACAGATGAACGTATCTGTGGCAGCTGCACTGCATATTCAAATTCGTCACTGCTTCGGTTCCAAGTAAGACCTAATATTTTCATAATGTCATCTATTTTCAGCTCTACATTCCCCTTTGGCTCCCGTTTTTCTTCTGTAAATTCCTGCATTAGTTCCTCACTATTGGTACTCCACTTCTGGAGTTCAAATCCGCCTCGCTTTAACATTTCATTTAATTGTTTATAGACTTGTCTTCCTTCCTCTATAGATTCGCAGCCCGTGAGAAGATCATCCATATAAAAATGATTGAGTACTCTTTCTTCGACCAAAGGGTAGTTTTTACCTTCATCGTAGGCCACTTGGTGGAGGGTACGCACAGCAAGGTATGGAGCGGCAGCAGTTCCAAAGGTGACCCGTAAAAGTTTTTAGTGCGTTAGTGCTTCGTGAGAGTCACCTCGCCAAAGGATCCTTTGATAATCTGTATCATTTTCATGAACTAGTATCTGCCGATACATTTGAACTATGTCGGCTACCAGACAGACAGGAAACTGACGCCATTTCATTATTAAATGTCGGAGATCGGGCTGCAGGGTTGGTCCTATCATTAGAGAGTCGTTCAGGGATACGCCATTATTGTTCTTGCAGGATGCGTCAAAGACGACTCTTACCTTCGAGGTGCTTTTATCTTCCCGAACGACCGCATGGTGGGGCAAGTAGGTACATTTTTCTTGGTTCTGGTAACCAGACACCTCCACCATGTGCCCTAACTGAATGTACTCTTTCAGCACATCTGTGTACCTAGCCTTTAGTTCTAGATTCTTATTTAACCTTCTTTCCAGGAATAAAAGCCGTTTAGCCGCGATGGCTTCAGAGTTGCCTTGGGCGCAATTTGGGTGCGGATCTCGAAATGGAAGACGAACGATGTATCGTCCAGAACTGTCACGTTCCGTGGTTGCTGTGTAGATCTCCTCACATCTGATTTCCTCTTCAGTATAGAGCCTTTTGCTGTCAACAACAAAACTATCGTTTTCGATTTCCCAGAATCGTTTCAGCAAATCGGTTTCATTGACCTGAACATGATTTACGCTGATATTGTTGTGATATGATTTAATTTCCTTTAGCACGGGACCTGAAAGTATCCATCCAAAGTTGGTCCGTTGCGCTATTTAATAATTGGTGTCCCTACTGGACCTTTGATTATCCTCCCAGGAGCATGTCGATTTTGTTTGGGGTGTCAAAGGTCGGATCTGCTAGATTGAGATTCGCAAACTCTGAATGCAGCTCGACTACAACTCTCCTTTCTGGCAGAATTGATGTGAGTTTGTTAAGCACAAATGCTTGTACGCCTACAACAAAGTTGGGATCGTGAAGTGATTGAAGATTTACCTCGACTATTGACTTAGACACAAGAGAAGTGCCTTTGTCACTTCCCAATCCCGAAATGGTGCTTTTGTGCTGTACCTTTTTTAATCCAAGCAGTTGGACAGCAGCTTCCGTAATAAAGGAAGCCTGGGAACCCTGATCAAGCAAGCATCTGACGGTTATACTTGCGCCTGTTCTCGAATGAGCCTTTACTAAAGCCGTAGCCAACAACACTTGGCTGCGACTGGTCGAGAAACAGGTTGTGATATTATTAACTTCCTCGACTTCATCGTGAGATGAGGATGGGTATGTTGCGTGTGCGACAACACTTTTCTCAACTGAGTGATCTGACCCGACGTTAGACTCAGTTGGGGGTGTGTGACCCTTGGGGTGTAGTAGTGAGTGGTGCTTTTTCTTGCATATGCGACACCTAGTAGGCTGACGACACAAGAATACAGAATGACCCTGGTTTAAACAATTAAAACATAAATTGTTGGTTTGAACGTAATCACGCCGATTATCAGTATCTAACTTTGCGAACAACTTACAAAAGGCAATTTTATGACTTTCGGAACAATAACTGCATGATGGTGGGGCTGTTACATGATAAACTTTAGGATGATTTGCATGTGAGACATTATTGTGACCACCTTTATTAGTTATATTGCTTTTAACCAGTTTTGGATCCATGAATTCAAGTGCTCTAAACTTAGTTTCCAAAAACTCCTCAAATTGAGTAAAAGTAGGAAGATCTTCGGCAGACTCCGAAACCTTTAACTCCCACTGTTTTCGAGTTTCCGTATCTAATTTCAGACAAAGAATATGGATCACAATGATGTCCCAGCTACTTATGTCTATTCCTAAATTTTTTAATGAATGTAAACACTCTCTCGATGTGTCTAATAATTCCTTCAAAGCTCCTGCCGACTCTGCAGTCATATTTCGCTGACTGAAAAATCTCTTCATTATACAAGTGGACAAATATCTCTTGTTGTTGTATCTGTATCCAGTGTGTCCCAACAAATCTGGTAATTATCTTGGGTGATGGGAATATGTCGCAAGAGTTGCTCTGCTTCTCCGGTCAGGTGTCCTTTCAGGTAATGGAGCTTCTGCACACTATCAAGCGACGGATTGTTGTGGACAAGAGATGTGAATAGATCCTTGAAACTTATCCACTTTGCATAGTTACCCGCAAACGAAGGAATGGATATCTTTGGTAATCGGACTTGTTGTTTCAGATTGCTGGTGTTAGGCTCACTTTCCGGAGCGGCTTGAAGAAGTGACCCTGATCCGGTCAATTTCCTTAACTGAGACTTATATGCGGCTTTGCATTCGACGAAGACATCTTCAGTTTCTCCGTAAACATCGGTTGTCATATAAGAACTAGCATTCAGGAGCGCGCTGTCATATTCTCGTACCATTTCAGTATGCATAGATTCGAACTGATTCCATAACTCTTGTAATATTTCTAGTTTGGCATTTAAATGATCCACTGAGCTGAGCCGCTCTTTAGAGCTCTTTTTGAAGTTAACATAAGCCTTTTTTAATCTGCAAGCCAAATCGAATTGTACTTTCATTGAAGCCTCCATGATGTTACTTTAAGCCGAATCCCAAGTTGCAAATTTTTACAAGTCCAGTCTGTTCACAATTCTTCTAAGTGTTTGCTTCTAGTACAAATCGTAAAATTTGACAAGTCCAGTTTAACCGCAAATTTTCTAAGTCCAGTTCATTGGTAAATTTTCTAAGTCCAATTTATTCGCAAATTTCCTAAGTCCAGTCTGATAGAATTTTTCTATGTGTTTGGAACCTTGTCGCTCTAGGGAGGATTGTACATAGGTTCCCCGTCTGGTCACTTTTTGCGAAATTATTCTTATTAAGTCCCAAGCAACACTTTAATTAATTGTTCGCACTACTTAAATATGTAAAAGTACTTACAGTTTGCCCACTTCACTTTGCTTACTTCACTCTGTATCCGGTGATGACGTCACAAATCCGGTTCGAAGGACCATGAACAAGGGGTCCAAAAATCACACACTCCTATATTTCAATACGTATATTTATATATCACACGATGAGCTATTAGGTAGGATTCTCGACACAAGAAACTTCCAATGCTTCATTGGATTTCGGTTGACCGATCGTTAGCTAGTTTCTCCTTGGAACAGCGACATCTACTGACAAATGTATGAACTAAAAGCTAATAGTTACATTTAACCTTTATAAACATAAATTTAAGTGAACATGTTCGTAAAATTATGGAGAATAGAATTACATAAATAAAACATTTTTAGTACAATTATTTTAGTTGTAAATAGAGGACAGCTAACGCCATCTCTTGACAACTACTGAGAAACACATCACGAAAACACGCTAAACAATACATAAATTACTACGCGGTTGGACAATTATTTTTATTTGATGTACTTAGATAGATTTGTAAACGTGACTTGTAAAAGTGCCCTTGAGGCCTATTTGCAGAATAAATGTTTTGATTTTGATTTTGAATGTTGGTCTTTATTAAACACTTTCACACTCTTAAAACTGTCATCCCAAATATGCCTTATTAAACCCTAAAAATGTTACACACCCATTTTATAAGGCACGCACACGCTTAAATCCCATACGAGGTTGTTTAGCTACTAATACCAAAAAAAGTGATATGTACACAAAAAGTTTAAATGGCGAATTCAATGACTTAAGGCATTATCTTCCAGTCAACCACTGGGCTCATACTAATTTAGTTATCACTAAAAAAGTTTCAGTTTATATCTAGTTTTAGGAATAATACGTTAATCAAGCCATTTTCAGTTTAAACTTTAAATTTTTTTCAATATTAACACACAGAAACAAATTGTACATATTCCAGTAGACTCTCTAATTCTCTCTCTCTCTGATGACTTAGATTTCAGTAATAGAGCAACGATAACTAACGAGCTCAAATGAAATCAAAACAAATTCTAGTTATGTATAGTTTTAATTGCTTGAATAATCCGTGGAACTAAAAGCTTTTTGCTCGTCATTCCATCTAGCTTATTAGCGGCGACAGAGTTTGTTAATGGAACAGCATACACTGCTTCAAGCCTTAATGTTTCCCTGGTGAAAAAGGACAGAGTAAACTGTCGTTTGGAAACTAGACCGCTAGTTACACCGTCCTGTAATATTTTTAAGGCTCCTTATCAGTTGACAACTCGTGTCCCAGCGGCGCCAGCGTACCGCGCGCGGTATGCGAGGTTAAGCAATCATTGAGACCTTATACATCTCTAACTTTACTGATGTTGTATATTATTTGTAATAGATAACTTTGCAAATTTATCTTCACTGTATGACATTAATTTTGTTATAATTGTAAACTCGAAATTATTATTCCTTCTTGAACTGTAAAATTAATATTTTGACATGTAAAAGTGCCCTTGTGGCCTATTTGCAGAATAAATGTTTGATTTTTTTGAATGATTTTGATTGATTTCTTGGATGGGTGACCGCTTTGAATGGTTACTAACTGAGCGCTCCCGTGCTTTGGAAGGCACGTTAAGCCGTTGATCCCGGCTGTCTATGTTAGCAGTCATTAAGCCAGGTGAAAGGCCTTCGGGCGACTTGAGAACTTCTAACAGTCAAGTTGCCCACCCATATGACAAGACTAATTCCAATATTGTCTGGTTTCCCCTCGGGTTGGATGGTCAGATGGCAGTCGCTTCCGTAAAAACTAGTGCCTATTATATTTTTATTTGTATATTTTTTACAACGTTGACAATATAAAGCTGAAATTTTGGTCTATCTATACCAACTATATATATATAGCAATTGACGTATTTAAAGACAAAAAGGCGTACCTTATTCGAGGGGGTATTTTCGGGTATAGCAAGGTTACACATAATAATTCCGACATTGATATCATGGTTTTTACAATACGACAACAATCAATTATGTTATTTCTAATTTGAATACAATGAATATAACACAAGAATAAACTAAAGATAAAAACCTACTTACAAATAAAATGGGCTCTAGTTCAGAGCTCAGCGGTAGGGTGCCCATATTTTTTTTAATACAACGCCGGTGGCAAACTAGCGTACGGTCCACCTGATGGTAAGCGGCCACCGCAGCCCACAGACACCCGCAACTCCAAAGGAGTCACGTGCTCGTTGCCGGCCTTTTATAAGATTTGAGGATGCACTGTGTTGACAGCAGAAGGAACACATTTAGGTGCGTCGCTCTCAACACAGTGCATCCTCGGGAGCTATGGCAACCTTGCTCACCTCCAGAAACACAAATACAATCGGCCGCAATGCACAGCAAGACCGATGCGCTGAGCGAGGTACGCGCCAGCCTTCTGGTCACCCGTTGCGTCGACAGGGCATTTCGCCAGCTCTAAACAAAACACAATCGTAGGCAAAATGCGTCTTATCAATTTTGCGTTTCGGGCATTTTGCGTTCTGGTCCGTATGAGATCTAGACATGTTACACGGTAGTCATAGTGATATGTAGACAAAAATCAAACTAGGCATTTTGCGTTCTAGACTGTCTGAGACCAACTCCTTATAGGTGCTGTGAGCACCAGGTCCCCATGGCCCTAGTGTTTCCACCCCAAACGGCTGAAACACGTAGACACTGTCAATGACTGCAGATCATTACGTGACAGTGTAAGTAGTGTCTTATGTTTTTAATAAAAAACCGGCCAAGTGCATGCCGGATTTTGCACATTTAGGGTTCCGAACCAATCCCACAATTAAGTTGGTTTTAATAGGAAAAATAAGGAAATTAGAAAGAAAGAAAGAAAGATATTTTTTATTCGGATAACACAAGTATATATGTAATACACCTTAAAAGCTAACAAACAGATGTGCTACCGAAAAGGTCTCCACTCAGAGAGGTACATAAAACAGACACTAACCGAAACGAACAGTGATATAATATATA
The DNA here is from genome assembly GCA_963556455.1 of Epiblema foenella. Taxonomy (NCBI): domain Eukaryota; kingdom Metazoa; phylum Arthropoda; class Insecta; order Lepidoptera; family Tortricidae; genus Epiblema; species Epiblema foenella. Next base: position 2,892,718 of record OY747106.1, read on the forward strand.
TATAAGAAGCCACACATGATTAGATTACAGTCCAAAATTGTATGTACACATCATGGCTACGAGTTATAATTTAGAGAGAGAAAAAAAAAGTAGTCTGAATTACACAGAAAGTGAATAGCAAAAGGCGAACAAACAGTTATTGAATCATTTTAAATTACTTTCAATAATTTGTAGCTAAAAATACAAAATATTGATAATACCAATAAAGTGATTAAAGAATACGATGATTTAATTAATGTTTTAGATAGAACAGACATTTTTTGATTGATTGTGTGTATTAGAATTTAAGCGGAAAACAGTTTTTAGCTTGAAAATGGTCGAATTGGAGTGACGTTTGAAACGATATTCCTTAATGAAAAATACGAAAAATACATTTATTTTGTTTGATATTAGATAGTAACATTGAGAAAATGTCAAGATACATGTCAATTCAATCAGAAAAATCGCCTAAATATATAAGCTTTTTAACTGATAGATTTAGATAATTTGTTTGTTAGATTGGGGTTTTTGATAAGTATATTTAGGTTCGTTTTAGGTTAGTTTTAATTTTATTTTAATTTCTTTGTTTATTTGTAATTACTATTATGTAAAGCGTTTTTCCATGTTATTTTAATATTCTGTGTCGTTTTCATATCATATTTGTTTAGCTGACTCGTATGCCCATGATTCAATGGTATTTTATGCTGATATAAAGCCACTGGAAGTACTGTTGAATTAAAATTTCTTTTTCTAAAAACTGGGTAATAAACATTGCGTGCTGGTATTACCATCAAATTTATTTCATGATAAGGAATTACATTATAAATATGCACACATGTCAAAATTACAAGAATTAATAAGGACTCTTAATCCTTTTTCTTGGGGAGAGGATCTATCTGATAGACAAGACAACCCGATGAAAAACACCGAAAAAACAAATTTTAGAACCAACCTCATGGGGTTAATTCGCGAAAAGCCCATTGAAAACAATATAAAATGGAATCGTTCCAATCTAAATGGGAGAGAACTCATCAAAAACAAAGGGATGGTGAATATTTTGTAAGACGCTATTTGTCTAATAAATGCTCGGTTCTCGGGCGAGGGGGATCTATTGAATAAAAAACTGTAACAATCATTTTTCTTCGTGAATAAAAGCGGAGTTGCAAACGAAAACGACGGAGTGAGCTCAGTTCAGGCATAATTCCGGAAAGCGTTTTTGTCTTATTGAAATGATTGGTGATTTTCTTTTGCTGTACCTTAATGTGTTAGTGCGTCGCTCTGATGAATAGATGGAATTAAAATTATAATGTGGAGGCCCAGCGAAATTCTATTGTAAGATGTAAAACGTAGGTGATTTCGGGCTGTTGTTGATTTGCAGATTATACAAATAATAACGCGGGAATTTTCTCAAACATGCGCTCTTTTTGTGCTCTAAGCATCAAATTGGGTAATATTGAATGCCACATGATATAGCGATTTAAAATTAATATTAATCTGCATTACGATACTGGTATATAATATTAATAATTGGCATGACTTTAGTGCCCTGGGAGGTTGATCGACCCTTAGGGTCGGTTGCACCAACATACGATCACAGGCCGGTCACCGTCAAATATGGCGCCGGCAGCTGTCATCCCAGAGAAACTTGTCAAACTTTCCATACAATCAGATGTTAACGAACACCGCTTACGATTATAGACGGTTTGGTGCAACCAACCCTTAGTCTGGGACGCCACGTGCGTAGATACGCTGGCGCCTTCTCACCTCTGCTTTTTTTTTTGAACCTGACTGTGGCTTTATAGGCCGGGCCCAATAAAGCGATAGGAGTGCGCGGTTGGAGAGTAGCCTGGGGAAAATCCAGGGGAAAACCTCCGGCACGACCACGCGTGTGAAACCTCTGCATTACATCGCTTAGGGCAAGCGGAGCCTCTGGTACAGCCGAGACCGCTAAGCGCCGCAAATACGAATCTCTCGGTGACAATTTAATTTTTGTGGCTTTTGCGGTCGAAACGCTAGGTCCGTGGGGCCAAGGCGCTCACAAACTCTTTAACAAAAAAAAAATAACCATCACCACTGGTGACCGGAGGGCTGGCTCGTTCCTAGGCATTGCGGTGCAACGAGGTAACGCAGCCAGCCTTTTGGGGATCATTCCCCGCAGCGGCGATTTGGGAGACATAGGTGACTTTTGTAATAGTTTTTAGCATTAAGTTTATTTTTAAGCTATATTTAATAATATTTGTGGACAATCTTACACAAATCTACCTAGTCCCAAACTAAGCAAAGCTTGTACTATGGGTACTAGGCGACGATATACCTAATTATATAGATAAATAGATACTTAAATACATAGAATACATCCAAGACTCAGGAAGAAATATTCATGTCACTCACACAAATATATGCCCTGACCGGGATTCGAATCCGGGACCTCCAGCTTCGTAGGCAGTGTTACCAACTAGTCTAAAAAGGACGTCAATGTATATGTATATGTCGTATGAAATGGATATAAGTCTGTAAACAGTATCGGATACGTATTAATTACCGTACCTCAAAAGGAAAAACCGGCCAAGTGCGAGTACGAGGGGTACTATTATCGTACCATTATCTATAAAAGCGGCATAAAAATCATGTTTGTTGTATGGGAGCCCCCTTAAACATTTCTTTTATTCTGATTTTTAGTGTTTTCTTGATTTTGATTTACTGTCGCAAAAATAGGAAAAAATCAGCAAAACAAAAGACCAAGGTTAAGAAATTGTAGTTATAAAATATAAAGGTAATAATGGTATCGACGATGGTGCGACAATTCGGTATGGAACGCTAAAAATAAAACCCTACTAAATGAAACTAGCTTTTGCCCGCGACTCCGTCCGCATATAACTCGTTCAACGCGTTAAAATTTTATTGCTATTCTTTTCTATCAGGCGCTTACCTATAGTTATCGCAGGTATGTTCATTTCATTATACTACGCTGCGAAGTATCATGTTTCGGGTGCGACGTCTTTTGTTTCCGTGGCCGGCGGCTGGCCCCCGGCCCGTCGGCGCCTGCCGCCGGCAGCTGCAGCGCGTGTTTTTATTACTGAATCCTTAGAATTTCAGTTAAAGTTTTCTTTTAAGGTTCAAATTTCATTGCATTTTTTGAGAAAAGCACTATACAGGCCTCGGCGCACATCAGGAATTGTCGGTCTCATATTTCTATAACTACTCGGCCGGCAATCCCCTATTTCGCGGCCTGCAGTAATGAAATGAAAATAATGAATGAAAATAATTTATTTCAGAACAAGTCCATAGATAGCATTATAAAATAAAAAATAAAAATGATATTGAATTGAATTAAATTAAATTGAATAGATAAAATTAAAATTACAATAAATTAATATGCACCTCTCCAAATCGCGATAATCTACCATTATTGTGTAAGTAGTCCGCAATGGCGCTTTTACAAGTCAAAAACTAGTAGTGTTTCCCAAAAGACCGCTGCCTTACTCTTACTCACCACAAGGAACACAAAAAACCCCACAACATTGTAAACAGGGTCACTGACAACTAGGTTAAGTTGACAAATGATAGAGGAATACAAAAATACAGATTTCAAACATCTTACTCCAAGTCTCCGAAGGCGTGTGTTTTACGTTCTTACGTTATTTTCTTTTAAATTCCTGTACTTCTCAAAAAACGGACCAATTCTAAGTTTCTACCTTAATTAATTTATTTATCGTACGGTAATTACGTTGCCAGTTTTGTTGCACCATTGCGCACCACTCAGGGATCACGTGTAGGGTAACCCCTTCTCAAGTGAGTGGACAACGTACTGCTAGAAGTTCTCAAGCCGCCCGAAGGCTTCTAAGTTGGCTTAACGAATGCTATCATAGACAACAGCCGGGATCAACGGCTTAATGTGCCTTCCAAAGCAGCGGCAACACTAGGTACGTACGGCAACACAATTTCGAAATTCGGAATAGACCATAAGAGGTGAAATACCGCGTGATATTGTTTAGGATTTTCAGCCTTTTTGTCGCTGTTCGGGCATTGGACTCGTTGGAAATTCCGAAGTTAAGGTTTGAGCTTAACTTCATGCCAAGCAGCTCGAGATCATTGGACAGTACGGTTGCCAGTTTTGTTGCACTTTTAGCACCACCCAGGGGTCACGTGAAGGGTAGCGATGCGTACTCCCTACGGACGTGGTGCAACTTCAACCCCCCTTTGTCAAGTGAGTGGGCAACTTGACTGTTAGAAGTTCTCAAGCCGCCCGAAGGCTTCTAAGTTGGCTTAACGACTGCTATCATGGACAGCAGCCAAGATCAACGGCTTAACATGCTAATAACCTTTCAAAGCGGTCATCAGCCAAGAACTGACCTCTGCCCATATTGTTTAACCTCCCTCGTATACCGCTCGCAGCAAGTGGGCCTCCGATCTCCTTTACCTTCTTTAATGTGGTTTATAACAGCTTAATTCATTAACTGGGGAGTCCTCGTAGCCGAGTGTTATCTGGACACGCTTAATTTACTAACGGTTCGTTATCTTCGCAAACTTGCAAAGTTTTATTACGTTCAAATGGATGTTAAATTCAGTGGCCCAATTTTCGGTTTTGTAGATTGCATCTGTAATTCAACATTGTGAAGATTTTTCTAGTTTTTAAGGTTTCCTAGCCAAAAACGGAACCCTTTCAGTTTCGATGTCTGTCCGTCAGTATATTATTATATCAGTACTACAATTATGAAATTTGGCAGGAAGGAGTATTCTATGAACCTGATATGAAAAAATGGGGGGGGGGGGCACTCCATACTATTAACCGGGAAATGAAAATAAATAATAAATATTTCAAGGCACATAGGCGTGTGGAGTACCGTTCGTAAGATACTAGCTGCCAAATTAGTAAAAAGTTTATCGCCCCCCCTCCTCTATTTTCCAAACTATGACAATTAAAATTGAGGTTGGGTACATTAATAAATACTTTCAACGAAAATTGTTTTCAACCAGGTAGTTCTAACCCTTATTTTTTCGCTGCAAATTATTGTTTGTAATGTTCATTGCACTGTGGTGTTAATAAAATAAAATGTCTTATTAGAAATAAGTAAAGTTAATTACAAATCTAGTCATAAAATAACATGAAAATGTTTGAAGCACACCAACAACGACTCGCCAATAAATCCTCCAGTGATACAAAAATAAAAGTAACGAGTAAGCAAATCTCTGTTTTGCGGAGAAGCGATTTTTTACGAGATGTTTTGATGAACCCTTGCCTGCCAAAGGCAATAAATTACAAAGTAATGAAGACAGCATCCCTACCACGTGCCAAGTTAACTAAATAATCTGATGATCGCCGAGTTTGTTACTCTGCAGCGCTGGTTCTTCTCGAGGCGGATTTTTTTTATGAACCGCAGGCAAATCACGTAACTTTATTTACTAACGGTAGATAGATTTTACTGACAATTTTGAAGTGAGCTGACAATATTTGACATTAAAATCTACCTAACGGTAGTAAAAAAGTTACAAGATCACCCCGCCGGTCGTAGTCTTTTGACATTCATCGTATATTTGACATTTTGCCTATTATAATTAACATTAGACCAGCAGGCGAATCATGTATCTTTATATACTAATGGTAGATAGATTTTACAGACAATTTTGAATTGAGCTGACAATTAAAATTTGACATTAAAATTTACCTAACGGTAGTAAAAAAGTTACAAGATTGCCCCGCCGGTCGTAGTCTTTTGATATTCATCATATATTTGATATTTTGCCTATTATAATTAACATTAGACCAGCAGGCGAATCATGTATCTTTATATACTAATGGTAGATAGATTTTACAGACAATTTTGAATTGAGCTGACAATTAAAATTTGACATTAAAATTTACCTAACGGTAGTAAAAAAGTTACAAGATTGCCCCGCCGGTCGTAGTCTTTTGATATTCATCATATATTTGATATTTTGCCTATTTTAATTAACATTAGACTAGCAGGCGAATCATGTACCTTTATGTACTAACGGTAGATAGATTTTACTGTAAATTTTGAAGTTTAAATGTATAAGTTGACAATTAAAGACATTAAAATGAAGTTACGTAATTACTCCGCAGTTGATAAGTACTAATTAGTACAAATTTTGTGACTTATTGGAACGAAGTTCCTAATAATTATTATTATTGTATGTGGTTTTATTTATATTCAATTTGTATTTTGTCATTTTTTTTGTATTTGACATTAATTATGTGTTTGTAAGAATATACCGACGCGTATATTCTTACTTGTTTTCATTTTTTGTTACACAATTAGAGCACCTAAGGATTATTAATAAGCAAAAATGTATTTATTTTTTATATGAAATTGTATTTTGTGATAAATAAAAACAAAAAAAACAAACAAAATATAGTGCATGTAATATGCCTAAATGGATGAATAAATTATTTCATTTCATTAATGAGAACTTTTTTCTTGATTTCTACAAGTTCTACGGACTATTAGTGAAAAATACAAGTTAAAAGAGATTTAATATATTCCTGCTGGAAGGTAACCCTTTAAACGCCAAACTGACAGATGTGAAGGGTCAATATCCTATATATCGAGTGAAGAGAGCCATTCTGTAGTCAGAGAGCTACTACGATTGTCGAAATCCGAACTTCGTGTCGTGCCGTGCCTTTCACTCATATAGTGTATAACACGAGAGTGATAGGGACGGCACGATACGAAGTTCTGAGCACAGGCTCAGGTGGTAACGCACGCTACTTTAAATATGATTCAGGTTGTCGGTTCGACCGCCGGCGCGTTCTATTTAGTTTTTCAAATACTTCATGTACAAAATATAATTTGATGTTTAAGGCTTGGCCATTCCAGTGCAAATGACCCCCTCCAACACGCGCAAGTTTGCAATTAGCCATCCCGCTCTCTACAAAAGCTCTGCACGAAATTTCGTAAATTTTTAGTACATTTTAATTGATTATTGGAACACTGGATCACTTATGAAAAATCTATCCGGGTATTTCATTAGAACAATAAAAAAGCTATCCTTTTCGTAAATTACGAAATCTGCAGCATTAGTTTATTTTTAAGATGAGATTTAGGATTTTTTTTAAAGATTTACCAAGGCAAGGTTACTTCCTTGTTTCTTTTTCAGTCCACAGTATTTTTTGTGTAGTGTAATTCTACATTACTTCTTCACACTGGAAACTCAAACTTCAGTATTTTCCTCAGATCACTGAATGGGCCTTAAATCAACCTGGTTTTGTTAACCAAAATTTAATCTGACATTTAGCCTAATGTATCTACATAAAATTAGGGTGCGTTGTACCAATCCGTCAGTATTTGTAAGCGGTGTTCGTTAATATTTGATTATATAGAAAGTTTGACAAGTTTCTATTAGACGGCTTACCCGCGCCATTCGTGCAACAGGATTAATAACATATTAAAGTATAAAAGGCTACATTATTAGAACTTACAATTTGTTGCAAAAATAGCTGCCTATTTGCAAAAAAATTTATTTCAAATTCAGTTTTAAAAATTTAGGTACTATCTTGTTACGTTGTAGATAAACGAACACTTGAATATCTTTATAAAGGTTGACTGGTAGAGAATGCTTATGGCATTAAGTCCTCCTTTTGTACGTTAAGTTTTACTTTTGTGCAATAAAGATTAAATAAATAAATAAACAAATACATTATACATTACATCTTCTTCTTCTTGGTCTTGCGGAAAATTTTTCTGATTGAATCGACACATATTGACATTTTCTCAATGTTTCTATCTAGAACAGGACTATGGCGACCTAATGTTATAAATTTTCAATGTATTTTTTGGATTTTTCATTAAGAAATATCGTTTCAAACCTCACACCAAATCGATCGTCTTCAAGCTAAAAACTGTGTTTTTCCGCTTAAATTCTAATACACATAATAAAATCAAACAATGGCTATGTTACTATCTAAAATTTTAATGAAATCATCAAATCCTTTAATCACTTTATTGGTATTATTAATACTTTTGTCATAATTTGAAATCGAAACATTTTAAAACTTATAAGGCCTCTTAATTAAGAATACCATGTCTCTAGCTATATATGTTTACTAACATTTATAGGATTAAGCGAACTACTAAAAAATCATGGATCTTGTTGTATGAATAATGAAATATTATTATTATTACCGTAAAGGCTGGGAAAGAAAAGATTGCCTGTTGAATTATAAGCCTCACGTCTAGTAATCAGAGGCAGACAACCCCTGTTCCGGCGCGATAATGTAGTGTTTTTTTTCAAATGCCGAAAATTTAAAATTTATATAAATAATCTAACCGAAATTAAAGGATTCACAAATCAAAACATGTGCTAGAACAGTCCGCCAATGCGTTCAATGGCAGGACTCGCCAGCAATTTCCTATTAAAATCCCATTACCGACCTATACATTTGCGACACCCTGCAAAATAGAATTTACGTTCGCGTGCTTTCGCAGTCCATTATCGCGAACGTAAATTCTATTTATCCGCATTATTGGGAAAAACATTATTAAACCTAAAGACTGGCGTTAAAACTATGGAAGATCAATACCCGCGTTTCAATAAGTTGACCAAAAAACCCTGCATTGAAAAAAGTTTATTAAAATGGTAGGGGTGCCAAAAACCCTGAAACAGTGATCCGCTGTCGACGGGGCGATGATGGATGATCGCCCCGAGCTGGATATTAAGAATTACTTCTATCGTGAGTGACAACCCTGTCTAATAGTATTCCGATAGATGGGAAACGTTTGGGTTTATGTGACGTATGCAGGAAACATTTAGACAAGAGGGAGTTGAGGTGAGCATTTTCATTTCATGCGATTTTGTACTATAGAATAGAATAGAATAGAATAGAAAAACATTTATTGATAAACCAAACATACAGCACCACATGCAAATATTAAAACAAATAGAACAAAGTAAAAAAGTAACACATTTTGAATTATAAAACAGACAAAAAGAACTTATACCTAAGTAGTATGTATTCGCCGCTACTGGCCCCGGTTCCAGGTAGTAACCCTCCCCCAGCCCCCTTCCCCTGTCCTACCCCCGCCCCGCCCCCAAGGACCGCCCCGCTCTACCTGCCCAGGGGGGTGGTCAATCGGCAACATGGCGGTCATCCAATCCTAAAAAAAAAAAAAAAAAGTTTGGACTTTTTTTCCATAAACAGCCCCCCATTTGAGACGATTGCGCCGGGTCCCATAGCTCTACGACCACGCCTTCCCACTTTTACCTAATGTGCTAATAAAACAATACACACCACTCGATCCCTTTTCTCGGCTTATTCTATTGTTCGAGCATGCGACCCTCAGCGGCTACCTGCGCCGCGCGGACCATCGCCGGTCACCTGGGTACCTGTATTTTTTTCCTTATTTGCAATACAGCCATTCCTTATTCTCCTACAATTATCAATTTATATTTATAATATATCTACCTCTAATACCTACTCTTTTATCCGTAAGAGTCAATGTTCTAAGTAACCTAACCTAACCAAACCCTTTGTATGTACATAAACAAACTTAGGTGCCACATAGTGTGTGTAAAATGATATTTTTCAAGTAACTGTAAGTGATCTTCCTTATCAGTTTTAGGTATTCATTTTGATATCAAAATTTAATTATTTTCATACCTACACTTTTTTAATTACTTCAGGTTTAGTATAAGTTTATTTTTAAAGCGATGTCATATAGTGTGTGTAAAATTATATTTTTCAAGTAACTGTAAGTGATCTTATGTATTCTGTACATATGCAGCACGTTTATTGCGCGGCCGCGCGGACCGCTGCCAGTACGGTACCTGGGTACCTGTATTTTTTTCCGTACTTGCAATAGACCCATTCCACAACATTACCTAATAATTATCCATGTATATTTTTAATATATCTGCCTCTTATACCTACTCTTTTATCCGTAGAGTCAATGTTCTAACCTAACCTAACCTAATTTTGCGTTTCACAATCTTTACCTAACCAAACCGTTTGTATGTACATAAACAAATTTAGGTACCTACCTATTTATGCTATATATGTTTAAGGGTAATTTAGTTATTTATTACCTAACCAAGCCGTTTCTTATTCGTTACTTGTACTTACGTACATAACCAAACTTAGGAACCTATTTAAGTTTTATATGTTTGCCGGTAACTGAGATATTTATTAATTCATTTCTTACTCGAGTTAACTGCAAAAAGAAGTAAGCGCCATGAAATTTACGGCGGTTAAGACCTTTTAATTTTTAATATGCTGCACATTGTTTAGACCTTTTTCTTGAACGCTCCACGTCTTGGGTGTCCATTTAGGTACTTAATAATTTCAATTAATGTTTTCAGAAAGAAACCTGTTTAAACCTGCAATCTGCCCAATTATATACATGATGTTGATGGATTTACATTAACATTAAACCCATTGTTAACTGGCTATTGTAATTTTTGTACAAAGCATTTGTATACGAGAAACATGTTTGAACAGGAGATTGTGGCCGTTGTACGATGCTTAGAAACGTGTTACAACCAGTATTTCATCAAAGAAGCAATAGTATATATTTTTTTGTTATTGTAATCTTTGTACAAAGCATTTTTCACTACCTTATTTTGAATGTGTATTCAAGGAACATGTCTGAACCAGTATAACCAACCAAGGAAGTAGTAGGGTATTTTTTTGTGCTGTAAAATACTTATAAAAGGAACCTCTCCATGTTTATACCTTAATAGTTACCTCGTGTCGTTCACCAAGTCAAGTGCACAGTTCCGAAAGTATAACGTGTGAAGTTGTTTTAAGTGAAAGTCATCTGTCAAGTGTAGTGTCTCTATTCGCTCCAAAATGGATGTAAGTATGTTTTTTTTGTTCTCATTCTATAAATTTAATGATTAGTTATGTATGTGTTTAATTAATTGACAAATGTTGTTTCAGTTCTCTGACAATACGTTCAAGAATTACTACTACCCAGAAACCAACCAAGAGGACCCTAGCAGTGACGAGGAGGGCACTGTTGGCCTCAAAATAAGGCAAGCAATAGCTAAGAAGAGACCAGCGAACAACATCGACAGCTTTTTCGAGCGCCCCAAGAAGAAGACAAAAGTGATTAAAAAATCATCAAACGTATCACAAAGTTCAGCGGATGGAGTATCATATTTAACGTCTGGTCAAGACGATGCCGGCTACGCGTCCCACCTCATTAAAATTGAAGTCTATGACATGGAAAAAATAAGAAATTTACCACCCACAGACCACTGGAAACACTGTGATATACGACTAAAATATTATTCCATCGGCGAGGATGATGTACATGTGCAAAGTGCTCGTGACGTTATTTTTAATATTACAAAACAATTAGCTTCAAAAGAAAACAGTGTTAAATATTTTATAGAGACTGATAAGAAAAAGTGATAATTTGTTCATTTAGTTTTTATTTATCTTTAAGTTATTAATTTTAATACCACTCTTTAGTTGTGAATTCTATTATTTTGGGAGTTATGGTAATTTTTTTTTTAATGATAAGAAATTTTTGATTTGTAAAATGCCTTTACCTGGAAGCAATCCCTAATTATCTTTAACAAACCGAACCCGAAATGCATTGTTTCAATTGTTAAAAACAGAGATAACGTTTAGAAATGTTACACTTTTGTTGTAATTCCCAATCAATAGTCTTAACATTGTTAAGTTATTGTACTCGGTCGAGTTTAGCGGCCACACACACAAATTCAGTTTCAATTGTATACCTTCAGATTTCTAAGAGTTGACTGATAATGGTTTATCTTGGAAAATAAAATTGTTTCATTCCAATTAAAAGTAGGAAGTACTTATCTGTAGTTATTTAAAGGCACATGCATTTGGTGAGGGCACTCATTCATACGATCCAATCACTATGGACAACTTGAACTGTAATAGTTATAACCCACAACTGGTAAAAGCCTGTGAAGACGTCGAAGAAGATGAAGAATTATATAACGCCGGAGAACTTGCAAGCCAACAGATGAAAGAACCGTGAGTATAACTTTAATCCTTGTTTATACTAAATCTTGTTTCAACCTGTTCATAAAGTTCTTGTCACCACAAGTTCCGGGCTATCCAGTTGAGACATGCCATTGTTGTTGGTTTGGTGGGGCGGACCCTTTCACAATATAAAGGCATTCACTGGGATTGAAATAGTTCAGTAACGTTTGTGACTTCAGTGTTTGAGTGAATTTTATTTGTTACAACAATGGCATTTACGTTTTTTCTTGGGCATAGGCTAGCTAGGAGTGAAATAGCCAGTTTAAGTAAAGGTTTTATCCTTCGTAGATTTCATAAGTATATTCGATTGTGGTATATTGAAGGAGTTCTACCGGATTATCTTATGGAGGACCAAGAAATTATACCATATTATACGCCATGCAGCGGTCATGTACAAGGAAAACCGGAAGCAGTATCACATAATTCCGATGTAATTGATGGGGTTCTCCCAATGCAAGCCTATTGTTTGCATTGTAAAAACGATTTAAGTTAGTATTTATAATCTAATGAATAGTTCATACATTAATTACTATGTAATTCGTGTATAATTATATGGTGTTTAATTTTTATAGGTATTCACAAGTTGGACGAGGGATAAAACGTCCAGCAGCGGATCCTGTTGCAGAACCATCGGCTAAGAAGAACCTTCCTTCAACCAGCCGTAAAAACATCGCAACAAATCAACCGTCAACCAGCCGGGACACTTCAACAACAACATCAACAGTCCAAGAACCTACAAGTAAAGTAAGTGCAACAAATAATGATAAAATTGAATGTTCCGTGTGCCATGTATTTGTCTCCAAAAAATATTTCACTAATCATCTTAACAGCAACACTCATAAAAATAATGTCTTTTGTTCTGATAGTGAGTTAATTAACGTTCAGTTAATTGAAAACGCGTTCCGAAACCGAGTTGCAACCTACAGAATATCAAATGAAAGTGATCCCAATTGTCTAGAAACACCGGAAGCGTTTTTAGAAAAAAATAAAGATACGATATTTGCTTTATTAGACCGCTCAATTGCTAATCATCGTTCTTTAAAAGTAAATTTTATACTAAACGCGAATTTTACTCAGGAAACAAAAAGCCTCAACAATGTGTTTGATTTTCAGTTGAGTAATAACCTAGTTAATGTTAGTAGTGATAAAAATGAGATATTTTTATCCCTTGTCAATGAAATTTCAGTGAGATTATCGAACTTTGAGAGAAAAGATAGTGGGTGGTCTTTAACAAAGGTAAATTATCTAGATGTCAATGTTAATAAGTATAACCCATTACGAGGGTCTTCATATATCAAGTTACCGCGTGATATACAGTTGAAAAAAGCTGTAATTAATGTTCAGAACAATGATCACGAATGTTTCCGGTGGGCTATACTATCTGGATTATTTCCACCAGAAAAGAATAATCGTGCTCATAATGTTAACACATACAAAAATCATAGGAATAAATTAAACTTTGAAAACATTCCATTTCCTATGAAGTTAACGGATATTCACAAATTTGAAAAAATCAATAATTTAAGTATTAACGTTTTTGGGATAGAATACGATTCACAGAGTAAACGGCATTCTGTTATAGGTCCACTTCATTTCACAAAATGTAAAAAAGAAAATCATTTCAACTTGTTATACATCACCGAAGGTAATAAAGGACATTATTGTCTTATTAATAATTTATCTAGATTAGTATCTGCTCAACTGACAAACACTCAACATGCTGCTCATATATGTGATGGTTGCTTAACAAATTTCACATCAAGAGAGAATTTAGTAAACCACCAACAAAACGATTGTTTTCATGTATGTACTAACTTGCCTTCTGAACAGAACAAACGAAACAATTGGTTCAATGAAAAAGTTGCTTCCAATGAAGTGACTTTCGATAATTATGATCGTAAATTACGGCATCCATTCGTTATCTATGTCGACTTCGAAGCGTTTTTAAATCCAATCCAGTCATGTTCCAATAATCCACTTACATCTTCAACTACTAATGTACAGAAACATGAAGTATATAGTTTCGGATACTATATTAAATGTTCGTATGATGATAACTTGTCAGTCTATCGAACATACAAAGGAGAAAATTGTGCAAGAACGTTTATGGAATTTCTTAAAAAAGATTTGCAGAATATTTGTAAAAAGAATACATTTGTAAAGACCCCTCTGCCTTTGACATCTGAAAACGAAGAAAACATTGCGCAGAGTAGTATGTGTTATATCTGTGATACAGACTTAAACGGAGATGCCACCATTTCATATAATTGCTACACTGGTGTTTACGAAGGTGTAGCACATGAAATTTGTTGTAACAAATTAAGGGTTCCCAATTTTGTGCCAGTGTTCCTTCACAACTTAAGTAATTACGACAGTCATTTCATAGTACATGGACTAAATTTTGAGGATGGTGAAATAGAAGTTATCCCGGAAACCAAAGAAAAATACATATCTTTCACAAAAAAATTGCAAATTAATAATCGAGTCATGAAATTAAGGTTTGTTGATTCCCTTAAATTCATGTCCAGTAGTCTTGACAAACTAGCCAAGAACTTAATACCAGAACAGTTCCATGAAATGAAATTGAATTTTCCATGTGAAGATGACTTTCAACGTTTAATACGTAAGGGTATATATCCATATGAACACATGACATCGTTTGATTCATTAAAATTGACATCCCTCCCCTCTCCAGATAAATTCTACAGCTCCTTGACCGATAGTCACATATCGGAAAATGATTACAATCATGCCGAAGATGTATGGAACCATTTTAACTGTCAAAACATGGGGGACTATTCAGATCTGTATTTAAAAACAGATGTCTTATTACTGGCCGACGTATTCGAAAATTTTAGAAACGTTTGTCTTGAAACATACGGTTTAGATCCGGCACACTATTATACTGCACCGGGGTTAAGTTGGGATGCTATGTTAAGAGTCACAAAAATCAAACTTGAACTGTTAACTGACATTGATAAGATTACTTTTATTGCAAAAAATATTCGGGGAGGTATATCCCAATGCAGCAACCGACACGCCAAAGCAAATAATAAATTCATGGCGGAATACGATTCGGCTATTCCTTCATCCTTTCTCATGTATTTAGATGCAAATAACCTATACGGGTGGGCTATGTCCCAATGTCTACCAACAGGTGGATTTCAATGGGTGGATGTAAATACGGATTTTAATGTGTCTAACGATGCGGAGCATGGTTTCATTTTAGAAGTTGATCTTGATTATCCCAACGATTTACATGATTCACATTCAGATTTTCCCTTCTGTCCAGAGAACGTCTGTTTTGGTGATTCAAAGGAAAATAAATTGATACCTAACTTGAAAAACAAAAAAAACTACGTAATCCATTATAGAAATCTTAAGCAATGTTTGAAAAATGGTTTACAATTAGTTAAAATACATAAAATTTTGAAATTTAAACAATCTCCATGGTTGAAAAGCTACATAGATTTAAACACCCGCATGCGATCACAAGCATCTTCGGATTTCGACAAAGATTTTTTTAAATTAATGAATAATTCAGTCTTCGGAAAAACGATGGAAAATGTTTTGAAGCGAGTAAACGTAAAACTATTGAATCATTGGGAAAATAAAGGTAAATCTCAAGGAGTTCAATCATTGATAACAAAACCTGAATTTCATAGTTTATCAATATTTTCAGAAAACTTGGCAGCTGTACAATTGAAAAAGACTAAAGTTTTGTACAACAAACCAATATATCTTGGTTTTTGTATTTTAGATATGTCTAAAACGTTAATGTACAATTTTCATTACGACTATATGAATCCTAAATTCGGTAATAAACTGAAACTCTTGTACACAGATACCGATAGCTTAATATATCAAATTTTCACTGAAAACTTCTATGATGATATAAAATCAGATCTGAATTTATATTTTGATACATCAGATTATCCCAATAATAATGAGTTCGGTTTACCTTTAATAAATAAAAAGAAATTGGGTTTTTTCAAAGATGAGAACAATGGCAAAATTTTCAAAGAATTTGTTGGACTTCGTTCAAAGATGTACGCAATTGATGTCGAAGGTAGTAGTGTGATGGCTAAAGCTAAAGGAGTTAATAAATGTGTAACTAAAAAACTTACCTTAGATAACTACAAAACGTGTTTATTTGATAAGCGCATACAACATAACACAATGTTACGTTTTAAATCAATTAAACATTTAATATTTACACAAAAAATTAACAAAATATCTCTTTCTTATAATGACACAAAGCGATTCTTGTTGGATGATTCCACAGATACCCTTGCATGGGGTCATTACAAAACATCAAATTTTTTTTAATAATTTCATATTACAACATGGCAGGACATTCATTTATTTGATATTATTTTTGCACTTTCTTTCTATAAAAAAATATAGTACTAAAATTGAATGTATAATATACATACTATTTAGTACTATATTATTTTGATGCGCATGTAACTTGTATATAAAAAATAAAAATGTACTTTGAATATGTAAATAAGATAAAAATGTAAATAATTTTGTTAGTTTTAATCTTGTAAATTTATGAAACTTGTATAAAAGATGTGTTGTTAACTTTTAAATAAAATAAATTACAATGTAACACGACTTTATAACAATGTATATAAATGTCTTTTATTTTAAGTAACAAAAATTTCAATTTAGTATGTGTTATTCTTATGTGTAATTTTGTGATATTTATGAATGTAAATAAATTACCCTTGATTGTTTTACATTAAGTATTTGCATGGGTACTAACTAAAATAAAATGAGAAATGTAATAACTATTACGTTAAAATTATTTCAATATTGTATCTTGGTTAATTATTTTATCTAAATAAATTACATAATTATTAACATACTTATGATTTTTATTATTATATATCCAATTCTTACCTACCCTATTCGTTTTATTTAAATGGTAATAACCACCACAACATTGATCATTTGAATTTCAAACGTTTTCATATCAACACGCACATTACGTTGTTACAATGATTCATTTTTACCATCCATTTACTACCATTGTGGCGGGTCCTAGTGGGTGCGGTAAAACCAATTTTGTTACAAATTTTTTAAATCATTCCAATGAACTATGTAATGTTGAATTTGATGAAATTATTTGGTGTTATGATGAAATGCAACCTTTGTACAATTTAGAAAATGTGAATTATAACCAAGGAATACCTGACATCGCCATGTTTGATGGGAAAAAACCTAAACTTATTATTATAGATGATTTGATGAGGGAGTCAGATGGACGAATAGTTGACATTTTTACGAAAGGTAGTCATCACAGAAACCTAAGCCTGTTTTATATTACTCAAAATATATTTCATCAAGGCAAAGGTCAACGTGATATTTCTTTGAATACGAGCTATATTGTTTATTTTAAGAATCCCCGTGATAAAACTCAAATACGCTACTTATCTCGACAAGTTTATCCAGAAAATTCAAAATTCGTTGATGAAGCCTACAAGGATGCTACTGCAAATGCACATGGTTACCTCATGATTGATTTGCGACAAAATACTGACGATATGTGTCGTTTTAAGACCAAAATATTTCCATTCGATGGTCATTGTACAGTATATATCCCTAAAAAAGGGTTTAAATATAACAAGAATCACCATATTCTAGTCAGTTCTAAATGATGCAAGCTAGAGTTAACACATATAAACATTTACTTGAAGCGCTACATTTACTCAAACCAAAATATCGCACGGCTTTACTTAAATCGTGTGATGACGAAGAAATTAATATAATTTGTGAGTGTATTTACAACGTATTAAAGGGTAAAATTCCTTTAGAGAAAAAAGAAAAATCCAAATTAAGAAAATATAAGGATACGTTACGAAAATTAGTGACTAAGGGAAAACATAAGCTAAGAAAAACCGTAATTATCCAGAAAGGTGGTGGTTTTCTGCCTATTGTATTAGGTGCAGTTTTAAGTGCTTTAGTGAACTCTTTAACATAAAGAAAATGGAAAACATGAAAAAAATGTTGTTAGTAGAACCAGATTTCATCGAAAGACTCAAACATAGTGATAACCTATCAGAAAATTCATCATCCCGTCTAGATGGTGAAATGCAAAAAATTCTCAAGAGTAAAATAGATGATCGTGTAAAGTGGGCATTATATTCCCAAGCATTACAACGATTTTTACATTTTACTGAAACGGATCGAAAACCGTTTAAAATACCATTAGTGACTGAAGTTGATCAACTCACCAACGAAAACAATGAATTTCATCCGAAGATCACCAAAAAGGAGGAAATTGTTAATAATAACTCAATCGTAAACGCAGTATTGCCAGAACCAGAAGGGGATGTATACGCAACACCACCTGGAGGAACGAAATCTGATTTACCTAAACAATATTCTCCATCTTATATTATAGACGTAATACCGAAATCGTATCGATCAAAAAGCCAAACTTTGTTGGAATGTATGGTACAAAGTAAACCAAAAATTTGGTGGAAGGAGAACGGGGAAGTAGTAATAAACAATCGTACCATTCCAAACAGTAATATTCTCGATCTAGTAGGCGACGTGCTTAGACCTCTAAAACGTTCAAAACCAAAAGGTTGGGAAGATTTTGCTAGTGTTTTACATGATATAAAAGTTCCTAAATCGTGTATAGGTAATCCTACGAACTTAGAATTTATGAATAAACTACAATCTAATGATTCTAGAACTTCGATTGCTTTTTTAAATCTGGAAACCCCGTCAGTTAAAGAAAAAAACACCTCTACTCCTCTATCTACTAAACCACCCAGGCTATCGAGAAAGAAATTAGATTGGGAGAGATGGACCCCCTATTAGAGATAAATAGGATCTACTACGATGTATCAAATCCAGCCAGTTATAGTAGCGTAAACAAATTGGTGAATGAAATGAAAGGTAAAATGAACAGAGGGGAAGTGAAAGATTGGTTATCATCACAGGAAGCGTACACGCTGCATAGACCCGTTCATAAACGTTTTAGTAGAAACAGATACATCCTCTCTAACTTTAATGAACTCTGGCAAGCCGATCTTAGTGATATGCGAACGTATAGTCAGTATAACGATGGATATAAATATATTCTATGTGTTATTGATGTTTTTAGTAAATATGCTTTTGCTAGGGCTATGAAAAAGAAGGACTCTGAAACAGTTAAAAAATGTTTTGAAAGCATTTTTTCAGAAGCCAATTCTACCCCTCGTCACATCCAATCTGACAAAGGGACCGAATTTGTTTCAAAGGTGGTTAGAGATTACTTTAAAAACAAAAACATTAATTATTATACCACAAATAATCCTGATATTAAAGCAAGTATTGTTGAAAGGTTTCAAAGAACTCTTAAATCTAAAATGTGGCGTTACTTCACTCATCAAAATACTTACAATTACGTCGACGTTTTGCAAGACCTGCTTCATTCGTATAACCATAGCTACCATTCTAGCATTAAAATGCGACCAATTGATGTTAACTCTGATAATATTATGACTGTTTGGTGCAATTTATATGATCGCAATAAGGATAAACGAAATATATTGGAATCTCCAATACTTAATGTAGGTGATCATGTTAGAATAACTAAATATAAACATATATTTCAAAAGGGGTATGAGACTAACTGGAGTGATGAAATATTCATAATAGCCTCAGTTATTAAAAGAATCCCACGTATTGTCTATACTTTAAAAGATTTAGAAGGTGAACCAATTATTGGTACATTCTATTCTAAAGAATTACAAAAAGTCACTTACCGCCCCTCCATGAGGTATAAAATTGATAAAATAATACGCTCGCGACGCATTGGTGGCAGAAAGGAAGTGTTCGTTAAGTGGCAAGGTTATCCCAATAAATTCAACTCTTGGATACCTACATCAAACTTAGAAGAAATATGAGTGAAGATAGTTTTTATCTAACTTTGTTGAGTAACAGCTCATCGACCTACTTTACCGATAATACTACAGCTCATTTTTTAACTAAATTACCTAGAACCATTAAATTGGAGGGAGAATGGGTTGTTGGATTAGTGGAGTTCCAATACCCATGTTCCATGTATAATGTTCAAGAACATGAAAACATAGTCTACATTAAAAAAAAGGTAGCTGTACCGACTCAGGAAAAATACAAAATCGTTGATGTAAAAACTCACATTCCAGCAACTTCGTATGATAGTATTGATCATTTTCTCAAAGCATTTAACGAAAACCCGCAGCTAAAGACAAAAGTTAAATTTAGATGTGATGCAGTTACTAAAATGGTGGCTGTAACAGCGAACGAAGAGATAACATCAATCATAACTTCCCCTATATTAAGTCTTCAGCTTGGTTATAAACCTAGAACTAATTTAAAAGAAAGTACTATTGGAATACATCCTGCAAATTTATACTTAGGTTTACCATCACAAATATTTGTTTATACTGACATTATTCAACCACAAGTGGTGGGGGATGTAATTACATCATTACTAAGAATAATACCATTAGACCCCACAAAATTTATCTATGGAGCATATAAAATGCATGTTTTTTCACCTGCTCACTATGTTCCTGTTTTACGTAGAGAGTTTGACACTCTTGAAATAGATATAAGGACAACCACGGGATCAAGAATACCATTTCAATTTGGATCCTCTTGTGTGAAGCTACACTTTCGACGAGTAAAATGAATCATAAACGAGTGTCTCACTCCTGTCCTTATGAACATTACTATTCTCATCAAGCTGGCTCTGGTGTAGGAATTGTCTATAAAGGTGTTCCATATCAACGAGGACATGGAATCGGTAGCTTTTTGGGTGGACTATTTAGGTCTGTACTTCCTTTATTATCTAGCGGTTTTAAAACTGTAGGAAGAGAAACTTTAGATGCGGGGATGGGACTGTTGTCTGATATGGTGAATTCACGTCCTATGGAGAGTTCTATTAGATCTCGGCTTAAAGAAGCAAGTGCGAACTTAAAAAGGAAAGCTGACGAAAAAATAGATTCTCTTATGTCGGGATCAGGGTATAAAATGTCAACTAAGAGACGGGAACCTCTCATTACTTTGAAAGCCTCACGACGAAGAGGAGGTAAAAGAAATAAAAAATATAATATTGAGGATATATTTTCAAACTAATTATGTCTTTCTTACATAGTAATTCATGTGAATGTGCTAAATCAGAACTAGATTTGTTTGCACTGCCATCAACTCAAACCAGCATTGAAAGCGGACAGTGGGTTCATTACAAACCAATTTCATCTTTAAGTGACGACGGACCCATTGAGTTTCAAGTTCCCGGATCTGGTGATGACTATATTGACCTATCACATACTTTGTTACATATCAATGCCAAAGTATTAAACCAAGATGGCACAAAACTAAAAGCAGATGCCCCAGTTGCACCCGTCAATAATTGGTTACATTCCCTGTTTAGCCAACTAGATGTATATTTAAATCAGAAACTCATATCACCACCAAATAATACCTACGCCTATCGTGCTTATATGGAAAATCTACTTAATTATGGTCCAGCAGCTAAAGAATCTCATCTTACTTGTGGATTATGGTATGAAGATACACCACACTATATGTTCACGCCGCTACGTTTTAATACTGCGTTTTAGTTAAGATTTAATTAATTGTTTATTGATTTTACACCTTAATGACACTGCACAAGGTATATATTGCATTGTATCGAGTCTTTTCCAATCAAATCTCTTGCATATTGCGTGATACGTGTAATTAGCCAATCACAGCTCACCTCACACCGACGCCATACATTACAGCCCTCTGCTCGAACACTTGCCTTTCTATCGCCTAAGGGAACACTCCCCATATTTTCAAGTTACTTATTGTAATTTAACTGCATTAAACAGTCTTTTGGCCTTATTTTTTGTTTCCATTATCTTCCTTGTTCCCGTCTGGAACAAAGTGGCGACCGTGACAGGACTCTGCAGCTACTAATCAGTCCCGAAGTCTGACTTGCAGCGCCTTTTCTCCAAGCGACGGGGCCATCGCCACGTGCACACTATTCTGCGCAGTGCCTAGATGCCTGGGCAAAACCCTAAGGCATTAGCTGTGCCTACCATCGTGCATCGTGCAGCCAGGCTCAAGCGCTCCAGTTCCAGCGCCCGAGGGGCGCCTTTTCAACGGACCCACGCCTTCTACGCAGCAGCCAGCGCCACGTGCCACGCCGCAGCAACGTGCCTACTTTCACCTGCTTGCCCAATTCATCAAGTGAGCCCGTTCCTTTACTTCTCCTAGCTACTTCCTCTTCGATTTGTGCCAATTGCGTTTCCAGTTTCTCGAAAATATCAAGCGTTTTTTTATACCTACTTCTAGCGGACGTAGCTGTCTGCACCAGCCAATTCAAACCTATAAACAATCACAAGGTTAAACCTATATACAAAATATTAAGGACAAAATAAACCCAATTACTTATCTTGATAAATTTGCACGTGTTCCCAAATATTTCACCCAATTTGCTTTCTAGCACCTTAATCTTCGCTTTTCTGCGCTTGCCAGTATATAAGCATTTCAATTAAAGCTAATTTCAAATACCTAAAGAGTTATATCTGCCTATTTTGCATAAATATCACCCTTACTATCACGTCAGCATCTTTATGAGCTACAAGCAAATCTTCGCAATCCTTAAGTTCCAAATTTAGGCATTTAACGCCCCTTGCCCGCCTGTTTTTTCTGCATATATCCAATCAGCTGTTTAGCAGTGCATTTTTGCTATTCCAGCCGTCCAGTGACCTACTTCGTGCAATTGCCACGCCCCGGACTGCAGCGCGAGCGCATTGTTGCCTGCGCGCAAACCCGAGAGTGCATTTTCTTCTGGCTGAACGGCAGACGGCGCGTCGGCGGACCGGCAAAGCGAGGAGCGTATCGTATGCTATTACATAACTTGTTTACTTAGATTTTGCATTCTTTCGTTTCTCGATAATTTCATTGCTAAACTATGACTCCGTCGCCCTTATATCCACAAGACGAAATGTCTGTGGAAGACAAACTGAAAATGCTTAAGTCTAGACGTGGTTCTATAAAAGGGCGGTTAACAAAATTTAAATCCTATTTGGATAACTTAACTACATTAGAAACTATTTCATCGTTAGAAACCAAACAGCTGACAATGAAGATATCGAGGATGCAAGCGTTGTTTACTGATTTCGATGAGGTGCAAGGTCAGATAGAGATTTTAAGTGAACCCAACCAAGCTGAGGAATTGACGAATAGGGATATTTTTGAGCAAGACTTTGACACGAACATATCTATAGCACAAGACTTTCTAGAAGCTAATTTACCTTTTAAAAACTGTTCCGACAGCACTAGTTGTCATCACGATAATGGTGACGTTCTCGGATTCAGACTACCTGTGATTAAAATTCAAAATTTTGACGGTTCGTGTTTTAAGTGGCTCGAATTTAAAGAAACTTATATTTCTTTAGTTCACAACAATTCTAAGATACAAAACATACACAAATTTCATTATCTCCTATCGTATCTGGAAGGGGAAGCAGCCCGCGTCCTATGCAATTTGGAAGTGTCCGATTCTAATTATTCCGAGGCTTGGCAACTTTTATGCAAACGTTACGACAACAAACGACAATTGATAAATAATCACTTAAAGGCTTTATTTAGCATTGAATCAGTGCGAGAGACCGACAAGTCCTTACGATTTATTATTGATCACATAACTAAAAACTTGCGCGCTCTCTGCACTTTGGGTCTGCCCGCCGACCAGTGGGACGTGCTCATTATTTATATGGTGTCTTCTAAATTAGATAGCAGCACGTGCTATAAATGGGAAGAGCATAGGAATACGCTGCCGGAAATTCCTAGTTTAAATGATTTTTTTGATTTCCTTAAAGCCCGAGCAGACGTTTTAGAGACAGTGAACAGACAAAGACACGACAAGACTAAACATCTGCCGCCGCCGCCCTCTAAACCACAGACCAAAACATATGCTCTCGCGCTTAAACCAAACCCAACTTCTCCTTCCAAGCCCTATAGTGAGTGCCTTGTGTGCAGGGGTCATCATCTTCTGCACGAATGTGCTACATTCAAAGCGAAAATGCCGGAGGACAGGATTTCTTTGGCATTATCTCTCAATTTGTGCGAAAACTGTTTACGGGTCGGTCATAAGGTTCAAAATTGCAGATTGCCAGGATCTTGTCGCTCTTGTAAACAAAGACATAATTCGCTTTTACACATTCCTATTAAAGAGTGCTCGAACCAAAATGAAGTTCCGCACACTAGTAGTGCCAGTTTAGCTGCTATTATTACCAATTCGGAAGTATTGTTGTGCACCGCACGCGTTCAATTAAAAAATCCAGGCACTAATGATACCATGAGAGTTCGTTGTTTATTAGACAGTGGGAGTCAATCGACGATTATCAGTCAAAGGGTCCAACAAACTTTAAACCTAGTATCTCAGCCATCCAATGTCAGTATTGTCGGACTGTCTGATACCACCATAAATACGCACACTAAGCGCTGTGCCCTACATCTCCAGTCACTAAATGACTCATTCAATGTCAACATGACATGCCTAGTTGTACCTAAAATTGCCGAAAAGTTACCTAAAGTTTCTATTGACGTAAGTCGCTACGATTTATCCAATTTTCAATTAGCCGACCCCAAATTTTATGAAGCTTCTTCCATCGACATGATCATCGGTGCTGATCTATTTTGGGACCTGATAGGGTCCAATCAGCACTCGCTAGGGCCCCGCGACCCCATCCTTCGGAGTTCTAAGCTGGGCTGGCTTATTTCTGGCCCGCTGCCTATATTAAACCAACCCAAACTACAATCATCAAATAATACTACTCATTGTAATTTTTTGCTACAAGAGCCTAACTTGCCTAACCTAAATGAACAATTATCCAAGTTCTGGGAGCTAGAAAACATACCTAAATCTCTCCCTTACACTAAAGAAGAGAAAATGTGCGAACAGCATTTTCAGGCCAATACGTATCGCTTGACGACTGGTCGCTATTGCGTTCGTTTGCCGCTTCGTAAAGAAAAGGAGTGTTTGGGGGACTCCTACTCATTAGCCAAGAAACGTTTTTTAAGTCTAGAGGCTCGCTTTCGAAAGCAGCCGGAAACAAAGAAAATGTATTCTGATTTTATTCACGAGTACGCCGAACTTGATCATCTCGAGGAATCACCTGATCTCAGGCCAATCGGCCCCCATTTTTTCCTCCCTCATTTTCCCATTATAAGAAATAAAAGTGAATCTACTCGCCTACGTGTAATTTTTGACGGTTCTGCTCGTTCTACTTCCGGTTTTTCGGTCAATGATCTGCAGATGGTAGGACCTGTGATACAAGACTCCTTATTCAATATACTATTGCGTTTTCGTATGTATAAATACATACTCTCAGGTGATTGTGAAAAAATGTACCGCCAGGTCTTGGTGGATCCCTCTGACAGGAACTTGCAACTAATTTTGTGGCGAGATAACGAAAGCGAACCCCTTCGCACTTTGAGGTTAAAAACCATCACTTACGGATTTGCATGTGCAAGTTTTCTTTCTACCCGTTGCATCTGGCAGCTTGGCGATGAATGTAATGACCCCGCCATAAAAAACATAATTCAAAACGACTTTTATTGTGACGATTTACTAACTGGGGCGGACTCTGAAGAGGAGTTGAAACACATTCAGCGTCGGGTTTCGGATGAATTGGCAAAGGGTTGTTTCCACCTTAGAAAATATCGATCCAATTTACAGACCTTATTTGATAACAGTTTTGTACAAGACGGAGGACATCTTACAATAAGTAACTCCACTAGCATGTTAGGCATAGGATGGTCACCTGTTTCTGATAACCTACATTTTGAGATTGAAGTCAACCCTAATATCGCTATGACAAAAAGATCAATTTTGTCGTCTACATTCAAAATATTCGATCCCTTGGGCCTACTCTCTCTCTGCACAATAAAACCCAAAATACTTATACAATCTCTATGGGCTCTAAAGCTCGATTGGGACCAAGAAGTCCCCGAAAATATAAAAAAATCGTGGATGAAATTTTCTCAGGGTCTAGAAGTCCTGGCCTCACTTAAGATTTCGAGACGAATATTGATTGACAACCCTAAACATGTCGAAATGCATACCTTTTGTGACAGCTCTCAGGTTGCGTATGGTGCATGTGTCTATATTAGGTCTACAAACGTCGAAGGTAGGGTAATCACTAGTTTGTTGTGCGCCAAGACTCGCGTCGCGCCCATACGAGCTACGACCATTCCGAAACTTGAGCTATGCTCAGCTCTTCTGGGAGCTCAGCTTAGCTCAGCAGCTACACAAGCGCTGCGTTGTCAAATTGACCGTCACGTGTACTGGTCGGACTCCAAGGTCGTCCTCGGCTGGCTCCAAACAGCTCACGTAACTAAAACTTTTGTTGCCAATCGAGTTGCCACTATTGTTGAGCTCTCGAATCCTATGTGTTGGCGCCATGTGCCAACGTCCGATAACCCTGCCGATCTCTGTTCTCGCGGTGTAGATTCCCAAAAGGTATTAAGCGCCGATTTATGGTGGCATGGGCCCGCCTGGCTATGTCAACCTGAAACTCAATGGCCAAACTCGCCGCCCGAGGTCATTGACCTTCCCGAACTGAAAGCGTTGCCGGCTTTGGTGGTGGAGACTACACCTCCGGCAGCATGTATAGATATAGAAAGATTTTCAAAATTAACTAGGGCTCAACGAGCATATGCGCAAGTCCACAGATTCATCCATAATCTACGAAGCCCCCAAAATAAACTAACAGGTATATTAACGGTCGAAGAACTCAAACGTGCCTTAACATCGCTGGTTAAACTCGCTCAGCAGGCTTCGTTTCCTAATGAGGTCCTATGTTTAAAAAATAAAAAACCTTTGCCCTATAAATCAAAGTTGATTTCGTTAAATCCATTCATAGACGATCAAGGTTTAGTTCGTGTCGGCGGCCGAATAACCAATTCTAACTATCCCTATGACAAAAAGCACCCGATTATTTTAGATACTAATCACCATTTCACTAAATTGATGTTTCAACAGGAACATGAGCGCCTATTGCACGCTCCTCCACAATTATTATTAGCAACGATTCGCGACCAGTATTGGCCGATAGGCGGCCGTAGATTGGCGCGATCTATTTATGATCACTGTTTTAAGTGCCGACGATTTAAAGGAGAAGGCATGGTGAACATAATGAGTAATTTACCTAATGATCGTGTTGAGCCTGACTTCCCCTTTAATACAGTCGCAACGGATTTTGCCGGCCCGTATTTAATTACTGACCGCAAGGGCCGCGGATGTAAAATAACAAAATGTTATTTGTGTATTTTTGTATGTTTTAGATACAGATGTATTCATTTAGAGCCCGTCAGCGAGCTAAGTAAAGATGCTTTTATTCTAACACTAACAAGGTTCATTGCCCGCAGGGGAAAACCAAGGTTAATTTTTTGTGATAATGGGCGTAATTTCGTTGCGGGCGCTAAAGAAATTAATAATTTTATTAAGTTAAATAAAAATTCTATATGTGATTTTGCAGCTCAGCGAGATATAGATTTTAAATTTTCACCTGCATACGCACCTCACTTTAATGGTCTCGCTGAAGCCGGCGTCCGTTCAGCCAAATTTCATATTCGTAGAATATTAGGGCAGACGCATCTAACTTTCGAGGAACTGGCTTCTCTATTTGCCCAAATCGAAGCCATCCTCAACAGCCGGCCCCTTTGTCCCCTCAGCTCATCACCTAATGACTTCCAGCACCTTACTCCGGGACACTTTTTAATTGGCAGGTCCCTCACGTCGTTGCCTACTCCGTGCTACACTGACGTCGAGTCTTCACGCCTGAATAGGTTCCAGCGCTTGGAACAAGTCCGTCAGCACTTCTGGAAGCGATGGTCTAAGGAATACGTGGCGGAACTGCAACAACGCACGAAATGGCGAGTCACATGCAAACAATTGCAACTCGATGACCTCGTGCTTATCAAGGAGGAAACTCCACCCCTGTATTGGCGCCTAGGACGCGTCAGCAAGCTGTTTCCTGGACCTGACGGGGTACCTCGAGTCGCCGACGTTAAGACAGCTCACGGCACTGTTCGTCGTGCGCTAAATCGTCTGTGTCTTCTCCCCACCGCCGAACATCAAGCTTAAAAGCTCTGCAAGCTTTCAAGGGCCGGGAGGATGTTCACGCCGCTACGTTTTAATACTGCGTTTTAGTTAAGATTTAATTAATTGTTTATTGATTTTACACCTTAATGACACTGCACAAGGTATATATTGCATTGTATCGAGTCTTTTCCAATCAAATCTCTTGCATATTGCGTGATACGTGTAATTAGCCAATCACAGCTCACCTCACACCGACGCCATACATTACAGCCCTCTGCTCGAACACTTGCCTTTCTATCGCCTAAGGGAACACTCCCCATATTTTCAAGTTACTTATTGTAATTTAACTGCATTAAACAGTCTTTTGGCCTTATTTTTTGTTTCCATTATCTTCCTTGTTCCCGTCTGGAACACTATATGGATACCGCTGATGTGAATAATAAAGGCTTTCACAAAAGACAGAAATTTATTAAAGAAAGTAAGGAAGTAGAGCTGATTGGTCACTTGCATGGTGATATGTTTAACCAAGAGAAATTCTTAATAAACGGAGTCGAAATGCGTGTTAAATTGGCACGTTCTAAAGAATCGTTTAATTTAATTTGTCACCAAGATCTCAAACTTAAAGTTCAGATAATGGATGCCAGTCTCATAGTAAGAAGAGCAAGAATCAATCCAAGTGTTTTGTTAGCACATCAAAAAGTATTAGCATCAACCACAGCAAAGTATCCAATCACAAGAGCGGAAGTAAAGGTTCTTACATTACCAGCTGGAATACAGGGAAAAACGTTAGATAATATATTTCTCGGGCAAGTCCCTAAAAGATGTATTATTGGATTCGTTTCAAACTCGGCATTTAATGGTAATCTAGCTTTGAATCCTTTTAATTTTCAACATTTCAATATGAACTCTTTTAGTTTGTATGTGGACGGTCATGAAATACCTTCGAAAACATTGCAACCTTCATTTAATTCTGGTTTAATAGCATCAACATATCATACGTTATTTTCTGGATCAGGAATTCATTTCCATAATGAAGGTAATGCAATAGACAGATCAAATTATGGAGGGGGTAATTGTTTGTTATGTTTTGATTTGACACCTGATTTGTCTGCCAGTTCAACTTCACACTGGAATCTTGTGAGACATGGTTCTGTTCGGATAGAAGTTCGTTTTGACTCATCTTTAAGTACTACTATAAACTGTATCGTATATGCAGAATTTGATAACATAATAGAAATAAACAAAAACCGTGACGTTACGGTAGATTACAACAGTTAATAAACAAATAAATAGATTATTTTTATAATTTTTTTTCATTAGCTCATAGTCATTACAAGCAAGATCATCGATAAATGTGAATGTTTATTATTATAATAATGGATACAAATGAATTACAATTATGTATGAACAAAATAAGTTCTAGTTTTAAAACAAATGTTTTTGCTGCAAATCAAATACCTATTTGGGTTAATTTACCTGCTTTCATTATATGCAATTTAGATCCTGACTCCAAGCCCGGCTCTCACTGGGTTGCCATGCATATTGATGTTAATGGGATAGGTGAATACTTTGATTCCTTTGGTAGAAAACCTACTGGTTACCATAAGTTATTTTTAAAAAGAAATACAAAGAGGTGGTTTTATAATAATAAATTACTTCAAAACCATCTTACCTCCGTCTGTGGAGAATATTGTTTAGTTTATCTATATTTTAAGTTTCAAGGAAAAACAATGTCAGACTTTCTAAGTCTATTTTATAATAATACTTTATGTAACGATCTAGTATTAAGAGCTTTGTTTAAATCAGTATTTGTGAAATAAAACAATGTCAATAAGGTTTTTCTGTGTTTTACTTACTTATATTTTAATACAATGTACACGAACAATATAAATTATTACATTCCATAAAAAAGACAGTTTTATAACTTAAGTACAGTAAAAGATAAATAAAAACTAAATGAACAAATTATCACTTTTTCTTATCAGTCTCTATAAAATATTTAACACTGTTTTCTTTTGAAGCTAATTGTTTTGTAATATTAAAAATAACGTCACGAGCACTTTGCACATGTACATCATCCTCGCCGATGGAATAATATTTTAGTCGTATATCACAGTGTTTCCAGTGGTCTGTGGGTGGTAAATTTCTTATTTTTTCCATGTCATAGACTTCAATTTTAATGAGGTGGGACGCGTAGCCGGCATCGTCTTGACCAGACGTTAAATATGATACTCCATCCGCTGAACTTTGTGATACGTTTGATGATTTTTTAATCACTTTTGTCTTCTTCTTGGGGCGCTCGAAAAAGCTGTCGATGTTGTTCGCTGGTCTCTTCTTAGCTATTGCTTGCCTTATTTTGAGGCCAACAGTGCCCTCCTCGTCACTGCTAGGGTCCTCTTGGTTGGTTTCTGGGTAGTAGTAATTCTTGAACGTATTGTCAGAGAACTGAAACAACATTTGTCAATTAATTAAACACATACATAACTAATCATTAAATTTATAGAATGAGAACAAAAAAAAACATACTTACATCCATTTTGGAGCGAATAGAGACACTACACTTGACAGATGACTTTCACTTAAAACAACTTCACACGTTATACTTTCGGAACTGTGCACTTGACTTGGTGAACGACACGAGGTAACTATTAAGGTATAAACATGGAGAGGTTCCTTTTATAAGTATTTTACAGCACAAAAAAATACCCTACTACTTCCTTGGTTGGTTATACTGGTTCAGACATGTTCCTTGAATACACATTCAAAATAAGGTAGTGAAAAATGCTTTGTACAAAGATTACAATAACAAAAAAATATATACTATTGCTTCTTTGATGAAATACTGGTTGTAACACGTTTCTAAGCATCGTACAACGGCCACAATCTCCTGTTCAAACATGTTTCTCGTATACAAATGCTTTGTACAAAAATTACAATAGCCAGTTAACAATGGGTTTAATGTTAATGTAAATCCATCAACATCATGTATATAATTGGGCAGATTGCAGGTTTAAACAGGTTTCTTTCTGAAAACATTAATTGAAATTATTAAGTACCTAAATGGACACCCAAGACGTGGAGCGTTCAAGAAAAAGGTCTAAACAATGTGCAGCATATTAAAAATTAAAAGGTCTTAACCGCCGTAAATTTCATGGCGCTTACTTCTTTTTGCAGTTAACTCGAGTAAGAAATGAATTAATAAATATCTCAGTTACCGGCAAACATATAAAACTTAAATAGGTTCCTAAGTTTGGTTATGTACGTAAGTACAAGTAACGAATAAGAAACGGCTTGGTTAGGTAATAAATAACTAAATTACCCTTAAACATATATAGCATAAATAGGTAGGTACCTAAATTTGTTTATGTACATACAAACGGTTTGGTTAGGTAAAGATTGTGAAACGCAAAATTAGGTTAGGTTAGGTTAGAACATTGACTCTACGGATAAAAGAGTAGGTATAAGAGGCAGATATATTAAAAATATACATGGATAATTATTAGGTAATGTTGTGGAATGGGTCTATTGCAAGTACGGAAAAAAATACAGGTACCCAGGTACCGTACTGGCAGCGGTCCGCGCGGCCGCGCAATAAACGTGCTGCATATGTACAGAATACATAAGATCACTTACAGTTACTTGAAAAATATAATTTTACACACACTATATGACATCGCTTTAAAAATAAACTTATACTAAACCTGAAGTAATTAAAAAAGTGTAGGTATGAAAATAATTAAATTTTGATATCAAAATGAATACCTAAAACTGATAAGGAAGATCACTTACAGTTACTTGAAAAATATCATTTTACACACACTATGTGGCACCTAAGTTTGTTTATGTACATACAAAGGGTTTGGTTAGGTTAGGTTACTTAGAACATTGACTCTTACGGATAAAAGAGTAGGTATTAGAGGTAGATATATTATAAATATAAATTGATAATTGTAGGAGAATAAGGAATGGCTGTATTGCAAATAAGGAAAAAAATACAGGTACCCAGGTGACCGGCGATGGTCCGCGCGGCGCAGGTAGCCGCTGAGGGTCGCATGCTCGAACAATAGAATAAGCCGAGAAAAGGGATCGAGTGGTGTGTATTGTTTTATTAGCACATTAGGTAAAAGTGGGAAGGCGTGGTCGTAGAGCTATGGGACCCGGCGCAATCGTCTCAAATGGGGGGCTGTTTATGGAAAAAAAGTCCAAACTTTTTTTTTTTTTTTTTTAGGATTGGATGACCGCCATGTTGCCGATTGACCACCCCCCTGGGCAGGTAGAGCGGGGCGGTCCTTGGGGGCGGGGCGGGGGTAGGACAGGGGAAGGGGGCTGGGGGAGGGTTACTACCTGGAACCGGGGCCAGTAGCGGCGAATACATACTACTTACCTATTTGGTGCTGTTATGGTGGCTACAAAAGGACACCACTCAGCATATGCTGTGGCATGCATATACCACAGCGCTGGTCTTCCGTGGGGCCCGGGGCCGGAAAGATAACTCAGAACAGACACACTAGTGACGAGCATATTATGATTGTGTAACATGTAAGTTGACACTATAATTTTACCAGTTATACAATGTTTAAGCTTTAGGACAGGGGATGGGAACGATTTAAAAAAGAGAAGGGTAGGTGTATAAAAAAAAGGATTACGGTATTACAATATTTTTACTACATTGCTTCTGAAGTCACTACGACCGTCTATTTCATTAATGTCTTCTAACGGCTGCCGTTTGTGTATCTATGTTTTTGTCAAAAATAAGTATTATCAAATCCTGCAAAAGATGTAAGACGATCATTTTTATTTTCATTAAAATTTACCTCGTACGCAGTGGACCCCACAAGATGGTTACCGGAACAGAGGCAGACCAAAAAGGAGATGGCGGGACGACCTGGACACATTTTCTTTAACTTGGCGGGAACAAACTAACAACAAGGCCGAATGGAGGAAGAGAGGGGAGGCCTTTGCCCAACAGTGGGACAGTCAAATAGGCTAGGAAAAAAAAAATTACCTCCACTTATCTCATGTCTTAAATAAATAATAAATTATGAGTCAATTCTTTTTTTTTTGGCGTTTATATAAAAAAGAATAGTTTACGTTAGCAACGGTACTGCTTAATACGAAGGAACGGTTGATGAATTTGGAACTGGGTAGTTTGCACCTATAGCTCAGTTGGCTAGAGCGACTGGCCGCGAGTGCCGGGAGGTCGCGGGTTCGAATCCTGCTCGGTGCCTAAATTTTTCAATTTTTCCTTCATTCTAAATTTAAATGAGTCAATTGTGCAACTCGGGTAACAGAAAGAATTTCGAACGTTGACCTATCATCAGTCTCAGTCACACGCGCATGCTCAGTATTAATGCAGCCACAAGGCCTCGCTCGCTATCAGCCTATACTCGTCTCACTAATGGGCAAAGGCCTCCATTAATAGATAACAGACGGGCAGTAGTCCCTACATGGAGCCCTTTCGCTGATGTACGCAGCTTTCAAGATGTTGTCCTTCACTGAAAAACTAACGGTAAATATATATCAATAGGGTTGTTAACGCAAAATTTGACTACTACAAAAGACTGCATACTCTAAAAGAAACAAGGCAATAAAATATGTCAAATGGTGAAAATCCTATAAATATCTCAAGAAATAATGAAGCTACAATGGTTTAAAGATGAGAGAGGTTAGAGAGAGAAAGCGCATTTTCGTACTTTTTTCTTTGCACCTTTTATATAATATCTGTGTAGCACAATGGTTGGCTGATAGAGAATGCCATTTGGCATTAAGCCCGCCATTTGTGCAATTTGTGTATTTTATGAAATAAAGTTTAAATCACTATCACTACATAGTATAAAACAAAGTCGCTTTCTCTGTCCCTATATCCCTATGTCCCTATGTATGCATACATCTTTAAAACTACGCAACGGATTTTGATGCGGTTTTTTTAATAGATAGAGTGATTGAAGAGGAAGGTTTATATGTATAATAACATCCATTAAATAGTGCACCCGTGCGAAGCCGGGGCGGGTCGCTAGTAAATTGATAAAAAGCGCGACTGATCAGTGGCGTCACTGTCCTCGAGCGTCATAGTAAATGACGATCGTTCCAATATAAAGGTGCGTTTTACGGAAAAAAGAAAGAATATACTTGTCTTATAATTATGTATTAATTTATTATTTTGAGTTACTCATTTCGGCATATGATTATGATTAAGGATTTTATCATTTTTCGAGAAAAATCGAATTAAAAAAAAGAAAAATAATAAATAAAAAGAGATTTATTGTCGCCAGAAAGAAGTTACACAAAATAAAAGCAACAAATAACAGAAACAGAAATTAATAATAGAGGTACATTAAAACAAAAGGGACATTAAAATAAATTAAAAGTAATTTCGACAATAGGCTCGGGCTCAGCATATGCTGCGAGCCTGGACGGCTGGACAGCGCTGTTTTTCAGCCCGCACCTACTTCACAGCTCAAGAATATATGTGTAATAGCTAGTTATGGGAAATATTCGATTGAGTATTTACCGATTTTCTCATTTGGTATCAACATCCCTATTGATATTTCATACATAAGTTCGAATAACAGTTGACTACTGGACATATGTTTCTATAGCGTAAAAATGTATCTCGATTACAAGCACAAATAACGAAAAATATGCCTCTTTATGTTAATTGTATTAGTTTGATTTTTTTGTGACATTTGAAATTGTATTTAAAATTAATTTATTAACATATTAATATGAAATATTAATGTATTTAGATTTATTTTAAGGATTCAATAATTTACACGCCTGCATGCAGGCTGGATACATGGACCTGAAATATCATGTACTTTTGTAACTCTGTATTTATAACACATTGGTACGACTCGGGATTCGAACCCACATACTTGTAGGTACCTCTAGATTACCGTAGAAATGTCAATGTATTAAATTATTTCTGTTCCACAACCGAGTTTAAGAGGCCTTACAAGTTTTAAAATGTTTTGATTTCAAATTATGACAAAAGTATTGATAATACCAATAAAGAGATTAAAGGATACCATGACTTTATAAAAGTTCTAGATAGTGACAGCCATTTCTTGATTTTATTGTGCGGAGTACAATTTAAGCGAAAAAAAGCCTTTTTTAGTTTAAAAATGGTTGTTTTGGAGTGATGTTTAAAACGATATTTCTTAATGAATAAATCAGAAAAATACATTTAAAATTTATAACAATAGGTCGCAATAGTCCTGTTCTAGATAGTAACACTGAAAAAATGTCAAGATACGTCTACGTCGTCTTCCGGTCCCTGGGATCCCCGTGCTCATTGCAAAAGAAAGTTTATTTTTTTTTGCCGGGAGACGACGGCTTAAATCAAACAGAAAATGGCCTAAATAGATGAGCGTTTTTTAACTCGTAAGGGCTCTTAACATAGCCTCGAACGTCCGAGATTGTTTTTTGTGATTTTGAATTTGGAATCTTAGTTAATTTTATTAGGGTTTTAAACTCGATTTGTAGTTGTACAAGTACGCGGGACTTGCGAGTATAAAACTTAATCAACTTGTGTTCTTAAGATCACAGGTTCGCTTCGAAGAGGTGTATTCGTCCCGTTTATCTCCCTTAACCTTAATGCCTCCTCAACCTGCCATTCCCGTAAAGTCTTCACTTGGGTCCCTGGCACCAGCGAATCGTCCAGCTCAGTCGCATTACGCAGTTCATCTCTGAATATACGCAGTTGCTCTTTCAAGTATTCTGTAGGTATTTCGGATATAGCTAGTATATTAGGCTTATAATCGTATGATCTTGGGGAATTAGGTGTGTTGTGTGTTTCATATAGCTCGTAGATTAAATGTTTGGCGTTATTAGCTGGTTTTCGGAGGAGTATTGAGTAGTCATTCCCGATATGGAGGAAACCTTGAAGGTTGGGGTCGGACTGACCGCCGTCTAGAAGTTTGAATAAATTTTCAAGCCTCACTGCGAGGCATGGTGCTGTGAATATGCAAACTACGATGAGCGATCTCTGAAATTAAGTAATATTTTATTAGTCTTTGTATTTTAAAAATGTTTGCTATTCCTGCGTATTAATAAAAAAACTAGTCTTCATGTGCAATTTGTAAGATCCTCTTCAACTAACTCCCGATAATAGGTAAATTCTATTTAATACAGTTTTCATTCAGGACAAATAAATCCTTGATGTCAAAGGCTTAATATAGGGTTTAGGACTATCTAACAGACAGAAATGCATGGCCCAAACCAAATACCTAAATAGCGTAAAGAGTTTAATATTTTCATTGTATCTAGTTGACACATTTCTTGCAGGAAAGCATATCAAACGATTCGACATGTTTTGTTTTCTTGTGTAACTACACATTGTAAATACCTATTGTTATTTTTTCCTCGTTTTTCTTTCAATTCTCTTTTGTTGTTTACCACTTAGATTTACTTAAGTAGGTTAAGTAGTATCATTGTAATAAGCATATTTTGGAGATAATGACTGACTGTCGAGTTTCTTTCGGCGTTTCTTCTCGGCAGTGGTCTCATGAGAAACGCTAGTAGTTTTTGACTTGTAAAAGTTACTTTGCGGCCTACTTGCAGAATAAAGTTCATTTATTTCATTTCACAGTAAAATTAACATACATGACAAAAAATTAAAACTCTGCAGGAAATGAAGCATGAAAATAAGGGTATATATAACGGATAAACATGCTACGTACCAAATCCATAACTTTAAAATAAAGTGAAATAGGTGGTTTAAAATTCACGAGTGCACAATAAAATGCATACCTAATACCTATGCTTTTTATGGTTGTTGTATTTTTTATTACTAACGTAAAAACGGAATGAATCTAGTTATATAAAATATTTTATACGCATAGTTTCTAGTTTTATGTAATGGACTGAAATATTTCGCTATTAAAATATTTTTACAGGTACATACATATACACCTTATACTTCTGGCGAAGATTGAGACCCCGTATTACTTTCTTCTACGTCAAGACTAAGTACTTCTTCTACGGACGTAGTGCAACGTCGACCCCCCTTTTTCATGTGAGTGGACAACTTGACTGTTAGAAGTTCTCAAGCCGCCCGAAAGCCTTCAACTTGGCTTCTGCTGCCATAGACAGCAGCCAAAGGCTTAACGTGCCTTCCAAAACTCAGCTAGTAACCACTCAAAGCGGTCACCCATCCAAGAACTGACCCCGCCCACGCCGCTTCACCTCACATACCGCACGCGGCACGCGACGCCGCTGGGCCCCGAACGGCTTCAAGGCGTATTAACTACGCTAAGACCAGGGACCGGAAAACCCGTTCATTCACTTAACCCGTTCGAAAGGGTAACCCTTTAATATGATAACCCAATCGTTCGGGTTACCCGTTCATCGGCTTACCCGATAATAATGATAACCGGTATTATTCGGGTTAACCTAATCGTAACAAGAGGTTACCGCTTACCTCAACTTATTTGGTTTAGGTTTTTCGTGTACTAACCGCTTACCTTTCGGCTTAGGGATACCCTTATTCCCTCTCCCTTGTCCGTGGCCTAAGGCCATCGTCGCTTCATGTGACGCGCGGTGCGTGGTCGGTCGTACTTAATGTTAATAATAGCCTAATACATGTGGGTTGCTTGGTATTTACCTATATGTGAATTCAGAAAAGTCTAATTCTTGCCAGTTATTAACATGAACATAAATCTGAACCGGCCCTTGGGGCATTGTACCGAGGATGCTGGAGGCATTTCCTCGCTGTGTCGCTATGCTGATACGTTGTGCGAGGAAGTCGCCAGCTCCTCGGTCACCAGTTACGTCAACCAAACGTTACGCGATTTCATTTCATTTATTCATTTTGTTAAACACAGGTTACAATTATTGTTGGTATGTACAAAGTATAAGACCACTATGTTTTACCCACTAAGCAGCAGGGTAATCACGCAACTTTTTTACTACCGTTAGGTAGATTTTTATGTCAAATTTCAACTGTCAGCCCATACATTTATACTTCAAAATTGACAGTAAAATCTATCTACCGTTAGTACATAAAGTTACGTGATTCGCCTGCAGCGGGGTAATCACGTAACTTTTTTACTACCGTTAGATAGATTTTAATGACAAATTTTAACTGTCAGCTCATACATTCATACTTCAAAATTGACAGTAAAATCTATCTACCGGTAGTACATAAAGTTACGTGATTCGCCTGCTGGTGTACAAAATATTCCTTCAACCAGCTATTGTTTAAATTGAGGACGACAACACAAACAAAATTTGGTTAGCTCAATGCAATAATGATTACAGTACAGATAGGTATAAGTATTATATATTATACAATGTCAAAAAAATCCTCAGTAAATAACTTGCACGCGCTGGAACCTCACGGACCAAGAGTTTCGACCCCAAAAGGTACATTGTACTCTCTGTTGAGCCCCTATATTTATAACGCTTAAATAATTCGGCGTTTTTCGCCGCTGCACCCGCTTTTACTGTAGTTCGATGGAGGTGGGACGGTGCCAGTATATACACAAGTAGCATCCCACACTTACATCCGTCCCAAGCTCAAAGGATTTAAAAACACCCCATCAAGTATCTTACCATCATCCCTCACCATACCAGTGGCTCAAGAAGAGCAGGCACGTATAAATCAATACAAATATCTTTTTTTTTGGACAATCTTACACAAATCAACCTAGTCCCAAACTAAGCAAAGCTTGTACTATGGTTACCAAGTGACGATATACATACTTATATAGATAAATAGATACTTAAATACATAGAAAACATCCAAGACTCAAGAACAAATATTGGTGTTCATCACACAAATACATGCCTTGACCGGGATTCGAACCCGGGACCTCCAGCTTCGAAGGCAGTGCCACTACCAACTAGGCTAAAGCGGTCGTCGACAAGGTTTTAAATCAAAACTTCGAGCACATCTTTTATATGTACAAATTGGTGACTAATTTGATTTTTAATTTAAAAGTGTGGGTGGATACTTACCGTTTTTTTCAAAGGTTGCAGCTGGTCTATATTATTCTTGAATATTATATCTGCCAGTTTTTTTTTTAAATTTCTTTATTAATAATAATACAATGGTTACTTACGTATCTAGAGTACATTTGGATCCTATAAAGTAAAAACATAAACCACAAACAGTTTAGTGAGCTAATGCGCTCATTTTAAACTTTTTTGCACAGCCATCCAGGCCTTGAACATTTTTTTTTCTAAACAAGTAGTAATTTACTCTCTAGGTATAACAAGGAATTCCTTCTATACGGTAGCTTAGAAACAGCTCACATTTATAGCATGCATTTAGGTAATCACTACCTTTAAACTATCTGCCAGTGATTTTGTAAATTGAGGTATGCCGCGACGTGAGGTTGTAAGAAAAAATCTGTTCACCGTATTATAGCTTGCTTATTAGTTTAGTTTAGTATTGCCAGTTTAGAAACGATTGGACTTGTGATGTCACCCGCTAGTGTTAAGTCTACTTTTAGAGTTTTTAGGTAATAAGTTGCCTAAAAATTATAAAAGTTTTGTTTATTAATTGTTTAGTTTATTTTATTCCTAGTTTTGGGGCACTCACTGAAAACCAGCGTCACGGTTTCCGTGACAACATGCTGAGTGGGTGTCCTATTTAGCACATAAGATGTACAAGTTGTTTTACAATTAAATTGTATACTTTTTTGTCTTTTGACGACCGGTTTAGCCTAGTGGGTGCCACCTGCCTGTGAAGCTGACGATCCTGGGTTTGAACCCTGGTCAGGGCAAATATTTGTGTGATGAACCTGAATATTTGTTTCTGAGTCTTGGATGTTTTCTATGTATTTAAGTATTTATATCTATTAAATATATCGTCGTCTAGTACCCATAACACAAGCCTTCTTGAGCTTACTGTGGGGCTAGTTCGATTTGTGTAAGATTGTCCTCTAATAATTATTTATTTATTATTATTTATTTACTTTTTAATAATGTGTGCTAAATAAATACATTTCTATTATATTCTATTCTATTCTATAAATTTGATTTCGATCATTACGATTTATCCCTACATTATTATAATGGTGAACATTTCGACCAAGCCTAATGTCTACTAATTGCCTCAGATAATAAATATAGGTACTGGTACGGTTTACTTAATCTAAGCGAGAGGGATTAATTACATCCAACATTTACGTAATCAGATAGATTTACGGCGCTGGTCGCTGCAAATGACTCCCGCGATTACAATTAATACGGTTTTAATATTTTACCTCGTTAAGGGCTGAGAGTGATCCTTCTGAAAATAATTAGTAATGTGGTGTTGAGACCAATTAGCGAAACGTACCTACTAAATATGCGCGAACTGTCTCGTGAATGTAAGTAAGTAAGTAAGTGTTTATTTGTGAATATAGGTATTTACAGTGATGGTATTTTTAGAAAGTTTCACTATATTTGCCAATCGGCCTACAAAAACAATGAACTTAATATTTAAATTTAAAAATAGGTACTAATCTATCATGCATACAGACTTTTGTGCCTTTGTTCAAATTATAATAAGATCAATGTAAGAATTTAAGTTTAGTGTATGTCAAAGAAAAAGAAAAAATAAAAATAGATGTAATGCCAGTTTCAAAATGTCAGAGAGATATAAATAATCAATAAATTTTTATCATTAAAAAGTCAATCAAATTACGCTAAATTATCATTTAAATAATCTGAAATGGAGTAATAACATTTTTGTATTAATAAAGTCATTAATTTCTTCTTTAAGTCTGACATATTAATTGACTTCAGGTTATAAGGTAGGCGGTTGTATATTTTACTGGCTAGGCAATACACAATTTTTTGCATCAATCCTGTTTTTGCAGGAACCATGCAAAGATTTTGGGTGTGTTTGTTTCTCAGATTTCTATTAGAGACATAGCTAAGTTTTTTGAAAAGACTTGCATTGTTTTTGACATACATGATAGTTTCAAAGATGAAGAGCGAGGGCATCGTCAAAACTCTTAAATCCTTGAAGTGAGGTACACAACTATCAGTGCGTTTGAGGCCACACATGGCTCTAATATACCTCTTCTGTGCTTTGAACACCATTTACCTGTTTGTGGAATGAATTATGTAGACAATTTGTCTTTTTCTAATTAAAACATTTAGAAAGAGACGGGTACATTTAAATTTGTTCCAGTTGTGCTGCCCACTCAATGGTAGAAAAACCTGTAATGTAGGTATCTCGTTTGGTACTACTACAGAGATAATACAGTGTTAATTATGAATGACGAGATCCTTGTTGGCAGCGAACATCTACTCGTATATATATAAAAGAAGAAGTCCTGATCTACCATCAACGCACAGCCGAAACTACTGGAACTAGAAACTTCAAATTTGGTCCAGAGCTTACTTTTATAATGTACGTATATGCAAGGGATAAGACGGGATTTTTGGATATTTCACCCCTAAGGGGATCAAATAAGGGTGCAAAGTTTGTATGGGAGAATTTTTTTTTTTTGAGCTGAAGACTTCAAAATTTGTAAAAAGGTTACGAACTTAAATCCAAAGAAAGTGTTTTCAGCGTTTTGCAAAATTCTAACCCTAAGAGGGTAAAATAGGGGTGCAAAGTTTGTATGGGAGAAACTTCTGTTTTAGAGTTAGAGACTTAAAACTTCGTATATAGACTCTCTGTTTGAATATAACAAAACTAAATTCAGTGATTTTCTAAATTCATCCCCTAAAGGGGTGAAAAGGGGCTTCAATGTTTGAACGGGGACCAAATCGTTTTTGAAGTGAGAGATTTCAAACTTCGTAAATAGACTCTCTGTTTAAATGGGTCAATCAACTTTTCTTTGTTGTTATTCTGTCCCGTCAGCGAGGAGACAACAGTAACCGAATTTCTTAGAAAAATGTTCATAATATGGAGCACAAGCATGCTCAAGAGATGACCCATGTCCAAATGGATAGATACTCATCGCTAAAACTTATGTTTAGTAGATTTATAACGTATAAAATCACAGTTTTAAAGAGTGACTCAGGAGACGTAACCATGGTAATGAGCAACAAAGAATAGTTGATCCACCCAAATACAACAAAAACTTATTTCAGCGTTTTTCGAAATTGCTACCCTAAAGGGGTGAAAAGGGGGTTCCAAGTTTTTAATGGGAACAAATCTTTTTTGAAGTGAGAGATTTCAAACTTCGTAAATAGACTCTCTGTTTAAATATACAACAAAACATGTTTCAGCATTTTTCTAAATTGTTCCCCTGATGGGGTAGAAAAGGGGTTCCAAATTTATGCGGGGAGCCAATCTTTACTTTTGGCTAAAATTCGTTAAAGGGGTCATCTTCGAGGTTCCTCGGGGTGCCGATTACGAAAATGACATCCATTTTCAAATCCAAGATGGCGGACATTTATTTTTTCTTTTGAGTAATTGTTCACATAGGATTAATAGCATCAGACAACTGACAGAAACAAATAAACCTCATTCATATCTTTGTTACCATCTAAAATCTACGCGGACGAAGTCGTGGGCGGCTGCTAAGCTATCTATAGATATAATAAAGCTATAGAGATTCAAAAATCTGTACATTGAAGATATTAGCAAAAAAATCGATTGAGGGGTCTTAAAATCAATAACAGAACACATTCCAACAGTTTGTAGAATTTGTGTCTGTTTGTTTGTTTGTCTCTCTGTTTATTTGTCTCAGAATCACGCGAAAACTAGCCAATAGATTTTAGTACAACCCTCACTAATAAGTTTAATAGACCTTCGGCCAGGTTATAGGCTCTAAAAATCATACAGATTGGGGATGAAAGGGGGTGAAAACAGAGCGTGAAATTTGTATGAGAAGTCCTTCATTTCGTGACTTAAAGGCTTGAAAATTAGTAAGCATATAATTGGAGGCAAACTAAAAAGAATCCCATTCAAAAATTGTGCAATAAACATCAGATAATATGTGAAAAAATGGAGAGTGGAAAAGTGCTTAGGGGATTAGCGACAAATAACCAAAAATCCCTCTACCCATAGTAACTGTTTGAAATGAGAGATTTAATTATGTTAGTCAGTCGCTGTCAACATTGCCTACCTGCCTACGTCTACCTAAAACTGATGTCTTCAGTGGTCACCTAGAACGTTGTCAGAGTAGTCGAGTGTGATTAATAACGGTCTTATCTGAGGCCCTACAAAATCCCACTAAATCCCAGTAATTCCCACTATTCCCACTAATCTTATAAATGTGAAAGTTCGGATGTTTAGATGTTTGGATGTTTGTTACGGCTAAACAGATTATGATGAAACTTGGTATGTAATGAGTTTATAGACTGAATAAACACATAGGATTTTTATCCCTTCATCGTCCTTCTAATTTATAAATTCGGGGTCGGAATTTGAATCTATGAACCAGCTTCGCGGTAGTCCCTCAGAGTCCTGTAGATATTTACGATGCCCGCTGACGTACGAACATTCGTCTCAGATGAACCAGTGTAAGTCTGAGCTCCAAATATGCACATAGTTGTCACGAATCGTAGGGTCAAGATAAAATAAGGAAAAGTATCGTGAGGCGAGTCTAGACGGATATAAATATCACGATATTTGACGTTTGGCGTGTCAGAGACGTGCCATTACACCAATTCATTGCATTACACAGATGACATTCGGCAAAGTCGAATCGAAACTAATAAAGATTATTT
This sequence comes from Epiblema foenella, assembly GCA_963556455.1. NCBI lineage: Eukaryota > Metazoa > Arthropoda > Insecta > Lepidoptera > Tortricidae > Epiblema > Epiblema foenella. The sequence goes on from OY747106.1 coordinate 2,936,388, forward strand.
CGTACTTGCACAATTTAATAATTTGAGTCTTATAGTGGCTACGATAAAGTACGTATTTGCATGTAAAGTTTTTTATCATCGTAGTTACAAACAGTAATGTCGCTACCAATTGATTATGATGAGAATATTTTTTTTGAACCTGACTGTGGCTTTATAGGCCGGGACCAATAAAGTAATAGGGGTGCACGCTTGGAGAGTGGCCTGGGGACAATCCAGGGGAAACTTCCGACACGACCATGCGGGCGGTTTAAACACTGGAATACTCTAAGGCCGGGTTTTATAAAGGTCCGTTAGACCAAATGTCAGATCAAATTTCAGTAACTCAGTACATTTTTTGACATAACAAACCGACATAAGGTCTAACGAATCTTTATAAAACCGAGCCTAAGAGTGTGCGCTCCAGTGAGATTGGTTGAGGGGCTTCAACCAAATCTGAAGTGTATGTAGGTGGAATCGAACTACTGGGAGTTTTGTCGCTGGTTCACTGAACCTAGCCTAGCTGAGAAGAGTCCAGCAAGGAACTCAGCTAGGCCCGACTCTATCCGGTATGCAGCGGAATCAGGACAAATAGGGATTATATGTGTCCGTGTTGTAGCGATCGTGCGGTGGACGTCCTCGCCGGCGTGGTAATTTTGTGTCTGTCCTACGGACCCATAGAAACTATTACAAATCTTTTTGGTTACTTTAGGTAAGTTTATCCAAAATACTTGTGGGTAACATGAAAACAGTGATTACCTAGCTGATTAGTTATAAACAATCAAATCACTGGGAGGTACAAGTAGTAGGTATATGAACAGGTTTTGTCCTATGTTCGTCCAGTGTCCACCTAAATTCGGTCTTCAGCTGTCCGCCGGTTTTATCAGGCTTTGTTTCGAATGTATTGGAATTAGGAGGTACATGGGAGATATTGAGGGATTTCAATTTTTAGGTTCTTAGAAAAGAAAATAAATGTCAATCGTCCTAGCTTGATATTGTAGAAAGTGGCTACTTACAAGGAGAAAAGTAACTTCAGGCAGCATTCTACCTCTCAGTCTTCGGGCTTACAATTTTTTTTTAATATAATTGTAAAACTATAATGTGCGCTGTTAAGCATCTGCACTTAAGAATATTACTATTGTTTAAGCATTAACATCTGCTAACGAAAATTATAAATTGAAGTTAAGGAATGCGTACGCCTCCCCAGGCTTTGTAAGAGAGAACTGGTTGAAAAACTTGGTAACCGAGTGTGATTATTTGTTGTTAGACAGCTCAGTTAAAGCGATTGGCTGCGTATGTCAGGATGTCACAGGTTCGATTGTACGTTTTGGAGGTAGAACTTTCACTAGAAAAATACTTACGATAAAGGGAGAATTTCTTACAGATATTTTGATAGGGTGCTTAAAATTTTTGTAAACATGTTTGTCTTAGTAGTACAAGTACCTATAAAAACATTTTCTTAATAAACTAGAAGTGTTCAATTATTTTTCCTACCGAGGAATAATGCGTAGAGGTTTTCACTGAAAGTAGAGCGTATCATATTGTTGCAGAACATTAAAAATCTTGGGTTATAATGAAGGACTAATACCACTTTGCATTTCGAGAAACATCAAAATTTTTGTTTGATTCAAGCATATTATATCTTCTCCTGTAGTCGTTACATCGAACATGTCAGTACTAAGGGTCGGAAAGTAAGGAATTGGGTAACGTCATCGAACAAGAACGCATGTGTAGACGTCCGCAACATCAAACCGTGACACCACTATGCTACATGTATGTGATGGGTAGTTTCTTAGCAGTCATTAGTGTTTTGTTGCATAGTATAAGAAATCATCAAAAATAAATCATACGCATAAATGCTATATGGGATCGAGATCGAGACGACGGCGTTCTCCTGCTTGGAATGAAATATGTATTTAACGTCTGCCCTACTTAGTCAGTACCTATTACCAACATACATACATATGTACCTATATTGGTATTAATAAGTCAGTAGAAGTTCACGCGAACGAAGTCGCGGGGCAAAAGCTAGTATTTGATAAATTAAGTCCTGTGTTAGAGTTGACTGCTCCAACAAATTGTCCAAGTCGATCGACGGCAGGCACACCGAACTAACTATGTCCACACGTTCATCGTTACACAATTGTAGTCCAGGAATAACAGGCTTCCACGCTGGCGGCAAAACCCAGCCCTTGTCTCTATTAAAATTAGGGCGTCGTCCAATTTCAATAGCCTCGCGGATCTTGCGTGGCACAAAACTTTTTAACTTTATTCTTGTGTAAATATGTCTCACGTTAGTGTAAATTTATGAATCACTAGAATAATAATAATAATGTATACTTTATTGTGCACCACAACGTGAAAAACAAAAAAAAATAGACTAGCATTAATACAACAACAGGCGACCTTATCGCTAAAAACCGATCTCTTCCAGACAACCTTTGTGTATCAAGAAATATAGTACACGACAGTTAACAGATAGTGCATAATTAAAAGAAAGTCAGCGATACAAACAAACATCAATACTATATAATAAAATAATACAACAAATAACTAGATATAAAACAAACATAATATACATACATATACATTTCTATACACATATTATACATACATCAATATACAAAAATAAACTTTCGTACTTAAGCGTTATTTTGTACTTTAAAATAAGTTTACTAATGTTACACAGATTTCCTTATTTACGCAGTAGATATTATTTTTTATGTTTTTATGTAAACTAATAAAGCGATAAAAGTGCGCAGTTGGAGAGCGTGGGGAAAATCCAGGGGAAACCTTCGACAAGATCACGCGGGCGGTTTAAACACTGCAATACTCTAAGGCACGGTTTTATAAAGATCCGTTAGACCAAATGTCAGATCAAATTTCAGTAACTCAGTACATTTTTTGACATAACAAACCGACATAAGGTCTAACGGATTTTTATAAAGCCTAAGAGTTTGCGCTCCAGTGAGTTTGATTGAGCGGCTTCAACCAAATCCGAGCTGTGAGTGGAATCGAGCTACTGGTTACTAAACCTAGTCTAGTTGAGAAGAGTCGGTCGGGAGGCACTCATTTTAATGTAGGTGCGCGGTAAATAATCGGTATCGACTGACTCAGAGGGCAAATCCGTAATTTGTTAGGGTCGCCGTCATGGAAATCGATGAGAATCGAATGAAAACACATTTAAATCTATTCGAATAGACATTAATACATATTTACGATTTGTAATACAATCATAACAAAAACCTACTCAAACAGCTCAGAACTACAAGCAAGGCTTTACTTACGAGTACCTTAATATTTGAACTATAGCCCCATTATTTTAGAGCATAGTCTGATAGTAAAAGAACTTTTAAGAAATAAGAAATATTTATTCGAGATAAAAACAACAATTAACACAGCAAAATAGAAAATATAAATAAGCAAAAACTAAAAAGTTGCGTTATCTGCAAACGGTACCATCTCAGCATAATGCGGGCAATCGCCAGCGCTGATCTTCCGATGGGACCGTCGAGTGATTTCACGGTGTGTAACCGTACGAAGACAAAAAAAAAACGATTAACATGAATTAAGGTAAAAGAAACAAGAGAATAAAATAAAAATACATCTCACTTAAAATTATACAAGACGGACTTTAAAAACAAAGTTTGACAATTTCACCGCAAATTGGCATAACGTTTCATTTTAATACCCAAATACTTGCCAATTACGTTAAAGTATCGATTCCTTTTTCTTTGGCAGTAATAACTTTTAATTAAATTTCTAGACTTAGAAGATTCTACTTTTCGCATCAAAATGCAAATTAATTTCATGAAAATTGGTCTTACTAATTATAAAATTTAAGCCTCTTAGCTTTGCGCCATTTTAAATGATGTTTAGAAAAAGAAGTATTTATTATATTTCGTGCCGAAATTACTTTAAATTTTGATGTTATACATAATAGAACACTTTTCGGTAGTTTAAACTTTGTGTCCTTTTTAATCCAAGAAAATTCTTTCTTCTTTGTATCTATTGAAATATCATATGACATGTACAAACATTGTTTAACCATCATAGGGTGGGTTGCACCAAACCGTCTGTAATCGTAAGCGGTGTTCGTTAAAATTGGATTGTATGTAAAGTTTGACAAGTTTCTATGGGATGACAGCTGCCGGCTCCATATTTGACGATGACCGGCCTGTGATCGTATGTTGGTGCAACCGACCTATAGTCCGTTTAGCCTGTACAATCATCTAAAACGGGGGTCGAACGGTTTTGCAGCCTAACAAAATCGTCACGGGCTTCATGTGGTAATAATTTGTGACTCCATTAGACAAAAGTTACCATACTGTCAGTTGTCAATAAGGACGCTTGCGGATCGCAAGTCAGGGGTTCGCGGGCTGCCTGTTGCTGACCTTTAATTCTCTATGTATTAACTTCTGTTTTTTTACTGCGACTCTCATTACTTTTTTTTTTTTTAATAAGTGCTTCCTCATTGGAATGGGATGCAACCTTAGCGGAAACTGAATCCATATCCCCTGACACCGCGCAAAAAAATACTTCTGCGGAAATGTAATACTACCAACATACGATCACAGGCCGGTCATCGTCAAATATGGCGCCGGCAGCTGTCATCCCATAGAAACTTGTCAAACTTTCCATACAACTAGATTTTAACGAACACCGCTTACGATTACAGACGGTTTGGTGCAACCCACTCTTACTGTTAGTAAAGTAAGAAGGGTTCCTCCCAGTTTCTTGGTTATTCCTGATGGAACAACCTTCTAAATTCGCTGATGCGGGGCTAGCACATCTGCCCCTGCGACGCGACGCGAGTAGAGAAAAATCTACCCTCCTCTTTCTAATTCGCACAGTTCGAGTGAGACAGGAATCGCTGAGTCGCGCGAGATATAACTGGACAGCAAGTTGTGCTAGCCCACCAGGATAGAATCTGTAAGATCTCGGTAATGTAGAAAATATCGCAAACAGAATTCGCCCCGCCAAGTAGCAGCATAAAATATCCCTTTAGTCGCTCTGTACCTAAAACGCAGTCTGCCAATTTCGGGACATGCCTACACCTAACAAGAGATCGGCATATTGATATTTAGACCCATTGACGACCGCTTTAGCCTAGTTGGTAGTGACCCTACCTTCGAAGCTGGAGGTCCCGGTTTCGAATCCCGGTCAGGGCATGTATTTGTGTGATGAACACGAATATTTGTTCTTGAGTCTTGGATGTTTTCTATGTATTTAAGTATCTATTTATCTATATAAGTATGTATTCACTTGGTACCCATAGTACAAGCTTTGCTTAGTTTGGGACTAGGTTGATTTGTGTAAGATTGTCCAAGGATATTTATTTTTATTTATTTTATTTATTGCGACATAGCACCAAAACAATATTTCATGAATGGGTCCAAATTAACTTACCATTTTTTTCTGCGTTTGAAAACAATACACACGAGTCTCTAGTAAACAATCCATAATCGCGGAGAATAAACTCAGGCTGAAGAAAAAACAAATATTTATTTGAAGCGTTTTTGAGCGTAACCTTGTTAGCGAATTGTTGAAGTTTTGCATTGTAAACAATGTTGTTATTAGTTACTTTGCATAAACATTATGATGTTTAAAGACTGCATTTAAATTTGCATACTCAAACAAGAATAAACCTACTTATGCTGACTTATTTCCATAAAAATCAATATTTACCTTTGAACTTAAACGAAATGTTTTATAAGACGAAGGCTTGCACTACGCAGATAATGTTGTTGTTACATATGCTTGTGGTCTTCTGTAATGACTTCCCCACACACATTAACCCCCATCGTATTGTGGTAAGACTGCGGATCGATACATTCGAGATGTTTTTAGTGCTGGAGGCGAATGATGAGGATACCTTGTACTGTGTAACACACTAATGCATCGACAACACATGCCAACAACGTATTTTTGCGTATTTCGGCCACACAATGAGCAGAGGCGGTGGAAACTTAGAAAAACTGATTGTGGGAATACCGAAGGTAAAAGATCGCGCGGTCGTTCACCAACAAGATGGACTGATCAAGTGAAAGACTTATCGCCTTCCAAATTCTACAAGGTTGTTAGAGACGCGCTGGACAGAAACCGGTGGTGGCAGATCATCCCCAACCCTGATGCTGACTACGATCCTCAGACATGAGGGACCGACCAGAGAGAGAGAGAGTGTTGTAGTAAGTCATCCTTAATTCACCGATGCTTCGACTTCATAATCAACAACATAAAATATACTTACCATATTTTGTAAATTTTTCCATGAAAAAGAACTAGGTAAAGTAGATTCTTATAACTTTGCCCGCTTTTTACGAACTCTTTTTTTAATATATCTTTCGTGTGGTAATGGTCCGATTTACAAGCATTAAGTGTGGAAAAAGGACCATAATCATATTTGTATCTACTGTTTTGATTGATTTCTTCACATGTTTATATGCTTTTCTTAGTACATGTTAGCAATGCTTAAAGACGGTTCTTTATAATAGAAAATTTCACTCAATAGGCCGGGCCAAAAACAAATAAAATATTGATTAGTTTCATACTTTTGAACATTATTTAAAAACTTTATGGATATGTGTCTTAAAGACATTAATCCGATTATAAGCCCTATGAGCATAACGCTAAGTGTACTAATTCAGGTGGTCAGTCACAAAATATTTTGTTTACACTCCATACAAAAATGTGACTGTGCTGTGTGACTGTGTTTTCAATGTTATTTCTTACCCGACTGTAAAACTTAAAAGCAGAATTATGGTGCTTAATAAGTACTATAATAAATCAAGTAAATGTATTAGTTTTTTATGTAATTGCGTCTGGTTTGGTGAATTACTTTAACTACAACGTCAGGGTGCCAACCCCGGGGTAAAAATCTACCGGGCAATGTTGTAGAAAGTGTGGCGCAAATACATTATTGACATTTCCCATCGTCATAATTACAAAAATACAGCATTGAATCATCGTTTACGACTCACAAATTGACTGTTAAATGTATATACATGTAAGCCGTTCACAGACCAAATTGGCTCTGAAGTTTTTACGTAGTTTTTGGCTAATCTAAAATACTTATTCAATGCTGTCTCACACTTGACTATCGATACCTATATAGCTACGGGCACCACAATTGGGTAATGTTGCCAGCAATAGCTTTAGCTTTCGACACCAGAGTAAAAAGTAAATGTATCTGCAACCACTTATCACGTAACTTTTGTACTACCGTTAGATAGATTTTAATGTCAAATTTTAATTGTCAGCGGGGTAATCACGTAACTTTTGTACTAACGTTAGATAGATTTTAATGTCAAATTTCAACTGTCAGCTCATACATTTATACTTCAAAATTGACAGTAAAATCTGTTAAGTCCTTGGATTTAATGCAATCGGAGACCAGGAAAACGTCTGTTGGGGATGAATCCATTTATTGACAAAGTCAACCTTGACATCCTCGTAACAGTGTTCCAAATAGTTGTAAGGCCAGAGGCCGTATACACTACAATCCTCCACCTTAATTGGCTACACACTACCTTAATTACCTACAACACTATTCTCCATATACTTATATACTCAAGAGTACATTAACAGAATAACAAAACAATTAAATGGCTCCATCCTATTCCTTATAGTTAATTACCCTTCTGAGCCTACATTGACGAAGAGGGCGAGGCTGGAGCGGTGCCGGGGTCGACGACGCCAGGGCTGTTGGTGTCGCATTCGCCTGAGTCAAAACCGATTGTGGCGTGTCCGCCGACGGCGTGGCATACACGTCACGTCCACCATTTGGCTCACTGCGCGAACAACAGGGAGTCACGGCTTGTCTCGCTGCTGATGCAAGCGGCGCCGAAATCCCAACTGCTGATGGCGTGCTCGTGATCCCCGACTGCTCTGGATTCGATACTGGATGGCCATGTGATCTGCTCGGCATACGTACGGCCAGTGAACCTGGAAGCGTACGTTCGGAAACGGCGGGGGTTACAAGGGAATTGCCTAAACGTCTCTTTAGCTGGTCCACGTGTCTGTGGATGTGCTTGCCGTAGTTATCTAGAACCGTATAATCTCTAGGGATTTAATGCAATCGGAGACCAGGAAAACGTCTGTTGGGGATGAATCCATTTATTGACAAAGTCAACCTTGACATCCTCGTAACAGTGTTCCAAATAGTTGTAAGGCCAGAGGCCGTATACACTACAATCCTCCACCTTAATTGGCTACACACTACCTTAATTACCTACAACACTATTCTCCATATACTTATATACTCAAGAGTACATTAACAGAATAACAAAACAATTAAATGGCTCCATCCTATTCCTTTTGGCGGAAACGGTACCTTTCTGCTAATGCGGACGGGGTGGGTTGAAGATGTTGCCGCATAAGTTCGACCGCCTGTGCGTACGTGAGCGTCGAAGGCTTCTTGGGACTAGCTAAGTTCACAAGCAGCTCGTAAGCTTCATCTCCCATAGAGGTTATCAAGGTGGGAATCCGCATATCTTCCGCAACCTCGTTGACAAGAAAATACATTTCTATTCGGTCAACAAATGAAGCCCACTGTCCATTCTTGATATCAAATTCCTTCAGTTTACCGACTGACATTATTTGGGCCGAAATTTTCACGCGTACATAAAATAACACGGAGTATTCGTCGTTTATTCGCTTATTTCCTCGTCGCCACTGTTAAGTCCTTGGATTTAATGCAATCGGAGACCAGGAAAACGTCTGTTGGGGATGAATCCATTTATTGACAAAGTCAACCTTGACATCCTCGTAACAGTGTTCCAAATAGTTGTAAGGCCAGAGGCCGTATACACTACAAAATCTATCTACCGTTAGTACATAAAGTTACGTGATTCGCCGTTTGTGATAAGTTATTTTAGTTATTTATATTAAAATGTGACGTGGTGGGCAAAGCTATGTTTAAAGGGCAAAGTCGTCAGGTTTTACGATAGTGATTACTTAGAAAAGTATGTAAAAACCGCATTGTCATTTCCCTAGCTTCTACGTAGTTAAAGCTCTTGACACCCGCCTCTAGCCTTGTGTAAGTGGATCTATCGAGAGGCTTAATAGCAAACTTTCCTAGTTTTTCTACACTTAACCCACCGAGATGAGTGCCTTAGCTTTTTTATATTTCCTAAGCTCGTTTAAAATTATTTCTGTAACATCCTAGTATTTGAGAAAGCAGAGATTTCATTTGTCACTTGGATAATTATCTACCCACTACCTTCCAAATGTTTTTTTAAGTATCAAATTGATACAGAGTAGTGAGTGAAACTATATAACAATTGTGTTAAAGTGTTTAATAAATAGTATTTGTATGAATTATCGAAATATTAAATTTATTTGTATTAAAAATAATTGATTTGAACTTCTACAAAGTATTCTGTGTAATATATTTTTTTATTTGTAATGAATTGAAGAACAGGTGTATGAAATAAAATAAAATAGAATATAACCTAAGCTTAAAATAAACTAAACTAAAATCTCAGTAAAAAAGAGGCTCTAGCTCGGAGCTCGGCGGTAAGGTGGTAGGGTGCCCAGAAGGCTGGCCGCGCTGGACAGCAATGCTGATCCGCTGAGCGAGGTACGCACCAGCCTTCTGGTCATCCGTCAGTTCCACAAGGTGCTTCGCTAGCTTCTTGAATTTGTATTATATTTTATTACCACTAGAAAACATTTATTACAAAAACTGGTTTCCAAACAACAGGGAAAATTGTAAATTATGTACATACAAATTAATATTAGCCAAGTAGCTACGAAAATATTCGCTAAGACAGTGTTCAAAAGAAAGAAAAACATTAAGGACATTAGGTTGCTCAGATGTTTTTTAACCTTTGGGAAGGAACATCTGTTTGTGAAGTCGACTGCGCTTATTACGATCAAGCTGAGACAGCTAATAGCTCATCCCGGGAACCACTGGATTTTCATAGGGTTTTTGAATTTTCCTGCGAAAATATCCACCTTTTTATGATTGAAATAGATTTTTTTTTATTTATTTTTTATTTAGGTTAAGTTGTATATGTATTTTACAATTTTAATATACTTAAGTCTCACAATTAAATTACTACGTAACTATATGAAATGAGTATAATGAGTGAGAAGGGGGGATTCCTCGTTCCTATCACTACCCGGCGCAAAGGGAGTAGTGACTTTTTACTCAATTAAAAAAAAAGTATTAAAACTGTTTATTTCATTTAATTAATAAGTAAGTTACATCTTTTCTAGACTTAACTACTAATCTTAATTATATTTTTTTTTGAGTTAAGGAGCCTTCTTACATAATCGTTAACTTAAACTAGTAATAGTATTGTATTGCTCCAAATATGAACTTTAACATAATGTAGCAATGCATGTCCTGTTAATAATTTAACAATAATGTGAACCTTATTGTTTTTTTAAGTAGGCTATTGTTGAAAAATATCGTATTTGATGTAAACAAGAATATATATTTTTTCACCAGTCACGATCTTTATTTAGTCCTTAAGGACAGTCGCTTTTTAATTTGTGATCCAATTTAAACCGGATGGCTTAACACTGGTTCCCTGGGAAAAGGGCAAGTGCATGTTGTGGGATGCCACGTGCGTTAGCACTTTTGCTGCTTCGCACCTTGGCCGGACTATGCGGGCGGCAGGAGCAGCGGCTGAGCTAGCAGCAGCACGGAAGCGGGAAAAGTACGCCGTGCTCGCTAACTACTTATTCGTGCCGCTTGCGGTCGAAACAATGGGTTGTTGGTGCTCGGAAGCGAAAGCCTTTTTTGCGGACGTAGGGCGCCGTTTAAGGGAGAGGGGTTTAGATCCTCGCTCCGGGTCATTCCTGGTGCAAAGGCTGGCAGTCGCTATTCAACGAGGCAATGCCGCTAGTGTGACGGGCACCTTGCACCGGGTGTGACTCGGGGTGGGTTATTCGATTAGGCTAGTTTTTATAATTTACTTTATGTAGTATATAGCTTACTTTTATCTTAGCTTAGAATTTGTATTGTGCTTTCATTTAATAAAATTTTATATTTACAAAAAAAATATATAATTTCTATAATCATTCAAATGTGACCACATACACGTGCTAAGTGTGTGTGGTCATACTTTTGAATGTGACTAGATAAAGTTTGAATGTGGCTAAATTGAAAAAATTAACACAGTATTTTTAAGATACGATATTGTTATTGTTACTAACCCATTATGGATCATAAGGTCTGAAATAAAAGCATTTTTTTTAAAGTTTTTTTTAATTTGGAGCGTGGCCGTACTAAGGTTTTATTGTATGGAAAATGCTTTTTCAATAGATACGTTTCTAGGTATCAAATCATATAGCAAATGTAATTGAAAAAAATAGTGAGAATTTGAGATCTTATTATCATCGTCAAGTCGATGTCCGATATGTTTTAAAGGCCTTCGTTCTTCTTTCTAGCTCTATAATCTGGTTTACAGAAATGGTGGAGAATAGCTTGAAGTAGGCATAAAGGAGGGGGCAATTGCACAAAAGATCCCATTGGGTCGAAGTGCATCCGCAAAGGCCCTCATCTAGATAAGATAAGATAAGAAGGTCTTCGTTCAAGGGCTTGCAGACGACCTAGTTTTAGCGTCAAATCAATGTCGTGTGAGCTTTTGTAGCATACACACGGTAAGACAATATTTTAATATGTGTATTCTTTCCAACTCGATATCTTTCAACATTCGGTCAGAAGAGAGTGTGCAGGTGGCGCAGCAAAACAACCAATTCACTTGATAAAAACTCCCTTTATTGTCATGATCAATATTAAGAGGGCCTGGTCCTCTATCGTTGCAGCATTCTCCATTCCAATCTATCTTGGGCCTTCGTCTTCACTTCTTGGTATGTGTGGCTACAGCACCATTCCTTCATCTGTATCATGTATTGTATTCTGGGCCTTCCACTCCTTCTTGTTCCCTCTATTTTGCCTTCTAGGATGGTAAACGTTTAACCATTCATGTCTCAGTATGTAGCCGATGCTTTAGCTCTGCGTTTTTCTATGGCGGATATTATCTGTCTTTTTTCTTAGCCTTTTCCAGCACTTCTTCATTGGTACGCTCTCTGTCCAGCTAATCCTAAGCATCTTGCGCCAACATCACATTTCAAAGGCTTCCAATCGATGTCGGTCTTGGGTTGTGATGTTCCACCTATTGTTTGCCTCTACTAATTGTATTTTCATACTGTACTATGTCCTTTAATTGAGGTGCGCAATAAAGAGTATTTGTATTGTATTCTATTGTTCCCTTTATTGTATAAAAATATAATTGTTTTGCAATAAGGATTACTAGGTACGGTCGACGACAAAGATATGTTTACATTTTTCGCCTTATTACAATTTAATAAGGTGCAAAAGTGTAAACATATTTTTGACGTCGACTGGACAAACTTAATGTGTAGAGAAATGAGTTGTTTCCTAATTGGTGATTGGTCGATTTTAGCACCCAATACGAAATATTTTTAGAGTTAAATTAGTGTTAGTTTGATGGATTTAATAGATTAAGTATTTTAATTAGTCAAATTAAACAGTTTTCTAAATTATACATATTATATTATGTATTCATATTCCTCTAGGGGATAAATATAATAGTTTAGCGCCGCTTGAAAAGTCTAATATGACATACTTTTCGAGCAAGTAAGTGAATAAGTCTTTATCACAAAGGAATAAGAGCTTTTGACCACTTCATATACCTAGCTAAATTTGGCTGTTCCGGCCGAAACTTGTACAGTACCTTTATCAAAAATGGAACGGGTTTTGGAAATAATAAGAAAACTCCAAATTAAATTCTAAGGATTCAGTAATAGAAACACGCGCTGCAGCAGCTAACGGCTGGCATCGTCTTTTGTTTTCGAGGCACGCCGGCGGCGGGCGAGCCACCCAAAACGCGCGCCTCATTACAATAGAATGCTATAGTTTATTTTTTTCGCCGGTATACGACGACTTAATTACCCGACGGGTTATAATGAAATTCAATACAACATTACGACTGCAAAGCCAAGGGCTATAATGATTTGCTTTAGGTAAGGTTTGTATTGTCGATCAGACCGGTGGTGTGAAAAATGTAAAACAGGGTTTAGATTGCGGACCCACTTATAACGGCTTGTTTGGGTTTCAACCTTCAAGGATTTACGGATTTAGGAAGAAAGTACGGGCCTAAACATTCCTAAATACTTTGCTTGCTTTAGTCGGATAGAATAATCATTCTGTACATCTAGTACTTCCAAAGCTACAGGTATAAACTTGAAATTTCACATTCAATTACATATTGCGTGCGGAAAATCCTAAAATTTTTTTCTCACTCCGATACTCGGTTTCAAAAAAACGAGAAAACTACCTATTTATCTCTGTCATTTTGGAAGCTGAGTACATCTGAGCTCTGCATTTCTGTTTCAAATTTAATTTCAATATTTTTTGAGCTTACTCCCAAATGCAACGAGTTCACGTCTCAAAACGAGCTCGAACTGATGGAAATCAAATTAAGATGCGAATTGTGTCTCAAATCGACCCCCTGGCTTGGTCATAAGATAGCCAGATATCTCTTATCTCTTCCAGTTGGACGAAGCGAGTCTGTATCGGAGACCACTGGCTTACTAAACGCCTGACAGATTTCGGACAAACTGCTTCCTCGGGGTATTTTGTGGAATGTGGACTGGTAGTATGTTAAAGATTGAGATGTAAATGATTTTTCGACAATACATACAATAGGAAACTTGAATTATTTCATTTATCTAGTCTACCTTAAATTTAACACAGAAATATTTTGTCCGTAGTATTAAAAAATATGTCTGTATGTTTATACTGTAGGTAGCATTTGAATTTTGTACTATTTTTACTGTTATTTTATATACATAGTATATTGTTTTGAAAAAATGACACCTCGCCGAGTTTCTTACGCCGGTTCTTCTCGAGGCAGAGGTTTATTTTATGAACCGGTGGTAGTTTTTTGACATTCATAAGTGCATGTAACATGCCTAAATTGAAGAATAAATGATTTCATTTCATTTCATTTCATTTCATTTCATTTCATTAAGGATTACATAGAGATATTACCAAGCACGAAAAAGTTAAAATATACATAAATATTTTATTTAACTCAATTCAAAAACTGACATTTCAAACGCGCATAAACTCTGACTGGTTTGACGTGACGTCAAAGCTTTTAAGGCGCATGAATATTATTTGCATCACAGAAATAATGAATGTTCAGTTTCATTTAATATAATAGATATTTTTTAGCTGCTTTTCAATGTTTTCAACTGAACTTACTGAAATGACTGATGGAGTGACTGCGTGTTTTAAATTCAGTTACAATTTACGAATCTTTTACGGGTACGAGTAAGTACGAGGAATACCTTTTCTCTACATACAGGTACATGATGTACCTAAGAAGTATTTTGTGAATTAAGTCTTTCGACTGTCATTTATTGCTAATTATAATTCATGAAACCAATTGACAGCCTGGAAATGCTGGTGTAAACCATCGTTAAGAGACAGAATTCTATTCAAATAACCAAATATCTCGAAAAATAACGGAGCTACAACCGTTTTAATGTTGCTGGTTAGAGAGAAAGCGCGATAGATCAGTGACGTCACTGACCTCGCGAATTATAGTAAATGGCGATCGTTTCAATACATAGGTGCGTTTTGCAGGAAAGGAGCAAAATATGCCTCCTCTTATAACTTTAAAGACGTAAAATTATGTAATTATTTATATATAGAGAGGAACTTTATTACGTTAAATAATACAATATATATAAAATAATATATCATAAAAAGATAAGGAATCTAGTGTTCTATGATGAGTATTCCACAGCCATATTCGCATACAAATCTTTCTATTCTTCTTCTCGTTCGTCTAATTCTCATAGAGACCGCTTTTTTATTTATTATTTAGATTTATTTTTATTATTTAGATTTATTGATTCATTGATTTATTTATTTCACAATATACAATGTCACTTAAAATTACACATAGTCAATTTTGAGGAATTTATATTGTGAGCGTTAGTTTTGAAACATGTACAGATTAGGTAGATACATTTTTTTGAATATTGTTTAAATGATTTTATTTGGAAAAAAAATCGAACTCATTGCTTTTATTTGGTGGTCAATTTCCCTATAAACATGTCCAAACCAATCATAGATAATAAAAACGGTTAATAAAGTACTTTATGAAACCATTACATGATTGGATGAACCGTTAATTTCCGGTAATACCGATGGCATGTATTATGCAAAGCGTTTCATGCCAGGCCTGTCATTTATGGCTGTATCCGGTGGCGTACTATTTAACATGTACAAACAAACATGATACTCAATTAAACTAACTACCTATATTTGTTAATTTCGTTATGGATTTTCATTTCATTTCATTTCGTTATGGATTTTCATTATTTATTGATAAAATAATTTACACGTCAACATTAATATAATAAATGATTACATAATTGTAATTGGTACAATCAATAGAGATTTAAAAATAAAATTAAAATAGTATACAAATAGTCAAAATCAATCGCAATTACAATTTCATTAGAATTAAAATTTGAAGATACAATTTCACAATACAAATTATGTCGAATTAAAAACAATAAAAATTAAAAAACAGTAAAACATTAAAAAATTTTTTACACATTGTGCGTGTGGGTCAATGACACCTTATCGATAAATTCGTCAATGGTGTAGCAGGCCATTTGTAATAAAACTTTTTTTATTTTTGTAACGAATGTGACATAACTAGGAGCGTCTTTGATGTCGGCGGGTAGCGCGTTGTAAAATTTCACCCCCAACACACCGACTGATCTCCTGGCTTTAGAATATTCAGATGATACTGGCATTTTTTTTTGTACTTTACTACGGCGATGGAATAGCACCAAGAGAAACCTGTAGAACGCATTTCACTAAGCTTAACATATTAACTCTACTATGCCTTTACATATACGAGATAGGAGTATATGTGAAAAGCAACTTAAGCTAATTTTCTCATTTTAACAGCTGTAGGCAGAAGGATAAAATTTATACAGGGCCATTCAAAACTGCTCTGCTTAGTAAAAGTATTTTTGGGATGGCGCCAAAAATTTATAACAAGTTACCAATAAATATAATTAGAATAATAGATGAGTTATCAGAATTTAAAAATAGTCTGTATAAATTCCTGGTAGAAAAAGCATATTATTCTGTAGGTGAATATTTCAGCGACACTCTAATTTAAGCGATACATTTTAAATTTGATTTGTTATTTAAATTACGTAGTAAATTAGTTTTAGTATAGACATGCATGCAAGATCTGGACTACAACGTTTGTATGCCGAAAGGCAAAACATAGCTATACCTACCTAAAATTATTGTAAGACCTGTTCAATCTATGTTTACAAATAAACAATTTTGAATTTTGAATTTTTGATGGCAAATAAGCATAAGGGCTACCGTCAGATACAGTCAAGGAATTTAATTCCCTACCCATTTAGTTGGAATGTCGTTAGACGGATCATTCTACTTTTTCAGGACTACTTTTCTATTACAAAAAAAAAATGTTATGTATTAAATTAGTGTACACAAATAGGATTTTGAAATAGTACCTGAACCTAATAAAAGGAATTTATAGGTAAAAATACTTAAATATTAACATATTGCTGTAAAAGGTGGGTTAGTGTAAAAACCATTTTTTCATACAAACTGTAAGACATCCAAGGAACACTGAGTTACTCGATTTATAGATATTAGCTGTGAATCGTTAATTACCAGAACTATCGGAAGTGATACTGCAATAAACCTCTTTCTAAATAACAATACAAAAATATGAAGTGAGGGCCAAGAATTCCAAAATCTGCATTTAAAAAAGTGTCTGAAAATTATGGACATGAATAGAATGACCCAGACATTCTCAATGCATTAAGGTTGAAAATTCTGTTTCACTAATAGTATTGAAATGTCAATATATATTATTTGTCACTTCGCATCATCACTACATATTATAAAACAAAGTCGCTTTCTCTGTCCCTATATCCCTATAGATTAGATTAGATTAGATTTTTTTATTTCATAATATACAATCCCTATGTTCCTATGTATGCTTAAATCTTTAAAACTACGCAACGGATTTTGATGCGGTTTTTTTTATTAGATAGAGTGATTGAAGAGGAAGGTTATTCACTACATAGTATAAAACAAAGTCGCTTTCTCTGTCCCTATATCCCTATGTATGCTTAAATCTTTAAAACTACGCAACGGATTTTAATGCGCTTTTTTTTAATAGATAGTGATTGAAGAGGAAGGTTTATATGTATAATACATGCATCAGAATTGTACCCGTGCGAATCCGGGGCGGGTCGCTAGTTACAGATAAACTTTTTGCGAAATGTTATCATTTGCTTGTCTAATTAGGATCATGTGTCAGTGTCAATCGAGAAAATTGTAAAATAATTTTCAAAGTAATTAATTTGAAAAATAAAATGCTTTCCGCTCACCGTGAACTACGAAGACCACACAGAGACATAGTGGAGTTATACCAGGAAGGAATAGGGATTCATGAGATAACCTAGTTTTCGCAAAGTGCCTTGGTGTCCCAAAGTTCAGTTCAACATGACAACGTAGTTAAGGGTCCTTATCAGTTAAAAAACGCTCATCTATTTACGCCATTTTCTGTTTGAATTGACACGTATCTTGACATTTTCTCAATGTTACTATCTACTCGTAGAACAGGACTATTGCGACCTTATGTCATAAATTTTAAATGTATTTTTTTGGATTTTTCATTAAGAAATATCGTTTCAAAAATGACTCCAAATCGACCATTTTCAAGCTAAAAACTTGTTTTATCCGCTTAAATTCTACTACACACAATAAAATCAAAAAATGGCGATGTTACAATCTAAAACTTTAATAAAATCATCGTATCCTTTTATAACTTTATTGGTGTTATCAATACTTTTGTCATAATTTGAAATCAAAACATTTTAAAACTTATAAGGCCTCTTAATATGTTGTCAATGCATGCGATACGAGTATGTCAAAGTAACGTCATGCTCTAGCTAGCTCTTATAGTGACAGTTTGCTATACGATATTGAACCTTAAGTGGGTTTGGAATTAAATTCCTTGACAATAAAATTCCAAGACGCATTATTACTGAACTTACGGATTCTAAATTTAAATCTGCCGTGAAACAAACACTTATTTCAAAAGCATTTTATAAGGTAAACGATTACATTATACATTCATAAAAGTAGGTTAATATGCACTCATGAAATTGAACTTACAAACTGTCTTCCGCGCGACTAAAAGTTTCAATTTCAAAGACAAAGCCAACTGTTGCATAAACTCTCTTGTCAACGTCAAAGCACTACATAAACGGGAGCAAACCACTTTCCTCTAATTTCCTAGGTTACGAGCAAAATTTATTTTTAGGTCCGCCTCAGTGCTAGAGTTAGCGATGTCAAACTATAATCGATTATTAAAAAAATCAATTAAAAATCGATTTTTATTTAAAAAATAATCGATTTTTAAATCGATTTAGATTTTTGCAATAAATGGATTAATAAAAAACATTTTTTTTTTTTAATACGAAGGAACGGTTGATGAATTTGGAACTGGGTACCGATTGCACCTATAGCTCAGTTGGCTAGAGCGACTGGCCGCGAGTGCCGGGAGGTCGCAGGTTCGAATCCTGCTCGGTGCCTAAATTGTTCAATTTTTCCTTCATTCTAAATAAAAAAATTGATTATGATTTTCGCAGCCGATTAATCGTAACATAATTTATGAAAGAATATTATAAGTTTATAAGCTACCGCCTTGGACATGAGAATATTAGACGTCTACAAAGTCCTAGTAAAGACCCTGACATTATGAGGACATTTCTAGCAATGAAGCTAATATCCGGATTTGCTCAGATATTATGACGATATTGCAATACACGTCAACATTCTTGTGATACTGATCATGATATGAGTGTATCGTATCATAATAATCGCAGTGGATCCGACCACATAGGAATAATAAATAAAAAAATATTTAAAAAATCAATTATCATTTTTTCATGAATCGATAGTTTTTATCGATTTTAATTTGGTGCAAAATAATCGATTTTTCAAGCCGGAAGTGACATCCCTAGCTAGAGTTCGAAAGGTCTGCTTGCTTGGTACCTGTAGTGCTCTCTGAAGTTCAGTGACACCACTCCGCTTACGGCGCCACTTAAGTATATTAAAAAGTGAACGACAGAGTACTCCTTAGCAGAATTTCCTGCATTTTTACAATTTTTTTATTTGCACCTGATTTACTGCTTCAAACTTTATTTAGTCTTTATTGCACAAAGAAACTTTAACGTACAAATGGCGGAACTAATGCCATGAGTATTTTTTTCTTACCACCGTAAGAATACGTACCGTAGAATGAAAACGTCCATACAACCGCCATTTTATGTATATAGCAGCCAGCTTTACCATAAGGTAGACAATCTTTTATTTTCCAAAAATCAACTTTTTTACATCATTTTTTCACTATAAATCTAGATCTTATATTCCAGTACTGACTAAGTCTAGTTATTTCTAGGTGTTATATTAGATTATATTGATACAGAAATACTTATAAAATGACAATGTACTATATGCGTGTTAAACAAACCAATCTTGTAATATTATCTGATTTCTATGTAACAAATACTAAGTTATGACAATTTTAGGCTTTATTTTTCGCCTGTAACTAAAAGGTGGTTTTAAACCTACGACCTAAGTATGTTGTTGGTACAATACCTAAATGCAGAACTACTATACAATAATATCTATTGGTTTAAGTTAACGGTTAAGCGAATACAGGTAAGTGAATGTAGAATAGATAGTAAAAATTTGAACTTTACATACAAAGAGCGTAGCCGTGTTTTCATATAAAATCGGCCCTTTCACGAAATGGTTTCTGTATTTTTTTCAATAAGAGCTCTCATGACAAATATTGTTTTCTGTAAGTTTCAGCTTCCTATCTTTGTTATTATCGGAGATATGATTTTTTGAAAATTTCCAAAAATAACCGGATTTTGCCTCATAGGCTAATGCGATTCACGTGAATTTTTGGAACTATAATAAACATATAATGACTCACATATTCCTAAAATAATATTGATTACTGCCAAAAAAAAATTGTAAAATGTAGGAAATAAAACTTCAGACTTTTTTTTCTTGCTTTCTAGAAGAGCGACACCAAGAGCTCTTCATTAGGTAATTGCTTATATAAAGGTCTACCATATATATTTTTTTCAAAATAATCCAGCTAGTACTTCGTACTAGAAAATACAGAAATAAAGGATGAGGTATACCCATACCAGATCATTTAGTCGCAAAAAAGATTATGCACATTGCCACCTCATACTAAAAAAGAACTCTGTAACCCTACAAACAGAATTCAATTTATTATAACGTGGCCAGTTAATGAAGGGTGGCCAGTTACTAAAATATTTTACTAAAAATAAATTCTACTATAGGCGAATAGAGTTTTAGTATGTGGTGGCCAGTTATAGGACGGTGGCCAGTTACTGGCGATTTACCCTACCAGCAGATTCATAGACCAACACCAGCCATCCAGAGCAGATAACATCGTCGATACAAAACGTCTGTGTCGGCGATAAGAACTTGGAAAAAAAGGCCAGATCTTCTGCTGTTATTATTTTCCTTTTCCCTCTCGTTTTATTTAAATAAACAGCACAATTAGCACATTTCTTAATAAGTGTCACTTTAGGTGTCATTCTATTGGTATCAATAATTTAAAATTCGTAAATTATAGGTACTATTGCTGCAACACAATCATAAGTAATCTAATCGAAACGCATTAAATGTAATTATTACAGCTTGACATTGACGTACGTCCTTAAGAATTCTATCAGCCAGTACCTATAATTTTAATGATAAAGAAGCAATGTGCATAACTTATCTCTTTTGCAACTAAATGATCTAGTATGGGTATACCTCATCCTTTATTTTTGTATTTTCAAGTATCAAGTACTAACTGGATTATTTTGAAAAAAATATATATGGTAGACCTTTATATAAGCAATTACCTAATGAAGAACTGTTGGTGTCGCTCTTCTAGAAAGCAAGAAAAAAAGGTCTGAAGTTTTATTTCCTACATTTATGCAAGATTTTTTTTGGCAGATTTCAATATTATTTTAGGAATACGTGAGTCATTATATGTTTATTATAGTTCCAAAAATTCACGTGAATCGCATTAGCCTATGAGGCAAAATCCGGTTATTTTTGGAAATTTTCAAAAAATCATATCTCCGATAATAACAAAGATAGGAAGCTGAAACTTACAGAAAACAATATTTGTCATGAGAGCTCTTATTGAAAAAAATACAGAAACCATTTCGTGAAAGGGCCGATTTTATATGAAAACACGGCTACGCTCTTTGTATGTAAAGTTCAAATTTTTACTATCTATTCTACATTCACTTACCTGTATTCGCTTAACCGTTAACTTAAACCAATAGATATTATTGTATAGTAGTTCTGCATTTAGGTATTGTACCAACAACATACTTAGGTCGTAGGTTTAAAACCACCTTTTAGTTACAGGCGAAAAATAAAGCCTAAAATTGTCATAACTTAGTATTTGTTACATAGAAATCAGATAATATTACAAGATTGGTTTGTTTAACACGCATATAGTACATTGTCATTTTATAAGTATTTCTGTATCAATATAATCTAATATAACACCTAGAAATAACTAGACTTAGTCAGTACTGGAATATAAGATCTAGATTTATAGTGAAAAAATGATGTAAAAAAGTTGATTTTTGGAAAATAAAAGATTGTCTACCTTATGGTAAAGCTGGCTGTTATATACATAAAATGGCGGTTGTATGGACGTTTTCATTCTACGGTACGTATTCTTACGGTGGTAAGAAAAAAATACTCATGGCATTAGTTCCGCCATTTGTACGTTAAAGTTTCTTTGTGCAATAAAGACTAAATAAAGTTTGAAGCAGTAAATCAGGTGCAAATAAAAACTTGTAAAAATGCAGGAAATTCTGCTAAGGAGTACTCTGTCGTTCACTTTTTAATATACTTAAGTGGCGCCGTAAGCGGAGTGGTGTCACTGAACTTCAGAGAGCACTACAGGTACCAGGCAAGCAGACCTCTCGAACTCTAGCTAGGGATGTCACTTCCGGCTTGAAAAATCGATTATTTTGCACCAAATTAAAATCAAAAAATACAGAAACCATTTCGTGAAAGGGCCGATTTTATATGAAAACACGGCTACGCTCTTTGGTATATGGAAAAAAGGTGAGAAATGCATTCTTATGCGTTTAAACTTAACTAGGGTTTGGCGCAGTGCCATTAATACACAACTACGGTAAGGAAACAAGGTTGTGGTGACTCTAAACAAAATACTAAGTTAAAAAGCGATTTTACAAAAAATATGGACAACCTTGGTATAGAAAACAAATATGAACCCAGTTTTGGTTATGTGTTAACTATTAACACGGCTGATGATGGGGGCCACCCGCTATTGTCAAGTAATTTTCCAATAAAAGGTGTGGGGCTATTCAAACACCAAAATGGTGTGACCCCGTGCGAATACACTATTACAATTTAAATATGTATATCTACATAAAGTTTGTGATCGCACACATATATATACGTCAAGTCCAGTAATTTGGATGGTAAGTAAACTTAAACCGATCCGTTCATATTAAGATATTATAAAGTAAGAATGACTGCTTGACATAACTATGAAACTATTTCCAGGAAAAAGCTATTCAGATGGTAAATAACGAATAAGGCTAGTAGGATTGACGTCTGCCTTAAACAAGTAGCGAATATTAACCATTAATAATCAGCATCCTTCCCTAAATATGCAACGTAATGAAGCTACAATCGTTTTCAAACTTAAATTGTTTTATTCAGACAATACGCACCGTTTACACGTTTAGAAGATTATGCAAAACAGCGCCAGGCCTCTATAGTAATTTGAATTAATCAAAGGAAGCGAGCGCCGAGGACTCGACGATCGACCGCAGACACTGCGCAGTAAACGTTGTTTTAACAGTATCGTGAAATAATTAATCATCCTACTTTTTTACGTAGAGGAAATCTGCGAAAGCGGTACCCAGACATCGGGGGATGACTGGAATGTGGTATTCATTAACCTCCTAAGACCCCGCGTCCTATATAAAGGACCAAATATGGTCAATGGAAAATAAGTCATATCTTGAAGTGACAGAAATGCATTTGTTTCGGTGTGATTGATTTTAAATAAAATGAAATTCAAATTTGTAATCGGAACTGTCAGGTTCAAATTCGATTTTATTTTTATTTGTATGGTCGTTCTCAGGAGGTTATAAACTCCAAGGTGACCTCTATTTGCGTCCTCATGCGTGGGAGTTTAGGATCTCATGTTGAACACGCGGCTGGTCTGCTATCGTAATTAAAAAATATAATTATATATTATTTGTCCTTAACAATTTATATTAAAAAGTATCATCATTATTACACTTGTATTTTGGAAGTAGAATTAAAAACCAACAGCAGTAACGTTTACTATGAAAATTATGTTTAGTCTTTTTTTTCTTCAGTAACAATATATGTCAAATAATTATTTAAATGTTAGGAATCTTATAAATCCACTATTGTCAACAGTGGGACTTCAGAATTACCCTAATGTTGATACTCTTACTGTTTCTGTACTGGCCTAAATTAAAATGAAATGCCCCCAAGAAAACACGCTATTTATATATGTTTTTTTCCTGATTGGTAACAACAAATACAAAATAAAGACAATTAACCCGTCATCTACCGGTCCCTGGGATTATAACAAAAGAATGCTATAGTTTATTTTTTTCGCCGGGAGCGGCTTAATTATTGTAATGGATATTCAAAGTGCACAAATTCCAAGAGCGTCATTAACTGCCTGTTTTTATTAGTATTGCTTAGGTACTTGACTCAGAATTCATATTTTTATTCATTATTTACGATATCTCTATATTTGCAATACTGCAAATAATTTGTTTACTGCGGCATACGATTTAATTATCAACACATTTTGGAGCTAAATATAATTAACAACACTTGGATCTTGATCAGTTTAGTAGTAATGGTTCATTATGGCTTTTTTACATCGTGAACATAATGAAATTACTAATGAAATCTTCGGAACAATCTGAGTGTAAAAAAGTTTTCTGTTTACCATTTATCTGCAGTAATTCAATCATTTCAAATCACACCGCACTCTCAGTAAGGCTTAATAACACTTCAGCAATATTTCAGCGACAGTCCGTTGTATGATAACCGTTCTGCGCAGAGAATCTGTCGAATGCTGAAAATACAGCAATCTGAACTGAACTGAATCCGCCAGTCGCCCGCCAACCGTTGCCATCGCAAGACGCGCGCCCGATCTCGCCATCTCGTTCATTCGCGCGTGGACCCACAGCAACTTTACGAACAAAATTCTAATTTCAAATATGGAATCATGCCAGTGTAGTGCTAGTGTTAGTGCTTCGATATTTTAATTTTTATCAGGATTCGATATTCAAATTCGAACGGTAATCAGTGCCGGCGTTGATTTTAAAGAGGTTTTTTTGATGGTGTTAATTAGGGATT
This sequence comes from Epiblema foenella, assembly GCA_963556455.1. Classification (NCBI taxonomy): domain Eukaryota; kingdom Metazoa; phylum Arthropoda; class Insecta; order Lepidoptera; family Tortricidae; genus Epiblema; species Epiblema foenella. The sequence continues at coordinate 2,960,929 of OY747106.1, forward strand.
GACGCATTGAAGCGGTTTTTCATTTATAATTGAGTTTGGATGAAACGGATTCGATTGAAGATAACGAGTGAGTTGTTTTTATTTTTAATACCTACGCCAGTCTCTTATTGATGTTTAATAATAGAAACAAGAGTTCGGAGTACGAAAATGAGATCTTGTTTTATTTTTATAATGAAATAATAGTTTTTTATACTCATCATGCCAAAAAGCCACCTTTTATACACTTTTAAGAACTGTTGAATTCTATAATTATAAATCGATTCGCTTTTCCAAATTGATAAGTACCTAGTAAATGCAGATTTTGAAATACTTGGCCCTCGCTTCATATTTTTGTATTGGCATTTATAAAGAGATTTAATTAAAGTATCACTTCCGATAGTTTTGGTAATTACCGAACCACAGCTAATATCCATAAATCGAGTAACTCAGTGGTTTTTGGATGTCTCACCATTTGTATGAAAAACGGTTTTTAACACTATATTACCCACCTTTTACAGCAATATGTTAATATTTAAGTACGTTTACCTATAAATTCATTATATTAGGTTCATGTACTATTTCGAAATCCTATTTTTGTACACTCATTCAATACATATCATAGATTTTTTATGTAATAGAAAATTGGTCATGAAAAAGTATAATGACCCACCTGCGCGCTGGTCTTTAGGTAATACTTATGAAATCGTTTGATGTAATTTGACCTAAATCAGATTATTGAAAGTCTACGCAATATTAGTAACGTAATTATACCCTGATTTGAGGCCTTTTCAAGAAAAGCATTGGAAATGTGCCAAGAAACGGAAATAAAATCTTTATCTCTTAGCACTTCACAGGAATACCACTAATATGGTAGTGTGAATTGCGAAGTTTTTTTCGGGAATTCGCAAAAAAAAAATACAATTATTTCTATTCATGAATTAATCTAAATATAAGATTTCAAGCTTACATGGTCATTTACATTAGAATTACCATTTGAAACGGGATATTTACCATGTATATTTGTATTTTTGAGTTCCCGATATTTCGGCACTGTTGCAAGCGCCATTATCAAGGATTAACTGACGTGCTGTGAGTAATAATAAACTGAAATATCGGAAACTCAAAAATACAAATATACATGAATTAATCTGAAACCAGGATAGAAGTTTTCGGTACATTGTTACTTAATACTACGTATATTAATCGTTCAATCATCACACCTGATTATTTCCTAAATTATGGTTTCTTCAAGTAACAATAATAATCACTACAAGGGCCGAGAAAGAAGGCATTCCTGCCGTGAGTGCTACTGACGGCCGAGCGTAGGTGAGGCCGTCTTCTAATACGAGGCAGGGAATTCCTGTTCTGCCTGAGGTGTGTAAAAATATGCAGAAATTTGAAAATTTTAAGAAATATCCCGAGCACAGAGGCGCGTATGGTGGCCGGTGGAAATTTTTATATACAAATCTCATAATCAACCTACAAATTCGCGACACCCCTATGCAACGCAACTATGGGTTTCGGAGTCTATCTCGAACGTAAGTTCAATTTTTTGCGAACATGTTGTATAAAAAAGATTTTGCGTGACAGATTCCTTAACTATATAAGCGATAAGAAATAATTCGGAAAGTGAAAATCTCCATTTTGATTTAAGAGGCCTTATAAGTTTCAAATGTTTTGATTTCAAATTTGACCAAAGTATTGAAAATACCAATAAAATGATTAAAGAATATGATGATTTTATTAGTTTTAGATAGTAACACAGCTACTTTTTGATTTTAATGTGTCTTGTAGAATTTAAGCAGAAAAAAATAGTTTTTAGCTTGAAAATGGACGATTTGGAGTGATGTTTGGAACGATATATCTTAATGAAAAATCTAAACCATAAATTTAAAATTTATGATATTAAGTTGCAATACTCTCGTTCTATATAGTAACATTAGGAAAATGTCAAGATATGTATTAATTCATACAGAAAATGGTCTAAATAAATGAGCGTTTTCTAACTAATAAGGACCTTTAATCAAACTATATAGATAGAAAGAAGGAAGAAAGAAAACATGTTTATTTAGCATATACAAAATTAAAATAATAATAAAACAAAGGAAAGTTTAAATACCAAATACAAATACAAAAAGGTTTATTTCTCAAAATTTTACATTGTTCAATCTATAGTAAGTATGGGTATTAAAAAATAAGACGTTGAAAAATCGATGTGAGCACAGCGCTAAGCTGGTTTTAAGCCCACCCGTAGTCAGTGAGTTGGTTTCACATTAAATAAGGGTTATAAAATTAAATTAATTACAATAACAATAAAATTAATTTAAAGTAGGTTGTATGCTATAATATAAGTAAGTAAGTTGAAATACCACTAATATATGCTAAAATGGTCGCCACTCAGCTTGCTACCACAAAATAATACTTAATACTTATTACGTTCTTACGTAAAGTTAATATTGATAGTTATTACGTTTAATTCTCAACAATCACATTATTCATAACTACGACTACTTTGGTGAATTATGATATGCGTAGGTATGAAATATTAATGTTGTTATTCCATCGAAAAGCCTGGATAATGTCTGGCCCGAAGGCGAATAGTTTCGTCGGCAAAATTCAATGAATAAGCAATTTAGGTTTCTCGCAAAGTAGGAGCTAAACTTAGGCAAGTCTTTGTTCTGGAATCTTCTATTATTTAGTTAAATGTCTCCTTGGACTTTAATGATTTACCTAAATAATAAACTCATGGCTGATTCTAGATTTTGAAAGATAACGAGTGATTTGTTTTTGTTTTTAATACCTACGCCAGTCTCTTATTGATGTATAATAATAGAAACGAGAGTTCGGAGTACGAAAATGAGATCTTGTTTTATTAAATTTATAACGAAATAATAGTTTTTTATGCTCAACATGCGAAAAAGCCATCTTTTATACACTTTTAAGAACTGTTGAATTCTATAATTATAAATCGATTCGCTTTTTCCAAATTGATGGCCCTCACTTCATATTTTTGTAGTGTTAATTAGAAAGAGGTTTAATTGCAGTATCACTTTCGATAGTTTTGGTTATTAACGAAACACAGCTAATATCCATAAATCGAGTAACTCAGTGGTCTTTGGATATCTCACCATTTGTATGAATAAATGGTTTTTATCTATACAGCAATGTTTTTATTTTATTTTAAACAACGTCGGTGGCAAACAAGCTTACGGTCCACCTGATGGTAAGCGGCCACCGCAGCCTATAGACGCCCGAAACTCCAAAGGAGTCACGTACGCGTTGCCGACCCTTTATAAAATTTGAGGATGCACTGTGTTGACAACAGAAGGGACTTTAGGTCCCTCGCTCTCAACACTGCACCCTCGGGAGCTCTGGCAACCTTGCTCACCTCCAGGAACACAACACTACATACTTGTATAATAGATAATGTTATTATGGCTGTGGTCTTCTGCAAGGTGGAGGTACTTCCCCAGTTGGCCTGCTCCAAATTCGAGCAAGATGACATTTTGCTGTGCCTTACCTCTCTCAACACACACAAACAACACACATAACATATTTAACATGTTTAGGTATTTTTACCAATAAATTCCTTTTATTAGGTTCAGGTACTATTTCTAAATCGTATTTTTGTACTAATTCAATACATATGTATTGAATTAGTACAAAAATACGAATCGAATAGATTTTTTTTTCGAATAGAAAACTGGCCTTGAAAAAGTAGAATGACCCTAGTACTCATAGAACAAGCTTTGCTTAATTTGCAAGTGGATAGATTTGTGTTAGAATAAATGGTCCATTAAATAAATAAATGTAGAGACTGTGATTGGGATGTTGTAGTATTTTAGTAAAATTATTCCCATTGTCAGTCTCAGTCCCATTGTTTTCGACACCCATGGGCTCAGTCGGACCCAGGTCGGGCCTAGCTGAGTTTCTTGCTGGACTCTTCTCAGCTAGGCTATGTTTAGTGAACCAGCGATAAAACTCCCAGTAGCTCGATTCCACTCACACCTCAGATTCGGTTGAAACCGCTCAACCAATCTCACTGGAGCACAAACTCCTACCCCCATATTCATAAAACTTAACTAACCTCTGCTAACTAAAATGTTCTTTATCTCACTCTCAGAAACGTCAATGTCAAAGTGACAGATAAGGACAAACGAACTTTAGCGGCTAGTTAACTAATATAGGTTTGATAGACGTTTATGAATAAGGGGGTTAGAGTATTACAGTGTTCCAAACCTCACGTGTGGTCGTGTCTGAGGTTTTCCCCTGGATTATCCCCAGGTTACTCTCCAACCGCGCACTCCTATCGCTTTATTGGGCCCGGCTTATAAAACCACAGTCAGGTTAAAAAAAACCCCATGGGAACAAAAGTGTGTGCTATTTTAAACCACTGAGAATACCTTATTAATGTAGCATTTTTGACTTGATTTGACGACCGGTTTAGCCTAGTGGGTAGTGCACCTGCCTGTGAAGCTGACGGTCTTGGGTTCGAATCCCGGTCAGGGCAAATATGTGTGTGATGAGCATGAATATTTGTTTCTGTATTGTTTTCTATGTATTTAAGTATTTATTTCTATTAAATATATCGTCGTCTAGTACCCATAACACAAGCCTTCTTGAGCTTACTGTGGGGCTAGTTCGATTTGTGTAAGATTGTCCTCTAATATTTATTTATTTTTAAAATATTTAAGGGTATATCTCGATTCTTTGATATGTAACACTACATTTAATTAATGATATTCTAATTACTGTATTATTTTCAATTTATATAGATAAATTTTGACTTGTAAAAGTGCCATTGAGGCCTATTTGCAGAATAAATGTTTTGATTTCGTTTTATGAGCCACCATCACGCCCGTGTATCGTGTAAGACATGGGTATGTCTTCCGCGTTCGAGAAAAAAAATAGTACTGGAATGGTATTTTTGGACAGTTTTCGATAGGTATCTGACTTGGATTTTTTAAATCATAGATCCTATTATGAAAGTTCGGTTGAGGTAAAATACCGTCACAATAGCTTTATTGTGTCGTTTAATAATGTGTTGTTTTAATAGGATGAGAAGAAAAAGGAAAATAAAAAGTGGACTTCGGATTTATTTCCTATTAGCTTTTACCCTCGACTTCGTCCGTGTAAACATCCACTCCCTATTCCCTTCCAGGGATGACTTCAGGATAAAAAGTATCCTATATATTAATCCAGACTATAAACTCATTGTATACCAAAATTCATCGTAATCCGTTAAGCCATTTTTGCGTGATTGAGTTACAATCATTAGATTAGATTAGATAATTTATTTCATGATAAGGAATTACATTACTTTGCACACATGTCAAAATTACAAGAATTGTTATCATGATCGTCATAACAGGAAAAATAAAAATAACATTCAAACACGCACGCACTTTTGCAACTCCTCTGTTGTTGCAGGTGTTTATGGGCGACGGTTGCTTACCATCAGGCGATCCGTCTGCTCGTTTGCCTCCTATAACATAAAAAAAACACAAATATCCAAACATTATAAGCATGTAAACATCTAAACTTTCGCATTTATAATATTAGTAGGGTTGAGAAAATTTTAGTCATGAATCATACATATCTAAATACATAACCTACCTATAATAGTTATTTGTTATACAAGGGTGCAAAGTTGTATTTTAACCGCGAGTGTGGAATTGCAACACGAGCTGGTGAATGGATTCTAGGATTGAACCACGAGCTAACGAATGGATTCTATGGTTGAACCGCGCGCGAAGCGAGTAGTTCGATAATAGAATCCTGAGCGAAGCGAGTGGTTCAAAAATAGAATCCTGAGCGTAGCGAGTATTGCAACACACGAGACGTAAAATAACTTTGCAGCCTTGTATAACACAAATCTTTTCACCTCACTAGAGCGAGGAATTTTTTTTCTCCTCGTCCTAACGTTGACAGTTGCGTCCTAAATACAGTTGTCCACTATCTAATCCCGAGATTTGGCGTAGGTACTAGTTTTTTAACACAACAGCACAATATAAAATTATTGTTGCTGGACTGTCTGGACTGGCCTTTACATGTTATTATGTTTAAAAAAGTTACAAATAGCGTGTTCGGATTTCAAATATTCTTTGCACTCTTGTGGATAAAATGCAGTTTTGCTATCTGTTTTTAAATAATAAAAAAGGGCTTTCCGAGCTAGTGAGGTGAAAAATCAATTCTTATAGAAACGGTGTTTTAAAGAACTCAATATTTTTTATTGCACACCCCTAATTATAATCCCAAAGCGGGCATCCATCACTTATTTTCACAGACAATTATTCATCTACCTTGGGAATAAAAGTTGCTAAATCTTTGTTAAAACTTAAAGAAGAAGCGAATTATTAAACAATGTTCGTCCACAGTATTCAACTGTTATTTTTAGGGTTCCGTAGCCAAAATGGCAAAAACGCAAAGTTTCATGTCTGTCCGTCCGTCCGTCCATCCATCTGTCCGTCCGTATGTCACAGCCGATTTACTCGGGTCTATAAGCACTACAATTATGAAATTTGGTAGGATGGTGTATTTTATGAACCGCTACATAAAAGTAATGTGAAATTACAAAAAAATATTAATTTAAAAAAATATAATCGAACAAAAAAAAATTCAACACGCATAATATTCGTATGGGGTTTTCGGGTGGATAGGCCTTTAAAAATGATATTATGGAAGTTTCTAAAAAATCTTTTCCATTTAAGTCAACCGTTGGTGAGTTAATAGTTGTCAAAATCGTAAAAAGTGTCCCACCCCCTCTAATTTCCAAACAATGAAGTTTAAAATTCTGAAAAAAATGGAAGTGGTGTGATTTAAAAAAATATTTCAACGATTTTGGTTTGAACAAGATAGGTTTTACGGATTTTGAGTTTTCGCTTTAAATCAGCCTTTACCAAACAAAAGGTCGTAAGTGCGTTGAGTTCCCTATGAAGATACGACTTTTTTTAGATTCAATGTATTGAATTAGTGGTTTTAAATGTGGACTGTGCGTGGTCCGACACGCACCGGTTTTTAATATTGTACTTAGACAAAGTAATAAGTCACTTATTTTTGCAGCAAATTATTAACATACCTTAGCCCAAATTATTTTGTATAATATATCGTAAACTTAGGCATTTTTACTCAATCTAAACCTACTGGTAGCCGTATTTAGAGCTCTCGACATTGGCGTGCAGTCCATAAAGACAAAAAGACACTGCCTACATTCATATTTTTATCTACTTATCATAATCAATAACCACAATCAATAAATTAGATAGATCCCAAAAAATATTAAATTAACATTAGCGCCATCTGTCCGCTGCACAATATATCAATAAATTTAATATAATTTAACTATTCATGTCTTAAATTACCTATGTGTGAGTGCGTAACGACATGGATACATTGTAGTCTGCGCTCCTGTAATCACGCGACACCTAGACCAAAACTCACGCAAACAAACAGAATTTAGACATAGCATTTATGCCCAACCTGAAACTAAGAGGTATTAAAACAATCCTAATTGTCCACTGATTATCCTCAGTTTATTGGACATTCTGTATATTGGTACGTCGTCGTATCAGTCACATTGCATGTATCATGAATATGAGCATGAATATTTGTTTCTGACTCTTGGATGTTTTCTATGTATTTAAGTATTTATAACTATTAAATATATCGTCGTCTAGTACCCATAACACAAGCCTTCTTGAGCTTACTGTGGGGCTAGTTCGATTTGTGTAAGATTGTCCTCTAATATTTATTTATTTATTTATTTATCATAACAAATTATGACTGCTAAGTTTTCCCATTACTAACCCATAACCCCTCGGTTGGCGCCTATCAAATTTTATCATTAAAAAAGTGACCTTAACTTTTAACACAATAGATTTAATTTCCCACGCACGGAACCGTGTCTAAGCATACGAGGGGTTAAGTTATGATTTCATGAAGAGTGTTCCATATAAATTCAAACAGTCGTTTATGGGAAAAAATAGAATTATGAATATCGTTTCTCTTTTTGATAATAAGCAGTAACCATTTATCTTCAGTTATTTCTGTTCAATGGAAAAAAACGGAAGGGAGTTCCAGTTTTAATGTAAAAACCCATGTATAGTGACATTAAATCGTCTGCGACGTAAGAATAAGACGCGGGCTGCCCTGAATTGCCTTCATTTATTTCTTACGAAATTTAACTTAAGCGTGTCTGCTTTTATACCGCGGGAATTAAAGTTGGGACTTTTATTCTAATGATTTGACAGACTGACAAATGTAAGGCTAAACCCGGCTTTTTCATTCTTTCAAAGTCAAAATTTGTAAAAATGCTACTTGGGTCATTATACTTTTTAGAAAGAAAGAAAGAAAGAAAGAAACATTTATTCACAGACACAGTAGACACGCATAAATGACAAGAAAAAATACACAGAAACCACACAACATGTGTGTCCCCGCGGCAGTGAAACGGACACTGGCTCAGCATTATACTGAGGTGTCATTGACACCTACAGCGCTGATTTTCAGCCAGTACCATCGGTGACTCACTTTTTCATGACCAGTTTTCTATTACCAAAAAAAATCTATGACATGTATTGAATTAGTGTACAAAATAGGATTTCGAAATAGTACCTGAACCTAATAAAAGGAATTTATAGGTAGAAATACTTAAATATTATATATTGCTGTAAAAGGTGGGTAACACAGTGGTAAAAACCATTTTTTCATAGAGATTGTGAGACATCCAAGGACCACTGAGTTACTTGATTTATGGCTATTAACTGTGGTTCGTTAATTATCAATAAGTGATACTGCAATTAAACCTCTTTCCAAATAACAATACAAAAATATGAAGTGCGGGCCAAGCATTAAAAAAAGTGTCTGAAATTATGTACATGAGAAAGTAGAATGGCCAGACCTATATTTTGACAGGCCTGGCCTGGTGCTTATTGCCAATTTGTCTAAACTCAACTTCCGCACACCACCAGTCAGTGACAGCATCGCTCAACTTGGTTCTGTAAATACTTACTGTAGTTCCTCGGGAAAACCTCGGCAGGGAACATTCCACAACCGGAGCATCCGTGGGAGGAAATTCCTCTGAAACCGTGCCGTACGTGACCATTTCATGTACCTAACGTGAAATAACCACAACTTATTAAGAGGCCTTATAAGTTTCAAAATGTTTTGATTTCAAATTATGACAAAAGTATTGATAATACCAATAAAGTTATTAAAGGCTACGGTAATTTTATTAAAATTTTAGATAGTAACATAGCCATTTTTTGATTTTATTGTGTGTAGTAGAATTTAAGCCGAAAAAACAAGTTTTTAGCATGAGAATGGTCGATTTGGAGTGATGTTTTAAACGATATTTCTTAATGAAACATCTAAAAAATACACTTAGTTTGTGACATAAGGTCGCAATAGTCCGGTTCTAGATAGTAACAATGAGAACATGTCAAGATACGTGTCAGTTCAACCAAAAACTGGAGTAAATAGATGAGCGTCCCTGAAGTCAATGACAATCCCTAGTCGAAGATTTTCATATCTGATATTTACTTTTGTTGACATGAGAACAGTTCAAAGTATACAAATGTATACTGTAATTCCTTATCATCCAATAAATAAATACAATACAATAAATGAAAAACAGGCAAGTATTTGACCTCAATCTCACCTGAGATTTTAGATGACGATTGATTTGGTAAGAAATCTGAGTGTGAGAAGAATATTTCATGAACCCGCTTTGTCCCTCTCATTCGTTGCCGACTGTGAAACTACAGTCAAAATCGTATAAATATGTACAGTGAGCTGCACATAACTCTCACACCAATAAAGGCATTCCCGCACTCGGCGGAGGCGTCCACCGCGCGATTGCGACAACACTGACACATATAGTCCCTATTCGTCCCGGTACCGCCGCACACCGGGTAGAGTCAGTTCGACTCAGGTCGCGCCTAGATGACTTTCTTGGACTCTCCTCAGCTAGACTAGGTTTAGTGAACCAGCGACAAAACTCCCAGTAGCTCGATTCCACTCACACATCAGGTTCGGTTGCAACCGCTCAACCAATCTCACTGGGGCGTAAACTCTTAGAGTGTTCCAAACTATACGCGTGTCGGAGGTGTTCCCTTGGATTTTTCACATGCTACTGTCCAACCGCGCACTCCTAGCGCTTTATTGGGCCCGCCCTATAAAGCCACAGTCAGGTTCAAAAATAAAATCAATAAAGAATTGGAAAAGCGCTTCTGACTCTCCTAGCGTCACAAACGTTCATAAACTTTGCTTTGGACTCTGCCTACTTTTATGCACGCAAAAATCTTCTAAAAATGTTCCATTTCATTTAATTCCGCAATTGAGTTGCAATATATTTTGTTATCTCTTTTTACCCTGCACACTTTGAAAATTAAATTGAGTTGGTTTTAGAACTTAGTTTTTAGGGTTCCGTACACTAAATGGCAAAAACGGAACCCTCATAGTTTCGCTACGTCTGTTCATCCAAATGTCACAGCAGACATCAATCACTACAATTATGAAATTTGGTTAGACTGTGTATTCTATGAACAACTATATAAAAGTGATGTGTAATTACGAAAAAAAAAAATTTGAGGGGCACTCCATACAATTAAGCGGGGGTTGAAAAAAAAATTAAATGCATATATATAGGTGTGTGGGATATCTACGAACAAGCCTTTAAGGGTCATTGTAAGGTTTAGATTCGCGTCTTTTCGGTGGACATATCAAAAGTTAAGGGTCAAAAAGCTTAATTTTGGATTGGTCTAGTAACCCGCACAAACGGTGTTTCCGTAACTATAAATCCATGTAATAAAAACATAACTTACATGTACATAAGCCGTTGACTATTGACTACCGGGTGGACAACTTTTGCTTTTACAACAGACAATAACCCTTAAAATAAATCCACATTTCTACTAATTTTCCCGTGTGTAATTAAAAGTGTTTCAGCCTGCCGATTACTGATAAATGGATTTAATGAACCTCCTTTAAAATAGCTCATTAGAAAAATAAAAAATCTCGTGAAGCAATGTATATTAGGCGAGAGGCTTCATATTAGAAACGTTTTTTCACTGTCGAGGTGTACATACTTAATACGAGTATTTTTATTTAGTCTGAGCCACGCAGTTCCCCCATAAATAAGTTGCAGTCGAATGTATTTCATCAGGTTTTCCGGGTACGGTTACCTTTTAAAAGATTTATATGAATTTCAGTCTTATACCTCAGCAAATAGGATCCAAAAGGACCGTACAGAAAAAAATATGTGCTAAAAATTTTCCACCTGAAAATGGCGTCAACATTTCAATTTTTAACAGCGCATAGAACGTGACTTCTTTCGCACAATTTTTTGCTCTTAAAAAATCTGTTTCATACTCGTACCTACGAAAATTATCCAAATCTGACGTGCTTATTTAAAAAGTCGTATCTCTTTTTTTTTGAACCTGACTGTGGCTTTATAGGCCGGGCCCAATAAAGCGATAGGAGTGCGCGGTTGGAGAGTAGCCTGGGGAAAATCCAGGGGAAAACCTCCGGCACGACCACGCGTGTGGTTTGGAACACTGGAATACTCTAAGAGTTTGCGCTCCAGTGAGATTGGTTGAGTGGTTTCAACCGAATCTGAGGTGTGAGTGGAATCGAGCTACTGGGAGTTTTGTCGCTGGTTCACTAAACCTAGCCTAGCTGAGAAGAGTCCAGCAAGAAACTCAGCTTGGTCCAGAAGAGTCAAGCAAGAAACTCAGCTAGGCCCAAGTCGTATCTCAGTATACGCTCTGGGTAAAGATACCACTTCTTAATTTACCACGGATAATTATTTCGAATATGAACCTATATCATATCACGAAACTTTAGGTGATTAGGGATATTTAGAGTTGAGCAGTAATTAGATCTCAGCGTTAATTAAATTTGATTCGGGTCTCGTTAAGCTAATTATCACAGTCGCAATAATAATTTCTTCTAATTGTAATTATGAGTATCAACTGTAATTGTTACTTGCTAATTCAATTATTCTTGTTAAGGATGATTGCATGGTCTTTTGTCGTATAATGATGCAGGGAGAAGAATGAACATTTCATATCGCTTACCCATACATTTAAAGGCCGGCAACGCACTTGCGACTCCTCTGGTGTTGCAGGTGTCTATGGGCGACGGTAATCGGTTACCATCAGGCGATCCGTCTGCTCGTTTGCCCCCTATAACATAAAAAAATCTAAACTACAACTTTAGAAATGTAGGTTAGGATTGCTCAGAGTGAAACAGCTATTTAAAACCAAAAACCAATTATTTGTCAATCCAGAGCAACGCCATAAGTTTTCAATATATGTAACCGCCATCTTAAAATGACATGTAAAAAAAATAAAATAAATAAATAATACAATAGTAAGCAAGTTAATATAAAAATAACATGTAAAATCACTTATAATTGACATGTAAAATTACTTATAATCGACATGTTAATATTACTTATAATTGACATGTAAAATTACTTATAATTTTATCAATAAATATCTCAGTCTCTCAATCTCTTGCCTACTCTCCCTCTCTTTCGCTCACTCCGTCCCTTTCTCCCACAGGTTACATTCCGGTCCTACAGAAATAAAAGGAAAATTGAAAAATGTAGACAACGAGCAGGAATTGAATCTGTGACCTCCCGGCACTCGCGGCCAGTCGCTCTAGCTGAGCTATAGGTGCAACTGCACCCGGCCCGAAATTCCTCAACAGTTATTTCATTTATTCTTATTAATTTAATTTGTAGTTTGTAGCGGTACTGCTTAATACAAAATTAATTTCTAAACTAACTAGTATTGTTCGTACTACATTGCTAACTAAAGTTTCCCACTCTCTTGACAAACCTAATCCCAATAAGGTTTGGTTTGGACTAGGTTAGAAGGTCTAATGACAGTCACTTCCGTAAAAATGAGTGCCTATATCAATTCTTTTAGTTAGATAGCAGACCCCGGGTATCCTTTCAGATGCAAAAGTACTGGGATAATGCTAGGATGATGATATTGATGACATTCCTACTTTACATAACATGTCTTTATCACCCACGAAAGAGCGAGTATTATGCGGCGATTGCGACTGAGCGAGAACCTTCTATCTATCGATTACCCAATTAACTGACATTTCATGAACTTTATTGCAACAATATAGTGTCTACTAATGGTCTGTTAACTGTAATTTTTTTTTTTAATTTAATATCCTAAAGAAATACAATTAAATTATATTTCAATATTGTACTCGCCAAACTGTAACGTTTGATGGCGAGAGACGCGCTCAGTTTCAAACACATACCTAACTTATCCTATTTCATCTCTATAACTAATATATTATACTATCCGATCTAGTCTGAATAGCTGCATAGATGTGTAAGGTCGGGTTTTATAAAGATCCGTTAGACGAAATGTCAGATCAAATTTCAGTAACTCAGTACATTTTTTGACATAACAAACCGACATAAGGTCTAACGGATTTTTATAAAACCGAGCCTAAGTATTTTTAATGAATCCGTGGTTCTAAATTTTTTTTTTTTAATTTCTTTATTAATAATAATACAATGGTTTACTTACGTATCTAGTGTACATTTGGATCCTAGAACGTAAAAACATAATTCACAAACAGTTTAGTGAGCTAATGCGCTCATTTTAAACTTTTTTGCACAGCCATTCGGGCCTTGAACATTTTTTTTTCTAAACAAGTAGTAATTTACTCTTTAGGTATAACAAGGAATTCCTTTTATATGTTAGCTTAGAAACAGCTCACATTTATTGCACGCATTTAGGTAATCACTACCTTTAAACTATCACCTAAATTGATTAATACAATTAACTTTTAATTAATTATTAAGTAGAAATACAGCTACTAACTCACTATAAAAAATGTAACAAAATAAAGAAAGGGACTTAAACATGAAATTACGTGCTGTTAAAATTAACAGTACACACCGTGAAATCACTCGACGGTCCCATCGGAAGACCAGCGCTGGCGATTGCCCGCATTATGCTGAGATGGTACCGTTTCGAGATAACACAACTTTTTTGTTTATTTTTATATTCTATTTTTTGCTGTATTAATTGTTGTCTTTGTCTCGAATAAATATTTCTTATTTCTTATTTCTTAAAATTAGTCGGTAGAAATGCATTTAATGTTGGTTCTTTTGTTTCAGACACATCAACCGGCTTCATGCACCAGTGTTTGCCAGTGGACAGTTGCCAGTTTAAAGTGTAAAACATGTGTGAACGGCCTAGTTAACGCGGACTACCGAGCAGAAATGGCGCGGAAAACCGGCCTCCACATCCTCCTGTGGATAGCAATTTTCCCATTGTATAGGGCGGATAATCTTGGTGAGTCTGTTCAAATTGAAACTGCTACCGTATCATTGTATTTGCGACTGTAGTATATTGGAATTAGGGTGAGGTTTGCCGTAATAGGTAACGTGGATGCGGTAAATGGATTAACGTCCAATCTATTTCCTCACTTGCGTTAAATATTTTGCGGGCGATGTGACGGAAAATAAGATAGCGGTGTCTACCTGTTTATGTTCTGACAATTCAGTTCTTTCCTACCTTTGATCTAGCGGAGTAATTGAGAAAGTTTTCTAATGCGCGTTGGGATATATTCGCAGTCAGTTTCACATGCAAATATGATAGATGAAATGTCCTAGCACGCGTTCGAGTAATTGTAGAGTAAAATCATATTAAGAGGCCTTATAAGTTTTAAAATGTTTTGATTTCAAATTATGACAAAAGTATTGATAATACCAATAAAATTCTTAAAGGCTACGATGATTTTATTAAAGTTTTAGATAGTAACATAGCCAATTTTTGATTTTATTGTGTGTAGTAAAATTTAAAAGCAAAAAACAAGTTTTTAGCCCGAAAATGGTCGATTTGGAGTGATGTTTGAAACGATATTTCTTAATGAAAAATCCAAAAAATACATTTAAAATTTATAACATTAGGTCGCAATAGTCCTGTTGTAGGTAGTAAAATTGAGAAAATGTCAAGATATGTGTCAATTCAAACAGAAAATGGCGTAAATAGATGAGCATTTTTTAACTGATAAGGACCCTTAAATCAGCAGTCCTTTTAGTAGGAATGTCACTTCCGTCTTGAAAAATCGATTATTAAATAATCGATTATTTTGCTCCAAATTAAAATCGATTAAAAAACAATCGATTTTGAAGAAACACTAATCGATTTTTTATTTATTTTTCCTATGGGGTCGGTTCCACGGTCTAAGGGGCCTGGATTAAATATTAGCTTCATTGCAAGAACCAGGGCTAGGACTTTGTAGACGTCTAATATTCTCATGTCCAAGGTGGTAGGTAGCTTGCAATATTCTTTGATAAATTATGTTACGATTAAGCGGTTGTGGAAATCATAATCGATTTTTTATTAATTGATTTATTGCAAAATCTAAATCGATTTAAAAATCGATTATATTTTAAATAATAGAAAAATGCATCCTCAAATTTTATATATATTAAGGGTCGGCAACGCGTGTGTGACTCGTTTAGAGTTGCGGGCGTCTATAGGCTGCGGTGGCCGCTTACCATCATATAAATAAACATAATAATAATAACCGATTTAAAAATTTAATCGATTTTTAATAATCGATTATTTTTGACATCCCTACCTTTTAACAGCGTAGGGCCACGCAGTAGTTAATGAAATTGTCACGGGCCGCACGTGTTAATGTTTTGTGACTGGTTAATTAATTAACCATACAAAAAATACCTAATTGTTGGTTGTCAATATGGAGGCAAGGCTGTTGCCGACTTCTTTATGAAATGGTTGTCATTTCATAAATATGGTCAATAATAATTACTGAAATCTTCACTTTTATTAACAATCTCACAATACCCTTTCTATTTGTAATCTCTTTGTTAAATAAATAATGAAATGTAAGAAGAATTCCACTCACACCTCAGATTCGGTTGAAACCGCTCAACCAATCTCACTGGAGCGCAAATTCTTAGAGTATTCCAGTGTTCCAAACCACACGCGTGGTCGTGCCGGAGGTTTTCCCCTGAATTTTCCCCAGGCTACTCTCCAACCGCGCACTCCTATCGCTTTATTGGGCCCGGCCTATAAAGCCACAGTCAGGTCCAAAAAAATTTTTAAGTGACAGGAAAAACATGTCAATAACGGTATCTAGGTGACGGAGTTAAGCTATGACACGCCTCCGCCGTGATTCCTAGGAATCCCTGGAGCCGTGAGCAGCTGATCCAGTTGGCGGATCCAGACGTGCCCGTCGTCAATTGTCACCTCATTAGGTTTTCAAGACGGCGGGTCACTCTGCCTATCTCCCACTTGCTCCCAGATATGAAGTAGTTTCGAGCTTTTTTTTATAAAAAATGGGCTCGCTCTTGGCCAGCATCTAGCCAGGGGGCAAAGATGAGGCCGATGTTGAAGCGAGCTCACCCAGAAGGTGCCTATTCACTCGTGCCTTAAAAAGGTCTAGGTTATATGAGCTCGGAAACACAAACGCCGGCAGAGAATTCCAAACCTTAGAAGTGCGCATTATAAAAGATGATGCAAAGTGCTTGGTTCGAATAAGAGGAATTTCGACCAAGTAAGGATGGTATCCAGCCGTACGTCTGGATGTCCGATGGAAGAAGGGGGAAGGCGGTATGAGCTCATGGAGCTCCTGAGCACACTCTCCGAAGTACAATTTGTAGACGCACAGACATGCTTGAACCCGGTTCCCTGGTAAGAACTCCCTGACAATCGTACCAGGTCGGGGTTCAAACTTCGGTGGCGCTCGGATCTTCGCGGCCAGCCTTGTTCTTATTTGTCTTCCAAACAAGCAAATACGGCGAGTCTCCAGAGTTGACCGGGGTAGCCCGAACTAGAGTTTTGACTGTGCGGACTTTGTGTAGTATTCCGCCAATACGCAAAGTCCGCATTCTTTTGTCTTCTTATTCTCTTTTATAAAAAAATGACACTGCATATTCAAAATTCTGAATATTCTCTTATCTCCAACATCACATATATATTTGGGACGTTCTTATTCAGACCTTATTCGTTCCGCCAAAAGGTACCAATTCCCTTTTCTATAGACAACCAGAAGCGGAGCGCTACATGAAGAGTTGAACGCCTACACAACGAAATGATGAACAACGTAACATAATTTAAACAACAATGCCAAGTTCCACAAAACTCCCTTCGGCGCATGTAATTGCCAGAATTACTTTCGCCGATATTCTTGTAAATTGTCAACGTTAAAACACGTGCCGGGTGTCATTGTGCTCGGGGAACTGAAATTTAAGCGTGTCATTATATGGGAACGTGACTTGCATTGGGTTAATGGAGTTTGATGAATTTCGATGCTCAGCCAGGAACGAACAAACTGAAACGAAAGGGTATATGAGTCATTGTCAGTTGTAAAAACAAAAGTTGTCCTGGTGGTCAATAGTTAACGGCTTATGTACATGTAAGTTATGTTTTTATTACATAAATTTATAGTTACGGAAACACCGTTTATGCGTGTTACTAGATCAATCTAAAATTAAGCTTTGTGGCCCTTAACTTTTGATAAGTCCACCGAAAAGACGCGAACCTAAATCTGACAATGACTCATATACTCGTATATTAAACTCTGCACCACCTGCTATGAATCGTTCTGATTAGATTTCCGCTACCCTAAGGTTGTCTGGAAAAAATCGCTCTTTAGCGATAAGACCGCCTGTTGTTTGCCTCTTCTCATTGTGTTTTTGTACTGTACTGTATCCTTTGATTGAGGTGTGCAATAAAGAGTATTTGTATTGTATTGTATTGTATTGTATATAGCCGGCTAAGCATGGTCAAGATAAATGATTTTCCTTTCACCTGATTATTTGCCTTAATGTATTTATTTATTTATACTTTATTGCAGAAAAAATACAGTGTACAAATGGCGGACTTAATGCCAAATGGCATTCTCTACCAGTCAACAGAGACACTTAAAAACTCTGCAGGAGAATGTGAAAGTACAAACATGCATATCAATTACATAATTATTACTATGTATGTTTGTACTTCCACAAAATTTTAACCCTCAAGTGCTTGTAGTTTTTGAGAAAATCGGGAAAAAAGAAAAATCTTTTTATTTATTTTTTCCCAAGCTAATCATCCGTTTTCTTTGTTATTTTGTTATGTTGTATATACAATAAAGGTCGTTTGTTGAAAAAAAAACATATTTATGTTTCTTAAATATAGAAAATAATTATTTAAGCTGAAAGTAAAAAAAAAAATTAGCTTGCTATTTAGCGACAATTACTAAATTTAGTTTAGTTTATGTATAATCTAATACTGTTTAACATACATTTTTTTTAAATGAAAATTTTGGAACAACGACGTGATTAAAAAAACGAATTTGTAACATCCCGTACATTGTCTTCACACAAAATGAAGTTAAGCAAACAATAAATTAATTTAGTATACATATTTCGAACGCAAACTTTTACAAATTTGAATTTAGAATCTGACGTATTGCGTAGGACTTTAAATTATCCCCGTGGCTGTATGCGGCTAGGGCGTACGCATTTTGTAACATTGCGTCTGCTGGTAAATTATTTGGCGTTACTGGGCGGGGGCATTATCCACTCCATACATTCATAGTAGGTAGGTATATGGAGCGATTTAGACTCTTTAGTTCATATGAATAATTCCCCATGTGGTTCCGGATTAGAATAACACCTCCCCCTTTCTTTTCGTGGGTGTCGTAAGAGTCGACTACGGGTTTTTAGTGTATTGTGGGCGGTGTGAATATTACATTTTCTTCATCTTTGCACTTTTTTTTTCATGTTCCATTATTGGTGATTTATTTTAATTTTGTTTCAAGAAAACGTGGTTTTATATCGACATGACTTTTATTGACTTTGCACCTACAATTGCTAAATGTGGCAATTGATGAAAGATGTGTCATAGTTTTTTTTGTAATAGAAAACTGTTCATGTAAACAGTAGAAAACTGCCGTCCTATGTCTAAAACTGATCAAAGCTGCTTTATAGCAGTTTTCTGTAGTTTACATGGGCTAAAAGAGAAAGAAAAGCTCTATCGAATGGTCTTGGAATCATATTTTTATCATTTGTAGTTGCGAAGATACTGAGTCGACCTACCACGCTAAGTGCATGATAGTTTGAGACTTTATAATACTATATAATCGCAAACCAACATTACTACACTATAAGTACTCTAAAAGCCCCTAGCTGTTGTTTAATTTAATAAATCACTAGCATGATTCACAGCTAAAAAACCGTTATTAGACAAAAACTTCATAAAGCGCCGTTAAAGTCCTTTTACCTTTTTCTTACCTTCTTTTATACATATAATTTCTTATCAAATACTACACAAAAAAACAGTTACTACGCTTATACACGGCAAAACACCCTTAGCCCTGTATTTGTAAGACTTTGCTTGCGATTCCTATTGCAAATACAACACTAAAACCTAGTAACTGTAACTAATCCGTGACTACCTACATTAAAAAACATAATAATGCAACTCTTAAACCCGGCTAACCAGCAATGCTACGCTAAAACCTAGCTATACGCAAAATATTATCCCTCCGATTTTACGGCATGCGGCCAGTCAGACGAGCGGCGCGTGCGCAGGACGTTGTGTCTAGTTGTGTAGTGAGTGATGATATTAATTATCGTCACAAAATGTCAGGAAACCATCCTTCAAACCGTTTCATAGCCAGCTACCATATGGAAATATAAAATCCCGTTTAGTAGGTAGATACGAAACGAGACTTTCTTTACCATTTTGTAGCCAGCAACCGTATGGGAATTTAAAATCCTGTTTAGTAGCTGGATACGGAACGGTAAGTGGTAAAGGAGATCGTCGATTTTGTACCCACTGAAAATTGTAACGTTTCAAATTCAAAACTTAGATAGGACCTCAGAACTCAGGTCAGATTCTAGACTTGTTTAGATGAATTTAGGAGGTAAAACTCTAAATACCAAATTTTATCAAAATCGTTAGCCCAGTTTTTGAGATAGCTGGGTATCTAATATACAAGATTATCTGGTTAAAAGTATTGTTAGTTGAATTTACCTATGCTATCTTGCCAAAGAGTAGTCAAATATTTATGCTGATCACACAAAAAATAAATGTGTTTATTTGATATGTATACATTTCATTACTATACGTTACAATTTGTCGTGGACCCTCTGGTCCTATCGCCGAACATAATCGACGGTCTTCTCTATAGTAATTGAACCTATTTGAATGCATCGCAATAAAATAGGAAAAAAATGCAGTAGATATGAGTTTTCAACGCTGTCTTGCTATCATATCATCAGAAGTTTTAGAATGGATATTGATATTCTAATTTTCACTGCTTATTTGAGTTGATTGCTGAGAACACTATAACAATGCATTATTCATATGAATATTGTGAGCCGCCTACTTCATCAAGCGTGTTAGAAGATGATTTAAACAAATTACAGCTTATTCCTTCTAAAAGAGGAGCATAAATACTGTTAATCAATGGCCGTAAATATTACCGGAAAAAAGTGTACAAGAAATACTCCCAATCTTTGTGGATATGTGGTAGTATACCAGCGTGCAAGGGAAATGTTACACAGGACTCCGGCTGGAAAGGTATTATAAAAAGCAAATACCATGTAACGTAATGCATAACAAATATAACAAAAGACAAAAGAAGAAGTAATAAAAAGAGATTGCTGGTTTTAAAAAAGATGTGCAAATAATTACGAACCAATCCAGAAGCAGTATATTTAAATGATATGATCTTCAGAAAAAAAACATTCATCTTCACTATTAACTTCCAAAATTCAATATTGATAAATCTTCGGCATATCGACAGAGAAAAAAGAATCTAGAAGTCTACTTTTTTATTTACAAGTTGACTATAATTACTCTTGTCGATTGACTAGGTACTCTAGAAGAATTAAAATTAAAATGTTGTACGCCCGAAGAATGTCAAATACTAAGGCAATTTGCCGATTTCCTACTCGTTGACGACAATTGCGATGGAAAAATGGTATTATTGGTGTTTGCTTAAAGTGATTGTAAAATCCAGATAAACAAAATACACCACTTCACTGCGGATGGTACTTTCAAGTCTTGTCCTCCTCCATTTTCACAAATTTACAGTTTGCACGGCTTAAATGAACAAACATAACGTAGGTATACCCCATTTGATTTATGCATTTTTGCATAACAAGAACATAAAAACGTATGAAATTTTGCGGAGTGTTATAAAATCACAAAGGTCGGATTGAAATCCCAATAAAACAACTTTAGACTTCGAAAGCTCTGCAATGAAAGCTTTCACTTATATATTTCCCGATATTGTTGTTAAGGCTGTTGGTTTTACTTCACTTAAATAAAAATCTTTGAAAAAAAGCACGAGATCTAAAACTTCAATTGAGACTAGGCCGAAGACATGACTGTAGCACGGTGTGCTTCAATATCCTAGTTACCCATGAGTTAGATCTATGAAGGATTCCGATATATATATTAAACATAACTAAGACAACGACGGAGACAAATAAATTTCGTATCTACTAAACGAGATTGTATATTCCGATAAAGCTGGCTATGAAACGGTTCGAAGAGGACTTGTTTCTTTTTTTGTAAACAAATAGATACATCTATACAGATTTTATATACTTATTAAAAATATTGAATTACTTTTAAAACTTACTTCTATAACAGTGTGGATTAACGTGGTTTTGCCAAAAAACTAAAACTTTTTTCCACAAGATTACACGACTAAAACCCAGTTAGAGGCGATGGTTCGTTATCTAACGTGTTTTTAAATTAGGAACGCATACAACTTGCTTGAATATTTGCAGTTATTGCAAAGCTACAAAACGGTTACAGTCCAATAACGTGCTTATTTAAAGTTTTTCAGTGTAATCTGCTCACAACTACAAATACTATAAAATTGTTAAGTGACTTAGCCGTTATTTAGCTATGTTCTGTTTGTTATGCAATGCTAAAGAACGGCTAAGGTATACTTAACGGTGTTTTAAGTGTAATATCGTTTGTAGTTTAGTAATTATTTGCAACCGTAAAACACAAAAACCTTATTATCAAAATAAATATTCATTCTCTTACGGAGTAATGCAATAAAAAAGCAAGTATAAATTTAGTTTTAATTTTTACGTAAAAGAAATCTGGAATAAATATGCACATTTCCTAGAAATTTTTATTTTAACGTTTTTTGCTCATATCTCAAAACTATAATTTGTGGGTTAGTTTGGTTTTAGACATGGGACGGCAGAAAAGCCCTATTAACACCAAAAAAGTTATGGTAGGTACAAAAAACACGCTTCTGCCAAACCACTGCACTGTGGTTTAATAATTATTGTCTGTCTGTGTGAAGTTCTATTCATATTTACTTCCATGAAATTTTAGATGAGGTAAAATACCATAATTGGATAATGTATACTTTGATTAAGCTGAATTAAAAAGGAAAATACCTAAGAAACATTTTTTCGAAGACAAGTTTTTTAGAAATCGTGTTTTCTTTATATTCTCATAAATGATTCATAAAGAATCGTAATAAAATGTCTGAAAAAATCAGTCCTTTTGCCTCAACTTTGTTTAAGACGAAGCTGTCGTGCCGTGTAAGGTGTCCCATTATCATGCCTCTTCTATTTATAATTGTTTTTAATACACGACCGAATTGACGACCGCTTTAGCCTAGTTGGTAGTGACCCTGCCTTCGAAGCTGGAGGTCCCGGGTTCGAATCCCGGTCAGGGCATGTATTTGTGTGATGAACACGAATATTTGTTCCTTAGTCTTGGATGTTTTCTATGTATTTAAGTATCTATTTATCTATATAAGTATGTATATCGTCACTTGGTACCCATAGTACAAATTTTGCTTAGTTTGGGACTAGGTGATGGTGATTTGTGTAAGATTGTCCAAAAAACATTTATTTATTTATTTATTCCAGCTGATCCTTTCCATCCTACGCCGACACCACATATCCAAAGCCTCAAATCTTTATCTGTCTCTTTGCGTCAAAATACTGACTTTTGTATACAAATTAATACTTGAATATATAGAAAGTATAGATACCACCTTAATAAAACGATTTTCCCAGAGGTGAGCAAGGTTGCCAGAGCTCCGGAGGATGCACTGTGTTGAGAGTGAGGGACCTAAATGTGTTCCTTCTGCTGTCAACACAGTGCATCCTCAAATCTTATAAAGGGTCGGCAACGCGCACGTGACTCCTTTGGAGTTGCGGGCGTATATAGGCTGCGGTGGCCGCTTACCATCAGGTGAACCGTACGCATGTTTGCTACCGGCGTTGTATAAAAAAAAAAGATTTTCCTTTCAAAGTAAAAGCAAATATCTAAGATAACGTACAGATACACAATTATTGTTTCTTTTACTTTGGAAGGAAAATCCATTATAAGAGCCTAAAGATTATTCGGATACGTCACGTATGTCCAAAGTGCTTTGTTGACCGCTTAGAAGCCTCGGGTCCCTGAAGCGATTCACACGCCTGATTTACCACCAGCCCAAATCTGAACTCTGTTCACATACGCTCACTATACAGGGTGTCACACGGCTACGCCACATGGAGGGAAAGTACCTTGAATATTGTAGATGGAACATTTTACTGAAAGATGACATTATTTTAATTTTAAAAACAATTTAAACTGCATTCACAGATATTTAAATAATTAAACCGTGAATCGGGAATCGAACCCGTTACACAAGGAAAATAATTACCCTGTAGCTTTATCATATCAATCGAAAGGTTTCATCATATGGATTATTTTTTGCTAAATAACATAGTATCAGAAAGAAAAGGAAGACCATGAATTTTAACATTTTTAATACAAAATTAATCAATTGATCACGTGTAAAGGGTTCGATTCCTGGTTCAACCACAAAATTATTTAAATATCTGTGAATTTAGTTTAAATTATTTTTTAAATTCAAATAATGTCTTTTTTCAGTAAAATTTTCCATCTACAATATTCAAAGTACTTTCCCTCCATGTGGCATAGCCGTGGGACGACCTGTATAGGTAGATATCAGGTTATACTGGTTGATATCACGATAGTTTTGCTAAGCTAGGCAGGTATAAATGTATGAACTGCCGATGTGTGGCATTTGTCACGTACGTCCTGTGTTTGGTATACCAGGGAATCCGAGCATATGAAGGTCCTATTTGGTGCGACATTTTGTATATAAAATATGATAATACATATCAATATCATAGCCGGCTAACGCATTTGAAAGTTGAAGAATATCGATATAAAATCAAAATCAAACATTTATTCTGCAAATAGGCCACAAGGGCACTTTTACATGTCAAAATATTAATTTACAATTTAAGAAAGTCTGACTATAATAAGTAATACATTTTTCATGTCAAAATATTAATTTACAGTTCAAGAAGGAATAATAATTTCCAGTTTACAATTATAACAAAATTAATGTCATACAGTGAAGATAAACTTGCAAAGTTATCTATTACAAATATTACAACATTAGTAAAGTTAGAGATGTATAAGGTCTCAAGATTAAACAAGGAGTATAATGAAATTAATATAATATCCCAGAGAAGTACATGGTCTCTGAGCGTCAAAATTAAAATTAATTTAATATTGTTAGAGATGTATATGGTATCTAAGTCACCGATAATAAAAACGAATACATAACAGGATGATGTCTCTCGTCAACCCCCTATAAAAGACACTAGTATTAACGTAGTCACTATGTCCTAGCAAGCATGAACAGACCGGACTCCACAAACAGCACCCGATCACGAGTATGACGGGTATCTCAGCCATAAATAAAATTACTCTTAAAGCCTTACTTATGGTAATCACGTAACTTTATGAAGATAGTGTAGAAATACGACCACAGAATGATTATTCTGTGGCCGTATAAACATTACATCTTTATTTATTTCTGCCATCTGTATTGTTTGAAAAAAAAAATAGAGCTGAGAGCCTACTCCGAACTTCGAAATCCGAACTTCGTGTCGTGCCGTCCCTTTCACTCATAATAATATAGTGTATAGCACGAGAGCGAAAGGGACGACACGATACGAAGTCACATGTACTGTTCTGTAAATTTTTTGTTACTTACTTATGTTGTTTTTGTAAGCTACCTAATTTCATAGGCAATAAAAATATTATTTTCCACTTTTTAGTAACTAACTTAAAGCCGGTTTTATATCATATCAGATTGCAAATTGGTGAACCAGATTGACCACTAGGTTGTAGTCGCACGGAAATAACACGATTTTTATATTAGCTTCACCTCGAGGTTTTCACTCCAATAGATAGAGCGAATATATGTTGGGACAAAATCTTTTACCATAGATGTTCACCGAGTATATTTCAAATCTACGATAATATTAGGTTTCAGGTTTTGTGATTTTTAACAAATAATATAAGTAGAAAATCTTGTATTCAGTACATCTTTCTTAATGACTGAGTGATCCAATCAGTGACAACTGTTTTCACACGTCTACCTAGGCTGAATATATCATGGGAATTCAACAATGCTCGTAATCTAAGATCTTATGTTACCATATGTTCATTGTGAATAAACGATTTCATTCATTCATTCATTCAAAGCTTCCGAACTACCGCGGGGATAAAACCATTTTCATAATTGCCAGTTAGATCCTGTATTTTAGGAAGTTTAAAAAATAAGACTGGAATAGCAGTTAATTCCCTAATAAATGTATAATTTTTTTATTCGTAGATGTGCGGGTTACCGAGGTAGAATTCGTTCAATCGATCTCCCAAACCCTGCAGTATTGTCCACGTATGTGAATGGAACTTTACGATTGTCAGCCTCCAGTTTATACTAGAGGCGAGTAGTCACTCTAGTTTTGAATACAAAAGCTGTACGCTAAATCTAAACGTGAAGTTAGTCTCTGTGATATATGCCACTTGCAATAGTTCTGCATTTTGTGCAGGAAATGCGGTCCCTCTGTAGCGTTGTTCATAGTGTGAATAAGCTGTGACAGATTACCTGAACACGCCAGCGTGTAAGTCAAGTTTGAAAAGCAAACGAGACAAGCCTGCTGTGGCTTAACTACCGAAACGGGGTTTTTATTTGAACTCAGAGGTAGCTGAAGAGTAAAAAATATTTTTAAATACGAGAATTTTCATACTTTTAACATGATCTTCATAATTTAAGTTGGTATTTTAGATTTTTTTTTCTTTATTGATCAAAAACAAAAATGAACATTTTTACTTAATTTAATACCTATCGTAGGCAAAATCTTGGGGAGGTTTGTATGCCGATGGGGAGTTTTCGTTTTACAGTACTTACTTAAGAGTATCGTGTAGCAGAATTTGTCTATACAAAAAATATCGAACGATGCGGGCGCAAGACCCCGACGGATGAAACAGAGAGAATATTCCGAAATACCTATTCTCGCCCCGCACAATAGGCTCACAATAGTCTTAAAAAACTAACTACTATAGGTGTTACAATTATTATTACAGAATGAAGCTGAAGTCTCTAGACTTCAGTTGGTGCATTTTAATTAGTCTTTTGACTTTTTTTCCGCTAACATATACATTTCGTACATCTTCGGGTAATTCATTTATTATTTTAGATGAGATTTTAAATCAAAATATGAGCACTAGTGGCCTAGCCGCGCCCGCGTACCGCGTGCGGTATGCGAGGTTAAGCAACGTCGGCCCAGGTCACTTCTTTGATGGGTGACCGCTTTGAGTGGTTATTAACTGAGCGTTCCCGTGCTTTAAAAGGCACGTTAACGATTGCTATCATAGACAGCAGCCGGGATTAACGGATCCCGGCTGCTGTCTATGATAGCAGTCGTTAAGCCAAGTTAGAGGCCTTGAGAACTTCTAACAGTCAAGTTGCCCACTCACTTTTGACAAGCCTAATTCCAATAAGGTCTGGTTTTCCCTCGGGTTAGAAGATCAGATGGCTGTCGCTTCTGTAAAAACTAGTGCCTACGCCAAGTCTTAGTATTAGGATGTGGACCTCGCGTATCCTTCAGGAGGATAATGAGCACGATAGCAAAAGCAGATAAGCCATAGTGAATTAGAAAGTCTGATATGGAAATATTTCGACTCGTATGACTTAAAATTCAGTAAGAGGTGCTGTAATGAGGGCCCAAAATATAATGTCAATACCGCTGTAGTATACACACATTAATATAAAAATATCTTTGATTTAAAAATATTTTAATTTATTTATTTTGATTATAATCGTAGCCTCTTCAAGGCACGAGTGAATAGGCTATTACTGAACCAGCGAGTTACATTCTAGGACTTGGCATCGCTTACCATTAAGTGAGACTAAGGGTCGCTTGCACCAACATACGATCACAGGCCGGTCATCGTCAAATATGGCGCCGGCAGCTGTCATCCCATAGAAACTTGTCAAACTTTCAATACAATCATATTTTAACGAACACCGCTTACAATTACAGACGGTTTGGTGCCCACCCTAAGGCGACTCGCTGGTCAGTCATACAAAAAAAATGTTTCCTATAACTTAAAAATCATGTGAGAAAAATCGAATACTTTGAAAAGTATCCAAGTTTAGCGGTAGCCTGTTCGCATTAAAAAACATCTTAATGCAATGGCGCCATGCTATGCTCCATATACCTAGTTGGCAAACATTCAATCTGGTCTTTTGTGCCTCAGAATTGCCTTAACGTTGATAAACGGTAAAAAAAAAAAAAAATCTGTTTATTTCACGAAAAGTAGGTTACACATATTAAATCTTGATAAGTTGCTAAATCTCTATAGTTGAGGTTATGTGCGCGGTCACTCCGCTCTTATTTAAAACTAAAACAAATTTTTATTTTTACTAATTAAAAATAATTGCAAATTTTTTCACAAGCGAAAGCGTCGCTAGTTAACTTGTAATCAGAATTCCGAAACAATTACTACTTGGTAATCGAAAGGAATGTAATAGAAACGTATTATGTAAAACAATTATTAATTATCTTTTTCAATAATATTTATTACTGCATCCAAAAATTGGCTTAAGTTTGTGCGGGTGTTTCCATCAAAATCAAGTATTAGGCTTCATCGGCTCTTAATTTTACTTGTCAGAGTTTTACATATACATTTACAGTAGTGAGAATAGGATGAGATGCGACAGTTCAGACATCCATAAGTGCATGTAACATGCTTAAATTGAAGAATAAATAATTTCATTTCAATCTCATTTCATTTCATTTCATTTCATTTCATTTCATTTCAATTTCATTTCATTTCATTTCCTTTCAATTTCATTTCATTTCAGTTATTCCATGTATTTACCACGTATTTCCATATGCGTACGAAAAAGTAATGAAAACATAACATATTGAAGTATAATTATATTTATTAGAAAATGAAGCTAATTTCCAGCCATTTTTCATATTAAGCCTTTCGGGGCTGGCTATTTCCGAGGCTCTGCTGAAAATTTTTAAAAGTTTTCATTATTATACATTTTTGACTGTTCCCTTATACCTATACATATACAAAACAGCCGTTTAGGAAATGCTGGAAAAAAATCGATACACCCTATTTCTTATAATACGTCCAACTCAACTAGACGTATTCTTTATTTTTCTTAAAATGAATGTAACCACCATCATAAATAGCCTAAAAAAGTTCAACAGTACATAGTTTGACCCACAGTTCACCGAATTTCATCATCGAATTCAATTACCATTCTCTACATATACATATATAAGTATCACATACATTAGAAATCATTCATTACTATACGAATAGTGAATTCAGCCGCCCGTATCCTTCGCGGTGACTGTTTTTCTAATAACATAAAATGAAAAAAAAGCTTAGCAGTTAGCTGTCCACCGAGCTACTAGAATTTTCTAGCCTGGCGTCTATCCTAATTCCATTTTCAAACAGAAGTAATGTAAATTCAGAATGAAGGAAAAATTGAAAAATTTAGGCACCGAGCAGGATAAATTTGGGTACGGGATGGCGCACCGTAACTGACGATTCTCAATATGATTTGAGACGTTAGTGCCGTTAATGAAGCATGAGTCTTCTGGTAGATGTCGCTGTACGCCTCCCTTAAGGCGTTTGTATAAAAAAGAATAGTTTACGTTAGCAGCGGTACTGCTTAATACGAAGGAACGGTTGATGAATTTAGAACTGGGTAGTGATTGCACCTATACCTCGTTGGCTAGAGCGACTGGCCGCGAGTGCCGGGAGGTCGCAGGTTCGAATCCTGCTCGGTGCCTAAATTTTTCAATTTTTCCTTCATTCTAAATTTGGGTACGGTATGGCGCATCGTAACTGACGATTCTCAATATGATTTGAGACTTTAGTGCCGTTAATGAAGCGTGAGTCTTCTGGTAGATGTCGCTGTACGCCTCCCTTAAGGCGTTTATATAAAAAAGAAGTAATGTATTTCCAAGTCAAAAGCATAACTCTCAATTTAACTCTTTTTTTATGGGTTTGTTCTTAGACAGTCTCTAGCCACGAGCAAAGATAAGGCTGACGGTGAGGCGTGCTCACCCAAAATTCACTCGTGCCTAAAATTGTCTAGGTTATTTGAACTCGGAAATACAGACGCCGGCAGGGAATTCCACAGTGAGAATTACAAAGGATGACAAAAAAACAAACAAGCCCTTGGTTCGAATAAGAGACGACCATTTTTTTGTAAAAGAACATTATTTCCTCACCGGAACCTTTTTTGAGACACTTAAACTTAACTATGTGTTAATGAACCCATTTCACTTATTTATTTCACTTCACTTAAACTTAAAAGGTAACCAGAGTTATAAACGAAATATTCCTCTTTTAGTCAAAGACATTTATATTTTGCACCTTTGTACTTTACAATAAGGTGAAAAATGCAAAATGGTTTAGCGAATCGCATGTCATTAGGGATCGATCTGATTTGCATTTCGCGTTTTAGTTTGATACGGGGTTCGTGCGCTGGCAAATGTGTAGATTATTAAAACGCTATTTTTTTTAAAGAATTGTTAAATGTTTGTTCTTTCGTATGAAATGATACCACGTTTTATTTATCTAATAGATACTGGATACATAAATTCAACTAACGAACATCAGAATAATTTCTGTTAATATTTTCTATCAAGTTACAAACTATCCAATTACAACCAATTTCTGTTCCAAAATAACTTCGGCTGCTGTTTTAGAGTTTAAAAATCTGAAATTGAATATACATATTTTTTTATACAACGCCGGTGGCAAACAAGCGTATGGTCTACTTGATGGTAAGCGGCCACCGCAGCCTATAGACGCCCGCAACTCCAAAGGAGTCACGTGCGCGTTGCCGACCCTTTATAAGATTTGAGGATGCACTGTGTTGACAGCAGAAGGAACACATTTAGGTCCCTCGCTCTCAACACAGTGCATCCTCGGGAGCTCTGGCAACCTTGCTTACCTCCAAGAACACAACACTACTTACATACTTTATTAGCAGATAATGGTATTATGGCTGTAGTCGTCTGCAAGGCGGAGGTACTTCCCCAGTTGGGCTGCTCCAAATTCGAGCAAGATGACATATTGCTGTGCCCCACCTCTCTTAAATAGAATATTATTTGATAACATGCCAGCAATATTTTAAAGTTTGTGAATGAATAAGGCAACTTCCTGATAGCATGCAGATTGTTTACTGCACGTCTATGTTGTAATGATAATTTCCTAAAATTCGCGGGTGGGGGGTAAGCGGGGCGGGCTATGTATGCAGTACTGCAGGCGTACTGCTTCGCTCCTGCGCAACGCATATGTGACGTAACTGCTCAAGCTAGGGTGGTCACCAATTTTATAAGCCTTTTTTTGTTTGTATCCCTATTTTGGTTAAAATCTGGAACTACAGATTTAAAAAAATCTCTCATGTTCATAGAATGGACATAGTCTTTTCGTTGTCACGTTTCAATCCTTTACGACTTCAGAGGAGTTTTTGTAAATCGTGGACAGCTTAATAAAAATAAGCTTGACAAAATCCCTACACTGTATTCGGTGGTATTCCTACGGCACCACACATCCATACATTGATATTTGTCTTGTATAACAAGTTCATTCAATCGTATTAAAAAGGGCAAGGCATATGAAGAACAGAGGGCCAACTCTGAACATCGAAACCCGAATTAGTATCGTGCTGTCGCTTTCACTCATATAGTGTATAATACGGGAGTGAAAGGGACGGCACGATACGAAATTCGGATTTCGATGTTCGGAGTAGGCCCTCAGGCAAGCGGCGCCTTGGGAGCAATTGCCGACAAGCCGTGCAGAAATATTGGTATAGCATGTTCTGCTCCCGCATTTTACCAATATACTGTGGTATGTGAGAGTGATGCGTGCTCAGACAGGAACGTAGGGAAAGAGACGGCGTGATATTCCACCACCAAATATTTTTACACAATTTTTAGTGGTGGAATTTGATCCACAATTATTATTTTACTAGCAGCGCCCTGCGGTGTTACCCGCGGATAAAAGGTAGCCTATGTCCTATTCTGATGTCTACGCTACAATACTGGAAAGTTTCATAGAGATCCGTTCAGTAGTTTTTGAGATTAAGCGGAACGTACATCCATCCGCACAAACTTTCACGTTTATAATATTATATTAGGATTTTATTTGTTACCTTTGGGAGCACTAACGTATTTTAAATGTATTAGTAGCTTAATATGAGCCCTCATATCACACTGTCAGTCGTTACTTAGAAGTTGAATATGAGGGTAGATGTCATTTTCGTTTATTTTATGTTGTTGCGTATGTGTCGTTATTTATTTATTTATATTAGGAGAACCAACAGCAGTACAAACAATGTAACAACATGCATATTAACAGCAGAGCCAATTACAGGATCTCACAGATAGCGCTAGAGTCTATATACTGAACTAAAGTGCGCACTCGTACACAATTACAAGCAACAATTATTCGAAAGTTTTAAGGCAGGACCCCACTGAAAACCAGCGTCGCGGCTTGCCGTGGCATTATGCTGACTGAGGCCCTTTTTAGCGTCGTTTCTTATATTTTTTTCATTAATATGTAACATTAATGTATAGACGTTAATAAATGTACTTTACTTCTTTCTTCTTTATATGTGTGAGCGAGAAAGGTATAGCGTGAATAAGGCTAAGTGCCACCAAGTTCCGGTTGAACATACTGATTTGTGATGGCGAATATCTTTGCTTTATTCTCATGATGAATTAATAGAAACTCCCAGTAGCTCGATCCCACTACTGCCAGTAGCTCGATTCCACTCACACATCAGGTTCGGTTGAAACCGCTCAACCAACCTCACTGAAGCGCAAACTCTTAGGCCGGGTTTAACAAAGATCAAATTTCAGCAATTCAGTATATTTTTTGACATAACAAACCGACATAAGGTCTAACGGATCTTTATAAAACCGAGCCTTAGAGTATTCCAGTGTTCCAAACCAACCCGTGGTCGTGCCGGAGGTTTTCCCCTGGATTTCCCCAGGCTACTCTCCAACCGCGTACTCCTATCGCTTTTTGGGCCCGGCCTATAAAGCCACAGTCAGGTTAAAAAAAAAGAAATATACAAGTGAAGGAATATAACAGTTTTTCCGCAGCTACGGTTTTCTTATTTATCACCCGCGGCGACACAAATATGTTAAACTAAAAGGGGAAATAGACTTAAGCTTTTATAAGTCTGGTATAGTCTAGGGGAAGTATTTTTCCATTATTATTATTCTCCTTATCTCGTTTTTGGTAATACGTATACAGTTTAGACATGTTTTCTTGAGGAAACACATTGTAAATATATCTATTGTTATTTTTTCCTCAATTTTTTCACTTAGATTTACTTAAGAATTACGATTTGAAACGGGATATTTACCATGTATATTTGTATTTTTGAGTTCCCGATATTTCGGCACTGTTGCAAGTGCCATTATCAAGGATTAACTGACGTGCTGCGAGTTTTAGTAAAACTCGTAATCGTAATGGCGCTTGCAGCAGTGCCGAAATATCGGGAACTCAAAAATACAAATATACATGGTAAATATCCCGTTTCAAATCGTAATTCTAATGTAAATGACCATGTAAGCTTGAAATCTTATAGATTTACTCAAGTAGGTTAAGTTGTATCACTGTAATGAGCATATTTTGGGAGAAAGTGACTGACTGTCGAGTTTCTTTTGGCGTTTTCAAGTTTCATAATAATCCGTTTAACCGTTTTTGCGTGGTTGAGTAACAAACATCCAAACATCTAAATAAAAATGTAGGTGTATTAAATGCCTTAACTATATGCTAAGTACTTAGTCCTCACCTATTTATTGTTCAGAATAGGTACTGAAAACCCTGTCTATCAATTAAGCATAATTAAGCGCAACCGATTAAGTAAGGAATTAATGTAATTTCTTATTCAACCATGTATCAAATACAGAGAACTTGCTTAATCCCCAAGTTCATTCGTGCTTAAATCCTTTAGTAACTAATTTAAAGGCGGTAATAATAGTTAGATAACAATAACTTACCCCGTGTGGTTGCCGGGTGAGAATTGCGCCACCCCATCTCTTCCCGTGGGTTTCGTAGGAGGCGAATAAGGGAAAATCGGAGGGTGGGCAGCAGCATCCTTCGATCATTACCACCATCAAACTGCGGTCGCTAACCCGCTTGCCAAGCGTGGCGACTATGGCAAATCCCCCCCCAAATTGGGGGAGGCCTATGTTCAGCAGTGGACGTCTTTCGGCTGAAATGATGATGATGATGATGATGAACAATAACTTAAATAATATTACAACATAACATAAATCTAAAACAGGCGCTTGCGGCATTGTACCGAGGATGCTGGCGGTATTTCCTCGCTGTATCACAATGCTGATACGTTGTGCGAGGAATACGCCAGCTCTTCGTGCTTAGTTCATTTTCATATTCTTGTCTGGCATTAAGCCTGGCTTTGGAGCAGCCTAACTGGGGAAGTACCTCCGCCTTGCAGAAGACCACAGCCATAATAACATTATCTACTATACAAGTATGTAGTGTTATGTTCCTGGAGGTGAGCAAAGTTGCCAGAGCTCCCGAGGATGCACTGTGTTGAGAGCGAGGGACCTAAATTTGTCCCTTCTGTTGTCAACACAGTGCATCCTCAAATTTTATAAAGGGTCGGCAACGCGTACGTGTCTCCTTTGGAGTTGCGGACGTCTATAGGCTGCGGTGACTGCTTACCATCAGGGGCTTGTTTGCCACCGTCGTTGTATAAAAAAAATATGTTTCAATGTGATTTCTGCATGTGTAGTCTACTTATTTCTGGTATGAATGTTTGATTTACACTTCCTACCGCTCCTTTTAGTTCAATAGCAGTTTCAAAAGCGACCATCCTGAACAACGAATAAGGTTAAAATTTGATTTAAATGATGGTGCATGATATTAGAAACAGGTTTTTTACGTCCTTTGTAATGTAACAGTGATTTATAATATGCAGGGCAGTAGGAAGTTCCTGATTGACGCAGCCGATTTTCAACACGCGATAGTGACGAGTAATATTTTATAACATAAAGTTATGTTGTACAACAAGCGATTTTAATGTAGGAAAATTTACATTTTCCGATGCTTTGTTGGTTCGGTACTGTTGGAGAATATGTTTCAATTAAAATTTTATGTGTGTTTAGTTGTTCTCTCCGGTATAATAACCGAGAATCATGTGGGATGGCTTTGTGGTTAGATTGGGGACGACAAATGGAATATGTTTGTTTTCCGTTGACGAGTACATGGAAATGACTTTTTAATTAAGTACCTGAGAATTTTGATTCCTAAAACTAAAAAAAGAAATTTCTATTATTGACAATTATTCACAGTTTTAAGTATTAGTGACAATCCTTATTGGGAGATATTGTAGTATTGCATATGTTATTAGATAATGTTGACATAGTAATAATTTAAATAATATTAATTCGAGTAGTTAATGCCGATATTTTTTAGGAGATACAGAATTCTAATTATTATTATTGTTATTTTAAATTACATTTTGAAAAATTGCTTGCTTACTTTACATACATGATGTTATAAAACTAGTGAGGGCATGTTCGGTATCGTTTTCTGATTAGGAAAGAGTAGAAGAAATTTTTTTTTGACGCAATAAATTTTTGTCCTTTGTAATGGACACTTCGCTGACTTGGACGACTTGCATCATAGAAAAAAAAATTCTTCTACTTTTTCCTAATCAGAACACGATACCGACATGTCCTTCACCGGTTCCTCACTAGTTTTGTTACACCCTATATATTATTTTATTTGTTAGTATTGGCCATTATGGTAGAAATTCTTGTAATTTTGACATACACTCAAAATATTGTAATTTTTATCTTGAAATAAAAGAATCTGAATCTGTTGGAAACCGATTCTAAACAATTGAATATTTTTAACAAGATTCAAAGTTTCTGATAAATGTATGTTGTTCAGAATTATCAGTCTCTACGTTTCGTTTCAGACACTTCAAACATTACCTTTTCACGAGAACAGGGCAATTCATCTTAATTTATTCCATTTACATATTTAATTCCCGTATATTTCAGATATTACTTGATCGCGTGCGGTTCTTTGAAAAACTCGTACTCGATATTCGACCTTAATAGTGACCCGTTTTATTACATTTTAGTATGTATTAAATTGTATAATATATCCAATTGGTGTCGAAACTCTTGGTCCATGGGGTCCCAGCGCGCACAAGTTATTTACATACTGAAATTGCGTAGCGTCTGGTTGACGTAACTGGTGACCGAAGAGCTGGCGACTTCCTCGCACAACGTATCAGCATTGCAATAAAGCCAGGAAATGCCGCCGGCATCCTCTGTAAAATGTCCCAAGGCCCTGTTTTAGATTTAAGTTAGTTTAAATTTTATTTAAATTGTTGTTATTTAACTATTATTACCGCTTGTAAATATATAAATACTAGCAACGCCCTGCGGTGTTACCCGCGGATAAATAGCCTATGTCCTATTCTGATGTCTAAGCCACAATACTGGAAAGTTTCATAGAGATCCGTTCAGTAGTTTTTGAGATTAAGCGGAACGTACATCCATCCGCACAAACTTTCACGTTTATAATATTATTAGGATGTTTTTGAATATCCAATCTAATAAGTCTAATAATTAAAAATATAAGTTCCAAATTCCTGTCTCTTACAAGCACTTTCAAAGCTAGAACATTGCTTTTAGTAAAAAATGTATATCAACAAAAAAGGAGGCAAGATAAACAAAAAAGTATCATTAAAACGTTGACAGCGGCAAGACAAAATACTATTGTCAATTTTTCTCGCCCAAACCCGTCTCACCCTGTCACTTGCAGCCGTCTCTTGCGTCGTTTTCGCTGGGTCCGTCAGTAACAGTTTGTTTTCGCCCCTTGGTCATAAACGTTGATATTGTGTTGAGTAGAGCAGATAAATGATTGTTTTTTATCAAAAGCATAATGCTATTTAGATAATTAAATCTAACAATTAAAGTATATAATATGTTTATGTACGTATATTTTATACTACATTTATATATGTTTATTGTAATTATTAATAGGTTTCATATGTATTAACTCTGCACCACCTGCTATGAATCGTTATGATTAGATTTCATTTCCGCTACCCTAAGGTTGTCTGGAACTTAGTTAGCATTGGGGTGTAATGGTTCCTCGTAACTACAGTTAAATCAGAACTTCAGTCTTTGAACTTTGAACTTCAGTCTTCTTGTTTCTTTTGTAACATTTGTCACGGAATTAGTTTAGTTTTGTGTTATTTAATGTTTTTATTCAAAAAGTTCTTATTAATTGGTAAATTATACACATTGTTATCTCCGAATACTAAATTTATTTATATTAGTATGTTCTAAGATACTGGAATAAGTTGTGGTTACCTTTAATTGGATAAGCATCAACTTAAAATATTACCTAAGTTATCCACGCATGTATGGTGTATTATCTGTTGGTGATCCTTAATAAATAAATAAATAAATAAATAAATAATCGATGATATTATGCAAATTGTCTTAATGCATTTAATTTTTATAAAAATTAATCACTTATACAATTCGAAATTATGCAGTTCGTTTGTATGCAACATGAAAATATGCAATTTGTTTTTATATTAAACATTACACACCCTTAAAAAAACATCAATCAATCACATTTGAACAACAAGACATCATTCAATAACATTCGAAGTTCATTTAAATAATATAACTGTGGTTAACTTATAATTAACACTACGCATTGCAACTACGTTGAAACAAGATATTAATTTTGTTCGTTACTTGAGAGGCTTTTCTAAAACTACAAAAGGAATATGTATTTACTAAGAAAATGCTGCAAGTCTGCAAAAGCGGGCTCCGCTATTAAATATGTTTTATGAAAGTCAGTTTTAATAAGGTATTTAATTGGAAGAAGCCTTTTATGTACATGCCAATTTACGAGAATTTAATTACGTTACACTTCTAATAAGAAGTTAGACTTTTGTTATGAAATTAAAGTTGTTTACGAAACGGTTTTTTTTTTAATGACTGAACAGCGATTATACACGGTTTTGGGTTCGCGTCTTTTCTGTGGGCATACCAAAAGTTAAGGGCTACAAAGCTTAATTTTGGATTGGACCAGTAACCCGCATAAACAGTGTCTCTGTTTCTATAAATGTATGTATGTAAGCACTTTATTGTACACAATAACAGGTTAAAACAATATACATGTCACATAAGATTAGAGTACAAAGGCGAACTTATCCTCATGAGGGATCTCTTCCAGCTAACTTTTGAGGGATTGAGTGTAGAGTGGGAGAATGAGATAGACAAACTTACACAGTGTACTAAAACTTTAAATCCCTGGAATAGAAACATAGCTAACATGCACATAAGCCGTTAACTATTGACCACAGGAGGGACGACTTTTGTTTGTGCAACTAAGTAAGATCCGATTAACTTTTTTTTTTAACTTTAATCTCGCCTGATGAACAGCGACAATAAGGCCTAAGATGTAGCTCGTTGGTTCAGTAAAAATTTGCAATTTTTGCGATGTTTATAGGATTCGCGTTTCTAAACTAAAAAACTGTAGAAGAAGTAACCGCTGATTGGACATCTTATGCGGAACGACAGTTTTTGTGTGAACGTTTTGGAGAGAAAAATTTAAGGAAGAAGGGTTAGATTTCCCAGATTGACATACAAATGTACTTCAACCAAGTATCATCATCCTCCTAGCGTTATCCCAGTACAGTTGCATCCTGAAGGATGCCTGGGGTCCGCTACCTAATCCCAAGACTTGGCGTAGCCACTAGTTTTTACAGAAGCGACTGCCATCTGTCCTTCCAACCCGAGGGGAAACCATACCTTATTCGAATTAGACTTGTCAAGTGGGCAAATTGACTGTTAGAAGTTCTCAAGCCGCCCAAAGGCCTCTAACTTGGCGTAACGACTACTATCATAGACATCAGCCGGGATCAACGGCTTAACGTGCCTTCCAAAGCACGGGAGCGCTCAGTTAATAACCACTCAAAGTGGCCACCCATCAAAGAACTGACCTGGGCAGACGTTGCTTAACGTCGCATACCGCACGCGGTACGCGGGCGCCGCTGGGCCACTAGCGCTCCACATACCTCAACCAAGTGAAGGAAAAAGTTGGTGCCGCATCGCGTCAGGAGGTTAAAAGACTGGCAGAGAACCGGGAAGACTGGCGATTACTCCACCGATAATAGTGTAGCTCATAAGTTTAATGATGATGATGAACGGTTTTTACTCATAAAATAACTTAACTTAACTTTATAGCCTATTGGCTGTCCCACTGCTGGGCAAAGGCCTCTCCCCATGTTTTCCAGGTCTCCCTATTGAGCGCTTCTCCCTCCCAATTCCTGGCAAATGCATCCAGATCATCCCGCCATCTCCGTCTGGGCCTGCCCCGTCTGCGTCGTCCATCATGTAGCACCCATTTGGTGGCTACATTAGCCCACCTATCTGGATGCATGCGACAGACGTGGCCGGCCCAGTCCCACTTGAGCCTGGCAGTTTTTTTACCTACGTCAGCAATGCGTGTTTTAGAGCGCAGTGTAGTGTTTCGGACACGATCCGTCCTTTTGACACCCAAAATGCTGCGCTCCATAGCGCGCTGGCAAACCTTCAATTTGGATGTCTGGATCTCAGTTAACGACCATGTTTGTGCGCGACCGTGTGTGTGTTTGTGTATAAAATAACAAAAATAAATTATTAAAAAAAATATCCGTCGTTGGCATCCAAAAGGTAAACGAACTTTCTTAACTTTAGATTTAACCAAGTGAAGTGTATCATACTTGTGATTAAGCAAACTTTACCACTAACTCCTTCCCGAGCAAACAATAGCTCTGGCTTTAGTTATAGTCCAAGAGCCAGGTACTAATTATGCGATACAAATAACATTAGTAATCAGCATCACAGTTAAATGACCATAGATATACCTTAACTCGTTGCAATAAGATTAATGAATGGTTAGTAAACTTGATGCTGGTAGTGATGTCAATAAGAAACTTTGTTTTGGATTTCCTACTTCAAACGTTTTCTGTTTGACGATATATTTACTACTAAACAAAATATGCGTCTAAATAAAATAAAAACTTT
Organism: Epiblema foenella; assembly: GCA_963556455.1. Taxonomy (NCBI): domain Eukaryota; kingdom Metazoa; phylum Arthropoda; class Insecta; order Lepidoptera; family Tortricidae; genus Epiblema; species Epiblema foenella. Next base: position 3,000,404 of record OY747106.1, read on the forward strand.
TTACAGACATAAATATTAGAATGAGTACAAATAAATCGTACTTATATATTTTGCAAACAATACTTATAAAAGTACTGATCAGTTGCTGGTGACTAAAATTCAAAGGTATCGAGTGAAGTTGTCTGTATATTTACTTTAAATATAACTTGGACCTCAGTATCGTTTCATTATTCAGATACGAGGTTTCTAAGGTCAATGATAAATTTAACAGCAATGAGTTTTGGTTGTCACCCGGCCATGTAGTCCCAATTTTATTTGAATCGCATACTATCTTCTGAAAGCACTAACTGATCATTTGATGGCATTATTTAAAAAGGTTCACTGATTTGTATTGTGAAGGTACTTGAACGCATGAGGGATTATTTTTTTTGACAATAGTTAAATACTTTAATCATCACGAAATTTACCTCACTGGCATTATATTGGTAAATAAATATTTAACATTACGTTGTCGAAATACATGAGCCTGTGCAACTAACGCATACTTAATGTGTGATAATCGTACAAGTTTAATTATAACATTAAAACAGTTATTCTGTGTGAGGAAATAACAGAATATAAGAAGTGTAGAATTAGTTTCTTCTTATACTCGTAACTATCAATTAATTAGCCAGGTGTGATTCAGGCCTGTATTGAAATGTTTTGAAAGTCCTCAGTAAAAAGTTACGTAAGTTTCTGATTTCTTGCCCGGGAGAAAACTTGGTAAATCCAGTTTGTTCTACGCGTAGAACAAAACCGATGTTTCTGTCCCATTTGTCCTACGATGTGAATAAAACGGATTTTTTTGTGCGGTTTTGTTCACATCGTAGGACAAACCGCACAAAAAAATAAAACGGACTACTTCGAAAATTGTTGGAGTATAACGCTGGCCATCTTGATGAAGACATTACAATTTCGAATTTGGTATAATATTGTCTAGTGAGTGAAGTCTGTCAATGGTTTTTTTGTAAAACACTAATGTCAGTTTTTTGTAAAAAAAATATTAAATAGTATATTTTATCCGTTTACACGATATCTGCATTAATCCCACTGTGCCCGTGCTGCTCATAATTGTAATAGGTCATGTGTATTATCACGGAATGTAAAAATTTTTGTAAAAATAATATTATTTTGTTCTAAATATGGGTGAGTATTCTCTCGGCAGTTACTATGGAGAAGCTAGAAGGTACGATTAATTAATATTCGCATTAATCCCACTGACCAACGAAGGGCACAGGACCGGTCTAAATGGCGAGCCTTGGGGGAGGCCTATGTTCAGCAGTGGACGTCTTTCGGCTGAAATGATCATGATGATGATGATGATAATCCCACTGTGCCCGTGCAGCTCATAATTGTAATAAAAATATGTTGCTGGCTCACGGCCTACCAGGCCTTAGTTAGAGCAAACATCTGAAGTCACTCTAACGAACTTCGCTAACCTGTGGAATTTGAGTTGGAGCACATATTTTTGTATGTATTTTCGCTTGCTGCTGGTAAGTTGGAAACTGAGCATGTGATATTACTGATAAACTTTTGGTAAGAAGTTCATGTTTACTTACGATTTATTTGTATCAAACACAAAACTGGTTTGTAAATGGGTTTAATTCAATTGTTAGGACAATAGTTTTTTTTTTTCATTTATTACACAGTACAAGACTTCATTATAAATTACATTCATGTCAATTTATAAGCATCTCTACTCGTATTGTGATCGTCATACATTGAATAGAATAACAACATACGATAAAATAATAAAAACAAAAGAAGATTAACCATAAATTATATAAAAATAAAATTCCAAGTTTCACCCAAAAGGATAGGCATACTTTTAGCAAAAAAAATCAAACTCAAAATCAAACATTTATTCTGCAAATAGGCCACAAGGGCCCTTTTACATGTCAAAATATTAATTTACAATTTAATAAAGTCTGACTATAATAATACATTTTCCATGTCAAAACATTAATTTAGAGTTCAAGAAAGAATAATAATTTCGAGTTCACAATTATAACAAAATTAATTTCATAAAGTGAAGATAAACTTGCAAAGTTCTCTATTAAAAATATTACAACATCAGTAAAGTTGAAGATGTATAAGTTCTCAAGAATAAACAAGGAGTATAATGAAATTATTATAATAATTCAGAGATGTACATGGTCTCTGAGCGTCAAAATTAATTTAATATTGTTAGATATATATATGGTCTCTAAGTCACTGATAATAAAAACGAATCCAAAATAACACTATATGCTTGCAAACATGAACAGATCGGACTCCACAAACAGCACCCGATCACGAGTATGACGCGTATCTCAGCCATCAATGTAGGTATTAAGGGGATGCCTCGATTCGGTTAGCCACGCCCCCCGTGTCTCTTACACGCTTATGTCTTTCGCGCACGACAAAACGGGATGCAACACTCTTCGGGAATGTCATTTTTAGACAAATCTCGATAAATATCTGACTGTGTGCAGTTTTATTAAAAACTACTAAACTGTTCTCTACGAAACTTTCCAGTATTGTAGCTTAGACATCAGAATAGGACATAGTCTACCTTTTATCCGCGGGTAACACCGCAGGGCGCTGCTAGTCACTACATAGTATAAAACAAAGTCGCTTTCTCTGTCCCTAATCCCGCCCGGGCGGGTTGCTAGTAATAATATAAACGTGAAAGTTTGTGCGGATGGATGTGTTCCGCTTAATTTCAAAAACTACTAAACGGATCTCTATGAAACTTTCCAGTATTGTAGCTTAGACATCTGAATAGGACATAGGCTACCTTTTATCCGCGGGTAACACCACAGGGCGCTGCTAGTAATATTATAAACGTGAAAGTTTGTGCGGATGGATGTGTTCCGCTTAATCTCAAAAACTACTAAACGGATCTCTATGAAACTTTCCAGTATTGTAGCTTAGACATCTGAATAGGACATAGGCTACCTTTTATCCGCGGGTAACACCGCAGGGCGCTGCTAGTAATATTATAAATGTGAAAGTTTGTGCGGATGGATGTACGTTCCGCTTAATCTCAAAAACTACTGAACGGATCTCTATGAAACTTTCCAGTATTGTAGCTTAGACATCAGAATAGGACATAGGCTACCTTTTAGCCGCGGGTAACACCGCAGGGCGCTGCTAGTGTAACTATATATTTGTATTACTACGTAGAGTAATATTACTCGAGGAGTAATTACCTAATGCATATATCCTACACAGCAAAACATATATTAAAATCAAAACTAGCAAGTTCCTTGTTTTAACATGAATTTACGCTCGGATTTGTATCCAATATGCATGCAAACTGCAAATCATATGGCAAACACTCGGATATGTCGACTTACTGAATTGTGAGGAGGTGGTGCACATATTAGAAAGCTGCCCAAAGGCAGGGAAGCCCTGTTGAAGTTAGCATTAATGCTTTTCATAGCGTTATCCCGGTTCAGTTGCATCCTAAAGGATGCCCGGGGTCCGTTACCTAATCCCAAGCGTTGGCGTAGGCTCTAGTTTTTACGGAAGCGACTGCCATCTGACCTTCCAACCTGAGGGGAAACTAAACCTTATTAGAATTAGGCTTGTCAAGTGAGTGGGCAACTTAACTATTAGAAGTTCTCGAGTCGCCCGAAGGCCTCTAACTTGGCTTAACGACTGCTATCATAGACAGCAGCCGGGATCAACGGCTTAACGTGCCTTCCAAATTACGGGAGCGCTCAGTTAATAACCACACAAAGCGGTCACCCATCCAATAACTGACCTGGGCCGACGTTGCTTAACCTCGTATACCGCACGCGGTACGCGGGCGCCGCTGGGCCCCGAGCGCTCCTCAATCCTTACACCTAATTGACGTCGTTTAAATTAATGAGCGGGTGAAACCAAATCAGTAGCAACAGAGATAATAACGTTTGAACGCTACTCGTGTATTACTATAATTAGTATCTATGATGTTACGCGGAACATCAATTACTATAATTAGTGCATAAAGGCTTAATTAGGTAATGTTCTTCAAGGATTTGTAAACAAGTATGTTGTGCTCCTTAAAGGATAATGTACAGGGTAAGATATATACAAGAAAGGGAGTAACAACAAGTTATATACATATATACAATAGACAGGAAACACAGGAAGAAGCAATAGAGAGATCACTCAAGGAACGGAGACCAATGAGAGTTGATTGGAAGTTATATTTATGCAACTGACTTAAGAAACTTCGATAGCGCGATGCAGAACATGTCAAATTTGACAGTTGACAGGAGTGACGCCACAGATTGTAGGTGTACAATGTATAAAAAAGCTAAAGCTATGACACATGTCACATACGCACATGTGAAGGGTTCGGAATGAACTTTTGAACTTTTCATTTACGTAGTACCCGAAGTGTCTAAACGGAACCCTATTTTTGTCACTCACGCATCCGTACGTCGTATGTCATACAGGTTTTACAGCCAAACGGTTGGAGCTACAGTCTTTAAATTTTCACAGTATAAGAATCTTTGTGACCCAAAGCCACAGAAATTGACAAAAGTTATTTTCAAATGTTTTCAGGGGGGCTCCCATACAGCGAAGTTTTTTTATATATATAATACTAGCGACCCGCCCCGGCTTCGCACGGGTGCAATGCTGATGCATGTATTATACATATAAACCTTCCCCTTGAGTCACTCTATCCATTAAAAAAAACCGCATCAAAATCAGTTGCGTAGTTTTAAAGATTTAAGCATATATAGGGATATAGGGATATAGGGACATAGGGACAGAGAAAGCGACTTTGTTTTATACTATGTAGTGATATAAATAGATGTTTAGACAGTGAAAGAGCCATTTTTTGATATTATTACGAAAAAAACCGTTTTTAGCTTGAAAATGGTCGATTTGGAGTGATGTTTGAAACGATATTGCTTTTTGTAAAAATCCTACAAATAAATTTAAAATTTATGACATTACGTCGCAATAGTCCTGTTCTAGATGAGTCATTGTCATATACAGGTTCGCGTCTTTTCGGTGGACATATCAAAAGTTAAGAGCCACAAAGCTTAATTTTGGATTAGTCTAGTAACCCGCGTAAACGGTGTTTCCATAACTATAAATCCATGTAATAAAAACGTAACTTATATGTACATAAGCCGTTAACTATAATAGTTAACGGTTTATGTACATATAAGCTTTTGTTTTTACAACTGACAATGACCCACATAGTAACGCTGAGAAAATGTCAAGATACGCACTTTACCTCTATCACTAAGTCTTCAGGCAGTCGAATTTGCTCACATTCAAACGAAGCACCATCGACCAATCGAATCATTGTAAATAAGACACAAAATCGCAACGGCACTCAACTAAAAACAAGTGAACACAAGTTTAACAATACACTGTTTGCTACCCCCTTACATACTCGTATAACATTTAACAAAGTAAGGCACAGAAGCATACCATACGTAACGGATTCAAAAAGATGTAAGTCACCAATTTTCTGAACAAGATACCACCTTTTGTTTCAGCAGCCCTGAACTAATTATGTATGTCAGTAGAATCTTGCTGGGAGTTGGCAACTTGTCTAAACTGCTGTGGGAGTTTGCTTGGCGGTTACCGTGCACATTTAGAAAGCCGAAAAAAAAACAATAGCGTTATTTTAATATTTTGACCGCAGATATCCGTCACTGGGAGATGACGACTAGGGTTAAGTCATGTACAGCAAAGAGTTACGCTGGATCGGGCATTATCAAGTCTAGTTCTTTTAATTTTATTATGTTCTTGTTTTCTGTTATTTATTACGCTTGTTTTTCTTGTTTTTTTTTCTCTGTTCTTTCAATTGTAGTTATAGCTTCTTGTGTATACTTTATCTTTGTTTAATTATGTCATTCATTATTTCATTTTTAGTTTATTTTTATTTAAATGTGTTACCTTCTGGGAGATCACTTAATGGTTCTGTCGGAAGATCAGCGTTGGCAATCGCGCCAGCACTACGCTGAGACAGAACCATTTCGTGCAATACCTTATTCTTCTGTTTTTATTTATTTGACGACCGGTTTAGCCTAGTGGGTAGTGCACCTGCCTGTGAAGCTGACGGTCCTGGGTTCGAATCCCGGTCAGGGCAAATATTTGTGTGATGAGCATGAATATTTGTTTCTGAGTCTTGGATGTTTTCTATGTATTTAAGTATTTATATCTATTAAATATATCGTCGTCTAGTACCCATAACACAAGCCTTCTTGAGCTTACTGTGGGGCTAGTTCGATTTGTGTAAGATTGTCCTCTAATATTTATTTATTTATTATTATTTATCGTATTAAGCAGTACCGCTGCTAACGTAAACTACCTCAAACGTCACATTTTCATACAAATATGACGTATACTGCAGTGTTGCTAAATTATTCCTTGCAGAGTTAGCATGGTTGGACTCTAGCGGCTCGATGAGATATTTTTTTTCGTTTTCAACCCCCAAGGCCCTAACCACCGGTAGTTTAGATCTCGCCTCGCTGCCTATTTATTTTGGGAATAATAATAATAATAATAAGACGTTTATTCAATTATTGTATACATTTACAGATAACCAAGACAGGTACAATAAAACAAAGTATACAAATACAATTGAAAGGGTAGGTGCCTCAGCTTGTGTCTGTACCAAGAGACCACTAAAGACTCTTGTCTACAGACGCTGTTATTCTGCCACCCCCGTGGCTTAAAAACTATAGCATGTGAACTAAAATAAGCATCACACGAAGCTAGGCAATTTGTAAGTCAATTGCCTAGCTACTAAGTAGGTCGGCATGAGCTGGCAATTTAACTTGTAACTCCCAACAGAATTTAATCCTTAATACATGTTATGCAGCAGTGCTACAGTAGCACTTGTGTAACTAGTAACTATACAGTATCATTATTGAAAGTCCAATAAATGAGCCTTACAATGGTTTTTAAAGATCTCCAGTGACTTACTATCCCGAACTGGGGGCGGCAAATTGTTCCAATAATAAACAACCAATGTGTGTTTAGTGTTGTGTTCCCTAGAGGTGAGCAAGGTTGCCAGCGCTCCCGAGGATGCACCGTGTTGAGAGCGAGGGTCCTAAATGTGTTCCTTCTGCTGTCAACACAGTGCATCCTCAAATCTTATAAAGGGTCGGCAACGCACGTGACTCCTTTGGAGTTGCGGGCGTCTATAGGCTGCGGTGGCCGCTTACCATCAGGTGGACCGTACGCTTGTTGGCCACCGGCGTTGTATAAAAAAAAACCATTTAATGTGACAATGTCATAATCAGATGAAGTCATACATCAAACAATCCAATTATAGATTAGGCATACGCAATAAATTGCAATTACCTCTGTTCATTTCATGTTCACTATCCATCGAATCAAATATTGTCACGAACATGTATTCAGCTTCAATCATATATTTTAAAGCGAGCTGATATTTAGCTAATATGAACACTATAAAGAGTGCAGCAGCATTCAATTTACGATAACATGATTATTTTAAATAAGGCCTTGTGTACTTGAAATAAGTGTATGCTCGCGAACACAAGCGTCAATCACGAAATTATTAAATTAAATGGAATTAAGTTAGAAACTAATATTCGTAATGGAAATTGGTTGGTTCACGTGCGCATAAAATCGTTTTCTATTAATGTTTAGGTTAAGTTTTTATATACTCGCATTAATTTCGGACGAAATAGAAAGATCATGAATTTAAGTCAATTGCTATTGTCTTAACGTTGTTAAAGTATTTATTACTAAACTATGATTTCTAGACTGTGTTTATGCAATCTTTATTACATTAGTATTAAAGTAGAAAATCCATTCGATTAATATCATATCGTAAACTGACATCAAAAACTCACTATCAAATCTGTAGCTACTTTTAGAAACCTCGTATTGCAGTACTAAAACGATACCGAGATACGAGTTTAAATTGACCGTCTCCTGGTTTGCGCAGTATGCGCAAAAGCGGCGCGGTGCAAACGCAATACTGCATCCTTACCGACCCACATCTACACGACATAGTACTATTACATTACACATATGTAACCTACAGTAAACCAGGGATCGGAATCGGTATTTTCTCCATAGAAAAATACCGGTATTATTACGGTCACCGGTTCATTATTTCGTTTTAAATGGGACTATCTAATAATACGACGTTGTTACCTAAATACATGATTCAGCCCTAAGTAAAGAGCAAAAAATAATCCAAAATATTGGGCTAATTCAGGGTTTTTTAAAAATACCGGTATCGGTCCCTGCAGTAAACTGACACGTGAGGAAATCTGGGCAACATCAGTAAGATGTCGGTAAATCATAAAATACCGTATACAGATTCCGCCCTGCAAATCAGGAACTAGCCTAAAGCAAATGAAACGGGATATTTTTAATAAAAATCATTACCAAACTTTCGACGACCGCTTTAGCCTAGTTGGTAGTGACCCTGCCTTCGAAGCTGGAGGTCCCGGGTTCGAATCCCGGTCAGGGCATGTATTTGTGTGATGAACACGAATATTTGTTCCTGAGTCTTGGATGTTTTCTATGTATTTAAGTATCTATTTATCTATATAGTGTGTATATCGTCTCTTGATACCCATAGTACAAGCTTTGCTTAGTTTGGGACTAGGTTGATTTGTGTAAGATTGTCCAAAAACAAAAAAAAAACTATATCTGTTTTGTTTGCTCTTTATATCTTCCCCTATGCGTTGTTCACAAAATAAGAACGAAAAATTAAATATACAATTACATTATTATTTTTATCGCTTTGTGTAAATGGAGTAGCGTGAGGATATAAAGAAATACAAAAGGGGCTTTATTGTAAACCGTTTCGCTCCTGAAGATTCGAAGCATTCATTATTCGTCAGACTGCCACACAAAGATATTAAATTACACAATCGAAATTTAGAATGAAGGAAAAATTGAAAAATTTAGGCACCGAGCAGGATTTTGAACCTGCGACCTCCCGGCACTCGCGGCCAGTCGCTCTAGCCAACTGAGCTATTGGTGCAATCGCTACCTAGTTCCAAATACATCAACCGTTCCGTCGTATTAAGCAGTACCGCTGCTAACGTAAACTATTTTTCTGAGTGAAGACTACCAGAAGTGGTAGATGTCGCTGTACGCCTCCATTAAGGCGTTTGTGTATAAAAAAAATAGTTTCACAATCGACTTAATAAATTATTTACATATAATAAATGTGAATGAAAAGATGACGAATGACAGAGATGTATGGAAGGAAAAGACATGCTGCGCCGGCCCCAAATAAATGGGAAGAGCAAGCGAATAAATGAATAATAAACTGGTGACTCACGTCTCTAAGGTAGAGTATAGCTCGACATGTTTCGGACCAATACGTGGCCTTTAATCATGAGAACTAGAGGGCTGAAACTCACGGGAGTTTTATATTTCATATTATTTACACTTTTCAAATCCAATTAGTTTATTTTTCAGTAGTATATTTATGTTTCATACAGTAATTATTCATTCAAACTCAAACTCAAAATAATATTCTTTATTCAAATAGGCCTAGCAACAAGCACTTTTGAATCGTCAGTTATATATTACATAAATTGAATCTAATTATTCAGAGCAATTTATTGATGCATAAATTATTTATTTTGCTTTAAAATATACAATGTAAATTTTCATGTCTGTCAAAATTACAAGAATCTGCACCATGGTCTCTATACACCCATACTAATTGAGCATGTATATGTGTGACTTGATATACTATGCGCCTGTACTACTTGTATGGAAAAATGAGTAATTTACTGTTTTGGTCGTGAAATATTGCGTTTAGGTACATTGTTATCGTACATTTTTTTATGTATTAAAATATAAGAATTCTGATGATGATTTTTCATTTACTTTTAATCAATAAAAAAATTACATCATTTTTCAAAATTTTCAAGTGTTTATTAGTTTACTGTTTTTTATCATAAATGGTTTACTATTCATATAGACTCTTATTATTATTCATCCCGCATGCATATTCTCTATTCTTAATGAGGGCTACCGCGTATGAATTCGCTGCTAGAGGCGCTAGTGTAGCGTGGGGTCTCCGAAACGTCAAATGTCACTCTTTGTGGTTCCGCTACGCGGGTTAATATCTAATTGGAACAATATGGTGACTATTTTGCAATACCTGAGCTTGATTATGACAAATATGAGTTAAGGGTCAATGACTGTCAGGGCTTTGAGACAGTTTTGTCTCTCGGAAACTTAATTCCTCCTTTTTTCCGAACAAAACGGGACCGCGCTACAATGCGGTATGTACGATATTTTTACGGTACGTTTTAAGGTATTGAATATGATTTAAATGTGAACTTCGTTCTCATGTCCATAATAACCAATTACAATTTTTGACAGCTGGACCTTACTCGACAGTGGCGCCAACTGGTGAGCACAAAAACGATAGCCCCCATTGAATCGTTTGCAATAGACTTAGGTAAAGACCTATAATGAAACTGGTAAAACTTTAGATGTAAAGGCAGTTTGGAATCCGTCACCTATTTAAGTTATCTTCACTGTTTACAACCATAGCCATATTGTACAAGACGTTTACGTACTAAAATAAGCTATTAATCGGAGATATGTCCGCAGCTGTATCTTTTATGTTTTTCAACGTAATCGTCGTAAATCAGTCGTTCGGGAACGTTTTCTAGTATTGACCATCTAAACCGTGGGGGAATTTGTTGGTGCAAGTTATAGGAAGCAGCGGCAGGTCTTACCCAGAGAGAAAATTGAGACTTGTCGCTGCTTCCTATAACTTGCAGCAAAACTGCAAGTGACGACTGTATCTGACGTCCTTACCCAGAGAGAAAACTGACGTCAGATACAGTCACTTTAGTAAAACTAGTGCCTACGCATAATCTTGGGGTTAGCGGATCCCGGGCTCTTTTACGATATAACCAGATAAAACGCTATGTGGAGGATGAGTTCTAATAGGAATAAATATTAGACAAAAAGTGTCGTATGTTGATGGACTAAGTTAACAATCTAAATAAAAAGTAGTGACCGACCGAAACATGTTATTTTGCCGAAACCGAAACCGAAACCGAAGGTTCGGTTTCATTGTAGTTTCGGCCGAAACCGAAACCGAAACCGAACCTTTTATAAAAAAAAAGTCCTTAAAAAGTCGAAAAAATGTTAGTAAGTTTTTTCTAAAATTAATATCTCGCCGACCTATAATTACAGGTTTCTACTTTCAAAGATTTATCACAATGAAATTTCAGCACAGTTACAGAGGTTCTGTTTGAAAAAAATACATAAATAAATAAAGTGAAAAAAATACATTATTTGTAACACAAAGTTAGCGATTTTGTAAGTTTCGGCGCGGCCGAAGGGTTCGGCCGTTTTTGGTCGAAACCGAAACTCGGGCCGAAACTTGATTTTTTGGCCGAAACTGGCCGAAACCGAAACCGAAACCGAAATTTCGGTCGGACACTAATAAAAAGGCAATCAAATATTAATTTTAATAATTACGTATTGTAAGACAGTGTTTTTTTTTACGTCCAGTATCTATTGTTATGCCCGTTAGGTTGTTATGCCCGTCTAATTGAGACATTACAGACACTACAACCATTCTATCCTATGAAGTAAATATATAATTATGTACTCATATATCAATTATAACGAAGTTTTTGGACTGGATTATTATTATTATGGGTTTTTAATAAGTACTACCTAGTAAGAGGTAATCGGGCGTGATTTAAAAGTACTAAAAAAAGTTAGTGCACTATCTTTTGAGCACGGAGAGATTTACTTAAGTCTCTCCGTTGGTTACACCTACAAATCACTATGCCACTAAAACAAACAAACAAAACAAATACAAATACATTTATTTTTGCTAAAGTATCGCTTACCATCAGTGCCTTTACCTTGAGTTTATATGACCGTACGCGCTAGCGACTGCGTAAAAATTTGTATGGGCAAAAGTACAGCGACTCTGTCGGTCACGCAATAGAACTAAGAATCGGCATACTAAATCGTTTATGCAGTCGCTAGCGAGAACGGTCATGCAAACTCATAGTAAAGGCATAGTTGATTTGTGGTTTTTAGAGAAAAAAAGAAAATATTCAAATAAATGGATCGTTGAATATTGTCAAATCCGCTTCCGCTCTTCTCGTAAGCCAGTTAGTAATAAAAACGTTTTGACGGGACGTGTGGGCAATACATTCCACCGACATTAATGTCGGGCCATCCCTCGTGTCTCTGTCAGGCTTTTTTCTTCGCCGGCCGTAAAACGATCTCTTTGAGTGATTCCCCGTAATATAAATAATTTAGTTCGCTGTGGTTCACTTCAAAGCGTGTATTGTGAGAGTGATATCCTCTTTGATGCTGAAGTGGTCTGGGTTTGAGATTGTATTTCTTGATTGATTTGCCGTTGGTGTACGGAAAAATAGGTTATGATAGGTTATGGTTTTGTTGGATTGGTTTCATTGACGTTACATCCATGAAGTCCAAAACCCTATGACTTGTGCACATCTAAACGGCGTTCCTATGAGAATGTGTATGGACCAATCAACGTGTCCACCTCGGTAATAGTAGATAGATAGATATATAGATAAATACTTTATTCATTTCCATAACATACATGATATAGACAAAATGACATAACAGTAACAAAAAGATGACAAAAAATAAGCAGCTGAACAAAATTGAACTAAATGGAACTAAATGAAGTAGGTAGCTCCACCACCACAGAATAGCACTGTAATACGTATAATATCACCAATACTTGCTTTGTAGATAAGTTGTGTTAGTGCCTTGTAGCCCGGGCATAGAATCCTCTGCCTGTCGTAGAAGGCGACTAAAAGGGGGTCCTCGGGGTCGTAGACGGTCGTAGTTGGGGGCTACGATCGTAGTAGTACGTAGGAGATCCCAGAGCCGCCCGAAATGGGTTGAGGAGGACAAGCGGGGGTTTTTAGTCGGTGCAAGTCCGACATAACCACCGCGCCGCCCCACGGTGTAACTCCGCCCCATAACGGATTTTTCCCCGTCAAAAAAAAAAGTAAGTTGTGTTAACCAATCTCAATGAAGCGCAAACTCTTAGAGTAATCCAGTGTTTAAAAAGCCCGCGTGGTCGTGTCGGAGCTCTCCCCTGGATTTACCCCAAGCCACTCCAACAGCGCACTTCTATCGCTTTATTGGGCCCGGCCTGTAAAACTACAGTCAGGTTAAAAAAAGCTAAGTGGTGTTGTGTTCCTGTAACTTAGTAAGGTCGCCAGAGTATACTCCAATTAGGTCCTGTAATCCTGGTACACTGAAAGAAAGAAAGAAAGAAAGAAAAAACGTTTATTTGGTGTACATACAGATAAAAAGAAGAATACAAATTAGAAATGGGTATACACCAAAAAGGTTGTCGCTCAGCATGTGCCACGACTGATGTGTCGTGACGCTGATTTTCAGGACAACCCACTGGACTGGGCTCCATTCCCGGTGGTGTACGCATCCAATTTTTCTTTGTGCTTTCATCTTAGTATCTATTCAATGGATACATGATTAACTGATAAGTGATAACATTCTGTGTCAAAGTTAACATCTTGGAAAATCATGTTTTTCTGCGTATCAACCTATTTAAATCAGCGCCAAAGCGAAAACATTTAGGCTTGATATCGTGCTATAGTAGTGATCCTCCTAAGATTTTATCATTTAGTTTATACGAGTGAAAAACTTTCACTTTGAAAGGATATTCGGTATTGAGCGTTATCCGATTGAGATGTCCTCATAATTCACGTTAGAATGATAATAAAACTGGTTTAAAAAAAAAAATATCTACACCCATACAGTAAATCCTCTTTTATGTGCTCAAAAAGTGTAGGTAAGGACCAACTTTACAATATCGCGCCGGTCCGGGGCGGAGATGGCCATAACAGCATCAAAAACGGTATCGTTATGGCCATTTCCGCCCATTACGATACAGGCTCGTCCTCAAAAAAACTTCACGAACTCGAACTCCTGCACTTTCAACGCAATGGTGCCTCAACCCATGAAAGAGGATTTAATGTATCTAGATAAAGTAGTGTATACAACTGTACATAATTAGGCCTTAAAACACTCGTGTTATCCTATTATGAAACTCGCTGTTTTAAGACCTCTCATTATGTATCAGTTGCATAAACTACTATTTAGGTACGGGTTGAGGTTGGGTTTGACACAAATGTATCTAGATCACCATTTGGTCTGAAATAAAGGATTTTTATTTATATTTTCGCAGTAGCAATATCATGCGCGTTAGAGAGGCGGTACCGCCCTGTTGTTGTGCGTGCGTGCGTGCGTGCGTGCGTACGTTCGTGCGTGTGTGTGTGTTTGTGTCATCCCGTTCCCAAATTACGATTTCAACGGCTTCACGTACTTCATACTGTAGAAATAACGTTCTGTAGAAATGACTTTCGGTTTATGGAGCTCAATCCAATGGTTTGGTCCTGACTCCAGTAAATGTGTTAATTCATATTGAAAGGGACCTTATGGCGGCCGGCACTTACGCCTTTATTGCCGCTGTTCCAATACAATAGTGAATAGGTGCAACGTAAGCGCCTGCCGCCATAAGGTCCCTTTCGATGTGGATTATCACAAATGATCGGCTATGGCAGACTTATTACCCTGATGAATTTTGACAGCTGTGATGTGTTTCTTGACCCTTTCCGCAATGGTTCGCTTAGTCTCACCAATTTAGGAACTGTCACAACTGCAATCAATCTTGTAAACGCCAGGTGATTGATAAGGGATATCCTTTGGCGATCTTAGATGCCACACGATCTTGGATAACGGCACGTATACGGTTTTAATAGTAACGTATGACATTCGTGCAGTATTTATATCATGCGCAGTGGAGCAGTACCGTAAACTGGGGTGACTTTAGGAAAAAAAGGGGCCGCTTTGATAGATTAAGGACACTAATATATTGATTGATTTGATTTATTTATTTCACAATATAAAATGTCACTTAAAATTACACATAGTCAATTTTGAGGAATTTATATTGTGAGCGTCAGTTTTGAAACATGTACAAATTAGGTAGATACATTAAAATTACAATAAAAAATAAATATTTATCAATACATGTCAATGAAATACAAAATTAAGATTTATCAATAATTTTAAATATCACCTTACGGGTCGTCAATAATCTCTAAAATACATGTCAATAAAAAATATAATACATTAAATCCAACTAGTTATGTCATAATACTCATTTATAGAATAAAGTGGATTTTCCAATAAAAAGTTTCTCAGGCGACTTTTAAATTTTTCGTCACTAGTTTCATCTTTCAGTTCTAGGGGTAGTCGCTCATAATAAGTCGGCCCTATGACTCGTGGGTTTTTTCTGCAAGTGCCATGCGACGTGGGACTGTTCTTAGACGCCCCGTCGAACGTATAACTTTGTCTAATACTTCTACTTTCGAAAATAACGACAAGTGACTTCTGATAAACATTAAGACTTCGAACAAGTAAAGCGAGTAGTGCGTCATAATACGGTTCTCAACGAATATACCCCTGCATGAGTGTCTTGTTTTCACTCCAACCATATATAATCGTCACTGAGTATTTCTAATTTGATTCAGTTCATTAAATAATTTAGGAAATATACGCATTAAAAACTTGATTTTAAAAGTCACCCCTGAATTTGAAAGTAACCCCGGTTTACGGTACTGTCTTCGTACCGCGCCGCTTCCGCGGATCCCGCGGCAGTTAGTAAGCACTCGTAATATACGGGCGCAGTAAAACGCGGAACTGAACTGACTCGACTGACAGTAAAACACGGATCTATACCTGAGACGGATTGAGTACTGCGCCGAAAAACTGTGACCGACAGAGAAGTCAAAACAGTGCGATGCATCTCGTTCTAAGTAGGGTCACCAAGCTTTGCTTAGTTTGGAACTAGGTAGGTTTATCGTAAAATAGAACCGATTGTTCCTTGCTTGTGAAATGATATTCCACAATTAGCATAACTTTCACTCTTACAACCCTTTATGCAACATGATTTCACAATTTTTAACAAAATTTTTGCAGCCGCACATTTTTAATTTGAAACTTGACATCATTTGACATCTTATGAATGTTAGGGATACCATTCAATATTAAAAAATACTACTACATTTAATGCTATATGTACCAGGTTTTAATCAGTAAATAATCTTGACACTTTATACAATTATAAACGAGATAAAATGCAGTGCTAGTGTAAGCAAGTAATTATTTTCAGTACCTATTCTAAAATACCATAACGTAATATATTTTTCTACACTGGCAACTTGTGCGGTACTCAGTTGCTCTCGCTCGGACCGTTTTTCTTGTATCCTATAGTAGAACTGTATTACTCGGGAATAGGGTTCAATTTTGACTGGCTGCTAAATGAAAGAGCTCAGTCAGTCCGTGCAGTAAAGTTAACACTGACAGTTGGCATATTTCACTCCGCACCGAGGAATCAGGATGTCACCTTAAGTCATCATTATTTTGTCATGTCTTTCTAAAATGTAAAAAGCGCACCCTGTTTCAGGACTATTGACACAGTGAACTGATCATTAGGAAACCTTATCTCATTGCAATAAGGTTCACGGATGGTTAGTTAGCCGTGTCGTCGATGGTAATACTACAAATTCAAACTGAATGTCGCGTTCTCCCATTTAAATCCGAACCAGAAGCGAAATAACCCAGCAAAAATCGACTTTGTACTGAAAAATCGAGCAAAGAATTCGTAACCGCTCACTTGGTTCTGTCAACTATGGTTGTAAGGCGTGATCTTTATTAGAACGGAATAGAGTTCAGCTCAAAATTCAAAGGATATCCCAGGTGTCTTTAAATCGGTGCTTTTAGCTAGAAGCGACCAGTTCCGTTCCGATGAAATTTCTTGGAAACAGACTGTTTTAGTAACAGTTTCTTAGTAATATGAACGTTAATAGTCTGTAAAATGAACTGGTACTGTACGGGCATGATGTTTATTGCGGTTCTAGGGGTGTCAAAAGGAAAAAAAAACGTAACCAAAGGATATTTTTAGGGTTCCGTAGCCAAAACTTAAAGCCTGAAAAGCCTTAACCATATAAATTGAATGGCTAACTTTTGTGTCACAACGGAATCAATTAAAATGCCTTAACTATGTGACAAGAATTTGGTCTTCACCCATACACCCATAGATCTAAAAATATAAGTTTGTATGGACACGCTCAAAAGTAGTTATAAGTATTCAATAAATTACAGAAATATAATCTTTCATACTTTATTCTCACTGAAATTTCTCTCACTCACTGTGTATTATCTTACACCTATTTATTAAGACCGGTTGTGTGTGCTTTATTGAATAAATGGTTTTTCTTTCTTTCTTTCTTTCTCACTTTCTTTCTTTCTTTTTTCTTTCTTTCTTTCTTTCTTTCTTTCAAATTAATACAGCAATTGAGAGTTATCGCAACTAAAATCACTTGCCATGAGACATGAAATGGGGACTATGAACTTTAAAATTATGCAAAATGAAATAATTATACAAAAGGCAAAATAAGTTTTGCATTATGTTAACAGTCTACGAGAAACTGTATGATAACTTAATTACTTTACGTGCAAAAATGTAACATTTATTATTACTGTGTCTTTACTTATAAGGAAATTAATATAAAACTAACATAAAATGAACCTAAATATACCTATCAAGAACCCTAATCTAACAAACCGCTGCCAGTAGGTAACGTTCCCAAAATGCTGGCCGCATTGCCACGTTGGATCGCAATGATCAATCGTTGGGACAGATAAACGCCAAATTTACTTATGTTAGCAGTCTTTCTTCTCATACTTACGTTATCCTGGCTACCTTGTCTTTGTAATTGGCTTAGGCGCTATTTTTTGTGAAGCGACGGCTTCTGATCTGATATGATCTAGGTACTTATTGCAATAATGATTCTAAAGGGTTATATTTGTGGTACCGCCGCATACCTAGAGTCAGTCCGACCCAAGTCGGGCCTAGCTGAGTTTTCTGCTGGACTCTACTTAGCTAGGCTAGGTTTAGTCAATCACAGCAACAAAACTCCCACTAGCTCGATTCCACTCACCTCTGATTCGGTTGAAACAGCTCAATCTCACTGGAGCCCAAACTCTTAGAGTATTCCAGTGTTCAAAATCACCCGCGTGGTCGAACCTTTTTCTCTGGATTTTTCCCAGGCTACTCTCCTACCACGCACTCCTATCGCTTTAAGCAGCAATTACACTGCGTCGTTCACCTAATGCGGTCGCCGAATTCATTTTAAACTACTTAGGCCAACAAACGTCGTCTTTACTATGCTCGCACTATGCTTACACTATGCTCGCGGCGGTAAGAGAGTGGGACGCCAGCCCGCTACACGAGCGTTGGAGGGAGTACCATAGACCTGTCCTCGGGGCTCGGGGTAACCCGCGATTTGGAGAGGTGCTTATTAATTTATTGTAATTTTAATTTCAAAGAAAACATTAGAGTAATAAAACATGACGGTGTTCTAATAAATGACATCGAACAAATTGCGCAAAAATTTAATGACTACTTTGTAAATTATGTAGAAGTGACATCTGATAAACGTAGCTTTAGTAATCATAATTCCTTTTTAAAAAATAATATCACTATGACATTTAAATCGCTTAATTCTATATTCATGACACCCACAAACCCTCACGACATTCATAATATAATTAATTCATTAAAAAACACAAACAGTACAGGTTACGATGACATATCATGTAAAATTGTAAAAAGAGTAGGCCACATAATATCACCACACATCAGCCATATTACAAATACATGTATCGAGAAAGGTCAATTCCCGGACATGCTAAAATTGGCCATAGTACAACCTCTTTTTAAAAAGGGTGACAAAGAAAATATCGACAGTTACAGACCAATTGCCCTTCTATCGGTGTTTTCAAAGATAATAGAGAAAGTTATTTACAACTGCTTATACCAATACTTTGAAACTCACAACCTGTTTGCGGCAGAGCAAAAAGGTTTCAGAAAGAACAAGTCTATTAATATGGCGATTTTCGATCTCCTGCATAAAGTTACGAAAGAAGTCGATGAAAAGAGGCCAGTCTGTGCATTATACATGGACATGTCTAAAGCGTTCGACTTTGTCGACCTTAATATACTATTAGACAAATTATATAATTATGGAATACGCGGTAACGTCCACAATCTACTTAAGTCATACCTAACGGGACGAAGGCAAGTGGTAAAAATTAATAAACTTTGTACTGAAACTAAAACAGAAATGTGTATATCATCAGATCTTAAAGAAATAAAATACGGGGTTCCTCAAGGCAGTGTATTAGGCCCGTTACTATTTCTTATATATATTAATGATTTGCCACTGTCTATAGAACATCCCATGATTCTATTCGCTGATGACAGTACGATTATATTTACTGGAGATGACCCACACACACTCCAGAACGAAATAAATAAAGCATTAGAGACGGTAATACAATGGCTGAATAATAATAATTTACGTATCAATTTGAATAAGACAAAAATTATGAATTTTAAGCTAAAAGTTAATAGAATACCTAATCTTACTGTGACATACAAAGAACACCAAATAGATGAAACGGACACTACAAAGTTTTTAGGATTAAGTTTAGACAATAAGTTGACTTGGAAGGATCATATTGACACTGTATGTAAGAAGCTTAATAAATTTTCGTATGCATTATATAACCTTAGCAAAATAGCAAGTCAGCCAACCGTATTAACAGCCTACCACGGGTATGTTACTTCAACTCTAAGATATGGCATCATATTCTGGGGCAATTCGACAGACCGAGAGATGGCCTTCAAGGCACAAAAGAAATGTTTACGATCAGTATGTAGATTACCGACAAGAGAATCGTGTAAAACACACTTCATTAAGAACAACATATTGACTTTACCATGCCTATATATTTATGAAACAGCAGTATACATTAAAACCAATATGCATCAATTTTCTGTTTATAAAAGTACTCGCCGATGTGACAAATTGTATACGAAGTCAATGAAAACAGCTTTTCTTACTAAAAGTGTTTTCGGGATAGCACCAAAAATTTACAATAAATTGCCGAGAAATATAACCATATTAGAGGGATTGATAGAATTTAAAAAAAGTCTATTTGCATTTCTAGTTAAAAAAGCTTACTATTCACTAAGGGAATACTTGACAGATGAAGAATTGTAACTGTTTAAGCATGCTCCATCTCGACTCAAAATATTTGTATGCCTTATGGCAAAACATAGAGAGACAGTAATATTAATAATTCTAAGACCTATGTACCTATGTTTACAAATAAATGTTTTTGACTTTTTTTGACTTTTGACTTTTAATTTTTTATATTCAATTTAATTTAATTCAATATCATTTTTAATTTTTATTTTTATTTTATAATTTTATTATGCTATCTATGGACTTGTTCTGGAATAAATTATTTTCATTTCATTTCATTTACATTAGTCTGTCCGCCTACCTATAAGCGTTGGCAGCTGTCGATCGCCGAATGCGGCCGACTAACGTGTTCTTTACACTTTTGCGGGCACCTCATGCTGCATGTGTAATTGCCGCTTTATTGGGCCCGGAATAAAGCCACGGTCAGGTCAAAAAAAACTGCTAGGTATACTTGCTAAATAGTATTACGTCGTGGTAATAAAATGATGCCCATCCTGCTCGTATGTCGTCACTGTTTTATGATAATGCATTGGTGACGCCTCGATATGAGAGTGTGTATGCGAGCATATTTGAGAAAATCTAATTAACAGGCCGCAGGCGACTTGCCCGGGGGAAATCTACGTGATTCCCGCCCCGCTCGGCATGTTGACAGTATAAATATTAAACGGAAAACCACGATGTGTTGGTTAGTACGTGCATAAGGTAAAAATAATTATATTCGGCCTAGGGAGTAAAACACACTCTTCGGTACGTACACTAAATCTGATTAATACTTGATTTAAATTTTTGTCCACTGTAATAAAATTACACGATAGACGTAATTACGGGTTTTTGAGTAACTAATTTTCTTTTACAGTATACGGAACAACATTTTTTGTGTATTTATTCCATAGTAGAATAACATAATATTTAAAACATAAAAACTAAAATGATATTAAGAAAGGTCTCCAAGATAGGATCCCTGTGGAAGGTTTCGCATAAGGCTGGCAGCGTTCCCCCTTTGGATGGCTATTGCTGATCCGCTGGTCAAGGAATGAGCTTTCAAACAACTTGTACAAAGTATTACCTACTAAATGTTTTATGAATTAAAATGAAATGTTGTTGTAGACTTCAATAGAAAGAAATAAAGATACATTAATTAGCGACAAACAAAGACACCACATAACAGCACTTGCTGCGAAATGTATTTTGTCTCAAAAATAAAATTAGTTCATCTTCAAGATAGGCTCAGCGCAGAAAGACAAATAGCACCGTCCTTAATAGCAAGTTGTACTTAATAATAGACAATATTTACTAAAGCCATTCTACTTTTTCATGTACATAATTTTCAGACACTTTTTTTAATGCAGATTTTGGAATACTTGGCTCTCACTTCATATTTTTGTATTGTTATTTAAAAAGAGATTTCATTGCAGTATCATATCCGATAGTTTTGGTAATTAATGAACCACAGCTAATATCTATACATCAAGTAACTCAGTGGCCCTTGGATGTCCCACCATTTGTATGAAAAAATGGTTTTTACCAATGTGTACTCACCCTTTTACAGCAATTTGTTAATATTGAACTATTTTACCTATAAATTCCTTTTATTAGGTTCAGGTAATATTTCGAAATCCTATTTTTGTACACTAATTCAATACATATCATAGATTTTTTTTGTAAAAGAAAACTGGTCATGAAAAGTAGAATGACCCACCTAGCAATATTCCACAATTGAGCGATTAATAATTTTCACCTAAAATTTGCTGTACAAACATTCTACAAATTACAGCATTAAATTTTGCGGTAATTCGACGGAATCCTCATTAAAATATTAATTACCTTTGATCCAATATCAGACGTCCAATGCTCCTTGGTTATTTGTTACGTTGGGTATTAATTGGGATCTGGGGCGTACAGGGACAGTACAAGACAGGTTGATGACAACAAGGGTCATTTTTGTCATGTACGGTCTTCAAAGCAAAACTGAATAGGTTATTACACCAGTGAGCTGTATCGTAGGCCGTGTTGTCATTTACCATCAAGTGAGGCTAATTTCAATCAGTTAGGGTAGTCATATTTCTATAACGTTATTTATATTTTATTTGTAATTTGTTCCATAAATTTTCATCACTAATCAGTCTGTAATTTTGAAAAAAGTGTATAAAGAGACGTTCAATATGAATAAGAGTACGTATGTATAAGAAAACTACAAATGGGTTGGAAACAAAACGGCAAAAGTGTTTTTTTTTTTTAGAAATAACAAATCCATCACCGTATCAACATAGCGGCGTATAGTCCAAATTAGTAAGTAAAAATACCTATATATCTATAAGTACAGTCAGGATCAAAATAGTCAGCAGATGATTATACTAAAGACGATACAGAAAAATTTCAACAAACTTTGAAAATGAAACAGTGCGAGTCTTTATTTCAGGTCAATTGTACAATTATTTTAGACCATTCAATAGGCATTTTGACACCAAATAAGAAAATCAATAACTTCAAATTTTCTCAAAAAAGGATCAAATTCTCAATCAAATGGCGAAAAAAGTAACTCAATAGAATAAATAATTATAGTTTTCAAAATTGCGTAATCCCTTACTTTACAAGCCCATTATTGTTTAATTGTAAAGACTTACATAATAGTAATTATAAACAAACACAGAAATTAAAATAAAACTAAAACTAACCTAAAATGAACCTAAATATACTTATCAAAAACCCTAATCTAACAAACCGCTGCCAGTAGGTAATGTTCTCAAAATGCTGGCCGCATTGCCACGTTGGATGGCAATGCTCAATCTTTGTGCCAGATAAAGGCCAGGCTGAGTCACGTGTTGCGTCGACCAGACATCCAGATAGATCTTTGAAGATCTTATGCGCTCCCGGTTAATTATAATAATTATATAGTTACAAGTCTTCAAAGTTTTAAGTGGAGGTATGTTCTGTCCTTTTTTCGCAAAACGCACCGTGTGTTGAACGAACGTCATTTACTATGGCGCTTTAGGTCAGTAACGTCACTGATTTGTAGCGCTTTCTCTCTCTAATTAAAAATGTTCTAATGGTTGTAACTTCGTTAATTTTTGATATTTTAATGGGATTTTCACCATTTGGCAGTTTTATGTCTTTTTAGGGCTCCGTAGCCAAAATGGCAAAAACGGAACCCTTATAGATTCATCATGTCTGTCCGTCCGTCCGTCCGTGTCACAGCCGATTTATTCGGAGACTATAAGCACTACAATTATGAAATTTGTTACGACGGTGTATTCTATGAACCGCTACATTCTATGAAAGTGATGTGAAATTACAAAAATATTAAATTAGGGGGGGGGGGGGGGGGGGGCACTCCATACATGTAACCGGTGGATAAAAAAAAATCCAACGCACATAGTCGTGTGGGGTATCGTTGGATAGGTCTTTAAAAATTATATTGAGGTTTTTAAAAAAAACTTTTCCATTTTAGTCAACCGTTGGTGAGATATTAGCTGTCAAAGTCATAAAAAGTGTACCCCCCCTCTAATTTCCAAACTATAAAGTATCAAATTCTGAAAAAAATTGAGGTGGACTGCATTAGTAAATACTTTCAACGGTTTTTTTGTTTGAACAATATAGGTTTTACGGTTTTTGAGCTTTCGCCTAAAAACTGTCTTTCCCGAACAAAAGGTCGTAAGAGCCGTGAGTTCCCTATGAAGATACGACTTTTTTAGATTCTATGTATTGGATAGTGGTTTTAAATGTGGACTAGTAGGTGTTGGTACGGAACCCTTTATTGTGCGTGGTCCGACATGCACTTGGCCGGTTTTATTTCATTTGTATGATAATCAGGATACTAATAAATTTTGAGTCAATAGGATCCCTATTTTTTTAAATTTTTCTTTGTCAAGAGTGTTTGTCGGAGTGTGATATTTAAAAAAGCTTTAGAACATTTGACACGTCTTAACACTCGACCGATTTAGTCGTGTCGTGTCAGATATTTTTGTCCTCGTAGGGACAAAGTAGGGTACGAGGGGTTCATTGTATTGGTTCGTTTAAAATTAAATATTCTCCTCTGCATTTTGTGTTATTAAGAACACTTTAAAGCAATTATAGGTATAAACTGGGGTGACTAAGAAAAACGGGGCTACTTTGATATATATAAAACACTTATATACCGTCAACCGGGGTTACTTTCAAATTGAGGGGCGTCTTTAAAAATCCAGTTTTTATGCCGTGTTTTACTTTTTATTTCCTTAACATGAGGTCAGTAAAACAGCTTGGTAAATTACCCAACTATTTACTAAACTGAATTAAACTAGAAATACTGTAACACTGTAATTTTAGTTCTTTAGTTTTCGTTAAAAGAAGTCGTAATTTTTGAAACTACTGACGCCATCTAGGGAGGACAGAGGGAAACTTTTCGCGCATGACATTGATTATTATACGCGCCATCTGTGAATGCGGGCCGAAACCACCAGCGGGCGTGTAAGTTTTTCTAGATCGATTGTTGATTATAATTTTGATATTAAACTATAATTTTCTTTATATTGTTTTGATGTTGGTTGGCTCGACGGAGTAAGGTCTTAGTTGCCTCAAAATTATTTGAAGCGGAGTTATGTATTCTCAAAACGAATGTCTTCTTGAACGCTGGGAATCAGTCAGAGTTTGACAGCTAACCTAATAAAAGGGCGTCTCGCCGGGCCTTCGCCCCTTTTTCGCAACCTGGCCGTCACCATGTGAAGTAGTAACTAGGAACTGCAGAGGGCAATTCGAGTCAGCCGCCGGGCTCACAATACGGACCTACAAATCTTCGTACTCAATCATAGAAACCAGGTTTGTAAATTATTTCCTGCAAACGGCGTGAGATATTTGAGGTTAATTGTAGCTAATTTCATTATATTGTTACAGCTTCTTTACTTTTTATCATGGGTGCACACGTGGCAGCTCGAACACTTGGTTCCATTCTGAGGACGATGTAATTGCTGGGAGGGAGAGCTACGCAACGGCAGATCAGGAAATTATTGCGAGATTTTCAACCGGCTGTGAAAGCCGGTCGTTGGCGCGGCGTTAGCACGTGGTCGGCGGTCTATCTGCATGGTCGTTGGCGTGGTTACCAGTGTCGTTGGCACGCTCGGGTCTCTGCTTACACCACTCTCATGCGCGGGCGCAGTTGGAGAGTAGCGGACTTGGCAGTGAGCACGTGGTCGTGTCGCTGGGCTGAGCTCTTCAAGGAGGAGGCCATCACGAGCATGTGACTGCATCGTCACATGGGCATCCACACCGGGGAGCCTCGGCTAGGCCTGCGGCAAACGTGACTAAACAGGTGACTCCGCTCCTTGTCTTACACAACACACGCTCACACACACGCGAGTGCCTACTTGAACTCAAATAAGTGTAATTCCCTTCTTGGGAACAGAGCCATGAGTGCGCTTAGTGACAGACAATTTAAATAGTATCTATATGAACAATTATTCTTGCTCCGAGAGAGTCTGCCTGTCCTCGCTCTTCTAGCGGTCCAGTGTTATTATAAGTTTACTGTAATACAACTAGTTATTATCACTGGTAATATAAGCTAATGCTTGTGCCTGCTGGCCACATAGAAATAATATTAAGCAACAAATTGCTATTGTGCCTAGAGTTATAAGACTTACATCTCTGCATTTTGTGTAATATGTGTGCATTATTTTTTGAATAATAATACTTTCTGTCAAGCTCATGCAATTGTTTGATTAATTAATCCTACTAGCTTCAACCTTGGTGTTAGTATTAGGTCAAAACACCTGGCGTCCAACCCTGCTACTTACTCTGTTTGGCTTGCTGCCTTGGTCAAGCATTTCTCTTCTCTTTGTACTAATTAGGAAAACAGGATTGAGTTGGAACAGACGTGTAGAGTCACAGCTGAACAGGGAGCCCACGATCGATCCTGAGAATCTCTCATCAGCTGGCCAGCCTGGGTAAATCTTGTATATGAAACACGCCACAACACCTGCGCAGTTATCATATTACAATACTTGTTGATGATTATATAAGGGTTCTAAATCTATCAAAGTAGCCCCGTTTTTTCTTAAAGTCACCCTAGTTTACGGTATTCATCACTAAGTTTTTCTAGTTTGATTCAGTTTAGTAAATAATTAGGAAATTAATGAAGGTATAACTTGACTCAAGGTTAACTGAATAAAAAAAGTAAAATATGGCATAAAAACTGATTTTTTAAAGTCGCTCCTCAATTTGAAAGTAACCCCGGTTAAATAAATACCAATTGAATATTTTCAAGTGGTATTTTTTTTTTAATGCAGTTCATCCCAATTGTGGGAGCTCGTGGCCCAGCGGCGCCCGCGTACCGCGTGCGGTATGCGAGGTTAAGCAACGTCGGCCCAGGTCAGTTCTTGGATGGGTGACCGCTTTGAGTGCCTATGTGTAGGCAACTTGTCAAGTTCTCAAGTCGCTCGATAGCCTCCTAATTCGCTTAACGACTGCTGCCATAGACTGTAGCCGGGAACAACGGCTTAACGTGCCTTCCAAAAAACGGGAGCGCTCAGTTACTAACCATTCAAAGCGGTCACCCATTCAAGAACTGACCCCGGCCCACGTTGCTTAACCTGGCATGCCCCACACGTGGCACGCGGGCGCCGCTGGGCACGTCATTTTCTATTGTACAAGATTAATACGGTCTAATATCATAAAATTCACATGTGTTTTTTGGACTCTTCATTAAAAATATCGTTCGAAACATCCGTCCAACTCACATATTTCTTTTTTTTATACAACGCCGGTGGCAAACAAGCATACGGTCCACCTGATAGTAAGCGGCCACCGCAGCCCATAGACGCCCGCAACTCCAAATGAGTCAAATCAGAATATTTGAAGTTAAAACGCTGTTATTTTTTTCACACTTTCGTTTATGAGAGAAACCTCCTCAAAACATTTTTTTATTTAATAAAATGTTTGAATATAGCAACGTTCATATTTTATTACATTAATAGAATTACATCCGTGATCACTCCACAATATCTTGAGTTTCAAAAGCATTTCCGTATTCTATCCGAAATGGCGTTACAAAATTGTCATGCTACATTTATGTGACAAAAGATTAATGGTCCGGCAACCATGTCTTCATCAAGCTCGGCTCTCATTACGTATCCCCTTAAGGGCTATATTAGTGTATATCCGAACTTTACCCACACGATATAATAATAATAACAATAATTTTGTGGACAGTCTTACACAAATCAACCTAGTCCCAAACTAAGCAAAGCTTGTACTATTGGTACTAAGTGACGATATACATACTTATAAAGATAAATAGATACTTAAATCCATACCCCCTTATTCATAAACGTCTATCAAATCTATATTAGTTAACTAGCCGCTAAAGTTCGTTTGTCCTTATTTGTCACTTTGACATTGACGTTCGTGAGAACGGGACAAAGAACATGTTAGTTAGCAGAGGTTTGTTAAGTTTTATGAATAAGCGGGTTAGAAAACATCCAAGACTCAGGAACAAATATTCGTGTTCATCACACAAATAAATGCCCTGACCGGGATTCGAACCCGGGACCTCCAGCTTTGAAGGCAGGGTCACTACTAACTAGGCTAAAGCGGTCGTCGGATATACCGCTGGGCTATTAGAAATATGCAATGACGAAAAATCCGCTCATTATCAGCATAGATTAAGTAGGTAGTTGAAGCTTGAAAATCGAAAATACCTTCATATCCTATTTATAAAGTCTAAAATATCAAATCTTGAAGCGGTCGAGACACTTTTTTTCAGTTCAGTTGTCTTTAACCAAATGCAATGCAATGGGACAACGAGCTTCGTTTAAAAACGGAAAGAACCAGATGGTCACTTTTATGTAAATAATGCATTTCTCTGAATATTCTGAATAAATCATTAGTCGTTTTTGACAATCCGTAAATGCGAGTCTTATAAATGACGAATGTTTTATCGACAGCGATAAACCATATTTGACGTCATCATCGTAATGTCATGTAAAATAAAAAATAAATCGTAGCCTCATATGAAAAAAAGTTTATATTCTCGTCTCACATACCGCTTCTTAATAGCGTTTTCCTATTCGATCCGAAACGGCGCTACAAAACTGTCGTCCTATATTTATGTGACAAAGATTAATGGTCCGCTAACCATGTCTTCATCAAGCTCACCTCTCATTACGTCTCCCCTTAAGGGCTACATGTTAACCGCGAGACAGATGCTTGCGGTTTTGGTACAATGTTCGAACGTTCGGTGTTTAAAAAATTTTGTTCTTTTGTTTTGGGGGTGGCCCAATTGTATAAGTAAGTAGAGAAAGTTTTATTTTGTTTTTTTTTTGTACAGTCATCATTCTGCTAGGGTTATTCCAGTACAGTTGCATCCTGATGATGTGCCGGGTCCGCAACCTAATCCCAAGATATGGCGCAGGCACTAGTTGTTACGGAAGCGACTGCCATCCGACCTTCCAACCCAACCAAGCTTATGTCGGATAGTATATATTTTTTACCTTTAATTAAATGTTAAGTACCTACTTTACAGTTACATCCAAAGTTCTAAGTAGAAATTAAAAATATGGTAGGAAATTAAAATTAAAACGTGTACCTAGCCAGTGTGAATGAAAATGATATCGTATCTTGAAAAATAAGTACATTGATAAAAGTGACGGAGAATATAGTACACTAGACCAGATAAACCTTTTTATAGAATAAAAATGAGTGTTAAGTCAAGAAATATAATTTAAAATCGTATAATAATAAGTAAGCTAAATTTACCAATTAATCAAGCAAAAAACAGAAACAAACTAAATAGAAAAGAAATAAAATAAAATACCTTCTAATCTAAGTAGATGTAGCATGGTGTAACTATTATTACCACTACATTTTTTGAGATATATATAGTAATGATAGAATCTGTCGTATTAAATATTAATCCGATTACGTTATTTAATTATTAATGAGCTTTTCACATGATTTCATAGCGAGTGTAAGGAATAAGCAGGATTAATAATTTTGTTGATAAACAAAATAAAAAGAAACATTATTTGTTAAAAAAGCACCACTCGATACATAGATACTATCCATTCGTATGTTATTACAAAAAATAATATAAATATAAGGGCCGATACACAAACATGTGTAAAAGTGGCAGGACGTAGAAAAATACAAAAAATGCTCAGACCCGCCGATAAAAGTACAAGTCAAGTGGTTTCTGTTGCTATCTCTACGGCATCCTCGTTTTAGGGCTGCTGCTTCAACTACTGATCACAAAGTGTTTGTGTGGTTCAGTTCAATAACGCGTCTTGAAATAATTCTACTTAATACAAATTAGAAAAGAAAGATTTTTATCCGGATAACACAACAAGTATCTAATACTATTCTTCTTTGCACCAATAGCACAGTTAGCAAGAGCGACTGGCCGCGAGTGCCGGGAAGTCGCAGGTACGAATCCTGCTCGGTGCCTAAATTTTTAAATTTTTCCTTCATTCTAAAAATTTAAGTATCTAATACAAATTATAACGAACAAACAGAGATGTGCTACTAAAAGGTCTTCACTCAGCAATGCATCAGTTGACACGTAATGTCAACGGCGCTAGTATTTTGTGGCATGTACTACGCGACTCGTGTTAGGGGATATTAATATATATTTATACCACTAGTATTTATTGTTCGTGTAACATACATGCTATTATTGTACTTGCACCCATATAGGTAAAAGTATATAAAAAAATAGCATGTATGTTACAGGAATAATAAATACTAGTAATTCTGTGAGCTGTCGACTTAGCGAGTGCTTTTTTTAGGTTACGTCACCGATAATCGATATGTTTTCTGTGTATATTTGTACAGCTAGTATAATATTAATGAGATCATGTACTATCGCTTTTGGACTCACTACTTCTGTGTTATAGTATGTTATCTACATATTTATTTTATTTGGAGATCCAACAGCTATGATAATACATAATACACTAAACATTCAAGTAAATACAGAGAGCCAATTATAGGAATTCATCTAGCTCTCAATACAACGAATCGTCATATAAAAAAAAAATATATTTATTTAATCTTTATTGCACAAAAGTAAAACTTATCGTACAAAAGGAGGACTTAATGCCATAAGCATTCTCTACCAGTCAACCTTAGGGCAAAGCAGACAAATTGTGGGCGGTGCAACTCCAAATATAAAAACGAATATACTAAGTGTCAATATAGTACGTACATATTAATACCAATACGTACATAAATAACGAATAACATATATATACACATACATACATACATATATACATATATTAAAGGCAAAAAAAAAAAAAAAACGTTTGTTTCCAAAAAAGTTACATGGCAGCTTAACCTAGAACCCGCCAAACTGTATAACAGTTTGTTGGCGGAGACACGCTCTCGTTGCAACTATGCCAAGATTTCTGCTTAAGAACGGACAGGCCGCCAGCATACGCTACCGCTGTCGCTCTTGCCCCGCGCCGCGCCCACAATCGCTCGCACCACGTGCGCCCTATTACGCCTCTCGTCGGCTATGAAATACGAGCACACGCTATAAATAGATCACTTCCCCTTAATGACCCGTTGTTTGAGCGGTTGGGCCTTAAGCTTGGAACAGTTGCGCTTGTAAATATTTTTATCTCGATATAATGCTGGCTCTGCTTCGGAGTCAATCAAGATGTTACAAGCTTTTGGAGTAAAATAAAGCAGGGGTCGGCAAAAAGCGGCTGTTAAAAAGTTTACAGACTCACACAACTTTTGAATTGCGCTACTGCAGTAGTACATTACTGCAACGGATTGCCAGCCGAATGGTTATAGATGGACGAGTGTTAACGAGGCCATCTAGAGATACGAGGCCGATAATTCCTGTTCGCGCCGAGGCTTCTCTCAAAAAATACAAGAAAACATCAATATTTCATTGCATGTTTGAGAAAATAATGTTAATTTATATTTTACTCAATATATTTTGATTTTGATTTATTTCATTTGAAATTGTTCTATGTCGGGTTGGTGCAAGTCATTTTGAAGTATAGTTATATTTTTATTGTATTTCAGCCTAAACGAAGATACATTCTCTTATCGAACTTAAGTATTCCTATTAACCGTTACCGCATACGAAGGCATATACTTATGGCATATATCGTTGTAGACCTTATTGCATTGTATCAAGATTCAAATTTGAATGAATATTTTTTACGTCATGCGGCAAAGGGTAAAAAACTATGATGGATAAATTACTAAATTCACCCTTAAGCAATGTGAAAGATAAACCAATTTCTATACATGGGTCATTCTACTTTTTCATGACCAGTTT
This sequence comes from Epiblema foenella, assembly GCA_963556455.1. Classification (NCBI taxonomy): domain Eukaryota; kingdom Metazoa; phylum Arthropoda; class Insecta; order Lepidoptera; family Tortricidae; genus Epiblema; species Epiblema foenella. The sequence goes on from OY747106.1 coordinate 3,031,763, forward strand.
TCTATTACAAAAAAAAACTATGATACGTACTGAATTAAGTGTTCAAAAATAAGATTTCGAAATAGTACCTGAACATAGTAAAAGTAATTTATAGGTAAAAATACTTAAATATTAACGTATTGCTGTAAAAGGTGGGTAACACAGTGGTAAAGACCATTTTTTTATACAAATGGTGAGACATCCAAGAACCACTGAGTTACTCGACCTATTTTTAGTGATACTGCAATTAACCTTCTTTCTGAATAACAATACAAAAATATGAAGAGAGGTCCAAGTATTCCAAAATCTGCATTAAAAAAAAAGTGTCTGAAAATTATGTACATGAAAAAGTAGAATGGCCCACATTCCAAGTTGACCGAACAAAATAAATATGATTATGAATACAAACATCACGTATTTTGTATTTGACGTTCATCAAAAACCAGAGGGCCTACTCCGAACATCGAAATCTGAACTTCGTATCGTGCCGTCCCTTTCACTCATATGGTATAACACGAGTGGGAAAGGGACGGCACGATACGGAATTCGGATTTCGAAGCTAGAGCGTTAGCGTTCTATTAAGAAGCGTAGGCCCTCAGAATATTAACGTGTGAAGAATGCAAACAAGATTACTGGACGGATTTAGGTTCGCGTCTTTTCTGTGGACATACCAAAAGTTAAGGGCTACAAAGCTTAATTTTGGATTGGACCAGTAACCCGCATAAAAAGTGTCTCCGTTTCTATAAATCCCTGTAATAAAACATAGCTAACATACACATAAGCCGTTAACTATTGACCACAGGACGACTTTTGTTTTTTCGACTAAGTATAACCCGCCTACATTTTTAAACTATTTTTTTGCGGCAATGTAAGCAAACAGGCCACTGTAGCCGAGTGGTTAGCCCCGTGACTGACAATCTGGGGTAGCGGGTTCGATCCCGGCTCGTAACACTGGGTTTAAAAAAAAAATACAAAATTTGATATTTGACAGTGGATTTCCGATAAGAAAAACGTTGTGTAGAAACCGGTCCTATCGCAACTAGGTGTAGTTGTTCCTCTGAGTTGGAAGGCCAGATATATAAATAAGTAAATATTAGAGGACAATCTTACACAAATCGAACTAGCCCCACAGTAAGCTCAAGAAGGCTTGTGTTATGGGTACTAGACGACGATATAATTAATAAATATAAATACTTAAATACATAGAAAACATCCAAGACTCAGAAACAAATATTCATGCTCATCACACAAATATTTGCCCTGACCGGGATTCGAACCCAGGACCGTCAGCCTCACAGGCAGGTGCACTACCCACTCGGATATATGGTAGTTGTTTTCGTAAAACTAGTGCCTACGCCAAATCTTAGGATTCTGTGTCAAAGTGGACCCGAGCTCGTTAATGCACAACCGGGAAAATGCTGGGAGGAGGATTATTAGTGTGTGTGTCGTATTGGAAACTGGTTGCGAAATTTGCCAGGGCATAAATAATTATTTTACATTTTTAAAACCGAGCGCTCGTGGCCCAGCGGCGCCCGCGCACCGCGTGTGGTGTGCTTTGAAAGGCACGTTAGGCACTGGTCCCACCACCGGCCAGTAGCGAGTAATCTCATAGTAATTCTACTCGCTTGAGCGAGAAAACGAGTAGAATTACTATGAGAGTACTCGCTACTCGCCGGCGGTGGGACCAGTGCCTTAAGCCGTTGATTCCAGCTACTGTTTATGATAGCTAGCTATCGTTAAGCCAAGTTAGAGGTCTTCGGGCGGCTAGAGAACTTCTAACAGTCAAGTTCTCTCACTTGTCAAGCCTAATTTTAATAAGGTCTCATTTCCCTTCGGGCTAGAAAGTCAGATGGCAATCGCTTCCATACCAACTAGTGCCAACACCAAATCTTGGGATTCAAGTAGCGGACCCCAGGCATTCCTTTGAAGTTCCCATTTTTCGGATTTTCCTAAAAAAAATCATAAACGGTGGCCCTAAGCAAAAAAATGTTCTTAGACATAAGTAGTTTACATACAATTCTCTACAAGAAAGATTCTATACCCTTTTTCGCTAGAATGAGATTTTTTTTTTATACAACGCCGGTGGCAAACAAGCGTACGGTCCACCTGATGGTAAGCGGCCACCGCAGCCAATAGACGCCCGCAACTCCAAAGGAGTCACGTGCGCGTTGCCGACCCTTTATAAGATTTGAGGATGCACTGTGTCGACAGCAGAAGGGACACATGAGATTTTAAAGACGGAATGTTAAATTAGAAAGTTAATACGAAACCAAAAATTTCGTTCCAAGCATTTCCCCCTATACCGTAAACCGGGGTTACTTTCTAATTCAGGGGTGACTTTTAAAATCTAGTTTTTAATCCGTATTTCTAGTTATTATTTGGTTAACCTGGGTCGGTGTTACCTTTGTATATTTCCTAACTATTTGCTGAACTGAATCAAATTAGAAATACTTAGTGACGATTATATTAGTGTCCTAATAAAATAAATAAATAAATAAATATTTGTGGACAATCTTACACAAATCAACCTGGTCCCAAACTAAGCACAGCTTGTACTATGGGTACTAGGCGACGATATACATACTTATATAGATAAATATTCACTTAAATACATAGAAAACAGCCAACACTCAGGAACAAACATTCGTCAAATTATCCGTCCGTTATGTCGTTATCTATCAAAGTGGCCCCGTTTTTTCCTAAATTCACCCCAGTTTACGGTATCATATTGTTGTCTGGCCTACATGCAATGTCTCATGCACAGCAATGTGGTAGATCTACGGAATTGGATCTATAAAGTTTTCACACGCATCTACAAAACACTGTAAAAAACATAATTGCTTTCGAATAAATATTTACAATAGCGGCACTGTTAAACTTTATCCCCACGTGTATTGGGATTAACGGTGTTAGTAATAAACCATGGGATAATGTAAACACGGAATTAATTCCTGTTGTGTACGGTTGTAAATATCCCATAACAATAAACAATCTCTATCTTGCTGGCCTGTTAGATTATAGACTTATAGCCCCTGATGGTTTGAGAACCTCTTTTATTAATCACGTACTACAACCACGTTTTTTGAGAACTTTAACCTTTTTAACTGTTACAGTGGAGTTAGTGTTTTAAAAACCGCAAGTGTAAGCTAAGCCCATAAGTTTTTTTTTAAATTTATTTAGAACACAAACAGTCACATAGAGTTATCCAAATTGACAGTACGTGAAATGTACTTATACAAAAGAAAACAATAGACCTGGAGGTTAATCATTTCACATAGTGTTAACTACACTATAATATATTGTTGAAATACGAGCACACGCTATAAATAGATCACTTCCCCTTAATGACCCGTTGTTTGAGCGGTTGGGCCTTAAGCTTGGAACAGTTGCGCTTGTAAATATTTTTATCTCGATATAATGCTGGCTCTGCTTCGGAGTCAATCAAGATGTTACAAGCTTTTGGAGTAAAATAAAGCAGGGGTCGGCAAAAAGCGGCTGTTAAAAAGTTTACAGACTCACACAACTTTTGAATTGCGCTACTGCAGTAGTACATTACTGCAACGGATTGCCAGCCGAATGGTTATAGATGGACGAGTGTTAACGAGGCCATCTAGAGATACGAGGCCGATAATTCCTGTTCGCGCCGAGGCTTCTCTCAAAAAATACAAGAAAACATCAATATTTCATTGCATGTTTGAGAAAATAATGTTAATTTATATTTTACTCAATATATTTTGATTTTGATTTATTTCATTTGAAATTGTTCTATGTCGGGTTGGTGCAAGTCATTTTGAAGTATAGTTATATTTTTATTGTATTTCAGCCTAAACGAAGATACATTCTCTTATCGAACTTAAGTATTCCTATTAACCGTTACCGCATACGAAGGCATATACTTATGGCATATATCGTTGTAGACCTTATTGCATTGTATCAAGATTCAAATTTGAATGAATATTTTTTACGTCATGCGGCAAAGGGTAAAAAACTATGATGGATAAATTACTAAATTCACCCTTAAGCAATGTGAAAGATAAACCAATTTCTATACATGGGTCATTCTACTTTTTCATGACCAGTTTTCTATTACAAAAAAAAACTATGATACGTACTGAATTAAGTGTTCAAAAATAAGATTTCGAAATAGTACCTGAACATAGTAAAAGTAATTTATAGGTAAAAATACTTAAATATTAACGTATTGCTGTAAAAGGTGGGTAACACAGTGGTAAAGACCATTTTTTTATACAAATGGTGAGACATCCAAGAACCACTGAGTTACTCGACCTATTTTTAGTGATACTGCAATTAACCTTCTTTCTGAATAACAATACAAAAATATGAAGAGAGGTCCAAGTATTCCAAAATCTGCATTAAAAAAAAAGTGTCTGAAAATTATGTACATGAAAAAGTAGAATGGCCCACATTCCAAGTTGACCGAACAAAATAAATATGATTATGAATACAAACATCACGTATTTTGTATTTGACGTTCATCAAAAACCAGAGGGCCTACTCCGAACATCGAAATCTGAACTTCGTATCGTGCCGTCCCTTTCACTCATATGGTATAACACGAGTGGGAAAGGGACGGCACGATACGGAATTCGGATTTCGAAGCTAGAGCGTTAGCGTTCTATTAAGAAGCGTAGGCCCTCAGAATATTAACGTGTGAAGAATGCAAACAAGATTACTGGACGGATTTAGGTTCGCGTCTTTTCTGTGGACATACCAAAAGTTAAGGGCTACAAAGCTTAATTTTGGATTGGACCAGTAACCCGCATAAAAAGTGTCTCCGTTTCTATAAATCCCTGTAATAAAACATAGCTAACATACACATAAGCCGTTAACTATTGACCACAGGACGACTTTTGTTTTTTCGACTAAGTATAACCCGCCTACATTTTTAAACTATTTTTTTGCGGCAATGTAAGCAAACAGGCCACTGTAGCCGAGTGGTTAGCCCCGTGACTGACAATCTGGGGTAGCGGGTTCGATCCCGGCTCGTAACACTGGGTTTAAAAAAAAAATACAAAATTTGATATTTGACAGTGGATTTCCGATAAGAAAAACGTTGTGTAGAAACCGGTCCTATCGCAACTAGGTGTAGTTGTTCCTCTGAGTTGGAAGGCCAGATATATAAATAAGTAAATATTAGAGGACAATCTTACACAAATCGAACTAGCCCCACAGTAAGCTCAAGAAGGCTTGTGTTATGGGTACTAGACGACGATATAATTAATAAATATAAATACTTAAATACATAGAAAACATCCAAGACTCAGAAACAAATATTCATGCTCATCACACAAATATTTGCCCTGACCGGGATTCGAACCCAGGACCGTCAGCCTCACAGGCAGGTGCACTACCCACTCGGATATATGGTAGTTGTTTTCGTAAAACTAGTGCCTACGCCAAATCTTAGGATTCTGTGTCAAAGTGGACCCGAGCTCGTTAATGCACAACCGGGAAAATGCTGGGAGGAGGATTATTAGTGTGTGTGTCGTATTGGAAACTGGTTGCGAAATTTGCCAGGGCATAAATAATTATTTTACATTTTTAAAACCGAGCGCTCGTGGCCCAGCGGCGCCCGCGCACCGCGTGTGGTGTGCTTTGAAAGGCACGTTAGGCACTGGTCCCACCACCGGCCAGTAGCGAGTAATCTCATAGTAATTCTACTCGCTTGAGCGAGAAAACGAGTAGAATTACTATGAGAGTACTCGCTACTCGCCGGCGGTGGGACCAGTGCCTTAAGCCGTTGATTCCAGCTACTGTTTATGATAGCTAGCTATCGTTAAGCCAAGTTAGAGGTCTTCGGGCGGCTAGAGAACTTCTAACAGTCAAGTTCTCTCACTTGTCAAGCCTAATTTTAATAAGGTCTCATTTCCCTTCGGGCTAGAAAGTCAGATGGCAATCGCTTCCATACCAACTAGTGCCAACACCAAATCTTGGGATTCAAGTAGCGGACCCCAGGCATTCCTTTGAAGTTCCCATTTTTCGGATTTTCCTAAAAAAAATCATAAACGGTGGCCCTAAGCAAAAAAATGTTCTTAGACATAAGTAGTTTACATACAATTCTCTACAAGAAAGATTCTATACCCTTTTTCGCTAGAATGAGATTTTTTTTTTATACAACGCCGGTGGCAAACAAGCGTACGGTCCACCTGATGGTAAGCGGCCACCGCAGCCAATAGACGCCCGCAACTCCAAAGGAGTCACGTGCGCGTTGCCGACCCTTTATAAGATTTGAGGATGCACTGTGTCGACAGCAGAAGGGACACATGAGATTTTAAAGACGGAATGTTAAATTAGAAAGTTAATACGAAACCAAAAATTTCGTTCCAAGCATTTCCCCCTATACCGTAAACCGGGGTTACTTTCTAATTCAGGGGTGACTTTTAAAATCTAGTTTTTAATCCGTATTTCTAGTTATTATTTGGTTAACCTGGGTCGGTGTTACCTTTGTATATTTCCTAACTATTTGCTGAACTGAATCAAATTAGAAATACTTAGTGACGATTATATTAGTGTCCTAATAAAATAAATAAATAAATAAATATTTGTGGACAATCTTACACAAATCAACCTGGTCCCAAACTAAGCACAGCTTGTACTATGGGTACTAGGCGACGATATACATACTTATATAGATAAATATTCACTTAAATACATAGAAAACAGCCAACACTCAGGAACAAACATTCGTCAAATTATCCGTCCGTTATGTCGTTATCTATCAAAGTGGCCCCGTTTTTTCCTAAATTCACCCCAGTTTACGGTATCATATTGTTGTCTGGCCTACATGCAATGTCTCATGCACAGCAATGTGGTAGATCTACGGAATTGGATCTATAAAGTTTTCACACGCATCTACAAAACACTGTAAAAAACATAATTGCTTTCGAATAAATATTTACAATAGCGGCACTGTTAAACTTTATCCCCACGTGTATTGGGATTAACGGTGTTAGTAATAAACCATGGGATAATGTAAACACGGAATTAATTCCTGTTGTGTACGGTTGTAAATATCCCATAACAATAAACAATCTCTATCTTGCTGGCCTGTTAGATTATAGACTTATAGCCCCTGATGGTTTGAGAACCTCTTTTATTAATCACGTACTACAACCACGTTTTTTGAGAACTTTAACCTTTTTAACTGTTACAGTGGAGTTAGTGTTTTAAAAACCGCAAGTGTAAGCTAAGCCCATAAGTTTTTTTTTAAATTTATTTAGAACACAAACAGTCACATAGAGTTATCCAAATTGACAGTACGTGAAATGTACTTATACAAAAGAAAACAATAGACCTGGAGGTTAATCATTTCACATAGTGTTAACTACACTATAATATATTGTTTAAACAACACGTAAATGATCTACAAAAGACACTTTTTGGAATGAATATTTAATGAGATATATAAGTGGGAAATTTAATTATAAGTGGCTTCTCATTCCTTTGTTTTCTAATATTTAAAAAAAACGGTGTTTATATAGTCAATGTAACCCCACTTGATACGATAGGTCAATTTTTTTTAACTAAAGAAAAGTAAAAAACTATTATAATATAATTATAGGAACAAATTAATCTCAGTCGACAATTAGGTATGATATCTAACTTTAACTATAACTACTGTACTAAAACAACTTACGTTTAACTAGTAATTTTAGACTAGATATAGAATTATGAAAAGGATCAATATCACATAAATGCTTGTTATAATAACTGGGTACTCGTCTGAAAAATGTATGCCTAGAATAATTCTTACGAGAAAAGCTAAGCTAAGCTAAGTTATGAGAGAAATAAACATTTTTATAAACGTCTGAACGAACTTTGGTGTTTGTGCGGCTTTATCGAAGTATAATTGTTTTATACTAGCTACGCGTTTGCGGAATTTATTTTGATCGAGTTACAATTTAGTTAATTAAAACAAAATTATAGCGTTATGGCCTCGTTAAGAGGCCTTATAAGTTTTAATAAGTTTTGATTTCAAATTATGAGAAAATATTGAAAATATCAATGAAGTGATTAAAGGATACGATTATTTTATTAAATTTTTAGATAGTAACATAGCCGTTTTTTGTTTTTATTGTGTGTATTAGAATTTAAGCAGAAAACCACAGTTTTTAGCTTGAAAATGGTCGATTTGGAGTGATGTTTGAAACGATATTACTTAATGAAACAATCAAAAAATACATTTAAAAATTACATTCGGTCGCAATAGTCCTGTTATAAATAGTAACACTGAGAAAATGTCAAGATACGTGTAAATTCAATCAGAAAATCGTCTAAATAGATAGCGTTTTTTTAACTGGACTCAACGCTTGTTTACCTTTTATACTTCTACGTTTACCAATAAATACAGCTGGCTGCAGTAGGCTACCACAAAACCATGTGGGTTACTGTAGGGGTACTACTAACTGTAGAGACCTACAACCTACACTACTGTACACTGCTGTACTGTACTGTGTTTTAGGGGACCTGAGAGGGAAGGCAGGTGAAAAGAAATACGTGTCGCACAAATATATCTATTGTATCACACAATCACCGAAATACAATGTCATTCGTTGCTTAAAACACATGATGTGACTCCGACTGGTTGCGTGGTACGGGCATGTCATGAGGAGGGTTGAAAGCCATGTAACAAGAAGAGTATTAGATATGAATGTGGATGGATGCGAGAAACGAGGTAGGCCAAAAAAGGTGGATGGATTGTGTGAGAGATGATATGAATAAGAAGGATGTGAATGAAGAGATGACGAATGACAGAGATGTATGGAAGAATAAGACATGCTGTACCGACCCCAAATAAATGGGAAAAGAGCAAGCGAATGATGATGTGACTCCGAATGAGTGAGATGAAGTTTCTTGGAAACCAACTGTTTTCCCAGGAATATCTCTTTGACAGGCATTCTAGAATAATTTTCATTGGTTGGTTTGAATGAATGAATGAATAAATAAATGAATGAATGGTTTATTCATATTGAATATATAGTTTTACATCAGATCTTAGTACATGTTTTTTCTTCCCATAATATATTCAGCCAGATCAGGCATATGAAAACTTAGGTCAGTGATGTAATCACTCAGTCTATAAATAGGGATAAAATAAATTTGTATACATTATGATTCTAGACTCACATGGCGGACTCATATAACAATCTCTACACTGCTGAAGCTTCTACCATAGCATTCGTATTTACAACGAGCAATAAAATATATCCCGAATCCGGCTATGTATCTCAACTTAATGTGGTATTTTATGAACAGAACGGTATTGTAAGTTATTTGTTTTTTATAAAGCAACTGAGGAAGGGACTTGGGAAACTACGACCCTTTTAAGAAACATAATGTGCAAGTTTATCACGAGTTTCTTGGTAAAATGGACTGCCAAGTTTTTTTTGTGAATTTATTCAAGCTTAATGTCTTGTGAAGGTACAAACAAACATGTACAAATGTGTTCTTGTTCCTACTAACGTGTATTATTTTATTATTATGTTTTACATGAAGTTTTGCGCTATGTGGCTCCTAAAATTTGACTATAAAATCTAGCTGGGATGGTGGTAAGTAAGGTCACCAGAGCTCCCTGCTGGAGTTGATTTCTTTTTATAGAGGGCAAACGAGCAGACGGATCGCCTGATGGTAAGCGATTCCCGTCACACATAGACACCTCTGCAACACAAGAGGAATCGCAAGTGCCTTGCCGCCCTTGCCGGCCTTTGAGATGGGAGTACGCTCTTTTCTTGAAGGTTTGAAGGTCATATCGGCCCGGAAATACCGCAGGCAACAGTTCATTTCATAGTTCGGTTGTTCGAGGCAGGAAAATTCTTGGGAAATGCACAGTTGTGGACTGCCAACCATCTAATTGGTAAGAATGGAAATGCTGACACGTAGAACGATGACGAAAAGATGCGGCAGGAATCAATCCGAACAATTCCTCCCAGCACCCCGTGATACAAGCGATAGAAAATGCAGAGCGAAGCTACATCTTTACGCAATGCCAGTCAAGCCGATCTGAAATACGCTGGCAGCCGAAGATTTGAGTCGCTCTCCGTTGAATGCGATCCAGAGGGAGAAGCTGGTACTGAGGTGTAATTGCCTACAGATGAGAGTAGTATTCGATATATGAGCGAACCTGCACCTTGTACTCCTGTAGGCGGTGGTTGGAGTGAAATACAGCCTCGATCTGTTGAGCACGCCGAGCTTCTGCGAGGCTTCTATGAGAGACGGGGCTGGGTTGTTCTTTGTCAGTCCAATGAAACCTCAAATCAGGAAAGGGTCGGCATTGGTACCCAAATATGATATAGCGAATCAATGTAAGAGCAAAGCTAATGCAGTCTTGAGACTGTTATAGGCTTATAGGGTACTTACGTAAAAGCGATATTAGCCTAAGTGAGCTTAAATTAGTTTTGGGCAAGATTACTTTAAATACGAACAGCATTCAATAAGACTGATACTAGAACGATATTAGCATATTTACTCTTATAATTGGTGCCCAAATCCGGGCTTAGACGATGATATAGAATCAATATAAGAGCAAAAAAATTTAGTCTTGAGACTTTTATAAGCCTGGTTTTTGCTGGTTGGGCAGGGAACTTTATTGCTCTGGAATCGCGGGCGTCCATTGATAACGGTTTCTACTTACCATCAGCGAGGATGTAAACCTGTTTGCCAAAATCGTAGTATTAAGAAAACCATATGTAGGTATGTATTCGATATCATTCTGTCTGCTATCGTAAACTCCTAACAAAATATATTTTTTTGTTGGATAACTTCTGATTATGTAGGAAAATATGTGTTTTTCCGAATGTGAATGCTGTGAATGTTGATGAGGATGTTTTGTGCCTTATTAAGAAAGAAAATAATTTGTTAATGACAAACTACCTTATTCCTTTGAAATAAGATCCATAAATGCATACATATTAATGCCCTCGACTGTATAATAAAATACAAATACTCTCTAATGCCCCTTAAATAAATGAATCAGTTACAAACAGAAACAAAACAGTAATATGTCAGATGAAAGTCTTCGAGAACTTTTGGTAGCGGAAATAAAGAAAATAAATTTTGGAGTAGAGGTGATGTCCTCCCAGACGCTTCCGTCGACGGCGACAAAAGTACAGATATTATTACGAAACAGATACTAAATAATTTTATAAAATAAATCTACCTAACTAACAGGGCTTAAATTAATTTTGTGTAAAGCAGTAACGATGCTAACGTAATTACAAATTAAAGGAAAATTTGAATAATTTAGGCTTCGAACAGGGTTCAAGTTTGCAACATTTTGGGATTCACGGCCTATCGCTCTAGCCACTGAGCTACCGGAGCAACCATGTTTGGCACACAAATTTCTACTCGGAGCTTACATTAAAAAAAAACCTGATATTTGAAATTTGATTCGAGTTACTTTAAAAACCTTTACAAACCGACAGTATTTTGTTTTAAGTTACTATACAACTTGCATCGTCGTCGCTTTTTGGTTTTCGTCTGTGCTCTAAAGAACTTGAGGTCCGCTTTGACACCTCGGTAATCCCAATATTGGACATTGGAACTACATACGATGCAACTCTAAACAATGTAAATCATCTGGTGTTCGTGTATTCCGTAATTTCGTTGGAGTTCGGTGCTCTGGGAATTCCGTATGACGTACGGAATTCCCAGCGAGTATGGGGCGGAAGATCGAGTACTTTGTGAGTAAAGTAGTAATGTTGCTGCGGCTACGAAACATGAGGAAGTGGTGTTGGTCGATATGAAATGAAATGAAATGAAATGAAATCATTTATTCTTCAATTTAGGCATGTTACATGCACTTATGAATGTCAAAAAACTACCACCGGTTCATAAAATAAACCTCTGCCTCGAGAAGAACCGGTGTAAGAAACTCGGCGAGGTGTCATTTTTTCAAAACAATATACTATGTATATAAAATAACAGTAAAAATAGTACAAAATTCAAATGCTACCTATAGTATAAACATACATACATATTTTTTAATACTAAGGACAAAATATTTCTGTGTTAGATTACTTGTGCGGGACGCTTCACTGCCAAACATCCCTCTCCATGATGTAATCGTTTGTCTTATAATATGCTTTTGAAATAAGTGTCTGTTTCACAACAGATTTAAATTTAGAATCCGTAAATTCAGTAATGTGTCTTGGAATTTTATTGTAGAATTTTATACAATTTCCCAAGAACGACTTTTTCGCCTTCACTAGTCTATAAAGAGTTATTTTGAGTTTCCCAATGTTTCTTGTAGTTATTAACTTATCAGTATTCGTTGGGAAATTGTATATATTCTTCCTAACATACATGATTATTTCAAATATGTACTTACAGCGACGGCAGGGTTAGGATATCTATTTCCTTAAAGATTTCTCTCAATGACTCACGCGACCCCAAGTTATAAATTGCTCGTATAGCCCTTTTCTGTAGAGATAAATAGATAGATAGATACCTACTATCACATAAGTAATAAAAGAAACAAAAGGTTGTAAAAAATGGATCTTGTGAGCAAAAACCAAATCCTTAAAATTTTATTACTAGTTTCAAGTCCTAACCACACAGTAAGAACATAACAAGCTTTTGAACAAGGAACCAGGGCCGTCTTTCCCACTGGGCACTAAGGGCACTTGCCCAGGGCTCCGCGATCGATAGGGGCCCACTACTTACTGCCAGATCACCAAACGATAACCAATATTTAGTGACCTGTCAAGGGCATAGGGGTCCCATTACCCTAGTGTGCCCAGGGCTTCCAATTGGTTAATGTCGGCCTTGCAAGGAACTAAAGGCGTCAGTTAATTTATCTAATGTTTCAGGCACGCAACTTTCTCACTTAACTCCACACGTTTTTATGATCACATACAAGTTGTAGGCGTAGCTTCAAAATGCTTGTAATTATTAAAGGCAGCCAACGTAGCAGAAACTGCCAATCTAAACTCGCGTTATTACAAGACATGGTTCACCGCATACATTTGGACGTTATTATGTCTTATATTCCCCCACGCAAGGGTTTCGTTTTTGTAAACTATATCAAAGTCTCAATTCGCTTCGCACTTGGGGTACAAAAGGTATTAGATGAGGTGGGAAGGAAATATTATACTACTTCCAATGGCGCAACGGCACTTTGTGGATCTTGGTTGTGTCGAACATGGATCAAATAAAACCAAGTATCTAGGATACTTAGATACTTCCATTTTTTACTTCAAACATGTATATATAAATTAGCAATGAAGTTGTAGATACATTCAGAAAAAATAATAATTTGTTCATAGAAGTTATTGTTGGGTAGACTGTTAGGGTTGAAGCGTTGATTCGTTTTGTGTGTTGTGGGAGAGATGCAGCAGCAGTAAAAGAGGATAATTTGTAGGAAACAATGTATTGCGACATTTAGGCTTGCACACGAAGTAGATAAGTATGGCGACAAGTGCAGATAATAATCCAGATAGGAAACACTGAATCTTAATACTACGTTTAATCTAGAATATCAGTAGTACCAACTTAATGATTTAGGTATCTATTGTTGGACTCTCCAACCGTTATGGCCATCGCCAAATGTCCTGTTACCAAATTAGTCTTAAAAAAACTTTACAGTTCATAGATAACTTAGAGTTAAAATACTTATAAACCAAGATTAATCGCGAAAAACCAATTTTTGTGACATATGTTGATCTTGAATAACTTGCGGCGCAGACACGAGATTTTATGTGACTCTCTTCGGCTCTGCTGCATCCTCTGCCGAAGACCTCAAACGCCGCAAGCATGCCTCTAAGGAGCGAATATTTATTTGAGGCGTTTGGGGTCGAAACGCCGGGACCATGAGGACCAAGTGTGCGTCGACTATACAAAGATTTGTCGGCGCGCCTAATAGATACCAAAGGGCTGGCCAATATTTTGCACAAAAAATAAGTATTTCCATTCAGCGTGGCAATGTAGCCAGCCTTCTGGGCACCCTACCCGCTGACGGCGACTTGGAGCAAATTATCTTGATATTTTACTGTCTACTGTTGACTTAAGTTTTTATTTTATTGTTTCTTCATATATTGTGACCTTTGAGGTAACTTATAGAATTTAATGTATATGAGTTTCCAACTTATTATCTCTAATTCCGAGGTGAAACCCCTAATATGACTGGATCATTATTCACTATTATAACGAAAGCTAAATGCTGAAAAAACAAACTAACTATCAGACCTTTTTGCAGTGACATTGAAAAAAGTAAACAGAAAAACAAAAACGTGATATAAATCAGACTGCTAAGTATGTTAGCTGTCAACTTTTATTTGTTTTGTGAAGTCGCTGCGTACATATTCTGAGTCAATGCGTCGTTTATGAACTGTGAGCGAATTACTCAGAATGCTGCTCATTTTATAAAACATCCATTTCTTTGTTTACTGCCGTTATACTCGTATATTCAAATCTGTGTATGAAACTACAAACTCTCTATCGTGTTTTATCAAAGGTACAAGAAATGTACTTATTTTAAGTCACTGAACTTAAACTAAAAGACTCTTTTGTTACAATCACAACTCAGCAAGGTTTCTGCGAACTCAAAGCAAATACGATAACTTTATAAAAGCGGCTTTTAGAATTCGATCGGAGAAACAATCAGTTAAATACCTTTAAATTAATATACCTTTATTTCTTCTTATGAGTAATACAGCGTCGTTTGCAACTAATCAAAATTTATTGACCTACTTTTTAACCAAACAATTAAATATTTGTCCCCAGAACTCCTCCTTGGTACACTCCGGACCCACCAAAAAGCGGCTTGCGACGAGGAGATGGTGTCGCTCATATGCCCACGCGGCACTACCATCAGCATCCAAGTGGCGCAGTATGGGGCATCGGCATCGCAGAGTTCCTGTGCCTCAGAGCTGGCGGAGTATCAGCCAGTTGCTGTTGAGGTGGTGGGAGATACTAGTTGTTCATGGCCTAGTACGCTGCAGGTAAATCTTAGATTTTTTAAATATTTTGGACTTAGATATTTTGTTTTTGGAGAGGACAAAAAAAAAAGACAGACGGAGCAAGCCGTCGTCTACCGCTGCATTTTTATATGAAGAGATATGTCCTCGGGAAGTACCAGGCTTGGTAGACGACATAATAACCTTGTTAATCTAGTTTTTAACCATGCTCAATTATTAAGCACAAGCTTTTAAGGGCATGGTTTTAAAAGTCGCACCTGGACAGCTTCTTACTTTATACAAAGCCCCAGTCCAATCTTTCATGGAGTATTGTAGTCACCTTTGTGTGACCCAGCTAAATACTAACTTGCCGCGCTTGGTGGATCCAGTAGACTCATTGGTGACAGTACGGCTGTAGGAACTGGACTGCAGAGCCTAGCCCATAGACGCAAAGTTGCCTGTCTGTGCGTCTTCTACAGTTGTCATTCGGTGAGTGTACATAGGAGCTCCATGAGCTCATAGCGGCTTCCCTCTTCTTCCAACGGGCATCCAGACGTACGGCTGGCTACGACCCTTAGTTGATCCTTTACGAACCAAGCGCTTTTCATCATCTTTTATAATGCGCACTGCTAAGTTTTGGAATTCCCTGCCGGCCTTTGTATTTCCGAGTTCAAAAAACTGGACGTTTTAGAGGTACGAGTGAATAGGCATCTTTTGGATGAGCTCGCTCCCGTAGGCCTCATCTTAGCCTCCTGCCTAGAATAGATGCTGGCCAGGAGCATTCCCGTTCTATATAAAAAAAGAACTCGGCATCAGTAGGTTGTTCATAGTGCTCTAATCTTTTCTTCTTGGTTGGAGAATAATACAAGGTTGGCCTCATGACGATATATATGCAATAGACTACGGGCATTTTCGAAAGGGGCCTTATGGGGCTCTGCTCCATAGTATAGGGTCCTTCGACCGGCTAACTACGGCGTTGCCAATGGTTTTGAGCTAGAACGGCAGTTTGAAGTGAAAGTACATATCGGTGACTAAGAAATGATTAATTTATGACGGTTATTGTATTATTTTTGTTTCGCTTCGCTATTTCATTGCACCATTTTTAGGTATTTGAGCGATGTTGTGTTAGTTCTTCATACTTACGTTTTAAAACAAAATCTTTGAAAAGTTTGAAAGAGCGTTTCATTTGAAAAATGCTGTAATTCATTTTCTAACGAAAAGCAACGATACCAACTGACCAAAACAACGGACGAATGATAGGCAAAGAATTTCGAGCAAAATACTCGTACGTGTTTACGTATTGGCATGAAAATAAGTCGAACACCAAAGTTTCACTGCCCGAGATTAAAGGGGAATCGTTGAGCAGGAATAATTTAGTACGCTAATCAGTCAGCGTATGGAGTGGAGGTAGAAAATACGTACCTAATGCGAATATATTAGTGGAGATCCTACGCTATTGTGACTTCAAATGCGAGCCGAAAGAGATGTCGCGCGTTAAATAAATCGCGTAGTGTGTTAGCGCCCACGTCTGTGTGGTATACTTATCTATTGATTGACGACCGCTTTAATTAGCCTAGTTGGTAGTGACCCTGCCTTCGAAGCTGGAGGTCCCGGGTTCGAATCCCGGTCAGAGCATTTATTTGTGTGATGAACACGAATATTTGTTCCTGAGTCTTGGATGTTTTCTATGTATTTAAGTATATATTTATCTATATAAGTATGTATATCGTCGCCTAGTACCCATAGTACAAGCTTTGCTTAGTTTGGGACCAGGTTTATTTGTGTAAGATTGTCCACAAATATTTATTTTATTTTATTTATTTTATTGTTATTTTACTTAGCAGTTTGTGCGGATAACAGTTTACCAATATCAGAATCTGATTTGAGATGATGAGAGATCTGATAATAATTATAGTTATAGCCTTTGCTCGCAAAAAAAATTTTGCTCGTTAAAAAGTATTCTATTTAATCCAGCCAATTAACTCGTTGTATATCAAGTTTCGTCATAATCCGTTCAGCCGTTTTTGCGTGATTGAGTAACAAAAGTCCAAACATCTAAACTTTCGAATCTATTATATTAACTAGCGACCCCGGCTTCGCACGGGTGCAATGCTGATGCATGTATTATAAATAAAAACCTTCCCCTTGAGTCACTATATCTATTAAAAAAAACCGCATTAAAATCCGTTGCGTAGTTTTTAAGATTTAAGCATACATAGGGATATAGGGACATAGGGACAGAGAAAGCGACTTTGTTTTATACTATGTAGTGATAGTGAAGACACAGCCCTTTGGCAAATACACCAGCATAATGAAATCATTCCCAATTGAATACAATGCCAACATTTGTTACACGCGGCGCGTGTTTGAAGTTTCAGTGTAGTCTAACTCTTTTTCAGTTACAAATTGAAAAAGATTTTGCTCGTGGAGTAACTTTACGATAAAATTGAGATTTTACACAGTTTCAGGTGCTGTGTAATCTGAATAAGTGGAAATAATCGCATGTAAAACAATGGACAGTAATTTTATTGTCTATTTGTAAAATAATTATACAGGGTGTAACAAAAATAGTGAGCTTCGGTATCGTGTGCAGATTAGAAAAAAATAGACGAAATATTAATTTGACGCAAAAAAAAAATCTTTGGGGCAGGTTGTCCAAGTCGCCCAACCCTTCTTACAAAGGCCAAAATTTTTTTGTGTCAAAAAATATTTTTTTCTACTTTTTCCTAATCAGAACACGATACCGAATATGCCCTTAAATGGATCCCCACTATTTTTTTTACATCTTATATAAAGATAGCAAGACATAAATTTACACTAACGTGCGACATATTTACACTTAATAAGAGAACAACGGTTGGAACTCACTAGGACAGTCACTATTTGCGACATTAAACATTACACATTACTAAAGACATTATTCAAGATACCAAGACAAAATATATGATATTATAAAACTCAGAAGTAAATAAACTAAACAACGAACTAAATAAGAAATACAAATTATATGACTGGCTATAACACATTTAGTTGAGGTTCATATATTGCATTATAAGCCATATATAGCGACCATAAAAGGTTTGGTAGCCACTCGTCGGTCACCGGTTCCAAGCAAGTATCCATGAAACATTTTACTGCTGTAGTTTATAGCTGATTGATAGTTAACTCGATCCTCCAAAGTGTGGTTCAATGTTTTGAAGACCACACGTAAGTGTGTTAATTAGCGGTTTAAGGAAGTTACAATGTAAACGAATGTTTTTTTTATATACAACGCCGGTGGCAAGCAAGCGTACGGTCCACCTGATGGTAAGCGGACACCGTAGCCTATAGACGCCCGCAACTCCAAAGGAGTCACGTGCGCGTTGCCGACCCTTTATAAAATTTGAGGATTCACTGTGTTGACAGCAGAAGGGACAAATTCAGGTTCCACGCTCTCAACACAGTGCATCCTCCGGAGCTCTGGCAACCTTGAACACCTCCAGGAACACAACATTACATACATGTATAGTAGATAATGTTATTATCTCTCTGGTCTTCTGTAAGAAATAAATAAAAAAAAAGTTTCCGTACCCGTAATAATGTGTCACCTACTATAGGTTTTGTATTAGGTTGACACATTCTGGATAACAGCGTCCAAATGGGACCCTATTACTAGTTCCGCTGTACGTCCGCCTGACACTAGACTGTACCTCATGATCCGTGATAGTTAGACAGTTGAAATTTTTACAAATGTTGTATTACTGTTGCCGCTATAACAATAAATACTAAAAAACAGAACATAATAAATATTTAAGGCGGATTCCATACTACAAACGTGATTTTGTTGCAGTTACAAACTTGTGACTGAAATTGAGACTTCTCTGAAGGAAATTTCAGAATGGGGTCGACTTAATTTAGTCCGTTTTAACCCTACAAACACACAAGTTTGCGCGTTCACCGTTAAAAAGTCTACGTTTGTTGCGTCACCTCTTTTTGAGAGCACTCCCCTAACCGCCACAGCTAGCATCGGAATCCTTGGTGTCGACATCTCGAGTGAAGTCCAGTTCCGTGGCCATTTAGAGGGTAAGGCTAAATTAGCCTCGAAGAGGCTCGGCGTGCTCAACAGATCGAGGCAGTATTTCACTCCGGCCCACCGCCAACAGCTGTACAAGGCGCAGGTTCGCCCACATATGGAATACTGCTCTCATCTGTGGGCAGGGGCACCCCAGTACCAGCTTCTCACTCTGGATCGCATTCAACGGAGAGCAATTCGAATCGTCGGCTGCCAGCGTATTTCTGATCGGCTCGACTCCTTGGCATTGCGACGAGATGTAGCCTCACTCTGCATTTTCTATTGCTTGTATCACGGGGAGTGCTCGGAGGAATTGTTTAGAATGATCCCTGCCGCACCTTTTCGTCATCGTCCTACGCGTCAGCATTTCCATCCTCACCATTTAGATTCAGATTCAGATTCAGATTCATTTATTCACAATATAAGATTACAATATAAATTACAATGTCAATTTACAGGAATCTCTATTGTGATCGTCAATAACATTAAATAAAACAAAATAAATTAAAAATCAATGAATAAAATAGCAGTTAAATAATACAATGAGTATGATAAAATTCACCTGAGAGGATCGTCATGAATATTAATATTTTTGGTAGTCTAAATACGGATAACAAGGAAATTAAATATCAATATTTCGTAATTTCGTAATTTAGATGGTTGGCAGTCCAAAACTGTGCGTTTCTCAAGAAATTTCCTGCCTCGAACAATCAAAGTATGGAATGAACTGCCGCCTGCGGTATTTCCGGACCGATATGATGATGATACCTTCAAACCTTCAAGAAAACAGCGTATTCCCGTCTGAAAGGCCGGCAACGCACTTGCGACTCCTCTGGTGTTGCAGGTGTTTATGGGCGACGGTAATTGCTTACCATCAGGCGATCCGTCTGCTCGTTTGCCCCCTATAACATAAAAAAAAATTACAGATAATGGGACGGAATCCTTCGTGCGCGAGTCCGACTTACCATTTTGCTACGGAACCCTAAAGACGAATCCTATTTCATTGTAAAAACTCACTCGCTCCGCCGCTGATTTATTGCACGAGCTGAACTTAAAACGTAAATACCTAACATGTCTTCAGAACTTGTAATTCAAGGAATGCTTTCTTGTTTTGTCCCATTTTTTTAATTTCTCTTCTGTTTCTGTAACTATTCTTGTACGAGATGTGAGACATTATTGAATGAATGTGCTTCAATATGGACATCGTTGCTTTGTTTTTATCGTGTATCCTTTTCTCTTGAACAAGCTTAGGACGCGTTCACGCACGCGTAAAGGGGCCATTCTACGTTTCCATGTAAATAATTTTCAGACACTTTTTTTTAAATGCAGATTTTGGAATGCTTGGCCCTCACTTCATATTTTTGTATTGTTATTTAGAAAGAGGTTTAATTGCAGTATCACTTCCGATAGTTTCGGTAATTAACTAACCACAGCTAATATCCATAAACCGAGTAACTCAGTGGTCCTTGGATGTCTCACCATTTGTATGACAAAGCAGTTTTTACTACTGTGTTACCCACCTTTTACAGCAATAAGTTAATGTTTAAATATTTTTACCTATAAATTCCTTTTATTAGGTTCAAGGGTTTGAGTCGAGATTAAAACCATACACCTATACTCAACAGTCCTTTGAAGCTGTGAAAAAATCAAAATTCTAAGTAAACATAAAAAAGATACGGCTGTTAATGCCGCAATAAACGTATATTCCGACACTCAAGGGAATCAAAATTTATAGGGTACTTTCCGTTGACCTAAAATTATGAAATTTAGCAAAAAATATGGTCTTATACTACAAATATAGTGAGAGATCTGAAACTACACATTATTGTTAATTAAAACATAAAGAATCTTTGTTTGAAATTCGTAATCAATACCTGTGCTGTAGCCACACATACCAGGAAGTGAAGACGAAGGCCCAAGATAGATTGAAATGGATAATGCTGAAACGACAGAGGACCAGGCCCTCTTAATATTGATGATGATGATGAATCAATACTTACAAATTTGTACGAAAACCTCGGTGGGCGAGCCCGACTCTCACTTGCCCGGTTTTATTTATTTTTTAATGTCTGTTCTCGGAATTCCGTCATTTAAGAACCGATTTGTAAAAGTTTTTCTTTGTTTGAATGCATATGCTTCAGGGTTGGTCCCGTTATTACCCAAATCCGATTCTGATGAAGGGATCGATGAGGAATTGAGGATACTCCTAAAAATTCAAAGGACAAATATATGTGGTTTTAGTATTTCCAGTAAAAAATCGAGCATTTGTATTCAGAAAGTAGGATTTGATGAAGAAGACCACGGATGGTCATCATCTCCTAGTGTTTTATGATTAGCGCTAAGATATTTCAATGAATACACTGAATAAATAAAATAAAAATAAATAAATATTAGAGGACAATCTTACACAAATCGAGTTAGCCCCACAGTAAGCTCAAGAAGGCTTGTGTTATGGGTACTAGACGACGATATATTTAATAGATATAAATACATAGAAAACATCCAAGACTCAGAAACAAATATTCATGCTCATCACACAAATATTTGCCCTGACCGGGATTCGAACCCAGGATCGTCAGCTTCACAGGCAGGTGCACTACCTACTAGGCTAAACCGGTCGTCAAAGCGTCTGAAGCGACTATGATGAAGCCAATTTAAATGGTCCTGATTTAATGTTACCATCAATCTGATATGGTAATTGAAGCCGGTAGGCAGGCAACGGAACTTATTAATAAAGTTGTGTAGCTTAGCCGTGTTTGAGCTTATTGAAATTACCAAGAGATGCACTCTGATAATTACTCACTAGAAAGTGTAACCCAAAAAAATGCCGTTTTCGGTGTTCTCTGCTCTCGGAGTGGCTTTGCGAAGTACTGAGTGGCTAGCTAACTTCCACATCCGAACCTCGTATCGTGCCGTCCCTTTCACTCATATAGTGAATAACACGAGAGCGAAAAGGACGGTACTATTCGAAGTTGAGATTTCGAAGTTCGGAGTATAGGAGCTGAATTGAAGTCGTGTTTTTGTTTTCAAGTAAAATACATTTATTTTGTACTAGTTCTCTATATATTTATGTTTAAGAGGCCTTATAAGTTTTAAAATATTTTGATTTCAAATTATGACAAAAGACATAACACCAATAGAGTTATTAAAGGATACGATGATTTTATTAAAGTTTTAGATAGTAACATAACCATTTTTTGATTTTATTGTGTGTAGTAGAATTTAAGCGGATAAAACAAGTTTTTAGCTTGGAAATGGTCGATTTGGAGTCATTTTTGAAACGATATTTCTTAATGAAAAATCCGAAAAAATACATTTAAAGTTTATGACATAAGGTCGCAATAGTCCTGTTCTAGACAGTAACATTGAGAAAATGTCAAGATACGTGTCAATTCAAACAGAAAATGGCGTAAATAGATGAGCGTTTTTTAACTGATAAGGACCCTTAACACCTTCTGTAGCCGAGTAATAAGGTCGCGGGTTTGAAACTTTGAACTCTGGCACTTACCATTAAGTTTTGAAAAAACTTATGTAATATTTTAAAATCTACGAAGAAAAAAACGTAACGGAAATATTCTGAAGATGTTACATTCTTATTTACACTATGTTGTCACAGAAATAGATTTCTAAGTATACTAAATAAATAAAATTTGAATTTAATTCTACATGTAGGCCGCAATCACTTTTACATGTCAAAATCTACTAGCATTTGAAAAAATAGACGAAATCGAGGAGGAACGCCGAAACACACGCAGCAGTAAGTATTATAATTTCCTCACAAAAATATGTGTATTAATGACTAGTAGGTTCAGTGTTGCCAGGGCCCTTGGGACGTAAATTACGTTTCGCTTCTTGAAAAGTTACAAAAGTAATTTGATATAAAAATAATTAATTATCAAAACATTCAATGTCAAGAAACGAAGTCGCAACATATAGCTAGAAGTTAGAATTCGACTAGTTCGGCGACAGAATTACGCCGGGCTGATAGGCGATATCTCAATATCAGGTGCCTACATAGTTGCAACAGACGGACATACAGAGTCGTACCATATGGTTTTTTTAACACCTTTTCTCTACGGAAGCCTATAAATTGTCTTTCTTGGTCCTTTATTTTTAAATAGTTTCCTTATATTCAAAAGGTACGAAAATCTCCTTTACAACAACAAATGTATCTATCTGGTAACACTGAGACATCATCCTGTTGTGGATTCGTTTTTATTATCAGTGACTTAGAGACCATATACATCTCTAAAAATATTAAATTAATCTTAATTTTGACACTCAGAGACCATGTACATTTCTGAGATATTATATTAATTTCATTATGTACTCCTTGTTTAATCTTGAGACCTTATACATCTCTAACTTTACTGATGTTGTAATATTTGTAATAGATAACTTTGCAAGTTTATCTTCACTGTATGACATTATTTTTGTTATAATTGTAAACTCGAAATTATTACTCTTGAACCGTAAATTAATATTTTGACATGTAAAAGTGCCCTTGTGGTTTATTTGCAGAATATTATATTTGTTTTATTATGTGTTTATATTATAAATTGTGGTAAATTAAATTTTTTTAAAGGCCTTTGCAGAATAAATGTTTGATTTTGATTGACTGAGTAGGTTAGACTATAAAAGCTGCCCTAATACCGGATGGCGTACAAAATTCATCGCTCCATTAATTTGCAAGACACGTGATACATTCAATTATCGCGAAGATAATACAACGTACTACAAATTAGCAGGCAACGCGGTAGGTTAGGCCGCGATTTAGTATTCGACGTCTTGACATCGGGTTAGGGTTGATCAGGATCATCATGGGGTCTGCGGGGTAATTAGGTAACCATTTCAAACGAACGTAGGTTTATCTAATAATGTCTTTCAAAGTTCAATCAATATATATGATCATCATGAGGTCTGCGGAGTAATTACGTAACCATTTCAAACGAACGTAGGTTATCTAATGTCTTTCAAAGTACAATCAATATATATGAAGACAACTGGTAACTAGTTGAACAATGTAGCCGGTACGGTACGGTAATAGGTACTATTTTAATTTTTGTAGTCGGTGCCATTTCGTCAACTTTAGACACTTTCTTTGGATGGCACAGGCTTCAAAAATTACAATAAGTACGTCTACATTGTTCAATAAGAAGCGTAAAGTCTCATGTTAGAATTAAGGTAATTATTTTTTACTTTTTAGTGTTTTTGGAATCGGTTTAATTTTTTATTAATTCTCAATATTAAAGATCTGATTTCGTTTAAAACGTCCGTCTATTTCAATTTTTTTTTGTAAAGCAACAAAATATGTAAAAATAAATAAATATTAGAGGACAATCTTACACAAATCGAACTAGCCCCACAGTAAGCTCAAGAAGGCTTGTGTTATGGGTACTAGACGACGATATATTTAATAGATATAAATACTTAAATACATAGAAAATATCCAAGACTCAGAAACAAATATTCATGCTCATCACACAAATATTTGCCCTGACCGGGATTCGAACCCAGGACCGTCAGCTTCACAGGCAGGCGCACTACCCACTAGGCTAAACCGGTCGTCAAATGTACTTTATTAAGTTAACTATAGATGCCACTGGTGACCGAAGAGCAGTGGCGACTTAAGTGGATGACAAATGACGGTAAAATCTGCTATGGGAAGCGGAGAGCGAGAGAAGTTGCGTTCGTTACTCTCGTACGTCTTGCTTGTGAAAGAGGGAGGGGGGTGAGTATTCATCGCTTCCGCCCTCTTTCCATTCACCTTATAAGACACTCGGGAATTAGGAAGATCTGCCTGGGCTATATATGTTGGTGTTCTATTCTAAGTATGGGGGGAGGGGGGTACTCAGAACCGCCCCGGGTGCAAATCTACCCTACTCCGCTACTGCCGAAGAGCTGGCAGCTTTCTCGCAAAAGATAATCCCAACTATTCAGACAGGTAATGTTGCCGACATCTTTGGCACTAAGCCGCTAAGACGTTTTGGGCTTATTTGTGGCTTGATTAGGCTATTATTTGTGAAATTATGTGATAATCCACATCGAAAGGGACCTTATGGCGGCAGGCGCTTACGTTACACCTATTCACTATTGTATTGGAACAGCGGCAATAAAGGCGTAAGTGCCGGCCGACATGAGGTCCCTTTCGATGTGGATTATCACATATATAAATAACAATTAAAAAGTAGAAACCCAAAAGGGCAACTTAATACCTACTATAAAAACGGTAGTGTAGCCGGGCGCATGATCGGTTACGGTTGACCTGAATTTTGCATCCTCAAGGTCATACAACGAGAAATATCGTGTTGTTTGAAACGCTATTCTGCCCAGTCGAGGAAACAATAAGGATTGATTTTCAGATATATGATTCTTGACTATATGACTGCGTTTCCGACAATAGCCGAAACATGATTGCTTAAAATTTTCTTGATAGAAAAAAAAAATCCGACCGGATCTATATTTTCCTTTTTTTACTCAGGCTACTAAAACAACGGATTATCAAACGACACAATTAAGTTAAAATGATGGTATTTTAACTCAACTAAACTCTGTCAAGAGGAAATTTAATAAAGCTGCACATAGTCAGATATTTATCGAGATTTGTCTAAAAAAGCTATTCCCGAAGAGCGTTTCATTCCGTTTTGTCGTGCGCAAAAGAAATAAGGGTGTCTCTTTCACGTATCGAGGCATCCCCTGAATATAGAGGGGAGTTGAAGAATCTCACTCTAATGTAATCTAAAGGTTCTGAATTCAGGAAGACGTAATAACTCCTTAAAGCGGTTTCAAACCAGGGATCGTTACCGGTATTCTTACTACCGGTTTTATTTGTTGCGTTTTAGTAGTAATGTTAATTGACATCTTACCTTTCAAGTGCAGTGAATAGCAGTATTGAATACAGGTATTTAATATCGTAAATAGTCTACACATAGAGGTATAGATAAAAGCGGAATGACAACAATACCTCTAATTATAATATAGGTACGCTTTTATTAGCGGTAATAGTTTGTCAATTTCTATACAGGTATTAATTAAAACCAGTTTTACAATCCCTGCTTCAAACGCAACCCAAAGGCAGCTTAGTTGTCAATTGAAAAAAAAACAGTCAGGTTTCTTCATTAGACTCGATAATTTGTGATAATCCATATTGAAAGGGACCTTATGGCGGCCGGCACTTACGCCTTTATTTCCGCTGTTCCAATACAATAGTGAATAGGTGTAACGTAAGCGCCTGCCGCCATAGGGTCCCTTTCGATGTGGATTATCACATTTGGTTAGTAAAAGCCTTAGATAATAATAAAATTATGTGGCAATGTAAATCTTACTGTCTTGTAAATAGCAAATAATTTAACGTTCTGTTCACACATGGTTATAGTTTTAATCCAACTAAAACGTGAAGTATTTTCCTGTGCAATTGCTAGCGTTGTTTTTAATTTGGCTCGGCGTCTACATAGTAATGTTTTACCGCCATATTTTAATGAGCTCGCTGCCAACGGGAAAGTTTTCATAGCTCCAGTCTGATGAAAATGTGAGGCTAGTGGGTTATGCAGGAATAATAATTATTACCAAAGGTTTTATACAAATATCGTGTGTAACTTACGAAGTATGTTGTTATGATTGATTTTGTTAGATTGATTTTATTTTTCACAATACACAATGTCACTTAAAATTACACATAGTCAATTTTGAGGAATTTATATTCTGAGCGTCAGTTTTGAAACATGTACAAATTAGGTAGATACATTAAAATTACAATAAAAAAGAAATATTTATCAATACATGTCAATGAAATACAAAATTAAGATTTGTCTCTAATTTTAAACGGGTCGACAATAATCTAAAAAATACTTGTCAATAAAAAATAGAATACATGAAATCTAACTAGTTATGTCATAATACTCATTTATAGAATATGTTCCTTGTATTTTTGAGTCATTCTACTTTTTCACGACCAGTTTTCTATTACAAAAAAAAATCTATGATATATGTATTAAATTAGTGTACTTTCAAAAATAGGATTTCGAAATAGTGCCTGAACCTATTAAAAGGAATGTATAGTTAAAAATACTTCAATATTAACATATTGCTGTAAAATGTGGGTAAATGTTGTGGTAGGGTCGGCAACGCGTACGTGACTCCTTTAAAGTTGCGGGCGTCTATAGGCTGCGGTGGCCGCTTACCATGAGATGGACCGTAAGCTTGTTTGCCACCGGCGTTGTATAAAAGAAAACACAGTGGTAAAACCATTTTTTTCATACAAATGGTGAGACATTCAAGAACCACTGAGTTACTCGATTTATGGATATTAGCCGTGGTTCGTTAATAGCCAAAATTAAGCTCAAACTCAATCTCAAAATATTCTTTATTCATATAGGCCTAGCAACAAGCACTTTTGAATCGTCAGTTATATATATTACATAAATTGAATCTCATTCTCTCGAATTGATTCAGAGCAATTTATTGATGCATGTGAAATTTAAAAAAAGACATGAATTACTGTAATGTATGTCAAAAGACAGTATAATAAATTCACAAAAAAAACGTCAATATGTAAAATAAAAAGAGTCAAGAGGAAAATTTAACGTCAACATCTAATGTCATAGTTATGAAAATACACATTAAGATGAGATTACTGGAAGTGACACTGCAATTCAACCTCTTTCTAAATAACAATACAAAAATATGAAGTGAGGGCCATGTATTCCAAAATCAGCATTTAAAAAAAAGTATCTGATAATTATGTACATGGAAAAGTAGAATGGCCCTTTTAATTAAAGTATGTAGTATGAAAGAAATCATGACATTACAGCAGGGATCGGATACTGGTATTTTCTCCATAGAAAAATACCGGTATTATTACGGTCACCGGTTCATTATTTCGTTTTTAATGGGACAATCTAATAATACGACGTTGTTACCTAAATACATGATTCAGCCCAACGTAAAGAGCAAAAAATAGTCCAAAATATTGGGCTAATTCAGGGTTTATTAAAAATACCGGTATCGGTCCCTACACATTACAGGCCCTTTCCAGGACTTGTGGTCAAGAATCTTCTTATAATATATTTTCTCTGATTATAATATATTTTCTCTGTCAAATTAGATTGTGATTTTTTTTATCAACCGATTTAATGTTTACATAAAAGAATACATAAGGTTACATAAATTAAAATAATAACTAATCAATAAAATTATTAGTCAAGTTTCTTCGACAGAATCAACAATTTGGTGAGTAGGCGTCGGGTGACCAAGAAGGCTGATGTGTACCAGCGGATCAGCATTAAATCAAAATCAAAACATTTATTCTGCAAATAGGCCTCAAGGGCACTTTTACAAGTCACAATCTATCTATATCAATTGAAAATAATACAATAATCAAAATATCATTAATTAAATGTAGTGCTACATGTCAAATATAAGACTAAGAAACTAATAACAATCCAGATTTGTTAGGACTGTATAAGCGTCAAGATAAAAAGTAATAAGGTACACTAATCATAATATAATATTGTGAGATATATCTAAGCGTCAACATGAAAATAATAAAATCAAATAAATAAATATCCTCAGAGATGTATAAGGTCTCTGAGCGTCAGTCTAAAAATAAAATCAAATGAGAACAGAGCGAAGTCTCTCATCATGTCAATTCCACTGAACACTAGTACGAAGTTACTAGTCCTTGGAAACATGAACATTGAACAGACCCGACCCCATAAACAGCACCCGTTCACGAGTATGACATGTATCTCAGCCATCGCCTCCCTCGACCATAATATATGTTAGGGAAGGTTGCGAGCCGATCAACGACGCCAGCGTAAGCAACTAACACAGTCATGTTGAATAAACTTTGAGTAAATGTCTATTCAGCTGTTATTCAAGCAATTTGGGCACATTTTTAAATTCTTTAGCCTGTGTAACAGCGATGTAAAGTCTGGGTAATAGCTTAGTAATACATGTGGTATGATACCCAGCTTAAATCAACTTTTACTAAGCTTAAAGAGGTATTAAAGATCTAAAGAGAACATTATTCATAATTTGGCTATATTAATAGCTTTTACTCACACAAATTAAAAGTAACTAACTTAAAACTACCCGCAATTCTTGTGCGAGTAGTTTTGACGACCGGTTTAGCCTAGTGGGTAGTGCACCTGCCTGTGAAGCTGACGGTCCTGGGTTCGAATCCCGGTCAGGGCAAATATTTGTGTGATGAGCATGAATATTTGTTTCTGAGTCTTGGATGTTTTCTATGTAAGTATTTAAGTATTTACATCTGTTAAATATATCGTCGTCTAGTACCCATAACACAAGCCTTCTTGTGAGCTTACTGTGGGGCTAGTTCGATTTTTGTAAGATTGTCCTCTAATATTTATTTATATATATTTTGTGTGAGTAGTTTTAACAATGGAATTTGATATAGAAAATAGCTCGTAATTCTTCTAGTGTCGCAAGCGTAAATAGGCTATGGTGTTTGCTTACCACCTTACAGGCTATAAGGTAGTTTGCCACAGTGGAGGTCAAAAATTTCGGGTGACCCAAAATTAAATAACCGCAATCATCATCATCATCATCAGCTTGTGTCAGTCCACTGCTGGACATAGGCCTCTCCCATGGCACGCCACTGAGCTCGGTCTTCAGCTCTTCTCCTCCAATCCCTGCCCACTGCCTTACAAATATCATCGCCCCACCTAGTTACAGGGCGTCCTACACTACGTTTGCCGACACGCGGTCTCCACTCAAGAACTAGTCTGCCCCAACGGCCATCGGTTCTGCGACATATGTGACCTGCCCACTGCCACTTCAGCTTACTAATTCGCTGAGCTATGTCGGTAACCTTTGTTCTCTGACGAATAACTTCATTCCGGATACGATCCCTAAGAGAGACTCCAAGCATAGCTCGCTCCATAGCTCGCTGAGCGACCTTAAATTGGTGGACAAGACGTACAGTGAGTGGCCACGTTTCGGCTCCGTATGTCATTACAGGCAGGACCGCAGCAGGAATAACCGCAATAGGTTTTTCTAAATATTTTACACTAGTTTTATTTACATGATACTCGTATATTATTCTTCGTAATACCCAAAAATATTAGCAATTCCCGGTATCCTAACATAAAAATATCAATCTCCAAAACTGACGATTTTTGTGACATCCCGCTCCGCTAACAATGTTTTTTTCATTTTTTACCGATTTAAACCTGGAAACGTTAATTTTTTTAACTGTTAATTTTGCAGATTAGATGTGTAATTAAATAAAGATTATGACAGAATTTAAACACTACAAGTTTGAAATCTCGCGTATTGATACTGTGAGTGTGGTGTGTCGTGACCGTAATCGAGTTTCAAGTGACAAGGCGGACGGTGGTAGTGACGGTGACACTGTGCGAAAAAAGCGAACCAGGAAGAGGGTAGATCGCTATGGTGTGTGGGTAGACCACAACTAAAACTCTCAGCACGTCAGTTAATCCTTTATAATGGCGCTTACAACAGTGCTAAATATCGGGCACTCAAATATACAAATATACATGGTAAATTTCCCGTTTCAAATCGTAATTCTAATACTACAAATTTGGACTATTTTAGGAGATTGACGGTATTTTATCGACCCGTACTCTTTGTCCGCGAGTGTATAAAAAAGAAACAAAGAGAAAATAATTTATTGGTAACAAAGACACAAGTAATCTAAAAACAAATGCAGGTACATAAACAAACAAGAGACAAATATTTTATACAAAATAATACAATAAAAAAAAAGTCACGAAGGTCCCCCTCAGCATAATGCTGGCTCTGGAGCCAGCGCTGGTCTTCTGGCGAGACCATTTGTGGGCCACGTTACGTACACTCCGACACGGCCTTAAACTAAAACTGCGGGGTAATCACGTAACTTTTTTACTACCGTTAGGTACATTTTAATGTCAAATTTTAATTGTCAGCTCATACATATATATTTCAAAATTGACATTAAAATCTATCTACCGTTAGTACATAAAGTTACGTGATTCGCCTGCTGAACGCAGTCGTTGCGCTTATTTCAAACAAGCAGCGCCATCTGGCTGCGAACAGGCTTACTATACGCGAGGCCGTACGGAAAATATGGCGACAAAGTTACACAAAGAAAAACAGAGATTAAAAGATAAAGAAACAGTATATAATCTACAAGCATTTGGTTAATAATTGGCGGCTCGGCGCTCGAAGTTGTTGACGAGTACGTATACCTGGGACAAACAGTCCAGTTAGGTAGGTCCAACTTCGAGAAAGAGATCACTCGTCGAATCCGACTCGGCTGGGCAGCGTTCGGGAAGCTTCGCAGTGTATTCTCGTCCAGTTTACCGCAGTGCCTCAAGTCAAAAGTCTTCGACCAGTGTGTGTTGCCAGTGATGACATATGGATCCGAGACATGGGCGCTAACGATGGGCCTCATAAGAAAGCTCAAGGTCACCCAAAGAGCAATGGAAAGAGCTATGCTCGGGGTTTCTCTGCGTGATAGAATTAGGAATGAAGTTATCCGTAGTAGAACTGGGGTCACCGATATAGCCTTCAAAATTGCGAGACTTAAGTGGCAGTGGGCAGGGCACATTGCTCGCAGAACTGACGGTCGATGGGGTCAGAAACTGCTTGAGTGGCGTCCACGCACCGGAAGACGAGCTGTCGGTAGGCCTCCGACAAGGTGGAGTGATGACCTGGTGAAGGTCGCGGGAATCCGGTGGAAACGAACGGCACAGGACCGGTCTAAATGGCGAGCCTTGGGGGAGGCCTATGTTCAGCAGTGGACGTCTTTCGGCTGAAATGATGATGATGATGATGATGATGATGATGAAGCATTTGGTTAATTAAATGCCACCATATTGCTGTCTTAAATTCCATTTGTATTTTATTTATATTTTCTGTGTGTCCAATTATGTTATGACGATCCTTATTCGGTGAATATGTTTAAATCCTATTCCATTATTATTATTTATATCATAATTGACGATCATGATGTGAATTCGTATACTTTTGACATGAATGCAAATTTATATTGTAATTTACATCTATGAAATAAATGAATCTGAATCTTAATCTGTTAAAACCGTGTTTTTTTCTTTTCTTTACCGAAACTTTAAAAAAAAACTTTATTTCCTTAAGTCACGGACATACTGACCGATGTGTTCAGTATTCTTTGTTGCAGACAGTGGTGGAGGCGTGCCAGAAGAAGCGCCAGTGCAAGTTCCACACGAGCCCGAAGGCGTTCGGCGTGGACCCCTGCCCCGGGTCCAGGAGATTCGTCGAGGTTGCCTACAAGTGCCGTCCATGTGAGTTTATTATTTTGTACATCGGTACATCAATAATTATCCTCTTTAATTAAAAAACCATATGTAAAGGGGTGAATCAACTTTTTAGTGCCACTCGTTGCCGTGGTTACCTCTAGTTGTCCAGGGGACAAAATACAAATACAATCATGATTTTATGCTATTTAAGTTTATCAAACATTATGTATTTGTGGTGCTTATAAGCTATTTCCATAATGGTCCATCTACTAAGCATGTTAGTAGAACTTAATACAATATTTTTCTCAAACTGCGCCACTAGTGTCCCCTGGACAACGGGTCAAGATAACAACACAAAAAAGTTGATCCACCCAAAGACCAGCTTTTCAATATAGTGCTTTCGTCAAACAACGTGAGATTAGTACACACACGTAGACTAGTATGCCATTTAGCCAATTTCAGTGTTTAGCAGTAACACAATAGTTTACTGCGACATAAATGCATATAAGTAACTTATGTCAGCGAACCTTAAGTGTATAGTGTGTGTAGTGTGTGTTTTGACGACCGCTTTAGCCTAGTTGGTAGTAACCTTGCCTTCGAAGCTGGAGGTGCCGGGTTCGAATCCCGGTCAGGGCATGTATTTGTGTGATGAACACGAATATTTGTTCCTGAGTCATGGATGTTTTCTATGTATTTAAGTATCTATTTATCTATATAAGTATGTATATCGTCACTTAGTACCCATAGTACAAGCTTTGCTTAGTTTGGGACTAGGTTGATTTGTGTAAGATTGTCCAAATATTTATTATTATTATTATATGTAAAGACAGCTTTTCAATATAGTGTTTTCGTCAAACAACGTGAGATTAGTATACACACGTAGACGTGTATTATGCCATTTAGCCACTTTCAGTGTTTAGCAGTAACACAATAGTTTACTGCGACATAAACGCGTATAGCTTGTGTCAGCGTACCTTAAGTGTATATAAGGCTATATAAACGCCTGGCTCTCATTGCAACCACAAACCTTACTTCTCACCACCGTATACATTAAAATAAATAAATATTAGAGGACAATCTTACACAAATCGAACTAGCCCTACAGTAAGCTCAAAAAGGCTTGTGTTATGGGTACTAGACGACGATATATTTAATAGATATACTTAAATACATAGAAAACATCCAAGACTCAGAAACAAATATTCATGCTCATCACACAAATATTTGCCCTGACCGGGATTCGAACCCAGGACCGTCAGCTTCACAGGCAGGTGCACTACCCACTAGGCTAAACCGGTCGACATAAACGCATATAGCTTGTGTCAGTGAACCTTAAGTGTATATAAAGCTATATAAACGCCTGGCTCTCATTGCAACCACAAACCCTACCTCTCACCACCGTATTAATATACATTGCCAAAAAAGATTGATGGCATACCTATAATCATCATACACGTTAATAGACTCTTGTCGGTGTAGGCCTCCCCATCCATTTCCACCTGAGCTTCTCCCCATCTGACTCTATCTCGGGCCGCCTCCTTGAACGACACGACTGCTACTTTTTTTCTCTTATTTGTATCATATAGCTTATCCTCCGTCTTCCTCTTTCTCGCTTCGAAGAAATCGTAGAAAGAGTGCTTTCAGCTTGAGAGTCCTTATCAGTTGAAAACCGCTCATCATCTAGGCCATTTTCTTTTTGAATTGCCAAGTACCTTGTCATTTTCTTTATGTTACTATCTAGAACAGGACTATTGCGACCTTATGACATAAACTTTTAATGTATTTTTTGGATTTTTCATTAAGAGATATCCTTTCAAACATCACTCCAAAAAAAAAAGTATGTTATCCTTTAATCAATTTAGTGGTATTATCAATACTTTTAGCTCACCTTTATACATATATGTCAACTGTTCTTGTAATTTATGTTATGTTTTACTCATGTACAATAAAGAATTTTACATACATACATACTTTTGTCATAATTTAAAATCAAAACATTTTAAAACTTATAAGGCCTCTTAACAAAGTCAAAAGAACGGCGCGTTATTGTAAGAATAATTCAAAAACTTAAACGATTTCTTTCAGAGGCGGTTTTATGTCTTCACACTGTATTTTACACTCAAACTCCGTTTTGTTTATTATTTAGTTAAAGTAGTAATAACACATCTATTTAAATAAATCAAATTGGAAGCTAATTTAGGTATTTTTTTAATTCATTTTTCTTCTAATCACGGTCAAATGAGATTTTATTAATCATATCCACATTGCGAATTACGCAGCTTGCAGGTTTTTTTTAAAAAAAATGGAATTACTCGTGGCTAGCATGTAGCCAGGAGGCAAAAACTGTTTTTTTTATGATTGTAATTTTTTCTTAGTAGTTTTGTTTTAATATGGCGTTGTCAGATTCTTGAAAAGTTTAACGCAGCGGGCAATAATGAGTGTTGATAGGGTTATTATACTCCCAGGCAGAGAAGATTTAACTTTTTAAATTTGTACAGATAAAAATTAATTACTTCGCGTCTTCGTTTTTCAAACAAAATGCAACACTTTTCGGGCATGACTGAGAAATCTAATTACTTAGATTTAGTCAGATAGATTTGGCTTCTAGTGGAACATGGGCGGAGGCACATTGTAGATGCATATTAAATCATCATCATCATCATCATCATCATCATTTCAGCCGAAAGACGTCCACTGCTGAACATAGGCCTCCCCCAAGGCTCGCCATTTAGACCGGTCCTGTGCCGTTCGTTTCCACCGGATTCCCGCGACCTTCACCAGGTCATCACTCCACCTTGTCGGAGGCCTACCGACAGCTCGTCTTCCGGTGCGTGGACGCAACTCAAGCAGTTTCTGGCCCCATCGACCGTCAGTCCTGCGAGCAACATACCGACCGACAGAGCCTTCAAAATTGCGAGACTTAAGTGGCAGTGGGCAGGGCACATTGCATATTAAATAAATAAATAAATATTAGAGGACACTAGTCCCACAGTAAGCTCAAGAAGGCTTGTGTTATGGGTACTAGACGACGATATATTTAATAAATACTTAACTACATAGAAAACATCCAAGACTCAGACACATTTGTGTTCATTCATGCTCATCACACAAATATTTGCCCTGACCGGGATTCGAACCCAGGACCGTCAGCTTCACAGGCAGTGCACTACCCACTAGGCTAAACCGGTCGACATATTAAAAAAAACTTCTCACTAAATAAGATTTTTGTTTCCCCAGATGAGTTCCGAAGTAAAGTGGGTTGTGAGAACGACGTGCTACATCTCAGCTGCAATCCCCATTCAAGAGTAGCTATCTACTCGGCGCAGTACGGTCGCACAGAGTACGACTCCATACAGTGCCCGCAACCAAGGGGGATGAAGGAGGAAAGTAAGTACTAACAACAACACACCAACCGGATTTAGCGGGGCTCAGGCCTGAAACATCTGTTTTCCTAAAATGTACAATTCTCGTACTCATAATGTTTGCATTCCTATTTCGTCAGCTTTATGGAAATGCCTTCAATTTAAAATGTGTGCAGTCTTAGGTCTTCTATTCATAATGTTTATATTTCTATAATTTCAGTATGTGCCTAATATCAGCATTACTATAATGTTCGCATATTTATAGAATAAAAAACGGTCAAGTGCGAGTCGGACTCGCGCACCGAGGGTTCCGTATACAGATGTATACCGGTTCCAACCCTATTAAACCAGGAAAATCTCAACAACATGGTGTGGAAATTGGACGCCATGGGTACAGCGCCGTCTATCGGCGACTTTTGTTACAAATTTGAGCGACTGAATAACTTTGTATGTATGGTAGTTTTTCAAGGATAATTCTTTATCACGTAAACCGATTTCAATTTTTTTTTCTTTATTTGAAAGATGGTACTTTCAGCATGATCTCGTAGGAATTTATAAAACAATAATACATGAAAAGGTGATTAAATTACAAACTTAGTATAGAAATGTTTTTGACGATAAAAAAAAGACAATCTAGATAAAGCTACAGTTATATTTTTCCTGTAAAATATACACTGATATCAATGTTACGTAATAATTTTATATTTTTTCCTTCAGAGATAAGAGGGGGGTCAGTTTTTTTTTTACATTTTCCCTCATATAACAAAAATTACTCCACGTAAATAAAATGTTTCAAAATGTGTAACCCCAAGCCCTTTCATATGACACCCCACTCGACATATTACCTAGACTTTCAAATTTTGAACCACCATCTGTCATTTTTCACAGAAAAAAAAAAAAAATTTCAATAAGTCGTGTTCCATGTATGTAGGGGTAAGCCTTCTTTATAACTATTCCAAATTTCAAATCGATAGCATAAGTAGTTCTTGAGATATTTTGCGATGTGACAAAGTGAAACCATAAGGGTTCCTTTTTTACCATTTTGGTACGGAACCCTAATAGGCTATCGTCTTTGTTTGTTTTCCCATATTTTCTGCTTCATTTTCAAATCAATGTTCTAAATGTTTGGTGTAATTTGCATTCTTACTCTTTGATAAATATGACTATGATTAATGACGTTTAGTGAAGGGTAAACTTTATTGGGTAATGGTAATGAATTTTATTATTCATAATTATTGTGATGATTATAAATCTAATTATTGCAGTGTTGCCAGATTCCGAAAAAAAAAAGTGGGAGGTGCATTTTAAAAACGCGATCCGGAGTACTGAGTACATTGTTTGGTGATATTTTTTTTATGTTTCAAATGAAAAAAATGTGCTCTACGCCATCACATGAACTATCACGGAAGTTATAAATGTTACTTGCCGTTATTCTAGCTAGTACTAATCGTTCGATATTTTGAGTATACCGCCTTTTTCACTGAGTAACATTTCAAAAAAGCGGATGAGCGTTGGCTTTACAAGGATAGCGGGTAAAAAGCGGAAAAACGGGGTATCTGGCAACACTGAGCTGAAAAAGGGATTATGTCGTATTTTTCCCTATGTTCTTTGATGTGAGCGTACCATAGAACACTACATTATTCGGTGCAGGAGCGTACTGATATAGCACAGATGTCCTTATTTGATAGAATGACAATACAATACAAATACTCTTTATTGCACACCTCAATCAAAGGATACAATATAGTACAAAAACACAATGAGAAGAGGCAAACAACAGGCGGTGTTATCGCTAAGCAGCGATTTCTTCCAGACAACCTTAGGGTAGCGGAAATCTAATCAGAACGATTCATAGCAGGTGGCGCAGAGTTAATACATATGAAGCCTACTAATAATTACAACAATAACATTTAATTAAGGATAAATAAACATACATAAATATAGTATAAAAATATACGTACATAAACATATACAAATATATAGTCAGCCACATAGTCTAAAGGAGCTAAGTCTTAAGTGTGTCATGAGAGAGACAAATAGTGATCTTTAAGCTGTTTTTTCAAGACAGCAAGAGATGACTGACTGAGATGATGATGATGATGAGATGATGATGAATGACGGGATACTGTCAGGAGTAATTACATTCGTATCGCCCCGCTTCCGCGCATACCGCAGTCACGAAGCAATCACTAAAATGTATGCGCGAAGTAAACAAGCGGTACTGACTGCTAACATCTTACTAATACCGTCCCGCCAAACCTAAAGTTATTAAGAGATGCACGAAAATTCAGACTTAGTTTATGTCACACCTTTATAACACGACGGTGGCAAACAAGCATGCGGCCCGCTGACGGTAAGCGGTCACCGCAGCCTACGGACGCTTGCAACTCCGGAGGTGTCACATGCACGTTACCGGCCCTTTAAATTTTTTAACACTCCTTTCTTGAACCTCATACTGTAGTCCCTCGGGAAAACCTCGGCAGAGAGCTCATTCCACAACCGGAGGGAGGAAATTCCTCTGAAACCCGACCATTTCGACCCTGCAGCGCTACCGCGAACAGCAAACGAAGTTTTCGCTCTCTGTCTCACTTGCACGTTCGGACGTAAATGCGACAGAGAGGGAAAACTTCGTTTGCTGTTCGCGGTAGCCCCTCTGGCCATAAAGTGGTAATCACCATATGCTAATCCCTCTACTGGAGGAGACACAATATTTTATTCTCACGGGCAGTAGTACAGAAAGCCTCAAATCACATAATTATCGCCCTTGCTTTCGGTTCGGACTTCAAATAGCAGCTTCACTGTTCTCATTTGATTTTATTTTTTAGACTGACGCTCAGAGACCTTGTACATCTCTGAGGATATTTATTTATTACATTTTATTATTTTCATGTTGACGTGTTATAGATATAGCTCAAAATATTTTGCTATGATTAGTGTACCTACTTTATTACCTTTTATCTTGACGCTTAGAGACCTTATACATCTCTAACAAATCTCGATTGTTATTAGTTTCTTAGTCTTATTTTTGACATGTAACATTACATTTAATTAATGATACTTTGATTATTGTATTATTTTTATTTGATGTACCTAGATAGATTTTGACTTGTAAAAGTGCCCTTGACGCCTATTTGCAGAATAAATGTTTTGATTTTGATTTTGATTTTGCGATCTAAGGCATTCTTTGTTTTACCGCCCTTGGTAAGTAAATTATCGCTGTCCACAAAGTGACGGTCTACCACAGCTCCTGAAGAGAGCAGGAGCCATCCAGCAGAAACAATCTTCAAGAAAAAAAACCCTCAATAATATTTCTCTTTATTTTTTTGTGATATTCGATATTTAAATCGAATGAAATGCTCCACCTATCTAAGCCTCAGGAACCAAATCAACATAGCATTTTCCATCGAGCATTGAATTAATGTCTTTTCTTTGTCGGTTCGTTCTTTACAAATAGCTTTTGATCCATCAAAAGGAAAATGGAAACCATTGCGAAGGCAATTAAATGTATGATACATTTTTCACTGTTTAACAAGAATAACAATTCTTTCTAGCATTTCAATTTTATCTCAGATTTACGAAGAATAAAAGATTGCGAAAATAATAATTTACCACGTAAACAGCTTTATGGAAAAGGTGCTGTCATTTTTCCAGTATATTTACATTTCACAAAGCCGCTATATTGTTTAGTCAATATATTAAGCGAATGAAAAAAGAAATATAACAAAAATCATGCAATGGATAAAAGTTAACTAAAAAGATAAAACACGTTTCAGAATAAAGTACTTAACCTCCTGACCCCTGAGCATTTACTGAAATCACTTGCCACTACGGCCGAATGTACTTTGCAAAGCATTAAACTGTTTTTGTTGTAAAGTCCGAGACCTTTTCTGTTAAATAAAATATAAACTAAGGTTTTCTCGAGTTTTCACTAAAACAAATAATTTTTAATATTACTTGACAAAGACATTGAGAATATTTTTGTTTAGGTATTTTTTGTCTTTTATAAAGGACTTTAAGAAAAAACAAACACTCAGGAATTGATACTACCAAAAGGTCGGCCGTCTGTTGGCCAAATAAGAAGTTCAAAAATATTCGGACTTTACTGTAAGGTTTATTTAGCACTTTGTAAAGGACGCCAGGTGTCAGGAGGTTAAGGAATTCTATTTTGTTATCAGTAGGGGGACCTAATATTTTTGTACTGTATATACGAGTGGTAGGTTCCCCGAATGCAAACAAAATAGATTTCCTTAAGATCCAGTTCAGTCGTGTTAATATTTTTTTAATCTCTATTTTGTATCGCATTTTTTTATGTCATCATCAGGCCTAATATGCATCTTGACAGATGATTTAAACAGCGTCTGTGTATGAGAAACAACGCTTCTCGTGATCTCTCCCAGTGGCCTGATTCCACTCACACCTCAGATTCGGTTGAAACCACTCAACCAATCTCACTGGAGCGCAAACTTAGAGTATTCCAGTGTTCCAAACCACACGCGTGGTCGTGCCGGAGGTTTTCCCCTGGATTTTCCCCAGGCTACTCTCCAACCGCGCACTCCTATCGCTTTATTGGGTCCGGCCTATAAAGCCACAGTCATGTTAAAAAAAAAAGCTTCTCGTGACTATATAGTCCAATCCGGGATCGACATTTACGTCCACATTTAAGAAAAGTAAACTGAGGATCAGTGTCATAAGTATCCTCTTGGTGGCGGTTTGTTAATGTAATTATGTAATACTAGCAGCGCCCTGCGGTGTTACCCGCGGTTAAAAGGTAGCCTATGTCCTATTCTGATATCTAAGCTACAATACTGGAAAGTTTCATAGAGATCCGTTCAGTAGTTTTTGAGATTAAGCGGAACGTACATCCATCCGCACAAACTTTCATCTTTATAATATTACTAGCAGCGCCCTGCGGTATTACCCGCGGATAAAAGGTAGCCTATGTCCTATTCTGATGTCTAAGCTACAATACTGGAAAGTTTAATTGAGATCTGATCCGTTCAGTAGTTTTTGAGATTAAGCTGAACCTACTTCCATCCGCACAAACTTTCACGTTTATAATATTACAAGCGACCCGCCCCGGCTTCGCACGGGTGCAATGCTGATGCATGTATTATACATATGAACCTTCCCCTTGAGTCACTCTATCTATTTAAAAAAACCGCATCAAAATCCGTTGCGTAGTTTTAAAGATTTAAGCATACATAGGGATATAGGGACATAGGGACAGAGAAAGCGACTTTCTTTTATACTATGTAGTGATAAGGATTAATGGATACAAAAAAACCGACTCCAATTTTATACTTCACCTAATCTTGCATACAGGCAATTTTGACATAGCCTTTAAATTGACCACGTGAACTGCTTACCGATTGCGGTGGTAACTACAGAAAGTAGCAAAGTTGCTACATTATAAAGGCCTATGATATTTGAGGAAAATTAAAACACATACTTAACGATCTACCTTACGACCTTGATATTTGACGATCGGTTTAGCCTAGTGGGTAGTGCACCTGCCTGTGAAGCTGACGGTCCTGGGTTCGAATGCCGGTCAGGGCAAATATTGTGTGATGAGCATGAATATTTGTTTCTGAGTCTTGGATGTTTTCTATGTATTTAAGTATTTGTATCTATTAAATATGTCGTCGTCTAGTACCCATAACACAAGCCTTCTTATCTTACTGTGGGGCTAGTTCGATTTGTGTAAGATTGTCCTCTAATATTTATTTATTTATACTAAAAAAATTACATTGAAACAAAATTACTTAAATGGAATCATTAATGACAAAACAGAGGCTCTGGTATCATCAATTTACAGTTAATTGCAAATATTCAAATATCCCTTATCAATCTTCCCAGCTGTCTAAACTTCGAAAGTAAATTTTAGTGGCATTTCGGGCAAATACCAAAAATAATTAAGTTCCAACAACGATACCGAATTATTCATCGCTTAATTTAAATGGTTCCTAGAACTTTGGTATTCTTAAACATAGACATAGATATAGACCTAGACATTATTTATTGGTAATAACACATTACAAGTCGAAAAGTAATAATCTGTCGGCAATTCGTTAATATGAAATAGAATTAACATCGTTTACACTTGAATTGCATATTATTAGCATTGTTTAATCTTTATATTCCATAAATTCCTTAAAGCTATAGAAACATTGTTCAGCGAGCCACTTAGGCCAGGGTTTATAAAGATCCGTTAGACGAAATGTCAGATCAAATTTCAGTAACTCAGTACATTTTTTGACATAACAAACCGACATAAGGTCTAACGGATCCTTATAAAACTGAGCCTAAGTATTGTTGAATCAAGATTTACTTTGGATTTGAGAATGTACGTTATATAATTACCGTACTAATATTGTAAATGAGAAAGCTTAAATGTTTGGATGTTTAGATGTTTGTTACTCAATCACACAAAAACGGCTGAACGGATTATGATGAAACTTGGTATACGACGAGTTTATATCCTTAATTGATATATAGGATAGTTTTTATTCCGAAATTCATCCCTTCAAGGGATGAAATAGGAATAGAAGTTTACGCGGACGAAGTCGCGGGCAAAAGTTAGTTTCATTATAATTCAGAGGAATGTTTAGATGTTTGTGACTCAATCACACAAAAACGGCTGAACGGATTATGATGAAACTTAATATACAACGAGTTTGTATCCTGAATTGATATATAGGATAGTTTTTATTCCGAAATTCGTCCCTTCAAGGGATGAAATAGGAATAGAAGTTTACGCGGACGAAGTCGCGGGCAAAAGTTAGTTTCTTTATAATTCAGAGGGCTGTAGCCGAGCGATAAGATAAGCGACTTTCAATCTAGAAGTCGCGGGTTCAATCCTCGGCTTATGATATTTAACAGTGGCAGATATCGAAACTGTGTTTATATTGCAAAAAAGGGCTATACGAGCAATTTATAACTTGGGGTCGCGTCAGTCATTGAGAGAAATATTTAAGGAAATATATATCGTAAGCCTGCCGTCGCTGTACATTTTTGAAATAATCATGTATGTTAGGAAGAGTTTATACAATTTCCCAACGAACACTGATAATTTAATAACTACCAGAAACAATGGGAAACTCAAAATAACTTATTACAGACAAGTAAATCCCGTACGGATCGCTAGCTAAGATAAAATACCTGTTTATTCAAATTACATAAGTCTGTTTTAACTACTTATTCTCCTTCGGATCGTCATTAACGAAACCCTACATAATTCCAATTTAATACCACTGCTACAAACAAACAATATGCCTTTTGGATTATTGGGAGTTATCAAAGTTGGTTACAAATCAAATTCGAGCTTTGCACATCCAAATTATCCGGTAAGGTTGTTTGGTTTTGCGTTGTTTGCTAAATATATATGAGGTTAAGGGGATGCCTCGATTCGGTCAGCCACGCCCCCCGTGAAAGAGACACGCTTATGTCTTTCGCGCAAGACAAAACGGGATGCAACACTATTCGGGAATGCCTTTTTAGACAAATGTCGTTAAATGTCTGTCTATGTGCAGTTTTATTAAATTTCCTCTTGACAGACTTTAGACGATGTAAAATACCATCATTTTAACTTAATTGTGCCGTTTAATAATGCGTTGTTTTAGTAGGCTAAGTAAAAAAAAGGAAAATAACGACTCGACTTTAGATTTTTTTTCTATCGAAAAAATTTTAAGTAATCATGTTTCGGCTACAGTCAGAAACACAGCCATATAGTTAAGAATCATATATCTGAAAATCAATCCTTATTGGTTCCTCGTCTGGGTAGAACAGCGTTTCAAAGAACGCGATATTTCTCGTTGCACGGCCTTAATGGAGCAAATCGTGAAATACCTTTGAGGAGTATACAGGGTGGAAAAAAGTTATGGGCCCTGGAGGGAAACTGCTTTAAATCCTTTAGTTAGCTCATTTTACTGAAAGAAAACATTCCTTTATTTTTAAAAAGAAACAAAACTGCATTCAAAATTTTTTAAAATTTTGCTAGTCTCAACCGGGAATCGAGCAACTTATCAGTTAAATTATTAACATTGGTTTTTTTTAATGTCCGTCTACGTTAAAAAATTGTTTCATGTTTGTGTTCTTTTTATTGATAATAAAATAAAAACAATTGTAGTTTTCACTTTTTTATTTCAATGACCAAATAAACGTTTCTTAGACAAAGTTTATCCCAAAACAATAATCCTACCGATTCGTATAATAAACTAGCGAGGGTTAATTTTTAATTTTTAGTCGGTTCGATTCCCGGTTGAGACTAGCAACATTTTAAAAATCTTTGAATGCAGATTTGTTTATTTTTCAAAATAATGGAATGTTTCCTTTCAGTAAAATGAGCTAACTAAAGGATTTAAAGCAGTTTCCCTCCAGGGCCCATAACTTTTTTCCACCCTGTATACAGGAGATGCAACAGAATTAATAACATGCTTTGGACTGAGCGTCAATTATATGTACGTTTTGCATTTCAAATTGATATTATAATATCGAGCGCACGTAAAATTACATTAAGCCTTATAAGTTTTAAAATGTTTTTAATTCAAATTATGACAAAAGTATTGATAATACCAATAAAGTTATTAAAGGCTATGGTAATTTTATTAAAGTTTTAGACAGTAATATAGCCATTTTTTGATTTTGTTGTGTGTAGTAGAATTTATACCGAAAAAACAAGTTTTTACCTTGAAAATGGTCGGAGGGTGTCGAAAAAGATTGGAAGGATGTTTGAAATCATATTACTTAATGAAAAATTCAAAAACTACATTTAAAGTTTATGACATAAGTTCGTAATAGCCCTGTTCTAGATAGTAACATTGAGACAATATCAAGATACGTGTCAATTCAAACTGAAAATGGCGTAAATAGATGAGCGTTTTTTAACTGATAAGGACCCTTAAGATTGTACGTTTTAGGGCTCCGCTATTCCGTACCTCAAAAGAAAAATAAAAGCGAACCCTTACGGGATCATTTTGTTGTCCGTTTGTTTACCAAAACCCTTTAAATTGGGAATGTGTGGAGGTATCGAATTGTAATTAAAACCACACACTCAGATCTACAGTACCTTGAAGGTGTGAAAAAATCAAACTTCTAAGTTAAAGTAAATAAAAGATACGGCGCAAAAACATGTACTATACTCAAGGTAATCAAAGTTTATAGGGTACTTGCCGTTGACCTAGAACTATGAAATTTGGCAAGTAATATCGTTTT
The DNA here is from genome assembly GCA_963556455.1 of Epiblema foenella. Lineage (NCBI taxonomy): Eukaryota > Metazoa > Arthropoda > Insecta > Lepidoptera > Tortricidae > Epiblema > Epiblema foenella. The sequence goes on from OY747106.1 coordinate 3,076,518, forward strand.
TTACTTACAAGTACAAGGAAAAATCTGACAACTATACATTATGTAATTAAATCGTAAAATTAGTGTTTATTTAAAGTACTTAATCAATATGTACAAATTTGAACGGAACCATCGGTGGGCGAGTCCGACTCGCACTTGTCTGGTTTTTTGGTACTTCTGCGCCCTTAATTTAATTTTAAGTGCTGCTAAATACGAATGAACGGTTGATGAATTTGGGACTGTGTGGCGACTGCACCTATAGCTCAGTTGTCTAGAGCCACTGGCCGCGAGTGCCGGGAGGTCGCAGGTTCGAATCCTGCTCGGTGCCTAAATTTTTCAATTTTTCCTTTATTCTAAATTTGGGTATGGGATGGCGCATCGCAACTGATTCTCAATATGATTTGAAACGTTAGTGCCGTTAATGAAGCATGAGTCTTCTGGTAGATTTCGCTGTACGCCGGCGTTTGTATGCAAATATTTTTGTAATTAAATCGTAAAATTAGTGTTTATTAAAAGTACTTAATCAATATGTACAAATTTGAACGAAACCATCGGTGGGCGAGTCCGACTCGCACTTGTCTGGTTTTTTGGTACTTCTGCGCCCTTAATTTAATTTTAAGTATCTAGGAATAATTACTCTGCAGATGAAATTGAGAAATGGAATGGAATGTTGAGAAATTAAGAAACCGCGGAGGATCTAAAGACATAATCGGAATATCTATTCCGGAATATTTTTATTGCGTCATAATATTTCTTCATTGCTATATAATATTCTCATCTTAGCATTTTCCTGACAGCTTACTTAGCTATTATACTACTGCATGACTACTGCTCTAATGAACCAATAATACAGTCGGAAACTCGTTCGACACTCTTTTATTAAAAAAAGTGAATCAACTTTTCGTCGCCATGGTTACGTCTAGTTGTCCAGGGGACAATACAATCGTGATTTTTTGCTATTTAATTTTATCAAACATACGTATTTGTGGTACTAATTAGTAGTTTATGCAACTGATACATAATGAGAGGTCTTAAAACACGAGTGTGGTTTCATAATAGGATCACACGAGTGTTTTAAGGCCTAATTATGTACAGTTGCATACACTAGTTTATATACATCCGTATATTAAATCCTCTTTCATGTGTTCAGGAACCATTGCGTTGCAAGTGTAGTGAGGTCGAGCGTGAGCCCGTTGAAGTCTTTTGAGATGGCCATAACGATACCGTTTTTGATACTGTTATGGCCATCTCTGCCCCGGACCGGCGCGATATTGTAAAGTTGGTCCTTACCTACATTTTTTGAGCACATAAAAGTTTACTGTATGGGTGTAGATAAAAGCTATTCACATAATGGTCCATCTACTAACCGTATTAATAATAAATAAATAAATAAATAAATAAATATTAGAGGACAATCTTACACAAATCGAACTAGTCCCACAGTAAGCTCAAGAAGGCTTGTGTTATGGGTACTAGACGACGATATATTTAATAGATATAAATACTTAAATACATAGAAAACAACCAAGACTCAGAAACAAATATTCATGCTCATCACACAAATATTTGCCCTGACCGGGATTCGAACCCAGGACCGTCAGCTTCACAGGCAGGTGCACTACCCACTACCGGTCGTCAAAAATAATAATAATAGAAAAATATTAATAGAACTTAATACAACATTTTTTTGATTGAACTGCGCCGCTAGTGTCCCACGGACAACGGGTCAAGATAACAACACAAAAAAAGTTGATCCACACAAAAAAGCGTACAGCTTGTGATACACGTCATTAGATGGTCATTAGGCATTCGGTTTGAATTTAGACTTGGGTCGTAAATCAATGCAATAAGAGTTTAATGGCTGTCTCTTTTCAACAGCATGCCTGGAGCCTTACGCGACAGAGACGGCGATGCGAGAGTGCCACGGAAAGAGGAGATGCGTGCTGGCTGCTGACAGCAACATGTTTGGCAAGCCTTGTCGGACGGGCAGCCGGACTTACCTCAAAGTCGTTTATACTTGCGGTAAGTTTTTTTTTTATTTTACTTCCACGAGGGCGGCGGCCGCAGCAGAGGCGGCCGAACATGCTAAAATCGGCAAATATAGTGGTCTCGGCGCCGAATACTTGTTCACGCCTTTCGGCGTCGAGACACTCGGTCCGTGGGGTCCTGGCGCTCTAAGCCTCTTCAAGGGACTATCGAAGAGGCTTATTGATACCACAGGTGACCGAAGAACTGGCAGCTACTTCGGCCAACGAATAAGTTTGGCTATTCAAAGAGGAAATGCTGCCAGTATCTTCGGAACCATGCCGCGGGGGCCATTTTTAGATTTAATTTAGTTTTATATTTAGGTTTTAATTTAGTTGTAATTAGATTTATTTTTGTTGGTTAATATGTTTATAATTATGAAAGTAATTTGTCATTGTATAAAGTAGTTTATTAAATAAATTTATTAGATATCTTTTACTGATGTTGAATGTCATCTTTTTTCTGCTATTTTCAAGTATCGTATACATCCTCCGTTGGCTTAGCGACCCAAAGTGCATATTTGAATTTGATATACACCTCTGACACTAGACTCACCCTGAGTCGTATTTCACTGGGCCTCCATGGACCTCTTACAATTCATAGGCATACTTACAGCCTATTATATTAGTTCAGCCTATTAGATATTTGACTTCATAGGATATCCTAGTCATGTATACATTTAGACATTTTTATTCTATTATTTCATTAACATGTGACATTTCTTAATTTATTATTATTGTTTTGAAGTTTTGAAATTATTGTAGACGATCCTTTAATGAATCCATTTTAATTTATCTTGATGTAAAATAATAATGTTATTTTCTAAAGGAAATAAATGAATCTATCTATCTATTGCCCTCTGACCAGGGCTCGAAACCGGTTTTTCACTATTTATGAAATATCTCCTAAAGTACTTTTCATATCTCAATCAATCAATCAATCAATCAATCAATTTATTTATTTCTATGAATGTGGTACAATTTAGGGTCTTATAATTATTTTAGTTCAGCACATCCTGCCAGTGTTGGCGTAGAAATAGTTACACATGGAAGTCATTACATGTCAATAATAAAATGTTTACAACAATATATTAATAAGAACATTAACATCTTGAAGGTGGCTCTAAAAACTCTTTTATCCATTTTCCATTCTTTTTTTTTTCTTTTTTTCTTTTTTTTCCATTTTTTCTTTTTTTCATTTTTCTTTTTTTTTTTTTTTATTCATTTTTCTCCATTTTTATTTTAACATATTTTTTGTTAGCCTTCATCTATGAAATGAATGATTGAAAATACGAAAAAATATCCTAAAACGAAATTAACCGAAATTTTTAACCGGTTAATTGTACGAAGACGAGTTTCCGAGCCCTGCCTCTGACATGAAACTGGCAAGATATAAAAAAATACCGCCGGTGTATTCACGCCCCATCAATCCGCTTGGTAATCGGAAATAATCATCTTCGCTGTAATTTTCCTTATTTTCATCCTATTGGGAGTTTCGTCGACTATCACACAAAGGCGTCCCTCTTTTATTATTTTGTTTTCTTCAGCCTGAGACTTATTAAACATTGTTCAAGGTCAAGGTTAGATATTATCTATTCCCTTGTGCTGAGCGTTTCTATTCTAAGAGTTAGTGTTTGCAACAATGTTGTTGTTTATTTACTAAAAATAAGTAGGTACCTTAAGGCCGGGTTTTATAAAAATCCGTTATACCAAATGTCAGATCAAATTTCAGGAACTCGGTACACTTTTTGACATAACAAACCGACATAAGGCCGACCGGTTGACGACCGGTTTAGCCTAGTGGGTAGTGCACCTGCCTGTGAAGCTGACGGTCCTGGGTTCGAATCCCGGTCAGGGCAAATATTTGTGTGATGACCATGAATATTTATTTCTGAGTCTTGGATGTTTTCTATGTATTTAAGTATTTATATCTATTAAATATATCGTCGTCTAGTACCCATAACACAAGCCTTCTTGAGCTTACTGTGGGGCTAGTTCGATTTGTGGAAGATTGTCTTCTAATATTTATTTATTTATTTATTATAAGGTCTAACGGATCTTTATAAAACCGAGCCTTAAAGACTTAATTCGACTGTTAAGGCGTAACTTCACCTCAAATAAGTAGATTTATTTATTTATTTAAAAGGTACACTTTACAGACATCACACCAAAAATTCACAAAATTAGTAGATCGATCAATCGATTTAGATTGGTTATATCATTTGTAACTGGGTCAATCAACTTTTTCTTGTTGTTATTCTGTCCCGTCAGCGAGGAGACAACAATAACCGAGTTTCTTACAAAAATGTTTATAATATGCACTCCAAGCATGCTCAAGAGATGACCCATGTCCTAATGGATTGATGCTCATCCCTAAAACTCATGTTTGGTAGATTTAAGCTCTATAAAATCCTAGTTTTAAAGAGTGACTCAAGAGACGTAACCATGGTAACGAGCAACAAAGAATAGTTGACCCACCCAACTAATCAATCAATGAATAGTTTATATGCAAGATATGATACAATTTTGGTTAGTAGACTATTATTAGTCGAGTTCAGACTCTTAGGCGTCATTACTCGCAATAATGTCATTATGATGTCACCCTGTCGTTAATAATTACGCCCATCCGTCTGAACTCTGGTCATTATTTAGTTTCGCATATTCAGCCGGCAACTGCGGCGTAGAAATGTTTAGGTAAGTACAGTCGCCATCAGATATATCGGAGCGAACGAGATGCTCACAAATATCTGAACACGACTCTATTGTCAAGGCGTTAAAGTGCATGTTCAGATATTTTTGAGCACCATGAAGAGTACAGATATAATTGATGGCGACTGTACATGGTAAAATTAAGAGCCCTTACGAGTTAAAAACGCTCATCTATTTAGACCATTTTCTGTTTGAATTTAAACGTATCATGACATTTTTTCAGTGTTACTATCTAGAACAGGACTATTGCGACCTAATGTCATACATTTGATACGTATTTTTCCGATTTTTTCATTAAGAAATATCATTTTTAACATAACTCCAAAACGACCATTTTTAAACTAAAAACGGTTTTTTCCGCTTAAATTCTAGCACAATAAAATCAAGAAATGGCTATGTCACTATCTAGAACTTTTATGAAATGAAATGATATGAAATCTTTTTATTTCAGGTCTTTATCGACCCATATTAATTTATGTTAGTAACATTAAAACTTATACTTAGGTTAGTAGACTAGAGTAGGTTAGAGTAGGTATTATTTAATATACTTAGCTACAGATTTTACTAAAAAACTACTTCTCCTTTACACTACTACTTTACTTTACTTTAAACTTTTTTTTTATTAAGTCATGGTATCTGTTAATGATTTTGTTGGTATTATCAATACTTTTGTCATAATTTGAAATCAAAACGTTTAATATCTACTAATATTTTAATTGAAAATCTATTTCAATTAAAATATTACAATACTCAAAATATTATTACTCAAATGTAGTTACATGTCAAAAATAAGACTAAGAAGCTAATGACAATCCAAATTTGTTAGAGATGTATAAGGGTCATTGTCAGATTTAGGTTCGCGTCTTTTCGGTGGACATATCAAAAGTTAAGGGCCACAAAGCTTAATTTTGGATTGGTCTAGTAACCTGCACAAACGGTGTTTCCGTAACTATAAGTAAATCCATGTAATAAAAACATAACTTATATGTACATAAGCATATGCGTTAACTATTTACCACCGGCGGGGTAATCACGTAACTTATTTACTACCGTTAGATAGATTTTAATGTCAAATTTCAACTGTCAGCGGGGTAATCACGTAACATTATGTACTAACGGTAGATTGATTTTACTGTCAATTTTGAAGTATAAATGTATGAGCAGCAGGCGAATCACGTAACTTTATGAACTAACGGTAGACAGATTTTACTGTCAATTTTGAAGTATAAATGTATGAGGTGACAATTAAAATTTGACATTAAAATCTACCTAACGGTAGTAAAAAAGTTACGTGATTACCCCGCTGACAATTATAATTTGACATTAAAATCTACCTAACGGTAGTACAAAAGTTACGTGATTACCCCGCAGCTCATACATTTATACTTCAAAATTGACATTAAAATCTATCTAACGGTAGTACATAAAGTTACGTGATTCGCCTGCGGGTGGACAACTTTTGTTTTTACAACTGACAATGACCCATAAGGTCTCTAACAGTCAAGATAATGGTCAATGGTCGCAAAAACCTCCAAAGTTACGTCGCTATAAACTTTCCGAACAGCACTCAGATCACGGATTTATTGAACGGAAATATCTGGATAAAACATCCGTCCCTTTTGCCCTACTTGTTATTCTTCAAAATGCAAACTCATGTAATGATCTGCATAAATGGAAAACCAGCCTTCTATTGAAAACCTTTTATAAGTTTACCATAGTTATATATTACGTCATTTGCGTTTATATTCGTCGGTCGGGTGTGTATACTCAATTTTGGTTGCGTCGCATCTTTTACAAGTTTAGCTGTTGAAGACATGTGTAACCGGGAACCGGTTTAGTTCTTTTCGACTGAGTGAAACGAAGGTCCAAAATTTCCAAAAAAAAAAAGATTTATCAATGATTTTGTAAGATTTTCTGCGGGCGAATTTCGGTTTGTTCTCCTCTACAGGTCGCCTTCTGGGAACCCTACCGAGCACCGAAGACTTTTTTATTTATAAGACTATATTATTATGTTTGTTCTTTGCTCGTTTTTTGTTGTGTATTAAAAAATTGAAAATAAGTACATATCTATTATATATCATAGTCCAATACTCATATTTCAATCCTTGTTGCGCTTGTGTCCGAAGAACTATTTCCATTTAAGCTAAGATGGTCCCCTAATATTTATTATTTAAACCACCTATTGTTTACCTATGCTTATATCTCACTGTTCTATTTCTTTTCTTTTTGTCTTTTTTTATAGTGTTATGCTACAAATTCTAAATTGTATAACAAGGTTCTAAAATGAGACATATTACCACACGAGATAGTTATTTTCCCGAAGTGAGGGAGAATAGTTCGAGGGGTAATATGGCTTTTAGACCAGAGTTATATACTCTTCTTTTCTTACATACATACTTCGATTACGAAAAAATAAATAAACAATGACCATCCACCCAACATTAATATTAAATTCCACGCCTAAAATATGTATAATTTGGCGGCATGCTATTTTTCTAAACTGCTTTGACACAAAACATAGACACCGCGGTTCGCGCGCAACATTCAGGCGCGAATAAAAGCTACTGACATGCGCTGCATGGGGAAGCCCATTGGGCGCTTCAAAGCGTTGCTGTAACGATTAAATCACTTTTTAATTATTGTGCAATGAGGACGACTACACACTTAATCTTTAGAAAAATTTATTCTTATCTGATTGGCCGATTTTAGTAGAGCTTCATTCTGGTTGGTTGATTACCCAATACGAAATATTTTTAAAGAGTTATGTTAGTGTTCTGTGATTGGTGTATTTAATATGTAAAGTACTTTTATTGGTCAAATTAAATTGTTTTGTAAAACATATTGTATAGTATTCATATTTTGTCTATGGGCTAAATCTACTATTCTAGCCCCGCTTGATAAGTCTAATATTATGACACACTTTTCGCATACTTAGATTCCGTCTTCTCTACAGTTTTTTTGTTTCTTTCACCATATCTTCATTCGTTGAATCCGAAGCTAAGAATGAAGTGCCCCTGCAGACCAATCGAATGCTATAAGTGACTTTCAGTCACCCAATGCTATTTGATCTCCTTTATGCACCCGTAGCTGTGAATATGTGGAGTGCTTTTCAGTGTTCCGAAATGCGCTGTCTGTATTTTACGAAATCCTTTGTTTTGGTCATGTTTGGAGGGGTGTTATAGGAATTTTTGAAATCGAATATTTCGGTATGGCTGTTTGTGATGTGCGTCTGACATGATAGGAAACGTCAATCAAATGTCATTTTAATAGAGGTGAATAGTATGCGCCGACTATATTGGGCAATAATAAAGCGAAAATTACACTTCGTTGACCGCAAAAGCGTAAAGAACACGTTAGTCGGCCGCATTCGGCGATCGACACTTTTTTTTGAACCTGACTGTGGCTTTATAGGCCGGGCCCAATAAAGCGATAGGAGAGTACGCGGTTGGAGAGTAGCCTGGGGAAAACCTCCGGTACGACCACGTGTGTGGTTTGGAACACTGGAATACTCTAAGAGTTTGCGCTCCATTGAGATTGGCTGAGCGTTTTCAACCGAATCTGAGGTGTGAGTGGAATCGAGCTACTGGGAGTTTTGTCGCTGGTTCACTAAACCTAGCCTAGCTGAGAAGAGCCCAGCAGGAAACTCAGCTAGGCCTGACGTAGGTCGGACTGACTCTACCCGGTGTGCGGCGGTACCGGGACGAATAGGGACTGGCGATCGACACCTGCCAACGCTTATATGTAGGCGGACAGACTAATGTAATGACGACGTTTGTTAGCCTAAGTAGTTTAAAATGAATTCGGCGACCGCATTAGGTGAACGACGAAGTGTAATTGCCGCTTAAAAAACCTAATGTTGTATGGTAACTAGTGGCTGTAAACTATTTCACATTCACCTGCACACCGTTAATAGGGATTTTATCAATGACATTTTCAGCTCCAAAATGCTCCAGCTATACAAATCCCTGTCGACATTCACCGAATCTGAATAGCTTCGCAAATAATACCAACTTGGAACTCTGACAAGCTTACAATAGATCTGATTATAGTGGAGCGTCGGCAAAGATCGATCAACAATAGGAGCCTTAGATTTATAGAATGTCTAGCCTTTCTTGTGCTGTGAACCATTGATCATGACATCATTTGCAGACTGTAAAGTCACTGTAGTCTAGTCGAGTTAAGGTACAAAATAGGAAGACCTGGAAATATTTCTTTGGAAATGTGCAGGTGACTGAACGATGTTTGCTGTAATCGAGTTTTGAATGTCGTATTTGGCTCATACGTAAAAAAAATAAAAAAAATTGAACTGTTTATTACATATTTATTACATTGGAATTCATGTTCTTAACTACCAATCTTAACATTAAAGATTATTTGAGTTAAGGAGCCGCTTAACAAATAGTGACACAACATATTAAATTAAGTAGGCACATTTAGGTTTAGGTATGTGCAGTGTTTTTTAACATTTCTCTCTTAAGGATATTGCGAATTTGTTTACTACTTTTATTACTAATATCTGTTAGGAGTTCTGTCGGAAACCTATTCAATATACTACGTGGATTTAGGTTCGCGTCTTTTCTGTGGACATACAAAAAGTTAAGGGCTACAAAGCTTAATTTTGTATTGGACCAGTAACCCGCATAAACAGTGTCTCCGTCTTTATAAATCCCTGTAACAAAAACATAGCTAACATGCACATAAGCCGTTAACTATTGTCCACAGGAGGGACGACTTTTGTTTTTTCAAATAAGTATGACCCATTTATGTTCAATAAACTATTTAGAGATTTGGGCTTTCTGATTAGTCCGAAAAAAAACCGTTTTTAGGATTCCGTACCCAAAGAGTAAAACGGGACCCTATTACTAAGATTTCGCTGTCCGTCCATCTGCCAAGCTGTTACCAGGCTGTATCTCATGAACCGAGATAGACAGTTGAAATTTTCACAAATGATGTATTTCTGTCTACTTAGACGATTTTCAGATTGAATTGACACGTAACTTGACATTTTCTCAGTGTTATTATCTAGAAAAGTACTATTGCGACCTAATGTCATAAATTTTAAATGTATCTTTTAATTTTTTTTTTTTAAGAAATATCGTTTCAAACATCACTCCAAATCGACCATTTTCAAGCTAAAAACTGTGTTTTTCCGCTTAAAATAATTTCCGCTAATACACACAATAAAATAAAAAATGGTCATGTTGCTATCTAAAACTCAAATAAAATTATCGTATCCTTTAATCACTTTAATGATATTATACTTCACTACATAGTATAAAACAAATTTGCTTTCTCTGTCCCTATATCCCTATATCCCTATGTATGCTTAAATCTTTAAAACTACGCAAAGGATTTTGATGCGGTTTTTTTAATAGATAGAGTGATTGAAGAGGAAGGTTTATATGTATAATAACATCTATTAAATAGTGCACCCGTGCGAAGCCGGGGCGGGTCGCTAGTTTGTCATAATTTGAAATCAAAACATTTTAAAACTTATAAGGCCTCTTAAGTATATCCTTCAGTCCATATATATTTATGTAGAAACCACATTGTCATGTCAAGTTACTTCAACAGGATGTCAGTCAACATCCCCAAAATAAACCCAAACATGAAATCCCACCATAATAACAAAATCCAGGGTCGTATGACGAGGCACGTCCCCAAAGATCGTTTTTATTCCTACTACGAGCAGCTCATAAAACTGCGCGCTCTTAAAACACAAAAAAAGATACAAACCCCAAATTCACCCCGAGTCTAAAATTAACGTGCGCCTTAAGTATCCACTCCAATTCAATGTTATTTAATTTTAAGCTTTAAAAATAGCCGGTTAGAGTTTTTAATCAAAAATTAACATCAAGGACTCCACTTGGGCGTGTGCTGTTTAATTTTGAGTCTTAAACGGGGTTGGTTAAATTGTGTTTTTGATTGCAGTGCCCCGGACGGTTTTGAAGGAGCGGTACGAGAGTGCTCCAGAGGAAGACGAGGTTTCTCACGACGTATCGGAGCTTGAACACGATGACATTGGTGAGTCTTTTAATTATTTTGGAGGCGTTTTGGTGAACGAGACCAGAGGGGCTACCGCGAACCACAAACGAAGTTTTGCCTCTCTGTCTCACTTATGTGCACACTTGCAAGTGCGATAGAGAGGGAAAACTTCGTTTGTTGTTCGCGGTAGCCCCTCAGTGGGCCGTGTGGCCTCTCTTATGTAATTTTGTGACTGAGTCATTGGCAGATTTAGGTTCGCGTTTTTTCGGTGGACTTATCAAAAGTTAAGGGCCACAAAACTTAATTTTAGATTGATCTAGTAACCCGCATAAACGGTGTCTCCGCAACTATAAATCTATGTAATAAATACATAACTTACTTATTTATTTATGTTAACACACAATGTAAGCTTACAGCACTATTGCACCAAATCACTTACACGCTAGGATAACTATTTCATCATAGAATTAAAATAGGTACATGCACTTAATTCAATGTCAATAATAATAATAAACATTCAAAGAAATATAATACAATAATAATAATTTAAGCAATGTCAAAACTAATAATAATTATAAGAAATTTCAAAATAATAATTATAATTTAAACAATGTCAAAACTAATAATAAATAAAAAGAAATTTCAAAATCATAATAAAAATTTAAGCAACGTAAAAACTAATCACTTACATGTACATAAGCCGTTAACTATTGACCACCGGGTGGACAACTTTTGTTTTTACAACTGACAATGACCCGACTGGGATTATTTATGGTTTTAGAGAGTGAAAGTATTTTATCTGTGATATTTTCTTAGACGGGCGTCTCGTAGCGAAAACTTAAACACTGGTTGGTATTAGACTTCAGTCTAATACAGGAAAATGGTCTGAAAGCGGGGTCTAAGTTTTCGTTACCTAGGATATGTTACATACATTTGAGTTCAAAATTATGTCCACCGACAAAGTTATTAAAAATATGTGTATACCAAGCGTTAGTAAAAGCCATAGGGTTGTTCATATTAGAATTCTTTGTGAACGTAATAGTATATTATGCAACTGTTTCGATTTCATAAATATATCCGAAAATAGATAAAACTTGTTGAACAACAGAAAAAAGATGATAAACGTATGTATTTCTATTATTAAATAATATATTATGCATTAATTAATACATAAAAATTGTAGCAAAGTTGCGTTAAGTTGGCAGCACTGATTTTAATCATAAAAGTTTCACTTGATGGCACCGAAGAATGACTACTAAACATAGTATTTGTAGTAGTCTGTGGCACCCAACTCTGCCCTTATTTTTCATTAAAGTAGGGTAAGGAGTGTGTTTTTGGGCAATAGACTAGATAGACTTTTTACAGAATAAATAAAGTATGTATTTATGTTACAGTTCATGATTGCGTAAGTCGCGATAAAAAGTACAGGAGTAGAAAAATATACTACCTAAACTCTATGTAAATATATTCTCTAGTCGACGACCTAAGAAGCTGGAAGCCCCGAAGTTCGATTCCTGGTCAGGGCATTTATTTGTGTGATGTGCACGAATCTCGTTTCTATGTACCTATTTAAGTGTCTATTCGTGGCCTTATTATTATTGTTATCTTTATTTATTTTACGTCTTAGGCTAGGTTTTTGGGTGGATCAACTTTTTGTGTGTTGTTATGACCGGTGACGACCGGTTTAGCCTAGTGGGTAGTGCACCTGCCTGTGAAGCTGACGGTCCTGGGTTCGAATCCCGGTCAGGGCAAATATTTGTGTGATGAGCATGAATATTTGTTTCTGAGTCTTGGATTTTTTCTATGTATTTAAGTATTTATATCTATTAAATATATCGTCGTCTAGTACCCATAACACAAGCCTTCTTGAGCTTACTGTGGGGCTAGTTCGATTTGTGTATGATTGTCCTCTAATATTTATTTATTTATTATTTATTTATTTTACGTCTTAGGCTAGGTTTTTGGGTGGATCAACTTTTTTTGTGTTGTTATCTTGACCCGTTGTCCAAGGGCTAGTGGCGCAGTTTGATCAAAAAAATATTGTATTAAGTTCTATTAGCATGCTTAGTAGATGGACAATTATGGAAATAGCATATAAGTACCACATAAACGTATGTTTGATAAACTTAAATGGCATAAAATTACGTTGGAATTCGAATTTTGTCCCCTGGACAACTAGACGTAACCACGGCAACGAGTGGCACTAAAAAGTTGATTTATCCTTTTAGAATATCTTAATAAAAAGTAAAATATAAAAATACACTTACAAAACATAAAAAATATTATGAAATCCTAACGCCGGCAGCGAGGCGGGGCCTAAGCTACCGGTGGTTAGGGTGACAGAGAGAGGAACCTCCTGAGTATCCGCGCCGTGTCCAGGAGTACCGCCTTCTGTATCTGACCGTTGACTCAGCCATCTAGCGAGTCTCTTGAGGTGTCAAGACTCTTCGCTATTAGACCATTCGCAGAAACGACTATCGCGACAATAATCGTTGAATCAACATCCCACATGGCGGTCACCTCGTGTGCCAAGTCTAGGTACTTGCTGACTTTGTCCTTCTCGGCCTTCACGAGGCTCTCGTCGTATTATTATTATTTTCGGCGTTATACCAAATAAAGAACATTATTATTATATACATAGAAAATATCCAAGAATCGGGAACAAATATTCGTTCTCATCACACAAATAATAAATATATAAAAAATATCCAAGAATCGGGAACAAATATTCGTTCTCATCACACAAATAAATGGCCTGATCGGGATTCGAACTCGGGACCTCCAACTTCGTAGTTAGGGTCACTATACCAACTACGCTAAAGCGGTCGTCAAGTTAAGTAAAATTTAATCATGAATATAAAAGGAAATGCTGCCAGTATCTTCGGCACCATGCCGCGGGGGGCATTTTTAGATTTCATTTAGTTTTATATTTAGGTTTTAATTTAGTCGTAATTAGATTTATTTTTGTTAGTTAATATGTTTTTATTTCGAAAATGTCAATACTTGCACAGTTATTTAATATTATCATGAATATTCATGAATGTAAAACAAATAAACGTTAAATTACTACTCCTAATATTTATACTTAATAAATGGTTGATAATTTTGAAATATGACTTATAAAATGGAACCAGAATTTAAATAGAGAATGTCAGTTCTATCAGAAATTATATAGAGACTAAGTAACTGTCACTTATTCTGATCTTTCGTGTGAATATTAGTGCGAATTCAATTTGTTTATGGTTACGACCACTGCCTCTTTTTTTACCTAATTTATGGGTCATACGCAGATTTAGGTTCGCGTCTTTTCTGTGGACATACCAAAAGTTAAGGGCTACAAAGCTTAATTTTGGATTGGACCAGTAATTCGCCTGAACAGTGTCTCCGTTTCTATAAATCCCTGTAATAAAAACATAGCTAGCATTCACATAAGCCGTTAACTATTGATCACAGGACGGACGACTTTTGTTGTTTCAACTAAGTATGACCCTTATAATCTTTAAAAAAACAAGTGCTTATTTACTCTTTGGAATCAAAGCTAAGTGACAAATTATTAACAAAATCATCATATAATTCAGGTCACCGCGCCGCTTTCGTAGCAGATTTTCTTGAATAATATAATGTGCTGAAAAGGCAGAACTCAAGGCAGTACTAATATAGCCCGATTATGAGGAGTCACGCAGCCGCTTCGGAGCCTTTTATCATTTAATCCACTTTAAGAATGACAGCGAATCGGTGGATTAGTGTGATGTTAAGTACGATAACTTCACTGCAAAAAAAAATAATTGTGTAATAATTAAGAGCTGTTACCCAAATGTAGTCTGGAAGAGATCGCTCTTTAGCGATAAGACCACCTGTTGTTACCAAGTTCTTAAAGATTATCTGTCATATGTATTCTCTCTATGTTGATCGTTGGTGCAGTAAAGAATATTTATTTATTATGGCGGTCACCTCGTTGCCAAGTCTAGGTATTTTTATTATTATTATTAAAAGCATTTGTATTATTGAAATGTAGGTAATAAACGAGTCACTCACGTCTTCAAGGTCGAGTGTAGCTCGACATGTTTCGGATCAATACGTGGCCCTTAATCATGAGAACTAGCCGCAACGGCCACGCGTCTCGCACTCAGTGCGAGCAGACGTATTGGTCCGAAACATGTCGAGCTATAGAGTCTGGCTAATGAAAGCTGAAACTGAGCTTTATTTAAAACTTTTTAAATGGCAACTATAATATCAACGTCAAATGTGTCAAACGTCACTTAATTGTCGTGTCAATGGAGACAAAAATTGCTTGATCCTTTAAGGGTCATAAACAGTATACAGCAAATCGTATTATAGGACTAAGTAAATAATGTTTTTGTTTTTTCATGTATTGTCAATTTTAAGTTTGTTCATTTTAATATATTGACCTTATAAAAATGTATCAGCCACCCGGATTTTTTCAATCTATAAGGGTAATGTATGTTATAACTGACAAGGTGACAGATTAAGACAAACGAATACTAAAGGCATTTTAGCTAAAATAGGTTTAATGAGCGTTTATGAATAAAGGGATAAAACTATAAATTTACGCTCACCCACAAAGCCATTAATATCGTTTTTACAAAGTTAGATTCACTGTTGTTCGATATGATGTTGCCTTATCCTAACCATACATTACAGTCAAGGTTACCAATACACTTTATCACCTTATTCCATGGAAATAAGGTCCAAAAATGTATACATATTTATCTTTATTTCGGACTTACAATTCATATATTGTTAGTAATTTCTGATTGTTACCTAGGCATGTCAGTAGGTATTTACATTACTTTAATAAATAGCTCGTCGTTCTTTATAACTAACTAGTGACCCACCCCGGCTTCGCACGGGTGCACTATTTAATGGATGTTATTATACATATAAACTTTCCTCTTCAATCACTGTATCTATTAAAAGAAACCGCATCGAAATCCGTTGCGTAGTTTTAAATATTTAAGCATACATAGGGATATAGGGACAGAGAAAGCGACTTTGTTTTATACTATGTAGTGATTCCAAAGAGCGTAGCATTAACTGGCCACGTTATACTAAATTGAATTCTGTTTGTAGGGTTACAGAGTTCTTTTTTAGTATGAGGTGGCCAGTTACTGTCGATTTACCCTATATCATTACTCGTAATGATAAAGAGGTTGCAATGTGCATAATCTTTTTTGCGACTAAATGATCTGGTATGGGTATACCTCATCCTTTATTTTTGTATTTTCTAGTATGAAGTACTAACTGGATTATTTTGAAAAAAATATATATGGTAGACCTTTATATAAGCAATTACCTAATGAAGAACTGTTGGTGTCGCTCTTCTAGAAAGCAAGAAAAAAAAGTCTGAAGTTTTATTTCCTACATTTATGCAAGATTTTTTTTGGCAGTATTCAATATTATTTTAGGAATACGTGAGTCATTATATGTTTATTATAGTTCCAAAAATTCACGTGAATCGCATGAGGCAAAATCCGGTTATTTTTGGAAATTTTCAAAAAATCATATCTCCGATAATAACAAAGATAGGAAGCTGAAGCTTACAGAAAACAATATTTGTCATGAGAGCTCTTATTGAAAAAAATACAGAAACCATTTCGTGAAAGGGCCGATTTTATATGAAAATACGGCTACGCTCTTTCAAATCGATAGCATTATGGTATCGACTGTACAAACTCGAAGCAGTAGCTGAAGACAACACGTAGTAATCAACCTCAAGCTTTATCGCAGGTAACATCTTTATTGCCCTACTATAAAACTCCACAGACCTGAACCGATTTACGAGATTGCTGTAACATCATCGGCTTTATGGTTCGAGTGTTCGCTTGCGGTTTGTAAGATGTTAAACAAGTAAGAAAGACAAACATTATTACCATTTTTTTTTTAACCTGACTGTGGCTTTGTAGGCCGGGCTCAATAAAGCGATAGGAGTGCGCGGTTGGAGAGTAGCCTGGGGAAATAAAAAACCTCCAGCACGACCACGCGTGTGGTTTGGAATACTGGAATACTCTAAGAGTTTGCGCTCCAGTGAGATTGGTTGAGTGGTTTCAACCGAATCTGAGGTGTGAGTGGAATCGAGCTACTGGGAGTTTTGTCGCTGGTTCACTAAACCTAGCCTAGCTGAGAAGAGTCCAGCAAGAAACTCAGCTAGGCCCGGCCCTGTATGCGGCGGTACCGGGACGAATAGGAACTATATGTATTATTACCATACATATGGTCTCGGCAGAGAGTACAATTTTGTACGTTTTGGTGTCGAAACTCTTGGTCATGGTCCCAGCGCGCACAAGTTATTATCAGGTCGTCATATAGCGCTCCTAGCTGTTCAAATCGGGGGACACCACAGTAGAAGGAATACGCCGGTTCTGCCCCCAGGTTCTAGACCCCTAGACTGCTAGATTGGTTTTAGATTTCCTAGACTGGCTCCAACTAGAATCTAGAACGCCACCCATCGGTCTAGCATCTGAGCGCCGGGCAAGATTACGACAGTAAAAATTTGAACTGTCTAGTGGCCGAGGGGGCGAGACTGGAAGGGGCGTTTTGTGTTGAAGTTAACTCATTTCAATGGTTGACGTTTTTTTTACAGGTATATTTTTAAACTAAAGCGCGTATCTTCAACTACGTGGGTGGTCGCACACGCTTGTATTTATATTTCTAAAAACGTTCCAGAAAATTGCTATCTTGTGTCCCTTTCATTCGCACAAACTTTCACTATTTCTATCCCCTTCATTAGTGCACAAAAAACTGAAGCCTTTCATAAAATTATTATTTTCTGTCCCTGTCACTCGCATATAAATTCACTATTTGTATCTCCTTGATGACAATAAGAATGGGCTACCAACTACCGCGCCTAACAAAGAGACAAATTCAATGAGACCTATGCGACTGATTGTTATTTCACTGTACCAAATAGTAATACAATACAAGGTTCTATGTTGAGCTTTTATCAACTTGAGATTTGAACGCTGTCACTTTAACACAAAGTCTAGTTTTAACTACCCCTATACTATAACTATCTCGTTTAAGTATTCTGTACATATGCAGCACGTATTTATTTATAATTATTACATATATACTTCTTCGTTATATATGTTATATACTTAGCGGTAGGTATTTTACCTGTTAATGGATAGTTAAAATGGCCGTCTTTTGGTCAGGTTTCCACTTGTAGGTATTTATTAATTCATTTCTTACTCGAGTTAACTGCAAAAAGAAGTAAGCGCCATGAAATTTACGGCGGTTAAGACCTTTTAATTTTTAATATGCTGCACATTAACCTAACGGAGTTTTAGGCTTTTTTCTTGAACGCTCCACGTCTTGGGTGTCCATTTAGGTACAATCATTTCAATTAATGTTTTCAGATAGAAACCTGTTTAAACCTGCAATCTGCCCAATTATATACATGATGTTGATGGATTTACATTAACATTAAACCCATTGTTAACTGGCTATTGTAATTTTTGTACAAAGCATTTGTGACAGCCCTCTGTTAAATGTGTATACGAGAAACATGTTTGAACAGGAGATCGTGGTCGTTGTACGAATTATTACATATATACTTACTCGTTACATCTGTTATATACTTAGCGGTAGGTATTTTACCTGTTAATGGATAGTTAAAATGGCCGTCTTTTGGTCAGGTTTCCACTTGTAGGTATGCTGTAGGTATAATATAGTTTATTGCATTCATGTTTAAACCAGTGAGAAAGGTGGATAAATAACAAACATGTCTGTGTTTTGTACAAGTTTCGACTTGCATATACATACAAGCTGTAGGTTCAAAAAACGAAGTTCTCATTGTTAATTGTTATTTTTTATATGAATATTTTGTTTACATGTGTAATATATTGCCTTCCTTATTATACTGTCGAAATCCTGTTAAAACTTGTTTCTTCTTCCTAGGTGATCCTCTGTCCCCACTAGCGTGCCCGAGGTTTTTATACACACATTCATATAAAAAGGCCGAAGCTGAGGCTAAATTTATATAGTGCCTTGTAGATATGAGTTGTACACTTGATTTCTAATAACTGTTAAGTGTTTTTTGTGTGAATGAAAATTTGTGTTTCCGTTCTCCCATAATACCTTTAAAAACTTATATTATAGCGCTTTAGTAATGATAACAAAACTAGTTATAAAATTCAAACAGATCATTCTAAGAAGCGCCCATAAAATAATATTGTTAAAAAGGATACGAAAGTCTAAACAAAAGTATTTGACGGTTTCTATACGCACAGAAAGCGTTGTCTCATTTCTTAATTTGAGAAGACTTATATTGACAAAAATAACTTTCAAGTGATCATAAACGATTCAAAAATATTAAAGTAATAGCTTTCTAGTTTCTCTTTTTTGGAACAATGGTCCTGCTATTGTATACGTATTGTATTTTAGTTGTCCCTTACTCTCGGTGAAAGTTTAAGGGATTCTGTTAACTTTACAAGCTTTCTCCAACTTAACCGTTACCATTTTAAGGAGAGGGGATAAACTGCTATACCTGATATAGGTTATTTAAACTAAAATAAAGGCATTCATTCTGTTCAAGCAGTTACTATGGATAACTTAAACAGTGATTTAAACGATTCGCAGCTAAATAAAATATGTGAAGTCGTCGAGTCTGTACAAGCAGTTACTATGGATAACTTAAACAGTGATTTATACGATTCGCAGCTAAATAAAGTATGTGAAAATGTTGAGGAAGATCAATATAACCCACAACTGGTAAAAGCCTGTGAGGACGTCGAAGAAGATGAAGAATTATATAACGCCGGAGAACTTGCAAGCCAACAGATCAAAGAACCGTGAGTATAACTTTAATCCTTGTTTATACTAAATCTTGTTTCAACCTGTTCATAAAGTTCTTGTCACCACAAGTTCCGGGCTATCCAGTTGAGACATGCCATTGTTGTTGGTTTGGTGGGGCGGACCCTTTCACAATATAAAGGCATTCACTGGGATTGAAATAGTTCAGTAACGTTTATGACTTCAGTGTTTGAGTGAATTTTATTTGTTACAACAATGGCATTTACGTTTTTTCTTGGGCATAGGCTAGCTAGGAGTGAAATAGCCAGTTTAAGTAAAGGTTTTATCCTTCGTAGATTTCATAAGTATATTCGATTGTGGTATATTGAAGGAGTTCTACCGGATTATCTTATGGAGGACCAAGAAATTATACCATATTATACGCCATGCAGCGGTCATGTACAAGGAAAACCGGAAGCAGTATCACATAATTCCGATGTAATTGATGGGGTTCTCCCAATGCAAGCCTATTGTTTGCATTGTAAAAACGATTTAAGTTAGTATTTATAACCTAATGAATAGTTCATACATTTATTACTATGTAATTCGTGTATAATTATATGGTGTTTAATTTTTATAGGTATTCACAAGTTGGAAGAGGGATAAAACGACCAGCAGCGGATCCTGTTGCAGAACCATCGGCTAAGAAGAACCTTCCTTCAACCAGCCGTGAAAACATCGCAACAAATCAACCGTCAACCAGCCGGGACACTTCAACAACAACATCAACAGTCCAAAAACCTACAAGTAAAGTAAGTGCAACAAATAATGATAAAATTGAATGTTCTGTGTGCCATGTATTTGTCTCCAAAAAATATTTCACTAATCATCTTAACAGCAACACTCATAAAAATAATGTCTTTTGTTCTGATAGTGAGTTAATTAACGTTCAGTTAATTGAAAACGCGTTCCGAAACCGAGTTGCAACCTACAGAATATCAAATGAAAGTGATCCCAATTGTCTAGAAACACCGGAAGCGTTTTTAGAAAAAAATAAAGATACGATATTTGCTTTATTAGACCGCTCAATTGCTAATCATTGTTCTTTAAAAGTAAATTTTATACTAAACGCGAATTTTACTCAGGAAACAAAAAGCCTCAACAATGTGTTTGATTTTCAGTTGAGTAATAACCTAGTCAATGTTAGTAGTGATAAAAATGAGATATTTTTATCCCTTGTCAATGAAATTTCAGTGAGATTATCGAACTTTGAGAGAAAAGATAGTGGGTGGTCTTTAACAAAGGTAAATTATCTAGATGTCAATGTTAATAAGTATAACCCATTACGTGGGTCTTCATATATCAAGTTACCGCGTGATATACAGTTGAAAAAAGCTGTAATTAATGTTCAGAACAATGATCACGAATGTTTCCGGTGGGCTATACTATCTGGATTATTTCCACCAGAAAAGAATAATCGTGCTCATAATGTTAACACATACAAAAATCATAGGAATAAATTAAACTTTGAAAACATTCCATTTCCTATGAAGTTAACGGATATTCACAAATTTGAAAAAATCAATAATTTAAGTATTAACGTTTTTGGGATAGAATACGATTCACAGAGTAAACGGCATTCTGTTATAGGTCCACTACATTTCACAAAATGTAAAAAAGAAAATCATTTCAACTTGTTATACATCACCGAAGGTAATAAAGGACATTATTGTCTTATTAATAATTTATCTAGATTAGTATCTGCTCAACTGACAAACACTCAACATGCTGCTCATATATGTGATGGTTGCTTAACAAATTTCACATCAAGAGAGAATTTAGTAAACCACCAACAAAACGATTGTTTTCATGTATGTACTAACTTGCCTTCTGAACAGAACAAACGAAACAACTGGTTCAATGAAAAAGTTGCTTCCAATGAAGTGACTTTCGATAATTATGATCGTAAATTACGGCATCCATTCGTTATCTATGCCGACTTCGAAGCGTTTTTAAATCCAATCCAGTCATGTTCCAATAATCCACTTACATCTTCAACTACTAATGTACAGAAACATGAAGTATATAGTTTCGGATACTATATTAAATGTTCGTATGATGATAACTTGTCAGTCTATCGAACATACAAAGGAGAAAATTGTGCAAGAACGTTTATGGACTTTCTTAAAAAAGATTTGCAGAATATTTGTAAAAAGAATACATTTGTAAAGACCCCTCTGCCTTTGACATCTGAAAACGAAGAAAACATTGCGCAGAGTAGTATGTGTTATATCTGTGATACAAACTTAAACGGAGATGCCACCATTTCATATAATTGCTACACTGGTGTTTACGAAGGTGTAGCACATGAAATTTGTTGTAACAAATTAAGGGTTCCCAATTTTGTACCAGTGTTCCTTCACAACTTAAGTAATTACGATAGTCATTTCATAGTACATGGACTAAATTTTGAGGATGGTGAAATAGAAGTTATCCCGGAAACCAAAGAAAAATACATATCTTTCACAAAAAATTTGCAAATTAATAATCGAGTCATGAAATTAAGGTTTGTTGATTCTCTTAAATTCATGTCCAGTAGTCTTGACAAACTAGCCAAGAACTTAATACCAGAACAGTTCCATGAAATGAAATTGAATTTTCCATGTGAAGATGACTTTCAACGTTTAATACGTAAGGGTATATATCCATATGAACACATGACATCGTTTGATTCATTAAAATTGACATCCCTCCCCTCTCCAGATAAATTCTACAGCTCCTTGACCGATAGTCACATATCGGAAAATGATTACAATCATGCCGAAGATGTATGGAACCATTTTAACTGTCAAAACATGGGAGACTATTCAGATCTGTATTTAAAAACAGATGTCTTATTATTGGCCGACGTATTCGAAAATTTTAGAAACGTTTGTCTTGAAACATACGGTTTAGATCCGGCACACTATTATACTGCACCGGGGTTAAGTTGGGATGCTATGTTAAGAGTCACAAAAATCAAACTTGAACTGTTAACTGACATTGATAAGATTACTTTTATTGCAAAAAATATTAGGGGAGGTATATCCCAATGCAGCAACCGACACGCCAAAGCAAATAATAAATTCATGGCGGAATACGATTCGGGTATTCCTTCATCCTTTCTCATGTATTTAGATGCAAATAACCTATACGGGTGGGCTATGTCGCAATATCTACCAACAGGTGGATTTCAATGGGTGGATGTAAATACGGATTTTAATGTGTCTAACGATGCAGAGCATGGTTTTATTTTAGAAGTTGATCTTGATTATCCCAACGATATACATGATTCACATTCAGATTTTCCCTTCTGTCCAGAGAACGTCTGTTTTGGTGATTCAAAGGAAAATAAATTGATACCTAACTTGAAAAACAAAAAAAACTACGTAATCCATTATAGAAATCTTAAGCAATGTTTGAAAAATGGTTTACAATTAGTTAAAATACATAAAATTTTGAAATTTAAACAATCTCCATGGTTGAAAAGCTACATAGATTTAAACACCCGCATGCGATCACAAGCATCTTCGGATTTCGACAAAGATTTTTTTAAATTAATGAATAATTCAGTCTTCGGAAAAACGATGGAAAATGTTTTGAAACGAGTAAACGTAAAACTATTGAATCATTGGGAAAATAAAGGTAAATCTCAAGGAGTTCAATCATTGATAACAAAACCTGAATTTCATAGTTTATCAATATTTTCAGAAAACTTGGCAGCTGTACAATTGAAAAAAACTAAAGTTTTGTACAACAAACCAATATATCTTGGTTTTTGTATTTTAGATATGTCTAAAACGTTAATGTACAATTTTCATTACGACTATATGAATCCTAAATTCGGTAATAAACTGAAACTCTTGTACACAGATACCGATAGCTTAATATATCAAATTTTCACTGAAAACTTCTATGATGATATAAAATCAGATCTGAATTTATATTTTGATACATCAGATTATCCCAATAATAATGAGTTCGGTTTACCTTTAATAAATAAAAAGAAATTGGGTTTTTTCAAAGATGAGAACAATGGCAAAATTTTCAAAGAATTTGTTGGACTTCGTTCAAAGATGTACGCAATTGATGTCGAAGGTAGTAGTGTGATGGCTAAAGCTAAAGGAGTTAATAAATGTGTAACTAAAAAACTTACCTTAGATAACTACAAAACGTGTTTATTTGATAAGCGCATACAACATAACACAATGTTACGTTTTAAATCAATTAAACATTTAATATTTACACAAAAAATTAACAAAATATCTCTTTCTTATAATGACACAAAGCGATTCTTGTTGGATGATTCCACAGATACCCTTGCATGGGGTCATTACAAAACACCAAATTTTTTTAAATAATTTCATATTACAACATGGCAGGACATTCATTTATTTGATATTATTTTTGCACTTTCTTTCTATAAAAAATGTAGTACTAAAATTGTATGTATAATATACATACTATTTTAGTACTATATTATTTTGATGCGCATGTAACTTGTATATAAAAAATAAAAATGTACTTTGAATATGTAAATAAGATAAAAATGTAAATAATTTTGTTAGTCTTAATCTTGTAAATTTATGAAACTTGTATAAAAGATGTGTTTTTAACTTTTAAATAAAATAAATTACAATGTAACACGACTTTATAACAATGTATATAAATGTCTTTTATTTTAAGTAACAAAAATTTCAATTTAGTATTGTTATTCTTATGTATAATTTGTGATATTTATGAATGTAAATAAATTACCCTTGATTGTTTTACATTAAGTCTTTGCATGGGTACTAACTAAAATAAAATGAGAAATGTAATAACTATTACGTTAAAATTATTTCAATATTGTATCTTGGTTAATAATTATTTTATCTAAATAAATTACATAATTATTAACATACTTATGATTTTTATTATTATATATCCAATTCTTACCTACCCTATTCGTTTTATTTAAATGGTAATAACCACTACAACATTGATCATTTGAATTTCAAACGTTTTCATATCAACACGCACATTACGTTGTTACAATGATTCATTTTTACCATCCATTTACTACCATTGTGGCGGGTCCTAGTGGGTGCGGTAAAACCAATTTTGTTACAAATTTTTTAAATCATTCCAATGAACTATGTAATGTTGAATTTGATGAAATTATTTGGTGTTATGATGAAATGCAACCTTTGTACAATCTAGAAAATGTGAATTATAACCAAGGAATACCTGACATCGCCATGTTTGATGGGAAAAAACCTAAACTTATTATTATAGATGATTTGATGAGGGAGTCAGATGGACGAATCGTTGACATTTTTACGAAAGGTAGTCATCACAGAAACCTAAGCCTGTTTTATATTACTCAAAATATATTTCATCAAGGCAAAGGTCAACGTGATATCTCTTTGAATACGAGCTATATTGTTTATTTTAAGAATCCCCGTGATAAAACTCAAATACGCTACTTGTCTCGACAAGTTTATCCAGAAAATTCAAAATTCGTTGATGAAGCCTACAAGGATGCTACTGCAAATGCACATGGTTA
The DNA here is from genome assembly GCA_963556455.1 of Epiblema foenella. NCBI lineage: Eukaryota > Metazoa > Arthropoda > Insecta > Lepidoptera > Tortricidae > Epiblema > Epiblema foenella. The sequence continues at coordinate 3,101,553 of OY747106.1, forward strand.
CCTCATGATTGATTTGCGACAAAATACTGACGATATGTGTCGTTTTAAGACCAAAATATTTCCATTCGATGGTCATTGTACAGTATATATCCCTAAAAAAGGGTTTAAATATAACAAGAATCACCATGTTTTAGTCAGTTCTAAATGATGCAAGCTAGAGTTAACACATATAAACATTTACTTGAAGCGCTACATTTACTCAAACCAAAATATCGCACGGCTTTACTTAAATCGTGTGATGACGAAGAAATTAATATAATTTGTGAGTGTATTTACAACGTATTAAAAGGTAAAATTCCTTTAGAGAAAAAAGAAAAATCCAAATTAAGAAAATATAAGGATACGTTACGAAAATTAGTGACTAAGGGAAAACATAAGCTAAGAAAAACTGTAATTATCCAGAAAGGTGGTGGTTTTCTGCCTATTGTATTAGGTGCAGTTTTAAGTGCTTTAGTGAACTCTTTAACATAAAGAAAATGGAAAACATGAAAAAAATGTTGTTAGTAGAACCAGATTTCATCGAAAGACTCAAACATAGTGATAACCTATCAGAAAATTCATCATCCCGTCTAGATGGTGAAATGCAAAAAATTCTCAAGAGTAAAATAGATGATCGTGTAAAGTGGGCATTATATTCCCAAGCATTACAACGATTTTTACATTTTACTGAAACGGATCGAAAACCGTTTAAAATACCATTAGTGACTGAAGTTGATCAACTCACCAACGAAAACAATGAATTTCATCCGAAGATCACCAAAAAGGAGGAAATTTTTAATAATAACTCAATCGTAAACGCAGTATTGCCAGAACCAGAAGGGGATGTATACGCAACTCCACCTGGAGGAACGAAATCTGATTTACCTAAACAATATTCTCCATCTTATATTATAGACGTAATACCGAAATCGTATCGATCAAAAAGCCAAACTTTGTTGGAATGTATGGTACAAAGTAAACCAAAAATTTGGTGGAAGGAGAACGGGGAAGTAGTAATAAACAATCGTACCATTCCAAACAGTAATATTCTCGATCTAGTAGGCGACGTGCTTAGACCTCTAAAACGTTCAAAACCAAAAGGTTGGGAAGATTTTGCTAGTGTTTTACATGATATAAAAGTTCCTAAATCGTGTATAGGTAATCCTACGAACTTAGAATTTATGAATGGACTACAATCTAATGATTCTAGAACTTCGATTGCTTCTATAAATCTGGAAACCCCGTCAGTTAAAGAAAAAAACACCTCTACTCCTATATCTACTAAACCACCCAGGCTATCGAGAAAGAAATTAGATTGGGAGAGATGGACCCCCTATTAGAGATAAATAGGATCTACTACGATGTATCAAATCCAGCCAGTTATAGTAGCGTAAACAAATTGGTGAATGAAATGAAAGGTAAAATGAACAGAGCGGAAGTGAAAGATTGGTTATCATCACAGGAAGCGTACACGCTGCATAGACCCGTTCATAAACGTTTTAGTAGAAACAGATACATCCTCTCTAACTTTAATGAACTCTGGCAAGCCGATCTTAGTGATATGAGAACGTATAGTCAATATAACGATGGATATAAATATATTCTATGTGTTATTGATGTTTTTAGTAAATATGCTTTTGCTAGGGCTATGAAAAAGAAGGACTCTGAAACAGTTAAAAAATGTTTTGAAAGCATTTTTTCAGAAGCCAATTCTACCCCTCGTCACATCCAATCTGACAAAGGGACCGAATTTGTTTCAAAGGTGGTTAGAGATTACTTTAAAAACAAAAACATTAATTATTATACCACAAATAATCCTGATATTAAAGCAAGTATTGTTGAAAGGTTTCAAAGAACTCTTAAATCTAAAATGTGGCGTTACTTCACTCATCATAATACTTACAATTACGTCGACGTATTGCAAGACCTGCTTCATTCGTATAACCATAGCTACCATTCTAGCATTAAAATGCGACCAATTGATGTTAACTCTGATAATATTATGACTGTTTGGTGCAATTTATATGATCGCAATAAGGATAAACGAAATATATTGGAATCTCCAATACTTAATGTAGGTGATCATGTTAGAATAACTAAATATAAACATATATTTCAAAAGGGGTATGAGACTAACTGGAGTGATGAAATATTCATAATAGCCTCAGTTATTAAAAGAATCCCACGTATTGTCTATACTTTAAAAGATTTAGAAGGTGAACCAATTATTGGTACATTCTATTCTAAAGAATTACAAAAAGTCACATTACGCCCCTCCATGAGGTATAAAATTGATAAAATAATACGCTCGCGACGCACTGGTGGCAGAAAGGAAGTGTTCGTTAAGTGGCAAGGTTATCCCAATAAATTCAACTCTTGGATACCTACATCAAACTTAGAAGAAATATGAGTGAAGATAGTTTTTATCTAACTTTGTTGAGTAACAGCTCATCGACCTACTTTACCGATAATACTACAGCTCACTTTTTAACTAAATTACCTAGAACCATTAAATTGGAGGGAGAATGGGTTGTTGGATTAGTGGAGTTCCAATACCCATGTTCCATGTATAATGTTCAAGAACATGAAAACATAGTCTACATTAAAAAAAAGGTAGCTGTACCGACTCAGGAAAAATACAAAATCGTTGATGTAAAAACTCACATTCCAGCCACTTCGTATGATAGTATTGATCATTTTCTCAAAGCATTTAACGAAAACCCGCAGCTAAAGACAAAAGTTAAATTTAGATGTGATGCAGTTACTAAAATGGTGGCTGTAACAGCGAACGAAGAGATAACATCAATCATAACTTCCCCTATATTAAGTCTTCAGCTTGGTTATAAACCTAGAACTAATTTAAAAGAAAGTACTATTGGAATACATCCTGCAAATTTATACTTAGGTTTACCATCACAAATATTTGTTTATACTGACATTATTCAACCACAAGTGGTGGGGGATGTAATTACATCATTACTAAGAATAATACCATTAGACCCCACAAAATTTATCTATGGAGCATATAAAATGCATGTTTTTTCACCTGCTCACTATGTTCCTGTTTTACGTAGAGAGTTTGACACTCTTGAAATAGATATAAGGACAACCACGGGATCAAGAATACCATTTCAATTTGGATCCTCTTGTGTGAAGCTACACTTTCGACGAGTAAAATGAATCATAAACGAGTGTCTCACTCCTGTCCATATGAACATTACTATTCTCATCAAGCTGGCTCTGGCGTTGGAATTGTCTATAAAGGTGTTCCATATCAACGAGGGCATGGAATCGGTAGCTTTTTGGGTGGACTATTTAGGTCTGTACTTCCTTTATTATCTAGCGGTTTTAAAACTGTAGGAAGAGAAACTTTAGATGCGGGGATGGGACTGTTGTCTGATATGGTAAATTCACGTCCTATGGAGAGTTCTATTAGATCTCGGCTTAAAGAAGCAAGTGCGAACTTAAAAAGGAAAGCTGACGAAAAAATAGATTCTCTTATGTCGGGATCAGGGTATAAAATGTCAACTAAGAGACGGGAACCTCTCATTACTTTGAAAGCCTCACGACGAAGAGGAGGTAAAAGAAATAAAAAATATAATATTGAGGATATATTTTCAAACTAATTATGTCTTTCTTACATAGTAATTCATGTGAATGTGCTAAATCAGAACTAGATTTGTTTGCACTGCCATCAACTCAAACCAGCATTGAAAGCGGACAGTGGGTTCATTACAAACCAATTTCATCTTTAAGTGACGACGGACCCATTGAGTTTCAAGTTCCCGGATCTGGTGATGACTATATTGACCTATCACATACTTTGTTACATATCAATGCCAAAGTATTAAACCAAGATGGCACAAAACTAAAAGCAGATGCCCCAGTTGCACCCGTCAATAATTGGTTACATTCCCTGTTTAGCCAACTAGATGTATATTTAAATCAGAAACTCATATCACCACCAAATAATACCTACGCCTATCGTGCTTATATGGAAAATCTACTTAATTATGGTCCAGCAGCTAAAGAATCTCATCTTACTTGTGGATTATGGTATGAAGATACACCACACTATATGGATACCGCTGATGTGAATAATAAAGGATTTCACAAAAGACAGAAATTTATTAAAGAAAGTAAGGAAGTAGAGCTGATTGGTCACTTGCATGGTGATATGTTTAACCAAGAGAAATTCTTAATAAACGGAGTCGAAATGCGTGTTAAATTGGCACGTTCTAAAGAATCGTTTAATTTAATTTGTCACCAAGATCTCAAACTTAAAGTTCAGATAATGGATGCCAGTCTCATAGTAAGAAGAGCAAGAATCAATCCAAGTGTTTTGTTAGCACATCAAAAAGTATTAGCATCAACCACAGCAAAGTATCCAATCACAAGAGCGGAAGTAAAGGTTCTTACATTACCAGCTGGAATACAGGGAAAAACGTTAGATAATATATTTCTCGGGCAAGTCCCTAAAAGATGTATTATTGGATTCGTTTCAAACTCGGCATTTAATGGTAATCTAGCTTTGAATCCTTTTAATTTTCAACATTTCAATATGAACTCTTTTAGTTTGTATGTGGACGGTCATGAAATACCTTCGAAAACATTGCAACCTTCATTTAATTCTGGTTTAATAGCATCAACATATCATACGTTATTTTCTGGATCAGGAATTCATTTCCATAATGAAGGTAATGCAATAGACAGATCAAGTTATGGAGGGGGTAATTGTTTGCTATGTTTTGATTTGACACCTGATTTATCTGCCAGTTCAACTTCACACTGGAATCTTGTGAGACATGGTTCTGTTCGGGTAGAAGTTCGTTTTGAATCGTCTTTAAGTACTACTATAAACTGCATCGTATATGCTGAATTTGATAACATAATAGAAATAAACAAAAACCGTGACGTTACGGTAGATTATAATAGCTGATAACTACATATATGTAATGATATTGATCAGTTATTTCATTTGCTGCTTGAAATCGTTAGTAAGATCATCAATGAATGATTATTTTTATCAGAAATGGATACGAATCAAATTCAATTTTGTATGAATAAAATAAGTTCCAGTTTTGTATCAAATGTGTTTGCTGCAAACCAAATCCCCTTTTGGGTTAATTTACCTGCATTTATTATAAGCAACTTGGACCCCGACTCGAGACCTGGGTCCCATTGGATTGCCATTCACATTGATGTTAATGGAATAGGAGAATACTTTGACTCTTTTGGTCGAAAGCCTACTGGTTATCATAAGTTATTCTTAAAAAGAAATGCTAAGAGGTGGTATCATAACCATAAACCACTTCAAAATTATTTTACCTCAGTTTGTGGGGAATATTGTTTAGTTTATCTTTATTTTAAGTATCATGGGAAAAAAATGAGTCAGTTTTTAAATTTGTTTTCTGACAATACTTTGTCTAATGATCTAGTATTAAGAAATATGTTTAAACGAATCTTTATGAATTAAAACAATACGTACAATGAAATAATGTGTTTTATTTATAAAAATATGCTAACACAATAATTTTAATAGATAGATATTACAATGAATTATTTCAGATGGTTTTAAAGAGAATGCTTAACTAATTATTTTATATACTACAATATTTATTAAAAACTTATTTTAGACTTATGACTATTAAATTAAACAAGGCACCTTTAACTACTTATTATCAGTTCCCAAACAGTATTTAACACATTTGGGCTTTGCCGCTAACTCTTTCGCGATGTTGTAAATGACATCACGAGCACTTTGTTCATGTGAGTCCAGTTCTCCAACAGTGTAGTACCTAACACGAAGATCACAATGTTTCCAGTGGTCCAATGGCGAAACATTTTTTATTTTCTCCATGTCGTATACTTCTATCTTAATCAGATGTGAGGCATATGCCCCATCATCTTGTCCAGAAGTCAGGTATGCGACACCGTCTTCCGTTGTTTTGGAGACCGTGGAAGATTTCTTGATGACTTTGGGCTTCTTCTTGGACCTTTCGAAAAACACATCGATGTTATTCGATGGACGCTTCTTTGTTATGGCCTGCTTCACTTTAATAGCAAGCGTCCCTTCCTCATCGCTCGCTTCGTCTTCATTTTCATTGAAATAGTAGTTCTTGAAGGTATTGTCGGAGAACTGAAACAATATTCATAAAATCAATACACATACATACACACAAAGCTAAAAATAATAAGTTATTATAGGGTAACACTATTTGAATACTTACATCCATTATCACAAGTAATAAAGTAATAGTCACTTCAATACGTAGAAACGGAGAGCTCTTAACTGAACTGGTGGTCAAAAGACACTATATAAATTTAGCCTCAGCTTCGGCCTTTTTATATGAATGTGTGTATAAAAACCTCGGGCACGCTAGTGGGGACAGAGGATCACCTAGGAAGAAGAAACAAGTTTTAACAGGATTTCGACAGTATAATAAGGAAGGCAATATATTACACATGTAAACAAAATATTCATATAAAAAATAACAATTAACAATGAGAACTTCGTTTTTTGAACCTACAGCTTGTATGTATATGCAAGTCGAAACTTGTACAAAACACAGACATGTTTGTTATTTATCCACCTTTCTCACTGGTTTAAACATGAATGCAATAAACTATATTATACCTACAGCATACCTACAAGTGGAAACCTGACCAAAAGACGGCCATTTTAACTATCCATTAACAGGTAAAATACCTACCGCTAAGTATATAACAGATGTAACGAGTAAGTATATATGTAATAATTCGTACAACGACCACGATCTCCTGTTCAAACATGTTTCTCGTATACACATTTAACAGAGGGCTGTCACAAATGCTTTGTACAAAAATTACAATAGCCAGTTAACAATGGGTTTAATGTTAATGTAAATCCATCAACATCATGTATATAATTGGGCAGATTGCAGGTTTAAACAGGTTTCTATCTGAAAACATTAATTGAAATGATTGTACCTAAATGGACACCCAAGACGTGGAGCGTTCAAGAAAAAAGCCTAAAACTCCGTTAGGTTAATGTGCAGCATATTAAAAATTAAAAGGTCTTAACCGCCGTAAATTTCATGGCGCTTACTTCTTTTTGCAGTTAACTCGAGTAAGAAATGAATTAATAAATACCTACAAGTGGAAACCTGACCAAAAGACGGCCATTTTAACTATCCATTAACAGGTAAAATACCTACCGCTAAGTATATAACATATATAACGAAGAAGTATATATGTAATAATTATAAATAAATACGTGCTGCATATGTACAGAATACTTAAACGAGATAGTTATAGTATAGGGGTAGTTAAAACTAGACTTTGTGTTAAAGTGACAGCGTTCAAATCTCAAGTTGATAAAAGCTCAACATAGAACCTTGTATTGTATTACTATTTGGTACAGTGAAATAACAATCAGTCGCATAGGTCTCATTGAATTTGTCTCTTTGTTAGGCGCGGTAGTTGGTAGCCCATTCTTATTGTCATCAAGGAGATACAAATAGTGAATTTATATGCGAGTGACAGGGACAGAAAATAATAATTTTATGAAAGGCTTCAGTTTTTTGTGCACTAATGAAGGGGATAGAAATAGTGAAAGTTTGTGCGAATGAAAGGGACACAAGATAGCAATTTTCTGGAACGTTTTTAGAAATATAAATACAAGCGTGTGCGACCACCCACGTAGTTGAAGATACGCGCTTTAGTTTAAAAATATACCTGTAAAAAAAACGTCAACCATTGAAATGAGTTAACTTCAACACAAAACGCCCCTTCCAGTCTCGCCCCCTCGGCCACTAGACAGTTCAAATTTTTACTGTCGTAATCTTGCCCGGCGCTCAGATGCTAGACCGATGGGTGGCGTTCTAGATTCTAGTTGGAGCCAGTCTAGGAAATCTAAAACCAATCTAGCAGTCTAGGGGTCTAGAACCTGGGGGCAGAACCGGCGTATTCCTTCTACTCACCACTAAATCAAACCACCAGCACAACCTTCTTGGGCTTTGAGATAGACGCGGGATTAAAATGGGATCGACACGACAAACTTTGCGGCAAAATAGCTAGTGCCTGTTTTGCCCTTAGTCGGGTTGTAAAAACTGTGACCCCAGAGGTCACCCGTACATTGTACGGCGTACAATGCTATTTCGCTACAGTCCACTCACAAATACAGTACGGGGTGGAGCTCTGGGGACGCTGTGCCGACTGGGAGAGAGTCTTTCGGCTCCAGAAACGTGTCATACGAACCATCGTACGAGTGACGTAGTTTTAAAGATTTAAGCATACATAGGGACATAGGGACATAGGGACATAGGGATATAGGGACAGAGAAAGCGACTTTTGACGTGACAACGTCTTATAAATTGGTTTGCCGGGTGACACTTCAAGAAACTGTGTTACGCTCCGCTCACGTTATGCGCTCACAATGAGAGCGAGTGAGAGGCATGGTTAGCCCGCCTAAGAGCGAGAGAGACAGACATAAAAAGTGAAAGGCACGCGTCCCTTCCACTCGAGTACAGTTAGCCCGCCTAAGAGCGAGAGAGACAGAGCGAGAGAGAGAGAGTGAGTCGTTGTCACGTAAAACTTTCGCCCGTATACCGACTTTACAGGCAACCAATTTTTTTTTATACTATGTAATGATAGTGATACAGCGCTCTGTCAAATAAAAATGCTGTCACTCACACGCCATGACATTGGGAATGTCATACGCGAAGTCGAACCCTATAGAAATACATGTAGATTGATACCGCATTGGACGTCTTGACGGATATATGTGTCGTTGGCATCGAACCGATGGTGCGCATATACAGGGCGTCCCACGGCTATGCCACATGGAGGGAAAGTACTTTGAATATTGTAGATGGAACATTTTACTGAAAGAAGACATTATTTGAATTTAAAAAACAATTTAAACTGCATTCACAGATATTTAATAATCTTATGGTTGAACCGGGAATCGAACCCATTACACGAGAAAAATAATAACCCTGTAGCTTTATCATACCGATCGAAAACCTTATTCATCACAGGATTATTATTTTCTAGAGAACATAGTGTCAGAAATAAAAGGAAGACCATGAATTTTAACATTTTTAATACAAAATTTATCAATTTATGACGTGTAACAGGTTCGATTCCCGGTTCAACCATAAAATTATTTAAATATATGTGAATGCAGTTTAAACTGTTATTTTTTAATTTAAATAATGTCTTCTTTCAGTAAAATGTTCCATCTACAATATTCAAAGTACTTTCCCTCCATGTGGCATAGCCGTAGGACGCCCTGTATACGTCATTGGCGCCGAAAAGTTTAAATAAAATATGTGGTGTCTCTTTCTTATACAAACATTTATATGTCAAAGTGACAGATAAGTACAAACGACTTTTTAGACAAGTTTAATAAACGTTTACTGCATGTCATATTAAATTATTCCTTTAAATTTGAACTTTGACCCGAGTCATAGTAAATTATATCTGTCATAATTACGAATAGGGGTTAAGGTTTTTTTAAGATTAAGAACAAGAAGGTTAATTTCCATAAACAGCGTCAAAATTTAAATCAAAATCAAAACATTTATTCTGCAAATAGGCCTCAAGGGCTTTTTACAAGTCAAAATCTATCTAGGTACATCAAATAAAAATAATACAATTATCAAAGTATCATTAATTAAATGTAGTGTTACATGTCAAAAATAAAACTAGGAAACTAATAACAATCGAGATTTGTTAGAGATGTATAAGGTCTCTAAGCGTCAAGATAAAAGGTAATAAGGTAGGTACACTAATCATAATAAAATATTGTGAGATATATTTATAAGCGGTAACATGAAAATAATAAAATCTAATAAATAAATATCCTCAGAGATGTATAAGGTCTCTGAGCGTCAGTCTAAAAATAAAATCAAATGAGAACAGAGCGAAGTCTCTCATCATGTCAATTCCACTGTACACTAGTGCGAAGTTACTAGTCCTTGCAAACATGAACAGACCGGATCCCACAAACAGCACCCGTTCACGAGTATGACGCGTATATCAGCCATCGCCTCCCTCGATGTCACCTGCATATAATCCATTAACTATTGACCGCAGAAGAGACGCATTTTATTCTTTTTATTTTGTATGATTCTATCATCATTCATCCCATTTTATAACCATACAGGGTGTAACAAAACTAGTGAGAATCCGTTTAAGGGCATATTCGGTATCGTGTTCTGAGTAGGAAAAAAAAGAATTTTTTTTTTAGCGTAAATATATTTTTTTCTATGGGGCAGGTCGTCCAAGTCAACCAACTGTCTATTTGTATAGACAGTTGGTTGACTTGGACAACCTGCCCCATAGAAAAAAGTTTTTTTCGACAAGTTTAATAACCGTTAACTGCATGTCATATTAAATTATTCCTTTAAATTTGAACTTTGACCCGGGTCATAGTAAATTATATCTGTCATAATTACGAATAGGGGTTAAGGTTTTTTGAAAGATTAAGAACACGAAGGTTAATTTCCATAAACAGCGTCAAAATTTAAATCAAAATTAAAACATTTATTCTGCAAATAGGCCGCAAGGGCACTCAATATATTACGTCAAAAAAATTTTCTTCTTAATTTTCCTAATCAGAACACGATACCGAATATGCCCTTAAACGGATCCTCACTTTTTCGGCTGAAATGATGATGATGATGTTGGATCCTCACTAGCTTTGTTACACCCTGTATAAACCTACGTCTTATTTACCTAATTATATATATCACCTTCATATTATTACATAGTAACGGAGTAACGTTCATAATAGTCCGGGCTTTGATCATCTGAAACAATGAAACGTACGTCACTTGTCTCTTCTCTGATTGCATTTCGACATTCTCTTTGAGATACTCGTATTATGAGTAACGTACAATCGACGGCAAAAATATGTTTACGCTTTTGCACCTTATTCCATTGTACGTAGGATGTTCCATAAGTCTTGCAAAAATCTAACTATTTATTAAACTTTTTCAAAATAAGAACCACCACTGTTAATACACTTATGCATGCGTTCAAACCACGTATTAAACATAATCTCCCACTGATCCTTTGTGACACTGGCGCAGGCCTCATCCCATGCACTTATTAATTCGTCATCAGTTGCAAATCGCCGTCCTTTCAGCTGGCTCTTGATCAGTGGAAAGAGACCAAAATCACACGGCGCGAGGTCGGGGCTATAAGGAGGGTGGTCCAGCACAGTAAGCCCCGATCGCTTCAAAAACTCCTGAGTAATGGTCGCTCGATGAGCAGGAGCGTTATCATGGTGCAAGTGCCAACTGCCCAGACGCGAGTTTGGTCGCAGTTTCTTCAGCTCGCGGATAACTTGCGGCAAACAAACATCAGTGTACCAGGTAGCATTGAAAGTCTTCTGCTTGTCTAATACAATTCTAGCGACAATGCCTTTCTCTCTAAAGAAAACTGCGATGTCCAAACTTGTTACATTCTTTCTATTGCAACACTTATGGAACAGCCTACGTAATAAGGCGAAAATAGTTAACATATTTTTGCCGGCGACTGTACATAACATCAAGTTCCCGAGTTGAAATGATGAAATTTGTGCCGCTGTATCAATGAGAAAAGTCACGATCCTTTGCCTTTTGCAGCCAAATACCTCCTCCAGTTGTTTTAAGGTCGAAAAATATAATACATAATAATAAACCGTGACATGTCTATGTCAGGATGATAAAGATTAGGATATTCCTAAAGGCAAAAACTAAAATTATAAATGAGTGAGATGACAATGGGTTATGCCCTATCTCTCTAATCTAATCAATCCCCATTTTCAATAGACTATTGTTCGCAGACGAATCAAACGACCGCTGGTGGGGGGAGTCGGCGGTGCCACCCGCGCCTGCAGTGGCGGTGCCTCCCCAACGGCCTTCCGTGGCCACCACCCCTAACGTCACTGGTGTTGTGAAGAGCGAACCTGCGTCGTCACCAAGACCACATGTTACGCAAACTGGTGAGTATTCTTTGAGGCTGCCATTCCATGTGTCATATAGCAGAAGCGCACATCGCTAGGACATCGCTATTTATTTAGAACATACATTTATAAGCTAACAGTGAGGTACCAAAGCGCCTATAATGTTATGAGATTCGCAACCTCAGTGCTAACAGTAACAAATTAAAGAAAATATAGACCTATGATTTGTCATGTCGAATATTTATATGCCTCTCCAATTCAGAATAACAGGGACAGTTTATGTCGGATATAGAACATTCGTTAACTCCTTCTGGCAAGTATGTAATACAAGTGATATAATATCTCGGGCATAAACGCGATAATGCTCTAGACAGATGGACTTAAGAATATCCCTGTGACGTGCCGTTGATACGGGAAACATTTTGTATCTCGAATTAGGTCCCAGTTCTTTTAGTGCAAAAGAAGGGGACGTCCCTAGGATAATTTATTCTGTTTTATGTCATTTCGAAAGACAAAAGATATATTACGAGCTGCTAGGGACACATTTTCCTAAGTTTATGGTCTAATACTGTGTTTAGTACCTGTGTAGGTAAGCAAAGTATTATGGGACATTATCGGTTAAAAACGCTCTTTTTTATTTTTATATTTTTTTATTCTAAATAGGTTTGCGCTTGACCACAAATCACCCGATGGTAAGCAATATTGTGGTCTAGCATGGATCGAGCGTACCTAGAAAAAACCGATTCACTCTCGCTTTGAAGACCAAAAGCTTGTAGTTCACAGGGAACAAAGATTCCGCTCAATCCGCTCATCCTAGTTAGGCTATTTCCTATGTAAATTGACACGTTTCCTCTTCGTTAATATCTAGCTTGGAACTTCTAAGGCCAAATATCATAGATTTTACATGTATTTTCATTAAAACGTCGCGAATAGAGCCCCAAATACATACCGCCATATTTTAACCATAATACCTTTATATGGGTCTGTTTAAGGGATTTATATTAATATCATTGAGCCTTTAAATTAATGAAGAGGAACATTCTATAATTACCAAGTTTATTTAGGCCTGAAAGGTACTAATTGCCTTACAGGTAGGATAGGGGACGGAAATTAAGTATTTTCTCATCAATTTCAATCATTCAAAAAGGTTTTAATGGAATGAAATTGTATTAGTAATTCAAACATCTCATTTAGAGCTCAAGTAGTCCAAACGATTTGATAATGAATATATCTCTAGTATCTCTGAGGAAAAAACGTTTTATTTTTAATTGACTAGAAAATTGAAACACGGTTTGTTTTTTCGATACTAGATTTTCCGCGTCTCGTCTTTCGCATGGTTCCCCTTTATATCCGACCAACATACAAATTTTCGTCCCCCATTTAACCCTCTTCGGGCAAAAAAAAAATATATAACCTGTATCTTTCCTTAGGATGTAAAAAAAAAGAAAAATGTTACGTCTGTCCAGAATAGGAAACCATAAGGATTGATATTGACATATTTTTATATACATTGTATATTGTTTTGAAAAAATAACACCTCGCCGAGTTTCGTACGCCGGTTCTTCTCGAGGCGGAGGTTTATTTTATGAACCGTGCTTTGAGTATACATGACCGTACTCGCTAGCGACTGCGTAAAAAATTGTATGGGCAAAAGTACAGCACCTCTGGCGGTTACGCAATAGAACTAAAAATCGGCATACTAAATCGTTTACGCAGTCGCTAGCGAGTACGGTCATGCAAACTCATGGTAAAGGCACCGGTGGTAGTTTTTTGACTTTCATAAGTGCATGTAATATGCCTAAATTGAAGAATAAATGATTTCATTTCATTTCACATACGATTCTTCATTACATGATTGTTTCTTCGATTAGAGCCGAAACGTGTTTAAAATTATTTAAGTTGACTTTATGTTTCTTCGACTTACTCGTTATAAAATGTAGTGTGCTATTTGGATATCAGCAATTGCGCTGTGTAAAGCGTGCAAGAAGGAAATTGGCTTTTGCTGCTCTAATTATACATTACGAGTACATACCAATTTAGAAAGCTAAGGAGCGACCGCAGAGTAGGATGAAATGAGGGATACCCTTTTTGTGCTCACCAGTTGGCGCCACTGCACCAGTGTCTGTCACTGTCAAAGTTTCTTATTGATTATTATGGGCGTGAAAACAACGTTTACGTTTAAATCTTATTTTATACATTAAAACTTTTAAAATATCGAACATTACGGATTGTAGCGTAATAGTCTCGTTTTGTCGGAAAAAATTAGGACGTAGGTTTATGAACGATAAAATTCCCTCAAGGCATTGAAATTCGTTGACCCGTAACTCTTAATATCAGTTACGGTGCCTTTACCATGAGTTTACATGACCGTACTCGCTAGCGGCTGCGTAAAAAAGTGTATGGGAAAAAGTACAGCGCCTCTGGCGGTTACGCAATAGAACTTAAGAATCGACATACTAAATCGGTTACGCAAATACGCAGTCGTTAGCGAGTACGGTCATACAAACTTATGGTAAAGGCCAAGCTGGTCTACGAATTTCAGATTTGCCATACCGAGATTAATGTAGGCATTGATAACAATATAGTAATGGTTAAAATACGAAATTACCTACCTATTTATCTAAATACTTACAATGTCAAAAAACTCAAAAATACTTAATATCAAATAGAATGTCACAATAAAACATTACTATAATGAATATAATATAATGGATTATCCAATAGAAAGTTTCTCAGCTGACGTTTAAATGTCGAATCACATGTTTCTGTTCTTATTTCGGCGGGCAAACGTTCGTAGTACGTCGGACCTATGACACGCGGGTTTTTACTGGCAAGTGGCAGAGCTATCTGAAATGAAATATTCTTTTTTAATCTGACTGTAGCAATATAGGCTGGGCCCAATAAGACGGTAGGAGTGTGCGGTTGGAGAGGCTGGGGAAATTCCAGGGGAAACTTCCGACACGACCACGCGGGCGGTTTGAACACTGGAATACTTTAAGAGTTTGCGCTCCAGTGAAATTGAAAAGACTCCTGAAACTGCAAAAGTAACAAGCTAGATGAATATTCCGTATTTTTCTCGCGCCTTTTCATTGCAATTTTTTGCTAGTCGAGCAATTTTCCAATAAATACCTACACTTAATTTAATTTTCAGCTCGGAGCTTGGCAAAATGTTTCATTAGATGTTAACATTGTTCGCAAAAACAACATAAATCCGCATGTTTCCAACTTGGTAGCTATAAATAAAACATTACTGTTAGCGGATATCGAGAATGTCAGCCATTTTTAAATTCGCTTGGAGTAAGAAGATATTTATTTTGTTACGACAAGCATTAGAATGAGACAAAATTTCCAGACCGAATACAGGTTGTATTCGGTCTGGAAATTTTGTCTCATAAACGGTAATTTTTTTTTTGTAATAAACTACGACTGATTTCACATATTGACATATAAAAAAATATATTTATTTGAATGTAAAGTTTCTTACGTATCTTATTAACTAGGATTTTTTATCGCAAAACTAGCAAGTAATGCCAAGTAACGCCTAAGTAGAGGTTTGATAGTCGTAGATTACCTTAACTCATTGTTTTTGTGTGAATAATAATTCATAGCGCTTTTAACACAGCCTGGGCAGGGTGACGCCTGTCATTTAGCTGTCATCCTAGTACAAAACATAACCTTAAAACGTCAAACATGACATAATATGTACTCGAATGATACTCATGCCTATTTGTCACCGTATCTAACCTTAAAAGTAGCTCTGGCTCCTTGAGATGCTAAGAACTAAGACACTGAACTTGTATTCTTTCTAAGTTAAATTTAAATACTCATTTAAGGGAATAATGTATTTTTATGAGAATAAATGTCTTAAACCAAATATTCACTTGGCAAAGTCACCCACCTGTTCGCTCGTACAGTCATCCAAGAAAGTGGTCCACCAATTTTCGACTTTTTAATGTGTAGGTTCTTAAGTGGTAGACTTCTTCTAGTCTGACAGACTATAAGCTGTACATCTGAAATAGACTATTAACTGAATTATTTATTTACAGATCTGTTTGACACAATGTACGCATACATCATCGCAGGCGTCGTCATTACCATGTTGTTCTGCGTCATTGCGGTCGTCGCGCGCTGCGCGCTCCGCAAGAAATCCCGCGACCGACCCAAAGGCCCCGACGTCTCCGCCAGCACTGAGATCCCCAACGGTTTCAACGACAGCATTTCAGAGGTGGACAATGACATCAACATTACCAGCCTGTCTGTCCCCGTCGATACCGTCGACTCTGGTCTGAAACCAGAAATGCAATTCACTGACGTCGCCCTCAGTCCGAAAATCAATCGGTACGTTGGCCGACCCGTACCTAATACGTATCCACACGTCAGCACTAATATGTACGGACAAGTTGCCGAATTCCCTATAGAAATGCCGCTCCGGACCATGCCGCATGGCACGTTAGGTCGCGGTGTAGCCGTCAAGACCCTACCCCGTGTCCAAGTGCAAAACGAAACGGACCCTAACACAAGGAGTTTATATCGGTATTCCAACGCTCAGTATTACTTTGGGTGACAACAAGATCAAAGTGCGGACGTGTCTAGAACGTATTGTTTCTAGTGTAGTGTTAAAATAGGATTTAGTGGATTTGAAACCTACTTTTGAATACTGTGATACTGTGATATTAATTGAAGACCTTTCTACGTCGTACGCTGGTTTCTCTCTTGGAGTTGTATCAGAGAAATCTGCTTAGTTTAATAATATTTAGGCTTAGGACTTTTGGATGCTCGCCGTGGTTCTAGAATCCACGGAGTCGCCATTATGTTAAAGAATTTTTTTTGAAGTCAAAGTCAAAGTGTAAAAATAAAATATTATATTAGATGTCATGATTTATGCTTTAAAATATAACCTCGTAATAACCATGTTATTATGACTGCAATTATATTATCATAAATCTGTTATACACAAGTCACAGATCACAGGTGACGCGATATGTTGAAGATGAAATATGATGAAGGAAAGTCTTGTATATTTTGTGGTTTATGTTATGTATAGTAATGGAAGCTTTAAGTATTTGTTTTAATTTATTTTGCTTACCAATAGTAGTGTTTTTAGTATAATTATATACACACAAGTTAATGTGTACTTATCTACTTTGACTTTGACTTCAAAAATAATATTTTAACACAATGGCGACTCCGTGGATTCTAGAACCACGGTGAACATCCAAAAGTCTCAAGCCTAATAATATGGAAAGTTTACTTGTTGTGAAAATAAATATTGTACTTAGTTGAGGTTTCCAGTTGTAGTTTTGAATTGAGTTTATTGAAAATATTAGCCACGATGCTAATTGAATGCATAAATAAAATATGACCTCTGTTAAGCGAATTTCGCCAATTCAATTAAAAGTTTTGAGTGCCTATTTAAATTGTTATTGCGTGCCAGAATTTGTTCCAAATCAAACCGAATTCAAGTACAGGCGAAAACGTAAAGAAATAGTTTACTTCTGTTGTTCCCCTTTATTATTATCACTTAAGATTGCAAGTGTTAAGTTTTGTGTCAGGGTCACACCTTTTCAGCACCAGAGAAAAATACAGCAAAGATTTTCGCCCTAAAATCTGTTATGTATGATTCGATTTCTCCACTTAAAACGACCTACAAAGGCCCACGCAAATATAATTTTTGGGCACAAAACTCCGAAGGTGCCAGCCTCTCGAATATTTCCTTTAGAGGCAACTAACCTTCCCTTATCGAGCCCAAGATTGTCAATTTGTATGGAAATACTCAACCGGTTAAGTCGTGGTAAATGGTTATAATATTGTACCTACCGTACTTGTATGGAATTCAGTAGAAAATTGGAATCCCTGGCTGAGAGCAAACCGCGAAAAAAAAGTGCACTTGTCTATTCGAGTTACAGAGGGAAATATTTCGTTTTCGATTCGCGATAAGCACTCAGAGTTAGTAATTGGATTTCATTATGTTGATTTTGCTCAACGCAGCGGTATGTTTTTCTTTTTTATATAAAACGTTGGTTGTAATAAGAGTACCGTTCACCTGATGGTAAGCTGACACCGCAGCCAATTGACGAATTTGAGGAGGAGGAGGAAATTTGAGGATTCACTGTGTTGAAACAGAAGGGACAAATTTAGGTCCATCGCTCTCAACACAGTGCATCCTCGGGGGCTCTGGCAACCTTGCGGTGAGGAACACAAGACTACATACTTAGTAAATTATGTTATTATGGCTATGGTCTTCTGCAAGGCGGAGGCACTTTCCCAGTTGGGCTGCTCCAAATTCGAAAAATGATATTTTGGTGTGCCCCACCTCTAAAACCCTCTTGTTTCCCGATGTGAGTATGTCGTTTTGTGTGAACTTTAACGTTTAACTTCTGGATCAGATATAAAACAAGACATTCAAGTCAGAATTGAATCACCTTGACCGGCATCCGTCAGAATTCAAAAAGTATTAATTCTTCTTCGTTCAAAAGTAACTTCAGAAAAGTGATTTCGATAATAGAATTCTATTCACGTCAATAAAAATAAGTTATTAGACATTGACATGACTGATAATTATTATTGTTTAGTATTTGATATTTTTAAGTATGAAATAAGTCCTGTGTACAGAAAACTTTTTATGTGGTACATAGATTAAATATTAAATTATATGCACATAACTTGTTTTGTTTTTTCCTCACCTTAATTTAATATCATTACTTTTGGCTTACATTTCAATGTGCATACACCTGCGAGGTAATTTCCTTGCATAAAATTAAAGTTGATACCTATGTGTGAGCGCACCTAGTTTAGTGTATGTAGCCGAACGGCACCATGATACAATGATATACTGCGCCAGCCAATCCGGTACATCGGTTAGTAGTGTGGGTGACACAAACTATGGCATCAGCCAGCATCACCTTCGTTGGTATGCGGACGTAAGTGTGTGTCATCAACACTGACGTCACTCAGACGATGATTTCTTAGACCATGAGCGGTACGGCATGCGACTTCAATCTGGAGGTACTGGGGTCGAACCCCTATTACCACTGGGCTTGACATGCGACTTCAATTTGGAGGTGTCGAATTGGAACCCCTATTACCACTGGGCTGGAACGTCAGTACCTCTAAGTTCTAGTAGTCTCGAAACAAAACACAAACGAACGCGTTTATACCATCTGAGGCTAGAAGCGCTGGTCGCATTGCCATAGGTATAAATTGAGATTAAAAAGTAGAATGACCCAGGTATATGGTTATGGTTATGGTTGTGGACTCCTTTTTCCGCACTTAGTTCGTGTAGGTCGGACCATTGTGCGTGGAAATGACCCAGGTATTCAACGGCAATCGTAGAACATCATCAAGTTCATTTAGAATTGCATCTATGTGATACTCAGTAAATCGGTGAGAGTCAGGATGGCGGCAAATTTTTGGTACACTTTATTTACATATTTGTTTAGGTACACCCGCCATCCTGACTCTCACAAAATCGTTCTTTATTTTGTGCTATTAGTTCGTTCAAACTTAGTTTGCACTTCGACGGACTATAATTTAAGAAAGAGGACTATAATTAAATTAAAGATATATAAGAAATTTTGCGAATATCGGCGCAGGATGGATGAAATGGCGACATGTGTCAGGAACTTTATTGGACACCCGAATGCCTCCTAGATTGAAGGGTAAAAGACGAGTGCTACGCGCCACACTTGTAACCAATACATGTTCTTTCCGCTATGTAGTGAAAACTGTCTACGAACAGAAATCCCGACTATCGGGTCCTCGGCGCTGAATGTGTTATTACCTAGCCGCGATTAGAATAATTATAAATAAATATTTTTGGACAATCTCACACAAATCAACCTAGTCCCAAACTAAGCAAAGCTTGTACTATGGGTACCAAGTGACGATATACATACTTATATAGATAAATAGATACTTAAATACATAGAAAACATGTTTGACGTCGAAAATACGTTTGTGCGTGTTACTAGACCAATCCAAAATTAAGATTTTTGGCCCTTAACTTTGGGTACTCGTAAGTCCACCGAAAAGACGCGAACCTAAATCTGACAATAAGAGAGCCTTACACTATCCGGGAGATTAATTAAAGAATTCTAGAATACCCGGGAATTAACGGGAAATGAATTTTATTAAAAAAGAAAGTTGATAATGCCTTCATCCACTCATGTCATATATAATTAGTTTTATTAGGAATACTTGGCAAAAAAGACTGAATTGTAATTATTCCTTTATTTTTGTAATTCCTTCGTACCCGGGAACGTCAAAGGTCGGGAAATTCGGAAACCCTAGTCACGTCACATCAAATCATAATATATTTAAAAGTAATTGCGATGGAAAAGCAAAGAGCCAAATTGAAACCCTGTTTTTTTAATGTAAATTGAATTGTCTTTGCTTTGCAACAGTGTCCCTCATTTTCGGAAGTAATTAGATTGCTTGAAGAATTAAACGGTACCGGGAAATGGCTGCAAGAACAGTAATTAACGGAAAGGGATAAATTACTAAAATTAGATTAACGATGTCAAAGGGAATTATATTATACTTTAGCTTCATCCAAACATACTGAACATAGACCAACGTTTTGCAGTACCTATACATCCTGCAAAACGTTGTTCTGTCTAATAAATAAATAATAATTAAATAATAGAGGACAATCTTACACAAATCGAACTAGCCCCACAGTAAGCTCAAGAAGGCTTGTGTTAAGGGTACTAGACGACGATATATTCAATAGATATAAATACTTAAATACATAGAAAACATCCAAGACTCAGAAACAAATATTCATGCTCATTACACAAATATTTGCCCTGACCGGGATTCGAACCCAGGACCGTCAGCTTCACAGGCAGGTGCACTACCCACTAGGCTAAACCGGTCATCATCTAAGCCACTAACATATTCCATGGAGCGAAGCGTTCATAATAATTTATATTTATACAACGCCGGTGGTACGTTTCACCTGATGGTAAGCGGCCACCGCAGCCTATAGACCTCCAAAGGAGTCACGTACGCGTTGCCGACCCTTTATAAAATTTAAGGATGAACTGTGTTGACCACAGAAGGGACAGATTTATGTCCCTCGCTCTCAACACAGTGCATCCTCGGGAGCTCTGGCAACCTTGCTCACCTCCAGGAACACCACTACATACTTGTATAGTAGATAGTGTGTGTGTGTAGATATATACGTAAACGCCTGATGGAGAGATGACTCGTGACCAGAAGGCTGGATCATAAAAAAAATAGCTAACGTCATCGATAGCAGTGAACTTTTCTTTACGTACTATTTATTAATTTATTTATTCTTCGCCTGTGATTTCAGTCGATATCTAGGTAAGTATTACAGTGACACGGAGAAGAAAAACACGTCAACGTGTTACGAAACGCTTCCAAATCAAAATAGAAAACGCTACGCGCGAAAGATTCCGATAAGCGACGCTTAACAGGCCTTATAAGTTTTAAAATGTTTTGATTTCAAATTATGACAAAAATATTGCTAATACGAATAAATTGATTAAAGGATATTGATGATTTTATTAAAGTTTTAGATAGTAACATAGCCATTTTTTGATTTTATTGTGTGTATTAGAATTTAAGCGGAAAAAAATACATAAATTTACACTAACGTGAGACATATTTACACTTAATATGAGAACAACGGCTGGAACTCACTTGGAAAGTCACTATTTGCGACATGTTTCGGACTACAATTGGAGCAAATAGTGACTTTCCAAGTGAGTTCCAACCGTTGTTCTCATATTAAGCGGAAAAAAATAGTTTTTAGCTTGAAAATGGTCGATTTGGAGTGATGTTTGAAACGATATCTCTTAATGAAAAATGCAAAAAATACATTTAAAATTTATGACATTAATTCGCAATAGTCCTGTTCTAGATAGTAGCATCGAGAAAATGTCAATATACGTGTCAATTCAGTCAGAAAATCTTCTAAATAGATGAACGTTTTTTTAACTGATAAGGACCCTTAATAGGCACCATTATAAATTTGCCTTGCACCTAGCGCTTTCGTAAGAAGCAAACAATCAAAGTAAAAAATACAAGATAACTTCCGGAACTTCAGGAAAGCGAAGATAAAATTTTAATACTTAAAAATTTACCGCTCGGCTAACCTTCATAAATCAGAACACAGCGCCATTTTGATTTATTATTGCAGTTCAAAAAATGGGTGTAAAAGGAATTTCTGAATAATTATATCTCTCAGTGCCAGCGATAATCGTCTAAATTTGAATGGCAAATGGGACCTTTTTTAAGGGTTTTGTGACTTTTTCCTATTCAACTAATTGGGTAAGTGGATACTGTAAGGCCGGGTTTTATAAAGATCCGTTAGACCGAATGTCAGATCAAATTTCAGAAGCCTATAAAGCCACAGTCAGGTTCAAAAAAAAAGAAAAAAAATCAGTAACTAAGTACATTTTTTGACATAACAAACCGACATAAGGTCTAACGGATCTTTATAAAACCGAGCCTTAGTCATCGTACGAATTGCTTTCTTGCAACAGGGTCCAACTTGACAGACTTGTACATATTTTAGTTTACCATAGTTTCAGTTAAGTTTAATTAGTACGCTCTCTTTATATGTTCTGTCAATGTTTATTTGTCATAACTTTGATTGATTCTCTTATATCTGTTAGCCATGGATTGAGATAAAGGCCGAAAATATTTTTTTTTAAACGGGTTAGTATATTAAAAAAAAAACAATGAAGTTTCAGCTTACAAATACACTATTTTTAATTTGTTTTAGTTTTAGGAATTATTTTCATAAAAAACGATCAATATAACACGTAAATAGTACCTTGTGGTTTAGCAGCAACTGAGAATTTTAAGTAGAAAACAGCCTCTTGATTTTTTTTAAATTTGTATTTATTTTATGTAATCCAAAAATAGTAATGAGCTCCCTGCCGAGGTTTTCCCGAGGGACTACAGTATGGTGTTTTTCAAGAAAGGAGTGTATACATTTTTAAAGGGTCGGCAACGCGCATGTGACACCCCAGGAGTTGCAAGCGTCCATAGGCTACGGTGACCGCTTACCATCAGGCGGGCCGTACGCTTGCCAACGACGTGGTATAAAAAAAGTTTTGGACAAAGTTTTGGTATGACCTTGATATTCTTCATTTTTTTTCGTTAGTTTACTACCGCCAACTTACCTCAACAAAGCGTATTTGGTGAAATCTGGTGACTTTACATCTTATACTTTGCTTTTTTATTTGAAGTTATATTCATTGTTATAAAACAATTTTTCGAAACTATATCCGTATGTACCTATTTAGCCCCAAGCCATCTTAACCGATAATGAATCACAACAAAATGTCTCCCAATGTTATTATTAGGATACAATTTTTTACTGTCACCATTTTATGGTTCCGTACCAAAAACCTAAAAAGGAACCCTTATGTTCTGTTCATCTGTCACAACTATGAATCTCAAGAACTACTTTAATTTTAAATTCAGAACAGTTGCTAAGAAGGCCCAACTAATTGAATTATGGAAATTTTAAATTGAAAAAAGAAATGACATATTTTCTATGAAAAATACATAATTTTCGATATGGACGGGGATAAAAGTTTCAATTACTGTTACTAAGCCATAGAAAAACTTGTTAATTGTATACTCCCATTATATATTGTAAATTGTAGAGATCCCTTACAGGGATAAGTTCGCCTTTGTACATGATTGATCTGTTTTTTTCTGTATAATTTATTTTACTTGTCTTGTGTACAATAAAGTATTTACATACAGACATACATACTTAAGAAAAAAGGCAGTTTATTCATATGAAAGGGCTTAAAACCACACATTATAAAACTTTTTTTAATAGAGCTGTTAAATTTAGATTTATGTAAGGATATGTAAAAAAATATTACAGCCCCGTTATCTCCGAAGTGTATATTCATTAAAAAACTAAAGTACGGAACCCTCGGCATGCGAATGAGAGTTGCACTTAACCGGTTTTTTGTTTACGTTTCATTTACCAACCCTCGTCATTGTTTTGAATAACACAACAGGGTGTTTTAATTTAAATATGTAGATGCAGGAAGTGGGGTAATGAAGTGAGAAAATTCATGTTTTTTTTGTTACTTTAGGCATAATGTGAGGGGATTGTACGAGTCTCTGCTATCTTAATTATGTGTCACGTTTGGTGAGCATGTTAAAAGGGATTATTTTCTAATGAACAATAAGACTTTTTTTAAATAATTTAAGAATTATGCGCAAAAGAAGTATTTGGGCCATTCTACTTTTTTATGTACATAATTTTCAGACCCTTTTTTTAACTGCAGATTTTGAAATACTTGGACCTGACTTCATATTTTTTGTACTGTTATTTAGAAAGAGGTTTAATTGCAGTATCACTTCCGATAGTTTTGGTAAATACCGAACACAGCTAATATCCATAAATCGAGTAACTCAGTGGTCCTTGGATGTCTCACGATTTGTATGAAAAAATGGTTTTTACCACTGTGTTACCCACCTTTTAGAGCAATATGTTAATATTGAAGTATTTTTATCTACAAAATCCTTTTATTAGGTTCAGGTACTATTTCGAAATCCTATTTTTGTACACTAATTCAATACATACCATAGATTTTTTTTATAATAGAAAACTGGTCATGAAAAAGTAGAATGACCCATTTACTTAGAGAGGCACATCATGCATCCAGAGGAGATACAACAGATTGGGGCCCAAAGAGTCTGGAAATTCTCGGAGGGGTGTAAGCAAAGAACTTTAAGGGCTGCCACAATAGACCAATATCTGGTCGAGCAGCGTAGAAGGACGACAACGAACCTTTTTTTTATACTGACGGTAAGCGGCCACCGCAGCCTATAGACGCCCGCAACTCCAAAGGAGTCACGTGTGCGTTGCCGACCCTTTATAAGATTTGAGGATGCACTGTGTTGACAGCAGAAAGAACACATTTAGGTCCCTCGCTCTTAATACAGTGTATCCTCGGCAGCTCTGGCAACCTTGCTCACCTCCAGGAACACAACACCACATACTTGCATAGTAAATAATATTATTATGGCTGTGGTTTTCTGCAAGGCGGAGGTACTTTCCCAGTTGGGCTGCTCCAAATTCGAGCAAGATGATTCATTTCAGTATACTATAAGGGTCGGTTGCACCAACATACGATCACAGGCCGGTCATCCTCAAATATAGCGCCGGCAGCTGTCATCCCATAGAAACTTGTCAAACTTACCATACAATCAGATTTTAACGAACACCGCTTACGATTACAGACGGTTTGGTGCAACCCAGCCTAAGGCTTGGTTGCACCAACATACGATCACAGGCTGGTCATCGTCAAATATGGCGCCGGCAGCTGTCATCCCATAGAAACTTGTCAAACTTTCCATACAATCAGATTTTAACTAACACCGCTTACGATTACAGACGGTTTGGTGCAACCTACCCTAAGGCTTGGTTGCACCAACATACGATCACAGGCCAGTCATCGTCAGACATGGCGCCGGCAGCTGTCATCCCATAGAACCTTGTCAAACTTACCATACATCAGGTTTTAACGAACACCGCTTACGATTACAGACGGTTTGGTGCAACCCACCCTAAGGCTTGGTTGCACCAACATACGATCACAGGCCGGTCATCGTCAAATATGGCGCCGCAGCTGTCATCCCATAGAAACTTGTCAAACTTTCCATACAATCAGATTTTAACTAACACCGCTTACGATTACAGACGGTTTGGTGCAACCCACCCTAAGGCTTGGTTGCACCAACATACGATCACAGGCCGGTCATCGTCAGACATGGCGCCGGCAGCTGTCATCCCATAGAACCTTGTCAAACTTACCATACATCAGGTTTTAACGAACACCGCTTACGATTACAGACGGTTTGGTGCAACCCACCCTAAATCTACGAGAATAGTGCAAGATTAAATCATATTCATTAATGTATTGTGTGTGATGTGCTGCGTGCTGCCATCTTAAAACTATATATGAAACTATATATAGAGGTAAGATTTCAGATAAGATAATTTTCGAAGTGTCGATTCGTAAACTAAATATAAGAGCATGTCTGATGTATTGTCTGTTGGTAATCCTGAATAAAAAAACATTTAAATTTTTTATCTGTTTCGTTTCCATTATGAAACATTTAAGTACATTTACATAACAGAGACCTTAATCTTAAGGCGCCTATACCCGCGAACGACCTTGCGCGTTGGGGCGTGGCTTAGCCTTTCCCGCCGCACTACCCGCGCCCCTCCGCTGTAACAGGTTTTTGCAGATTTTTTGTATGTGTGTATGTATTTTTTATATTATTATTTTCTAAATACGTAGGAATGTTTGAAGTAATTAAATATATAAAATAGTTAAGTAGGTATATTGTCTCAGAACCGAACTCTTATATTTTAGCGTCGCGCGCAAAGCGGCACAGCCTCCCCGTCCGAGAGCCGGTGGCAGACTGCCGCCCGTCGCCCGCGCACGTATCCGCCCCATCTTTTATGACGGTGTGGTAGTTATTCCAGGTTTTTGACAAAAGTAATGATTATTTTACAATATCCAACACAGAGATTATGAAAAACTGAATTAAGTTTTATTTTCTGAATATCCCGTGTAAAAAACATGTCTAGATAGTGAGCAGTAGCGATTTAAAAGGTTGAAAAATGCCTTATTTGATATTTCTTTTTTGTTAGGACAATCTAGGCGTGTTGCAATTTCCATCACAGAGATTGAAGAGGACATATCAATTCTTCAAGTATAACTTTTCGAGACCTATATTTCGGGCCAGTTTTGAGTTTTAGGCCTTTGAACTCGACCAAAATGTGGTATTTCACTCTATTACGCGCCTTAACATTGAAGATTTTGCGTGGCCGCGGTTAGAAAAGATTGAAGAGCTCACGCTTTTAACATTTATAAGTATACAATAAATTTATATGTTTATAAAAAATATGTACGTATAATACATAATTAATTTATATATATATATATATATATATATATATATATATAATAACGTGCGGCTTTAAACGATTTGTCTATTCAAATGATTAGCTATTACTCATGTCAATATTAGAATTCGAAATTGGCAGTATATTATCATAGAATAATCGAATGATGACTACTAATAGTAGTTACTAGTCGACTCCAGCGGGCGCCGATTAATAATATGACCAATAATCGAATGATTTTGATTTTCAAATTAGTAGACTTATTCAGATGATTATAATAATCGATTAATCGACTTGGTACCATATAAAATCGCTCATCATTACGTAGCTTTGGTGGATCGCCGTGCTGTGATTGAGGGATTTGCCTCTAGCTATCCACACAGCTCGGCCGCATATCGGCAAAGTGAGTCCTTACAAAATAGAACCACTACAAGCTACGATATTGGCCTACCATCAGTCCTGTACCTATGCGACGTTCATCTTGGTAAAATTCTTATCTTGTTTTCTATTTTTGGGTCATTATCAGTTACAAAAACAAACGTTGTCCACCCGATGGAAAATCGTTTTTAATGTTATAGGGGGCAAACGAGCAGACGAATCGCCTGATGGTAAGCAATTACCGTCGCCCATAAACACCAGCAACACCAGAGGAGTCGCAAGCGTTGCCGGCCTTTCAGCGGGGAATACGCTCTTTTCTTGAAGGTTTGAAGGTCATATCGGTCCGGAACGTTTTATGTACATGTAAGTTATGTTTTTATTACATGGATTTATAGTTACGGAAACACCGTTCATGCGGGTTGCTAGACCAATCCAAAATTAAGCTTTTTGGCCCTTAACTTTAGGTACCTACTCGTAAGTCCACCGAAAAGACGCGAACCTAAATCTGACAATGACCCTTTTACAAAGCTTGACAAGATGGATGGATTCTTTAATTACTCGTCTATGATCGATGTATCTCATGTAAGCATAATAAAGTCCGACTAGAAAATATATGACTATGCGCCATATAGCGGAATTTTATTTTAACTAATTTCTTAAACTGGCAATCATTTTAATCATAGGTTGTCAGACTTGTCAGTGTCACAGTTGCGGTTTATTTTTAATTTTTAAATACAACACCGGTGGCAAACAAGCGTACGGTCCACCTGATGGTAAGCGGCCACCGCAAACTATAGACGCCCGCAACTCCAAACTAGTCACGTACGCGTTGCCAACCCTTTATAAAATTTGAGGATGCACTGTGAATAGAAGAAACTTAAGTTTCTAAAATATATAGTACAATTGTTTATAAATATACTGTTTATTTATTCCTATCGCCCAAACCTTTGGCTATACAAAGAATTAAAATTTACGCACCCAAGCGCCGTAACTTTTAATGCGTTACCCAATAAACGTTCAATAACGGTATACTACGTGACCGGGATTTCCATGGGCAGGTAAATTTCCCGGTCCTTTCTTACAGGAAGGGAATAGTAATAAAAATCATTAAATGAAGGGTCGCGCTTGACCGCCCCGGGGGTCATACCTGGGCGCCGCAATATGGCTCGACTAGTGATGTGCCGAGATAATTTTTTCATCTTTTTAACCGTATTTTTCAGTGATTGGGACATAATCAGTTAATGAGAATTTGCAAAAAAAAAACAGGTAGGTGGGTCAATCAACTTTTTCTGTTATTATGTGCCGTCAGCGAGGAGACAACAGTAACTGAGTTTCTTATAAAAAAGTTTATAATATGGACTTCAAGCATGCTCAAGGGATGACCCATGTCCAAATGGATTTATGTTCATCGCTAAAACTCATATTTGGTAAATTTAAACCCTATAAAATCACAGTTTTAAGGAGTGACTCAAGAGACGTAACCATGGTAACGAGGAAAAAAGATTAGCTGATCCACCCAGGTACATGCGACAGCCAACTATGAAGAGGCTGAAGCCCAAAACGATAACTCAATCAAAATCAGAGCATTAATTGTAGAGAGGTAGGCCACATTCCCGCCGGCAGGGACGTCCACCGCGCGATCGCGACAATACAGAAAGATTTAGTACCACCGCATACCAGATAGTCAGTTCGACCCAGGTCGGGCATAGCTGAGTTTCTTGCTGGATTCTTCTCCGCTAGCTTTAGTAAACCAGTGACAAAATTCCCAGTAGCTCGATTCCATTCACACCTCAGGTTCGGTTGAAACCGCTCAACCTCACTGGTGCGTCTTTTACAAATTGTACTTCGGCAAGTGTGGTCAGGATCTCCATGAGTTTATAACGCCTTGCCCCTTCTTCCATCGGACATCCAGATGTACAGCTGACTATCTTTACCTGGTCGAAATTTTTCTTATTCGAACCAAGCGCTTTTCATCGTAATGCGCACTCTTAAGGTTTGGAATTCCTTGCCGGCGGCCGTATTCCCGAGTTCATATAACTTAGACCTTTTTAATGCGCTTGTGAATAGGCATCTTTTGGAAGAGCTCGCTTTAAAGTCGGCCTCATCTTTGTCGCCGGACTAGGTGCTGGCCGAGAGCAATCCCATTTTTAATAAAAAAAAAAACTGCTGGAGTATACTGGCTTATGATACGTCGGCAGAGTAAAAACGTCACGAATATGAACCAATTTAGGAGCAGGGATAGTGATATATCGAGGTGTCCTCCTTAAATAGATTGCGTTCCCAGGTCGGCCGCAGTAGGGAGAACTTGCTCAGGTGGGGCGCCCTGAGCGGCTCAGACGTCCACTGTCCGTGTGGGACGGCTCCTCAAACGATGAGGCACATGCTGTCCTGCCCAGTATGCCCGCACGCCTGAGCAAGACCTTCGAGACGCGACAGACAGGGCAATATGCGTCGCCACATTCTGGTCCCGCACAGTCTGAAACCATCGACACGAGAAGAAGAAGAAGAGGTGTTATTAATTGGTATGAGTTACGACTATCATAAATTCTTTTATTTCCAAATAACAGCACATCACTACATATGCCTCGAAACTAATAATGCCCATAGCCGAATATGTTACGTAAATGATAAATGTATTCAGCAACTTTATAATCATCTTGTTATAAGTTTTCTGTTACTATTCAAATATTGTGCCTAACTTTATTTGTTACAGTTGTCAAAATTAGATTAGTTAGAACTTTTGATTGGTGAAAAAGTTCGCCAAATCAGAACTCAATTCCTGAATATTAGGGAAAACCGAAATTTTACTATAAATGATATTGAAACGGCATTAGATCCTAAGGGAAAATATTTAAAGTTACTCCAAATTTAAAATCAAAATTTCTTTCGCAGCTATAACTATAAAAGACTAATTGATTGTGTTGCAGCCAGACGCATCCTTAGCGTAATTAGGACCGATAAAACGTCACATGTCATTGAGTTGTTAGTTTTCAGTTAATTTTGAGGCTAGCTTGGAAAGCCACGTTCATCGGGGACGTATGATGGCTTGAATTGTGTAGATATATTGGGTTGATTTCGCGGTTTGTGTGGCATAGTGCCAGCGCGAAGTGGACTAGTTTTAATGTCATTATTAAGTGAATTCTGATCGGAAAGTGCGATTTGGAGAGAGCCATTTGTATGTGGCTCGCGCTCCACTCATTGGAGGCCTGCAGCAGAGTACAGGTATCGGCTAATCCTTGTCCTCAGGGCCGGCGTTAGTATCAACGGCTGGGCCCTATCTCCGAAGAAAGAAGAGGAAATCCTACTTAATTGTTAGTGTTAGTTTTTAAGATTCAGAAGTGCGTATCGCTTTCTGTGTCCACCTCGGGGTTCCTCAGTTTTGGAGGAGGCTAACTATCGGCCCTTGGCTCTCGGGAGGTCCTGGAGCGAACAGATTGTACAAAACAAATTTCGTCACTGCGCTATGATCTCACCAAATTTAGTGGTCACAGCGGAAGACTAGCGCTGGCCCTGTAATCATCTTTGTTTGTAAATATCTTGTGTTTGTCACGAATAAAATGTATCTTCCCTTCTTTCTTCTTTCATTCAAAATAGTCATCAGCTATACATAATGTAGGTACTATAGAAGCTGTATCAGTGTAAGCTATCTGGGTGTAAGAGTTTCTGATAGCCCAGCGAAAGGCTCGTAAAGAAAGTGGTCCCCAAAGAAAGTAACAAAGGCGATTATCAAGGGAAATGAGCAATCCACTCACCTTGTGAACCCCAATGGCGGCAGCTCGAGTCGTGAATGCCCAGCTCCCTTCTCTTCCTGCTATTCCTGGATGTTAGTGAAGCACAGCACAGCGTATAAGCACAGCACAGCGTATAATGACACAGAAAGCAGTGATAGTGACCACGAAAGCACCGTGGTATGTCTAAGCGGCATTAAGGGATGCGCGCGCGACGACAGCTCCGTACCGACCCAAGCGATTAAGCGGTATGTAACCGAACTAGGGAGTGATTCGAAAAGGGCCAAATTCGCGTGGCATTGAAGGAGCCTTCAGTGAGGGACTACTCTTCGCTCCTGACAAAAGTCTGGTTACCAATGGAATCCTAAACACTGAGTCTAAGTATCTCTCGTATAGATTTCTATCCGGCCTCGCTACGCTCGGTTCTCTTTATCTACTTATACAGCGGCAAAACTTATTTTCCCGGCCTGTCCGAAGTAATTTTACTATTACTTCATAACTGTTGGTGTTTTAGCAGAATTATTAATCAAATACCTGAGCTGCATTAAAGCGACACTAAAATATCGTTAATTAGATTCATTCATACCGTTATATTTAAAATTCCCGAAAATCCATTTATATGAGAGTACGTGAACAGAAAGCCAATAGTAATATTCATGAGCGGCATGATTCCAGCCAACCTTTTGCAGCAAGATTTGGCAATAAAGGACCCGAAACATAATTTGAATGTTTAGTGCCATAACATAGATAATAATGTTTATAATTTCGACGTACGGTTTATGTCTTTTGAGGGCATTGTTTTAAACAACAGCTACATCTGTTTGTTCGTGGAAGTTATGAATACGGGTAATAAGTCGAGGTCTCATGGGGTCGATATGATATGACATGATAGGACATTAATATAATGACAATGCATTTTCAATACATCTATGACAATATTGTGTATGTACAAAAAATATTGTAAATTTTAGGCAGAACTGTGACGTACATAATATTAATACTAGAAACAAATATAAGCTTGATTGAATGACATTAGATGTTGACGTTAACTTCCTCTTGACATACATTACAGTAATTCATGTCTTTTTTAAAAATTTCATATGCGCCAATAAATTTCTTTGAATAATTAGATTCAATTTATGTAATATATAACTGACGATTCAAAAGTGTTTGTTGCTAGGCCTATTGGATAAAGAATATTTTGAGGTTTGAGTTTGATATTAAAAATTCGCATTGAAGTTTTGGTAAGCCGCTAGTGGCCTACGCAGATTGCGGTCCTGGATCCAGGTACGGGCATTTAATTGTGTGATGGAGACGATTATTTCCTCCTGAGTCATGGATGTTTTTTATATATATATGTAAGTACCTATAAGTATTTGCGTATTTGCATTTGCTGTTTTAGTAGTGGAATACTGCGTTTAAGAGGCCTTATAAGTTTTAAAATGTATTGATTTCAAATTATGACAAATAGTAACGCTTCACATACGCTTTATCCCTACCATTGTAACATACGTTAACTCAAATTATCAAATCTTGCTCGTTATTACCTATTTTTTGTTCTTACATACAATCACTTCTTCACATACCTCTTTGGGCCAAGCTATTTTGTAAATCAGCACCTATTGAAATTATACAGTCAACTTTACATCGAAGTTTTATTTGAGTCGTCGAGTTCCATCATCACCGGCACCGGCGTATACATGTTACTATTCATTCCGCATGCATATTCCTTATTTTTATATTAGTCAACTCAGCCCACGACATATCTATCGCAGGCTGAATGAACCACTATGATATTTCTTTATAATTTGTTTAATAGTCAATTCAGCCCGTGGGCCTAAATAACCACTATGATAATAGTTCGGCAAAAGTTGGACCAAATATTCAGTCGGTGAAACCCGTATTCGGCGCATATTATGTGGACATGTCGCACGATAATCAACCTTAAATACGACACCGGTTTCATTTCGCGGTAAAACGACATCGTTATCCTTATCCAAATTACAAAAGTATTTCCCAAGAAGATAATTCATGACTATATCTTATTTCAAGGAAACAACAAAGATTTTCCTTTACAAAACGTAACAGTGTAAAAGCAATTTTACGGCCACGGAAGGTAGTGGTTAATCTAGATATTTCAGGTGTCAAGTTAAAATTTTTAATTTAGAACTCTTACAGCGGCGCTCTGCCACAGTAAATACATTAGCTAAAGCAGTATCTAACCAGTCTCTCGTACACATGCGCGGCACGCGTGGCGTAACGCCGCGACTTTCGAGGTGTACATAAGTATCTTATAGTGACGCGTATGTTTGCGAGTGCATCAAACAGGACGTTTATACTGATTTATTTTACTGCTTTAACATAGGTTTTTAACGAAATGTATCAAATTTTTATGAAAGTTGGAAACGCAACGACTGCCTCCTTATTCTTAATACGATAAGCCATAAAAAACAGAAGAAAACTGAGAGTTACAGATCAGGTCATTAGGAGCTAGGAATCCCTTAAGTTTACTCCTAGAAACTAATACTAGCAGTTCTAAAAGTATTCTTATCCATTTTGTTAGCCTCTTATATATCTACTGTGGCTGTGTGGAGTCAGAACCATTAAGGTGCGTCCATTATAACAAGACACCTGAGCTGGAAGCCATTTGGCACTGTGCCGGGAGAGTACAATGCCTCAGTTTTTTCCCTGGCCGTCAAACTAGAGACCGCTGGGGTAATAAATTTAAACTCGTATTTTACCTTTGGATTCAAGTACTATTTATCTAAGGATATGACTGTTATGTGTTCATAGCTTTAAAATACATCGGCTTGTTCCCGCGACTTACTAATAATTTATACGCAGTAATATGGTTATAATGGTCTTATTTAATTACACCTTTTTCTGGCGTGCGAATCTTTGAGTGAAGTTCGTTACATTAAAAATTAAATTATCTATCTTCTTCTTTATAAGTTAAGATTCAGATTCAGATACATTGTGATAATCCACATCGAAAGGGACCTTATGGCGGCCGGCACTTACGCCTTTATTGCCGCTGTTCCAATACAATAGTGAATAGGTGTAACGTAAGCGCCTGCCGCCATAAGGTCCCTTTCGATGTGGATTATCACCATTTATTCACAATATAAGATTACAAAATAAACTACATGTCAATTTACAAGAATCTCTAAAAACAACAACTCTTAAATAATATTATAACTAACTTAAATCTAAAACAGGCCCTTGGGGCATTATACCAAGATGCTGGCGGCATTTCCTCGTCGTATCGCAATGCTTATACGTTGTGCGAGGAAGTCGCCAGCTCTTCGGTCACCAGTTACGTCAACCAAACGCTTCGCGATTTCAGTAAATAACTTGTGCGCGCTTGGACCCCATGGACCCAGAGTTTCGACACTAAAGTTAAGTTTCGACATCAAGGGCAAGCTACGTATCCTTGTAGGTAGTTTATTAAACACCTTTATGACCATAACGTAGGCATTTCTTCTACAATAGTACAGTTTTGTTTTTGGTAACAATAATTTGCCTTCATTAACTGTTCCTTGCGTTCTATTGTCTCTTGACTAACTTGACTTATAATTACGATCTGAAACTGGATACTTACCATCTATGTGGAATTCAATATTGTGGTAACGTTATCTGATTGTGTTTTGAATAGCGGACCTCAGAAAAAGTTGTCTGAGGGCAGACAAATGTTGTAAGACGGGGCGAATGTGGTATGAGAGAGTGATACATGCATAGAAAGGAACGTAGAGAAAGGGACGGTGTCATAGGTATGAGCGAGAAAGATATAGCGTGAAGTAGGCTTGCTACACTTTTTCGTAATGGCGAATATCGTTGATTATTGGATGTTTGACTCCCGTGTTAAATATTAAAATATAATAGTTTTCCTGTAGTACGGTCTGCTTATTTATCTCCCGCGGTCCCACATGTATTTTTGAGTTCCCGATATACATGATAAATATCCCGTTTCAAATCGTAATTCTAATGTAAATGACCATGTAAGCTTGAAATCTTATACTTGACTTATGTTCCTATGTCCCCTAGATGGGGCAGAGGGCTTCCACAGTGCGCCGCCATCCCGTTCGGTCTTGAGCTTCGCGCTTCAATTCGCTCCCTATGTTCTTCGCCTCTGCGATCTATTGTCTCTAACCTTAGTAAATTGTTCTGGATTTACTTTCACAAATATTGATAATTGCTTAATATTTGACGACCGGTTTAGCCTAGTGGGTAGTGCACCTGCCTGTGAAGCTGACGGTCCTGGGTTCGAATCCCGGTCAGGGCAAATATTTGTGTGACGAGCATGAATATTTGTTTCTGAGTCTTGGATGTTTTCTATGTATTTAAGTATTTATACCTATTAAATATATCGTCGTCTAGTACCCATAACACAAGCCTTCTTGAGCTTACTGTGGGGCTAGTTCGATTTGTGTAAGATTGTCCTCTAATATTTATTTATTTATTTATTTATATATAACATGGTAAAGTAAGCAGTTTTCAATTTAAAAATAGAGATTTGAAGGAGTCTGTTATAAATTAATTCGCTATTCGTTATAAAACATCTCATTGGAAATTGATTGCTATTATTTTATTTCAGGCACTTAGTTATCGCTCCTCTATACAAACTTCCACCAGCTTGAAGGATGAATTCCGGGATGAAAAATGGTCTATGTCCTTCCCCCTGCTTCAAGCTATCTCTATGCCAAATTTCATCTAAATCAATTCAACGGTTTAAATTTAAAGAGGTAACAAACAGAGGGACGTACAGACAGACACATTTTCGCGTTTATAATATTAGTATGGATTTAGTTAATCGTTAATTAACGAAGTTTACCATCCGTGTATCGGATTAACTTTTTTTCTCGTTTATGAAATAACATCACAAAACCAGGAGGAAGTTTTCGAGTTAAAAAGAACGAATATTTAAGAGTCCATAGTTTAACTTTTATGTA
The DNA here is from genome assembly GCA_963556455.1 of Epiblema foenella. Lineage (NCBI taxonomy): Eukaryota > Metazoa > Arthropoda > Insecta > Lepidoptera > Tortricidae > Epiblema > Epiblema foenella. The sequence goes on from OY747106.1 coordinate 3,137,445, forward strand.
TTTTTTACAATAAATTTAAATGTATAAACCTGGTATTTAAAATTTCCAATAATCATGCAAATTGGTTCAGGATTAGAGGTTGGAAAACGATGTCGCTTTTTAGGGTTCCGTAGTAAACAAGGAACCCTTATAGTTTCGCCATGTCTGTCCGTCGTTCCCCGCTTTTCTCAGTAATCGTTAGTACTAGAAAGTTGTAATTTCGCGTGAGTAAACATATCAATGACGCCGACAAAACGGTAGAATAAAATCATAAAAAAATATTTTTTTAGGGTACCTCCCCTACATGTAAAGAGGTGGTGCATTTTTTTTCTTTCAAACCCCATCGTATTGGGTATCGATGGATAGCTCTTTTAAAAATATTATAAGGTTTCTAAAAGCATTTTTTGATTCAAGAATCGATTGATGTGATATTAAGCTTTGAAGTGATAATTTTTGCTATGGTCAAGTGACCCCCCCCCCCCCTGCCAGCTAAACGGTGGCTACTAGGCATATGAAAAAAATCATGGTAGTAATGAATTTAATAGAAAAACTACCGTAAAGGCCAAAAGTATGTATACAACACAATATCTCAAACAAATACATCATCAGTACTAAGATCAGTTACGGAACCCTACACCGTGCGTGGCCCGACACGCACTTGGCCGGTTTTTTGTATGGTAAAATTCTGCTACGCAATCCTCTTAAGTTGCATTCTCAGCCAGTAGGTATACTTGTTTTCCGTATCGTATTTATGTAACGTAGTAACGGGCTCAAGTCGAAAATTCTCAAGTTAGTTTTTTTTTGTAGGAAGCTAAATTTTTGGCATCCGCTGTGAGAACATTTTCTTTCCCTTAAAATCAGGTTACAGCCCGGGAAAGTAACTTTTTCCTTTGGGATTTACTAGGTCTAAGCTTTATTATGTTTTTGTTGTGCCTGACTGTGGATTTAAGGGCCTAATAAGCGATAGGACTGACTACCCGGTGTGCGGCGGTACCGGGACGAATAGGCACTAAATGTGTTTGAGTTGTCGGGATCGCGTAGTGGACGTCCTCGCCGGCGGGTATGCTTAAGTGTACGCGTCGTGTCCGAGTTGGACGCCGTAAGCGCAACGTTCTCTCGCTTGGCTTGTTTTACCATGTGGTTCATTTGGGCCAAAATTACCATCGTTGACCAAAATAACCTTACCTACTCCTGTTTGTATGTAGGTATATATATAGCTACTATCACTAGACAAATTTTATATGTTAAATTCTGTGATGTTTACTACAAGCCCAACCACGATATAAAAATAATTATGTTCCAAAATGCGCCATCATTTTCTTAAGCTTATCTAGTCCAGGACTCTTGCATCAAAATATTTTAGTATAGTAAGTAAGGTATCATTTACACTACCACCTTGTCTTATGTAACAGACGATGACGTTTAAAGGGTTAAAATCCCGTCTGCTTTAGGAGGCCTTATAAGTTTTAAAATAGTTTGATTTCAAATTATTACAATTTGATTTATTTAAATAGATGTGTTATTACTACTTTAACTAATAATAAACAAAACAGAGTTTGAGTGTAAAATACATTGAGAAAACATAAAACCGCCTCTGAAAGAAATCGTTTAATTTTTTTAATTATACTTACAATAACGCGCCGTTATTTTTACTTTGTTAAGAGGCCTTATAAGTTTTAAAATGATTTGATTTCAAATTATGACAAAAGTATTAATAATACCAATAAAGTAATTAAAGGATACTATAATTTTATTAAAGTTTTAGATAGTAACATACCTAGTATTTTTTTTTACTGTGTGTAGTATAATTTAACCGGAAAAAACAAGTTTTTAGCTTGAAAATGGTCGATTTGGAGTGATATTTGAAACGATATTTCTTAATTAAAAATACAAAAAATACATTAAAAGTTTATGTCATGAGGTCGCAATAGTCCTGATCTAGAAAGTAACACTGAGAAAATGCCAAGACACGTGTCAATTAAAACAGAAAATGGCCTAAATTAGTGAGCGTTTTTCAACTGATAAGGACTCTTAACGTGAAGGTACTGACCAGTAAATAATATGTTCTGCAAAAATCAGCAACCCCGTGTTCATGAGAATTGGTAGAAGATGCCATAAATTTTACTGCCGTGCGATCCGATTTTTCTGCTTTCTCAAGCATGAATTTTGTCACCATTTCGTGCTATAGCTTTAAGCGAGACAAACTATCTGCTATCGCAAAGTTACGATCTGACTGGAGTCTATTCGCATTAAGAGCAATGAAGTGGAATCAGGATTTTATTAGCCCCTATTGCTGTCACTCATGCGTCCGTGCGACCGTCGTCTGTCACATAGTGCCTTTACCATGAGTTTACATAATCGTACTCGCTAGTGACTGCGTAAAAATTTGTATGGGCAAAGGTACAGCGCCTCTGGCGGTTACGCAATAGAACTAAGAATCGGCATACTAAATCGTTTACGCGGTCGCTAGCGAGTACGGTCAAGCAAACTCATGGTAAGGACACAGGTTTTACAGCGAAACGGTTGGAGGTTCAAATTTTCACAGTTTAACCATCTTGCTGACCCAAAGCCATATAAATTTAAGGTGGGCTCTCATACAAATAAAGGGGGATGCGAGAAGGACTGTTTATTTCATTTAATCACTACATAGTATAAAACAAAGTCGCTTTCTCTGTTCCTATATCCCTATGTATGCTTAAATCTTTAAAATTACGCAACGGGTTTTGATGCGGGTTTTTTTAATAGATAGAGTGATTGAAGAGGAAGGTTTATATAATAAATAAAATAAATAAATAAATATTAGAGGACAATCTTACACAAATCGAACTAGCCCCACAGTAAGCTCAAGAAGGCTTGTGTTATGGGTACTAGACGACGATATATTTAATAGATATAAATACTTAAATACATAGAAAACATCCAAGACTCAGAAACAAATATTCATGCTCATCACATTATATGTATAATAACATCCATTAGATAGTGTACCCGTGCGAACCCGGGCGGGTCGCTAGTTAATAATAAAGTTACATTTTTTCCACACATAACTACTAATCTTAATTATAAAATATTTTTTTAGTAAAGGAGCCTTCTTACAAAAACACTATGTTCAATTAGACCCCTTTGACCGACCTTTTGACCTACCCTATCGAATGGGGAATCGCTAGAGCTCGTTTATCGATAAATAATGTATTGAAAACAAAGAAATAAGAATGTCAGCAATGTCAGCTTTTTTAAGCAAAATTTATTGTTATTATTATTTTCAATTTGTTCCGTAACACAAAACCGACACCAATACACGTTTATCTGTAAAACGAGCTGTAAACAACATTTTATCTATAACATCAATTCTTATTTAAGCTTACTATCGAGGACACAATTAACTGACCTTTCTGGTACCTTATTGCAACGACACAAGGTCTACAAATGGTCAGTGAACTGATATCGATAGTACATTCTCATTGAAATTTACTGATTTTCTCCGGTCAGCGACGGAATAATGTATACACCATTAGTGTAAGCGAAAATAAAACTGTTGGCATAGCTCCCGTAATCGATGAAGTACAGACGCGATTCCATTTGTTCAAGTGAAGGCTCTTGATACTGCCGGAGGCGTCTAATTGGTTTAAGAAACACTAAATTCAATTTTTCACGAATTGTGTCAAAAAAATCAAAATCAAACATTTATTCTGCAAATAGGCCACAAGGGCACTTTTACATGTCAAAATATTAATTTACAGTTTAAGAAAGTCTGACTATAATAAGTAATATATTTTTCATGACAAAATATTAATTTACAGTTCAAGAAGGGATACTTAATAATTTCGAGTTTACAATTATAACAAAATTGATGGTTAAACAAACTTACCTGAGTGAAGTTTGACCATGATTATATGAAGCGCTGCATCCGAAGACATTTATATAATTACACTAGGTAGTCCACTGTTCAATGTACTAGCATCACACACTTATTTAGAGAATAATAAAAAACATTGTATTTAGCCGAGTCTATGTCGCCGCCTTATCTGTGGCAACACTCGGTTCGAGCTTCATTTCTTTCAGAGCTGCAATAAACCTATTTCGTTTAGTCGGGATTCATGTATTATATGTATATAACATGGGGACAGGGTGGGAGTGTAAATGTCTTCGGATGCAGCGCTTCATATAATCATGGTCAAACTTCACTCAGGTAAGTTTGTTTAACCATCAATTATATTTCAGCGCTGCATCCTCGACATTTATATAATTACACTAGGTAGATGTTTAGAGATATGCTACCGAAATAGGTATTAGTAAAAATGCTGAAATCCAGAGATTAGCAAATCAGTTTAATCAATTGCCTATAAGACAACCAAATCGGTAGTAATTAGTCGTAAACGATCTATCGTAAATCACGTGTTAACATTAGGTTACTAATCTAATACATTATTACATACAGCGTCAGCGAATACGTTGCTGTCGTCCGCATAAAGGGGTCTGTTGTAGAATTTTGCAAAAACTACCGAGTTTTCAGACCAACCAGCTGTTTTTCTTATAATGTCTATAGGTACACCTCTTCGACCAGCCGCTGAGGTGGATGCATGGCGGGTGCTATGTGCCGAAAAAATAGTGGTATCGATACCGCTGTCAGCGAGTACTTGTTTGATCCAGCGGCTGATCGTAGAAGGGCTTGCGTTATGAATTGGCTTCCGGGTCGTCAAGATAAGATGTTCAGTTAGTGGTGAACCTCTGTGGGCATTAGTAGCTTTGATATAATCCAACAACGTTTTTGCTGGACATACTTGTTCGCGATGAGAAAAGAAAGGTATCGATAAGCAAGGTATTTGCCGACCTGGAGCGGAAGTCTTAATCAAGTCTGTTATGACTATTTCTATGCATGTGGCGTTTATTTTGATATTAGTTAAACGTATCATTGATAGCGTCTGCACCCGTTGTCCGGTTGACAATGCAAGGAGAGCTACCAGTTTTTTAGTAAGAGTATCTAAAGGAAGTCCCACATTAGGGTATAGAGTAGAGACATACTCAAGAACGGTATTCGGATCCCACGTCGATTGATAACGAGGGAGGCAGGGCTTTATTCTGAATACGCCTTTTATAAACCTACAGATTCGTTCATCATTACCGACACGTTTACCTAATATTAAACTAAGCGCTGATCTGTGAGTGTTAAGGGTGGAGTAATTAGCGCCAGCCTCATATTGAAGTGTTAGAAAATCAAGCACAGTTTGAATGCCGTTATGGTAGCAGTCAATGTCATGAGTTACACAATACTGCCACCATTTTTTCAAACTACAATTATATTGTTTAATTGAACTGTTTGATAATGAGGAAATCATAATGTCAATAGCCTTAGATGGTATGCTTTCTTTCAAAAACGCTCCCCTGATAATTTGGATACAACCAGGGTAAGTCGTTTCCAGAGCGGGTGCGCCGTCCTGAAAGGGGAAACGAGTAATTCAAAATCTGGTTTCAGGTACAGGAGATCACCCTGAGACAATGACATAAAGAGTGGATACCAAGCTTGACTAGGCCAATACGGTACAACCATTACGCCGGTAGCCTTGTCGTTAACAATTTTACGAAGGCTTTTCAAAATTAAAGAGAAAGGTGGAAAAGCGTAGAAGAAATAGTTACTCCAATCTAAAGTGAATGCGTCTATATTGTACGCGTCGGGATCTCGTTTCCATGAAACATATTTACAACATTTAGCATTTAATCTAGTGGCGAAAAGGTCTATGTGTGGTTGACCGAATTGACGCAAAATTTTGTTGAATGCACGTGCGGATAAATTCCACTCCGTGTCAATGTTTAACCGTCTTGATTCTTCGTCGGCCTCAACGTTTTCTTTAGATTTAATATAAGCAGCATAAATAAACAACTGACGTTGTTCACACCATACCCAAATATCTCGTGCAATATCGTTTAAGTGGGTATATTGGACTCCTCCAGCCCTGTTTATATACGACAAAGCAGTTGTGTTATCTATGCGTAGTAATATTTCCTTATTCCTTAAATTACTAGCAAAACACTTAAGACCGAAAAAGGCCGCTTTCAGTTCAAGCAAATTGATGTGACTGTGAACCTCAGTTTCGTCCCAGAATCCACTGGCTCGTTCACCTCTACATGAAACGCCCCATCCTGTAGTAGAAGCGTCAGAGAAAATCTCAAGAGAATAGTGTCCCGCTCGAATGGCGTTACTAGTCACCATTATATTATTTTTCCACCATAGTAAATCGGCTTCTAAGTCAGCTGATAATGACATTAGACATTCATAGTCTTCGTTGGAGTCACGTAACGCTAAATACTTTTCACGTTCTAGTCTTTTAGTATATCCCCAGCCGTATGCTACCGCCGGGCAACTTGAACATAAAACCCCCAGGAATCTAGCGAAATCTCTAATAGACATTACTTTTGTATGATATACTTTATTTAAAAGGTCAAGGATCCGTTCACGTTTACTGTTTGGTAAACGTATGCACATTTTTGATGAATCCAACTCAAAGCCCAAAAACGTTTGTACCTGACTAGGTATCAAACAACTTTTGGGGTAATTTATTACAAAACCTAGGTGTTCGAGTAATCTAATAGTTTCTGTGACGCAGCTGAGGCAGTCGTCATAGGAATTACCTATACAAATTAAATCGTCGAGATATACAGTAATCAACAGGCCTTTGTTTCTCAAAAGTGATATAACTGGCTTTAAAAGCTTTGTAAAAACAAACGGAGCGAGTGAGAGACCGAAAGGGAGACATTGAAATTCGTAATTTTGACCTAAAAATCTAAAACGCAAGTACTTTCTACTATCATCGTGCATGCTCACGAGAAAATAGGCCTCCTTTAAATCTAAAGTAGCCATAAAGCAATTTTTAGACATAAGCTTTACAGTCGTGCGTATGTCCTCCATTTTAAAATGTAGCGGCTGAATATACTTATTCAGTTTCTTTAAATTTAGAATAAATCTAAATGATCCGTCTTTTTTAGGTATGAGAAAAATGTTCGACATAAATTGACCAGGTGTGTCTTGGCATTTGACTACAGCTCCGGATTGTATTAATTTTGAAATTTCTAAATCCAAATGTCTAATTTCGGATTTACTAAAACTGTTATTTGAACATTCCGTCGATTGTCTTACAGAGCATTCGAAAGGAATTTTAAAACCCTTAATATATCCTAATACAATAGGATCCGTGGTGACTGATTTCCACTGGTTCAAAAAATAACGCAGTCTACCCGCGTGCTTTACCTTTACTAAGGCCGGCGTTGCTTCGGGCCCGGCTTCGACGACTCCGACGGACGTTCCGTAGTCGGAGGTTGTCTCCTGGTCGTCTGAGACCAGTAGCGGTTCCTCGGCCCGCCCCGCCTGGATTTGCTGGATCCCTGGTGCCGGGGTGGGCCTCTCCAATTTCCCGAATGATTGTATGTCTGTCTCCTTGGTGGTCCTGAGTCTGATCGCCGCACTTGCAAGCCAGACCGCTCCGCAGTCTTAGAAGCTTTAATTTTTTCATTTAGATTCGATCCGAACAGAAATTCGTCTCTTTTGACATCAGATATCATGCCCGTAAACTTTTTATCCAACGACGTAACTATTAACTTTCTTCTAGTTTTAGTGTTATCGTGGTGTAAATCCAGGAATATTTGACTAATTTCGGAAAGCTTTCTTATTATTTCCACTTTGTCAGTGTCCTCATCAATAAGAGACGAAGTCAAGTTAGTAAGACCGGAAATTCCGCGTCCGAGCACGTTTTGAGATCTCTCTAGCAGCTTGTCTCTATTTTTCACTGGTTCACTCAAAACAGGAGCAATCTCAGGATTCAAAAGTGGTGCTTTGGCCAGCTTAAAGTTTTCTGGGAAGAGGAACTTTTCATGTAAAGCCTGCCTTTGTTCCTTGTTAAGGCCATCTACTAGTACTCGACCCCAACGTTTAGAGATCTCCTCTTGTATTTTTGGACCGAGTGCTTCGTCCTTGGCCTTAGGGTCACCAAGAGCCTCTAAAATTTGAGCTGGCAAGGGCGGCGGCACGGCACTGGCAGGAATACTAGCCGGAGTGGTGCTCGTGCCCGGAACGGGGTCAGCAGACGTTGGATCTGCGCTTACGGGGGCCGCAGTACCTGCGCTGGGTATTGCGGGGGCTGCAGGCAGGTCGGCGGCCTCTGTGTTGCAGTTTGTGGCTATATTCACGAGGCCGCTCCCTGACGCCGTTAGACCGGTGGGTACAGTCGAGTCTGTTTTGCTCACCACTGACTTAATGCGTTCATCATCTGATTCATCCCACTCCGATGGGTACATCGGTCCGTAATCAGACTCCGGGGATGCCGATCTGTAGTGGTGATCCTCTGGAAAATACCGTAATTGTGGTGAGCGCCCCGGTTTCGTTAAGTACCTTACAGACTATATGTAAACAAACTTTTTATTTAAACTTTCTGCCTTTTAACCATAGTTCCATAAATACTCGTTTAATATACAATTAAAAAAGATACGAGCATACCATTCATGGAACGGTTTGTTTACATAAGTCTCCAGTGTTGCCCGAACAAAGTATAATATCACTCATGAGCGATATTTTAATACTGCTGATGCAGTGTTATTGTTTAAAGTCGTGAATTGTAATCACGTTACAATATGAGACTAGGTGTTATCTAACGTGATCGCGTCACGCAGAATAACCCACGGTATTTATATAGTTCACATGAACTGATCACCACCATATTCTGAAATAAATCATTAGTGACACTAGATCGCCTAACTGACAATCATAGCAGCCGTCGAATCTTAAATAGGTATAGATAGAAACTCGAATATTCTATTTGACCGAATCTCATGAGAACAGATGAAAGAATATTTTTCACTCTAAAAAACCGGGTAGGTCAAGATTTATAGAAATAATTTTATTCGTTCGGCTTCGCTTTGTTATATTGATATTGTTAGATTTAGTACTAGATACGGTCTAAACATGATTTTAAAAATAACAATACAGATAAACTAACCGTTATCACTCGATGAATAGTACCGGTTGTGAAGTTGCTTCTCAAGATGTCGTATTTTCTTCCTTAAACGATCATCTTCTTCGTATCTATGTTTCCGTTTTCGTCCCATTTTTACGATAATCGATTGACACTATTTAAACACTGATATTGTAATATAACTTCGATTAAATTAAATTTGAGATGTTGTGATGCTTGCACACAGAAAGCGAATGAAGCTCGAACCGAGTGTTGCCACAGATAAGGCGGCGACATAGACTCGGCTAAATACAATGTTTTTTATTATTCTCTAAATAAGTGTGTGATGCTAGTACATTGAACAGTGGACTACCTAGTGTAATTATATAAATGTCGAGGATGCAGCGCTGAAATATAATTAATGTCATACAGTGAAGATAAACTTGCAAAGTTATCTATTACAGATATTACAACATTTAATAATTATTTTTCTCGTGTAACGGGTTCGATTCCCGGTTAAACCAAGATTATTTAAATATCTGAATAATTATTATTAATAAATAATTAATATTAATAAAAAAATATTTAAAAATATATATAAAAATATACAACATATTATTCTAAATAATAATTATTAATAATTATTTAAATTATTTATTTATCTTTATATTATTTATATATTACATACATTACGTACATACATCACGTAATCAGCGTCACGACATATCAGTCGTGGCATACGCTGAAAGACAACCTTTTTGGTGTATACCCACTTTTGTTTTTTCTTTCTTATTTTTTTTGTGTTCATTTCGCTTACACCAAATAAACGTTTTTTTCTTTTTTCTTTCTTTCTTTACATGAGTAGTGGGAATATTGATTACCTAATAGTTACAAGTGGCATATATTATTTATTTGTTATCGCGAACCGAAATGTTTCATACAAACAACATCCAGCTACGCACATCAACAACATATAAAACCATTCAAATAATAACTGCCAACATATTTTAAATCCAATATTGCTTAAAAGTCTCCAGCCTGCAAGGCAATAAAATAAATAATTTTATTTGCTGGCACGAGTTCCGAACACGTATGGCGTTTTTCTGCAAAAATTAATGAAATCACGCCTGTATCATAAATACGTATACAGAATGTTACTTCCCGGCTTTCATATTAAGTAGGTCGGCTATACGTTGCTTTGATTATTCATAATTTCTTGGTACGACTTTATAGGGATGCTTTATTTAGACAACCTAAATGCATGCAATAAATGTGAGCTGTTTCTAAGCTACAAGGAATTCCTTGTTATACCTAGAGAGTAAATTACTACTTGTTTAGAAAAAAAAGTGTTCAAGGCCTGGATGGCTGTGCAAAAAAGTTTAAAATGAGCGCATTAGCTCACTAAACTGTTTGTGTTTTATGTTTTTACTTTCTAGGATCCAAATGGACACTAGATACGTAAGTAACCATTGTATTATTATTAACAAGGAAATTAAAAAAAAATTGACAACATATAATTCTAAATGATATATCATCGGGTTACGAAGTCACTAAGTAACAAATACATACGCTCGTATATCAGTATCGCTTCAGTATTGAGATACGAGGTTTCTAAGAGTAGTGACAGATATGATAGTTTTGCTTCTCATCCGACGATAATATAAGTTCGACCCTTCTGCTCTAGAGGGAATCCATCATTTTACCGATTATCGTTCCCCATACGCCAGTTCTTCTCGAGGCAGTGGTTTATTTTACGAACCGCTGGTAATTTTTTTGACTTTCATATGTGCATGTAATATGCCTAAATTGAAGAATAAAAAAAAAATAAAAAAAAATATATTATAGAACAATCTTACACAAATCGAACTAGCCCCACAGTAAGCTCAAGAAGGCTTGTGTTATGGGTACTAGACGACGATATATTTAATAGACATAAATACTTAAATACATAGAAAACATTCAAGACTCAGAAACAAATATTCATGCTCACCACACAAATATTTGCCCTGACCGGGATTCGAACCCAGGACCGTCAGCTTCACAGGCAGGTGCACTACCCACTAGGCTAAACCGGTCGTCAAAGTAGAATAAATGTGATAATCCATATTGAAAGGGACCTTATGGCGGCCGGCACTTACGCCTTTATTGCCGCTGTTCCAATACAATAGTCAATAGATGCAACGTAAGCGCCTGCCGCCATAAGGTCCCTTTCGATATGGATTATCACAAATAATAGTGTAAGAATAAATAATTTCATTTCATAATACTATTGACAGATTGAAGGCGTTCATGAGAGCCCTGTCACGCGGCTGGTTGGCACTTCGGGTGACCCCAGGGCTGGCGCTTATCTCTCGCACAGAATTTTTTTCGCCATACAGAGAGGTAACGCGGCCAGCATATTGGGCACCATGCCTCGTCCGGTACCGCCGCAGATTGTCCCGGTACCGCCGCACACCGGGTAGAGTCACTCCGACCCAGGTCGGGCCTAGCTGACACCTCAGATTCGGTTGAAACCGCTCAACCAATCTCACTGGAGCGCAAACTCTTAGAGTATTCCAGTGTTCCAAACCACACGCGTGGTCGTGCCGGAGGTTTTCCCCAGGATTATTCCCGGGCTACTCTCCAACCGCGCACTCCTATCGCTTTATTGGGCCCGGCCTATAAAGCCACAGTCAGGTTCAAAAAAAAAGGGCACCATGCCGCAGGCAGTTACTGGACGGCATATTCTTATAATTGGGGTTTCTTTTTGCGTTTAGTTATTTCTTTTGTTTTTCTTGTATAGTGTCTTCGGGTAATTCCGAATGTCGGGTAATTCCGAAAATAACAAATTCCAGTCTAACTAAGCTATTTTATTGCATCTCATCATCATCACCATCAAAAGAAATGTTAAATTTTTTGTTGATGTTTGGGTAGTGCAACAACATCACTTAGACAGAAATCGTTTATATATAAAGTGAATTCAGTTTAAATTGTTTTTTAAATTCAAATAATGTCTTCTTTCAGTAAAATGTTCCATCTACAATATTTAAGGTACTTTCCCTCCATGTGGCATAGCCGTGGGACGCCCTGTATAAACACGTTATGGAATAACTTTATCATGTGTCAAATACCCAATTAGGTTACCGGCGTCGACGAATATGTCTGGGAGGATTATCATCATCATCACCTTTTAAATATTGACTTCGGAATTACGATTTGAAACGGGATATTTACCATGTATATTTGTATTTTTGAGTTCCCGATATTTCGGCACTGTTGCAAGCGCCATTATCAAGGATTAACTGATGTGCTGCGAGTTTTAGTTGTGGTCTACCCACACACCATAGCGATCTACCCTCTTCCTGGTTCGCTTTTTTCGCACAGTGTCACCATCACTACGTCCGCCTTGTCACTTGAAACTCGATTACGGTCACGACACACCACACTCACAGTATCAATACGCGGGTTCTTACCGGAAACAGTCTCTTTTCGATTTGAGAACTTTCGTCGAAATCGTAATTCTAATGTAAATGACCATGTAGCTTGAAATCTTATACAAAAAAAAAAAAATTTAAACTGTTTATTTCATTGAATTCATAATAAAGTTAAAAAAAATTCTATACTTAACTACTAATCTTAATTATAAAAGATTTTTTGAGTTAAGGAGCCTCTTACATAATCATTAAGTTAAACTATTACATATATCTTCTATAGTTGATTTTTGTTTCGCAGCATAATATGCTGTTTAACAATGGTTCTTGTTTGACTACAGGTTTTACCCTCAATTTTAAGTATTAGGTCACTAGAAAATCTATTTAATATTGAAGAGAGAATACAATTCCATACCCTCTGCCCATATTCATTATTATTTTTGCCTACTTCATAGGTTGGGAGATCAGATAAGTTACGCAGGCGGGTGGGTCTTACTTTTTTCTTAAGGTTAGGTATATTATTACAATACTGTTATATAATTGCTAGCTGCACTTTCTCGAATACGTTTAATACTTTGCAAATAGTTAAATAGGTTCTCATAGTTATTCCTAAATTTATATTTAACTTTAATGGGTACAATCTTTTAATATTGGTAATATTGACTTCGGACCTATAAAACTGACATCAAATATTTAACTAATTACAAACAAAACCGTAAAACGAAGTAAACCTGTTACCCAGTTTTCCGCCCCTCCTAAATTCGGGTAGGTTGTTATGATCGAGAAAAATAAAAAAGTGGAGAAAAACAACGACTGAATATTTTAGTAGCCAAGTTTTGTTTGTGTTTCGGCATACATTAGCGGTATTTAATTTTTTGGGTCATTTTTTTGGGGAGATTGTGTTCGTAGCTGCATGTAATATGCCTAAATTGAAGAATGTAACTTTCACATTTTGATTTTGGTTCATTCATATTTTCCCAATTGTATGTCTCCGAATAAGAACCAGATTATATCCTTCTGTCTGCTATACCGGCACGGTGTGAGCATTTTATGAAGTAGTTAGACAGATCTAACTACTTCTTAGAACCCTCGTTTCGTAGATGCTCCTAGCATTCTCATATTGTTAAGTTACCGAGACAAGTTGTCACACAAATTTGAGTGGGAATGCATGCTTGTTACTGTAACAATCTCGATGTTGAGAATATTGATAACGCGCAACTACGAATTGTATCTCCAATTCAATGTTACAAGTCCGTGATATTCACAGAATCTGATGGATTTTGTTTACGATTTAATTCCGCCTGTTTACAGACGAAATAGTTTTAAATACATCACTAGCTCATCATATCATATATTCAAAAGACTTGTTTATGCTTCACTGTCTAATATTTAATAGTTAAAAACATGTTAATTTGTAGTAAGCTGAAACTTGTGCAAATATAATATAATTACTTAAGTTGTTTCTTGTGTGTAGGGGTTTATGGATGTAAATGCACTTTCAAAGCATGATGCCGGTCATATTTTAGAATTAAAAATAACATAAATATCTAATTGTAATTGTATTATAATGTATGAAACTATAGGTCTAGTATGTTATTACTCACATAGCCACAGCTAAGTTACTTATGTTTTTTAAGACCGTTTGTTTCTAAATAAATTAAAAAAAAAAAACTAGCTTTCATCATAAATAGTGCTTAATGATGGAAACAACAAAGTTTCTGAGCGCGCGTCTGAATAGGTATCACTTGGTTTTTTGTCTCCGAACCTTGTGTCGTGTCCATATTTCTGTAGAATCAAAATCAGAACATACATTCTTCTAATAGGTTGTGTGATGTGAAAATTTATCCCTATCAATTACAAAATAATAATTTAGTCTATAGTAATAGTCTGGTTTCATATCTGCATACTCTTAATTAGTTTTATTTATTGAAATGTGCAATAAAGAGTATTCGTATTGTATAATACAAAACGAATTAAATAAATTGAATGTCAATAAAGTTTCTGTCAGTTTCTTTTGTATAATCTGTTATTGCCAATCATACATTTTTTAACATAACAAATTATTATAAGCAATTAGAAAACTGCATGAAAAGAGCTGTGATCTAAAGAGCTTTTAAAGAACCGGTTTCCAGTTACATCTCACTTCTTTTATTGGCGAACGGAAGTTGGCATCTTTTTCACATTTTTGTTTTTGATGAAATTGATTTTACTCTATTATAATTAGTACCGTTTGTTACCGGCACGCGAGCATTTATTGAAACTGATAATTCTATGTCCCATTAACAATTATTTCTATATATTAGCAAATCATAACTATGTGAATTAACTACAAATTTAAATTTTCTATCTCCGTACCTTCGATGTACTAGGTACTAGGTGCACTGCTTAAGATAACGTCATACTAAACAAAACATTAAGGGCCGTCACTTGTGCTGCGTTGTCAATTTGCTTTGCTATATGAAAAAAATACAATTTACAAATACAATTCACAATTTACAATTGTTCATATCATTTTTAAATGTTAGAAATTAGGTGAAGTCGTAATTTTAGTTTAAAAAAAAATTAAACGCATAGTTAGGTTAAGGAATTAAGTTTAAATCAAAAATCAAAATCAAAACATTTTATTCTTCAAATAGGCCTCAGGGGCACTTTTATAAGTCAAAATCTATCTATATCAATTAAAAATAATACAATAATCAAAATATCGTTAATGAAATTTAGTGTTGCATGTCAAAAATAAGACTACTACTAATAACAATGTATAGGGTCTATAAGCGTCAAGATAAAAAGTAATAAGGTACACTAATCATAATAAAATATTATGGGATGTCTCTAAGCGTCAACATGAAAATAATAAAATTTGTTTTTTTTTTAAATACCCTTATTAAAGGGAAGCCCGCATGCCAGTAACACACTGTATACTTAGGCTGGGTTGCACCAAACCGTCTGTAATCGTAAGCGGTGTTCGTTAACATCTGGTTGTATGTAAAGTTGACAAGTTTCTATGAGATGACAGCTGCTGCCGTCGCCATATTTGACGATGACCGGCCTGTGATCGTATGTTGGTGCAACCGACCCTTAGTGGACGATACATAATTACGAGTAATATAATGTCTTGTATGCAAAACACATAGCCAATTACAAAATGCACTGTCAATGTCCGTGTCTACATGACTCCATACGAGTACTATAAATCTTGCTGGCTTTCTACATAACTTGGTTTGCGTGGTGAGCGTTGTTCATTAGCATAGAAACAATATTACTTTTCCACCCGTCTTAATAAATCCTCTGTTAGCTTACCAAGTAATAGGGATGATGACTCATGTTACAGTATATAAAACAGTGTGGCTATATATACATATGTTATAGGAGGCAGACGAGCAGATGGATCGCCTGATGATAAGCAATTACTATCGTCCATAGACACCTGCAACACCAAAGGAGTCACAAATGCGTAGCCGGCCTTTCAGAAGGGAATACGCTCTTTTCTGTAAGGTTTGAAGGTCATATCGGTCCGGAAATACCGCAGGCGACAGTTCATACCATAGTTTGGTTGTGCGAGGCAGGAAACGCACAGTTTTGGACTACTAAACATCTAAGTGGTGAGGATGGAAATGCTGACGCGTAGGACGATGACGAAAAGATGCGGCAGGGATCATTCCGAACAATTCCTCCGAGCACTTCCCTTCATACAAGCGATAGAAAATGCAGAGTGAGGCTTACATCTCTACGCAATGCCAAGGAAACCATCCAATTATCACAATAAATATTATATTAGAAAAAATAATTAAAATCATAAAAATACGGGATTATAAAGATTCACAAAAACGTTGCTTTTTTGTTTATTGGCCAAATGTAAATTGAAAGTTACCGATAGAAGTCTCATGTTTCAATAAAAAAGAAATTGTATGGCAGCTATGTACATAATTACAATATTTCACGACAAAAACGGCAAGTTTCCCTTTTTCCCATACAACGGTAGTATCAGGCCATGAAGGCGTGACGTCACGCGCTTCTGAATCAGTATGGAGCGTTTTCAGTGTTCGTTAGCTATGCTGTACTTTGCCTCTTATTTTTGTCTTTTGTGTTGCTCTTATTGTAGTTGGTCCCGTACAAACATTTGATCGCCTCTAATAACATTTTTTTTTGTCACCTTGTCTGTTATAATACCTTTTATCGATATTAAAACCGCTACCCTACACGTGACCCCTGAGTGGTGCTAAAAGTGCAACAAAAACTGGCAACCGTACTGTCTTCTCGAAGATCTCACGGTTCGAAATAATTGCCATACGATAAATAAATAAATATCGATATTAAAACATATTTTGTTGCGCGAACGAATTACTACAGATACGCTCAAAAGGTCGCACGTCATGTTGCGAAGCTTGTCGCTGATTTTGAATGCGGGCTGTTAAATAAATTATGAAATGTAAGAGCGTTACTATCAAATTTCTTTTCGTAATTTTCGAGAGTTGACAGTCTTTGACTTAATTCGAAATCCGATGTAATTTGTATTTGTTCCAATTGTGTCTGTAATTTCGTTAATTGGCCGCGTATTGCGGCCCGTAAACGCGTGAGACGGTCTAATTCTTCCGCCATCGTCGCCAATTTGTTAAATAAATTATGAAATGTAAGAGCGTTACTTGATCATATCAGTATATTTTTCAAGTGACAGGCAAAACATGTCAACAACCGTATCTAGGTGACGGAGTTAGGCTATGACACGGGCTAAGCCCTAACCAGTCATCTACCGGTCCCTGGGATCCCAGGTATCATAGCAAAAGAATGCTATTGTTTTTTTTTTTCACCGGGAGACAACGGCTGTTTCACCAAAAAGTAGACATCATTACAAAATTCGCACTAGGGCAAACCATGGCTATTCGGTGATATGCAGTAATTCGTTGATAGTTTGTTATCGTCTTATACCAAAGTCATCTGATATATTTGTAGCTTGTACTGTTTTTAAATTTACTCCATTTGCAGTCATTATTATAGGGAAGGATCCTCGTTTGTTATTTTGTTTAATGTTTCTCAGTTACAAGGCCATATCAAACTATCACCGAGTACCTGCATATCACCGAATAGCCAAGGTTTGCCCTAGTGCGAATTTTGTAATGATGAAATAGCCGTTGTGTCTCGGCGAAAAAAAAAAGCAATAGCATTTATGTTATGACCCCTGGGATCCCAGGGACCCGTAGCCGATGGATTAGGGCTTAGCCCGCATTCAAAATCAACGACATGCTGCGCAACATGACGTGCGACCTTTTGGGCGTATACAGTTACTAGCGACCCGCTCCGGCTTCGCACGCGTGCAATGCTGATGCATGTATTATACATATAAACCTTCCCCTTGAGTTACTCTATCTATTAAAAAAACGCATCAAACTCCGTTGCGTAGTTTTAAAGATTTAAGCATACATAGGGATATAGGGATATAGGGACATAGGGACAGAGAAAGCGATTTTGTTTTATACTATGTAGTGATTCGTAACACATAATCAAAATCAAACATTTATTCTGAAAATAGGGCACAAGGGCACTTTTACATGTCAAAATATTAATTTTCAATTTAAGAAAGTAATCTTCTCTTATTTGACTCTGAAAAAATTCCATATCGGTGCTGGTCATAACGCGGCCTATTTTTAAAACCTCATGAATAAAAAAATAAATAAATAAATATTAGAGGACAATCTTACACAAATCGAACTAGCCCCACAGTAAGCTCAAGAAGGCTTGTGTTATGGGTACTAGACGACGATATATTTAATAGATATAAATACTTACATACATAGGAAACATCCAAGACTCAGAAACAAATATTCATGCTCATCACACAAATATTTGCCCTGACCGGGATTCGAACCCAGGACCGTCAGCTTCACAGGCAGGCACTACCCACTAGGCTAAACCGGTCGTCAAATGAATCCCCGGCCATTCGCGTTCCTTCGACACATAATAACAAAAGGTTTATGACGCGTAAACCATTGATGGGGGATACATCTCCAGTGGCACGATGCCAAATTTAAATCATTACTCATGAGGAAACACCGTCGGGTCGCATCGTGGTAAAACACTCTAACTCAAGACATTTGTTTTAATAAATATGTAAGCGTCAACACTGTAAAACCATAGTCTAATGTATAGGTAATGTTTTTTAAGGCCAAATATTTGTACACCCTTGTGGGTAGATCACAGATTACTGTCTAACTCATTATTTCTGTCATCCTATTATGTAACCTGTGTATCACAAATAAAATACTTACTTACTTACTTACTTACTTACATGCTCTTGTGAAATCGAGACTGTGTCAGGGATCGGATACCGGTATTTTCTACATAGAAAAATACCGGTATTATTACGGTCACTGGTTCATTATTTCGTTTTTAATGGGACAATCTAATAATACGACGTTGTTACCTAAATACATGATTCAGCCCTACGTAAATAGCAAAAAATAATCTAAAATATTGGGCTAGTTCAAGGTTTTTTAAAAATACCGGTATCGGTCCCTGGACTGTGTCTTTCGCTAGTGTCAATAATTGGGTCATTGAATTTTTTCATGGCCAGTTTCCTATTACAAAAAAATATATATGATATGTATTGAATTAGTGTACAAAAATAGGATTTATAATAGTACCTGAACCTAATAAAAATAAAAATACTTAAACATTAACATAATGCTGTAAAAGGTAGGTAACACAGTAAAAAAATACATCATACAAATGGTCATAATCATACAAATGGTGAGACATCCAAGGACCACTGAGTTACTCAATTTATGTGTGGATCTTAGCTGTATGGAATCCTGAGTAAAGCAAAAGATTCTACAATAGAAACTTGAGCATAACGAGGGCTTCTAAAGTAGAATATTGAGCGTGGCGAGGGATTCAATTGTTTACCAAGACGGAAATAATTTTGCTATCGTGTGGCACATACTGCTTTTTACACCGCCTATGAGGCCCGCTGCTAAAAAAAACATGAAATGACTTATAAATAATAATGCTACCGAGTAGCATACTGCTTTTCGCACCTATGAGAATTGTTGCCTTCAAATGAGGGAAGAAAAGTATCGACTTTGATCTCTTATTCGAAGGCAACGATCACTCTTTTTTGAATACCAGATATGAAAAAATTAAACAGACTTCTGGATGTCTAGATATCAGCCTCAGCGGGTCACAATTCTCAACCGGTTCTAGTGATTTTTTCTACAGCAAGTTCGATAAATATTTTTTTTTTTGTGAAATCAGTTTTGTTCTTTTTTTTTCAAATTGGCGAATCTATGATGCTTAAAGACGTAAAAAGTATATCCCGCGAGGTCTGCAGCTCACAGACCCACTAGTATAGATAAAGTAAGTTTTACGAAATAGACACTGATTGAGACGCACCACTAGTTACTTAAAAGTGAAGTTCTCTTGAAAAAAATATTATTTAAAACAATAAAAATAAAAAATTATTTGTAAAGTGATCTTGTAAAAATGATGATTTTCAGATACACTGTTATGACACGGAAGATGGCTGAAAATTATCAGCAAATATACGGCCGCTATTTTTTGCCGGTTTGCCAAAACAGCCCGCCGTAAATCTTCCCTTACATAAATGAAGCAAGATTATAGCTTAATTACAGTATTAGGTGTTATTACCCTGTAATTAACTTTTAAGGTGTAATTATTACTTTTTGATTTATGTTTCATAACAACACGGTAATTAAAGTTATTTTGAATAATATTTTGTGAGTTAATGTTATTTCTCTTTGCTGATCAATTTACCTATGTGAACTGGTAAAATTACGATTGTAAATAAATATTTTTTCCTGTGAAATGAGATATAATTGATGTAAATAATGAACGTAATAATTTGCAATAAAAGTAGAATAATGATGTGGTCCTATTAGACTAATATACAATGTTTAATATAAGAATGGGAGTATCTAAAAATTATATACATACATATAATAGATTTGTATCCGACGAAAACGAGACCGGATGCAATTAAACTTTTCAAAAGATTAAGTTATTTGCTTATCCGGTCCTCAGGTGACCGTAGGGCTGGCTCGTTCCTCGCTCAGTGAATCTGCATTGCCATTCAGCGATGCAACGCGGCCAGCCTTATGGGAACTCTGCCCAGTGGCAGCGACTTGGGCGACCCATATCCATACAGTTTAGGCCTTTAGTTTAGGTTACGTTTAGGTAGTTAGTAAGATCTTGTTTTGTTTTTGTTCTGTATTAAGTACGTAATAAAAAGAGTAAAATAAGGAACAAACGACAATATAGAAATCTCTCAGGGACCGAAGTCCAATGAGATTTGTTTGAAAGTTATATATATGCAACTGATTTAAGAAACTTCGATAGCGCGATGCAGAACACTTCAGATTTGACACATGACAGGAGTGACGCCACATATTCTTATGCTGGAATATTTTTGAATGATCAGGAGTTATTCTTGTTTTAAACTCTCTGATAAATCAATTAGGATTCAGACAAAATCGTAAAATGTACTAGTACCTATACAGTCAAAGGATATATAAAAATGTACCTTTTTCGCTCTTGTAACAGAAATAATAAGCACCAGAGTCACTACCTTTCCCTTCATTTACAAAAAAAAATAAACAATGGCCATCCACCCAAAATTAATAATAAATTCCACGCCTAAAATATGTATAATTTGGCGGCATGTTTTTTTTCTAAACTGCTTTGACACAAAACATAGACACCGCGGTTCGCGAGCAACTGACGTGCGCTGCATGGGGAAGCCCATTAAGCGCTTCAAAGCGTTGCTGTAACGATTAAATCACTTTTTAATTATTGTGCAATGAGGACTACTACACACTTAATCTTTAGAGAAATGAATTCTTTCCTGATTAGTCGATTTTATTAAAACTGCATTTGGTTGGTTGATTACCCAATAGAAATATTTTTTAAAGAGTTATGTTAGTGTTCTGTGGATTGGTGGATTTAATAGGTAAAGTATTTTTATTGGTCAAATTAAAATGTTTATTTAGGTTTAAAAAGGTACGTGTTTGTATTTCCTTTACGTTCCAAAATATGCGTACGCTGTTACACCGCTGTCGCCTATCGTGTTCGCAATGAGTAGAGGTATGAATAGATATTTTCGACGAAGATAATATATATACGCTTCACTGAAAGTATACAATCTCAAAATAATGATGATCACACACTCATAAACATTTTAAAATATACAATTTTCTGCCGATAAACCTTTTTACGAACTTCTTTCAACTTGAATACACCTACATTAAGTATATTTCCAAAATCCTGGCGCTCAATATGACGCGTCCACTTTGTTATTTTGAGATGTGAAAGTGTTCTCTTGTTAGCTTATTCTACATAATGGCGCATGTAGTCGTGTTACGTGACAAGAATATCAAAAATGGAGGCTGATTTCATAACTTGGCTTAGTAAGTTTGTATAGGAAATTGACGGGAATCTAAGGTCCTAGAGAGACTTTGCCTCTCTGTGAACGGCGTGTATTTATAATGACTGATTGGCCACAGCATCTTCGCAGATGATTGTTGCAGCGTCAAGAAAGAAAGTCAACGTAAGGTATTGCGGGGAGGCTGCTGCGCAATGCTTCCGATGACTATATAGTCCGATGGCAGCGCGGCACTTTCTGCCGCAGCGATCACAAACATGGCGCGAGTCCTGAGGTGGAGGTCTGGCACTGCGAATTCTCTTCTGCCTGAGGCTTTCCAACCAGTCTTCATCGTGCCTTTCCACTCCACTCCTGAGGTCACGACGCCACGTATTTATAATGGTGTTTAGAAAATTGGAACGGATTGACTTGGCGTACACGTTATGATCATTATCCTCTTTTTCCCTATTAAGATTTGGCGTAGGCAATAATTTTACACACTACTAACCGATGTACCGGATTTCCATACCTGGCGCCAGGGCTCGGAACTAGTTTTTACTATTTTGCAAATATTGCATCATGGGCGATGTGAGATATTTCGCCTAGTGTTTGTATTTAGGATATGAGGATCAGGAACTGCGGCTAGCTACACGTACGAAAAATGTTGCACACGGTTTCTGTCCAAAACTCAAAGTTGTGAAGCATTGTGCTAGGTATCAAGCTGTCTCGTTATTTAATAAATTGCCCACTGAACTAAAAGCCATTACGAATTGGTCCCTCTTTAAACGTAAATTGAAACGCTTCTTATTAGCCCGATGATGTTATAGTGTTCAAGAGATATTTGCATAATTTAAATCATTTGTTATTATTATTTACTCTGACATGTACAATTTTTGATTGATTGAACTGAAAGGACATTAGTGTTGTAAGCTGCATAGTTAAGTGTAGTGATTTGTAATTTTTATTATTTTTACTTTATTTAAATACTAGAGGATAATTTGTTTTATGTATGACTATTACTTATAAATATTTCAAACACAATGTATATTGTTCATGAATAAAGAATTGAATTGAATAGGCGTGGGCGTTTCTATGCTCGCGTGACGGCACGCGTCCCGCGTCGCCAAACGCTGAGCTTTACCATTAACCTGGCCTTTGCGAACGTGCGCCAAGAATCTTGGAATGGCGCGGGCTCAAGCACGTTCGGCTATTACCGTTGTATCGACGGAATTAAGAACTATTTCATTGGTAATTCTGCAACGGAAATGCACTGTATAGTTTATTTTCAATCGTGTTTAGTTTTTGTAGAAATGTTGGATTAGTTAGGTTATTTCTTTTTTTTTTTTTACGTTAAAAAGAAAAATCTTATATTAGGTTTGACAGATAAGTGTCGTTAAACCCTGTCGGGTTTGTATCGACACAACATTCGCGGACAATAAGGTAGTGAGTTTATATTATGAAAATGAGCTAAAAGCTATGTATGACACATTGAACAAAGACACCAACATGGTAATTACAGTGTGAGGTATTATTAAATAGATTTATAATCCCAATTCGGGTACCGAAACAATACAATAAACGGCGTGCAATTAGTGACACATTAAGGCTCAATTTTCTACTACTCCAGTGTAAGTTAACATGTCAAGATCATTACAACCTCTTTAATTGATGCTATTAAATTTGAAGTAAGCAGGGATCGGATACCGGTATTTTCTCCATAGAAAAATACCGGTATTATTACGGTCACCGGTTCATTATTTCGTTTTTAATGGAACAATCTAATAATACGACGTTGTTACCTAAATACATGATTCAACCCTACGTAAAGAGCAAAAAATAATCCAAAATATTGGGCTAATTCAGGGTTTTTTAAAAATACCGGTATCGGTCCCTGGAAGTAAGGCACTTGTCCCACCGCCGACGAGCAGCGAGTACTTTCATAGTAATTCTATTCGTTTTCTCGCTCAAGCGAGTGGAATTACTATGAGATTACTCGCTACTCGCCGGCGGTGGGACAAGTGCCTAAGTAGCTACTGATAAAAATGCAAAAAAAAATACTTGAATACCTAACCAATGACATTAGGCTGAAAACAAAACATCACATGGATGGATCGAGTTACAAATGAGAGGTTTCTTAGCATCGCGTGTTTGCATAGTATTGGTGAAATATTAAAACAGAGACCTGGGGGCGATTTTTGAGTGTCGAACGCTCGTTTTTTCACTCGACATCTGTCAAATCATCATAGTTTTTTTACAGATCTCGAGTGAAGAGTCGCGCGTTCGAAACTCAAAAATCGGCCCCCTGTACGTTGGTCGGGGCACGTGCAAAAGATGGAGCCCTCTCGTTTGCCATCACGTAAAACTCGAGAAATAGCTTGCGCTAAGCTAATGTTTTATGTTTCCAATTTATTATTTTTGTGTGAAATGTGACTATGGACCCATGTTCTCTGGAAATAAATGATTATTATTATAAGCGTCCAGTGGGACGCCCTAAGTTTTAAAGACTAGGTACGCAAAATGTGACATGACATTCAAGATCAGCCAGGCAGACTGGGATATGTATGCTGCTCCGAGACATTTGGAGGAATTCATTGGGTGAAGGTGTGATACAAAACGTTAACGCTTGGTACGAGCTATTCCACCACAAACGAGAACTGAGACACCAGCGGGCTGCTGCACATCCTATAGCGTCATATTTGACATTTACCTGCCATATGTGCCATGGACCTTGTTTAAATTATCTTTTATAGGTGTTAAAGGCCGATGATTCCGGCAGAATACCAGCGCTGTGACAGCAATGTCACAGCACATGCTGAGTCGGCACCTTTTCGCGGCTATGTCATGACAATAGTATAGGCATTAGTATAGTTTTGTGTCCATTAGCACTGTTTTTATTTTATAAGTGTGATTATTGTAAGTGTAGTTTTTTCTAAATTGTCAAGTCATATCCGTCAATAAAGTTTTTATTTATCTATCTATCTATCTATCTATGATGATAAATGCCCCAATAGTCCTTTCTTAGTAATAGAGAGAAAATTAGGTTAAGATACGAATTAAATTCATACAGAAAATAGCCTAAAGTATTATCAAATTAAAAGACTCTTACCGTAAACTGGGGCGACTTTAGGAAAAAACGAGGCCACTTTGATAGATTTAGAACACTTATAACATCAATAAGTATTTCTATTCTGATTCAGTTCACTAAACGGTTAGATGATTTACCAAAACATGTCATTGACCTCATGCTAACCAAATTAAAACTAACATACGGTATAAAAACTGGATTTTTAAAGTCGCCCCTCACTTTGAAAGTAACCCCGGTTGACTGTATATTGAGTGTTTGGATAGGGTCTATCTATGCATTTGACATGTGAAAGTGCCCTTGTGGACATGGTATAAGAAAACAAGCTCTGACAATTCGGATTCGTGAGTCCGTGACGTCACTGTCGACGACACACTCACACTTAAATAAATAAATATTTTTTGGACAATCTTACACAAATCAACCTGGTCCCAAACTAAGCAAAGCTTGTACTATGGGTACCAAGTGACGATATACATACTTATATAGATAAATAGATACTTAAATATATAGAAAACATCCATGACTCAGGAACAAATATTCGTGTTCATCACACAAATACATGCCCTGACCGGGATTCGAACGACCTCCAGCTTCGAAGGCAGGGTCACTACCAACTAGGCTAAAGCGGTCGTCCGCATACCATCGATAGGTTGATGCCGTATAGGTCGGTTCACCCACACTACTAACCGATGAAACGGAATGCTACCTGGCGCAGTATATTATTGTATCATGCTTGTGGCCTAATTGCAGAATAAAGGTTTGATTTCGATTTTATAATTTTACTGAACTGATATTCAAACTTACTTCATAATAATCAAATTTCAAACTTTAGAATTCATATTCATATTCATATTTATTTATTCATAAAATATACAAAAATTTTACATGTCAGAAGATGTTATTGAATTATATTGTGAATGTTATTGGATTATGTATCTTGTCGTAACAAGTTCGGTTTTAGTATGGATTACTGTTACACTCGGTCAACTCAAATAATAATAAATGATCAACAAACGTATTGCTCAAATACCTTCAAAATTCATTTGTCTTGTCTGTCACTTTGGCATTTGCTTACGAAGGAAGGGATAAAACACAATTTGGTTAATTTAAGTGTGTAGATGATTAGTGCTTTGCTTATTGCCGCTTCTGTTTTTTTCCCACTGTGTTTGTCGATATATGTTTTGTGTTTGTCCCATGCAGGTTCAACGAGGAGCACGCGTAGATTCTCATTTCGGACCGAAGTTTAAAACTGGACAATCAAAGTCAATTGGTGTCGTCGTTGTAAACGAGACATTGGCAGTAATGGTCGCTCCCTTAATGTGACCGGTTGCCAAAAAGAATAGAATAGTTAACAGAGATTAAGTTTTATGAATAAGGGGGGCATATATACGAAAACACGAAGGAAAACTGAGTAGACAACTGAATATCGAAAGTTATATAACAGATCCGATAGAAAGAAAGAACTGGGTCGCTTATTTAATTTACACCCCTTGAATAGTAATAGCTTTCATCCACTCGAGACGCAGTCTATCTGATTCATTTGTTTTATCCTAAGCAATTGCTCTGGTATAATCATAGTTTCTGATCTTCGCTGTCTCTTCGGATTTCTGTTATGATAAGTAAGTTATGATAAGGATTTATGATAAGTAGAAAAACTGGATGTTAAGAGGACTTATAAGTTTTAAAATGTTTTCATTTCAAATTTTACAGAAGTATTGATAATATCAATAGTGTTTAAAAGATACGGCTTTAATATAAAAGTTTTGGATAGTAAAATAGGATTTATTTTATTTTATTGTGTGGGGAATTTAAGCGGAAAAAAGCCGTTCTTAGTTTAAAAATCGTTGTGGACTGATGTTTGAAACGATATTTCTTAATGAAAAAATACGTTTAAAATTTATGATATAAGGTCGCAATAGTAACTGTTCTAGACAGCAACATGTCAAAATAAGTGTCAATTAAAACAAAAAACGGCCTAAATAGATGAGCGTTTTTTAACTTATAAGGGCTCTTAAAAGTGAACAGGTAACCTGAGGTATATACGTAGGTACGAGCAGTTCTGTTCATCTGTGGTGCGAATCAGTAACATTTTATTTATTACTTTATCGAATACTAGCGACCCGCCCCGGCTTCGCACGGGTGCACTATTTAATGGATGTTATTATACATATAAACCTTCCTCTTCAATCACTCTATCTATTAAAAAACGCATCAAAATCCGTTGCGTAGTTTTAAAGATTTAAGCATACTTAGGGATATAGGGACAGAGAAAGCGACTTTGTTTTATACTATGTAGTGATATTCCAAATATTGAATTAGGATACCATGGATAGAAGTATTTTAATATTTCATCATCATCATCATCATCATCATTTCAGCCGAAAAAACGTCCACTGCTGAACATAGGCCTCCCCCAAGGCTCGCCATTTAGACCGGTCCTGTGCCGTCCGTTTTAATATTTATTTCAAAGTTATTGCCATTGCCGTTTTAGTATTGTTGTTTACCTAAACAACAAAGCGAAAAAAGAAAGCGACTTTGTTTTATACTGTGTAGTTATTGATTAAGTTAGTTGTTTATTTTATTTTGTAATAACTTAATCAATAACTACACAGTATAAAACAAAGTCGCTTTCTCGGTCCCTATATCCCTATGTATGCTTAAATCTTTAAAACTACGCAACGGATTTTGATGCGGTTTTTTAACCTTAAGTTAAATTTGCGAAAATTAAGGAATACAGATTTATGTATGAATTCGTATCTCGACTATTTCTGCTTTGTTGTGACAATCTCAAGAAGCTGTTAAAAAACCTTTCAATCTTCCAGATACAATACACGTACATCGATTGGGTTGGGCGCAGCCGGTCCTTCAATTTATATGGACGCCTTTTCGATGCCTGCCTTTAAGAATAACATAAAGCTTAAAGCTTGCTTGGTGTGAAATGGTTCACAAGACACTTGTAGTTCAATTATTTGATACAGAGAACAAATACGATGACAAAATGAACCTTGATCTCGCACTCAGTCTAAGACTGGAATCGAACGTAGGTTTTTGACCCTGACTAGCTTTAAAGGCCGGGCCCAATCAAGCGATAGGAGTGCGCAGTTAGAGAGTAGCCTGGGGAAATCCAGGGAATACCTCCCACACGACCACGCGTGTGGTTTGGAACACTGGAATACTCTAAGAGTTTGATTTCAAGCTTACATGGTCATTTACATTAGAATTACGATTTGAAACGGGATATTTACCATGTTTTGTCAGTTAATCCTTGATGGCGCTTGCAACAGTGCCGAAATATCGGGAACTCAAAAATACAAATAAACATGGTAAATATCCCGTTTCAAATCGTAATTCTAATCTAAGAGTTTGTGCTCCAGTGAGATTGGTTGAGCGGTGTCAACCGAATCTGAGGTGTGAGTGGAATCGAGCTACTGGGATTTTTGTCGCTGGTTCACTAAACATAGCTAGTTGAAAAGAGTCCAGCAAGAAACTCAGCTTGGCCCGACCTGGGTTGGACTGACTCTACTCGGTGTGCGGCGGTACCGGGACGAATACGGACTATGTGTCAGTGTTGTCGCGATCGCGCGGTGCAATGGACGTCCCCGCCAGGCATGAGTGATCCGTTTACTATATTTCAATTTACCTTTACCACATTTTGCAACTTTAGCAAGGTTACATCACTTACCAAATGGGAACTCTTGCAGTTGTAGATACTAAAAGATCCCAGTAAATTGTACTACGTGTCATCACAGAGCTGTTCTTGGCTGCACTCCAAAAGATCACAGATATCCTTTACACCTGTATAGCCTATTCATAAAACTACAGCTACTCACCTATGAGCCTGACCATTATAATGACAATCATACATTATAACAACTTCGCCTTATCGATGGGTCTACTTATACTAGCTCGTATGTAGAGACACGCTTGGTAACCTTTGTGACTATAGCCGTACGTGCCATCTAAAATTGTCACTGCATTTTATTTATATTCCTTATTGCGATGGACTAGAGCGATGTTTTGTCTAGCAAATACATTTTATTTAAATCTTGAATTTCAAATGTGGAATTTGATGCTAAGCCAGATTTAGTGTAGTTTGTGAAGTCTGGATCTAAATCTAACTCGCCGACGAAAACTAGTAATAATACTCGTGTTTGTTAAAATATAAATTTACTTAAGTACTTTTTATTCATATGGCTACGTGCAGAACGTGTTATATCTCTTGGGACGTCCATTTGTAGGGAAATGTGGGCTCATTTATATCGACTGTGGTAGGCTTACAGCTGCCAATGCGAAATTTTCTTAGCCTGTGCATTTTACTTTCAATTTGTTACAAAACATATTGAAAACAAATATTCACGTTTGTGTTTCCAAGACGGATACACAGAACGCTTATTTTTAATGCCAATTTCAGCTATGAAAGGATTAAAGACTGGTTTAGAGGTCTCCAAACGTTAAAAGTAATTTAAAATCAAAATTTTAGGAATAACTAAAATCGAGAAACTTTGATGTCATATATCTCGAAGACAGTGAGTTTTGAAGTAAATATGGAATACTATTTCGGTGAACCTAGTTGTTCTTAATAAGATAAGCCATAAAAAGCAGGAGAAAACGGAGAGTTACTTGTGTTCTATTTATTGCTTGTACAACGAGTTCGCTCCGAATAACTATTCGACATGATGCGTTCGAGTACAGTCGGCCTTTTAATTAGCTGGAAACTTGGGTAATTTGCAGCCTTTACCCGTTAAGAAATTCAACGACAGTTTAATCTCGACGTTAAAGCTGAGGTACGAAGGTGTTAAGCCCCTTGTGAGGCACTGCACTGGTCAATTGCGATGCTCAGTGGCGCTTGTGTTTACGTGGTTTCATTCACACGAACGTCGTTTTCTTTCTCGTATATGCAGTTTAAATATATTTTTTAATAAAAAAAATAAAACCAACTCCAAAAAAACATTATCACACAATTGAAATAGGAACGTCTATAATGTCCAATAATAAGCGTAGTCTCATATTAGAAGTAAGGGAATAATTTTTTACTTTAATTTTTTTTTGGAGTCGGTTTTACTTTTTTTTTTTAATTCACAATCTTTAGTGAATCGTGACCAGAGAGCATCTCATAATGATTTCAATAAGCTCAAACACGGCTAAGTCACACTTTTTTATTATGGAGTTCCATTGCCTACCTTCCGCCTTCAGTTACCAGATGAGGTTGATGGTGACATTACATCAAGACTATTTAAATTGATTTCGTCATAATCGCTTCAGTATCTTGACGGAAATATCTTAATGCCATCCACGAAGTACTAGGAGTTTTGGATGACCCGTGGTCTTCTTCATCAGTTTCCGTTCACTAAATGCTAATTTCTGAATGCAAATGCTTGATTTATTAACGATAATACTAAAATCGCTAT
Organism: Epiblema foenella; assembly: GCA_963556455.1. Lineage (NCBI taxonomy): Eukaryota > Metazoa > Arthropoda > Insecta > Lepidoptera > Tortricidae > Epiblema > Epiblema foenella. The sequence goes on from OY747106.1 coordinate 3,167,636, forward strand.
ATGTTTCCCTTGAATTTTTGAGTAGTTCCCTCAATTCCTCATGGATTCCATTATCGAAACTAGATTCTGGTAACAATGGGACCAACCTTGAATCATATCCTTTCAAACAAAAATTTTTTTTCCAAATCGGTTCATAAACGACGGAGTTCTGAGGTACCTAACAAACACAAAAAAAAAAAACAACCGAATTGAGAACCTCACCCATGAAATCGGTTAAAAATGAATGCAAATATTAGTGTGTGTGAAATAAATCGTGTACTTAGTGGATATCACATGGGAAAATGATGAAGAACACACTATCATCACTTCTTAGACTCGGCAAAATAAATTCGAATCTATTTTCTCGATGCGGATCCGTATTCAATAAATAATGGACCCAATATCTCATTGTACGTTGCTCTCTTCTTCTGTACTTAAGAAAGAAGAAAGAAAGAAAATGGTTTATTAGCGCAAATCACGTACATACAAACGAAACTGAATATATTTAAACATAATTGCGCCAAAGGGTCTTCACTCAGCAGGATATTTCACTAGGTACATAGCATAAAACAAAGTCGCTTTCTCTGTCCCTATGTCCCTATATCCCTATGTATGCTTAAATCTTTAAAACTACGCAACGGATTTTGATGCGGTTTTTTTAAATAGATAGAGTGACTCAAGGGGAAGGTTTATATGTATAATACATGCATCAGCATTGCACCCGTGTGAAGCCGGGGCGGGTCGCCAGTAATATTATAAATATGAAAGTCTGCATGTTTAGATGTTTGTTACTTAATCACGTAAAAACGGCTGAAAGGATTATGATGAAACTTGGTTTACCACGACCTTATAACCTGAATTAATATATGGAATACTTTTTATCCCAAAAGTCATCCCTCGAGGGGTGAAACAGGGAGTGGAAGTTTACGCGGACGAAGTCGCGGGCAAAAGCTAGTATCAGTATAAAAGAAACGTAAGATGAAGATCCATGAAGGCGTGCAATCAGCGATTGGGAACTGGCGGTTGATTATCTAAAATCGAGTCAAGTAGACGCTGTGTGAATGGCTTTCACGTATACAGCACACGTGAAAAAACCGATTGGTATAAACACCGTGAACAGGCGTCACGTACACGGTTTAATCGCATACGAGAAAATACCCAATCGAATAGGCGTGGTGTGAACGTAATCTGTTTTCTTAACGGTACTTCCTTCCGTGAACGCTTCAACAGGATAATTAGCTCTCTGCGAAGGTTTGCCCAATAGACTACTTGAAGTGTTTTTTTTAACCCGACTGTGGCTTTATAGACATCCAGACGTACGGCTGGATACCATCCTTACTTGGTCGAAATTCCTCTTATTCGAACCAAGCGCTTTGCATCTTTTATAATGCGCACTTTTAAGGTTTGGAATTCTCTGCCGGCGTTTGTTTCCGAGCTCATATAACCTAGACCTTTTTAAAGTACGAGTGAATAGGCACCTTGTAGGTGAGCTCGCTTCATCGTCGGCCTCATCTTTGCCCCCTGGCTAGATGCTGGCCAAGAGCGATCCCATTTTTAATAAAAATAGGCCGGGTCCAATAAAGCGATAGGAGTGCGCGGTTGGAGAGTAGCCTGGGGAAAATGCAGGGGAAAACCTCCAACACGACCACGCGTGTGGTTTGGAACACTGGAATACTCTAAGAGTTTGCGCTCGAGTGAGATTGGTTGAGCGGTTTCAACCGAATCTGAGGTGTGATTGAAATCGAGCTACTGGGAGTTTTGTCGCTGGTTCACTAAACCTAGCCTAGCTTAGAAGAGTCCAGCAAGAAACTCGGCTAGGACTGACCTGGGACTGACTGGCTCTACCCGGTGTGCGGCGGTACCGAGGGACTGTATGTGTCAGTGTTGTAGCGATCAAAAGGGGTTATTCAAGAAAGAATTGTATAGGTTTATAAAGGGCCTGCAACGAGCATGCAGTTCTGGAGTTGCAGACTTCCACAAGCTACAGCATAGGCACTTACCATTACCATGGGCCGTACTTTTCTTTTTTATTTTTTTTTATTTATTGGTATTCAGGACAACTACAGCCGTAGATATAACCATGACGTATTGATAATTACATAAAAGAAGGCCAATAACAGTTATCCATATATTTCTCATAGTGTAAATTTCCCAGTGCCCAGCACCAACCCGATACTTGTCACCTCCGATCTGAAATCATTATAGGTAGAAAAACGAACAGTACCTGTGTGTCAACTATTGGGCATAGGTGTCGAGCGTTGGTACGTCTACCCTATATCTAGCAATATTAAAATAAGCGTAATCAAACACAGTGAATATGTGAATACATTCCAAAACAAATGATCGATACCTACATGTCGGAAACTATACACTGGTACCTACTTCGATTGCTTAAGTTAGGGCACTGCATTATTTACTTAATAATTAATAAGCCAGACACCGCCATATTACTAGTACAGTCTTTGCCACTTACTTGGTATAAAAAGGCATCAGAAATCTCAATCCTCCCCAAACAGAAATCCATTAAAACAAACCACACTCACCGCTTCGTTTGTAAAAGGCTATTTCGGCAATTCCCTTTATTGAAATACAGCTGGAGCGAAACGTCCGACGCAATTATTTAATTGAGAGAAACCAGCGACGAATTATCTTAGGTCATTCGTTCGCCAGCTGTGTTTTTTATTCGGGGCATTTAATTACTTCCGACGTTGCTGACACCGGATCCATCTCGACTTTGAATAAACAATGCGGCACAGTTGTGGCACGTACTGGTATAGTGCACACAGAACTACACATGGTTCTAATATACTTAGGTAGTAAAAAAAAAAAAATTAAAATTTGAACTGTTTATTACATATATACGACCGGGGGTGGGGTTTTGACGACCGGTTTAGCCTAGTGGGTAGTGCGCCTGCCTGTGAAGCTGACGGTCCTGGGTTCAAATCCCGGTCAGGGCAAATATTTGTGTGATGAGCATGAATATTGTTTTTTTTTTTTATTTATTTATCAAAAAAAGTACATAACAGTTACAATCTTTTAATTTCTCGCCAAACTGCCATAACAGTTTGTTGGCGAGATCGCGCTCATTTAACTAATGTTAGGTACTTACTATGCTATTACGAACTAAACTTAAACACTGAATATGACAATGCCTAAACATTTAACTGCAATATTTTTTAAAGAGTTAATAACAATAAACATTACATTAAACATTATTTGTTTCTGAGTCTTGGATGTTTTCTATGTATTTAAGTATTTATATCTATTAAATATATCGTCGTCTAGTACCCATAACACAAGCCTTCTTGAGCTTACTGTGGGGCTAGTTCGATTTGTGTAAGATTGTCCTCTAATATTTATTTATTATTTATTTATTTTATAATTCGAGCACTCTCACTCTTAAATCAGTTAGCTCTGCAGACACCTGCCGACGTCTTTCACGGCTCGCCAGGTACATTCTACAACCATATATGTACATTTTTAAATAATAGTCTTTGAAGTATTTAATTGTTGTGTAGTTTTTTTTGTTTTGTTAATTCCGTAATATTTGTGTTAGCATTTTTATTTTATTGTCTTTCATGTTAATGTTTTGTGTATGTAACATGTGAGCGTCTTGGTTTATAATACTGTAAGCTTATATGTATCAATAAATAAATAAATAAATACTTAGGTAGTGGAAAACGAAATAAAAAAAACTGCATCTGGTCACGCACAATGAAGAGTCCCGTACGGACACCTACTAGTCTACATTCAAAACCATTATCTAATACATTGAATCACAAAAGGTCGTATCTTGACCCTTTGTTTGGGCAAGACAGTTTTTCAGCGAAAACTCAAAAACCGAAAATCTCAAAAATCTTGTTCAGACCGAAAATCGTTTAAATTATTTCTTAATGCTCATGACCTCTATTTTTTCAAAATTTTAAAATCCATACCACATATGCTTTTATAATGGTTGTATAACGTATGGAACACTTCTGTAACGTAGTTCAAGAGTATCGTAGTCAACTTGGGTAACTGTAACTCAACGGGTTCCAAGATACAGGCTCGGCCTAGTTTGGGACACCGGATATACTCGTTTTATTATGTAAATAAATTATTCTATTCTATTCTATTCTATACTTTGGAAATTTGGGGAGGACACTTGTTATTTATTTATTTATTTATTGTTATAAAATCCACAGCACAACTTACAGCATTTTTAGAAAAGGTTACATCTTACTTTTTCATTGGCCAATTACGGATTTACATTTTGTTTGCTAAACAATTATAAAGAAAACCAATCATTACGGTCAGACGTATTCCGATTTGAAAAACAGAAACTAAAGTTAGTGAAATGACATCCAGTAGCAATGTTAAGAATCAATAATAGGACATTATATAATTTTGGAAAAACTAAGCCAAGTGATCAACACAAGTATTTGAAGAGTTTGAGTTTGGCATGAGGTTGATGTTTACTGCGCTGTGTGTATGTGTGTGTATGTATGTGTGTGTATGTATGTGTGTGTGTGTGTGTGTGTGCGTGTGTGTTTGTGTTGTGTTGTGCGGCTCGGCATCTCACACATGGGGCAAATGCATAGTTATGACTTTGACAGGTAATATCTCACCAGCGGTTGACTTGAATGGAATAGTTTTTTTAGAAACCTCCATATCATTTTAAAAGCCTATCCTGGGATACCCTACATGACTACGTAAGTAGAAAAAATATTTTTTATCCACCGGTTACATGTATGGAATTTAATATTTTTCATAATTTCACATTACTATTACGTAGCGGTTTATAGAATACATCTTCCTACTAAATTTCATAACTGTAGTGCTTATAGTATAGCGCATCTGGAGTATAGCGCTTTATGGCTGCGAAACGTGGACGATGACGCAAAGGGACCGTGAAAGATTAGAAGCATTTGAAATGTGGTGTTGGAGACGGATGGAAAGAATCAGCTGGACAGAGAAGAAAAAAGTTAGTTAAAGAGAAGAGGACTTTATTGAAAATAATAGAAAACAGAAGAGGAAAAATGATAGGACATCTTATGCGCCATGACGAATGGATTAGAACAATAATAGAAGGAAAGATAGAGGGAAAAAGGAAAAGGGGAAGACCTAGAATGACGTACATGGAGCAAATAAAACATAAAATAAATGCTACGTCATACAAAGAAGTGAAGGACAAAGCTGAATGTAGAATAAGCTGGCAATTACTCCACCGACAAGAACCAAGCTCTTAAATATTATGATGATGAGTGCTTATAGTCCTTAATGGTGTAGCGTCATCGCTGCGTGAGCGCCGGTGAGATGCTAGCGCTTGATAAATGACGCAGCGCAAAAGTTGCGTCGCCGCTGCACGAGCGCTGTCAGGACACCGACGCTCAAAAGACACTAGTGTGGGATCTCTCTTATGCACGTAGTTAGTAAAGAATCTGTACCGTAAACTGGGGAGATTTTAAGAAAAAACGGGGCTACTTTGATACATATAAAACACTTATATATTCATCACTTAGTATTTCTAGTTTGATTCAGTTTAGTAAATAGTTAGGAAATTAATGAAGGTATAACTTGATTCAAGGTTAACTAAGTTAAAAAGTAAAACACGGCATAAAAAATGAATTTTTAAAGTCGCCCCTCCCTTTGCAAGTAACCCCGGTTTACGGTACCCACTTTTACTGATACCGTACCAAATAGGGAAGTGACTTTAGAAAAACGCCTGCTGTATTCCTTTACCCACATACGTAGCGGCGCAGTGGAGTGAATTTATGTGCGCAACTAAGCCAGAGCTGTGACGAACTATTCCTGATCGCATTAGTATTGGGGCCAGCACCCATTGAGGTTGAGCGAACTGAAACGAATGTCTTCAGTAATACACCGTGGGCGCCAATACCCCGAAAGATTTAAACCACGTATTTTTGACGACAATACGAGCAAATAATGCTATATCAACATGGGTCCAATTATGTGTCTTATTAAATTACTATTTCAGTACAAATTAAATCATATTGATTGACCGCTTCTTTGTGAACAGACCTTTCAGAGAGTGAGCGAGTTTAATTAATCTCAAGTTGAGAAACAGAGAGCAAACATTATCACTTTAGTGACATCAATTTCAAACTATCAGCCAGTTATTAGTAAAGGTAGTTTACACTCTCGCGATCGAGAAAAGAACAAAACTTTCGGTGGTGAAACGTTTTTGTAGGATAGATGCCAAACAATTAAGTGAATCTGGCTAACAACCATGCAGTAAGTGCGTCTGCGTGTAAATGTGGTAGGTGGCTACTTCACGCCTTGGGGTGTGTTTGGATTGAGATTTTTTAAGTTGTGATTTGTTTTAAATGTTAATATCTCTTAAATTATGCGCTTTTACGAGTAGACTATGTGTTATATAACTTTATATATTCTAATTAAGCTCTAAAATCGTTGGTTTAAATCTTTCGGGTTATTAATGCCCGCGGCGTATAATTCTGCAAAATTTAAGATAGCGCTTAGAACTGATATAAAGTAAGCTGTTTGCAAGTTTGTAAGACCAACATCGAGAGATACCTACTTTGTTAAGTTGATGCTGAGAAACAAGGATAGACATTGTATCTCCAGCGTTTATTAAGTTTTTTTTTTCTAGAATTAAGTTGTTAGTCTCGCACTAGTATAAGACAAAGTAAAAGTAGGTATATTGTATTGTACTACTGTAAAAATATGAATGATAACTGAAATTATGTGTGTTTTTGTTAAGAAACCTTATTTAGTTACCAATAAAGTGATTTAAGGCTACGATGATTTTATTAATGTTTTAGATAGTAACATAGCATTTTTTTGATTTTACTGTGTGTAGTATAATTTTAGCGAAAAAAAAAGTTATTAGCTTGAAAATGGTCGATTTGGAGTGATGTTTGAAACGATGTTTCTTAATAAAAAGTCCAAAAAAATACATTTATAGTTTATGACCTTTAAGTCACAATGTCCTCTTCCAGATAGTAATACTGAGAAAATGTCAAGATACGTATCAATTCAAATAGAAAATGGCCTAAATAGTTCAGCGTTTTTTAACTTATAAGGACTGTTCATTAGTAATTCAAACTGTCAATATAACTAAAGACGTATGTATATCGAGGTGTGCGTGCTCACATCGTCCAATCCATAAAGACGCAAATTTAACAATCTATTTTTTTAACTTATAAGGACTGTTCATTAGTAATTCAAACTGTCAATATAACTAAAGACGTATGTATATCGAGGTGTGCGTGCTCACATCGTCCAATCCATAAAGACGCAAATTTAACAATCTATTTGAGGGCCTTTATTAGTTAAAAACCCCCCATCTTTTAAGCTACTTTTTCCTTTTACTATCTATAAGAATATACTGCCTAATATCATAGATTTTGGATGTATTTTTTAGTATTTAAATATCACTGAATCGACAAAGTTCAAGCTTAACTGTTAAAGTCTACTACGCACAATAAAATAATCATGTGGCTCCTTTACTGTGTAAATCCTTTATAAAAGCATCGCAACTTATACACAGTTTATTAGTAAATATCAATATTTTTGAATTCGACTTTTTTTTAATTTGTAAAGCCTTTTCTGTAAGGCCTATATTACCTTATTACCTTTTATAGACATATATACATTTCTAACAAATCTTGATTCTTATTAGTTTAAGAGAGGTAGGGCACAGCAAAATGTCATCCTGCTCGAATTTGGAGCAGCCCAACTGGGGAAGCACCTCCGCCTTGCAGAAGACCACAGTCATAATAACATTATTTACTATACAAGTATTTAGTGTTGTGTTCCTGGAGGTGAGCAAGGTTGTCAGAGCTCCCACTGTGTTGAGAGCGAGGGACCTAAATGTGCTCCTTCTACTGTCAACACAGTGCATCCTCAAATCTTATAAAGGGTCGGCAACGCGCACGTGATTCCTTTGGAGTTGTGGGTGTCTATAGGCTGCGGTGGCCGCTTACCATAAGATGGACCGTACGCTTGTTTGCCACCGGCCTTGTATTAAAAAAAAGTTTCTTAGTCTTATTTTGGACATGCTACATTAAATTAATGATACTTTGATTATTGTATTATTTTTGTTTGATATAGATAGGTTTTGACTTGTAAAAATGCCCTTGAGGCCTATTTGCGGAATAAATCTTTTGATTTTGATTTAGGTTTTTGATCTATAATTAAATAATTGTATTATTATTTAAAAGCACGCGCGGGTTAGGTCGCCATTACAGGATTTATTCGAAACGATTTTCTGTTTAGGATCGATTTTTCAATCGTCAAATAAAAATATCTGTCAGTTGAAATTATTGCTGTCACTTTCTAATGTCATATATGAAAGAAAAAGACAGAGCCAACATGGGGTTTGAAAAATTTGCCCTTACCCTGCGCCGCTGACTGTAGGTGCTATAAATATACAAGTCTGAAATAAACTATTCGTTTCTATAATAAACGCCCACAATATAAATTGTGAACGGATTGGTCGCTCATAACAATTTTTCTGTTTATTCACATAATTGGAAACATCCCTTATATTTAAGTACTTTACAAAGACAAACGGCGTACCGTAAAATAACAATAAAATTAAGGGAAAAATTTCACAGAATGTTTTCTGTGTGGTGGTATTTAAGATCCGCTGTTATTACGTTACAATAGGGATCATATTGGCTCGTTCTTGTTTTGATTTAAGGGGGTATAGCTGTCGATGTTTAAGACGCTGAAATGAGTTCGTGTGTTATAAAACGGAAATTTTGATGGCACTCTTAACAACCTCTTATTTGGCTTAAATCACTCGTATTATTTAAACAAAAGAAGATTAATGGTGGGTTGCACCAAACCATCTGTAATCGTAACGGGTATTCATTAAAATATTCATTAAAATACAATGGCCAATCACAGGCCTGAAATATATATATATATATATTTTATACCACGTCGGTGGTATTTGACTAGAGATTGTTCTTGACCAGTCGCCGACTGAAATGAAATGAAATCATTTATTCTTCAATTTAGGCATATTACTTGAGTGTGGCTTTGTAGGCCGGGCCCAATAAAGCGATAGGAATGCGCGGTTGGGAGAATGGCCTGGGAAAAATTCAGGGGAAACTTCCGACACGACCACGCGGGCGGTTAACACTGGACTGCAGCTGTTACTGGAATACACTAAGAGATCCCCCTCTATTAGGGAGTAAGGAGTATGTGTATACGCAGTTCTGCACTCGCACCGTCCCCCTTCCGCGCACCCCTCATTAATAAAAAAGCACTCATTAATTTAAATGTAGACGCGCAGTAATAATTGTGTTCTAATTTCACTTATAGTTGACACTGGCACCCGCGTGGTCGTGTCGGAGGTTTTCCCCTGGATTTTCCCTAGTCCATTCTCTAACCGCGCACTCCTATCGCTTTATTGGGTCCGGCCTATAAAGCCACAGTCAGGTTCAAAATATAGTTGACACTGGCGGCTTATGATGCCTACCGCCGTCCTATGCGAAAATGGCTTCAAACCAAAGTTAAGTCATAACAAATCCGACCCCAAAATTCTTCTTTTGGAGAGAGCGATGTCATAATTAGTATGTCAGTATTAACTAGTATTAAGTATCAAAAGAAATTAATGACGAAATAAATCACCGTTATAATTTAATGTCCCATAGTGGCCTATAAATTATACTGGGCGTCCTATTTTTGTTCGTTGCTTTCGATCACAGTTAAATTCAGGCCCTGATTTAATCACTACACATATACACTAATGCGATATAGATCAACTTGTATGATTAATGGTATATCCTTTTATCTTAATTAACAGAAGACTCGTTATACTTCAAAAGGACAGGATTCCCCGATATATCCGGGTATCGAGAAAAAGGTCATTTCGACATCAAACGGAGGCCTCGAAATGAACGATTAAAACCCAACGTCCGTGAGGGCTTTTCGGATAGCATAAATATCACTACAATTTGATAGCACAATGATTTCAATTTCAGGAGCCAAATATTACTACTGTGCAAATAATACATAGTAAACTGACTAATGAGAAAATGTGGATGGCATTAGTAAGACCTTGATAAAATAGAGAATATCACATACAGATTGTATGTATAATATATGACTGTCGGGAATTACGTACAATCTGTATGCGGTCTAATTATAAATAGATGAGGTCTAATTAGCTCTTAAGTCTTGTATTATATTCGAGTCGTAGGTATAAGTTGCTATTGTTTACATATACGTGTTAGATATAAGGTTTACAAATAAATAAATCATTTCACTTATTACTTGTGTTGTGTTTGTGTTGCAGAGATCCCTCATAGGGATAAGTTCGCCTTTGTATTCTAATCTTATGTGGCATGTATATTGCTTTGACCTGTTATTGCGTACAATAAAGTGCTTACATACATACATACATACACACTTGTTTGTTTGGTCCCCTAGGCATATTCCCTAAGATGCTGGCAGCATTTCCTCGCTGAATCGCTATGCTGATGCGTTGAGCGAGGAAACTGCCAGCTCTATAACCCCCCGTGGAATCCACCAGCCTTTTAGAGAGGTCTTTAACTAGCTGACGGGCACTGGCACCCCACGGGACAAGGGTCTCGACACCGAACGGGATAAAAGTGTAACCAGTGCCGAGACTCCTATATTTGTGCCTTTTGAGCTTTTCCGCTGCTTCGGCCGCCGCACCTGGGTGATTGCTCGTCCCGTGGAGGTGAGAAGGCGCCAAAGTGTCTACACAGGTAGCATCCCAGACTAGCGCCTTACCTACCTTCCACGGGACGAGGGACATCCCGTCCGACCTCTTGCCATCATCTCTGGCAATGCCAATTGGTTCAAGAACGGATGGCACGTTGACTGTGGCTAGAGACCGGCGGATGATTTCATTCAGAGCGGCATACCTGGAAAAGCGGCCAGCGCTTTTTTGGCAAGATAGCCCGTGATATCCCTGTGGGTCAACCAAACTCCCGCAAGGACACATGTGAGGAGTACAGATAGGGAGCCCGAGCCGCAAGCAAGTCGAAATCCGAAGAGTTTCAGGCTCCAAGAAGGTGCCAGTGTTTGGCGATGGGTAAGCGTTCAGCCATTCACCAGACTCCTTGGTTCCTGTGGCCAATAGCCTAGCGCGATCTGCTCCTGTACTACGGCTCAGCAGAGAATTAAAAGAAATTTTTGACGGAACATCGTCCCAGCTTCTTTGGCAACATGTGTGATCGGGAAAATCTATACCCGGGCAAGCAGATGACCAAGCTTTTTTGGCCTCCTCCAAGCCAGTAATCTCATAGTTTGAGGAGATACCCCTTAGGATTTTTCCTATGAGATTAATTGAGCTGTGGACAGAGGACAAAAACGCTGGAAGAGATATATTTGAAATTTTTCTTATGCCTAGCCCGCCGTGCCTAATGGGTAGGGATGCTTGGGTCCATGAATTGTCGGTGAGCTGTATATTCAATATTGTTTCTAGATTTGATTTGATAAGGTCATCCAAAGGTACCAAAAAATCTTGAAATTTCCAAAAAGGGCTGCAGCGAAGTACGTACGTTAATTTTGGAACGAAAAGGCAGAATTTTAACAAGGTTAAAGCATAATGGGGGCTGATTTCGAGAAGGCGGTTGGCACAGTTTTGAAATTTAGATATCGAATTTTTAATGTAAGCCTGAAAAGAATCTGGGAAAATTGGTGACCCTAGGAGGCAAAGAGAGTTTTTATCTAAAATTTTAATGTTAGGCGTCAGTTCATTAAATTTCTGCTGAATATCTGAAAAATTTAAATTTGGAAATTGAATATATAGTTCGCATTTGCTAAAGTTCAACTCTAAACCGATATTATTGAATTTGGACTTGATGGTAGCTAGATCAAAAAGGACGGTATCCACGTCACCTCCTAGGGTTCCGTCGTCTAAATACCAGACGTTAAATTGAATTTAAATTTTGAATAATTTTTTTTATCGCCAAAGTAAAAATTGCTGGCCCGAGTGGATCGCCCTGCTCACATCCGACTTCTGACATAAGTAAATTTTCCCGGTATAGAAGATTGGTTGGGTCTGTATATGAGAGCAGTAGGTAGTTATAAATGTCCGGAATGTGTTGCTTTACTTCAGTCAGCAGCGTATCCCTATTAACGGAATTAAATGCATTTCTGACGTCAATTTTCACTAAGACTTCGGCTGATGCATTAGACAGGTATGTGCATAGGGCGTGCACGGCAGCCTCACACCCGCCCTTTGTGCCAAAGCCTAGTTGGACAGGTTCAAAAAGGGGTTGCAATTTAGGTAATATGTGCCGGACAGCAATTTTGGACGCAAGTCGCCGAAGAGTTGAACCAACAGCTATTGGTCTCACACCACCATCTTTTTTAGACAGGGCGACGAGGTTTGCACCGAACAAAAAGGGAACTATATCAGGGTTAATATTCCCAGAAAACATTTTGTTTACTAATTTGGATAAAGAATTTAAAAGGTTTTTTCCTGCATCGGCAGCAGAAAGGGAGACTAAGTCTTTCAGATGCTGGGGCGAAATACCGTCTAGGCCAGCTGCGGAGACAGTTTTAAATGAAAAAATCGCGTCACAAATGTCTAAGTTACATATGTTAATTCTGAGCGTAAATTAACTTATCCCAATAAGAATCTGATTGGATAAATAAAGGGTGATAAGCCTTGAGTTGATGCATGTGCCTTGGCGGACGCGCCGCGTTTATATGGGCCATGGGCTCCACGGAAGACCAGCGCTGCGGCATTGTAAAATGTCACAGCATTATGCTGAGTGGTGTCCAATTGCGGCCACTCCATTTCCAACCATTTCGTGCAATACCTGCTTCTTCTGTTTTTATTTATTTTCTTGTTCTTCTTGTGTTTTTTATTTGCACGAATAAATATTTCTGATTTCTGATTTCACTATAACAGCACCCCTGCTCTTTATACTTAGTCTCACATCATATGTGTAGGTATTTTTAAGCTAGTTTTTAGGTTAGGTTAGGTGTTTTTATTTTGGTGTGCAATAAATTTGGTCCTATTCTATTCTATATAAATCGCGCCACATTTTTGTACCCACTTCACTCGACATCACCGCACAGGTAACATCTCCGGAGCTATCATGAAAACACAAGAAAAAGTGCTTCTTTCTAACTTAACGCCTGCAGTTACGTCCCACAATGACCGTCTCGCTCGGTAGTGGTTTTTTTTATTTCAGTGTCGCGTCTGTAAGTCTGTGGACGCGGCCGATAGTAGACACGGCTCTTTTTTGGAAGAGAAAAAGTCAAATAGTAGATTATTAACCAAGGGTTGAAAACGACCCATTTCACCCGAGATATTTTGACGCTCGAACGAAGTGAGAGCGCCAATAGTTCAAGGGTGAAATGGGTGCTTTCACCCTAGTTAAACACTCTACTTTTCATTTCGACTATGAGGATTTCCTATTCCATATGAGAAAAAAAAGTGAATACAGTAATAAAAACATGCGCTGCAGCAACCGGCAGCCGGCGCCGCGCCGCCGCGTCCCGCGTCCGGCGGCCCGTGAGCGCGGTCGGCGCGCGCCCGCGACCTAAACAATTAAAAAAAAATACTTTACATCGTAGGGTCGGAAAAGCGACTTTCAAACCGGCTATCTACTTATGACAATTGAACTTTCCGAACAGGAGAGATGAAATTTTTTTTTCATTCCTCATACACTGAACGTGGGTCATATTTGACCTAAGATGCGGGTTGAAAGTGAGGCATGTCCCCTCATGGATTAAAAAATAATTTAAAAAAATTGCAACGGATACCTGTACATTACAGTCACCCACGTAAATTAATAATTATTTCAGACTGTATATATAGATATTAAGAGTTAATATTTAAATGTATGGTAATAAAAACTGGTAAATATTGTTAATTTAAATATATTTTAAGCAATCGAATTTAAATATAAACGCGTAATAAAGACTTTAAAAAAAAAACAAATTGGCAGGAACCAGCCACACTGCCATTAAATAAAATTGTAGTTATATTTGAAGCATATGGATAACTACAATGAATTAGAATTTCAAATAATGGCATTCTTAATTAATAAATTATAAGCATTCTTTTGTTTAATCACACAAATCGCTTCCAGGAAATGGTCCATACATAAACACTATTAACTCAGCCAATATCAACAGTTCCCTCCAAAATGGTCCTTACACAAACGACAGCTGACAGTGTTTTGACATGGTACGGCCTTCATGGCGACAAGCCAGGAATTTAGCAGAAAAAAACTGTGGTTAGACGTACAGTGTGTTGTAGGGGACGAGTTCCGTCAACTAGAGAAATAAATCAAAATCAATCAAAATCAAACATTTATTTTGCAAATAGGCCACAAGGGTACTTTTATATGTCAAAATATGAATTTACAATTTAAGAAAGTCTGACTATAATAAGTAATACATTTTTCATGTCAAAATATTAATTTACAGTTCAAGAAGGAATAATAATTTCGAGTTTACAGTTATAACAAAACAAAATTAATGTCATACAGTGAAGATAAACTTGCAAAGTTATCTATTACAAATCTTACAACATCCGTAAAGTTAGAGATGTATAAGGTCTCAAGATTAAACAAGGAGTATAATGAAATTAATATAATATCCCAGAGATGTACATGGTCTCTGAGCGTCAAAATTAAAATTAATTTAATAATGTTAGAGATGTATATGGTCTCTAAGTCACTGATAATAAAAACGAATCCACAACAGGATGATGTCTCTCGTCAATCCCCTATAAAAAGACACTAGTATTAACGTAGTCACTATGTCCTAGCAATCATGAACTGATCAGACTCCACAAACAGCACCCGATCACGAGTATGACGAGTATCTCAGCCATCAATAATATTTTCTTAGATGAAATCTAACTAGCGTCCACCATCTCCTAAAGAGTCATATACTTTAGGTTTACTCGTAGTGCATGACGCGCTTTTTCTGACCCCTTATATTTGTTATACAAAATGTCGCGTCAAATAGATCTTGTTTGTGATCTACTGTTTACTCGTTTGGAATTTTTTTTTTCAATCGACGGACTAGGTCCCGGCGGTCTTTTGATCGGTAGATTAACCGATGTAACGAGTTTTGAACGGAATTTTCATTTTCTGTAGACGACTTCCATTTTATGAGTTTTTATTAACCAACTCACAGTATATACGACTATAATTAAATATGTACATGTAGGTATATTGTGTGACCGTCAAATCATGCGATTTAATTTTTAAGCATTTGGGTCATTCTACTTTTACATGACCAGTTTTCTATTACCAAAAAAAAATTATGATATGTATTGAATTACTGTACAAAAATAGGATTTCAAAATAGTACCTGAATCTAGTAAAAAGAATTTATAGGTAAAAATATTTACGTATTAAATTATTGCTCTAAAAGGTGGGTAACACGGTGGTAAAAACCATTTTTTCATACAAATGGTGAGACATCCAATGACCACTGAGTTACTCGATTTATGGATATTAGGTGTGATTCGTTAATTACCAAAACTATCGGAAGTGATACTGTAATTAAACCTCTTTCTAAATGGCAATACAAAAATATGAATTGAAGGCCAAGTAAGTAACTCAGTGGTCTTTGGATGTCTCAACATTTGTAAAAAAAAATGGTTTTTACCACTTTACAGCAATATGTTAATATTTAAGTATTTTTAACTATAAACTCCTTTTATTAGGTTCAGGTACTATTTCGAAATCCTATTAGCGTACTAATTCAATACATGTCGTAGATTTTTTTGTAATAGAATAGGTAGAATGACCCATCAAACAAAATACATTGTAAGAAAACAAGATGCTAAATAAGGATTTAGGTCCTCGTAAATAATTCGAACAGTACAAGATCAAGCAACCAAAGAGGTAACGTAATATAATATCTACATTATTATTCACAGCCAGTTAAAATATCCTCCTGACACCTGGCGTCCTTTACAAAGTACTAAATAAACCTTACAGTAAAGTCCGAATATTTTTGAACTTCTTATTTGGCCAACAGACGGCCGACCTTTTGGTAGCATCAATTCCCGAGTGTTTGTTTTTTCCTAAAGTCCTTTATAAAAGACAAAAAATACCTAAACAAAAATATGCTCAATGTCTTTGTCAAATAATATTAAAAATGATTTGTTTTAGTGAAAACTCGAGAAAATCTTAGTTTATATTTTATTTAACAGAAAAGGTCTCGGACTTAACAACAAAAACAGTTTAATGCTTTTCAAAGTACATTCGGCCGTAGTGGCAAGTGATTTCAGTAAATGCTCAGGGGTCAGGAGGTTATGGAATCCGAATCAGCATAACTACCAGTTCTAGACATTCCCGTATGTCGGTAGCAGCGCTAATATTAACACGGGTCAAATCTAGAAGTCACTAAGACTATATTATGTGATTATGTGCATTTAGGATTCTAACATAAGGACTATGTACATTAATTTTCGTGATAGCATTAAGGGTCGGTTGCACCAACACGATTACAGGCCGGTCATCGTCAAATATGGCGCCGGCAGATGTCATCTCATAGAAACTTGTCAAACTTTCCATACATCAGATTTTAACGAACACCGCTTACGATTATAGACTCTTTTTTTTTAACCTGACTGTGGCTTTATAGGCCGGGCCCAATAAAGCGATAGAAGTGCGCGGTTGGAGAGTAGCCTGGGGAAAATCCAGGGGAAAACCTCCGGCACGACCACGCGTATGGTTTGGAACACTGGAATACTCTAAGAGTTTGCGCTCCAGTGAGATTGGTTGAGTGGTTTCAACCGAATCTGAGGTGTGAGTGGAATCGAGCTACTGGGAGTTTTGTCGCTGGTTCACTAAACCTAACCTAGCTGAGAAGAGTCCAGCAAGAAACTCAGCTAGGCCCGACCTGGGTCGGACTGACTCTACCCGGTATGCGGCGGTACCGGGACGAATGATTATGTGCATTTAGGATTCTAACATAAGGACTATGCACATTTTTTAGTTTTCTTGATAGCATTAAGCGTCGGTTGCACCAACATACGATTACAGGCCGGTCATCGTCAAATATGGCGCCGGCAGCTGTCATCCCATAGAAACTTGTCAAACTTTCCATACATCAGATTTTAACGAACACCACTTACGATTACAGACGGTTTGGTGCAACCCACCATAAGTAAAACATATTTGTGGATAATCTTACGCGCCCGCAGAATATATATTCACAGTAGAATTTAGTACGTACAATAAAATAAAATATATACTCACATAACATAAATAAATAAAATAAATAAATATAGATATTACAGGACAATCCCACACAAATCGTACTAGCCCCACAGTAAGCTCAAGAAGGCTTGTGTTATGGGTACTAGAAGACGATATATTTAATAGACATAAGTACTTAAATACATAGAAAACATCCAAGACTCAGAAACAAATATTCATGCTCATCACACAAATATTTGCCCTGACCGGGATTCGAACCCCGGACCGTCAGCTTCACAGGCAGGTGCACTACCCACTAGGCTAAACCGGTCGTCAAACATACTTAAACTCACGCCTGTATTCCCAAAAGGGGTAGGCAGAGCACAAGAAATTTAATTATACTGCCACATTTAGCAATTTTAGATTAAAAAAATATATAAGTGGGTAGTTATAAATACGAAAATACTTACCTAATATGTATGTAATGTGATATTTGTAGCTAAATTTACAAATAATTAATAAATTATGTTAATTGTATATAATGTATTTGCAAATAAATTAATTAAAATTGATAATATTTCTATTAAACTATTTTTATGGACCAGCCAGCGAAGTTGGAAGATGGTTGGAGATGTATATCTGTGTAAATAATGAGGATTTTTTTTTTTAATCTATCTATATCAATTGAAAATAATACAATAATTAGAATATCATGTCAAAGAATCTTATATTATAATATAATAAAGAATATTCCCTTATGTTTTGAAAAATCCTAAGTTAATAATGTATTCTCAGTGGCTTAAAATAGCATCAGCCTTTTGTTCTTCTGGGTATTTTTTAAAAATCTGATTGTGGCTTTATAGGCCGGGCCCAATAAAGCGATAGGAGTGCGCGGTTGGAGAGTAGCCTAGGGAAAATCCAGAGGAAAACCTCAGACACGGCTACGCGTGTGGTTTGGTACACTGGAATACTCTAAAGAGTTTGCGCTCCAGTGAGATTGGTTGAGCTGTTTCAACCGAATCTGAGGTGTGAATGGAATCGAACTACTGGGAGTTTTGTTGCTATTTCACTAAACCTAGCCTAGCTGAGAAGAGTCCAGCAAAAAACTCAGCTAGGCCCGACCTGGTTCGGATTGACTCTACCCCGTGTGCGGCGGGTACCGGGACGAATAGGGACCTATATGTGTAGTGAGTTTTTTGTTTTTTAATTAAAATATGGGATCGCTCTTGGCCAGCATCTAGCCAGGGGGCAAAGATGAGGCCGACGATGAAGCGAGCTCACCCAGAAGGTGCCTATTCACTCGTGCCTTAAAAAGGTCTAGGTTATATGAGCTCGGAAACACAAACGCCGGCAGAGAATTCCAAACCTTAGAAGTGCGCATTATAAAAGATGATGCAAAGCGCTTGATTCGAATAAGAGGAATTTCGACCAAGTAAGGATGGTATCCAGCCGTACGTCTGGATGTCCGATGGAAGATGCCTAAGTGTACGCGGCGTGTCTGAGTAGGACGCCGTAAGCGCAGCGTTCCATCTTTCGATGGACGCTGTGATTACGTCGTCCGGGTCCGTGAGTGTGTGCCTAGGACACCGGACCGTGCGGCCCCTAATCAGTGATCATCGAGTTACAACAGATGGGAAGTCACGTCACCAATTGATAATAATCTGTGAATGTCGTGCAATTTTACATCAATATAACATAATTGTAATTAAATGTAAATTTTATAATTGTTCATTTACATTCCGGGCTGTCCGACTCTGGAGCTCCCTTCCAGTTGAATTAAGACGTGCTAAATCGATTGCTATTTTTAAATCCCATCTTAAAGAATATTATTTGTCTCTCCCTTTAAATTTTTAATTAATTGTTATGGCCGATTCTATAGCAGTGATATATATAATTATTTATTATATGTATGTATATTTATATATTATTTAAGTATGTGTATTTATATATTATTTAAGTATGTGTATTTATATTGAACGGTTGTTTTGGAATCTTTTTTTCTCATTGTAATAGTTTATGCACCGCCTACTTTTCAGCTTTATATTTCATTTCTCCACTACCCAAAGGTTGTCTGGAAGAGATCGCTCTTTAGCGATAAGACCGCCTGTTGTTCTGCCTCTGTCTCCCTGTATCTTTGTTTTCTTGTTTTTTATGTGCTATTTTATTATGTGAGGTGTGCAATAAAGAGTATTTGTATTGTATTGTGAGCCATTCTACTTTTTCATGTACATAATTTTCAGACACTTTTTTTATAAATGCAGATTTTGGAATGCTTGGACCTCACTTCATGTTTTTGTATTGTTATTTAGAAAGGGGTTTAATAGCAGTATCAGTTCTGATAGTTTTGGTTATTAACGAAATACAACTCATATCCATAAATCGAGTAACTCAGTGGTTCTTGGATGTCTCACCATTTGTATGAAAAAATGGTTTTTACCACTGTGTTACCGACTTTTTACAGCAATATGTTGATATTTAATTATTTTTACCTATAAATTCCTTTTACTAAGTTCAGAGAGTATTTGAATTCCTGTTTTTGTACAGTAATTCAATACATATAATAGATTTTTCATTGTAATAGAAAACTGGTCATGAAAAAGTAGAATGACCCTTGTATTGTTGAACTGTAACTTTGAAATACCAGACCGAATAAACCGCTCTAGCACACCTCCGATAGTATCGATATACCCGATTGGGCAACAATATCCCATGGCAACACAATCAGAAATTCCGAAGAGAAACTACACACTTCACCGTTTGTAAGTTACTTGCGGTTTCTGTACTTCTACGCACGCTCGCATGAGCACCATAATTAATGGACGACATACGCTAATAAACAAGGGCCATTTTCTTAAGTCGTAGTCTCCCAGCGAAAAAAAAAACCTTTTGTAATGATCCCACAGCTATAAAATAGCTTAAAGATCACTTTTGTCTCTCTGATGACACACTTAAGACTTAGCTACTTTAGACTATGTGGCTCACTATATATTTGTATATGTTTATGTATATAGATTTTTATAGTATATTTATGTATGTATATTATCCTTAATTAAATTTTATTGTTGTAATTATTAGTAGGTTTCATATATATTAACTCTGCACCACCTGCTATGAATCGTTATAATTAGATCTTATTCCCACTACCCTAAGGTTGTCTGGAAGAAATCGATCTTTAGCGATAAGACCGCCTGTTGTTTGCCTCTACTCATTGTGATTTTGTACTGTACTATGTCCTTTAATTGAAGTTTGCAATAAAGAATATTTGTATTGTATTGATCCCTGGGATCCCAGGGACTGGCAAACGACGGTTTATTTTGACTAATTTTATTCCTTTTTATATTGAAAAATAAAGGAAATGACCTAATGTTTACGTAAAAAAAATATTGTACCTCACAATATTTGGATATGAAAACATATGTTTTATGGTATTTTTTTTAAACAGAAAGTAAATATTGGTATACAAATCTCAAACTAAAAAATCTTGTACAATGGGTACCAGGCGACAGTACAGCCAGATAAATACTTAATGCATAGAAAACATGCAGGACTCAGGGGCAATTATTTGTGCTTATCACACAAATAAATACCCTGACCGAGATTCAAACCCGGGACCACCAGCTTTATTAGGCAGGGTAACTAACCACTAGGATTGGTCGTCAAATTGTATTTATTTATTTATTCATTTAAACTTTACTACACAAAATTGTACAAATGGCGGGCTTAATGTCAAATGATATTCTCTACCAGCCAACCATCGGGCTAAACAGATATATTATAAAAGGTGCAAAGAAAAAAGTATGAAATGTATATCAAAATATCTAATAAAACATATAAACATAATAAATCGTTCTTTATTTATTATTATTATTATTTTATGTTCGTACAGTTACACACCGTGAAATCACTCGACGGTCCCATCGGAAGACCAGCGCTGGCGATTGCCCGCATTATGCTGAGATGGTACCGTTTTGAGATAACACAACTTTTTTGTTTATTATTATATTCTATTTTTTGCTGTATTAATTGTTGTCTTTGTCTCGAATAAATATTTCTTATTTCAAATAAAAATTATATATGTATATCGTACTGTATGTAATAAATAATATAAATTGTACTGTCTAGGTTCTTCGTAAACTGGTGTAACATATTTTGTTAGTAACGCGAGCAGCTGTGCAGACGAAAATAGACGCAACACTTGGTCCTTTTGGACGGACTTGGGCGGGACGTTATTTGCTAATTTTATTGTATTTGGAAATAGACGTAGAACTTTGGGCTTACTGGATGGACATGGAATGTTCATTACTGGAGAGTTCGATGTCAAAGGCATCGATAGTGTATTGGAAATTTCTGAGTAAATATCAAGCCCGAGACATAAAATTTCTTGAGTTTTTTTGTAGTTTTTATCGTTCTTTGTTTCTGCACCACCTAATAACTACCTAAATGATGTCTATGACATCGCTCTTTAGCATTAATACTGCCTGTTATATTCTATCTGTGTTTGCTGCGATGCGTTGATTGCGGATGGTGAAATGAAAAAAAGTTCAAATTTATACCTGCTTATTCGTATAATGTAGATGTGGATAAAGGATAGTATACAAAGGTGTATCCCATCATAGGAATCCGTTAGTTAGGAAGGCTGTCGACTACGTTCCCATCCCTCCCCCCTCTGTCATTACTCGGCGATCACTGATTAGAGGCCGCACGGTCCGGCGTCCTAGGCACACACTTACGGACCCGGACGACGTAATCACAGCGTCTATCGAAAGATGGAACGCTGCGCTTACGGCGTCCAACTCTGACACGACGCGTACACTTAGGCATTCCCGCCGGCGGGGACGTCCACCGCGCGGTCGCGACAACAGTGACAGATATAGTCCCTATTCATCCCGGTACCGCCGCAAACCGGGTAGAGTCAGTCCGACCCAGGTCAGGCCTAGCTGAGTTTCTTGCTGGACTCTTCTCAGCTAGGCTAGGTTTAGTGAACCAGCGACAAAACTCCCAGTAGCTCGATTCCACTCACACCTCAGATTCGGTTCCGCTCAACCAATCTCAATGGAGCGCAAACTCTTATTGTATTCCAGTGTTCCAAACCACACGCGTGGTCGTGCCGGAGGTATTCCCCTGGATTTTCCCCAGGCTACTCTCCAACCGCACACTCCTATCGCTTTATGGGCCCGGCCTATAAAGCCACAGTCAGGTTCAAAAAAAAAAAACATAGGTGTATATGGATGCTGTCATGCAATGATGTGTCAACCTACTATGGGTTTTCCTACTAGGTTGACGCATTATTGCATAACAGCACCCATATGTACAAGAAAGGGAGTATCTATAAATTATACAGGGTGTCCAGTAAATAATGGACAAGCTTCTAACCACCGATAGAGCACCTGAGGCTGGTCCAGAAAAAGGACTTTCAGGTTTAGTAAAAGTCCCTTGGTTTTCGAGATAATCGAACTTTCCATTTTCTTAGTAATTACCCGATGATGTGTCAGTCCCGATTTGCATTACACGACCAAATTACGAACATTGTCAAGTCTTTAAACAATCCCTGAGGGGCTACCGGGAAATGAAAACGAACGATGTTCGAATATCTCCCTCTCTGTCGCACTTGCTAATCCGTGCGACAGAGAGGGAGATATTCGAACTTCGTTCGTTTTCGGTTCGCGGTAGCCCCTCTGTTCGCGATGGTACATGATTCGAGGATAGGGGTAGAGGGAACAATATATCGTGACGTCGGGTATCATTGCCCCATATCCGCCATTGGTATTGGTCGTGACATATGTGACGCGATATATGAGCTGTTAGTCGATTATAGATGGATCTATGGGTATCGCCCGGAACACTGTGTGTTTTTGCTTATTTTTTAATTTTTTTTTATCGTATCAAAAAAATATATTTTTCTAATCAGAACGCGATACCGAATATGCCCTTAAACGGATCGTCACTAGTTTTGTTCCACCCTGTATAACAACAGTAAACAAGCGTGTAATGCACAGTTCGACAATGCCCGACCCAACATTCCAACGATACGTCCAACCGGTGGTCGCGAAGCGACGGGCCGGGCATTACCCCAGCCGTACATATACAGCAGCAAACGGAATGAAAAGGTAAAACGTAGTTATATTATACAAACGCCTTAAAAAAATAATTTACGTTAGCAGCGGTACTGCTTAATACGAAGGAACGGTTGATGAATTTGGAACTG
The DNA here is from genome assembly GCA_963556455.1 of Epiblema foenella. Lineage (NCBI taxonomy): Eukaryota > Metazoa > Arthropoda > Insecta > Lepidoptera > Tortricidae > Epiblema > Epiblema foenella. The sequence continues at coordinate 3,190,949 of OY747106.1, forward strand.
GGTAGCGATTGCACCTATAGCTCAGTTGGCTATAGCGACTGGCCGCGAGTGCCGGGAGGTCGCAGGTTCGAATCCTGCTCGGTGCCTAAATTTTTCAAGTTTTCCTTCATTCTAAATTTCGTATTAATATCATTTTAATAAGTTAGGTACGAAGTGGCCCAGAAATCAAATTCCTTGACTATACATACACTCAGGTTTTAGTCTGCTTCAATTTTTTGACACGATCGTATTCAAGGCAATTTGATGCAAAATTGTATTGTTTCGTTGTGATCGTAAATAAGGCTCCCACACGCTAATAATCTAAGTCGTCCGAAGACCCTTCCTGTGAGAATGCCCGTAAACGGCTCGCCCTCAGACCCTACTAAACTCGGGACCTCATGGACTTTATGTTTATTGCAGTTTAGTTTCAAACCTTTTCATGGAATTCTGTTTGACATTCTCTACGGTAGCCTTGTTATTATAAACAAGAATGTTAAGTGGAAAATATTTTCGATCGTAGAATTTACAGAAAACGTGTCTTACAACGTTAAAGCACCAACAATCAATCAACACAATAATTATTGCCAGTGTAAGAAAGTACCAATGAAATTTCGCAAAATGGCGAAGGGTCATATATTTCTGGTCTGATTTTACATGCAAATATTCTGAAGAGAAACACTGGCCCCAACACTAGGCAGAGCTAGTTCAATTAGGCAATTCAATTATGAGTTTACATAATTGTTTGCGTCTAAAACAAGTTAATTCCTTTGAACGGTAAAGTTGACCCAATTGCGCGCTAGATGTCGCTGTACCGGCCGTGCGAATCCTGAATCACGCGAACGGTATGTCGATGTAGAATGTATAAGAGGTCGAGGTGAATTATTTTAAATATAGGCTTTGCATGTGACTGGTTGTTTCTTTAACAATTCTACCAAATAGGGGGCGCCCTTTTTGAAGAAGATAGGAGTACAAACAATAATGGGTGCGAAATGTTAATAAATTCACCAAATTACTTACTGAATCATTGTCAGATTTAGGTTCGCGTCTTTTCTGTGGACATATCAAAAGTTAAGGGCCACAAAGCTTAATTTTAGATTGATCTAGTAACCCTTATAAACGGTGTTTCCGTAACTATAAATCTATCTAATAAAAACATAACTTACATGTACATAAGCCGTTAACTATTGACCACCGGGTGGACAACTTTTATTTTTACAACTGACAATGACACTATTACAAAATGAACATGGTAAAAAACAGCAGAGGGTGAAGTCGTCGGGTTACAAGCAAAAGTCACTAAGTTAGAAATACCTACTTAAATTAAAGCTCGTATATCAGCATCGTTTCAGTACAGAGACGAGGTTTCGAAGGGTAGTGACAGATTTGATAGTGAGTTTTGCTTCTTATCAGACGAAATCAAATATCATGATGGCGCATCGCAACTGACGATTCTCAATATGATTTGAGACGTTAGTGCCGTTAATGAAAGCATGAGTCTTCTGTTAGACGTCGCTGTACGCCTCCCTTAATGCGTTTGTATAAAATATTGAAATCAAATATCTTAAATTTTTGAATAGAAATGTGAGTATATATTTGTGTGCATGTGTTTTTGTGAGTGTATGAGCGTGGATGTATTTATTTAATTCTAGATCCTCTACGCGCCAGTTGCAGCTAAAAGCACTTTTTGATACTCAACCATATTTTGCTATAAAGTATAACCAAAAACAACGTCCATAGAAAACGCCTCCGCATTGACAAATCAGGATGTCGCATTACGTCGTGCAGATAACATTTTCTGCCCAAGGCCGTCAATGGCATCCTTTGGACATTTGGAGCGCGTAAGGAAAACAAGCCCCAGATCTGGGAAACTTTAATCAGATGCGTGTAAAAAATGGGGTGATTTGTAAACGTCGCCGCATGCGTAACCGCTGGAAGTTTTGCCCATCCATGCAGCATATGGCTGTGAAATTCGGCGAAAAATCTTTAGTACAATTCCTTCGCTATTCCGCTAAAAGAACACACGTTCTACACAGATCTATTGATAGTTTTTCTTTTTACAACGACGGTGGCAAACAAACGTACGGCCAACCTGATGGTAAGTGGACACCTAAGCTTATAGATGCCGAAACTCCAAAGGAGTTACGTGCACGTTGCCGAGCCTTTATATAATTTTTGGATTCACTATGTTGACAGCAGATGGGACAAATTTAGGTCCCTCAATCTTAACACAGTACATCCTAGGGAGCTCTGGCAACCTCACTCATAATTATATTAAATAATGTAGTAGTGTGTAACTATAATGAGATGCATCGACTTGCACAATCGTGTGTCCAACAGGTGCACCACGTCACGGAGCATGTGCTGGATGGTTTCTCACGATTCCAGGGGCTCAGGACTGGTGCGATCTTTTTCGACGTATCGAAAGCCTTCGACAAGGTGTAGCATAACGGGCTGATATACAAGTTATATCATCTCGGCATGCCTGACAGACTCGTACTAACCATAATATGAGATTTTCTCAGGTATCAGAGCTTTCGACGAAGACTAGAGGGAACGTACTCGGATCCACACCCCATCCGGGCCGGAGTCCCGCAAGGCTCCGTGCTCTCTCCCACTCTTTATATTTGTTATTCACAAACGACATTGCCAGGCACCCTAAAGTGCAACTGGGGTTGTTCGCGGACGATACCACGCTCTTTACGACTCATTGTAAGTATACTTTTATCGGGCGATACTTCCAGGAGGCAATCACTGACCTAGGTCGTTGGTTTAATCTTTGGCGTATCGAAGTCAATCCGGAAAAAGTACTGCGATAGTCTGGTGTTTTCTGCTTTCGGAGTGGCTTGCCGAAGTATTAAATTAAAATCTTTTTTTTTTTAAGTGAGAGATTATTTTCTCTAACGTTGAATTCTCTCGCTGCTCTGCTCGACCGTGTGTCACCGAACGCGGTTAGCGAGATTGAGCCGCACTATACAGATATCCAGAGATTTATTGTCATTTTTTGTCGGTTACAATAAACATTGTATCATTCGCATACGCTTGAATTCCTGCGATAATATGGATTCATTTTTCAATACGGTGTATAAGAACCCTTTACGAACCTTTCCCTGTTTATAGTTGAACAATAAACATCGTTAATGTAAAAAAACTGTATAAGACTATATAGGAAGGAGGAATATATAAGACTTACGATACAAATAGAAAAGCTTAGATTCTAAATTTAAATTTAAAATAAAATACATGCTCATACAAAATTTCACGAGAATAGGGATAATGACACATGTTACAACTTATAAAGATGTCCTTCTCTTCTGCAGGAGAATAGGCAGAATGGAAGAAGACTGTGTGGGAATGCCGCCGGGACAGTAACCTTAAGCTCCGACTTCAAAGGAATTGGGCTGAATGATCCTGACCTGCGATCGACAGCCCGCCTGCTTCCGGCCAGGCGTCCCTACACTACATCTACATCTAGGGGGGCACATATCCAAACATGTAACCCGGGGTTAGAATTCTTTTTTTATGTACATAGGGATATCTGTGAATAGGCCGTGATAAATTATATAGAAGTTTCTAAAATACTTTTCCATTTAAGTCAACCGTTGGTGAGATATTGGCTGTCAAAGTTGTAAGAGTGTGTTCCGCCCTCTAACTTACAAACTATGAAGTTCAACATTTTGAAAGAACAACATTCAGTTTGAACACGATAGGTCTAACGGTTTTTGAGTTATCTCTGAAAAACTGTCATGCTCAAACAAAAGGGCGTAAGTGCCTTTAATTTTCCTATGAAGATACGACCTGTTTCGATTCAATGTATTGGATAGTGGTTTTGATTGTAAACTAGTAGATACGGAACCCTTCATTGTGCATAGGAATCCGTTAGTTAGGAAGGCTGTCGACTACGTTCCCATCCCTCCCCCCTTTGTCGTAACTCGGCGATCACTGATTAGGAGCCGCACGGTCCGGCGTCGTAGGCACACGCTCACGGCCCCGAACGACGTAATGACAACGTCCATCGAAAGATGGAACGCTGAGCTTACGGCGTCCAACTCAGACACGACGCGTATACTTCGGATTCCCGCCAGCGTATTCCGGTGTTCCAAAATCACTCGCATGGTTGTGTCGGAGGTTTTCCCTGGATTTTCCCCAGGCTACTCTCCAACCGCGCACTCCTATCGCTTTATTGAGCCCGGCCTATAAAGCCACAGTCAGTTTTAAAAAAGCCTTCATAGTGCGTGATCCTACACGCACTCGGCCGGATTTTTTCCAAGGTGAATGTAGGTACACATGTCACATTACTACGTAAGACTCATCCCTATCATCTATCTATACATATAATAAAGCTGTAGAGGTTCGAAAATCTGTACATTGAAGATATTAGCAAAAAAATCGATGGAGGGGTCTTAGAATCGATAACAGAACACATTTCAACGGTTTTTAGAATTTGTGTCTGTTTGTCTGTCTGTTTATTTGTCTCACCATCACGCGAAAACTAGCCAATAGATTTCAATACAACCTTCACTAATAAGTTTAATTGATCTTCGGACAGGTTATAGGCTATAAAAATCATACAGATTGGGGATGGAAGGGGGTGAAAAGAGGGGTTGAACTTTGTATGACAAGTCCTTCAATAAATAACTTAAAGGCTTGAAAATTGGTAAGCATACAATTGGAAACAAAATAAAAAGAATCCCATTCAAAAATTGTACAATAATAAATAGATAATATGTGAAAAAACGGAGGGTAAAAAAGTGCTCAGGGGACTAACGACAAATAACCAAAAATCCCTCAACCCATTGTAACTGTTTGAAATGAGAGACTTAATTATGTTAGTCAGTCGTTGTCAACATTGTCAAACCAGTGCCTTGAACTTGGTCTACCTATATCTGATATATCTTCGTTGTTAGAGTGTTCGAGTGTGATAACGGTGTCATCTGAAGGCCTACAAAATACCACTAATTCCCACTATTCCCACCAATATTATAAATGTGAAAGTGCGAATGTTTAGATGTTTATATATTTGTTACCTAATCACGCAAAAACGGCTGACCGGATTATGATGAAACTTGGTACACAATGAGTCTATAGCCTGGATTAACATATAGGATAATTTTTATCCCTTCATCATTCCTCAAATAGATAAATTCGGGGGTGAAAGTTGAATTTCATAGATCCAGAATCATGTAGAATATTTACAATACTCGCTGACTTACGAAAATTTGTCTCAGATGAACCAGTTTAAGTCTGAGCTCCGAATATGCACATAGTTGTCACGAATCGTAGGGTCAAGATACAATAAGGACGTATCGTGAGGCGAGTCTAGACAGTTGTAAATTTACGATATTTGACGTTTGGCGTGTCAGAGACGTGCCATTTTGTATTTTGTAGTTATAAAATAAGTAATGTCGCTATCAATTGATTATGATGAGCTATTATTATGAAAGATTTCGGATATTTGAGACTCTTATAGCTTAATTATCTCAAAACCAAAGCGACTCATGTGAATGTGAATGTTTACCGCATTTCAGTACCTGAAGTTCTATTAATTACATACATGTATAATCGTAAGCAAAACATAATAGATTTGCGTTATTTAGGTACTGACTTACACCCTTTAAAGCGCTTGCGTTTTAAATCAAAACTTGCTGACCCATTGAGCCTAATTAACTTTACTGTTTATAAAATTGGAGATTGAATAAATTGGACGTAGATGATTGTTGTCAGCATTGACTGACCAGCGCTTCGATATATGCCTACATAAAAATTATAGACCTTCCACTCCACTCTATTCTTTTTTTTTAAACGGACGGTTGAGAAATATAAAATAGGGTTTTCTTTTCTTGGACCTGACTGGCTTTATAGGCCTGGCCCAATAAAGCGATAGGAGTGCGCGTTTGTTTGGAGAGTGGCCTGGGGAAAATCCAGGAGGAACCTTCAACACGATCACACGGGCGGTTTAAACACTGCAACTGGAATACTTTAAGAGTGTGCGCTCCAGTGAAATTGGTTAAGCGGTTTCAACCAAATGTGAGGTGTGGGTGGAATCAGACTACTGGGAGTTCTGTCGCTGGTTCACTAAACCTAGCCTAGCTGAGAAGAGTCCAGCAAGGAACTCGGCTAGGCCCGACCTGGGTCAGACTGACTCTATCCGGTATGCAGCGGTATCGGGACGAATAGGGTTTATATGTGTCCGTGTTGTCGCGATCGTGCGGTGGACGTAATTTTGGGTCCATAGAAACTTACAAATCTTTTTGTTTAATCAAAATACCAGTAGATCAATTTATCCAAAATACTAATTTAATGTAGGTAACATGAAAACAGTGATTACCTAGCTGATTAGTTATAAACAATCAAATCACTGGGAGGTACAAGTAGTAGGTATATGAAGAAGTTTTGGCCTATGGTTGTCCAGCGTCCACCTAAATTCAGCTGTCCGCCAGTTTTATCAGGCTTTGTTTCGAATTTCTTGGAATTATGAGGTTTTTTTTAAATATAATTGTAATATGATAATTGTGTGCGTAGATACTTAAAAATGTTACTATTGTTTTAAGCAGTGACATCTGTTAACGAAAATTATACATTGAAGTTAAGGAAGCACGAGTCATTTTGGTAGATGTCATTATGCGTACCTAAGCCTTCCTAGACTTTGTAAGAGAGAACTGGTTGAAGGACTTGGTAACCGAGTGTGATTACTGATTTTTCAGACAGCTCAGTTAAAGCGATTGGCTGCGTATGTCAGGATGTCACAGGTTTGATTGTACATAATATGTCTTCCCCTGTAGTCGCTACATTGAGCATGTTACTACTAAGGCTCGGAAAGTAGGGAATTGGGTAACATCATCGAACAAGAACGTATGTGTAGACGTACGCAACATCAAACCGTGACACCACTATGCTACATGGATGTGATGAGGTAGTTTTTAGCAGTCATTAGTGTTTTGTTAAATAGTATAAGAAATCATCAAAAATAATTCATACGCATAAATGCTATATGGTATCAAGTCGACGGCGTTCTCCAGCCTGGAATGAAATGTGTATTTAACGTCTGACTTACTTAGCCAGTACCTATTACCAACATACATACTTACGTACCTATATATAGGTATTGATAAATCATACTCATTTTGTTTCATTATCCGCCTATTACATTTTCTTCAGGACACATGCTTCCTTTCATGTACAAGAGGGCCCATTTCACTTGCTAATATAGTTACCTATATAAATTAGAAACTTTGTAAGTTTGTAACTTTAAGACGTAAAAACGTTGGAATGTCAATCACTCAAAGTTAAGTAGTTTATAACCTAACCGGCATTTATCTACCAAGGGCAAGGAATAGTCAGTAGAAGTTCACGCGAACGAAGTCGCGGGCAAAAGCTAGTGTTACATATAGTAGCGGTTGCACCGCGGAATAAGTTAGAAATACTTAGTCTGGAATATAGTTGGATCCAAGCAACACGTTTTTATTATTTAATATCCTTCAGACAGCAACCTTCTGTGTAGAGTTAGTAGGGCTTATAAGGACCTTGAGATATACTATGATATACTAAATTAACAGAGACCCTACAGTGAAACGCGAGGACGCTTCTTTCGCTTGTTCAATTAAAAACCATTCAAATAATATATCAAATAAGAATGTTTATGTGCTGGCAACTTCCTCCTTTTTTGAAACTCTACTAACGAGCAAACACGGTCCTATTGTTGTAAGTAGGTATTCAACTTGTACATGCCTATAGAGGATAAGGAACAACCGTTAACAACCCTATTAATGCGAACAAGAACACGAACAAAGGTATGAAGGTCTATCACAACTTGAACGTTCAAGTAAAACATGAAGTTGAACAATGGAGTTTTAACTTGGCCGGAACAGACCTCACCAGCGCCAGATAAACCAAATAGATGCGGAAGGGGCGTGACTTGAACGCTGCGCTTCTCTGAACTTTCATACCGTCCACTTTGGCTTATTTTTTTGGCTTATTATAGGCATACTGGCATACGGTCTGTTCATGTTTGCAAGGACTAGTAACTTTGTACTAGTGTTCAGTGGAATTGACATGATGAGAGACTTCACTGTTCTCATTTGATTTTATTTTTTAGACTGACGCTCAGAGACCTTATACATCTCTGAGGATATTTATTTATTAGATTTTATTATTTTCATGTTGACGTGTTATAGATATAGCTCAAAATATTTTATTATGATTAGTGTACTTACTTTATTACCTTTTATCTTGACGCTTAGAGACCTTATACATCTCTAACAAATCTCGATTGTTATTAGTTTCTTAGTCTTATTTTTGACATTGTACACTACATTTAATTAATGATACTTTGATTATTGTATTATTTTTATTTGATGTACCTAGATAGATTTTGACTTGTAAAAGTGCCCTTGAGGCCTATTTGCAGAATAAATGTTTTGATTTTGATTGATATTGTTGCGATGGGGCCATAACAGTTCCGTCGTCATGGAGATGGCACGTCAGCAAGGCATTGTAAAATTCGCTGTGTGATGACAAGTCATACGTGGCCCGGTGGTATATCGTATGGCTACAGAGTCAATGTGCCCGGGTTCAAATCCGGCGACCGACATGCACTTTTTGTAAGATATTCTAAATCTTTGGATACATTTTCATAACGCAGAGTAGCATGGAAAGTTCTAGGGCAAGTAACTGAATAGAAATTCCATGCTAAAGAAAAGTATTAGACAAATGTATGAAGTTGGAACATTCGAGAATCGTGGTTAAGGCACAAGTTTCTGGAATAGTGTTCGCTACTGTACATAAGGAGACAGAGTTCCTGGTACGTAGTAGTGTCGGAGATGGATTAAGAGAAGTTAACAAGTAATCAAAGTGAGAACTAGAAGTGAAACAGTGGGAACAAGTGATGAAAAAGTGAATTGTTAGTGCAAGAAGTACCAGTGGAGATTAACTGTCGCAGTTCTAGTAGACGCAGACACTGTGGACTTGTGTAAGAGAGTAAATTCAGTGCTTGTACCTGTGGATTCAGTGAACCTTTATTTAGCGACTTAGAAACGCCGGTTTAAGTTATTAAACAGGTGTGTTAACTCTATCCTGTACCCCACGCGAGTAACAATATAAACCGGCCGGTCTGATGACTGTTTACTCGCATTAGCTCGATTCCATTTACACCTCAGATTTAGTTGAAGCCGCAAAACCAATCACACTGGATCGCAAACTCTTAGAGTATTCCAGTGTTTACAACGCCCGCTTGGTCGTGTCGGAGGTTAATAATAATAATAATAATTCTTTATTGCAACCATGGTGAGATACAGTTCTTAGGAATACAGTTATTTGAACCTCATGGACCCTGCTAGGGCATAGCCATCATTTTACAATCTAGTAATAAAGCCTTAGAACTAATATAGGACTACATGCAGGTAAAATCAAAATATTTTCACTTAATTATTATTAAATTGAAAGCGCATTATCGTTCATAAGCTCTGATACTGTATAATAACATTGGTTTCCTCTGGATATTCCCCAGGCCACTCTCCAACCGCACACTCCTATCGCTTTATTGGGCCCGGCCTTAAAAGCCAGTCAGGTTCAAAAAAAGGTACCCTCGCAGTGCGTGGGGGTGGGTGGGGGGGTACACTTCGACGCTTCACCTCTGACGACACGAGTGAAACATATGAGTTAAATGGTGGCCCTATAGGACTCAAATTGTTCCTGAATGTTGGATGTTTTCTATGTATTTAATTACAATGCAACCTGTTTGGTAGACAGAGGTCTTTATTTAACCTTGCATTTTGCTGCGAGGCTAGGTACAATCAAATCAACTGATTCATGACCCATTTGGCCTACAAATGGCTTAGAACCGTCAAAACAATAGGATTTTCATATCTCGCACTATTTAGCATTCAGGTCGTTTTAAATATTTACAAACTGCGTCAATACGGGTCGGAGATCTATGCAATTTTAACGTTTGTGATCACTGTAATAGATATATTTTACATAAAACATTTATGTTTTGAATCTAATAAGCTGTCATTTATAGTAATAACCTAACTCTTTTCATTACAAAAAAATGTATTTCAAATTCAAAAATCAATTGCATGTCAGATGTCACGTACTCAGTCAATGAGATTTCCACCATCCACATTTGGCACTTAGCAGAACAAAGAGCTAGGATTATAGTGCTCAGTAAAGAGGGCTATGGTATTACTGTGAAGAACAGAGATAGTTATAGCATTTCTCTTTTGTGATCAACGAATAAAGCCTAGGCCAAGACTCAGTCATGGTTATCCAAACTATTTAAAACAGTAGTTAGTAAAAGTCAATGTCTAATAAAATGATAACAAGTTTGTTACCATAGAAATGTATATTCAAGCGAACTGCGACCTACTAGTATTTAGATGACTTAGGAAAATGACCTCATGGTGGGTCATGATTCATGATTCAATTTTGTCGATCGTACTAGTAAAGGTAACTAACTATAAATAGAAAGTTTCTGCAGTGATGAGCTCAGTGGTATTTAGAATACTTAGATTTTTAGTTAAACGATACGACACGAGTTAAGATTGTTGTTTCATAACTAGTTGTAAAAGCAGAATCATATTTCTTCTTTCTTAACTTAAATAATTTGGAATGACAGTTATGAAAGGCCACTTTTTATTCCATTTTAAAAACTAGTTATCAAAGAAGGAATAAAAAGTGTCTATTCTCAACTAGTTGTGAAGGTGGACTAAAGGGTTCCAGATCTAGTGAAAACACTTTTTCAACCCAACGGTACAAGAAACACTTTTCTAGTTAGGCCTATACTGTTTCGGTGAAAGATGCTTATTTCATACAAACTTGTCAATTCTTCTAATATTACTTACCAGCTATTGCCTTTCGTCTTCATCCGCGTGGAAATTGTTTATATATTACCTACATATAATTTTTCGTCCACATTATCCCCTAACGGAATGATTTCCGGGATAAAAGACTATCCAATGTCTTTCCTCGGGATACAAACTAATCCATGCCAACATCTAAATCCGTTAAACGATTAAGCGTGAAGAGGTAACAGACATAGTTACTTTCTCATTTATAATTAAAAATATTGTAATTATTAATAATTTATAATTAATAATGGATAATGTGGTAATAATAATAATGATCAAATATATTTTTAATAGGTAACTAAAATGTATGCTGCTGTATACATAAATAAAATTACATTTAACCTAATTATTTATTGAAATATTGTTTAATGTTATAAAATAATGTAAAAATAAAATAAAATAATGTAAAGTATAATAATAATGAATAATAGATTAATAGATTATGTATTAAAAATGACCTTAGTTAATAATATTACCCAATGCTATGCCCTAACAGGGCCCATGTGAGAATGAAAATATTATGTATAAGATCTGTAATACCATGGATGCAATAAATAAATAAATAATATTCAGTATGGATTAAAAAAACGCCACGCCACGCTGCCGCCCCGTCCCTTCAGTTTGTCTTGCGCCTTACTCAGCTCAACTAACTTAGATAAAACTTCTTGACCTTAGTGGAGTAAAAAATCAACTCCTTTCAAACAAAGCTAAAGGTGCTGGTAGTTTTAGTGTAATGCGAGACTTTGTTCAAAGGAATGGTTTGATGAAAGGAATGGTTCGACAAAGGGAATACTAATAATTAGGTACTTTTAATCATATTTTTTACAGATTTTTTTATGTTATAGGGGGCAAACGAGGAGACGGATCGCCTGATGGTAAGCAATTACCGTCGCCCATAAACACCTGCAACACCAGAGGAGTCGAAAGTGCGTTGCCGGCCTTTCAGAAGGAAATACGCTCTTTTCTTGAAGGTAGATTAGCATATATTTTTTAAATAACTCATGATAATGGCCGTGAAGCACTACATGTAAACATTAATCGCTTCGAATTGAGCAGCTCGCATAATTATGATAGAACTTCTCGTACAGGTAAGTTCGATTTATCATTAATTACAGCACAACCACCGGTAGCTTTTTAATAATATTTTTTACATATTATTTGGATTTTTAAGAAATATCTATTCAAACATCACTCCAAATCGACAATTTTCAAGCCAAAAAATTTTTTTCCTCAAACATGATGCAATACAATCTAAAAATAACTCCGTTACTGATAAAAAAATTAATAAAAACATCTTATTTTTTAATCATTTTATTGGAATTATGAACACATGTAAATAAATCAAAATAAAAATAAAAAATAGTTTATTGCCTCGAACTTAAAAACAAACAAAAAAAACACAATAATAATTTAATATAAACAATGAAACTTAAGTATCTAGGCAATGGGTATCAGTCTCAGCTTTTGCTGAACATAGTCCATCCAGCGCTGATTTTCAGACTGATCCCTTTTTATGTCATTATCTAAACGTTGTTTCTTATCCAAAGAGTTGCAGTTGGCGCTGTCTTCAGTACCAACCTCTGCTATAAGTTTTTTTTAACAAAACACAATCGAACGCTTGAGACTAAACGCAAACGCGTCCGTTTGTGTTTTGTTTTAAAAAAGCTTAGGCCGTGTCCTGCGTGAGCGAAATCCTCGCGAACGCGACACGATGCGGTGCGACGCGGCGGCCTTTTCCTACGTACGCGCGAATCGCCCAACAATCAACTCGGACGACGGCCGCGCCACCGCGTCACACCAGCAGGCGAATCACGTAACTTTATGTACTAACGGTAGATAGATTTTGCTGTCAATTTTGAAGTATAAATGTATGAGCAGCAGGCGAATCACGTAACTTTATGTACTAACGGTAGATAGATTCTACTGTCAAATTTGAAGGATAAATGTATGAGCTGACAATTAAAATTTGACATTAAAATCTACCTAACGGTAGTAAAAAAGTTACGTGATTACCCCGCTGACAGTTGAAATTTGACATTAAAATCTATCTAACGGTAGTACAAAAGTTACGTGATTACCCCGCAGGTAGAGTCAGTCCGACCCAGGTCACACCGGGTAGTCAGTCCGACCCAAGTCGGGCCTAGCTGTTTCTTGCTGGACTCTTCTCAGCTAGGCTAGGTTTAGTGAACCAGCGACAAAACTCCCAGTAGCTCGATTCCACTCACACCTCAGATTCGGTTGAAACCGCTCAACCAATCTCACTGGAGCGCAAACTCTTAGAGTATTCCAGTGTTCCAAACCACACGCGTGGTCGTGCCGGAGGTTTTCCCCTGGATTTTCCCCAGGCTACTCACCAACCGCGCACTCCTATCGTTTTATTGGGCCCGGCCTATAAAGCCACAGTCAGGTTCAAAAAAAAAATCAAAGCAACTGGTCGTGTTTGCTTCACGCCGCGCTGAACCGCGCCGCTTCGCATCCCGTTTGCGTAGATTTCACCCACGTGGGACACCCGTTATACTATAGGCACTGATTTAGTGTGCGGTAAGCGATGTGCATCTCTTGTTGCGTTTTTGTTCCCTTTTATACGGGTTGTGGCTATAACCTTTAATTTTAAGATACAGTAACATAGTAACATAGTGTAACCTTTCATTTATATAAGATTTCAAGCTTACATGGTCATCGAGTTTCAAGTGACAAGGCGGACGGTGGTAGTGACAGTGTCACTGTGGGAAAAAAGCGAACTAGGAAGAGGGTAGATCGCTATGGTGTGTGGGTAGACCGCAACTAAAACTCGCAGCACGTCAGTTAATCCTTGATAATGGCGCTTGCAACAGTGCCGAAATATCGGGAACTCAAAAATACAAATATACATGGTAAATATCCCGTTTCAAATCGTAATTCTAGCATTTCATTTATCTTGTTTCTATTTAAGTTTCTATAATTGGCTCTATATTTCTATTTAAAAAGCTATTATGTTAAAATAAACTGTTGAAACTCCATGAATAAATAAATAAACAATGTTCTTAAGAGAATTATGATGGAATAGATAATTATATCTTAAAGAAAAGCGAGCGAAGACAATGTGGGAGGCTAAAATAGGTTAATCCACAATATATGTAAATTAATTCCTCAATCAACCCCCTTTTTGGCAACATCAAAGTTCAAAATCTTGTTTCTCTTTACTGTAACGAAGGCAGTAAACCGAGTTAGTAAGCTTACAACGTCGTTTGAATTTCAACCGTTGTGTCACAGTAAGAATATATCAGTATCTAAGGAAAATTTATTTATAACTAGAAACAAACATAAAAGACACAATTAAAATATAAAGTTAAATAATACATCACTAACCTAATTAAACTAACTAAACCTATAACTATACTATAAAAAGAAGATGCCCCCTAAGTCCCCATCACTGGCTATAGTGCCCAGAAGGCTGGCAGCGTTTCCTCTTTGGATTGCTAGGCTAATCCTCTGGCCAAAATAGCTGCCAGCCCTCTGGTCACCCGACATCAGTATCTTAATATTGACAACTGAGAAAATATTTATTTTCAATGTTCCCGAAAAGGCATTAACGCCCACAGTAGCCGAGTATGTCACGCGACTTTCAAATTGGAGGTCACGGGTTCGATTACTGGGTTTAAAAAAACTTACGTACGAAATATCATTTCATATGCATATGACATTGGCTTTTCAGGGAAGGGGGCGGTACGATATGAGAAGACTGTCAGCTGTCAAGTGTCAGTATAGTACCGCGTTCTACGCACTTATATTAAACGGATTGTGTAGCAGATTTTTTCCATACAAAAAACAGCAATGTTGTCCACCCTTTAATCTTGAACTCTTTGTAGATATCATTAAGTACTAGGTTTGTATGTTTAGATTTTTTGGAAAAATTGCCAACAAGTGAAAATATGGATCCCCGAATATTTTTTTTTTGACTCGAAAACTTCCTCCTGGTTTGTTACTATTATTTCATAAACGAGAAGGAATTACTAAAAACTTAAAACGTATAAACCTAGTTAAGGATTAAAATGCAAGCTATAGTCATAGGAAGTCCAAAACTTATTTCTAGGATTGATTTTGCCAATTTACCAGCCATTGAATTTGATGGCGTTCAGATTCCCTTTTCCCACCAGGTGAAGAACCTTGGTGTTATTATGGACCGCTCTCTCTCGTGGATACCTCATGTGAGCGAGGTGAGCAGGAGAATGTTTGCTGCAGTAGGTTCGCCTCGTCGACTCCGTAATTTCTTGCCACACGCCACTAAAATTGCGCTAGCCCAATCTCTACTTCTTCCGATATTAGATTATGCTGACATTTGCTTTCTTGATCTCACCGAGGACCAGCTAAATAAACTTGAACGTCTCCAAAACCTTTGTATCAGGTTCATATTTGGCCAGACCACGTCTCTAACTTCCGTTCTCGACTCAAGTGGCTTCCTATTCGTCTTCGTCGCGACTCTCATATTCTCGCCCTTCTTTATGGCATACTTTTTAACCCAGCAACTCCTCAATATCTTAAGGAACGTTTTTCGCGTCTCTCTTCCGTAAGGTCCTCTCAAAATCATCTTCTTGCTCCACCACCATCTTCCTCTAAATTCTATAATAGATCATTTACCTTTCGTGCTGTTCGGCTTTGGAATGCTTTACCGTTGGATTTGAGGTGTGCGAAATCACTTCCTGTTTTTAAAAATGCTTTGAAACTTCATTTCTTGTCGCTCTCTTGATTGCCTTTGGATTTATGTATGTATTTGTGTATAATATATATATGTATATAAATATTTATATATGTATGTATCTATTGTATTTGTATATATATAATATAGTTATTAGTTGTATTAATTTATTATATAGTATAGATCATTGTATATCTATCTCTCTGCTAAATATGCACTACCTGTTAACTTTCTTTTTCTGAATTTCCTGCTACCCAAAGGTTGTCTGGAAGAGATCGCTTTTTAGCGATAAGACCGCCTGTTGTTTGCATTATTGTCAGAGTTAAAATTTGTTTTAACATTTCCATTTTGTATAGTGCACAATAAAGTATATTATTATTATTATTATTATTAAGGATGTAAAAAAATCGATCAGTGCCAATACTCGTATTGTCTCATTTGAAAAAAGTTTAAGTGGTGGGAAATGTTGCCGTCTGAAGCACTAATTCTGCGAGAAATTAGTTGTCAAACGGCCGACGGCGACGATTCTCTATCGCACGATACGCGCAAGACCACGACGGGTGAAACAGAAAAAGTATTCTGTTTCACCGGGTGCATCCTGATGGGCGGGATGATACGAGTGCAGTACAAGAGGCTATAAGTTTTTGCGAAACAAAACACAAAAAAACGCGTTTGCGTTTAGTCTATAGACGCAAAGTAGCATGTCTGTGCGTCTTCTACAAATTGTACTTCGGAGAGTGTGCTCAGGAGCTCCATGAGCTCATACCGCCTTCCCCCTTCTTCCATCGGACATCCAGACGTACGGCTGGATACCATCCTTACTTGGTCGAAATTCCTCTTATTCGAACCAAGCGCTTTGCATCATCTTTTATAATGCGCACTTCTAAGGTTTGGAATTCTCTGCCGGCGTTTGTGTTTCCGAGCTCATATAACCTAGACCTTTTTAAGGCACGAGTGAATAGGCACCTTCTGGGTGAGCTCGCTTCATCGTCGGCCTCATCTTTGCCCCCTGGCTAGGTGCTGGCCAAGAGCGATCCCATTTTTAATAAAAAAAAAAAAAAAAAAGTCTCAAATTGCATTGGCACGTGAGCAGCGCCTTTTTGCTTCGAAAAAACTTATGGGTCAATCAACTTTTTCTTGTTGTTATACTGTCCCGTCAGCGAAAATAAAAAAATTACCGAGTTTCTAAGATTTTTTTTTTATAATATGGACTTTAAGCATGCTAAAGAAATGATACATGTCCAAATGGATTTATGCTCATCGCTAAAACTCATTTGGTAGATTTCAACCCTATAAAATCACCGTTTTAAAGAGTAACTCAAGAGTTGATACATCCTTATAATAGACGTGCTGCCCTGCTTTATATCTACTGTGCCTTTACCATGAGTTTACATAACCGTACTCGCTAGCGACTGCGTAAAAATTTGTATGGGCAAAAGTACAGCGCCTCTGGCGTTTACGCAATAGAACTAAGAATCGGCATACTAAATCGTTTACGCAGTCGCTAGCGAGTACGGTCATGCAAACTCATGGTAAAGGCACTGCACAAACGTAAAACTGACAGCAGTATTCCGTCAAGTTAAGAAATCTCTGCGACGTCAATACACGTCCAGGAATAAAATACCAGCAGGCGAACCACGTAACTTTACTTACCAACGGTAGATAGATTTTGCTGTCAATTTTGGGGTATAAATGTAGGAGCTGACAATTAAATTTTGACATTAAAATTTTACAAAAGTTACGCGATTACACCGCAGGTGATATTCACTTTGCCTCGTTGCTTCACGTCTTCGCAATTTTTTTTTGTGATACTGTTTCAAATATTTTCTGTGATTCAAAAGAAAACTTTTGAATCCATTGCGTAAAGGTAACTCGCTAGCTGAAATGGTTACGTTGAAGTTAAAACAATATTCTTCTTTTCTTTATTGTTTATTCAGTATAATTACACTCAGCAGCAAAAATAATGGGTACACTTTGTATTGAATTTCCATTGAGTGTGCCCATTATTTTTGCTCTTGAGTGTATTTCGATATCAGCTCACCCAACTTTCGTATAACTTTAGAATCTAAACTGGTATAGACTGCGTGATCTGTATTATGCTTATATACGTCTAATGTGACCGGAAAGACGATGGAAGGGCGCTCAGGGGTTAACTCGTCGTCTACCAGTCCCTAGGATCCCAGGGCTCATTACAAAACAATGCTATTAATCTAGTGTTTATGTTTATCGCTGGGAGACGACGCGATGGCTTAAAAATGGTTTACATCAGAATTCTACAACTTTAGCTTGCCATTTTTTTTTATACAAAGCCGGTGGCAAACAAGCTTACGATCCACCTGATGGTAAGCAGCCAACGTAGCCTATAGACGCCCATAATTCCAAAGGAGTCACGTACGCGATGCCGACCCTTTATATAATTTGATAATGCACTGTGAATAGAAGAAAAATCGTGAAATAAATTGAATAAAGATCAGAATCGACTGATAAAACTTACTGAACTTCTTGCACGCGAAAGAAGCGTTGTTTTCTTTAAGCGTTCAGCGTTAATTTAGCGATTCTTGAGAATAGCAGCGATTTAAGTTTGATTTTTCTACGAAAATAGAATCCTTTTTAACGGACTTCGAAACGGAACTTTTGAAAGTGAATTCTACGTTACGTAAAAAGTAAATACCTATATCACATACTTAATAGTCTGCAGAGCGTAAGAGAGCGCTCCATTTTTGATTTCCCGTATCTATAGTTTTAGTAGTTGTCCGCTGATTTTTCTGCGAAAATAGAATCCTTTTTAACGGATTTCGAAACGGAACTTTTGAAAGTGAATTCTACGTTACGTAAATAGTAAATACCTAAATCACATTTTTAATGGTCTGCAGAGCGTATGAGAGCGCTCCATTTTTGATTTCACGAAATCTGTCTATAGTTTTAGTAGTTGTCCGCTGGCGCTAGCTGCGACTTGTGACAGACCACAGATATGTGAAGATGTTTACGATCGCGTTCATGTTTATCAGTTCAAATTGTTATATTTATTTAAGTTTTTTTGTTTGTAACTTTTGTGTTTTTTGTCCTTCGTGCATGCTGATTTGGAGCCATTTCATGGCTATGGTCTATATTATGGTGTTATGTTTTTTGTACTATATCTGTACCACGAATATTTTTTTTTCTTTCTTTTCTTTCAATCGTTCACATTAGGATACTTCCCAGCAGCAGGTTGAAACCTGCTAAGCTGAAGCTTAGCGTAAAACCAATTTTGAAATGAATTCCTCTCTCCTATGATAAACATTATTTCAATGTGTGAGTTTCTAGGTAGTGTAATCAGGGCTCAGTTGTATAAATGGTTTTGCTTCACCTTTCTACTTATTTTTTTCCGAACTACAACATGGGTCATTGTCAATTGCAAAAACAAAAGTTGTCCTTTCGGTGGTCAATAGTTAACGGTTTATTTGCATGTAAGCTATGTTTTTAGTACATGGATCTATAGAAACGGAGACACTGTTTATGCGGGTTACTGGTCCAATCCAAAATTAAGCTTTGTAGCCCTTACCTTTTGACATGTCCACCGAAAAGACGCGAATCTAAATCTGACAATGACCCACATAATAATATAGTCCCTTTACGTCCCGGTACCGACGCATACGATACAAACATAAAATATAGATAAACTAGCGACCCGCCCCGGCTTCGCACGGGTGCACTATTTAATGGATGTTATTATACATATAAACCTTCCTCTTCAATCACTCTATCTATTAAAAAAAACCGCATCAAAATCCGTTGCGTAGTTTTAAAGATTTAAGCATACATAGGGAAGGGATATAGGGACAGAGAAGCGACTTTGTTTTATACTATGTAGTGATGAGGATTCTGCGAAACAAAAACTCTGTGGAACCTTTGTCTACATAACAATGGTAAACTGTTATCAACAAATACGGGCCAAGTAGTGATTACCCTAGATAACATGCATGAATACGAAATATTTCAAGATACTGCTATTCGTTCATTAATTATTTTATGGAAAACATGACGGTGTGTCGCGTCGCACGTTTGAGTGTCAATTAGTATTTATTATTTATTTTTATTTATCGGTGAGTGTTTATATTTGCTAATGAAAAAAACGAATCTAAAAAAGTGTAAGTGTCTTCGGGCAATTTCGAATGGTCGGGTAATTCCGAAAATAACAAATTCCAGTTTAATTAAGCTATTTCATTGCATCTCATCATCATCACTATCAAAAACAAATGTTAATTTTTTTGTTGATGTTTGGGTAGTGCAACAAAATCACTTAGTTAGACAGAAATCTGTTATTTTCGGAATTATTCGACATTCGGAATTACCCAAAGACACCATATCTATGCTTAATAAATAATAAATAAATATTAGAGGACAATCTTACACAAATCGAACTAGCCCCACAGTAAGCTCAAGAAGGCTTGTGTTATGGGTACTAGACAACGATATATTTAATAGATATAAATACTTAAATACATAGAAAACATCCAAGACTCAGAAACAAATATTCATGCTCATCACACAAATATTTTCCTTGACCGGGATTCGAACCCAGGACCGTCAGCTTCACAGGCAGGTGCACTACCCACTAGGCTAAACCGGTCGTCACTAATCCTTGATAATGGCGCTTGCAACAGTGCCGAAATATCGGGAACTCAAAAATACAAATATACATGGTAAATATCCCGTTTCAAATCGTAATTCTAACATATTCCAGTCTAACTAAGCGATTTTATTACATCTCATCACCATCAAAAACAAATGTTACAATTTTTATTGATATTGGTAGTGCAATAAAATCGCTTAGTGAGACTGGAATTTGTTATTTTCGGAATTACCCGAGGAAACCTTACATTTATATCTTATACTTATACTCATATAACCATTACTTATAACCAAAAAATATATATTATACTGTTTAATAATGGTTAAAGGAATTAATCAACAAGTTGTCTACACTGAGTGAAAAAACAACCAGATTTCATGTTGATTCAAGCAGTTTTCGTGTTAAAATAGCGCCAACCAGTTGTCTGGTTAAAGCAACAAGTTACGACTTGTTAATTCTGTTGCCTATAAGGGTCGGTTGCACCAACATACGATCACAAGCCGGTCATCGTCAAATATGGCGCCGGCAGCTGTCATCCCATAGGAACTTGTCGAACATTCCATACAATCATATTTTAACGAACACCGCTTACGATTACATACGGTTTGGTGCAACCCACCCTAAATTTGTAAATAAATGTTGACCACAGACAAACATATAAAAAACATACAAGTTGTACAGTTAAGTATAAAAATATGTATCTAATGAATACTCTCATAAATATGTATTGAAACCTTAATACCACCTTTAAGGGTTCGCAATAAAAACAAATGCAAATTATTCTCACAATTATCCATTCATTATGAAAATGTAGTAGGTACAATAACTCAAAAATATTAAGACGATGAATTAAAAACACTTCCGAGGGCGTAATGAGGTTCTTTAATATTAATAAAAAATGTGTACATTGTTAATAAAAAAAGGTTCAGAACATTTCATGAAGCGCTCAAGTAAACATCGGGCGGGAAAATTACTTTATTTGAGACAATGTTTGCTGAAAACCTTCGTTATTAAAATTCTGTCGGCATAAAAAGGTTTTAGAACACAGCTTATCTGGACAATTTTTGATACGGCGATAAAAAAGTAATTTACTTAATGGCTTTGTTTTTAATTTTACTACACAATAATTGACCGAGTAAGCTACGTGTAAAATCAGCTTTTTATTTCTCATGCTCGTAAAGGTTCTTTATGACGATATTTTTTTATAATTTTTCACTTCGATTGAAAATTAGTTTTCTATTTGTAATAAAATTGAAATCTGCTTGAAGTAGAATACTTTTACAATATAACACACAATCGTATACCTTACTTGAATATATAGTGCCTCTGTGTGTAGTAGGTCTCGCGAGTGGTATTTTTTACCTTTACGTTGTTCACCGATTTGAAAAATTTCCAAAATCTGGATCGAACAAAAATACGTTTTTAATTTCAAATCTACTCACAAAATTTTATGAGAATTAATTGAGATGTGCGTCCTGTAAAATGGAATGGCTGGACATACAAAAGCAGTTTTTTGCCCAAGCTGAAACAGGAATGAACGAGCGAGCGTGTATCCAAAGACATGCTCGCTCGGCCAATAAAATAATATTCGGAAAACGTATGTAGTGCAGTTCCCATTCCCATGAGTTTGCTAAATCGTTTACGCAGTCGCTAGTGAGTACGGTATGCCGATTCTTAGTTCTATTGTGTAACCGCCAAAGGCGTTATACTTAGAAAGAAAGAAGAATATTTATTGCCACACAACACAGATAATTACAAAAGAAATAGGTACATGCCTTATTATATATTTGTATGTGACAAAAGGAGCGGACTCAGCATGTGCTGTGTCAGCCAGTACGGCTGCTCAGCGCTGGTTTTCAGTTCGCCCCTTTTTTGGTACATTCACTAACTCACGACTAACTGTTTACAATAAATGACAACAGTTAAAAACAAATAAAAAGAAAAAAGGAAACTACTTTTGCCCATACAACTTTTTACGCAGTCTCTAGCGAGTACGGTCATGTAAACTCATGGTAAAGGCACTGTTGTCTAATTGATCGAGTGACACGAAGGTCTCAACTTCGACACGTATGATTTCGTATGTCCGGACGTCGGTTTTTTTATGAATGACTGAACAGCGATTGACCTGAGTCTCTCCTGATGAAAAGCCATGACCAGGCCTAAGATGTAGCTCGCTAGTTCAGTAATAGCCTATTCATTCATGCCTTGAAGAGGCTTGGATTTCCTTTTATTATCCACACACACAGGTCGGATTTCTCAACCGATTTCCGTGAAATTTTGTGGGCAATTTCTGTAATTACATAAAATTTGTATATCGAGTCAGCTTTTGGAAATTTTCAGATAACAGTATTTTTTTTCATTCGTATATTTCTGCGGGAGAATTTTGGTTCGTTCTCCTCTACAGGTCACATTTGTCAACCGATTTGCCTGAAATTTTGTAAGCGGGTTTGATAATTATATATTTTTTGTGTTAAAAAAAACATTTTTATTATTCAATGGTTTGTTCTCCTCTAGAAGTCGCATTTCTCAACCGATTTTCGTGAAATTTTGTGAGCAAGTTCGGTAGTTGCAGAATTTTTTTTGTCGAGTCACAACTTGGAAGTTTCCAAGAGCAGTTTTTATACAACAATATTTATAAAAAGCAACAATCGCAGGGTCTACATCTCACAGAGCCACTAGTAATTATTGAGAAAGATTATTAGTACAAATTGAGGATAGAAAGGAGAGTCGCCATCAGACATATCAAAGCGAAAAATGTGTTCATAAATACATGAACATGACTCTGTAGCCGAGCGGTAAGGCGTGTCGTTCACGCGTCTGTCAATTTGGAGGTTGTGGGTGCGAACTCCGGCTACCACTGGGTTTAAAAAAAACAGCTGTGCGAAATATTATTTATAATTGACGGCCACTTTAGCCTCTTTGGTAGTGACCCTGCCTACGAAGCTGGAGGAGGTCCCGGGTTCAAATCCTGATCGGGGCATTTATTTGTGTGGTGAACACGAATATTTGTTCCTAAGTCTTGGATGTTTTCCATGTACTTAAGTATCTATTTATCTATATAAGTATATATATCGTGGCTTAGTAGGTACCCGTAGTACAAGCTTTGCTTAGTTTGGGACTAGGTCGATTGGTAAAAGATTGTCCACAAATGTTTATTTATTATTTATTTATTTTATATTTAACAGTGGCGTTTCGGTGATGGGAAACATCGACGTTTCTTTCAAGGCACAGAGGGCATAAAGCATATATGCATAGACAATGTAACTAATACACGAAAACCGGATAACCTTAAAATTAAATTATTCGGCATTGGATAAGACCTCGACGTACTGGTACATATCGGCTTGACTTATTACGAGAAAGACGTTTATTTATTGCAATTTTTTTATTTAAATTATTAAAGTAGCTTAGAGTACTGGATAGATATTTAAAAAAATACAAATTGCTCGTTTTGCGCAACTCAATAATAATAGAAAAGAACAGGAAAACATTTTGTGTGAATTAATGAATGTGTGTGTTTTTGTTTATTTATCTTGTGATTGTGAGAGCTATTCGGTGAGTTTATATAATAATAATAATAATTCATTTAATTCGGGTAAAATGGATCCATACACAATGCAAATTAAGTTAAATTAATAATGAAATAATACTATAATAATGTGTTTGTTAGTATCTGCGAACGGTCTAATAGCGAAGAGTCTCGACCAACACCTCAAGAGACTCTCGCTAGATGGCTGGGTCAAGGGTCAGATACAGAAGGCGGTACTCCTAGACACGGCGCGGATAGTCAGAAGGTTCCTCTCTCTGTCGCCCTCACCACCGGTAGCTTAGGCCCCGCCACGCCGCCGGCGGCACACTAGGTTAGGTTTTTATAATGATTTTATGTTTTGTAAATATTGTTTTATATTTTACTTTTAATATAATTATTAAAATCTAACCTAAGTCGTAAAGTAAATAAAGAGAATAATAATGTGTTAGTTCAATTTTCTTACCTAAATCTAGTGTTAGTATAATTTCTAACCTTTTTTTTTCGACGGGGGGAAAATCCGTTATGGAGACCTCCGCACCGTGGGGGCGGCGTGGTGGTTATGTCGGACTTGCACCGACTAAAAACCCCCCGCTTGTCCTCCTCAACCCATTTCGGGCGGCTCTGGGATCTCCTACGGAACGCGCCAGTGCCGCCCTAGACTAGAGTCCACTTATGTGGGTCCCGCTATGTTTCTATGACGATCGCAGCCCCCAACTATGACCGTCTACTAATAATACCGAGAGGTAAAATGCTTTTGCAGTTCACTGTCCTGACATTTTGCGTTTATGTCGCTATACTACGCCGGAAATATGCAAACTAGTCATTTTGCGTTGTGGTCCGTATAAGATCTAGGCATGTTACATGGTAGTCAAAGTGACATGTAGGCAAAAATCAAACTAGGCATTTTGCGTTCTAGACTATCTGAGACCAACCCATAATTTCTAACCTAGCTCACTGCATAATGCTTATAAAACATGGAGTTGGTCTCAGTGCTTCATTATGGGGCAGTCCAGTATATTTAATACAATAGTTAGGAGGCTGTTGGAGCTATCCCGTACACGGCGCTTAATGGCGGCGTTTTCGCATTATTATCAGAGATCGGACAAATTTGAGTCATTGCTCGCAATAATGTGGACATGACTCCAAAATTAATCAAAATGTTAATCAATTAATTAATTTCGTACTTGACATATAATTTGATTCCTAGTCAATAAATACAAAAGTTTGTTAAAGTATATAGTTTAGTTATGAAAGAGAATAATCAGTAGTTTTTTTTAATTTTCTGCAGTCAGTCTATTCATACACTTAAGTGCTGAAAAACTACGCTCGCAATCCACTAGAAAACTTCTTCATCAGAAATAATAATCATAGCAGGATATTTACCATGTAGTAGTTGTTGGGTATTATTTCTAGTGTAAATAATCGTGTCGGTTAAAAATCGTAACTTCTTTATTATATAAAAATATTTACGAAAACGATAACCACTTTAAATAACATTTTAATAATTATTATAAGCACGTATAAACTATTGTCTTTATTTATTTATTTAAAAAAGGTACACTTTACAGACATCACACAATAAATGATACAGTTAAGTTTGCACAAAATCAATAGTTTGTAGGCCAGCATGACATTCAAAGCAAGTGCACACAGCATGATCAATAAGTAAGCGCATAATTGACCAAGTGCACATACAGCACTAGTGTCAAGTCGACCAACACAGAGCAGGGAAATTCCAATTTTATTTCAAGAAATAATTAATTAATTAACATTTTGATTAATTTTGGAGTCATGTCCACATTATTGCGAGCAATGACGCAAATTTGTCCGATCTCTGATTATTATACACATTCCTTTAACCAGTTGACGCCCGGTGAAAAAAACAAACAATGAGATTGTTTTGTGATGTGCCCGGAGATCCCCGGACAAGGGAGATAACGGCTATAAGAGAGGATTTAGAAAAAAAGTTTCATGTTGAATTAATTATAATTAACTAAGTCGAGATCGCATTGAAAATGAAATTTAAACAATATATATAGTCCTCCTTGTCGTATCCGACGACGGCGACCCTTACAACTTTCTCTGATGAGCACGGATATGGCTCGCAAAACCGAATTTGGATATAAATGTTCGGTCTCACTGTGTGCAGTATAACTGCCCCTGATCCAGTGTTGCCAGATGGTTACATTTCTTACATTTTTCGTAACTTTTGACCAGCTCGAGTAACATGTAAGTAACTTCTGTTGTAAGGGAAATTTTCGTAACTTTTAAGAACAATGAAACTCTATTTAAAAGAAAGGTCTTTTGTATCTAACCGGGACCAAGCGGGACAATTTATAAGCTTCCATACAGGAAGGGTAACAAAAGATACCACATGATACGACTCTGTCTGTTCGTCTGTTGTACGAGTAGTTATCTATGTATGACATTTGAGATGTCCCCCATCAGCCCGGCGTAATTCTGTCGCCGAGCTCGCCGAATTCTAGCTGCTACTAATTTCTTAAAATCGGCAGTTTTGATCAGTAATTATGAGAAATAGAAAAAATGTAACTTTTGCATCAAAAATGTAACTTTTCAAGATACGAAACGTAATTTACGGCCCAAGGGCCCTGGCAACACTGCCCTGATCATTTCTTGTTTAGGAATATGAGGGCTTGGGCCGAGTCTTCCGTAGATGGCGCTTATGGTCCAGGTTTAATTTAAACAAACAAAGCTAACTTAGCATAAATATTAATAAAAATCTAATTCAGAAATCCCTGTAGCAGGGTACCGAGGGCGCTGACAGTATTTACATTTATTTCCGCAAGGTACCGCTGTTTTTAATCTAAACATCTTAAATTTGACTTATTTGTTTGTGGTATGTTAATTATTTCTCTCTTGGTTTTGGATCATAGCGTAGGGGAATTTATATAGATATACCTACTTGAAATCATTTTAGTTGGCCCAGTTGTATCAAAGTAATAATAATAATAGTAGTAGTAGTAGTAGTAGTAGTAAAACTCTTTATTGTACACAATAACAAAAATTACAAATACAAAAAGAAATGGTATGTACAAAGGCGAACTTATCCCTTTAAGGGATCTCTTTCAGTTAACCTTTGAGCAAATGAGAGAAGAAATGAACGGAGGTAGACAAATTAATATTCTTATTATATTTTACTTTATACACGGATTTAGGTTCGCGTCATTTCTGTTGACATACCAAAAGTTAAGGGCTACGAAGATTAATTTTGGATTGGACCAGTAACCCACATAAACAGTGTCTCCGTTTCTATAAATCCCTGTGATAAAAACATAGCTAACATATACATAAGCCGTTAACTATTGACCACAGGAGGGACGACTTTTGTTTTTTCAACTAAGTATGACCCTTATTGCACCACTAATATAGGGAATTATTACAAAAAAAGAAAGAAAGTAAATCGTTTAAAAAGCTTTATTACCGTTCTAACAATGAGGTTTAAAATCAAAATGACATTTTTATAGATAATCTGCCAACACAAGTTTCGACCTCAACTACACAACAAAAGATGTTACTATGTACATTCAAGAGCAAAAAATGGGTACTCTTTTCATGAAAATTCAATACAAAGTTTACCCACTTTATTTACTCTTCAGGCCGGGTTTTATAAAGATCCATTAGACTTTATGTCGGTTTGTTATGTCAAAAAATGTACTGAGTTACTGAAATTTGATCTGACATTTGGTCTAACGGATCTTTATAAAACCCGGCCTCAGTCAACCAATTTGATCAGTTAAAATCAATATGAAAGCCTCTAGAGATTTCATATTAATGTCACTGTGATAAGGTACAAAATGGCCCAATGGTTGACCGTTCTAGCGCCCTAAAAATGTATTTTTTGTTTCAGCCACAACCTTCAGTACAAAATGTCAGTAATATTGAGGATATTTGCTGTCGCTACGATCATGTTAGTCACCGCTGCTGATTGTGAGATCACAGAGGACTGGCCACAGCAGGCTACTGTATATGGTAATGTACATACATATATTTTTAATTTATTTGTCAAAAGAGTACATAATATATCCAACACTTTAATTACTCGAAAAACTGCGATAACAGTTTGTTGGCGAGATCGCGTTCATTTAACTAAGGTAGGTATGTACTATGCTAATTATGAACTAAACTTAAACACTAAACATGACAATGCCTAATATTTAACTGTAATATCTTTTGAAGTTTTTACATCAAGAATCACTACAATGTTACTTAACATTTAAACTTTTTTGTCGGTAAGCATTAGTGTATTTTGGCCAAAAATGTCTTAATGTAGATTAAAAAAATTTTTAATTCAATTACGCTGCACTGTTTGTCCTCTCTTAAAAAATCAGTTTGGTTGAATATTTTTGGTGTAATAAATATGTATTTATTTATACTTATATTTTTGTTCTATACTTATTTCGTTTTAAAACCTTATACTTCTCATTAAAATAGCTTTCAACAGCTATCATATACTGAACCCTTTGATGTATACGTAGTATTTTACATATCTTGTATGACTTGTCGTAATTACCTATAAGATTATTTTTAGTTTTTTTATAGACAAGGTATTTCATACATCTTATTTGAAAGTTTTTAATTTAATATCAATATGTTTGAAAAGTTCTACCATAAACACTATCCTATAACTAATAACAGAGTTAGCTAACGCATAATACATAACGTGCATAGTTTTCTTACTAACTACTCTATTCAAGTGGTACAACTTACTTAGAACTGAACGAAGTCTATAACAAACTGCACTGATGTGTTATCCAATTGAAATGATTATCAACGTGCATACCTAAATACGTATATGTCTTTACATATTCTAACGGTTTACAGTTACAATGATTATTTAACTGGTTATGTAAACAGTCGTACCCTTGACCGACGACACCAAGGTCCCTATAATTGACAGAAGCAGCCTTACGATTGTATGGGGAATATATGTACGTACATTTAGTTTATGTTAAATTTATAATTATTCCATTATCATGAGCCCATTTAATTACAGCATCAAGGTCGATCTGAATATATTTATGAACTTCCGACATATCTTGATCTGCACACTGTAAACATATACAGGGCGTCCCACGGCTATGCCACATGGAGGGAAAGTACCTTAAATATTGTAGATGGAGCATTTTACTGCGCTGGATAAAAGTTATCTAAAAAAATAAAAACAAGTTTCATAATAAAGAACTTAAGGAAGTTAAGTTTTATCCAGCGGAGTCGTCTTTAATTCTTTTTTTTTGTTAGGTACATGGAACGAACAGCGTACATAATACATTTATAACAATAGAATTACATAGCAAATTACAGAACTTAAACATCTCACTAATAACAAATTTAGCCTAATTAAATTATACGCAGAAGCACCTACAGCATAAAGACTTTATGACATTGAAATTGGATTGAAATTTACCTGGCATGTGAAAATACTTTTTCACTGTACAGTCAAGCAAATCAAATCACGTACCTTTTTGGCTCTTATATCAATGGCAGTAAGGGTTAAAATGGTACGTGTTCAGATTTCCTTTACTGTACCCGCATTCCAAATGTAAAAAGGGTGAACCGGATTTTTCCAGATTCCGAGCAATTTGACTTCATAATAATAGGCGCGGGGTCGGCCGGTAGCGTGGTCGCGAACCGACTCAGCGAGGTGGAGCGATGGAAAATATTGCTCGTCGAGGCTGGAGGAGATCCACCGGTGGAGAGCATTGTGAGACAATTTTACAATTATTTTACTCTGTTCTACCTATGATGTTGTGTATGATTGTTCTACCTATGGTATTACCTATGATTTTATTCATTACTAGCGACCCGCCCCGGCTAGCGGCTTCGCACGGGTGCACTATTTAATGGATGTTATTATACATATAAACCTTCCTCTTCAATCACTCTATCTATTAAAAAAACTGCATCAAAATCCGTTGCGTAGTTTTAAAGATTTAAGCATACATAGGGATTGAGGGATATAGGGATATAGGGACAGAGAAAGCGACTTTGTTTTATACTATGTAGTGATATGTATACCTTTCCTATACATTATGTTGTGTTGCGTTCCGTGGATCACGTACGGTGCTGTCTGAAAACCAGCGCTGCAGGTGTCTAGCACCTCGGCACAATGCTGAGATAGCAACCGATTCACTGCCGCGAAGACGCACTTTATAATAATATGTCAATGTACTGAGTCTATTCTGTTTGTAACGATGTGTCTTTTCGTGCAGTGAATGAAAAAAAAAATGAAAAAAGTTTATTGTTCACTAGGAGTATTACATTAGATGTATCACGACCCTGCGTCCTGAGCTAGGAAACCCTGTTGTACAGCAGGCGAATCACGTAACTTTATGTACTAACGGTAGATAGATTTTACTGTCAATTTTGAAGTATAAATGTATGAGGTGACAATTAAAATTTGACATTAAAATCTACCTAACGGTAGTAAAAAAGTTACGTGATTACCCCGCAGGACCTAGTTTCGTATCTGTTATAGTTTCACTTAAGTATACAAGTTATACCAAAAAAAGAGTTTTCAATCAAACATTAGGTTGTCTTACGTTTATATTTCACATTAATACTATATAAAGCTGCATTTTATTTATATAATTATAATTAATTTAATTACAATTTAAACTACGGTGTGTGTGTGTGTGTGTGTGCGTGTGCGTGTGCGTGTGCGTGCATGCTCTTTTCTTTCTTCCTTTCTTTCTTTCTTTCTTTCTTTCTTGCTTTCTTTCTTTCTTTCTTTACTTATTTCTTACTCCTGCAATAATGTAAGCGGCTGTTGAAAAATGCCAGCTTGACTCAACGTAAAAGACGGTCAGGCAAATAAAATGTTTTGACCGTCGAGAAAATGTACCATCCTTTTCCCGAAGTCAGGTATTTTCTTTCCGTTTGTTAGTTTGATTTAGTGAGGCTAATGCGCGACTACCTATCCACTAACAACGTGGACGACCCTGCTCTCAAAAAACCGGCCAAGTGCGTGTCGGGCCAGGCACAGTGTAGGGTTCCGTAGTTGCCCGTCCATCACGTCACCGGTCATATGCGGAATTACGGACCCGTAGAAGGGTTTTTACTGATCTTAATACTGATGATGTACTTTTTTGAGATGTTGTGTTGTATACATGTTTTTGCCCTTTACGGTAATGTCTACTTAGCTGTGATAGTTTTCCTTTTAAATTCATCGTACATACTACTACCATGATTTTTCTCACATGTCTAGTAGCCACCGTTTAGCTGGCGGGGGGGGGGGGGGGGGGGGGGGGAACACTTCACCATAGCAAAAATTATCACTTTAAAGCTTAATATCACGCCAACCGATTCGTGATTCAAAAAATGCTTTACAAACCTTATAATATTTTTGAAAGAGCTATCCAACGATACCCCACACAATGGAGTTTGGAAGAAAAAAAATTGTACCACCAATTTACATGTAGGGGAGGTACTCTAAAAAATTTTTTTTTTTTAAGATTTTATCCTACCATTTTGTTGGCGTCATTGATATGTATACTCATGTCAAATTACAGCTTTCTAGTACTAACGGTTACTGAGCGGGTTAAAAGCGGGGGACGGACGGACGGACATGGCGAAACTATAAGGGTTCCTTGTTTACTACGGAACCCTAAAAGAGTAGTTGCCGTTGACTTGAATTTTGAATCTGAATAAATCACACACTCCCTGATTTTAGTACTAACTGAATTCGTACTAGTTTTTTCAGACACGAGGGTCAATCTACCTTCAGCTCAGATGCGAAGCTAGATATTGGTGTTGGATTAGACCGAATTTTATAAAGACTAGACCAAATGTCAGGTCATATTTATTTTTTATGGTGTTTTTAATGCATCAACCTAATTTGTACATTTTTTTATGAATACGAAGGAACGGTTGATGAATTTGGAACTGGGTAGCGATTGCACCTATAGCTCAGTTGGCTAGAGCGACTGGCCGCGAGTGCCGGGAGGTCGCAGGTTCGAATCCTGCTCGGTGCCTAAATTTTTTAATTTTTCCTTCATTCTAAATTTAATTTGTACATGCTTCAAAACTGACGCTCACAATATAAATTCCTCAAAATTGACTATGTATAATTTTAAGTGACATTGTGTATTGTGAAATAAATAAATCTAAATCTAATCTTGGTAGCTTCAGTACGTAATTTGAAATAATTTACCCTAACGGCCTTGGGCTTGGATCCTTATTATGGTCTATGACAGCAGCCTCTAGCCCAAGTCCTAGGGGATCAACGGTTTCCAAAATATAAGGTGGTTTTTCAGCTGTATACTGGCTGAATCATTTCTCCACCTGCATGGCATTCGTCACGAGATAAACTATCTGTCCTTTTTAAATTAGTACACGCAGAAAATGACGGGTAGTCTATCTCACGTCGAAATAGATTGCGCGCCATCTTGTGCTAGCCGTGCAGCAGGGATGTAACAGATGTGGTTTTATCGGAACCGGAAGCGGAACCAGATGTTTTAAATTCGGTATATCGGAACCAGAACCGGAATCGGAGCCGAAATGAACACGGAAGCGGAACCGGATGCGGAGCCCGAGTGATAGATGGATAAGATGTGTAGGACAGGGCAGGTCTAAGTCTATTCTAAATAAAAATTATAAACCTGTTTGTTTTTGATGTACGAGTACGCCGCTCATTTTTCCCCGCTGCGCTGCTTTGACATCCGATATAACATCCGTTTTAAAAATAACAGAACCGGAACCGAAGCGGATGTTTAAAAGCAATCGGAAGTTCCGACTTAACGGAACCGGAGCTCTGTTATATCCCTGCCATGCAGCATCTGTAATTGACGAATGTGCCGGCATCGCGCCGCTTATATTATTCAAGGTTGTCACTAATACATTTACATATTTGTATACTATTTATCACTTTGAATGTACATTGAGATAAATGTGAGTTTACGCAATGCATGGGTAAAACAAAACTCGAGGCTGCCGCTAATAATGTACGTTAACTATGTATGTTTAATAGAATTAGGTACTTTAAGTTGGGTTTTGAGCAATTTGAGACTATATAAAATTATTAACAATATGATAGACTCTGATCTCGTCAGTAACATACACTTTCGGGTATATTCTAAACCAAGTCGCAGCCCTGCTCAGTTTCTAGTACCTGTAGCTTCCAACAATGTCACTCAAAATAGTCCACTGGCACGTATGTCCACATCTTATAATAAAATCTGTAAAGATCTTGATATTTTTCGTTTAAGTCTGAACTCATTCAAAAATAGCGTTAAAAATGTCTCATAGTTAAGTAATTTACTTATCCATGATCTCATTAAATTTAATTCTTATAATTTGTTATTAGCATGTCATTAGAAAGTTGTGCTTGGTTATTATTGAAATGTAAATTTAACACTTGTCTTATTAAGCTATTGTATATGTCTTAAATAATTTACATTTTGTTACCTTGCCTAAATAAATAAATGCCATTGTTGCAGGTGCAAAATTTTTGAGCTAATTAATAGTCATCGTCATTACATCGTCATGTTTTTGGAGTAGATAAGAAGTTTCTGCCACATATTTTACTTTTGGTAAAAAAAATAAAAAAAAAATTTAAACTGTTTATTTCAAAAGAAAGTTAATTACATTGGTACCTAGATGATTTTAGTTCTGAATTTTATACAATCGCTGAGAGGGTTCCAATGAACCCAAACACGACTATTTTATCTTCTTTAGTTTAGGAGTTGCTATGGCCAACTTCTGCCTCCATCATCATAGTCATAGTCATAGTAATTTATTTGTAAACATAGATGCAATACATTGGTGTGTAAGTTATGGTTTACGTAACACTATGTTTTGCCTGTTTAGCCTGATCAACTCGGTGTTACTATAATATGCCTTTTGCATTATCACTGAACTTACATAAGTATGCCTAATATCAGCACATCGTTTCATTCAGTTGAGATTACTGGTCAAAAATTCAGTTGCAAGGTTTGTCGTACACATACAAACATAGATCGAAACAAGGCAAATTAAATAAAAACTTTTAATTGCATTTTAAATTAATTTCAGATTCCTGGACTATACTCCGCGTTGCAAGGTTCCGAATACGACTGGAAATACTCTACAGTAAAGACTGGTAGGACCAATCAAGCCAATTTGAATGAAACAGTGTATTGGCCGCGAGGAAAAATGCTGGGAGGATGCAGTAGCATGAATGCGATGATATATGTCAAAGGCAATGACGCTGATTTCCAAAGATGGTATGACTTAGGAAATGAAGAATGGGATCCGAAAACCGTGCGAGCATACTACAAGAAAGCAGAAAGTTTTCAAAACATTAAAGGATTAAATAATCCCGTAGTTAATAAGTCTTATGGAAAAAATGGTCCTCTAGCTATTAACTATTTTAATAGCACTTCTGAAGAGCAAGGTCTGTTAGATGCATGGGATGAAATAGGTTTTAAAACTGTAGCAGATATTAATGAACGTAACGTGCTCGGAGCAGGTCTATATGGAGCAACAGCTGCCAATGGAAGAAGGGAAAGTACAGCGAAAGCATACCTAAATCCAATACAGAAAAGAACAAATTTAAAAGTCTTAAAAAACAGCTTAGTTACTAAAATATTAATAAACCAAATAACTTTAGAAGCGAAAGGAGTCAAAGTAGAATTGAATGGGGATGAAATGGTATTTTACGCATCACGTGAAGTTATATTAAGTGCTGGGGCAATAAATACTCCTCAACTACTCATGTTATCTGGTATTGGTCCGAAAAATCACATAGAATCTAAAGGGATTTCCTGCCTGGTAAATTCACCGGCTGTAGGCCAAAATCTCCAGGATCACATTTATATACCAGTCACAATTTATGGAGAGCAACCTGGAGAACAAGATTCTAATTATATAAACGAACAGTATTCGATCTACCTGAATAACAGCACTGGTTACTTCGCCACTAATACTATAGAAAATATTCTTTCACTTTATGGCCGTTATGAAAATTCTACGTATCCTCAATTTCAAAATCTAGTAGGCATATTTGATAAGAACTCCGATCAAGTTTATACTTATTTTCGAGCCTTATACAAGTCTACGGTTGTTGACTCCATTGTGGAACAAAGTAAGGATCATGCTCTTTATCTATATCTGTTCCATAACTTACACCCTTATTCAAAAGGAAATATATCATTAAATACAAATGATCCGAAAGATGCTCCACTTATTTACGCTAAATATTTTGATGATCCGAGAGACTTGCAAGATGCCGCTGACGGAATAAAAATGTTGACCAAAGTAGTTAACACTACATACTTCAAATCTATCGACGGATATTTGGGTAGACTAAAATGGCCGACATGCGATGATTTGGAGCTTGATAGTGATGATTATTGGAAGTGTATAGCTATTAACATGGTATTGACTATTTACCATCCTGTAGGCACTGCCCGTATGGGTCCATCGCCGAGGACTTCAGTAGTCGACAGTCGCCTTAAAGTATACGGTGTAAGTAAACTTCGAGTTATAGACGCAAGCATAATGCCAACATTGACTAGTGGAAATACGAATGGACCAACGATAATGTTAGCTGAACGAGGGAGTGATTTAATTAAAGAGGACCACTTCAAATTGAAAAATTTAGAATTTAATAATAGGAATCTAATTAAATAATATACCTAATATTAATATAATTATAGTAAAATATTCTACTTAAAACATTACTGATAAGTATAATATAACACTGGCTGATCGAAACTGTTATTTAAATATTTTTTTAATTTCTACTACTTCAGTGGCAAACAAGCGTACGGTTTGCGTAATAGTAAGTGATTATCTCAAGCTATGGACGCTAACAAAAATCCAGGGTACACGCATACCCGATGCCGGTCCTTTAAAAACCTGTTTAATAATTTTCATTTCTCATACTCAGAAAGTGGATCATTGTTCATCTAGGTGTTGTGCTGACAGTGGCACTTTTCTGCCCTAGAACAGAAAAATATTAAAAAGAATAAAAGTAAAGTAAATCGTAGTTCGATTGGGCAAAGGCAGTAATCAATACAAACGTAAGTACGATTAATTAATCATTTAAAAATATATATAAAATGGTCCATACACTAACATTATTAACGTCGCTCGACAGCTTTTCCGCCAAAATGGTTCTTTCGCTTATTCAGAAAATGTTTGTGCATATTTTATATATCTTAGTTTCCTCTAAATAGAAATGAAACGCAGAGTGTTACCTCGGCTGAAGTCACCCATTTCAGCCTCTAACTATTATCGCTCGAACTTCTTTCGAGCGCCAAAATATCTGGCCTGATATACTGGCTTTCAACCCTTGATTAACAACTTACTATTCTTGAAGAACATCATACTGTAGTTAAGAAGTTTTTATTTCGTATTTAAATAGACCCCTATTCAAAAATAGGCTTATTTAATTACAAATAATGAAATTGGTTTCGATATTCTTGGTGCATGGGGTCCCAGCGCGCACAAGTTATTTACTGAAATCGCGAAGCGTTTGGTTGACGTAACTGGTGACCGAAGAGCTGGCGACTTCCTCGCACAACGTATCAGCATTGCGATACAGCGAGGAAATGCCGCCAGCATCTTCGGTACAATGCCCCAAAGGCCTGTTTTAGATTTAAGTTAGTTGTAATATTATTTAATGAATTTTAGGTATTCGATTCCCAAATATTATAAGCAACCTAAAAGTCAAAATGCTCCGGTTGGTTCCGACCCAGTGTAAATTCGACTCCGATAAAAATATCGGAATCCAATTCGGGCCCTATACTCGTAACCAGTGTTGCCAGGGCCCTTAGGGCGAAAATTACGTTTCTTTTCTTGAAAAGTTACATTTTGGATGCAAAAGTTACATTTTTTTTATTTTTCATAATTACTTTCGTCAGCCACATACAACTATAATTCGGCGAGTTCGGCGCCAGAATTACGCCAGTCTGATGGGGGGCGGTATCTCGAATATCATACATAGTTGCAACAGACAGACAGACTGAGGCGTACCACGTAGGTTCTTTTGTCACCTTTTCTGTATGAAAGCCTATAAATTGTCTCAATTGGTCCCGGTTAGATACAATTGACCTTTCTTTTTAAATAGAGTTTCATTATTCTCAAAAGTTACAAAAATTTCCTTTACAACAGAAGTTACTTACATGCTACACGAGCCGGTCAAAAGTTACGAAAAATGTAAGAAATGTAACCATCTGGCAACACTGCTCGTAACCATTTAGAAGCACCCGTCACCACTTCCGAGGTAAACACAGGAAACACGCCGTCGGTGGTGCCATCTATATTCATGAATTCCTTTAACTGGGAACTATGTAGCGTACGAGGCAACTGCGGGCGATCAAGTATCTTCATTTGTTCTTTGTTTTGAGAGACAATATTCGCTTTGTGCCCTTGGGGCATTGAGAATGCTGCCACAGTTTGCAAGACCTCTTAGCTTACATGGTTATTTACATTAGAATTACGATTTGAAACGGGATATTTACCATGTATATTTGTATTTTTGAGTTCCCGATATTTCCGCAATGTTGCAAGCGCCATTATCAAGGATTAACTGACGTGCTGCGAGTTTTAGTTCTGGTCTAGCCACACACCATAGCGATCTACCCTCTTCCTGGTTCGCTTTTTTCGCACAGTGTCACCGTCACTACCACCGTCCGCCTTGTCACTTGACACTCGATTACGGTCACGACACACCACACTCACAGTATCAATACGCGAGTTCTTTCCGGAAACAGTCTCTTTTCGATTTGAAAACTTTCGGATCACTGGACGCCAGACACTTGACAGTTGAAACCCATCTTCCCGGTTGAACTCAAAAATACAAATATACATGGTAAATATCCCGTTTCAAATCGTAATTCTTCCGTATTTATGTAATGTGATTAAAGGCAAAGAAGGCCCAGGCCGTGGAATTTTTGAGTTCCGTTTTCTATAGAACGAATTTTGCGTAATCATGAAACCATTAAGAGCGTGCCCCATTTTATTAAAGGACGCATTCAAGTTAAACTGTGGTATTTTAACCCCCTTATTCATAAAATTTAACAAACCTCTGCTAACTAAAATGTTTGTTTTCACTGTCTCACAAGCACATGTGTCAAAGTGACAGATAAGGATAAATGAACTTTAGCGGCTGCTTAACTAATATAGGTTTGATAGACGTTTATGAATAAGGGGGTAAGTATCTATAGAGTATTTGTATTGTATTGTACCTCATTTACTATATAATAATAATTAAATCGCATTAAAAACAACATACGAACCAAACACACACGCAAACACACAGACAACATACACAATTCTGCACACATATCGGCCATGAACGTAATTTATTTATTTATTTATAATTATCCCTCGAGCACAAAAACAGCTTAAATTTCTGGACTAGCGACCACTCTCTCAGGGACCAGTTTGAAAACCAGCGCTGGGCTGCTAAGCTTGGTACATGCTGAAATTGGGACCCATTTGCCATCTTACACTCAAAGATTTTCGTATTATAAATTTAGTTAATTTTTTTTTATCTCTCTGTTTCATAATTGTTTTTTTCTTTAAGTACCTTGTTTGTCTCACTCAATTGTATCTGTTTTTCTTAATGGCAAATAAAAACATTCTTATTCTTATTCTTAATAGGAGGATATATCACAAACACAGTCACAAAGTTAGATATTTCTCCAAATGTATCCAAACATGCCATTCCCGTTCTCCGTACGTGTATTTCACACGTGCACCTAAATTAACATCAGAACTGACAGGTAAACAAGTCAAAATGTGATTATTCCGACTATACTGACATTACTGACCTTTTGCCATATAAATAGAATAATAGCGCGCTCTTGAAAATGGCCATATATTTCTGGTCGGGATTTATATCATATGATATTATTTATTTTTTTTATTATAAATGGGATCGCTCTTGGCCAGCATCTAGCCAGGGGACAAAGATGAAGCCGACGATGAAGCGAGCTCACCCAGAAGGTGCCTATTCACTCGTGCTTTAAAAAGGTCTAGGTTATATGAGCTCGGAAACACAAACGCTGGCAGAGAATTCCAAACCTTAGAAGTGCGCATTATAAAAGATGATGCAAAGCGCTTGGTTCGAATAAGAGGAATTTCGACCAAGTAAGGATGGTATCCAGCCGTACCTCTGGATGTCCGATAGAAGAAGGGGGAAGGCGGTATGAGCTCATGGAGCTCCCGAGCACACTCTCCGAAGTACAATTTGTAGAAGACGCACAGACAAGCTACTTTGCGTCTATGTGCTAGGCTCTGTAGCTTGTAGCTTTATAATTCCGTTAGTTGTGCGCTCGTGGCCCAGCGGCGCCGGCGTACCGCGTGCGGTATGCGAGGTTAAGCAACGTCGGCCCAGGACAGTTATTGGATGGGTGACCGCTTTGAGTGGTTATGAACTGAGCGCTCCCGTGCTTTGGAAGGCACGCTAAACCGTTGATCCTGGCTGCTGTCTATGATAGCAGTCGTTAAGCCAAGTTAGAGGCCTTCGGGCGGCTCGAGAACTTCAGTCAAGTTGCACACTCACTTGACAAGCCTAATTCCAATAAGGTCTGGTTTTCCCACGGGTTGGAAGGTCAGATGGCAGTCGCTTCCGTAAAAACTAGTGCTTACGCCAACTCTTGAGATTAGGTAGCGGACCCCGGGCATTCTTTAGGATGCAACTGTACCGGGATAACGCTAGGATGATAATGATGATGATTATAACTCCGTTAGCACGTAAAATTTAATTAGTTTTTTAATGCGAGTGATGCTACCTCTCTTTAAATATTGGCGGCCTTGTATTGCTTGTTCATGGTAAAAATTAACTAGTCAAATTTGTAACATGAATAAAACCTCATCATCATCATCATCATTTCAGCCGAAAGACGTCCACTGCTGAACATAGGCCTCCCCCAAGGCTCGCCATTTAGACCGGTCCTGTGCCGTTCGTTTCCACCGGATTCCCGCGACCTTCACCAGGTCATCACTCCACCTTGTCGGAGGCCTACCGACAGCTCGTCTTCCGGTGCGTGGACGCCACTCAAGCAGTTTCTGGCCCCATCGACCGTCAGTTCTGCGAGCAATGTGCCCTGCCCACTGCCACTTAAGTCTCGCAATTTTGAATAAAACCTGTTTTCACACATTTATACACTTAAGTAAACATTGTAGAAACGGTTATGAATGATTCAAGAATGAGTACCTATAACACGAGAGTGAGAGGGACGTCAAGATACGAAGTTCGGAGCAGGCCCTCTGTGCTGTTAAGTTCGCGAGCTGTGCAGTTAAATCTCATAAAAGTTCAATTTATGATGCTGTTATAGCCATCTCACCTGCTTCGCTAGTATATTGTAAAACTGGTGCTTACCTACGGGTTTTGAACATATTAAAGAATATTCACTATAAATTATGAGTGTATACAAATATTTAACGTAATTACTTAAATTATATTCAAATTGAATTCATTTACATTTATTAACCATTTTTTTTAAATTTTTGATTAGATGTATCAATATTTATTTATTTATTTATACTTTATTGCACAAAAAATACAGTGTAAAAATGGCGTACTTAATGCCAAATGGCATTCTCTACCAGTCAACCACAGGGCTAAACAGAGATACTTAAAAACGGTGCAGGAAAAAGTAAAAACGTTGAGAGTGCAAAACAGACTTTAATAACTATAAAATATATACATAATTACATATGATTTACTTATATATAGACAAACATAAACTAATACATATTGATATATACATATCGATGATGGACGCTATCTAAACTCTTCTGTCAACAGATGTTTACGAATCATTCGCTTGAATGCTAATTTGCTTGGGGCTTGCCTAATAGGCAGTGGAAGCGTATTCCAGAGTCGGATTGCCTGTACGGCGAAAGAGTTGAACATAAAACCTGTACGGTGTAATATATTCCTGGATTATAAATATAGTGGCGTTGGATAGTATATTATAAATTTTAGGGCCTGGGCGGATATTCAGCGTTTTAACGGCGGTTTTTTTCGTCATTGTCGTTTCATTAAATAAACTCAAACTCAAACTCAAAATATTCTATATTCAAATAGGCCTAGCAACAAGCACTTTTGAATCGTCAGTTATATATTACATAAATTGAATCTAATTATTCAGAGCAATTTATTGATGCATATGAAATTTTAAAAAATACATGAATTACTGTAATGTATGTCAAAAGAGAGATAAATTCACAAAAAGATCGTCAATATGTAAAATAAAAACATAACAAATAGGATAATCTAGACAGTTTCTAGAATAAAATCTGAATGTCAAGAGGAAAATTTAACGTCAACATCTAATGTCATAGTTATGAAAATAGTCATTAAGATGTAATGTCATAATTATTAAAATATAATTAGTATTTTAACCACAATTATACCCACGGTGTTTTATCATTCATGTAGTTTATATATATTGTTAAAGGAGACGATGATCAGAGTAAACTTTTGTAAAAAGTGTAAACCAATATCGGGTCTGAGTCTTATTGAACCAATGTTTTCGCCGGTTTATTTTAATTTTAAATAGATAATCGTGAGTCGACAATGACTTTACAAACGAGCGTTTCAAACGCTCAGAGAATCGCCCGCCTAGTACATGTATTGTTTTGGAGGATCTGTGCACTTCCCCGGAATGCGATGCGAAAGATCCATAATGGCGTCACGAGGCGAGGTGGACATAATTGCGATGGCGTGTTGGTCTTGCCTTGCGATCCTATTTCGTAACCTAGTTGCCAAGCGAAGTAGGCCACTTTGCAAAACTTACTTCGTTAAATTTTCAAACTTTTAATTAATTTACTTTATATTGCTTAATATTGATATTGATACAATATCATTTCTATCCAGGTGATTACGTAACGGTGAAATAGACCAAAATGACATTTTCCAAACTAAAAATGACAGGTAAGTACCTAGCTTAAGTTTGTACACGTTAAGTCATCAAATTAGTTTAGTCTCCCTATTCGTCCCGGTACCGCCGCACACCGGGTAGAGTCAGTCCGACCCAGGTCGGGCCTAGCTGAGTTTCTTGCTGGACTCTTCTATGCTAGGTTTAGTGAACCAGCGACAAAACTCCCAGTAGCTCGATTCCACTCACACCTCAGATTCGGTTGAAACCGCTCAACCAATCTCACTGAAGCGCAAACTCTAGAGTATTCCAGTGTTCCAAACCACACGCGTGGTCGTACCGGAGGTTTTCCCCTCGATTTTCCCCAGGCTACTCTCCAACCGCGCACTCCTATCGCTTTATTGGGCCCAGCCTATAAAGCCACAGTCAGGTTCAAAAAAAAATAGTTTAGTCATCAAAACTTTGTTGTGTATACCGCAGGGCCACGAGAGGTTCAAAAATGAGACCTCAAGGAAGTGAACGGCCGGACAACCGCTGGACAGACTTATGAAAGCATTCTGGTCCACGCTGAAACGGAGACGCATCGCTCGCGCTTCGCTTTCTTTCGATTAATTGTCTAGAACAATTGAAAATGAAACAAGCACCTGTAGTCTGAATGAACTATCAACAAGAATTCCCGTAGCCATTGATTTCTTCTCAATACGTGTAATGATTAAATTCACCCGTCTACCGGTCCCTGGGATCCCAGGGATCATAACAAAGGAATGTTATTTCTTTTTTCGCCGGGAGACGACGACTTGATGAGATTACCATTTCAGATGAAACTGACTAAAACGCTAATGATTTCCAGATTATTATACTACAAAAGATTGCCCTCAAATTTAGAAATAAAGGAAAAATTTTAAAATTCGGGCACCGAGCAGGATTGAACGTGCGACCACCCGGCACTCGCGGCCAAGCGCTCTAGCGAACTGAGCTATAGGTGCAACCGCCACCCGGCCCGAAATTCCTCAATCATTCCTTCATTGCTCAGTTGGCTAGAGCGACTGGCCGCGAGTGCCGGGAGGTCGCAGGTTCATACCTGCTCTACCTCTACCTCTGCTACCTGGGAGGTTCAACTCCTGCTCGGTGCCTGAATTTTTCAATTTTTCCCTTATTTCTAAATTTGTAGTTTACGTTAGCAGCGGTACTACTTAATACGAAATAGATTTTCCTCAAGTTCGGATATGTGTTGTCAGATTAGAATTAGGTGGGTTTCGTCTTTTATGACGTATTTTCCTTGAAATTTTCTATACGCGTATAAAGTTGTTTATTCTCGCAAACTCTTAACGGAATTCCAATTATGTCAAAGTCATAACATACAGTAAACCCCCCCCCCCCCCCTCAGGAGTTCACC
This sequence comes from Epiblema foenella, assembly GCA_963556455.1. Classification (NCBI taxonomy): domain Eukaryota; kingdom Metazoa; phylum Arthropoda; class Insecta; order Lepidoptera; family Tortricidae; genus Epiblema; species Epiblema foenella. The sequence goes on from OY747106.1 coordinate 3,233,818, forward strand.
CCACCCGCAGCGGGACTGAGTGACACAGATGAGGAGTTAAACAAATTTGCTGTCTTAAATCGACTGTAACCCTTAAATGGTTGTTACTCCATGTAGATATTATGCTGAAATATGTTTTGACAATAACGACATTATACAAGTATGAAGTGTGTTCCTGGACGTGAGCAAGGTTGCCCGAGCTCCCGAGGATGTACTGTGTTTAGAGCGAGGGACCTAAATTTATCTCTTCTGCTGTCAACATAGTGAATCCTCAAATTTTGCTGTGGGTGCTCTGAGTTTAAATTGCGCAGAAAGAGTCGCCATAATTTGAATTTACCTCCAAAACCGGTTAAGTGCGTATCGGACTTAGCACATTTAGGGTTGCGAACCATTCGCAAATTAAAAAAAAAAACGTATTCATCAATATATTAGTATTTGTTGATAAAACATACGTAATAATTACGTTAGGGCCGTCTAGGGGACTATAAGTTCAAACCAACACTTGATGTTCGAAGTACTTTTAATAAAATTACAACGGTGCAGACGTGAGTTGACAAAATTAACTTAACTAATATTATTGATCGAGGTCGATCACGACCAAGAAAATTAGCGGAACCTGGACATAATTCGATAACCCGTTGTTTTTATTACTTTATCGGATATTAATGTTTAGTATGAAATATTAATTGGATATATTAAGTAAAAAATGCGTGATCGTAACGTATTAAAAAAAAATCGTGAGTTATCGTACACTACCTAACTTTTTTCTACAGGCAAAATAGGTAACCAAATACCATGTTAGTATAATTTTGAGGTGGATTCAAATGCGATCACTGAATAGCAAAATTAACATGAAACCAAATTCGCAAGTACGTTTTTTTTCACAGATTCCATCTGATCTCAATATCTAGATAGGCAAAAATGGTAACTATGATGGTTGTATATATTTAAGCTATATTGTGTCTGTTTAGACATTTCAGATCAAAATTAAACATTAATTTTTAACGTTTTAATAATAATGTATTTCTCAGTAGGCAAAAATCGTAACTGTGATTTTTTTGTTTAATAATAGCTTTTTGTGTAGTATAATCATGTTTTTATCAATATTAAACATATTAATGTCACGCTTAAGAAATTGAAAATCAAATTGAAAATACGTGCGAACTTGTCGTGGAGCGGGATGCATGGATCGGACCTGTCGTAACGAGTGCGACATGAAGTACTCACTTCAATGCTCATGCGTTGACAAAAATGTCGTAAGCGCCGCAGGATTTCATACATCTTACGCGTTTACGTCACACGGTCAAATTTTTGTAACGAACGGAACGTTTACCTATCTTGTTACTTAATTTAATTTGTAACTCACAATATGACAATAAAGATTTCAAATTAAAATTCCAACTGCTGCCGTGGTGTAATATATCTAAATACATGAAAGAAGAAACTGACTGATTGACATATCAACGCATAGCCCAAACCGCTGGTTCTAGAGATTCCAAATTTGGCACGTAGGTTCCTTACAAAGCCAACAGGTGCACTAAGAAAGGATTTTCCAAATTTCACCCCCTAAAGGGGTGAAACGGGAGTCCAAAGTTTGTAGGAAAAACCGTATTTATTGAAGTGAGAGACATAAAACTTTGTATATAGACTCTGTATTTAAATATATTAATGACGTATTTCAGCGTTTTTCTAAACTGCTCCACTAAAGGGGTGAAAAGGGGGTTCAAAGTTTGTACGGGAAGCAAATCTTTTTTGAAGTGAGATATTTGAAACTTCGTATTTCGAAGTTGCTCCCTTTAAGGGGCGAAAAGAGGGTTCCAAGTTTATGCGGGGAGCAAAGTTTCTCTTTTCTTAAAAATCGATATGGGTGTCATTTTCGAGATTCCTCGGGGTGCCGATTACGAAAATGACATGCATTTTCAAATCAAAGATGGCGGAAATTTATGTTTCTTAAAAATCGATATGGGTGTCACCTTTGTGGTTCCTCGGGGTGCCGATTACGAAAATGACATGGATTTTCAAATCCAAGATGGCGGACATTTATTTTTCTTAGTTATCGATATGAGTGTCACTCTCGAGGTTTCTCGAAGCGCCGATTACTAAAATGATATGGATTTACAAATCCAAGATGTCGGACACTAATTTTTCTTAAAAATCGATATGGGTGTCATCGTCGAGGTTCATCGAGGTGCCGATTACGAAAATGACATGCATTTTGAAATCGAAGACGGCGTAAATTTATTTTTCTTAATTATCGATATGGGTGTCATTCTCGAGGTTCCTCGAGGTACCGATTGCTAAAAATACATGGATTTTCAAATCCAAGATGGCGGACATTTATTTTTCTTAAAAATCAATATGGGTGTCATCTTCGAGGTTCCTCGGGGTGCAGTTTACAAAAATGACGTATGCATTTTCAAATCCAAGATGGCGGACATTTATTTTTCTTAAAAATCGTTATGGGTGTCATCTTCGAGGTTCCTCTGGGTGCCGATTACGAAAATGACACATATATATATATATATATATATATAATATGGTTATTATTTAATAAATAATAGAATAAAATCTATACAATCTTTACGAAAATAAATTGGCTGTTGAATTATTAAAATAAAAACCGGCCAAGTGCGTGTCGAATCACACACAATGAAGTGTTCCGTACCAACACCTACTAGTCCACATTTAAAATCACTAACCAATACATTGAATCTAAGAAAGTATCTTCATATGGAACTCACGTCACTTACGACCTTTTGTTAAGGCAAGACACTTTTTCCGCGGAAACACATAAACCGTAAAATCTACCTTCTTATTATATGTGTATTTATTAATGCACATCTTAATTTTTTCAGAATTTTAAACTTCATAGTTTGGAAATTAGAGGGAGGGGGGGCATTATGACTTTGACAGCTAATGTCTCACCAAGGGTAGATTTAAATGGAAAAGTTTTAAAGCAACCTCCATATCATTTTTAAACACCACACGAATTTGTGGGTTTAAAAATGGGTTAACAAAACACTTTTCAAAGTGGTCAAAAAAGGGCAAAAGGACCGCAACTCAATTTTGACAATGTCAGATTCAAACAAGTTCTGAATCTGACATTGACAATCTGACAAAGCTTTATCACTTTGGGATGCTTCTTTGTTTCTGAGGTTTGTTTATTTAATTTATGTTTGTATCAGCCTCGGTAGAGACATTTAGCCGATATATGAATATCTGTGTATGTACCTTGTAGTGTGGCTGTACTTGTACTGTTGATGTGGTTTGCATTTTGGACTGCGACATACGATTCCGGAATTACTTTTAATGTTGTTTTTATTCCGCCTCATTGATATTATATCATTAGTAAGCTAATTATTTATATGTCAGTTCAAATGATATTTTTTAATTACCCAAGCATACTCAAATTATCAAGTTGGAATAATAACTATACTGCTGTAGATCTTGAGTACTTATGAGTATATTACGTGTTTAGTGTTAATTATGAGGTTTACTATTGGGTTGTCATATTATATAAGTCTATGGATCTCAAATCTTTTGCAGTGCCAATCAAAGGAATTACTTAGAATCTTCTAACTTCTTATTGGTTTGATTCACCTGACTGGGCATTCCAAAATAAAACAGCCTCTACAATAAATACCATTTTTATATGAACTTAAGTATAAGTATAATGCATGAAAGTGGTTGGTGACTATCATATACACTACATCTCAAAAAAGCCCTGTTTTTGCTGCTAACAGATACTAAGTATATGTTGGTACCTTACCTCACCTCATTTGAAGTAGGACATTCAACCACCTCATTTTTGGAAATAAGGTACTCCTTCACTCATTTTAATTTCATGTCCTACCCAACACTAAATCATATATCTCATTTAGAACAATTTAGTTGTTATCGATTTAATAAACACAGTATTTCAATAAATATCCGCCCCAGCCGAACCGTGGTGCACCCCACGTGCTTATAAATGTTTGACAATCATTGACTAAAAGCCTATAATAAATGAATGCACGAGCCGACTACCACACGAGAATAGCTCGCGAGTAGCGACAGCACGGCCGTGAGTTGAGAAACAAAGAAATTACGACCTTATTCTGCAAGACATAATGTTCATATTAAAACGCAAGTAAGAGAAGATAACAATTAATTGATAATCGTGGATATTTTTTGTTTAATTTGTTTCTTTTAGTGCTAGTAATATGTTGATGGCATAAATTAAACACTTTTGATACTTTGATTATTGTATTATTTTTATTTGATGTACCTAGATAGATTTTGACTTGTAAAAGTGCCCTTGAGGCCTATTTGCAGAATAAATGTTTTGATTTTGATTTTGATTTTTGATTTTGATTTTGAAATAGTTACGTATTTTGCCTTTCCAATAATTACCAATATTTGTGATTTTAGAGATCCGCAAAGAGAATTTGTTTAATTTTTAATAATTTATCAACACACATAATATACTATTCAGAATAAATTGTTGAATTACAGTTATCTATAATGCCTGATAAGATAAGCCAGAAAATGTGTAACTTACCGAAAGTTCTTTATTAATGATAGTACCGATTGATTAATTAGTTTAATTTTGATTTATTTAACTGGAATGCAAGCGTCATATCATAATGGAGGTACTTTTACGTAGTTACATATTATGCTGTACTTATGAAATCAAAATATGTTTAAAATTTAGTTTTTCGGTTTTTTACAGTGACGCGCAACCTTAAAATGTTTAATTTCTATTATTTTAAGTAAAACTAACAATACTTCATATCATAGAAAAAGAAAATTACAGTTATCTTTTATGTCCAGGTTTCGCTAATTTTCTTGGTCTATTACGCGAACGCGATGGAAAGCATAAGACACTTGTGTCACCACACTTTTCACATAATGTTACCTCGGTCCTTGTATTGGCTAATTGCCCACTAAGCAAAGCAGCAATCGGTTTTCGAGAAAAGGGGATGACTCGCTGATGACTCGTGGGAACCGGCCGTGGGAGCCTTGTGTCGTAACATAATAATAAACATTATCACCAAATGTAAAATTCATAGGTCAATGAGAAGTTTAAAAATTCTTAGCAACAATATTTTGTGACAGACGATGGACGGACGCACGCGTGAGTGACAGCAATAGGGTTCCGTGTGTCCCATCGGGTACGGAACCCTAAAACGCGCAAAATTTTCCTACAGCATATTGACTATGTGACGAAGTCCTAAGCCCCTACCCCCGTGACCAAGCGTAGTATTTTAAGGACGCCCCTCTCCCTGAACGGGTCACGTAGTAAAAAGAAAGAAAGAAGAAAGAAAAAACATTTATTCGTGGCACAGATACAGTACAAAATAAACAACACTGGGTTCTGGGTGAGCTCGCTTCATCGTCGGCCTCATCTTTGCCCCCTGGCTAGATGCTGGCCAAGAGCGATCCCATTTTTAATAAAAAAAGTAAATAAATAAATAACACCACAATACATAACATACCCACGGAATGGCCCCAAATCAGCATAGTGCTAACCATTTGGCTAGCGCTGGTCTCCCTTTGAAAGAAAGAAAAAAAGAAAAAACATTTATTCGTGGCACAGACACAGTACAAATTAACATAACACCAAAATACAGAAAATAGCCATGAAGTGGCCCCAAATCAGCATAGTGCTAGCCATTGGCTAGCGCTGGTCTTCCTTTGGGACGTAGAGCCACGAAGAACAAAAAACACAAAACTCATTAGTTAAGTATGGGTGAGTTCCCTAAGTATATATATGGAGGTCATGTAATACTAGCTATAATCTCACAGGCCACAAAGCTTTGTGAACCATGGAATGGACGCATTCTTGGCACCGTCCCTGGTTACTAAGTTACGTGAATAAATGCAACAAAAAGATAAAAAGTGAAGGATAAGACGTTGGAGTGGAGAGGTTGCCTCTAAATCACTTGAGTGCTACAGAATTCATGTGACATTTATACTTTTACTTCGGCTTACGTAGTTACTTTCAAAACCGATTGTCCTTTAAGAGGCGTTATAAGTTTTAAAATGTTTTGATTTCAAATTATGACAAAAATATTGATAATACCAATAAAGTTATTAAAGGCTACGGTAATTTTATCAAAGTTTTAGATAATAATATAGCCATTTTTTGATTTTATTGTGTGTAGTAGAATTTAAACGGAGAAAACACGTTTTTAGCTTGAAAATGGTCGATTTGGAGTGATGTTTGAAACGATATTTCTTAATGAAAAATCCAAAAAATTCATTGAAAGTTTATGACATACGGTCGCAATAGTCTTGTTCTAGATAGTAACATTAGAAAATGTAAAGATACGTGTCAATTCAAACAGAAAATGACGTAAACAGATGCGCGTTTTTTAACTGATAAGGACCCTTAAAGGATATCAGCGAAAACCTAGCCAGGACTAACATAGTTACTAAAATTTATGGTAGGAATAATTTTCAATTAAATTTTAGTAGGCACTAATTGATACTATGTTACACTTTTTCCCTTTCTTCCCGTGAGTGTCATAAGAGTCGACTATGGGAACCGGGTTTATAAAGTGTTATGGGCGATGGGCTAGCGATCTATCACTACAATATCACATTTTCTCCATCTTTAAACCTACAATTGCTAAACTGGTGTTAATTTTTTAATCAATTTATCACGTGTAACGGGTTCGATTCCCGGTTCAACCATAAAAGTATTTAAGATCTGTGAATGCAATTTACCATGTTTTTTAAATTCAAATAATGTCTTCTTTCAGTAAAATGTTCCATCTACAATATTCAAAGTACTTTCCCTGCATGTGGCATGGCCGTGGGACACCCTGTATATACATACATAGTATAAACACCAAAAGTGAAAACAACAGTCAAGCCGGACATGTCTATCCGAGCTAGCTACTCGACCAATGGCCATTAATATGCATGATTCCAAACTGAATTTCTGGATCGCACAGAGCTACGGCAATTCTGCCAGTTCAAGAGCACAGTAACTAATGGTTAGAATTTGCAACTTTAACTTACCGGACTACCTTAGTTCGTGTATAGTAAGCAGTTTAAAGACCTCTTACATCTAAGAGGTCTTTAAACTGCTATTAAAATTGAGTACATGTATGTACTCAATTTTAATAGCATAGAAATAAAGTTGTCAATGCAAACTAACAGTGCTAGTAACATGTGAAACTAACTAAACTAACTAAACTAACTAACTAACTAAACTAACTAACCAAACTAACTAATTAAACTAATTAACTAAACTAACTAACTAAACTAACTAACTAAACTAACTAACTAAACTAACTAACTAAACTAACTAACTAAACTAACTAACTAAACTAACTAACTAAACTAACTAACTAAACTAACTAACTAAACTAACTAACTAAACTAACTAACTAAACTAACTAACTAAACTAACTAACTAAACTAACTAACTAAACTAACTAACTAAACTAACTAACGCTAAGGTGAAATCCATAATTAACCGAATTAACTGACAGATAAGATTTTGCCAGGAGTAGAAAAAAAATAAATAGTGAGGGCATATATGAAGTATAAAGTAAGTATGTACGAGTTTGAGTTTCGTTAGTTGTTAGTTGCACCGCCAACAATTTCTGCTTCGCCTTAAGGTTGACTGGTAGAGAATGCCATACGGCATTAAGTCCGCCTTTTGTACGATAAGGTTTCTTTTGTGCAATAAAGATTAAATAAATAAATATATCGATGAAAACTTCTCGATAATTATAACGTTTTGCTACCAAACTTATTTTAATGTTGTAATCTATGAGATATGCATATACTTTTCGGCCACTAAAGGTTCATTAAGCAAGACAAAAGTAATATTTAAATATGAAGTTTAGTCCTTTAAGTGCGAATAGATCATAGGATTTACAAATCATTTTAATTTGACAAATTCAGAGTATATTTAATAGAGACGACCGGTTTAGCCTAGTGGGTAGTGCACCTGCCTGTGAAGCTGACGGTCCTGGGTTCGAATCCCGGTCAGGGCAAATATTTGTGTGATGAGCATGAATATTTGTTTCTGAGTCTTGGATGTCTTCTATGTATTTAAGTATTTTAATCTATTAAATATATCGTCGTCTAGTACCCATAACACAAGCCTTTGAGCTTACTGTGGGGCTAGTTCGATTTGTGTAAGATTGTCCTCTAATATTTATTATTATTTTATTATTATATTTATTAAATAGAGAGAATTTCGATTTTCGATGTTTTCGGCAAGCACCTAGGGGTACCCAGTAAATTGGGCCCAAAGATCTGTAAGTCTAGCAAGGCCTTAAACAATATAATGACCACTGGCCATACGTGGCAACATTTGTTTCGCTAGTGGTATATATATATTTTAATGCGTGCTTAATAAATATATTTCCGTCTTTCTTTCAAACAACTTCGTCTAATGGTGGACTTTTAGGTAGATCTAGCTGTCATTCATACATGTCATGAGTAGCTACACAACAATAACTTTATCAACTTTTGTGACTTTTTTCGGTAATTTTTCACTAGTACTATTTATTTATTTAATCTTTATTGCACAAAAGAAACCTTATCGTACAAAAGGCGGACTTAATGCCGTATGGCATTCTCTACCAGTCAACCTTAAGGCGAAGCAGAAAGATTTGTTGGCGGTGCAACTAACAACTAACGAAACTCAAAATTAATATTTTATATAATTATTTTATATATAATACAAAACGAGTAAATGTATCGTTTATTACATTACACAGACAATTATATAAAAATTATGATGAAGAAAAAAAATGTCTACGATTTTCCGTTTAGTGAGGAGCCATATAAACTGTATGAAAAAAGCGTCACAAATCTTGCGACCATTTTATAAATAAATTTAATCAGTTTATACAACGCCGGTGGCAAACAAGCTTACGGTCCACCTGATGTTAAGCGGCCACCGCAGCCTATAGACGCCCGCAACTCCAAAGTAGTCACGTGCGCGTTGCCGACCTGCGACGAAGATTTGAGAATGCACTGTGTTGACAACAGAAGGGACAAAAGGTCCCTCGTTCTCAACACAGTGCATCCTCCGGAGCTCTGGCAACCTTGCTCACCTCCAGGAACACAACATCACATACTCTGTCTGTGTGTCTGTCTGTCTTGAGTGGTCTCTTGGTACAGACACAAGCTGAGCCACCTACCCTTTCAATTGTTTTTCTATACTTTGATTTATTGTACCTGTCTTGGTTACCTGTAAATGTATACAATCATTGAATAAACGTCTTATTATTATTATTACTTGTACAGTAGATAATGTTATTATGGCTGTGGTCTTCATGTGTCACGTGGTCAGTATATGTAGGCACAAAGCGCTAGATTTTGAAATCTTAAATGACGGTATTTTCCATTCCATTTAAAACAACTGAACCAGCGAGCTACAAAAAAAGCCAATCGCTTTTCAGCCATTCATAAATAAAAACTCAGTGAAACGCTTGCATAATAAATAATAATAAATAAATATTAGAGGACAATCTTACACAAATCGAACTAGCCCCACAGTAAACTCAAGAAGGCTTGTGTTATGGGTACTAGACAACGATATATTTAATAGATATAAATACTTAAATACATAGAAAACATCCAAGACTCTGAAACAAATATTCATGCTCACAAATAATGTGCACTATCTAGTAATATGGACTTTACTTTTTGACGCTTGCACAAGAACATTTCACACTGCAAAACAAATGTGCAGTCACACTCACGGCACTTGAATCCCAGAGAAACAACTTGTATTGTACCTGCCTGCTAAGCTATTCACAACACGTTTCACTCAACTTCAAAGTGGCAGATTTACACATTAGCCGCTCGTAAGCTATACCTTATTTTTTAGCATTAGAAAGAGTGACAAAGAATGACTTAGGTACAAGGTTTTTTATTTATTTATTTATTTAACCTTTATTGCACAAAAGTGAAACTTATCGTGCAAAATCAGGACTTAATGCCATAAGCATTCTCTACCAGTCAATCTTAGGGCAAAGCAGATAAATTGTGGGCGGTGCAAATTCAAATATAAAAACGCACCACGGTTTATCAGGCACGTCCTGCGGTAAAAGTGTCAAATAATCTCAATGAATATGAAAACTGTTATTTCATGATAACAGTATATACTGTTATTCAAAAATAAGAAACTGTAGCTCCCACCGTTTGGCTGTAAAATTTGTGTGGACGGACGCGGCGGGAGTGACAGAAACATAGGATTCGGTTTGAACCCTTCGGATACGGAACCCTAAAAAAAAAAGAAAAAAAAATGTGTTAAAATAAGAAATGTGTCATAATTTATTACATTTTTTTTAAAATAAGCCATGAATTATTTTTAATTGGAGACCTAGGAGATTTGTGACAGGAGAGTTGTGACAGAGACGCTTTCTCCCTACCTATAATAGTTACCGAGCTGGAAACAACGCTCGTTTGTCGCTTTAGAGACGTGCTACTTGACTCTGGGGCGCTACCGCGACAGCAAACGAACGAAGTTCGAATATCTCCCTCTCTGTTGCACTTGCTTATTCGTGCGGCAGAGAGGGAGATATTCGAACTTCGTTCGTTTTCAGTTCGCGGTAGCCCCTCTGTTCCCGATGGCGGCGCACGAGAAGCGGATTTCTTAAAAATAAGTATGCAAATTTTGTGGTTTAATTTTAATTCGTTTTTTTTAATTACATCTAAGAAGTTGTATTGTAGTTAGAGACTTGCAGCTGACATCGTCATCTTGACGAAAGCTTCGAAATAAATAAAGATTAAAAAAAAAAATCATTAACACTTTAACACTATAAAATTACTTTTTTTATGAGCACGTCTTTCTACTGGGCTTATAGTTTTTGTTTTTTTTTTCGTATTCGACTCATGTACATGTACAATGAAGGATTTTACATAGGTACGCTCGACAAAATTGAATCATGACCCACCATAAGGTAATTTTGCTTATTCGTCTAAATATTAGTAGGTTGAAATTCGCCTGAACATAGGTTTCCATGGTAACAAACTTGTTATAATGTTATTAGACACTGACATTTAATAACTAATGTCTTAAACAGTTTGGGTAATCATGACTGAGTCTTAGCTTCAGCTATATTCGTTGATCACAAAAGAGAAATGCTACTGTCTCTGTTCTTCACAGTAATTCCATAGCCTTCTTCACTGAGCTATATAATCCCAACTCTTTGCTCTGCAAATGGCAAATGTGAATGGTGGAAATGTCATTAACTCACCACTTGACATTTGACAAGTAATTGATTTTTGAAATTGGAATATATTTTTTTTGCGATGAAAAGAGTTAGGTTTATTATTATAAATGACAGCTTATTCGAGATTCAAAACATAACTGTTTTATTTAAAATATATCTATTGCAGTGACAACAAAGGTTAAAATTGCATAGATCTCCGACCGTATTGACGCAATTTGTTAATATTTAAAACGACCTATGTGCTACATAGTGCGAGACATGAAAACCCTATTGTTTTAATAGTTAGAAGGAATTTAGGCCAAGTGGGTCATGAATCAGTTGGTTCGACTGTACATACGCATACATAGGCACATACTTATGCTCCTCGATTGAAGAAGTGAAAGCTATGCTACCATTTATGCGATCTTTTAATAATAATAATAATATACTTTATTGTGCACTATACAAAATGGAAATGTTATAAACAAACTTTAATACTGACAATAATGCAAACAACAGGCGGTCTTATCGCTAAAAAGCGATCTCTTCCATACAACCTTTGGGTAGCAGGAAATTCAGAAAATGAAAGTTAACAGGTAGTGCATATTTAGCAGAGAGATAGATATTCAATGATCGATACTATATAATAAATTAATACAACAAATAACTATATATATATACAAATACAATAGATACATACATATATAAATATATATATACATACATATATTATACACAAATACATATATAAATCTAAAGGCAATCAAGAGAGCTACAAGAAATGAAGTTATAATGTATAGTGATTCTAAATGGTCAATAAATAAATAAATACTTGTGGACAATCTGACACAAATCGTCCTAGTCTCAAACTAAGCAAAGCTTGTACTATGGGTACTACGACGATATACATACTTATATATATAAATGGATTCTTAAGCACATAGAAAACATGCAAGACTCAGAAACAAATATTCGTGCTCATCACAAAAATAAATACTCTGAGAGGGATTCGAACCCGGAACCTCCAGCTTCGTAGGCAGGGTCACTACAACTAGGCTAAATCGGTCGTCAATATATATTAAGTACAAAAGTTTGATAAACGGGGCTTTTTTTTGAACCTGACTGTGGCTTTATAGGCCGGGCCCAATAAAGCGATAGGAGTGCACGGTTGGAGAGTAGCCTGGGGAAAATCCAGGGGAAAACCTCCGGTACGACCACGCCTGTGGTTTGGAACACTGGAATACTCTAAGAGTTTGCGCTCCAGTGAGATTGGTTGAGCGGTTTCAACCGATTCTGAGGTGTGAATGGAATCGAGCTACTGGGAGTTTTATCGCTGGTTCACTAAACCTAGCCTAGATGAGAAGAGTCCAACAAGAAACTCAGCTAGGCCCGACCTGGGTCGGACTGACTCTACCCGGTGTGCGGCGGTACCGGGACGAATAGGGACTATATGTGTCACTGTTGTCGCGATCGCTCGGTGGACGTCCCCGCCGGCGGGAAAACGGGGCCATTAAATACCAATACAGAGAATGTGTTAAACGGCTTTGGTATTCTGATCACGAATTGAACTTTTCAAAAGCCCTATTTATCAATAAAATTGAACAACACATCAATTAAATTTTCTCCTTATTAGTCATGATATAATCTTCTGTAATTTATGTGACCTCATAACGATACCGCAGCAAGCTACTTCTCATATCTGTTAAAGTGAATTATTCAATTTTCAACTTTATTATTCTTGCAGTAATGCCTATATTTGTATAATATTTTGGGAAAGAAGCGAGGTTGCGTAAGTGAGCTAACGGGATAAATTTGTCAATGTACAAAAAGTGTTTTTTTTTTGTTGCATCAGTAAGGCATTTAAGGTGTTTTCTCAGTGTTGGGTACTGACGTTTAATGTAAACATTAGCTGACATTAATTCCGTCTTGGCAAGCTAATTAGGGTGCAACCTTTATTGAACTGTATGTATACAGCCAGTCATTTTATTTTATACTAGCGACCCGCCCCGGCTTCGCACGCGTGCACTATTTAATGGATGTTATTATACATATAAACCTTCCTCTTCAATCACTCTATCTATTAAAAAAACCGCATCAAAATCCGTTGCGTAGTTTTCAAGATTTAAGCATACATAGGAATATAGGAATACGAGCCCCAATGCAAAATAGCTCGTCTAGTCGCAATTCTGCATGCGTATTTTTTTTCAAAAACTAGTATTTCTACCCGAATCGACTTTGATGATTAATGGAATACACTAGACGCAATGTCACTAAAGCTAGCTTAGTTTTGAGTTGTACAAAGTGTACATCTCGTTATTTATTTTAAAATAATTTAATTATAAATATTACATCTCACACGCAAATAATTACGTCTGCTTCATATTTAAGGCAAAATAGGTCGTCTATTTAAAATAAAACCTGTTTACCAGGGTTCGTAATATAAAATATTATTTTCAAATTGAATACGGAATATTCTCTGTCATGTAAAATGACAAACCACTATATAAAAGGGCAAATTCAGCCTAATTTTTTATTACTCCAAATCGTTTTTCTATCGAGATGGCACGAGGTAAGCCAGTGACTGAAGAAGTGCGGAAAATTATAATCTCCAGTAACAATAAAGGCAAATCTACGTACCAAATTGCCAAGGACCTTTCTATGCCAAGGTCTACAATCCAAACTATCATCGAGCATCATCGAAAACACGACAAAATTTCTTGTTTAAAGAAATCCGGCCGCCCACGAATTACTACTAAAGCAGAAAACAGGATTCTGAGGAAGATCATCAAGAAAAATCGTCGTGCAAGAGCTGGAGAACTTACGGTACTATGGCGTGACGCAATTAAAAAAAACATTTCAGTGGATACTTGCAAGAGAGTGATGAAGAGGATGGGCTACGGTTTTTACACTGCTAAAGAGAAACCGTTACTTACACAACGGCAGAAAACTAACAGGTTGAAATTCGCCAAAAAGTACAGAAATTGGACCGTCGATCAGTGGCGTAAAATTATATGGAGTGACGAATCTAAATTTGAAGTCACAGTAGGCGATGAACGAAGTAAAGTCATTCGCGAAAAAGGAGAGGCATTTCAAAAAGATTGTCTTAAGCGTAAGGTAAAGTTTCCAGCTTCCTTAATGATTTGGGGCTGCATGTCGGCACAGGGTGTCGGCTGTCTGCAATTTATAGATGGAACCGTCAATGCCGAAAAATACAAAAGCATCTTACAAGAGAGTTTGCTGCCGTCTATACGTAAGTTAAAGTATAAAAATGCGTATACTTTTCAACAAGATGGTGCCTCATGCCATACCGCTAAAGCAACGATGGCGTGGCTGAAAAAGAAAAAAATACCTACCATGTCGTGGCCATCCAGCAGCCCGGACTTGTCTCCCATAGAAACGTTGTGGTGGAAAATGAAGAAGAAGTTGCGAAAGGACCCGTCCAGATCAAAAGCTGATCTTAAAGAGAAACTTACCTGTGTTTGGAATGAAACAACCCCGGAAGAGTGTCGACAGCTGGTAGATACAATGCCGCTCAGAATTAAAGCCGTTTTAGATGCAAAAGGAGACGCCACCAAGTGGTAGACGTTCTAATCTGCGTCGGTAACACTAAAGACGAACTTTTTTGCATTTTAGTACAATTGGTGAAACAATGTTTTTTTTATTACCAAGGAAAGTTCGTTTTTTTTTTCATTGAATAAATAAAATACGATTTATAACTTATACTGTTTTTATATTGCTAATTCTTCCAAACACCTTCGTCCCCCAGAATTTTTAGGTTAACGTTAGTTTAGTACATTTTTTTCCTACCAGACGTACTCATTTGCATTGGGGCTCGTATAGGGATATAGGGACAGAGAAAGCGACTTTCTTTTATACTATGTTTAATTTCCCTCAGTTTAGATCCCCGCCCATATCAAAGCACACACACACATGTAATAATTTTTTAAGTCCTCCCACTGAGGAAAAAATACTTTGATAATTTAATTAGATGAAACCCTATTACCCGATTGCATCAAACCCCTATTAAGATTATTAAGTGAAAATAGTCACGATGTACGGGAAACTTCAGTTAAAGCAAAGTTCGAACTGAATCGGAGTCAAAGTTGTTAGTTGGCTATACATGCAAACTTCGCATATTGAATGTGCACTTGCAATACTCGTAGTGGCATTTGTTACTGAATAGGATAGAGAAATAGTTATTTCTTATCATCATCATCATCATCATTTCAGCCGAAAGACGTCCACTGCTGAACATAGGCCTCCCCCAAGGCTCGCCATTTAGACCGGTCCTGTGCCGTTCGTTTCCACCGGATTCCCGCGACCTTCACCAGGTCATCACTCCACCTCGTCGGAGGCCTACCGACAGCTCGTCTTCCGGTGCGTGGACGCCACTCAAGCAGTTTCTGGCCCCATCGACCGTCAGTCCTGCGAGCAATGTGCCCTGCCCTCTGCCACTTAAGTCTCGCAATTTTAAAGGCTATGTCGGTGACCCCAGTTCTGCTACGGATAGCTTCATTCCTAATTCTATCACGCAGAGAAACCCCGAGCATAGCTCTTTCCATTGCTCTTTGGGTGACCTTGAGCTTTCTTATGAGGCCCATCGTTAGCGCCCATGTCTCGGATCCATATGTCATCACTGGCAACACACACTGGTCAAAGACTTTTGACTTGAGGCACTGCGGTAAACTGGACGAGAATCAGCAGTTTCTCGTCGGTCCGCAGTGTTCGGCAGTTAAATGTTGCCAGGGCCAAGGGTCGTCGGTTTTGGTAGCCGGGTCTCTGCCGGGGATTCACTGTAGCACCAGCCAGGAATAGCGGGGCCGCCGGGGACTAGGGGTCTTGGTTTAATTTTTCTGGGCATGTTTTTTATTTTTCCCTTGGGGGGATTTGCCATAGTCGCCACGCTTGGCAAGCGGGTTGGCGACCGCAGTTTGATGGTGGTAATGATCGAAGGATGCTGCTGCCCACCCTCCGATTTTCCCTTATTCGCCTCCTACGAAACCCACGGGAAGAGATGGGGTGGCGCAATTCTTACCCGGCAACCACACGGGAAATTTCTTATACAAGGGTGCAAAGTTGTATTTTAACCGCGAGTGTGGGATTGAAACATGAGCTAGCGAATGGATTCTAGGGTTGAACTACGAGCTAGCGAATGGATTCTATGGTTGAACCTAGAATCCTAAGCTAAGGGAGTGGTTCAGATATAGTCCTGAGCGTAGCGAGTGTTGCAACACACGAGACGTAAAATAATTTTGCAGCCGTGTACAACACAAATATTTTCACCTCATTAGAGCGAGGACTTTTTTAATTTGGTACAGTTGCATCCTAAATACAGTTGGATGCTCGGGGTCCACTACCTAATCCCGAGATTTAGCGTAGGTACTACTTTTTTTAACACAACAGCACAATATAAAATTATTGTTGCTGGACTGTCTGGACTGGCCTTTACATTATTATTTTAAAACAATACTTTTAAAAACAAAAAATATTGTATTTATTTACTTAATAAGCTCTAAACAAAATACCGCACTCGGACGGAACTCTAATAAGGTCTATTTTGTTCGTCTCGTTCAAATTCAGTAACATTTTAACATGCGTAGGTATTAAAATGAGCATGTAAATGCAATTGGGATATTAAAAAGAAACATGGATGAGGTTTATGAGATTAAGGCGCGTATACCCGCGAACGACCTTGCGCGTTGGGGCGTGGCGTAGCCTTTCCCGCCGCTCTACCCGCGCCCCCCGCTGTAACAGGTTTCTGCAGATTTTTTGTATGTATGTATGTATTTTAAATATTATTATTTTCTAAATACGTAGGAAGGTTTGAAGTAATTAAATATATAAAATAGTTAAGTAGGTATATTGTCTCAGAATCGAACTCTTATATTTTAGCGTCGCGCGCAAAGCGACACAGCCTTCCCGTCCGAGAGCCGGTGACAGACTGCCGCCCGTCGCCCGCGCACGTATCCGCCCCAACTTTTATGACGGTGTGGTAGTTATTCCAGGTTTTTGACAAAAGTAATGATTATTTTACAATATCCGCAGCTCAGATTATGAAAAACTGAATTAAGTTTTATTTTCTGAATATCCCGTTTAAAAAACATGTCTAGATAGTGAGCAGTAGCGATTTAAAAGGTTGAAAAATGCCTTATTAGATTTTTTTTTTGTTAGGACAATCTAGGCGTGTTGCAATTTCCGTTGCTCAGATTGAAGAGAACATATCAATTCTTCAAGTATATTTTTTCGAGACCTATATTTCGGTCCAGTTTTGAGTTTTAGGCCTTTGAACGCGACCAAAATGTGGTATTTCAGTCTATTACGCGCCTTAATGTAATAAAAAAGATTGATGAATTAATGACTGAGGATCTAACCTAAATGTCAAATAAGAACATTTTGCATTTCATTAAAGTGTCTTTGGACCTGACTGTGGCTTATAGGCCGGGCCCAATAAAGCGATAGGAGTGCGTGGTCGGAGAGTGGCCTGGGGAAACCTCCGACACGACCACGCAGGCGTTTAACACACATAAACCAAAATAGTCTCCACTAAGATTTAATACTATTTTGCTCTTACCACCACATTCACAAACAGGATAAGTATGAATATTTTTTGAATATTTGTGGACAATCTTACACAAATCAACCTGGTCCCAAACTAAGCAAAGCTTGTACTGTGGGTACTAGGCGACGATATACATACTTATATAGATTAATAGATACTTAAATATATAGAAAACATCCAAGACTCAGGAACAAATATTCGTGTTCATCACACAAATAAATGCCCTGACCGGGATTCGAACCCGGAACCTCCAGCTTCAAAGGCAGGGTCACTACCAACTAGGCTAAAGCGGTCTTCAAAGTACAAACACCACACCTATGTTATCATAACGAACATCGTCAATGAACAGTCAAACCTAACTAGTATGCAATTAACGCTACCTCTGAAGTTTAAAGCAGGCAGCGACAGGAGCTGAAAATGAAACTTTTAATTAAATTTGTTTGTCACGTAATTTTCTTGGGGTCCATTGGACTAAACTCGTTGAATTGGAATAAGTCTAGAATCTGACGTTTTGACTGACGACCTACGCTTTGACTAGTTTACAGATTGACGCTTAAGTATTTGTCTAATTTCTTGTAGCTAAGATCAGGAATTTCAGGAACTAGTAGGAAGATTCCGGTGGGAATGAGAACACGAGTTGTAGTCTTGACAGAGATGTTTCCGTTACGATGCTTAGATGTGAAGTGTGTGGGTGCGGGGCGCGGACGGCTATTTATTTATTTATTCATTGTAATGTCATGCATACACAATAAGATGTTACATTTCTAATTTAAGTCATTTCATGACACCCTGTAAGGGCACACAATAGTCATAATGTTAAATCTAGATTTAAAAACTCGATTATTACATTTACAATTCTGGTATATGTCAAATAAGTTAGGTGAATCAACTATTTACTTCACAATTAATTATATAATATATATTACTGTTATTTTATGTACAATGTCAATCTAAGGCTAAGTGCTTACATTTTATTTCAATTTACTTATAATAATTTGCTAAATTTCTGTCATCAAGGAATGCGTCCACCGAGTAGTAACAATTTTCTATTAATAGGTTTTTTAACTTGGTCTTAAATACCTCATCATCAGGTTGCGATTTGATCTCATCTGGTACATTGTTAAAAATTAGAATGCATTTATACTGCGGTCCTTTTTTAAACATGGCCAGATTAGATTTTGGCAATGCTAATTTATTTCTATACTGCTTTCTAGTTTTAATAGTATCAGGTTTTACTGGAAATAGTTTTGGGTTTTTTCGCGCAAAGAGGGCAGCTTCCAGTATATATATAGATGGTAGTGTCAAAAGTTTATTTTTTATGAAGTGAGGACGGCAGCTGTTCGGGATGCGGGGCTACTTATATACGCGCGGAGCTATATCCCACGGCCGGCACTTAGAGTGGGTGTGCGCGCGTAGCAGATTTTTTTAAAATGTATTAAATCTTATACATCTAAGGTTAACTTTATTGTAAAGACCAAGACATTTATTAAGACGTAAAGCTGTTGCAATTATACATGTTATTCCGTCGTCCTGCATAGACGCGATCGCTCCAACATCTGACACCATATTCACACAGGAATCTACAAGATAGGGTTCTTCAAAAAAACCTGCCGAGTGCATGTCGGGTCACGCTCAAGGTAGGGTTCCGTAGTTGTCCGTTACATAATGCGGACTCACAAGTTCGTAACAACAACCTTATTTCCAAGTAACGAGTAAATAAATTCCCCTTATTAACAATTCTTCTTCGTAATGAAAATATTATCAAGAGTCCTCAAAAAGGAAAATGGAATAAATTAAAAGATGGCTGAAGTGACCCTTTAGTAAGGGGGCTATTCTACTTTTTCATGTACACAATTTTCAGACTCTTTTTTTTTTAAAGTAGATTTTGGAATACTTGCCCCTCACTCACTTCATATTTTTGTAGTGTTATTTAGAAAGATGTTTCATTATAAATAAATATAAATATTTGTGGACAATCTACACAAATCAACCTAGTCCCAAACTAAGCAAAGCTTGTACTATGGGTACCAAGTGACGATATAAATACTTATATAGATAAATAGATACTGTTGGTGGATGATTAAAAAGTCTTATTTATCTTGATAATCACTGTTTATTACTATAAAACTTATTGTAGATGTTAACACGGTGAGAGTTGGGATGGAAGAGAGCGATGAACGGAATGGATTATAAAAGCGAATGAATGACTTAATTTAACAGGTCCGTTCAGACATCGTTTAGAAACTAATATAATTACAATGTTTTGGTTTCGTTCCGAAACATAATCCCGGGAGAAGGTTCACAAAGGTTTTAAGAATTATTACAATTAAAAAAAAAGTTGTGCTTAAGTTTGCAATTGATTGCTGATAAAAATAAATTAACATGCATTAAATAATGCTGTTGACAACTTGACAAGTCATAAAATTAGTTTACTACTCGTAGATAATTATACTTGAAGTTTAAACTCTATACTTCTATGGATACATATCTATAGTACAATGGGTAAGTATTACATTTCAACGGGTAATACACATATCTTATTTATTGCTCTAGTTGTAATATTTCCGTTGGGAAGTTTGACATCAACTACTCTGATTTTTTGGTCAGAGCCATGATAGACCTTGGTGACTCTTGCCACTGGCCATTGAAGAGGGTTACAATTAATATCTCTTAACAATACTAGGCTACCTATCTCTACATTGGGTTGTACATTGTGCCACTTGGGGCGACTATTTAACTGGGCTAGGTACTGCTTATGCCAAGCTTTCCAGAAATGCTGTTGCATTTGGGTGCAACGACGCCATAAGCGCAGTCTGTTTTGCGGTATTGAAGTTATATCCGGTTCTGGAATAGCATTCATAGGTTTATGAATTAAAAAGTGCCCCGGACTTAGGTATGAAAAATTTGACGGGTCTCTAGAAAGCTGTGTTATGGGCCTGGAGTTGAGAATTCCTTCCGTCATTATGATAATTGTATTGAATTCTTCATATGTGAATAAACTGTTCCCTATCACCCGCTTGAAATGTTTTTTAGAACTTTTAACCGCAGCTTCCCACAGCCCTCCGAAGGTGGGTGAATAGCTTGGTATAAACTTGAACTCTATATTCTTAGATAATGCATAATTTATCACAGAGTCTTGGTGCTCTTTAGACCTCAAATTGGACAGTTCTTTAAGAGAATTGTCTGCTCCTTTAAATGTCTTGGCATTATCGGAAAAGATTTTGGACGGATATCCTCGCCTAGCTATAAACCTTTTTAACGCTGCAATGAATGCCAGAGTGGTCATGTCTGATACTAATTCTAAATGGACCGCCTTGGTGGCAAAGCATACAAAGACACAGACATAACCCTTCGTTACAATACTGTTTCTTAATGATGATTGTTTAATGTTGAAATGTCCACAATAATCTATACCAACGACTTCAAATACTTTAGCCTCATTGACTCGGTCGAAGGGTAAAGAACCCATAAGCTGTGAGGCAGCTTGTGCTTTAAATTTATAACATGTGATACATTTTCCAATTATCTTAGTCACTTCTTTATTACAGTTGATAATCCAATACTTTTGTGAGAGACTACTAACAGTATCCTTTAATCCGCCATGCAGCAAAATCTTGTGCTCATACTGAATAATTAAACTTGTCAAAAAACACTTTTTTGGCAGGATTATAGGATGCTTTTGTGTGAATGGGATGGTTGCATTTTGCAGCCTCCCTGTCACTCTTAACACATTGTGCGCATCTATGAATGGGACTAAGTTTTTTACATGTGTTTTAATTGGTAAATTATTTTTTATACAATATATTTCATGTTTGAAATATTCATGTTGCAAGAGAGATATAATTTTATATCTAGATTGTTGCATTTCACTTACAGTTATATTGCCTGAAATTTTGTTACTTTTACTTTGACAATTATTAAAAAATCGAAGTATCCATGCAACAACCTTTTGCAATTTTACCCATGATGAATATCTTTTCAATAATTCAGGTTCTACTGGCTCTGGTGTGGCAATCAAACAAGCATGCTGTCTGTCAACATTCTCCTTGAAATATTCTGAGGTGTTGAGAACAGGTGATGGCTTAGGACGGTAATTTGCATCTAGAAAGTCAGGAGGCCCGTGCCACCACAGCTGGTTCTTTGAGAGGTCAAGAGGATCACATCCTCTTGACAGACAGTCAGCAGGATTGTTTGCTCCACTGATATGACACCATGTACAGTCAGTAGTTAATTCTTTTATAACATTCACTCTGTTTTTTACATATGCTGGCAATTTTTCTTTATTTGACATGATCCAAGACAGGGTTACAATCGAGTCCGATAATAGATAATTGCCTTCAATTTTCAATTTTAAAATTGACTTTATTTTAGCATACAATTTGGCTAATATTAGCGCTGAATTAAGCTCAAGCTTTGGTATGGTCAACTCATTTCTAATTGGCGCGACTTTCGACTTGCTACATAACAGCTTCATGGAAACATTCCCGTTGTATATACATCGTATGTACAAGCACGCACCATAGGACTTATTTGAGGCATCGCAGAACCCTACAATCTCTACATGGCCTTTGTTTGGGATGACATTTCTTTGCACTTTTAAAGTAGGCATGTTTAATACTTTGTTATAGAACTTTAACCATCGCTTTAAAAAGTCATCGGGTATTGGAGAGTCCCATAAGAGATTTGCTTTCCAAAGGTCCTGTAGAAATTGCTTAGCTCTTACAACTACCGGCCCTGCTAGTCCCAAAGGATCAAAAAAGGAACCGATAAAACTGAGTATTGAGCGCTTGTCCCATTTGTTAACCGGCTTGTTTGGGTAGCTAATCTTGAATACATCTTGGTGGGTATCAAATACCATACCTAAGGCTTTTAAGTCAGTTTTCATGCAGAGCTCATGGTCATCCACATAACGCTTTTCAGATGGAATGCCTGATAGCAGTTGAGGTTCGTTTGCTGCCCACTTGTGTAGATGCATATCGGCATGGGACAGTAGTGAAATAAATTGGTTTCTTACCTCCAATGCTTCTGTTATAGAATCAGCTCCAAAAAGCGCATCGTCTACGTACATTGCTGTGCGGACCACCTCTGCTGCTCTGGGAAGCTCTGCCTCATACCGGGCAGCCAACTCCTCCAGGCATCTTGTAGCGAGAAAACTTGAACTTCGAAGTCCATAGGTCACCGTCTGTAATTGAATAACTATAAGTTCCTTGTTGTCATTTCGCCATAAAATATTTTGTAAATGGTGAAACTTGGGGTCTATATCTATAGCCCTATACATATTTTGTATGTCTGCCAACATAACATACTTGTGTTCTCTAAATGATATTAGTATATCAAACAAATCTTTTTGGATTTTGCCTCCGTTGAGCAAAACATCGTTGAGACTGTTATGCTGTTTGCTTGCCCGAGTGTTCCCGTTGAAGACGACTCTCACTTTATTAGTTATTCAATCTTCCCGGATCACCGGCAAATGTTGCATAAAATACAACTTTTGTTTGTTTGAATTGGTTAATGGTAAGACTTTAGCATGACCCATTTCTAAATATTTATTAATAAATTCTTTATATCTTTTTTGCAAGGTTTCGTCTTTCTCCAATCGTTTCTCAATGCAGTTTAGTGTTTTGACTGCAATGGGAAAAGTGTTACCCAGGTTGAGTTGATCCATTGGCTGAGCTAGAGGAAGAGACACTTGAAATTTATTATTAGTTAATTGTACCGAGTGCTTGAACTCGGCTTCACAGGAATTCTGCTTTGCTGTAACCTCCTTTGTAGTTTCAGGGACCATTTCAGTCTCCCAAAACTTTGTTAGGAGGGTGTCAACATTATCATTGGCCTCGTGGGTTGCCACATGCAAGGCAACATGATGGCAATTGGTTGCCCCATTTTGGCAGGGTGTTTCCCCAGACAGTATTGAACCAAATTCTGTACTTATGAGATAGAGCTCAGTATTCGAGATCTTTGATTTGCTGGGTAGTAATATCTTGAAGAAAACATCAGCCGATAGCAAGAAAGAGATCTCGCCCGGAACATAATATTCATTGTCTGCTAGTATAACAGAATCCGGTAGTGATATTTTGCTTCTATCTATTATTTTTTGCGGCAATTGTGTTGTTATCTTTTCTACTAAGGCACATGTAACCTGACAGCTGTAATCTGAATGAATAGACCCAAATATTGCATTTACTGATTTTGTTGTGTTTTTGGACTGGCATCCTAATGCTGAAATACTGAGTTTATTATGGTTTGGCTGCAAGTTTAGTGACTTTGCTAGTTCATTTGACATGAACGAGACTTGGCTCCCACTGTCGACCAAGCCTCTGGCTGTGACAAATGACACGCCATCTTGTCCATATATTTTTACTTTGACAGTTGGTAATAAGACTGCACTGTTCGTCTTGGCGTGGCAATTGCTGACACTTTCAACATGTAGCAATGTGTGGTGATCTTTGCTTTGGCATGTTGCGCATTTGAAATGAAATTTGCACTTATTCTTGTGCATGCCTAGGCATACCTTGCATAAATTGTTTTTCGAAGCCATATCTACTCTTTCGTTTGCTGATTGAGCTGCAAATACTGGGCAGCAATATAGTTTGTGAGACGTTGCTTTACAACGTATGCAAGATGGTACCACATTATTGGCCACATTAGTCACTTTAATATTTTTATTGGCAAAGGAATAAGATGACTTACCCTCGCTTTGCTTGCTCTCCTCAAAACTGCTCGCTCTCTTCTCGGTAAAA
Source organism: Epiblema foenella (assembly GCA_963556455.1). Taxonomy (NCBI): domain Eukaryota; kingdom Metazoa; phylum Arthropoda; class Insecta; order Lepidoptera; family Tortricidae; genus Epiblema; species Epiblema foenella. The sequence goes on from OY747106.1 coordinate 3,258,267, forward strand.
ACCAAGAAGTCTTCTAGAGTTGGCATGTTTTCATTGTCCCTCTCTTGGTGATAAGCTCTGCATGAAAATTGATCCACCTTTTTCAAAAGAATTGTTAGTATTATTAAGTCCCACTGGTCTGTAGGTTGTCCCAGTGCCTTAAGGGCACCCATGTGCTGTCGCGTGGTCGCAACTAGTTCCCTTAGGGCACTAGCATTACCTTTGCTTAGAGGCTGCATTTCAAGTAAAGCCTGTATGTGGTTCGTAATAACAAGAAATTTGTTGTCATACCTAAGCTTGAGCAGTTCCCTAGCCTTAACATAAGATTCACCGGTCAAGGGAAGCCCCTCTATTAGAGCTAAGGCTTCATGTTTCAAGTATTTTCTGAAATAGAACAACTTTTGCACTGGTTGTAATTTGTCACATGAGTCTATAACAGCATCAAATAACTCCATGAATGTCATGTATTTCGCGTAATCCTTGCCGTCGAACGTAGGGATCTCGATTTCCGGAAGACGCATTGATGCTGGACTGCTTTTTTCCTCCACTGTCGCTGCCGATACGTCGCACGATGTTTTTGTGTGTAGAAGTTTCCGCAGATGTGATATAACTTCAATGCATCTGTCTTCCTCGGTGTCGTTCTCGAATTCCTGGCTCGAAATGTTGTTGGTTGCGACGGCCAATTGTATAACTAGATTATTATACTTTGTTAATGTTGATTCTGCCCTTTGCAGTCTGATTTTAATTGTTTCTAATTCCATGTTCGTTGATTCACTCAAAAGGTTCTTTAATTTTGTTGTGGAACCTTTACACCACGCGACTTGTGCTTGTAAGTTCTGGATCATTTTCTCGTTTTCTTTTTCACTCATCTTGTTGTAGTCTTTTTCACAGTTTATAGGTTATGAAAATATTGTGACGTTGAGATGTCAACATGACAGTGTGAAATGTCAGTCTTGAGTGACGTTTCTCAGTGAACGAAGTTTTAAATGAGTTGATCTTGCGAGTAGCTTCACTTTTGCTTGTCCTTGAAGTTGGAAAAAATGGCGGACGTTGAAGCTTGAATTCCCAGAACACGCGAAGTTTGCAATGTCGTTTTCGTTGATGAAATTAACCATGAATGCGATAATTTCTTTCTTCTTAGATTGCAACGATTCGCACGACGGTTTGTATGCGTTTTTTCGCGATATTAAGAGACACTTGCAGATTTTTTCACTGAACTGGCACTTTGCACGAGGCGTTGAATTCACTATAAAGACGAACTTTTCTTTGATTCACTTTTTGTTTCGGCACCATTTATGTTGGTGGATGATTAAAAAGTCTTATTTATCTTGATAATCACTGTTTATTACTATAAAACTTATTGTAGATGTTAACACGGTGAGAGTTGGGATGGAAGAGAGCGATGAACGGAATGGATTATAAAAGCGAATGAATGACTTAATTTAACAGGTCCGTTCAGACATCGTTTAGAAACTAATATAATTACAATGTTTTGGTTTCGTTCCGAAACAGATACTTAAATACATAGAAAACATCCAAGACTCAGGAACAAATTTCGTGTTCATCACACAAATAAATGCCCTGACCGGTATTCGAACCCGGGACCTCCAGCTTCGAAGGCAGGGTCACTACCAACTAGGCTAAAGCGGTCGTCAAAATAATTGCAGTATCACTTCCGATAGTTTTGGTAATTAACTAACCACAGCTAATATCCATAAATCGAGTAACTCAGTGATCCATGTCTCACCATTTGTATAAAAAAATGGTTTTTACCGCTGTGTTACCCTTTTTACAGCAATATGTCAATGTTTAAGTACTTTTATTAACAAAATCCTTTTATTAGGTGCAAGTACTATTTTCAATTCCTATGTTTGTTCACTAATTCCTTTTCCTTTTTGTGCATTATTTTTTTAATTTAGTTGATTAAGCTATTTGCTGACGCTCCAAAAATCCCAATCCTAATCCAGCACTATAGCAGCAACAAATATACCAATCGGTTAAAATCTATTTCAAAATTTTTAGTTCTCTCTTGTTTCTACCCTAGATATCTGTATGTAAGTAGTAAGTGGATATTATTATTACTTTTCTCTTATGTATTATTTTTTCTTTTGCAGTCGTATTTAATTATTTTTCTTTTGGCTATTATTTAGTGTATGGCGGTCCGTGAGTCACCGACGGTACTGGCTGAAAATCAGCGCTGTAGGTGTCTGACACCTCAGCATAATGCTGAGCCAGTGTCCGTTTCACTGCCGCGGGGACACACATGTTGTGGTTTGTTTTCTTATGTTGTTTTTTTTTGTAATATGTTTGTCTTCTGTGTCTGTGAATAAATGTTTCTTTCTTTCTAATTCAATACATATCATAGATTTTTTATTTTAATAGAAAACTGGACATGAAAAAGTAGAATGACAAAGGACATAAAGCAACATGGATAATAAAATCCGTCCTAATTTACCTTTGATGTAAGAGTACGAGGGATTCCGAACTAGTCTCACTATTCAGGGGCTTTATGAATGGTAATGGAGCGGTAAATATGGATGTGGGTTAATTAAACATGGAGAGTTCCTGTGTATTTGTTCTTACACTATACCATTGGACCTTATCTCGTTGCAACAAGGTTTATAGTCGGTTACCTAACTGAGCTGAAATTACTAATATTTAATTTAGTGTCTGTTTAATGTTTTGGTCAATGAAACCGCATATTTTATAGGAAATATATAACAGAGTTTGATCAGCACAAGACATAAAAAAGTACGACATTAGTGTCAATCATAACATGACACGATGGAGTCGGCCAGGATTACGGTAAGGTTTATGTCAACTATTAAATGAAACCTAACACTATTCATGAATCTTCATACTTACATATACTCACGCCCGTATCCCATATAATAATAATATTTTTTTAGCAGTGAAAGACATAAAATCGATAAATAACAAAATGTAATCGCTGTTTCTACAAATATACAAAGAATCTGCATTAAAGTAACAATTTATGGACACAGAGCAACATTATACGCGCCTAACCAATCTTAGCAACAACTGTCAAATCTACCGTTTCCCGCGCGAACTGACAGCGGTTGTCAGTCGGTATATTTGAGGCTTAGTTAAAAACACATCGAATCCAATATATTATTATTCCATTGTATGTTATTCCACATTTTTAATTAATTAAATCGTTATTATATTTAGCAAGGCCTTCGTTACAATAGGCACAGCTAAACAGTAAATACGAGTAAATAGATATTTTGTTTCCAATAACACGTTTCAAAAAAAAAAACATATATATAATAACAGCAATTACAGTATATTGAAATATAATAAACGGGTCCCTCACGACTTTAAGGCCGAGTATAGCTCGACATCTTTAGGACCAATACTTGGCCCTTAATCATGAGAAGCCGCGACGTCAACATTCCTAGAACTGTGCGCTCGCGCGCGGCTCGATCTACTTGATGATGGCGTCGATGGTGGTGCGGGGGCTAGAATCCACCCTCATTTTCATCATCAATGTCAGGGGGGTTATCGCCCCCCCGCTCCACCGCCGCTGCCTACATCAAGCAGCCGATCGAGCCGCGCGCGAGCACGCAGTGGTTAGACGCGCGGCCGTCGCAGCTGATTCTCATGATTAAACAAATAAATAAAATAAATAAATATTAGAGGACAATCTTACACAAAATCGAACTAGCCCCACAGTCAGTTCAAGAAGGCTTGTGTTATGAGTACTAGACGACGATATATTTAAAAGATATAAATACTTAGATACATAGAAAACATCCAAGATTCAGAAACAAATATTCATGCTCATCACACAAATATTTGCCCTGACCGGGATTCGAACCCAGGACCGTCAGCTTCACAGGCAGGTGCACTACCCACTAGGCTAAACCGGTCGTCGAAATTAGGGGCCACGTATTGGTCCGAAACATGTCGAGCTACTTTACAGACGTCACCCGTCTATTATATCTCATTATGTCTAAAACTCACCGAAATTTTGTAGAAATTAGAACATAAAACATTCTTTTAATTTATTTGATGATAATATACTATACATCCTTTCCACAAATCCGCATTAGCATCAAACCAATATGTCACACACACTGATCCTAAATCAGATACAAACCTCTAATTAGCCTAATGCTGTTAGTATCAGTTTCAATCAACCACAATGAGCACTATGACAGACTAATGATGATGAGCTGTATATAGTTTTCAAGTTATATTTTTTTTTATACAACGCCGGTGGCAAACAAGCTTACGGTCCACCTGATGGTAAGCGGCCACCGCAGCCTATAGACGCCCGCAACTCCAAAGGAGTCACGTACGCGTGGCATACCCTTTATAAAATTTGAGGATGCACTTATATTTAAATTTAGAATGAAGGAAAAATTGAAAAATTTAGGCACCGAGCAGGATTCGAACCTGCGACCTCCCGGCCCTCGCGGCCAGTCGCTCTAGCCAACTGAGCTATAGGTGCAATCGCTAACCAGTTCCAAATTCATCAACCGTTCCTTCGTATTAAACAGTACCGTTGCTAACGTAAACTATTTTTTATAGTTTACGTTAGTGCCGTTAATGAAGCATGAGTCTTCTGGTAGATGTCGCTATACGCCTCCCTTAAGGCGTTTGTATAAAAAAACACTTATATTTAGTTATAGTAAACAAATAATCAAAGAACTAGGAGCTCTGTGAGCTGAAGACCTCGATAATTCTCTTATTCAAAAACGGACTCAACAAAAATCTTTTAAATTATATTGGGTATTTGACTACATTTTTTTATGGTATCATTCGAACCAGTTTTTAGATACGATCAAATGTTTGTATGGGACCAACTACAATTAGAGCAAGACAAAAGATGAAAACGAGAGGTAAAGTACAGCATAGCTGACGAGCACTGAAAACGCTCTATACTGATAGGCAGTGAAATGTGACGTCACTGTGTAATGGCGTCGTAATCCCGTTGTATGGAAAAACGAGTAATATGCCAATTTAGTCATAAAATATTGCATTTACGGACATAGTTGCCATACAATTTCTTTTTATTGGAACATTAGAATTCTATTGGTAATTTTCAATTTACATTTGGACGCTTTAAAAAAAACGGTTTTGCGAGTATCTTAAGGCGCCTATACCCGCGAACGACCTTGCGCGTTGGGGCGTGGCTTAGCCTTTCCCGCCGCACTACCCGCGCCCCCCCGCTGTAACAGGTTTTTGCAGATTTTTTGTATGTGTGTATGTATTTTTTATATTATTATTTTCTAAATACGTAGGAATGTTTGAAGTAATTAAATATATAAAATAGTTAAGTAGGTATATTGTCTCAGAACCGAACTCTTATATTTTAGCGTCGCGCGCAAAGCGACACAGCCTTCCCGTCCGAGAGCCGGTGGCAGACTGCCGCCCGTCGCCCGCGCACGTATCCGCCCCAACTTTTATGACGGTGTGGTAGTTATTCCAGGTTTTTGACAAAAGTAATGATTATTTTACAATATCCAACACAGAGATTATGAAAAACTGAATTAAGTTTTATTTTCTGAATATCCCGTGTAAAAAACATGTCTAGATAGTGAGCAGTAGCGATTTAAAAGGTTGAAAAATGCCTTATTTGATATTTCTTTTTTGTTAGGACAATCTAGGCGTGTTGCAATTTCCATCACTGAGATTGAAGAGGACATATCAATTGTTCAAGTATAACTTTTCGAGACCTATATTTCGGGCCAGTTTTGAGTTTTAGGCCTTTGAACTCGACCAAAATGTGGTATTTCACTCTATTACGCGCCTTAAGTTCCATATCTTTTTATGATTTTGATTTAGTTGTCTAATTTACTATTTATTGTGATAATTCGATGGTTTTCTATCTATATAATGACAAATAAATTAAAAAAAAACCGGTTAAGTGCGAGTCGAACTCGCGCATCAAGGGTTCCGTGCCATTATCTATAAAAACGGCAAAAAAATTACGTTTGTTGATAGTCCACTTAAATATTTATTTTGTTCTGTTTTTCAATATTTGTTGCTATAGCAGTAACAGAAATACATCATCTGTGACAATTTCAACTGTCTAACTACCACGGTTCATGAGATACAGCCTGGTGACAGATGGACAGACAGCGAGACAGCGGAGTCTTAGTAATAGAGTCTTTGGGTACGGAACCCTAAAAATCATGCTAAGTTCTTATAAAGCACGTGCACAATAAAGCAATTTTTTTAAACCTGACTGTGGCTTTATAGACCGGGCCCAATAAAGCGATAGGAGCGCGCGGTTGGAGAGTAGCCTGGGGTAAATCCAGGGGAAACCTCTTTGGAACACTGGAATACTCTAAGAGTTTGCGGTCCAGTGAGATTAGTTGAGCGGTTTCAACAGAATCTGAGGTGTGAGTGGAACCGAGCTACTGGGAGTTTGTACGCTGGTTTACTAAACCTAGCCTAGCTGAGAAGAGTCCAGAAAACTCAGCTAGGCCCAGCCATGTGAGGCGGTAGAAATCAGAAATTTTTATTCTGACATAACTGACATAAACCTTTATAACTGTATTCTGACAGAATACAGTTATAAAGGTTTTACAGTATAAAATGGCCCTGTATTCAACATGCAAGCATGTGAACAAATATTTGATAAATTACGCTAGAATAAAATATTAATAAATGTCACTGAATTAAAACTGATGATAATTAAAAGATAATGGTCAATAAGACGTCAGTATATTTTTATAATTTAAATATTCTCTTACACTGTAAAAACACCGGTACCGGGACGAATCAGGGACCGATACCGGTATTCTTAAAAAAACCCTGAATTAGCCCAATATTTTGGATTATTTTTTGCTCTTTACGTAAGGCTGAATCATGTATTTAGGTAACAACGTCGTATTATTAGATTGTCCCATTAAAAACGAAATAATGAACCGGTGACCGTAATAATACCGGTATTTTTCTATGGAGAAAATACCGGTATCCGATGCCTGGGACGAATAGGGATTATAATATGTGTCAGTGTTGTCGCGATCACGCGGTGAACGTCCCCGCCGGAGGAATGCAAAGTACAATAAAGCAAATTAATTCACTTGTGCAAACATAATAATTCCGACTCGGAGACTCAAAACTGCCCTTTCGTGAACAATCCGAGCTCCCAAAGGTCCGTGGGCCCTGTTATTATTTAACACAATGGAGCTCGCGACACCGACGTCCTGATGTAATAAATTAAAGGGCTAATCCCGTGCTCACTGTACCTACCTACCGCAGTCCGCTAATTGGGAACAGTATGAATATTATACAATACAATCATCATCATCATTTAACCAAGCATTTAGAATGTTTAAATATGAAACGAAAGAGTTTCTTTTAAATAAAATAAAAGCAAAAGTGTTATAATTTTTGTCACTTTATTATATTTATTTTTAAGTTAGTTTTATTAAAGCTAGTGTAAGATCTTGTTTTATTATTGTTCTATATTGGCATTGTATATTGTGAAATAAAAGAATTTAGTAATTTTATAAAAAAAAGTGGCAATGTAATTTGAGTATTTCATAAGATCAAGTGTATCGTTCTAAATTTATACCTAAAGTGTAAACCGCATGGATGTAAAATATGTAGTACAAGTCCTTTAAAATGTACAGTACTCGTGAAACTTATGAAATCTGTTTAAAACTACATAAAATGAATGCGTTTGAGCATATACATATATATCCCGATGAATGCATACACATATATATGTATATGCTCATACATACATACACATGCATACACATGCCTATGTAACAGATAAGTACAACGAATTATTATAAGTGTGTCTACTCGTATGTACCTAACTATGGTAACTTTGGTAACTGCGTATTGTATAAACCTACCCATCATTCTATGTAAGGGAGCCCCTCTGCCAACGAACTGCCCTGCAGTTTCGCTGAAGATAAAATTGTTAACCAAGGGTTGTTTATTAAATAAATTTATAATTATTTATTATTATTATTTATCATCATATCAGCCGAAAGACGTAGGCCTCCCCCAAAGAGTGCCATAATGACCGGTCCTGCGTCACCTGCATCCAGCGGACTCCCGCGACCTTCACCAGGTCATCAGTCCTTTTGGGGCGCCTACCCACGCTGTGCCTTCCGGTCCGTGGTCGCTACTCGAGAACCTTCCGGCCCCAACACTATCGGTTCTACGTGCAATGTGCCCCGCCCACTGCCACTTAAGTATACAATACAATACAATACATTAAATACACTTTATTGCGCAACCTCAGCAAAAAAACACAGTAAGTAGAAGAGGAAGGCCGAGGATTAGTTATTTGGACCAGATAAGGAAAAAGGTAGACGTCGTGTCGTATCGAGAAGTCAAAGAACTAGCGTTAAGCAGAACGGACTGGAGAGAACTGCACCGACTAGAGTGAAACTCTTAAATAATAATAACGAGACGTTATCACAATGAGTAGAGGACAAAAAACAGGCGGTCTTATCGCTAAAGAGCGATCTCTTCCAGAAATCCTTAAAAGCAACCTTGTTATACCTTAACTAAACTGATTATATGCATAAGACAGCCTCATCGTATGTGCGTGTGTGTAATGTCAGACAACCTTATTATGTTACCGTAAAATTGTAGAAACCGTTAGATTATAACCTAACTAGCGAAATTGTAAACTGCCGGAATATTGTGAACCGAAAATTGATTTGTACTTACTTTCAGCATGTTGAAAAATCCCAGCCGCGCACGCGGGGCTTCTATTTCCGCTCTGAAGAACCCTAAACGAACCCAACCTAAATTGCAAGTTTCATGTTAGAAGAGTTGGAATCGTAAAATACTGCTTACAATTTAATTCATTATTTTTCGTTAGATTGCAATCCTTCGACAGTTCACAATTTCGCTAATTAGATAATAATGTAACGTTTTTTTTTTAAATCTGACGGTGACATATTAATTTCCGATAAAATTAATATATTACCTACAACAATGAAAATATTACTCTATTTACAACATATTAATTTTCCAAATATTTAATTTGAACTATTAGATATGTATAAAAATGTAATATCAATAAAATGAGTATGAGTATTACACGGGTTCTGACCACTTTTGACCCCCCAAAAACCTCTAAATAATAAACATATATTTCATCTAAGCTCTTGCCATTTCGGGACTCAAAGATCATTCTAATATATATAGTCACCTGGTACCCTTAGTATAAGCTTTAGGTACTTAGTTTGGATCTAGGTCGATATATATACAATTGTCCACAATTTTTATTATTGAACTAAAATCATATGATATTTAACAACTAAAATTTATTTATAGCAATAAGGCTAATTATAAACTTATATAATTCATGTAATTATAAACTTAAATTAAAATAAAACATCGGGTCATACACGGATTTAGGTTCGCGTCTTTTCTGTGGACATACCAAAAGTTAAGGGCCACATCGTTTAATTTTGGATTGGACCTGTAACCCGCATAAACAGTGTCTCCGTTTCTATAAATCCCTGTAATAAAAACATAGCTAACATGCACATAAGCCGTTAACTATTGACCACAGGAGGGACGACTTTTGTTTTTCCAACTAAGTATGACCCAACCATATCCAACTAAAAACTAAACATTTGTGATAATCCATATTGAAAGGGACCTTATGGCGGCCGGCACTTACGCCTTTATTGCCGCTGTTGCAATACAATAGTGAATAGGTGCTACATAAGCGCCTGCCGCCATAAGGTCCCTTTCGATGTGGATTATCACATTTATATAATTTTAATTACTTATTTACTTACTGCAGATAATCTGTGCCCATTGCCAACTCCCACTCAATGAAACCGGTCTTCGTTAACATAGAGATGGTATTTGCCCACCTGAATCGCTCGCTATCAGAAACGTCAATCTGGTTTCGTAATAGATGTGGCGCTCGAATAGATAGGATTTTTGATTAATCCTGGATTAACTTAAGCAGAACTGTCATTAGGCTTTTTTAAGGATAAAGGTTCGTTTTACTTTGCTGAGAAAAAGCGATGGGTTGAAGGTTTTCGTAGAAAGAATTGAACTACCGCAATGAAATAGAAAAAGGAAACCCTTTTTATCCAACTTTGGTAAACACGCTTACGGGTTACCTTATGGTAAGCAGATACCGTGGCCCATAAACGTTTCTGACTACAGAAGAATCACAAGCACATTGCCGATTTTTAATGGACTCGAGGATTCGGTGCGTTTACAGCTACAAACAGCGCATCATATTCATATATCTTTATTGGTAAGGGAATCTTCGGGAGCTCTGGTGACCTTACTCGCCATCTGAAACACAACCCAATAAACATTTATCTGTACAAAGGTTGTACTGTAAAATATTTTATTACTTTAGGCTGTTAAAATTGGTTGCATAAGGGCTGTATATCTGGATATACAGCCATTGTACATCCAAAAGCGGCCCCAAATACAGCTTCAAGTGTTTATCTAGCTTGTTAATAGCTGTATAAGCTAAAATAACAAGCTGACTTATGGTTTAATAAAATTCTATTATGCAGCTACAACTCTACGATTTGGCTTTTTATTCTTATGTATTGCTCAAGCTGAAGTCTTAATAAAAGAATTATTTTATTTACACAGTGGAAACTTCTGTTCTTTCATAATTTGCATAAACATGAAGCCATTTATAATTTGTGAAGTGAAGATTTCTTATTTGACTACGTCGTTGGCCAACTAGCGTCGGTCCCGTCTGTTGCTAAGCGGTCAAAGAAGCCTTATGGATGCTTTCCTCTGCTCTCGGCCTCATTTGCGCGCTACTGACCATTCAAAAATATACATACCTACAGTTTTCTTGAAGCAGCGAGCTCATTCCACAACCGGAGCTTTCGAAAGAAGTAATTCCTCTGAAATCGCACCGTGCGTATTCAAAATTTCGAGTTGTTATGTTAATTATCATGTCACAGGCAAAACAATGATATTGTGTGGATATTTTAGAGTTTATAACACAAAATGCTACACTTACGGATGGATGCACTACACACAACAGTGCATATGACACTGGTTAAATTCAATTGTTTTAAACTGTGTTGCTGTTTAAAATATACTATTTAAAAGCGATTTCTTGACTTTGTGGTGCGGGATTGCTCTGTGATATTTTAAATAAATAAAATAAATAATAAATAAAATGTTTATTGTGTCTTTTACATGTTTAGATACATAAGGTTGGAATCTCCTTTTAAGCATAAAGTAAGCTTGTGTCAGGAAATTCCACTCTTCCGTAAATACAAGAGGGTTGACAAAATAATATACATATTAAAACCGAAGTAAAAAATCAAAAATCGCACAATCTTAAAATAATACATTAATTGTAATATTCTGCTAATTTAAGTTATTCAACTTGGACTTGGTTTTAGTTTATTATATGAATGCAGTGTGTGCGTGCGTGCGTGCGTGCGTGCGTGCGTGCGTGTGTGTGAGTGTGTGTGTGTAGTGTGTGTGTGTGTGTATGTGTGTGTGTGTGTATTTGAACGCGGGCGTCTGTAAGTGTAATTTTGTTATATCATGTGAGCTTACTGATTGTCCCACAGGGCCTGTACGAAAAACTTCATATCATGTCGCCCCTTTCACCCTCGTCTCGTGTTTATACACTATATGAAAGGGACGGCACGATACGAAGTTCGGATGAGGCCCTCAGATTTCTATATGTACGCCACTTTAGCATTACTCATTCGGTACATAACGGTTATGGTATACTTAAGGTTACCATAATTATAATACATTATTATACCTATTTTGATTTAACAAATAAACACGATATCATAACACGTTCCTTTTTATTTTTTTACAATGTATTCAATCTGTACACACCATTCCTTACATTTTCCAGTTAGTCACATGAGATTCCGCTTAGTCACTGTCCCAAGATTTGGAGTCTCGATTTATTTCTGGCTGCTGTGGTGCGACTATTCGCATTTTTGAGCGTTAACATTACTAAATGAATATTCCTTTTTTTTTTAATTAGAACTTCATAAATATTTATTAATGAAATATATGTAAACTAATTATATCAAACAAAAAGTATCCACCACAGGTTTCGTCAAAAATAATCATTTCATCAGGTTTCGTCATGAATATTCCTTAATATATTTAAAAAAAATTGGATTTAGTGTTAAAATACAAAAAATACATGTTTTAGCAGTCGCTTGAAAGCGATTGTGACGAACTGGACATTTATTTTATCCTCAAATATTATTTGTTCCATTAATTCTATAAATCGAGCCCATTTTAAATGGTTTGTTGTCTTTACTTTAAATGTGTAAACTAAAACTGGCCCATAAAATACTACAATCAATTTATAATGAATTTTATATTTGTGACGATCTGGAACTAGTTCCACCACAATCTGAAGTTATAATGCCGTTATTTTCTATATTTTTAAATATTTTCATGCCATTTTCTCAAATAATACACTATAACTTATGAAGAATTGAAAAAGCAAGATTTCAAAATTGGTGTTATAAAAAAAATCGTTCTCCGGTTCGTCACGTGTACATTTTTTTTAATTCGTTCCATCCGACAGTAGGTACCTGGTCAATTTCTTTGGACATTGGAATAAGTAGTACATCTAATATCTATACTAAATACTTTATCTGTGTGACCACATTGAATATTCATTAAGGTTTATTTCGAGTTTCTGTAAGCCTCTGAATATGACTGAGTTGACGTGGGACATACACATTTTAGCACTTTTCGTATCTTTATTTTGTGATAAATATAATAATAATCGTTTTATAAGTATAACATGAATTGCTATAATCTATAGAATTAAAGTATGCCACTCATACGCCCAAATACTAAAGGGAAAATTAAAAAAAACACGTTGAACGTGTGAAACACTCAAATTCTGCAATGTACACGTTTTTTAAAAAACGCTCAAATGCTGCTGCAGTCCCGTAGTAAAGAGCGATACAGACTCGACTGATAATTGACACGACAGTTGATATATTCTTGATGTACCGCCTACGCACCGATAAACTCCATGCTACGATTTTTTTTAACCTGACTCTGGCTTTAGATGCCGGGCCCAATAAAGCGATAGGAGTGCGCGGTTGGAGAGTAGCCTGGGGAAAACCTCCGACACGACCACAGCCATGCTACGAATCATGCCAAAAACGCTCACAGCGCTTACAGTGCTGACGGCCGGTCCGAATCAGTTAACGGGCTCAAGGCCGCGTGAGTGGTATTTTGATTCGTACCGGTCATCGCGTGTTTACTGTCATTTGACTGTCATTATCATATATCAAACGTCAACTTGACGTTTGCGCTCAAGGTGTTTACGTCTGTGAGTGTGAGCACCGTGAGCGCCGACCATGATATTTTTTAATTTATGTAATTTACTTTTAAGATTAACTTAACAAGATATGTAATATCTGCCAAACTGCATAGCAGACGACCATCCATAACGTCACGAAATCTATCGTGAATGGCTCCGACCCAGCGCGCTGTGAGCGCTGTGAGCGTTATTCGCAACAGGGCTCATGGGTAAGTTTTATAAGGCTATGTTTACACAGAGGCGTCGCTTGCCAATCGCATTCTGACGCCTATATTGTGTGTACGCAACCTAAGGGCGTTTTGATATATCGACTTGTCCTAACTCTATTGTCCTACAAGTTTGTCATGGCGGTGTTAACTTTTGTTGATGGTTGTTTTAACTTTGCATTGTGTTGAATTTGAACTTTGCGACGCTTTGGCACAATGTAATAAAATTTGAATATAGAATTACTGTACAAATATGTATGTTTTATTAAAATTCTAGTAACAGTAATTTTGGTTCTACAGTTAAGTTAATAATACCTTGTCAGTTGAAAACTATTCTCTGTGTGAATTGAAATCTTGATATTTTCTCCTCATCAACACTATCTACTAACTTATAGCAGAAGTTTTTAAATGTACTTATGAATTTTTTGCATGGGCATGATGATAATGATGATGACGATTTTTTTTTTTCTATGTTATAGGGGGCAAACGAGCAGGCGGATCGCCTGATGGTAAGCAATTACCATCAGGCGATCATTAATTAAGACGGTATGTTCAAAATTCGTTATTAGTTTGTTAGAAAGGTGAATCTTTAATTGATTTATTTATTTATTTAAACTTTATTGCACAAAATACACAAACTGTACAAATGGCGGGCTTAATTTCAAATGGCATTCTCTACCAACCATTGGGCTAAACAGATTCTTTTTTATTTAATTCGGTCTTACAAATTACTAAATGTTTGTACTCAGATTAAAACAAAAGTATTTAGTAAGTAATATAAAACTCCCGTGAGTTTCAGACATCACTACATAGTATACAACAAAGTCGCTTTCTCTGTCCCTATATCCCTATGTCCCTATGTATGCTTAAATTTTTAAAACTACGCAATGGATTTTGATGCGGTTTTTTTAATAGATAGAGTGATTGAAGAGGAAGGTTTATATGTATAATAAAATCCATTAAATAGTGCACCCGTGCGAAGCCGGGGCGGGTCGCTAGTATTAAAATATAATAAATGGGTCACTCATGTCTTTAAGGTCGAGTATAGTTCGACATTTTTCGGAACAATACGTGACCCTTAATCAATAAAACTAGCCGCAACGCCGCGCGTCTAGCACGGCCACTGCGTGTGCGCGTGCGGCTCGATTGACTGCTTGATGTTGGGGGCGGCGGTGGCTGAAATGGTGTGATCTTAAAGACGTGAATGACCCGTTTATTGTATTTCAATACGACAAAAGTACTCAATAATCTACTGAAAGGGCTTAGCAGGCTAAGGAAGGACGTGTGGCCCCTGTGAGGAATATTCGAATTGGTAAATGTCAATTGTTGGTGGCCTCATAACTAGTAATCACTCCAACTTTCAGCCCTCTATCTTGAACTGTCACAGAGATAATGTCAAAAATGTATTTTTATCCCATTTTTTTCAAACTCTTGTATCTTCTGATCCATACCAGCTAGAGCATTGAAACAAAATCACAGTTATGTAGGTTTAGTGGGAGTATACCCTATAATTTTATTAATATTTTATACGTGAGAAATAAAAGTAATAAATAACAAATTATTTTTTGACAGCTCTTTTCAACTAGTTTTTTTGAAAGTACAACTATGAAAAAAATCATATGTATTGCTTCTAGTATTAGCTACTAGCATACGCAAAATCAGTTAATTATATTTGGTGGAACATACTCAAAAAAAATATTCAAAAAGCCCTTTGGACATATTTTTCTTCAAGTATCTTTTTAGTAGATTTTGATGAGGCGTTTTTTGGCTATTTTTGATATACGAGATTTAAGGAGGTGCTTTTTATTATTGAATGCTGTTTTAGCCATAACAATCCTTTGTATAACGTCAGCAGTACATTTGGAGTCATTGGTAATGATACTACCCAAGTATTTCAATTCAGGGCAGGAGAGGAAGAGGAAGACCTAGACTGACTTACTTTAACCAAGTGAGGGAGGAAGTTGCCGAGTCGTATGGGGAAGTCAAGAAACTGGCAATGAATAGAGAAGAGTGGCGGTTACTCCACCGACAAGAGCGAAGCTCTTAAGTTTTGATGATGATCTTTTTAGTAAAAAAATATACACATCATCATCATCCTAGAGTTATCCCGGTACAGTTGCATCCTGAAGGATACCCGGGGTCCGCTACCTAATCAAAATATGTTGGCGTAGGCACTAGTTTTTACGGAAGCGACTGCCATCTGACCTTCCAACCCAAGGGGCAACCAGGCCATATTGGAATTGGGCTTGTCAAGTGAGTGGGCAACTTGACTGTTAGAAGTTCCCACACCGCCCGAAGGCCTCTAACTTAGTTTAAAGACTGCTGTCATAGACAACAGCCGGGATCAACGGCTTAACGTGCCTTCCAAAGCATGGGAGCGCTCAGTTAATAACCACTCAAAACGTACACCCATAAAAAATATTCACATATAATTAACATATAATATTAATGAATAGAAAATGTAAATTCACACTGAAGTAGGCACTAGGGAAAAAAATGTTTACATATGAAGGTGCACAATTATATAACAAATTACCGCCTGTTTTAAAAGCTGTAGGCTCACTTAAGGTTTTCAAAAGTAAATTAGTGGTTCATATTCATGAACAATACCCTCCTTAAGAGTACCTTAAGCGAGAACACACAAAACAATTAACAAATGTCTACTTTTCTTGAAATGTTCCTAAATCCATGTTCTCATATAAGTGACTTCAATTGTCTTTTTTTAGAATAAATATCTTTAAACTGAAACTGCCTTAGATTCCGTTTATTGTTAAGTGATAAGGGCTTTATAATGCTATCTTCCTAATACCGAAGGGAGAAAATACAATCACAATTTAAAATGCAAAATTACTCTGATCACGTAATGGACTCGTTCTGGTTTTGCCCCAGAACGTTTTCTCAAAATTAATGTGTTATTAATCCCCCCACGGACACAGACAAATGGTAACTTAAGTACTTAGGGCGGTAAATACCACATTTCTTACCGACGTAGATGTTAGTTCTCGGTAAATGCTACGGGAATCTCTTAATATGTTACTCGTTGTAGCAAAAAATAATTCATAATTTATTATTTTTCTTGTGTCAAGAAATCTTACCTGATAAATAATAAGGTATTTTTTCACCATTTACTAAAAGGTAGTTCGTTATATTTTCTCTTTATATCTGACTTTAAAACAACTCTCAACATTCATATTTGACTGCAACCATGGATACTCAACCTTTCGCACTTTAAATTGTTAAATCACTAGAAATTGCTAACAAAAGCTGTCTCCAATTAATATGTTACTCATTGTACCAAAAAACAATTAATCATTTATTATTTTTCTAGTGTCAAGAAGTCTAACCTGATATAAATAATAATAAGGTATTTCGTGACCATTTACTCAAAGGTAGTTCATAATATTTTCTCTTTATCTCTGACTGAAATAAAATGAAATGAAATGAAATCATTTATTCTTCAATTTAGGCATGTTACATGTACTTATGAATGTCAAAAAACTACCACCGGTTCATAAAATAAACCTCTGCCTCGAGAAGAACCGGCGTAAGAAACTCGACGAGGTGTCATTTTTTCAAAAAAATATACAATGTATATAAAATAACAGTATCATAATACTACAGAATTCAAATGCTACAATATAAACATCCATACATATTTTTTTAATATTAAGGACAAAATATTTCTGTGTTAGATTAATTGTGCGGGACGCTATCACTGCCAAACATCCCTATCCATGATATAATCGTTTATCTTATAATATGGTTTTGAAATAAGTGTCTGTTTCACGACAGACTTAAATTTAAAATCCGTAAGTTCAGTAATGTGTCTTGGAATTTTATTGTAGAATTTTATACAATTTCCCAAAAACGACTTTTTCGCCTTCACTAGTCTATAAAAAGTTATTTTGAGTTTCCCAGTGTTTCTTGTAGTCATTAACTTATCAGTATTCGTTGGGAAATTGTATAAATTCGTCCTAACATACATGATTATTTCAAATATGTGACTTTAAAACGACTCTCAACATTTATATTTGACTATAGCCATTGATACTCAACCTTTCGCACTTTAAATTCTCAAATCACTAGAAATTGCTAACAAAAGCTGTCTCTATTTAATGTGTTACTCATTGTACCAAAAAATAATTAATAATTTATTATTTTTCTAGTGACAAGAAATCTTACAGGACATAAATAATATTAAGATGTTTTGTCACCATTTACTCAAAGGAAGAGTTCATTATATTTTCTCTTTATCTCCGACTTTAAAGCAACTCTCAACATTCATATTTGACTGTAACCATGGATACTCAACCTTTCGCACTTTAAATTCTCAAATCACCAGAAATTGCTCACAAAAGCTGTCTCCAATTCGACAGTCGTAAACCGGGACATGGCGGTGTCTGAGAGAATTTGAATTGAAAATGGCACTTTACTTGCTCCATATAGCTTCTTTGTGAATGGACCAATTTGAAAGGCACTTTCTGCGAATCGCCACATATAAATTTGACGAGGATCTCAATGCGGGCTTTGCTTTTTATTCAAGTCTATTTTGCGCTAAGAACTTTCAATTTAAAGCGAAATATTTATACAGTGTTCAAGGCAAGTCCTCGAGATACACATTTTTTTAAATTATTTGTTGCTTAGACTATATACTGAGTTATATACTAGACAGTTATGGGCTCACAACAGAGATCAATATTGATAAATCAGGAGCCATCCAAATCAGATTTATAAATATACTTGTCAACAATAAAACTAAACTCAAATACAAAGATAAATAGACAACTCTTTAAGATATGTAGAATATTAACAGTAAGCCTTAAACTTAAGTATCTACTCACTACATATAACCATAGCTGTTTTGAGCCTAATTCAGTGTATCTGTCGCAGTCAAATCGTATAATCCGCCGTATTACATTACGGCTAGCCCTTTTCAAAAACAGGGCCGATTTGAAATGCGGCGGTTCAACGATTAGCCGGATTGTCATTGCGATGCGTTCTTCAATAATGCATCTTTGCCCCAACATTTTGTCCTAACAGGTCTTTCTGGGCTTTATTGTGTGTATTTAATCGACTCTAACGCGCATATGTTGGGTTAGGTTAGGTTAAGCTAGGTAATTTTTTTATATAGCCCAGAAAGATACTTGCAATAACAATCCGGCTAATCGTTGAACCCCCACATTTCAATACGGTCCTGTTTTCGAAAACGGCTAGCCGTAATGTAGTACGGCGGATTATACGATCCGACTCTGACATATCCATTATTAAAATTTCAGGAGGCTGTTAAGGAAGCATTGTCTTGGATATTACTTCATTAGTAGGCTTTTGAACTGGCTATACATATACATAATACCATATTATAATAGGCAATAAGTATTTAATAAATATAATTAATGCCTTAACAAGAGACTGCCGATCCCACAGTCAAACTGTTATTACAGTTTTGTGGAGCGATGTTTAACGTATAAGTAGGTAACTTGTGATTATTATAGTATAATTTAAAAAATACTATTACTCAAATCATATACATATGTTTACATACTACTCATGAGTATTTTATGTATGTAAGTTTGTAGAAACATAAATTCATGACCCTAATCTTCAGATTGAAGATTACCCTAACGACCTCTGACCTATCCGAAGACATTATCCCGTTTGAGACATGAACCCGGGTAACTAGATATAACACAAGTGGCTATAGGTATACGCATTTTGTTATTAACAGCTGGTTATACTCTTGTAATAAATCCATAAATATATTTTTACGTAAAGTGGTTAAGCACTCCGCAAACTACAAAGCGATAAGGCTATTCAATAAGCTACCTATAGACATGAAGTCACTCACAAACAGTTATGCATTTAAGATAAAAATAAATGCTTTCTTGTTGGAAAAATGTTACTACTCGGTGGATGAATACTGTACATAGACATAATGTTAATGTATACCTGACTAGTTTTTATGTTATTAATTTTGCTTAATTTCAGCGTTATTTTTTGTCATGCATCCCTTTAATGCTTAAGATATTTTTTTCCGTTTTTTGTTGATTTTTATTCTAAAATGGGTTAATTAAGTTGAAAATACTTCAAGAAAAATATGGAAAAATTGTATACGTGTCTATATACTTGGTAAATATATGTTAAAAATACTCAACATTGACCAAAATACTACGCAAATTAGTTAAAATAATAATATATTTATTCGAATTCGAATATTTGTTCCTGAGTCTTGGATGTTTTCTATGCATTTAAGTATATATTTATTTATATAAGTATGTATATCGTCGCCTAGTACCCATAGTACAAGCTTTGCTTAGTTTGGGACTAGGTCGATTTATGTACGATTGTCCACAAATATTTATTTATTTATTTATTATTAAAAATATGTTGAATATACTTAACACTGGCCATTAGTAAGGATTTGAGCTACATAAAAAATAATAGGTTTTTATAAATAATTACATTCAATTTATTAGACAATTTTACATGAATAGAAATATTAATTTTTCTTTGCTACCAGACATAGCCTCATCTCATATTTCGTGCACATCATGTTAGTGTATCCATTTTTATAGTGCTTTCAACGTCGTAAATACAGGCTCCTCACCACCATAGGGTAGAAAGTTGTAAACAAGCCCAGATACGCCGGCACGTACAGTAAACATCTTAAAGACCCATTTTTTTGGGCTTTTTGGGTATATATTGACGGCGACTCCGCCCTTGACCCTTCGTAAGGCGCCATTTTCATCGATAGTCTACCGAATTTCCTCCTCGAGGTTCACTTGTTTTACTTTTTGATTATTTCATCGATAGTCTACCAAATTTCCTCCTCAAGGTTCAGGCAGTTTTGTCTTAATTTTTGAATAAATAGTCGAATTATAAAACATCGGTAGTCGTCAGCATTAGTATTATCAGTGAAATGCTGTTTTTTCCAGAGTTTACTAGTATAATTAGTATATTTTTACAAGTTTCGCAATGTTGAGAATTCTCAACATGCCTAATGTTTAGTGAATCTTCACAAGTTTCGCAACGTTGAGAATACTCAACATGCATATTTACAAGGGAATAACGTGCTAGTGTAAGCTTACTTTGATTGGAAAAATACACAATTACAAGGACATACCTTAAAACGACTAGTAAAATTCAAAACATAGAACATTGACATAAACATTTACGTGTTGTTTAAAAAATATATAATAATGTAGTTAACACTATGTGAAATGATGAACCTCCAGGTCTATTGTTTTCTTTTGTATAGGTACATTTCATGTACTGTCAATTTGGATACCTCTATGTGACTGTTTGTGTTCTAAATAAATTTAAAAAAGAATTAAGGACAGAAAAACATTTAATATAACAATTTTTTAACTGAGGTCGTGCGGTGGTGCGTAGCGTCGGCACCATCTTGTCGCTAACTGTCAAAATACTTGCGCGTGGGCATTGACTTTAAAGTTCGAAGACGCGTTAGGATATGAGGATTTATAATTAAAAGGTAATCTTTTAATAATACATACAATATTTTTTTGTTTTTAGTGTTAGTATAATTAACGTTGCGAATTAAAGGGATATTCTGACATTTAATGAAATATTTAATTATATTTTTTAGGTAACGGCGGTGTGGATTAATGATCGCGCATGCATCCTATAATTTGGATTTTCTTATGTATGATTTCCGTAATTTGTAATGTTTATTGGGAATTTAATTTTTTGTGATGTTTGAACATTTCTATATGTAATTTTTATTATGCTTATTTGATTAATTAGATTGTTAAAAAAATTTAAACACAATTTAAATTGTTCATGAATATAAAACTGAATATTTTTTCAATTCTCATGCTCGAAATGTGTGTCATATTAGACTTGTTAAGTGGGCCTAAAAAAGTACATTTAGCCCCTAGGGAAAATATGACTACATATATATGATTCAAAAAACATTTTAATAAGACCAATCGTAATACTTCACCTAATAAATCCAGCAATCACAGAAAACGAAATTAACTCTTTAAAAATATTTCGTATTGGGTTTTAACCAACCAAAATACAGCTTTACTAAAATCGACCAATCAGGAAAGAATTCATTTGTCTAAAGATTTGCAGTAGTCCTTATTGCAAAATAATTAAAAAAGTGTTTAAAGCCGTGGAATTTACCATTAATCTAGATTGGATAACCTTTGTTTATTTAATATCTCTCGATCGAAGGGAAAAGTAGAGTTCCCTCAGTGAAAAGAGAGGCTTCGTTCTGGAAAATAACTATCTCGTGGTAATATGGCTCATTTTAGACCCTTGCCATACAATCTACAGTAAAACTAACCATTACGTCTGCATTAAGTTTCAATAATTTACTGATCGTTTAATCCACGATGAAGGCTCCAAGAATTCCCATATCCTATCGCATGACTAATCAATATTTTGTCTGTACTTTAAACAGGATTAAAGTAGGTACGTATTCGTCGATTGAACCCAGATGTGACAAGTCACTGGTGACATCGCCGATTTGATTCGCCATCGCCATATCACCAACCATTGTTGAAAGCAAGTTGAATTTTACCCTTGGAATGCCCAATCTAATGGGTTTGATGTCTGAGTTGCATAGTTGCATTCCATTTATTCAAAGGCCTTTGAGTATTACATTTGGCATTACAATTTGAATAGAATATGTTTCACACTTCTACTCAAACAGTGCCTTTACCATGAAATTGCATGACCGTATTCGCTAGTGACGTAAACGATAAAATGAATAAAAAAATCAACAATCAAAAATCAAAAATCAACACAAATCAACCTGGTCCCAAACTAAGCAAAGCTTGTACTATGGGTACCAAGTGAAGTGAAGTGAAGTGAGTGAGTGGGTGATAGAAGCTAAACGATTTAGAATGCCGATTTTTAGTCTTAGTTCTATTGCGTAACCGCCAGAGGCGCTGTACTTTTGCCCATACATTTTTTTACGCAGTCGCTAGCGAGTACTGTCATACATGACAACTTATGGTAAAGGCACTGAACTAACAATTATTAGTGTTCTTTGAATATTCCATTCAAATAGAACATAAAATTCTAAATGTTGCTGGGATTCGACCGGTTTGCTCACAATTTTTTCCTTCACCGTAAAACTAGCGTTAAAATATTTTTTTTTTTATTTGGGAAAGAAACGGGCAAATACAGTTTATTCAGTATAAGTTTTTTGAAAAACAATTGAAGAGACGGGGTCCGAACCAACCTACTTTAGATTATTGTACATCTAGAAAAGTCGCGTGCCTTTACTAATCGCCTACCGTATGTAAAACAAACAACAATTAAAAAAAAAACCGGCCGAGTGCAAGTCGGACTCCGCAGATTTATGGTTCCGAACCAATCACAAAGCAAGTTGATTTAATACGAAAAACAAGGACATTTCAATATAAAAAAACTGATTTATAAAAATATGTGACAACATTTTCATTCAAATAAACGAAAATAAAATACTACAACAATTACATACTATTATAAGGCTTAAGTCTATAAAAAAATAATTAAAAACTAAACTAAATCTAAAAATGGCCCCTGCGGCATTGTGCCGAAGACGCTGGCAGCATTTCCTCACTGAATAGAAAGACCAATTTTCTGTGCGAGGTAGCTGCCAGCTCTTCGGTCACCGGTAGTATCTTTAAGGCTCTTCGCGATTACTTTGAAGAGGTTCAAAGCTGTTAGGACCTACGTACCAAGGGTTTCGACACCGAAAGGGACGACATTATATTCGGTGCCGAGACCAGAATTTTCTTTTATACAACGCCGGTGGCAAACAAGCGTACGGTCCACCTGATGGTAAGTGCCGACCCTTTATAAGATTTGAGGATGCACTGTGTTAACAGCAGAAGGAACACAATTAGGTCCCTCTCTCTCAACACAGTGCATCCTCGGGAGCTCTCTGGCAACCTTGCTCACCTCCAGGAACACAACACTACATACATGTAAATGATGTTATTTTCCCACCTTTGCATGCTCGATCGCCTCCGCTGCGGCTGCTGCCCTCAAGGAGGTCCGGTGGAGATGCGACGGGGCTAGTGTGTCTACACACGTCGCATCCCACATCAGTACCCGTCCCATACTCCACGGGATTAATGACATCTCGTCCGGTCTCTTGCCCTCGTTTCTTAATATGCCTGATGGCTCTAAAACGGCCGGCACATTAGCCGACGCAAGAGACCGACGAAGTATATTATTAAATGTTGATAAAATATACGTAATATTAACATTACCACAAAATTTCAAGTTTAGGAATCAATTGGGAGTAAAATAATCTTCGGAATAAAATTTTGTAACTAAAGCTGGCTTTGGTGGCTTCTCATTACTTTTTTTTACAATATTTTTAAAAACCAAAAAATATTGTATTTATTTACCCAATAAACTCTAAACAACGATACCCCACTCGATGTGATAGATCAAACATTTTTTTGCGCCCCCCTTTGTCTGTATGAGAGCCCCTCTTAAAAATAAATAAAAATATTTTTTTACTGTTTGTATGGCTTTAGGTCAACAAGATGCTTAGACTGAAAAATTGAAGACTGTAGCTCCAACCGTTTGGCTGTAAAACCTGTGTGACGGACGATGGACGGACGGACGGACGGATGGACAGGCGGACGCATGAGTGACAACAATAGGGTTCCGGTGGTTAGGCGTTTGGACTCTTCGTGTACGGACCCCTAAAAAGTAAAATAAATGTGCAGAAGTGGGATAAGTGATATGAAAAGGAAAAATATCGTTTGATATTCATATTACTGTTGGAAAAGTTGTGTCAGCTAAAGCTACTTTTCTTGCGCGCCCTTTCGCCGGCGGTTTTTTGTAACAAAATGGGAATTGCCGAGTCCGCTATACGCCAAACCTTTATTTGTCACGATAAATCAAAACCAAAAAATCAATCATTTATTCTGCAAATAGGCCACAAGCGCACTTTTACATGTCAAAATATTAATTTACAATTTAAGAAAGTCTGACTATAATAAGTAATACATTTTTCATGACAAAATAATAATTTACAGTTCAAGAAGGAATAATAATTTCGAGTTTACAATTATAACAAAATTAATGTCATACAGTGAAGATAAACTTGCAAAGTTATCTATTACAAATATTACAACATCAGTAAAGTTAGAGATGTATAAGGTCTCAAGATTAAATAAGGAGTATAATGAAATTAATATAATATCCCAGATATGTACATGGTCTCTGAGCGTCAAAATTAAAATTAATTTAATATTGTTAAAGATGTATATGGTCTCTAAGTCACTGATAATAAAAACGAATCCACAACAGGATGATGTCTCTCGTCAATCCCCTATAAAAAGACACTAGTATTAACGTAGTCACTATGTCCTAGCAAGCATGAACAGACCGGACTCCACAAACAGCACTCGATCACGAGTATGACGCGTATCTCAGCCAGTTTGCTCAAATAGTTTGTCAGTTGGTGCAATGTGTGTCAAATCTTCAAGAGATCATAATTAACTTCTATTACTTCAATTCAGTTCTTTGGCAAGCCCCTGCGAGATTACCTAATGCGTTGGTTATTTATAGACATCGGACAAATTTGCCTCATTGCTCGCAATAATGTGGACATGACTCCAAAATTAATCAAAATATTAATCAGTTAATTAATTTTTTACGTTACATATAATTTGATTCCTAGTCAATAAATACTAAAGACTGTTGAAGTACGTATTTATTTTTATTTTATTTATTTATTTATCAAAAAAGTACATAACAGTTACAACCTTTTAATTGCTCGCCAAACTGCCATAACAGTTTGTTTGTTTGTTTAAAAAAATAATCAGTATTTTTTCTAAATTTTCTGCAATCAGCCTATTTCTTTTTACATCAAAAATATGCTTAAGTGCTGAAAAACTCTGCTCGCAATCCACTAGAAATATCTAGATTATAGTAGGATATGTACCATGTAGTAGTTGTTGGGTATTATTTCTAGTGTAAAATAATCGTGTCTGTTTAAAATGATAACTTCTTTATTACATAAAAATATTTACGAAAACAATAACCACTTTAAATTACACTTTGCTAATAATTATAAGCACGTATAAACTATTATCTCCGGAAATTCAAATTTTATTACAAGAAATAATTAATTGATTAACATTTTGATTAATTTTAGAGTCATGCCCACATTATTGCGAGTAATGACGCAAATTTTTCCGATCTCTGGTTATTACAGAAAACATCGAATTCGCCATAGTGTGCCTAATATTTGAGTAGCTCCATCGGTTCCTCGTGGGTTTGTCTTGTTTAGATCTTGACCAGATTTATATGGGACCATCCAATTATTTAATTTGTCTACTACTCCCCAAGTTATAAAGTAACTTACATATACGAAAAATATACAACCGATCATCTTTGTTTTGTGCCTTTTCCGCGGTTAGGTTAGGCACGATCGTCATTTTTTGCCAGCTACGTCGCTTGTGGCGACACGTGTATACGACTGCTCTGGTTCACACTAGTCGGATGTCGAGCCCGGATTTTTATCGAGCCTTTTACAATTTGGTGTTCGGCAAGTGTGAATAGCTTGCTTAACCGAGTGAAACGAAGGTCTCTGCTTCTGCTTCTACAAGAATGCTTCTCATCTACAGGTCGCATTTCTCAACCGATTCTCGTGACATTTGTAAACTGGTTCGATGATTGTATAGATTTTTTTTGACAAGTCAGTTTTGGGAAATTAAAAAAAATATATTATGAATTTATATGTCTGCGGGTGGGTTTGTTCTCCTCTAAAGTTTTTCATTTCTTAACCGATTCTCGTGAAATTTTCTAAACAGGTTCGGTAATTTCGATTTTCTTTCTCAGTTTCAGGAAATTAAAAAAAGTCATTGTTTTTGTATGTTTCTGCGGGCGGATTTCTGTTTATTCTCATCTACAGTTCACAATACTCTAACAATTATCGTGAAATTTTGTAAACAGGTTCGGTAATTACATAGTTTTTTTATCTATTTTTGGAAAATTAAAAAAAAACTGTCGCGAGAACAGCGCACAGAGCCACGAGTACAAAATATTCTACCACTGGAACATTAAAATCCGGGCCCGACTTCCGACAATTGGGAACCTGGCCTTAACATTCCTTGTTTATGGACGAAGACAAATATGGCGTTACATTACATATAGAACTGTTGCCTAGAAGATAGCATGTGCTTAACGAGTACCCCCCAGATCGTAATATCACTTTCCATCAGGAGAGATGCCGGCCAAACGCTAGGCTACTTCCAATAATGCTATTTATTAGGAAGAATTTATACAATTTCCCAACGAATAGTTAATGACTACAAGAAACACTGGGAAACGAAGGTCGTTCTTGGGAAATTGTATAAAATTCTACAATAAAATTCCAAGACACATTACTGAACTTACGGATTCTAAATTTAAGTCTGTCGTGAAACAGACAATTATTTCAAAAGCATATTATAAGATAAACGATTATATCATGGATAGGGATGTTTGGCAGTGATAACGTCCCGCACAAGTAATCTTAACACATTCATATTTTGTCCTTAATATTAAAAAATATGTATGTATGTTTATATTGTAGCATTTGAATCCTGTAGTATTATGATACTGTTATTTTATATACATTGTATATTGTTTTGAAGAAATTACACCTCGCCGAGTTTCTTACGCCGGTTCTTCTCGAAGCAGAGGTTTATTTTATGAACCGGTGGTAGTTTTTTGACATTCATAAGTGCATGTAACATGCCTAAATTGAAGAATAAATTATAAAAATATATATTTATCGTATGGCAAATATTTCGAACCGTCAAATCTTTGAGAAGGGAGTACGGTTGTCAGGGCTCACATGTACGGTAACAGCAGGTACTCCCTACGGACGTGGTGCAACTTCGACCCCCCTTGTCAAGTGGGGCAACTTGACTGTTACAAGTTCTCAGCCGCCCCAAGGCCTCCAACTTGGCTTAACAACTGCTGCCATAGACAGCAGCCAAGATCAACAGCTTAACGTGTGAAGGAAATTGCTTTCTCTTTTATTAAAACATCAGAAATCTTCATGTAATCTTTTATTATTCATTTAAAATATTAACCCATCAAGGAGCCGTGTACATCGTTCGCCATTTTTCAAGAGAGTGAGAGAGATCGCCCTGCCTGTTCTAGAAACGCGGGCTCCTGTTGGTAAAGCAGAGCGATCCCAGCGCCGCCTAGCGGGTACGGCCCGAACCACCGAATATAATATAATCAATTCTTAATTGTATTGGTAATCTAAGCCTCTGTGGTTTCAGGCCGCGCCACTAGGTGTCGCTTGTGACAACGTGCTTTAGCACGGGAGCGAGTTAGTAACCACTCAAAGCGGTCACCCGTCAAAGAACTAAACCCGGCCCATGTTGCTGAACATCCCATACCGCACGCGACACGCGGGCGCCGCTGGGCTACGAGCGCTCTGATTAATAAATAAATAAATATTAATGGACAATCTTACACAAATCGAACTAGCCCCACAGTAAGCTCAAGAAGGCTTGTGTTATGGGTACTAGACGACGATATATTTAATAGATGTAAATACTTAAATACATAGAAAACATCCAAGACTCAGGAACAAATATTCATGCTCATCACACAAATATTTGCCCTGACCGGGATTCGAAACCAGGATCGTCAGCTTCACAGGCAGGTGCACTACCCACTAGGCTAAACCCGTCGTCAATACATTAAATAATATGTCGGTATTAATACAATGAATAATATGAATAAAAAATAATCTTATTACTAAAATGGCACAAACGTATGCTGCCGATTCCACTATTTGATTGGGTACCTACCTTATTGCATTGTCATCTGACTTGGATAGTTTTATAAAATTTGAAATCGATTTTAAGTAACTTCTGGGAAGCTAGTCAAAACATCATAAATGAGGGGCAATATAACATGCTGTCACAAACATGAATATTGAACGTTAAATAGAATATTGCTTGTCATATTCGGTGCAGCAAAACAGAATACTGACCTACGAAAAGTAATTTCATCACTTCATGAGATTCATCGTAAGATATCGAATAAACTAATAATAAAAGCAAATAACCCTACATAACGAGCTCTTTAAGAGTCCATTCTTAAAAAGAAAAACCACAATCGAGCAAACATTCTGCAACGTCACAAAAATACCACAAACAAAAACATTAATCTTGCCAATTTGCATCCACTTCTCGAAAGCAGTATCGATACTGTATAATTCGTACCCTTTTCCTCGAAAATCTCTACGAATTGAACGCCCAAAAAGTACCAAACCAAACCTATTCATTTTCCCTATAAAAGTAATAAAGCCTTTGCAAGTTGCCGATGCGTAAATAAAACCTATAGACTATTCCCTACCCTTAACAACTTCCTTGGCACTCTAGCAGTTTCAATAGATCTACAGTAAAAATGTTGGCAGTAGGAAAAACATCCGCATCCTTGCTTGGCACATGCTGAGATTGGAACTCATTGCCCATCCAATGTTGTACCATGCAGTGAGTTCCAATCTCAGTGAGCAATGGTATATTATGGTTTTTGTACTTATATTATGATTTTTGTAGGTATGTTATGATTTTTGTACTTATATTATGATATTATGAATTTTGTACTTCTATTATGATTTTTGTACTTATATTATGATTATTGTACTTATATTATGATTTTTGTACTTATATTATGATTTTTGTACGTATTTTGTGATTTTTGTACATATAATAATATTTTTGTACGTATGTTGTAATTTTTGTACTTATATTATGATTTTTGTACGTATGTTATGATTTTTGTACATATATTATGATTTTTGAACGTATGTTCTGATCTTTGTACTTATATTATGTTTTTTGTACTTATATTTTTATGTGTTAGTCATAGTGGCAGTATTCTTTAATGTTTTTAGTACGGGCAATTTTTTTTCTGATATTTTTACTGATCCGTGGTCTTATTGGGTGAGACTAGAAACTATAATAATATCTAAAGCGTGGAACCCCTTAAATGAGTGAATTTCTGAAATTCCTGATTGCCGGTACAGCTTCGCTACTGCCTACTGCGAAAATATAATACTGACAGTATATCGATAAGTGCGACGGCGAGAAATGGGGACATAATTATCTAATAACACCTACTGGGTCAGTACCCATGTCGGGCCTAGCTGAGGTTCTTGCTGGACCCTTCTCAGCTAGGCTAGGTTGAATGAACCAGCGACTAAACTCCTAGTAGATCGATTCCAACTCACACCTCAGATTCGGTTGAAGCCTGGAGCTTTCTCACTGGAGCGCAAACTCTTAGAGTATTCCAGTGTTCCAAACCACACGCGTGGTCGTGTCGGAGGTTTTCCCCTGGATTTTCCCCGGGCTACTCTCCAACCGCGCACTCCTATCGCTTTATTGATCCCGGCCTATAAAGCCACAGTCAGGTTAAAAAAAAACAACTATGTATATGTTGTATTCGTACATGTTATTTCGTCTGGATTAAATCAGTTTATATTAAAATTAATAGCGTGAGTGTGATTTAATATAGGTACAGATTAAATGTTTCATACTTAAAGTATTAATCACAGTAATGGGATTGAAAGTATTCGCTGGTCAATATCTAAACAGATTTTTTAAAATAAAAACATGTTTTGTTTTGTTGTGTTTTTTTTTTAAACTAACTGTGGCTTTATAGGCCGCGTCCAATAAAGCGATAGGAGTGCGCGGTTGGAGAGTAGCCTGGGGAAAATCTAGAGGAAAACCTCCGACACGACCACGCGTGTGTATTTTAGGCCCGATCTTTTTGGAAACGTAGCTAGCTTATGTTTGAAAACTCGCATTACTGTTTCCCCACTCACTACGAATTGAAGACGGGTAGCGTAAATTATGCCATTACGCGCTTCGCCGATAAGCGACTTACGTAACCACGCATCTGAAGACAACTATATACTCGAATGTGTGCTCTAGACAAAACCAATGGCAATTAGTGGTGTAGCCACCCTTGCCTTTGCGCGCGGATTTCGTAATAGCGAAACCAAAGTGAATCCCTTGCTATAGGTACCCATTAGTATGTACTGTGTTTTCTGGAAAGCATTATTACTAAGTTCCGAATGAAAGAAAAAAAGTGTGTGTTCCGACGCACGACTGGAGTTTACTCTTCGCGAACGATTATAAAATATATTAGTATAGATTAGTAAATGAATTCTATAGATTAGTGAATGAGAATAAATGAACTAATTTTTCATAATACTGAAATCATGCATGTTGCATTTATTTATATTGATGATATATATTAAGACTTAGCGCGTAGACATCATGGATATCGATAAATGTTGACGAGGGACATCGTGGGTGTATACGGAGATAGAAAAATATCATAATAGGATAAACATTAATTTAGAATAAATCATATTGGTTGTAATTATCAGAAGAGCAATCGGCTTTTTCAAACTACTCTAAATCGGCATTATACCGTAAACCGGGGTTACTTTCAAATTCGGGGGCGACTTTTAAAATGAAGTTTTTAAGCCATATTTCTAGTTTTTATTTGGTTAACCTGGGTCGGTGTTATTCCTTGATATATTTCCTAACTATTTACTGAACTGAATCAAGTTAGAAATACTTAGTGACGATTATATTAGTGTTCTTAATCTTTCAAAGTGACCCCGTTTTTTCCTAAAGTCACCCCAGCTTACGGTACGTGACAACAGCTGACCTGCGGCATCTGTGATAAGCCAGGGGCGGGTGCTGTGGATTTCAGGGACGAGCTATCCGCCATTCCTAGCGCGTGCGGGATCGTTCGTACTCGTAGCAGACTTACGGCTTTGTATTTCTATGTATCCCAATTAGATTTTAACTCTTCTAGCAAACCAATTTGCAGTTTTGTCAAATTCTCCATACGTAACCGATGTGTCTAAATTTTGCACTCTTTTAGACTCTTGAGAGAATATTTCACTAACTTTATATCAATTAAATAGGTTGCACATTGTAGATAAATTGCGCATGAACATAAAGGTAGGGGAGCCCACGATGCTAAATGTGGGTTAACTAGGGCGTCGTTGGGTCCTATTGGGTTTTGAAGATTGGATGATAACGAGTGCATCGTAATATTTTTTTCGTCCCCCCGTTACATGTATGGAGTGCCCAATTTAATATTTTTTTTGTAATTTAACATCGTTTTTATTTAGCGATTCATAAAATAAACATTGCTACCAAATTACATAATTTTAGTTCTTCTAGTATCCGAGTAACTACATTAGCTGTTTTTCCGTTGTTCGTGAATGATTTACTTCAAAATACAAACAACATCAATCGCGCTCGACTATGTCAAGGTCACGTTTTTTTAACAAGTTTGTATCCCTGTCACTGTATTGCGTCAGCCTCAAATCGTCAGATTAAGAAAATGTACCCTTTTTGGGGGTGTAATTAACCCATCTTAGTTTAATCTGAAGCGCTGGAGTAAATCCGAAGATCCATTTTTATTACTTATATGAGAGGCTTTTTCGAACATAGATAGAGGCCTTATAAATGGAGGAGGTACTCAACAGAGTGCAAGCTATCTCCCATATTTTAATATCACGCGCTTGAGTAAATCCCGAAATCCCCTCTTGGGCTCTCCCACCATAACGAGTAACGGTTTCCCTGCTAAATTAAGAGTCGTTTCTTAACCCGGATCGGATACTGAGATACTACTTTTTAAATAAGCACGGCAACGGCTGCCGTGCTAAATTAAAAAGTCGTATCTTTACCCCGATCGTATACTAAGATACGACTTTTAGCACGGCAGATTACGTTTGATTTTGTAACCCATACATTTTCATACCACGGGCTTACATAAGAAAATCGATTCTTAAGGAATAAACTCCAAAAACGAGCTTGCTTGCTTTGATCATAACATGTATTATAAGGATCTGTTAGGTACACTATGTTGGTAAATTATGTCAAAAATTGTACTGATTTGCCAAAATTGGATCTGCTATTTGGTCTAACGGATTTTTATAAATAATCCTGCCTTAACCTTAACGTGTGGCTATTTTGGAGAATCTTTAAAAAATAATAACGTTAATTTATAGACAGTTTTCGGGTATAATATATATATTATTAATAATATAATATTTGTGGACAATCTTACACAAATCAACCTGGTCCCAAACTAAGCAAAGCTTGTATTATGGGTACTAGGCGACGATATACATACTTATATAGATAAATATATACTTAAATACATAGAAAACGTCCAAGACTCAGGAACAAATATTCGTGTTCATCACACAAATAAATGCCCTGACCGGGATTCGAACCCGAGACCTCCAGCTTCGTAGGCAGGTGCACTACCCACTAGGCTAAACCGGTCGTCAAATTAATAACTAATTGAATTAATATTTTAGTTTAAGCTAATACCTACGGTAGATAATTGATAAAATTGAATTATATTCGATCTCGAAAAACTCCCCATTTACCCGAAGGAAAAACTTTAGCAGATTTCCCATCTGAGCCAGGAAAAAACTTTAACGGATGCCATTAAAAGTGCAAGTCATCAAATTAACCGCTACGTAAAGGCTTCCTAAATAAATCACCTATTCGTACGTATACGTACATGTATATCTTTTACTACGTCGGAGGCAAACAAGCAAGGTCTACATAAAGGATGATTCACACTAGACCGTTCCGTGTCCGGGCCGGCCCGTTTTCTATGACAGAAAATCAACGGCACGGACGGGCCCGGCGACGCTCGGAAACGGGCCGGCCCGGACACGGAACGGTCCCTCTATTATCAATGCAAACGTTTGACGGCCTACGTCCGGGTCTCGGAAACGGCACGGTCCCGGCCCGGCCCGGACGCGGAACGGTTAGCACATTGACACACAAAAAACTCGGAAACGGGCCGGCCCGGAGACGGAACGGCCCGGACACGGAACGGTCTACTGTGAATCATCCTTAATGGTAAGCGACAGCGTAATCTAAGCACGTCTGCGACTCCAGCTATGTGATTCACTAACATCGTCCTCACCTGTGACACACCCCTCACCCGTTTTTATACGGAAACTGTCAAATGTAATTTGAGATTTTTTGACAGTTTCCATATAAAAACGAATGAGGGGTGAGGTGACAGGAAGAACGAGTCGTTTTGAGAACAGCCCAGGGGGCCGATTTTTGAGTGTCGAACGCTCGACTTTTCACTCGACATCTGTCAAATCATGACAAAATCTCGAGTGAAGTCGAGCATTCGACACTCAAAAATCGGTCCCTAGAACAAGCGTGAGCGACAATTTTGTGATTTGAGGATTAATTAGTTGTATTGACGCGCTCATGGATACAGCGTGCGGTATGCGAGATTAAGCAACGTGGGCCGAGGTCAGCTCTGGGATGGGTGTCAGGTTTGAGTGGTTATTAACAGCGCTCTCATGCTTTGTAAGGTACGCTAAGCCGTTGATCCCAGCTGCTGTCTATGATAGCCAAGTTAGAGGCCTTCGGGCGGCTTGAGTACTTGTAACAGTCAAGTTGTCCACTCACTTGACAAGCCTAATTCCAATAAGGTCTGGTTTCCCTCGGGTTGGAAGATCAAATGGCAATCGTTTCTGTAAAAACTAGTGCTTACGCCAAATCTTGGGATTAGGTAGCGGACCTCGGGCATCCTTCAGGGTGCAACTATATAATACTGGAATAACGCTTGGAGGATTTTTAATCATTTGTTTTCTTTTTGGAGGACCTTAATAATAAAATTTGAGTCGATAATATAGAGCCGGTATAGAACAACTTTTCCTCTAAATACTTGTAAAAAGTATCTATTCTTAATTTATTCAACCTACGGTTAAGCTGCGCGCGGCTCTGACAGTGATGTCATTTTCAAATATGCTGTCATATATGGCGCAAGGAAAAACATTTTATTTAAGGGTCCTTATCAGTTAAAAAACGTTAATATATTTAGAAGATTTTCTGACTGAATTGACACGTATATTGACATTTTCTCGATGCTACTATCTAGAACAGCACTATTGCAAATTAATGTCATAAATTTTAAATGTATATTTTGCATTTTTCATTAGGAGATATCGTTTCAAACATCACTCCAAATCGACCATTTTCAAGCTAAAAACTGTTGCACACAATAAAATCAAAAAATGGCTATGTTACTATCTAAAACTTTAATAAAGTCATCATATCCTTTAATCAATTTATTCGTATTAGTAATATTTTTGTCATAATTTGAAATCAAAACATTTAAAAACTTATAAGGCCTCTTAAAGGAAATATAGTATTGAGGATTAATTTACGGATGGACAAACTAACATTTAATGTCGTTTATTGGTTACAGAGCAATACATTGATTTTATTTGTCTTTTCTTCTAATAAGAAGAAATTATCTTGTATACTTTTGTCCTCTCATCTATATTTTTGTCACTTTAATAAGATTGTTGGCCACATGCCGAACTGGAATAAAATTTCTTGCAATAAGGCCATATTTTAGTCTGGAAGTATCTCAGTACGGCACGCATTTAATTCATTTTTCATTTCAGATCTGTTTAAAACTGTTTTACTCTGCGTTCTCCATCATAATGTAAATGTTTCCATCAAGCTCTTTGAATGCGCTCCAAAAGACTCATTAAATATTATTTCTGCTGGCTTCAGATTTTGCTGAAGGTTTCAGAGATTTAATGTATGTAGCTCCTTTATATAGTTAGCTTTTCCACGCTACTTCGTATTGCATTTTTAGGGTTCCGTACCAAAATGGTAAAAAAGGAACCATTATGGTTTCACTTTGTCTGTCTGTCTGTCTGTCACATCGCTAAATATCTCAAGAACTACTTATACTATCCATTTGAAATTTGGAATAGTTACAAAGAAGGCTTACCTACATACATAGAGCATGACTTTTTAAATATATACTTTTATTTTTTGTGAAAAATGACAGATAATAGGTGGTTCAAAATTTTAAAGTCTAGTTAAAATGTCGAGTGGGGTGTCATATGAAAGGGCTTGAGTTGCACATTCTGAAACATTTTTTTTTGACGTTGAGTCATTTTTGTTTTATGAGGGAAAATATAAAAAAAATCTAGTGAGTGCGGTCATGTAAACTCGTGGTAAAGGCACAGTTGTTTGACACCCAGAGTAAGCGTCTCACATCGACGACTTAAAATGAAATTATTTAGTTTTAAAAATAAAACAGTATGTATGTTAGTCGATATTTGTAATACGGGCCACAGGTGCCTGAAATGAATGATAATTATTATTAATAATAATTTACATTGAGATTTGGAGCGCTCGTGGCCCAGCGGCGCCCGCGTACCGCGTGCGGTATGCGAGGTTAAGCAACGTCGGCCTAGGTCAGTTATTGGATGGGTGACCTCGCTTTGAGTGGTTATTAACTGAGCGTTCCTGTGCTTTGGAAGGCATTTTAAGCCGTTGATCCCGGCTGCTGTCTATGATAGCAGTCGTTAAGCCAAGTTAGAAGCCTCCGGGTGGCTTGAGAACTACTAACAGTCAAGTTGACCACTCACTTGACAAGCCCAATTCCAGTAAGGTCTGGTTTCCCCTCGGGTTGGAAGGTCAGATGGCAGTCGCTTTCGTAAAAACCAGTGCCTACGCCAAATCTTGGGATTAGGTAGCGGACCCCGGGCATCCTTCAGGATGCATCTGTACTGGGATAACTCTAGAATGATGATGATGAATATACATTGAGATTATTTTAACACTTTTACCGCAGAACGCGCCTGATAAAAGACCTCGAAGTCGTTCTCTGTCATTTTTTCTACCGCTAAAAAAACAAGGTACAGTAGTACCCAACTGTAGTACAATCTTCGTTCGCGCAGAAAAGAAAGTATCGCTCCGAAGATTAACGAAAGAATGCTTAAAAATTACAATTAACCTTAGATCACTACTATAAGGTTCATAATACACTGTTCATAATGCGCGTGCACTCGATCAGAAGTATGGCGGCTGACTAACATGCCACGCGGCGCGCGCTAACATGGCGGCAGCTGCGGACCAATAGCGGTACAGGAAAAAGAAGCGCGGTGCGTGGAGCGTGCCGATTGGTCAATAGCATTTCCCGCGCTTTAAAAATTCATCTTCTGCGCAGGTACATCGGTAAGCCATATCAGTTGGATACTACTGTACTGCTTTCCATCCGAGACCTCAACATCGCTTACCATCAGGTGGTTTGTAGTCTTGCAACCCTATTTAGAAAAAAAAAAACGCAAGAAAGATGTGAACGTAAATCCGTGTCCCAGCCACTTGTTGCAACGTTGTGAAACGTACTGCCATTGAAACATAAAATAGGCAAGCGGACATAAAATTTACACAGTTATTGCAGTCGTATAAGTGGCGAAATAGTGCGTGCCAGTTAAAGTTACACAAATGAAGTATAAATCTAGTTTAGAAGTCGAGATTTTCATATTACTTTTAGCGGTAATGTACAAATTTAAGGCGTTTTCTTTTTTTTATACATCGACAGTGGCAAGCGTACGATCGGCCTTCTATCAGGCAGACACCAAAGCCTATGGACGAGTGCTACTCCAGACTTTTTTAATTTTATATTACTGCCCAAAAAACGTTTTATAATATTTTCAGGGTTCATATGTATGGGGTATGTATTTGAGATTATTTATACCACTAGAACTTTTCAAAGCCTTAGCCGATTTAGATCTGTGAGGTATCGTTGGAATCGTTAGGTCATCCTGAGTAATATAGGATGTAACGTTGCAATAAAAAAATATGGCGGACCATGTATTCCTTTTTGTGTGTTCTGAAGAAAAAACATTATGTCGTTCTTACAAATTTAGAAATAAAGGAAAAATTGAAAAATTTGGGCACCGAGCAGGTTTTGAACCTCCAACCTCCCGGCACTCGCGGCCAGTCGCTCTAGTCAACTGAGCTATAGGTGCAACTGCTACCCGGTTCGAAATTCCTCAATCATTCCTTCATTTATACAAACGCCTTAAGGGAGGCGTACAACGACATCTACCAGAAGACTCAGGCTTCATTAACGGCACTAACGTCTCAAATCATATTGAGAATCGTCAGTTACGATGCGCCATCCCATACTGAATTAATTTTATATTAAGCAGTAGCAATTTTTCCTTTTTTTCTAAATTTGTAGTTTAATATAAAATTAATGTCGTTCTTATCAAAATGAAGCATTTGAAAAGACGATTTCAAAAATATATATAATGTATGTATTTAACATGATATTACGGTATAAGATACTGCATATACGGCATAAGTTGCCGCTATAACAAACAATATTAAAAAAACAGAATATAATATATATTTAAGGGGGCTCCCATATAACAAACGTGAGCGAGACGAGGTTCTGCTGTGCGCTATCTCTCTCTAGTGTCTTTTGAAGGCAGCCAATGTCGTCTGATGTTCGTTTATTTATTTAATCTTTATTGCATAAAAAGATATCGAAGCGTACGAAAGGACCAGGGAGCATTCTTTGCCTGGCATTTATGGGTGGTACTTCCCAAGTCTGGTGTAGTACTTCTGAATCCTCAAATCAAAGGCGTCCATTGGCTACGGTGTTTGTTTACGATCAGGCAGGTAAGCATGTGTGCCAAAGTCGCTGTACAATACAAAAAATATATGACATTTTTGTTTCAGATAACATTCCAAAACTCATCATGCCAAGCTAGTAATAGCTTTTTGACATTTTTTGAGCACGTACATATCATTCCAATAAGGTAAGCAAAATACCTAGTTATGGTAATTTCCGGCGTATCTTAATCCTCATGGTCTAAAAAAACAAGGTCTGACAATCCGACAATCGGGATCGTGACACTGCATTACGTCACTGTCGACGACACACTCACACTTACGTCCGCATATCGTAGATAGGCTGATGCGAGGCTGATGACGTAAGTCGTGTCACCCACACTTCTAACCGATGTACCGTATTGCCATACCTGACGCAGTATATTATTGTACCATATTTAATCCCGAACCGTTCACACCTATTTGTTCACCTCTATTATTATGACTTAAGAGGATTATCATCACTACATTGTATAAAACAAAGTCGCTTTCTCTGTCCCTATGTCCCTATATCCCTATCTATGCTTAAATTTTTAAAACTACGCAACGGATTTTGATGCAGTTTTTTTAATAGATAGAGAGACTCAAGGGGAAGGTTTATATGTATAATACATGCATCAGCATTGCACCCGTGCGAAGCCGGGGCGGGTCGCTAGTAAATTATAAAACGTTTTGAACTGAAGTTATAACAAAAGTATTGATAATTTCAATACACTGATTAAATGATAAGAAGTCTTTTGTAAGGGTTTAGATAGAAACAAAGCTATTTTTTATGTCTGTAGTATAATTAAAGCAAAAAAAAACTGTTTAAGCTTGAAATTTATTGAACAGGAGTCACGAATGAAACAATAGAAAAAAAAATCGGTATACTAAGATTTGGTGTACTTCAGCAAAATTCGTTAATATCTAAACTTTTCATCTGATTATTTTATGTCATTTTTAGGTATTTCATCCATTAACTATTTAAAATTACATAGTCGTTACAATTTCGTACTTAGAAATTGTGAGTTTAGATTTTATGACACGCATCAATAATTTATCATATTTTATTTTAATGACTTATTGACAATAAGTCATTAACATTTTATTTTAATGACTTATTGACAATAAGTCATTAATATTTTATTTTAATGACTTATTCACAATAAGTCATTAATATTTTATTTTAATGACATATTTTTAACTATTTCTGTCATATTACAGCGCATCTACGCATTCTATAGCAGGCAATTTGCTAGTGGATGTTATATTGATGAAAGAGGGTGACCTTCCCGTGAAAAGGTACTTCACACATTATGACAGCCCGTTCGTGAACCCAAGGAAGACATATAGAAGACAATCATTCGCTAACACCTTTTAAATAAACCAATATGAAATACTTGTGTTTTTTAGCATCAATCAAATTACATGAATGCGATGGCATCATTTCTGATGTGAGATTTTACCTGGTTACCTGTTTATTTTACACAGTTTTAAAAGAAGTCATATATATGTATACATTCTAACCCTTTATTATCGAGAGATAAGGTAGAGATGTGTACTTATATATGATGCTGACTGACACGTCAAGTCAAATACCACCGATTGTTTTCAAGGCTAAGTTGTAATTAATCCATACTCTTTATATTATAAATACGATGTCTGTAGAAATACAAACAGATACACTTTCTTATTTACCACTTCATGCTTAAACCGCAGAACCGATGGTGATGAAATTTGATATGGAGGTAATTTGAGTGCCGAGGAAGGACATAGGATACTTTTTATCCCGGAAATCATCCCTTAACGGGGTGGACATTTGTAAGGAAGAACGATAACTAAGTAAGCGCCTGATTTAAAAAAATAGTAATAAAATTCTAACGCGTTTAATGAGGACGAAGTCGCGGACAAAAGCTAGTATAGTAAGGTCTCCTTGGGTAACCCCGAATATCGGGTAATTCCGAAAATAACAATTTCCAGTGTAACTAAGCGATTTTTTTTAATGTTATAGGGGGCAAACGAGCAGACGGATCGCCTGATGGTAAGCAATTACCGCGCCCATAAACACCTGCAACACCAGAGGAGTCGCAAGTGCATTTTATTGCATCTCATCATCATCACGGAGAAACTCAAGTATCCCTATTGAGCGACGGTCGCTATTGGTCAATGAAACATAAGTAACTGTTCAGAATCCGAGGCCTACGTTATTTATTGGAGAAGTCACTCTACTCGGCAAAAGAATATAGGATGAAGGGTGGGTGGGTGTGCAACGCGTAACATCACTTTGAAGTTGCTGTGCAAATTAAAATTAATTAGAAAGTGAAGAACTTAAGTTACGGCGATAATATTGTGATTGGACGCTCAAGTGAACATTTTTGTATCTATTTAGAACATAATATGGAGTGTAGAACAGTGCCTAATAGTAAAATTAAGCTAATTTTTGAAACTGTGTGCTAAATCGGTTAAGTTTTAACTCGGCTGTCGGTAAAGCTAAGTGTCTGTGAATCGAACGTGTATAATGTATGAAGTTCTGCGGCGCTTACGACCTTTTCGCCAACGTGTTCGGTTACCGCGCTCTTAGTGCCCTAGGACAGTAATAACCTGTCCGTATACTGTTTTAAGTTCGAGTTTCGTGTGCTGAGGAAGATTTGGAACGTTTTAACATCTACCACCATTTATTTATCTTTGTTTTGTTTTAGTTTCAATTTAAATAAACTCTAAAATAAACAGTAACAATGAAGTGCTTAGCGTGTCCATTTACTATTAGTGACATAGAACTACTTGTATGCGTACTCTGCAAAGGCAATTATCATCATAATTGCGTAAATATGACAAGTGCTGAATATAGGGCCCATTTTGATGGGCTAAAACGGGACTGGCGGTGCCCATCTTGTAACAATGTTACGTCTCGCAGAAAGGGTGCAGAAAACACCCCAGTGCGGGGCCTTAACCAGTTTGGTCCCCGAGGCCACAACAACGAGCCATCCGGCGCGTCCGGCGCGTCCGGCGCGGCCGCGGCCGGCGACGAGCAGCTGTCGGAGACCCGGCAGACTGACATGTCCTGCGACGCGTCTTTACTGGACCTTGATAATGACTCTTTTGCCTTGGGAAACAGACCACAAGTCCAGCGACAGGGTCATAATGATGAAAATTACATTTCATACAACGCATTTGCAGCACTCATAGAAAAACAGTTCACCCAGTTTAGATCTGAGCTAAACAGTCATTTTACTAGGGAATTAAATAGTTTCAAATTAGAGGTAAATTCCTCAACAAATTCTTTAATAGCCGAAATTAAGGGATTAAAACAAAAAGTCGATTCGGTCACAGAGAAAATCAATGCCCTTGAGGTGGAGAACGCTGCTTTAAAGTCCGAACTTGCCGAGTGTAAATCCAGTAAGAGCCCTGCTAATGATACACAAGCACTTCACGAAACGGTCGCCCGGCTTGAATTACAGCTAAACGAAAGAGATCAGGCAACACTGGTTAACGACCTCGAGATTTCAGGGGTTCCCGAATTTAAGGAAGAGTCGACCG
Source organism: Epiblema foenella (assembly GCA_963556455.1). NCBI lineage: Eukaryota > Metazoa > Arthropoda > Insecta > Lepidoptera > Tortricidae > Epiblema > Epiblema foenella. Next base: position 3,299,732 of record OY747106.1, read on the forward strand.
TCCACATCGTCATGGCTTTGGCGACAAAGATTGGAGTGAGATTAGAGGAGGGCGATATAGTGAGCGCTGACAGGGTCGGGCCCGTGCGCGAGGCGGCGGCGGCGCAGTCGGAGGGGTCGCAGTCCGCGCGCCCGCGCCCGCGCCCGCTCGTGGTGCGGCTCGCGCGCCGCGCGCTCCGGGACGCGTTGCTGAAGGGCGCGAGAGTCCGCCGCGGTGCCACCACTGAGGGAATCGGCCTCCCTGACCACATCGCGTCTAAGTTTCACATTCACGACCGCCTCACCAAGAACAATCGGGTCCTATTCGGTAAGGCTCGCGAAAGGGGTCGATCCGAGCAATGGAGGTTCATATGGAGCAAAGAAGGACGGATCTATGCCAGGAAATCAGAATCGTCAAAAGTACATCGTATTCGAACGGAGAGCGATTTGGATCGATTTTTTACTGTGGCAGCTACTGTTAAACCTATTACATAATATTTATAACAAATTTAAACCCAGTATATTAACGAATTTTAACGTATTATTAATGTATTTTTGCATGTGTACCGTGAGTTCACTTAATGGTTTGTTTTATGGAATAATGATTAAATTTTATTTTTATTTTCGCACATATCTAATGAAATACTTAGATTTTATCAATATAAATGTTTGTATTCTTGTTTCATTAATATTTTTTTTTATAATGTTCATTCATGAATTGCTTAATGAATTGTGTACTGTAGCTAATTTTAAATACAATGAGTATACATATGGGTCACATGTATGTGAACATATTATTAATTACACACACAAACCTGTCACTGCTAAAATGGCGAAAATCGTACTTACCTATTTACTTATCTTTTATAATAAACGATGAAATACAAGTATTTTAAATTTGGGCTTTTGAACGCAGGTTCATTATGTAACAAGCACAAACATGATGAGTTTTCGGTAGCAATGGTGCAACACAAGCCAGACATTATGTCTATTAATGAGACATGGCTGCAAACTGGCCAAGAGGGTCGTGCGCCGGTGGTGCCGGGGTACAGACTGCGGCATGCTCCTCGTACGCTCGGTACGCGGAAGCGCGGTGGTGGAGTAGGTTTTTATATTAGAAACGGTCTAAACGCGCGAACTTGTCAGTATCCTTCTCACCCGGACGTGGAACAGATGTGGCTAAAACTAAAAATTAATAATACTAGTTTAATTATAGGTTCCGCGTACCGTCCCCCATGGCTCAACTTAGATATATTTTTGGATGCATTGAGTGAAAGTATAGTATCTTTTCCTCGTTATGACCGTATTATTTTGAGTGGCGATTTCAATATTAATATGTTGGACATGAATGATAGTAAAACTAAGCAACTGCAACAATTTTTGGTTTGTAACAATTTACAAAATTATATCTTGGAGCCAACTCATTTTACAGAACATAGCTCTACTCTGATTGATTTAATATGTTCGGACGCCCCGATTCTCAACTCGGAAGTTGACCATAATAAGGAATTGGGTGGGCACGCTATGGTTTTCGTTAGTATAAATGTTAAAACATGTAAAGTTCCACCAACTGTTTACTTTAATAGGTCATTAAATAAAATCAATATGTTACACTTTAACAGTTCGTTAATTCAGTTTGATTGGAATAGTATTACACTTCTAGCGTCCATAGAGGAAAAATTGGCTTATTTTAACAATACTATCTTAGGAATTTTTGATTTATATGCTCCTGTTCAAAAGAAATTCATAAGAGAAACCATTAAACCATGGCTTACTGAGAATGTCCGTCTGATGATCTATCTCCGTAACGAGGCACACAAAAAATACAAGACAAGTAAAAGTGATTCAGATAAACTTAATTATAAATCATTAAAACATTTAGTAAATACTAGTTTATATTTTGAACAAAAAGCCTACTTCGAACAACATATTAACATAAACTTGAACAATCCCAAAAATCTTTGGAAAAATCTAAAACGAGACATAATTCCCACTTTTAAGAATAACTGTACTCTGCCAGATATATTTAATGACCCGTCAGCAATTAATAATGGCTTCTTAAACGTTCCAGGTAGCAATACCGCGGATATAGACACACTAGCGTACTTTGATAACCACCGATATGGCTCCTCTACCTTTACTTTAAGCACTGTAGAGGAAACTGTAGTAGCGAAACTGTTGCTTAGTACAAAATCCAATGCTATGGGGTATGATGGCATAACTTTTGACATGATTCTGATGACGGTTCCACTGACTTTGGCAACTATCACAGACTTAATTAACACCTCTATTTTGACAGCCGAGGTACCTCTAGTCTGGAAAACAGCCATTGTGCGTCCATTCCCAAAAATAAACGAACCAAAGATCCTTAAAGATTTGCGCCCAATTAGTGTTTTACCCTACCTATCAAAAATATTAGAAAAAGTCGTTTACAATCAGGTTTCGCAATATTTAGAAGTAAATAAAATTTTGCCGGAAAACCAATCGGGTTTTAGGAAAAAAAGGGGTACTTCAACAGCTCTCCTCGATGTAATAGATGAGGTCTTGACAGCTCAGGACTCAGGACAGGGCACAATCTTGGTACTACTGGACTTTTCGAGGGCGTTTGATTGTATTAACGTTCAGCTGTTACTTTCTAAGTTGCGCTATTATGGTTTTGACGAACATTCAGTGCGCTGGTTCCATAGCTATTTTGAGAACCGTAAACAAATTGTTAATTTATCAAATAAGGACGGTTCCTGTTCAATGTCTGATCCATGTGTGGTGAATAGAGGCGTGCCACAGGGATCTATTTTGGGCCCGCTTTTGTTTATCCTGTACAGTAGCGACATTATAAACTGTATAAAGTTTTGCAAATATCAGCTTTATGCCGAAGACTTACAAATTTTCTTGTCATTTTATCCAAAAGATGTCGCATCGGCAGTCGAAAAGATAAATGAGGATCTTAAACGGTTGTTGGAATGGTCCACCTCGAACTGTCTGGTACTCAATCCTTTAAAAACGAAGTACATGGTACTTGGGTCTTTAAAGCAGTCAAACACTATCATTGGTAAATGTCCTACTATCGTTATCAATGATGTAAGTGTCGATCGAGTTGATGAGACACGAAACCTGGGGCTATTGTTTGATACCAATCTGCGATTTGAAAATCATGTGGTGGAAACTGTTCGTGTCTGTCTCTATCGATTAAAGGTATTGTACAATTTTCGAAATTTTATCAGTATTGGTCTTCGAATGAGGCTCTGTGAAGCGTTAGTGCTGTCTAAACTTAATTATTGTCTTCCAGCTTATGGCCCATGTCTTCTTGCACGCTCACAGCGCCTCATTCAAAGAGTACAAAATGCTTGCGCTAGATACTGCTTTAATATTCCACCTCGAACTCACGTTACACCATTCTTAAATAACGCGGGAATGTTAAAGATGACTGCTCGTCAGGAACTGATGTTTGCTTGCCTGCTTTTCGATACTATCCAATCCAAAACACCTTGCTATTTATTTCAAAAACTTACATGGCACTCAAATAATCACCACCGACCCAGGTCGTCAAGAGCGGTTATCTTACAGGTCCCGCTACATCGGTCAGCCGCTTTCAGAGGGAGTTTTCGCTACTGTGCAACAAAATGTTGGAACAACATCCCTCCGCCTATACGTAAACTAAAAAACAAATTCAGTTTCAAAATTAAATACAAATTATATCTTTTGAACCAACAAACCAACAAAACTTAGCGGAAATTCCCTCCTGTTTTTTGAAAACTCGAAGCTCAACCCAATGTTTCATTTATGTTTCATTTATATTTATAGAAATGTACACACACAAAAAGTAATACACATACACATAGTTACAATAATTAGAGATTGCTACCTCACTTTAACACGTATACTTAGAATACACGTACACACACAACGCGGTCATTTTTTTAGCCTGTGTAAATAAAAATGCGTTGCACAAAATTTAAGGTCCTGGCAGAATACCAGCGATGTGGCTAGCCACATCATTATGCTGAGCCAGCGCCTATTCTGTACCACGACACATGGTTTTGTATTTAATTTGTTTTTAACGTTAGTTCTAAGCTGCATGCCTCTCTTTGATATTTTTTAACTTTTTATTTCTTGTGTTTCAATTTTTACCATGTATGTTGTGGAAAAGAATTAAAGAATTTATCTATCTATCTATCTATCTATCTATCTATCACCATCAAAAATAAATGGTTTTTTTTTGTTTATGTTGTGTAGTGGAAACATGCTGAGGCACCTGATACGACATGACAACTACATAAAAACCATAATCGAAGGAAAGATAGAGGGGAAGAGAAGCAGGGGAAGACCGAGACGTGCGTTTATAGATCAAGCGAAAGAGATGGTCAATGTAATGTCGTATCAGGAGCTCAAAGCATTGGTGAAAAACCGAACAGAATGGCGATTACTCCACTGACAAGCGCTAGGGTAGGCTCTTAAATATATATGATTATTGTTCGATAAATGAAACAGAGTAGGATTTTTTATAGGTTTATTTTATAGTATAAACACCGTTTAATTATTTTGCGTGAATATTTTTGTACTCGCATGTAGAGCAAGCTTGAGCGATATTTTAACACTGAATGTTGCCATCTTAAAATAAAGGTAAGTTGACATATGAAATATAAAGATGATTATACATTAACAAATCATAATTATTCATGTTCAATCATGTATTGAACATGAATGATGATGATGGGTAGTGCAGCAAAACCACTTAGACAGGTATCTGGTTTGTTCGGAATTACCCGAAGACACCTTAATAAATTACAGGTTGAACGACGATAACTTATTCACTTTTAAATCAAATTAAATTCAACGACTTTTATGGGAGTGCAATTCAAACTAAGTTTAAATGGGCAATCCGGGGAACTTTAAAGTTTGGACCGGGGAGCATTTTTCACGGCACGACCACTAGACGCATTTCAACAAAGTTATATTATATGACCGCATTTGTTTTTGACGGGCTTTCCATTCATTTTACTGCAATTGGCCGTCGTTTTAGAGACACTGGTAGCCGGTAACGCAAGAGACTTGCAATGAGGTCGCGGGTTTGAACCCCGATTGGTGCCACTAGGTCATCATCCATCACCCTCCTAGCGTATCCTGGTACAGTTTCACCCTGAAGGGCGCCCGGGGCCCGCTACCTAATCCCAAGATTTGGCGTAGGCACCAGTTTTTACGGAAGCGACTGCCATCTGATCTTCCAACCTGAGGGAAAACCAGAACTTATTGGAATTAGGCTTAGCAAGTGGGTGGGTGGTGCCACAAGGTATTAAAAAAAATTACAACATAAGAAATATCATTTCGATATTGAACAATAACTTTTCAGGAAGAAAAATATTGTGAAAGAACCGATTTAAGGAGAAATATCGTATTCTTTCAAAAGCTGTTCTGCTCAGAAGAGGAAACAATAAGGACTGATTTTCAGATATTTGATTCTTGATTATATGACGGTGTTTCTGACAATAGCCGAAACATGATTGCTTAATATTTCTCTATAGAAAAAAAAACCAAAGTTGAGTATTAATTTTCCTTTTTTTACTCAGCCTACTAAAACGACGCATTACTAAACGACACAATTAAGTTAAAATGATGGTATTTTACCTCATCTAAACTCTGTCAAGAGGAAATTTATTAAAATTGCACATAGTCAGATATTTATTGAAATATGTCTAAAAAAGCCATTCCCGAACAGTGTTGCATCCCGTTCTGTCGTGCGCGAAAGACATAAGCGTGTCTCTTTCACGGATGGTCTAGTTTTCCCTCTGGGTTGAAGTCTGATGCCAGCCGCTATATCAAAACGGCCAGTAATTATTACGGTCAAAGAACCAGATAGTACCTAATACCGAGTATTTAATAGCATACCCCCAGAATATGATTGTTTACCAAAAAATGTGTATAAAAAAAAACTCAAGGCATTGATGATAAGTAATCTCACGGGTGTATAACTGTTACTATTTTAGTTAGCTAGTGAATGTTAGGTTAAGGTATTTTTATAATAAGAAACATGTTAACCCCTTATTCATATAACCCAGTTCTCGCAAAAACAAATTTCAATTTCGCCAGATAAAGACAATCTAATTTTAACGGCATTACATTTAAAATAGGTTTAATGGACATTTAAGAATAAGGATTTAATATGTCATCATAAATAAAAAATAGTATCTTCTGTTGGCACAGATACAGGTAAGTCTTAAGGAACGACGAGTGTTTTTAATTTATTCGCCAACAAACTGCTTTGCAGTTTGGCGAAGCCATATATTAGATTAAGTCTTTTAAAAAAAATGAGCAATAAAAAAAAACTAGTACCTGCTCTTAAATCACAAGATTATGTGTTAAAGAGGACCCCAGGTTCCTCGGCCTCAACCGAAAAAACGCTAGGAGTATAATAATAAATAAATAAATAAATATTAGAGGACAATCTTACACAAATCGAACTAGCCCCACAGTAAGCTCAAGAAGGCTTGTGTTATGGGTACTAGACGACGATATATTTAATAGATATAAATACTTAAATACATAGAAAACATCCATGACTCAGAAACAAATATTCATGCTCATCACACAAATATTTGCCCTGACCGGGATTCGAACCCAGGACCGTCAGCTTCACAGGCAGGTGCACTACCCACCAGGCTAAACCGGTCGTCCGTATAATAGTCCTAACCTGTTCTTTTTCGCCTAGTGGTTAGCCATATTTTTACACTAAAAAGTAGAAAGAGCCACAGACATTTCCGCATGTGTTTTAACTAATGGTACATGTTCTTTTCCGTACAGAACTGCATATATCACAGCCCAGAGATTTCCCCTACAGAAAGTTTAAACAAATTTCTCCTTTAACGCTACAAAAATAAAGGTTACCAGAGGAAACTTTTCCGGAGTCTAAAACTTGGCACGGCTAACGCGGGTTAAGAAAAATTACACCCAATTTGCACCCTTGCCTTCTAACGTTTAAGAGTGATTATTCCAGCTACGGATGTTTTAAGTCCTGGTGTTTTCGTAAGGGTGCTGTTATAAATCAAGTGAAGACAGCGCAGAAAAAGCACAGACTCTTCACGGGGCCATGAATAAAATTATTGTCAGCTTTAATAACTTGTAAAATGTTGGTAAGGGTTGGAATTTGGATATTGGGAAAGAAATGTGCGGAAAAAAAGTGAGAGTCGTTATGGGACTGGAATTTTTTCAGGCGGACTCGAAATTGAGGTTGAAAACGTAAGAAATACCGCGTGTTCTGCAGCTCACAGAGCCATTGCTTTGACATTAACCAGCATCCTCGGTACAATGCCTCAAATCGTGTTTTAACGTTAATTTAATTTATTTATTTATTCATTGTAATGTCATGCATACACAATAAGATGTTACATTTCTAATTTAAGTCATTTCATGACACCCTGTAAGGGCACACAATAGTCATAATGTTAAATCTAGATTTAAAAACTCGATTATTACATTTAAACATGTTTAAGTTATTATTATTTAACTTTTTTTTTGAACCTGTGGCTTTATAGGCCGGGCCCAATAAAGCGATAGGAGTGCGCGGTTGGAGAGTAGCCTGGGGAAAATCCAGGGGAAAACACTGTGGTGGTTTGGAACACTGGAATACTCTAAGAGTTTGCGCTTCAGTGAGATTGGTTGAGCGGTTTCAACCGAATCTGAGGTGTGAGTGAAATCGAGCTACTGGGAGAACTATCGTTAGTACATAAAGTTACATGATTAGGCTGTTTCTAGATAGTAATGAAGAAAATTTGAATATACAACGTGTGAAGTCACTCCGTAAATTGCTTAAAGAGATACAGCATTTTTACCCCTTAATAGAAGTAGGGCGATAGGATTCTAATACAAGTTTTGACCGTAGGTGCATTTAGCTAAGAAAATGATCTACTTTTGATCCTTAACATACAAATAAGGAAGTTTAAGAGTGGTATACCACTTTCTTGTTACTAGATGCCTGGCGATGCACGTTCGATGATCGCGGCACTTGCAAACGCCCTAAAAACTAAGACGCAGTCGATTAGAAGCGCTAAGGATTTCAACGGATTTCTAAGAGAAATACGAAAATTCAAATTCGAAGAACAGATATCTCCGACTCTATCGCACTTATACTACTTGAACGACAAAAACTAGATAAACGAACTTCGCCATTCGAATTCATTGGTAGCACCGCTAGTGTGTTTATATCACTTCCGAGTTCGCTTGGCTGCAACCACTTAAGCGAAATCGATTTTCGATTATCTCCATCTCTATCGTACTGGCTACTTGAACGCGAGACAGAGATATACGAAATACTTCGAGCGTTCGTGGTATCCCTGCGATAATCATAAAGCGTTTATAGTACGTAGTTGAGTTCGGGGATTTGCTAGCGAAACGTTTAGTTCAGTTAACCGACCGTAAACCACTAAACTATTGGTAACTCGTAGAATTTCCGTGTTTTCACTCGTACGAGAAAGGAAGTGAGTATGTGTTTCGTTGTTTTATGCGTATAATATTATAATGGCAAATGAAAATCTGGAAACAGTTTTATGATTTAAACTACCATTTTCGCTGTAGGCGTCGCTCACCGACCCCAATGGTACACGCGCGGTGACAGGCTGGCTTGTGGTAGTGGTGGTGCAGCCGACTACTCGCGTGTTTTGTTTTTTATTATTGAATTTTCTCTTCCTTGTAAATATAGTATATAATGAAGAGGTTTTGAGTATGGTAGGAGAGAAAAGAAGTTCACTGGAAACAATTAGAAATAGAAGAGGCAGGATGATGGGACACCTGATACGGCATGACAGCTTCTTCTTAAACATCTTAGAGGGCAAAATTGAAGGCAGGAGAGGAAGAGGAAGACCTAGACTGACTTACTTTAACCAAGTGAGGGAGGAAGTTGCCGAGTCGTATAGGGAAGTCAAGAAACTGGCAATAGAGAAGAGAATAGAGAAGAGTGGCGGTTACTCCACCGACAAGAGCGAAGCTCTTAAGTTTTGATGATGATGATGTAAATATAGGCATGCTTTGTTGTAATGTTATTTTAAGGCAAGGCCCATTCACAGATCTGACGAAAATACCGAAATTTGAGCTTCCAGTCTAAAGAAATAATGTACAATTACACTGCATAAAATTACAGTAGACTGATAGAGAAACAAAGAAAAGAAATAACCGAACAAAATATTGAAAAAATGCCTTGGTAACTCTGTCAAAAAATCCTATATATCATAGTAAAAATAAACTTTAATGCTGCAGATCTCGTAATTATCAAAGACAGTGATACGTTTTTTTTTACAAAAACGATAGCTTTTTTATTGTTTAAGGAAATAACCGGATAGATTTTTCATAAGTGATTCAGTGTTCCAACAATCAATAAAAATGTACTAAATATTTACGAAATTAAGCGCAGAGCTTCCGTAGAGAGCGGGATGGTTAATTGTAAACTCACGCGTGTTAGAGGGGGTCGTTTGCACTGGAATGGCTTTGCCTTAAGATGTAAATATTGTTGATTTCCTATATTCCGTGTTCTTGTATGATTTGTATACAGTGTAAATAATAATACTTGCGCATTTTGTTCATCGCCGGTGGCATGTTACACACACATTATTATTAAAACACACACACATTATTTGGGTTGAAATCAAAAAACATCGTAATTTCCACCGGGATGACGGATTTAAGATTTCATCTTCATGGAATCCAGTAGTCAGTAAGTGCAAGCGTGAAATAGTAGATTATGTCTCAATGGAGCAAAATGATACATAACGGCGAGGGCGGTATATTGAATCCTGAGTGAAGCGAAAGATTCTACAATAGAATCCTGAGTGTAGCGAGGGATTCTAAAGTAGAATCTTGAGTGTAGCGAGGGATTCAAGTGTTTAGGCCCGAGACGGAAATAATTTCGCTACCGTGTGACACATATTGCTTTTCACACCGCCTGAGGCTCGCTGCTAAAAACATGAAATGTAATACAAATGATTTTACTACAGTGTCACATACTGCTTTTCACACCTTCTATAAGGAAAAGTCATTGTTGCCCTCAAATGAGGGAAGAAAAATACATCTTTGATCCCTCATTCGAAGGCAACAATAACTCTTTTCTGAATAGCAGGTGTGAAAATATATCGTCCATTACATTAAACGGACATAGTTAGCGTTGTGTAATGGGCGAGTTCCCTAGTGACCCTAGGGTACCCTAGTGTAAAAGTGTTTAATAAAGACCAAGTGAGGGTGAGAGATGTTGATACCAGCTCACGCCAGCCAGCTCGACCACGGATGTTGTGATACATTCGAAACGCCGGACAAACCTTGAAGGGTAATTAAGAGGCCTTATAAGTTTTAAAATATTTTGATTTCAAATTATGGGAAAAGAATTAATAACACCAATGAAGTGATTAAAGGATACGATGATTTTATTAAAGTTTTAGATAGTGACATGGCCATTTTTTGATTTTATTGTGTGTATTAGAATTTAAGCGGAATAAACACAGTTTTTAGCCTGAAAATGGCCGGTTTGGAGTGGTGTTTGAAACGATATCTCTTAATGAAAGTCCAAAAAATGCATTAAAAATTTATGACATTAGGTCGCAATAGTCCTGTTCTAGATAGTGACACTGGGAAAATGTCAACATACGTGTTAATTTAATCAGAAAATCGTGAAAATAGATGAGTGTATGTTAACTGATAAGGCTTGTTAAATTAGTATTACATGTACGCGATTAAGTCCTGTTTGCCAATAATATGTTAGATAATAAAATGAAATGTATGTTTTTGTTCTTATGCTTGCCCTTTTCTCTTATGTTTGATGGGCTCTTTTAGTTATTATTAGCCAGTTTTGTCGGTCATGTGTATATTGTTGGTATTCGGGTTTCTTATATATCCATCCTTAAGCCCCATTTGATTACAATTCTCATTACATTGCAGGTTACAGAGATACAACGAGTTAAATCAGTGGTGGGCAAAGTACGGCCCGCGGGCCAACTGCGGCCCGCGAAAGCATTTTATCCGGCCCGCCGCCGATACATCGAATTAATTAGTATATGGCCCGCGATGATTATATTTTGACGGTTCAGCCAAAAATCAGAGCAGCGGTTTTATACAAAAGTGCAGTTTTGCTGCAATTATGGCCCTCCTCCGAAATTTCTCAAGCTTACTGGCCCGCCATGAAAAAAGTTTGCCCACCACTGAGTTAAATCAATCTATCAAACCCCGTAATGTGAAAGCTATTATTTGAAATTCACTCGCCGTCGGCAGGGCATTCATTCTCACGCCTTGGAACCGAAATGGTCGCGTACGGTACGGTTTCAGAGGAATTTCCTCCCACGAACGCTCCGGTTGTGGAATGAGCTCCCTGCCGAGGTTTTCCCGAGGGACTACAGTATGGGGTTCTTCAAGAGAGGAGTGTATAAATTTTTAAAGGGTCAGCAACGCGCATGTGACACCCCAGGAGTTACGAGGGTCCATAGGCTACGGTGACCGCTTACCATCAGGCGAGCCGTACGATTGTTTGCCACCGACGTGGTATAAAAAAAAATGAAATGATAAGAAATATTTTTATTTCAGACTGTGTCCATAATTTAAAATTATATAAATTAAATTATATTATTTGAAAGAGAGAGTCACATGCAGTCTCCGCAAAATCGATATCCGTGTGCAAATTTGTCATTTAATTTAAAATTAATGCGGTCAAGTATCATTAACTGCATTATTTTTTTTATTTTTTTTTATTTTATTTTATTAGAAGAACAACAGCTTTAACAAACAGAAATAGACTTATAACTAGGATACAATTGTGAAGCCAATGACAGGTCTCCCTAATAGATACATATCACATCTTCCGAATTTGCTTAGAAATTACTTTTTATAAAAAGGGGAGTGTGAGTGCATGTGTGTGTATGAGTGTGCGTGTGTGTGTATGTGTGTGTGTTGTGTCTGTTGATGTAGATGTAATTGTGTATGAGCATGTTCATTCATCTTCATTAATCTTATACATTTTATTTGCTATTGCACTTTTGAACATTTTTTTGTTGTTATGCACAAATGGGTCAACATCACTAAACTGAATGTTGTAAGTCCTCGTTATTCTATATATTACAATTTTAAACTTGTTCACGCTCGGGTCGACCACGTTCAGCTTCTACCACTAGCGCTCGAAACCCGCTCACAAATGAATCTAAGCTACGCAACCTCAGCCCCTTACCCTGTGGTAAGCCGTAGATTTCACGCACACCCTTCTACAATCACTTACGTCCACATTATTACGCGTATCGCTTGCGGGACAGACCTCTGGTTATCTTAATTGTGGGTTAGGGGATATTTTTAGAACAAAGGTTAGGTAGGTCCTATTAAATACAATATAAAAGTGTAACTTTCGTGTCACAACGGAGTCAATTAAAATGAAGGCGTATATTGCCTCCTTCAAACACAATCTCAAAAAATATTTAACAGAAAAGCAAATTGCCAATACCTAAGCAGATGTTTAGTGTTATGTTTTATAGTGTTTAGTTAGCTTCATATAAGTTCAGTATTATAATCAACGATTTAGCTTGTATGTTCAGGTACAAAATATTAAAATATTATTCTGTATGGCTGCACATTTCCAACATTGTCAATGTTATGTTATATGTTAAGGACAGCTCTCTCTCATGTTTATTGTTTTGTAATTTCATGTTGTTTCCTGGTTGCCCTGAAAATCAGCGTCATGATTTTCATGACACTATGCTGAGCGGCACCCATTTTGGTACTAAATAGGTACCTATTTACAATATCTTAGAATGTGTAAACAACTTGTACCAAATAAATATTTCTTTCTTTCTTTCTTTCTTTATTAAAAGCCTTAAATATGTGCCAAAAAGTCCTATTACTTTATTTTTTTTCTTTATTGATCAAAAAACAAATGAACATTTTTACTTAATTTAATACCCATCGTAGGCAAAACCTTGGGGAGGTTTGTATGCCGATGAGAGTTCTCGTTTTACAGTACTTACTTAAGAGTATTGTGTAGCAGAATTTTTCCATACAAAAAATATCGAAAGATGCGGGCGCAAGACCCCGACGGATGAAACAGAGAGAATATTCCGAAATAGCTATTCTCGCACCGCACAATAGTCTTAAAAAACTAACTACTATAGGTACACTGTGTTACTATTACTATTACAGAATGAAGCTGAAGTCTCTAGACTTCAGTAGGTGCATTTCAATTAGTCTTTTGACTTTTTTTCCGCTAACATATACATTTCGTACATCTTCGGGTAACTCATTTATTATTTTAGGAAGTAAGTGTGCATGTAATCTAGCACCATATATATTTTTGAATTTAGGTATAAGAAATTTATATAACAAATTACCGCCTGTTTTAAAAGCTGTAGGCTCACTTAAGGTTTTCAAAAGTAAATTAGCGGTTCATATTCATGAACAATACCCTCCTTAAGAATACCTTAAGCGAGAACACACAAAACAATTAACATATGTCTACTTTTCTTGAAATGTTCCTAAATCCATGTTCTCATATAAGTGACTTCAATTGTCTTTTTTGAGAATAAATATCTTTTAAACTGAGAAATAGTTTATGGTGGGGTAACTTTCTCAGACTTTTGGAATGTTAATTAGGTTATAAGGAAAGCCGAGTCATTGTGAGTAACCAATTTGTATATAGATAAGATGTCTTGTGGAATAACAAATATATAAAACCGGTCAAACGCGAGTCGGACTCACGCACGGTTCCATACACAGAGGGGCTACTACGAACATCAAAATCCGAACTTCGTATCGTGCCATCCCTATCACTCATATAGTGTATAACACGAGAGTGAAAGGACGGCACGATACGAAGTGGATGAGTACAGGGCCAGATTTGTACCCGTTCCAACCCTATTAATTCAGAAAAATCTCAACAACGTGTTGTAGAAATTGAACGCCATGAGTACAGCGCCATCTATCCGCGAATTTTGTTACAAATTTGAGCGACTGAATAACTTGGTATGTAAGGTGGTTTTTCAAGGATACCGAACCGAAATCAAGTTTTTTTTTTCTTTATTTGAAATAAAGTAAGTACTTTTTTGAAATAAATTTATAAAATAAATACGTGCAAAGGTGATTAAATTACAAAACACAGTAAAATGTAATACGAAAGTAAAACACGTCCGTGCTTAGGTACTCTATGAATGGATCAACAGAACCGCGTTGTCACTAAATCCCCGAAGGTGACTTTTTATCATATTTAGATTGAATTGATATCCATCGTCTCTGTTCAAAATCTATACCTAGCCTAAAAATCTATATATATATTATAGCTTTTAAATGTGTACCTATTATATCTATATTCAAAACTAGACTTAAAAAATGGCTTATCGAACAGGCGTTTTACGACTATAATGAGTTATTTTCTAGTTGACAAGAATGAATTTATTTATTTATTTAATCTTTATTGCACCAAAGAAACCTTATCGTACAAAAGGCGGACTTAATGCCATATGGCATTCTCTACCAGTCAACCTTAAGGCGAAGCAGAAAGACAATAAGCAGGAAGAATTTATTATGACTAAAAGTGTAAATTTTATACCGGTAACAACAATGTTATTTAATGTATTATTATACCTACTTTATGTAAATTTTGACATGTAATTGAACACTACCAATAAATATGAATATGATATGAATATAACAAACGAATTGATATCAGGGCGGCGTCAGTTAAATGTATTGTGTAAAATGTATATTGTTTATAACCTGTTATTGTACATAGAAAAGTGCTTACATACATGGCTTCGGTTGTATCATTCGCGCCAGTTTATGTACATCAATTTACCAATGCTTTCGACAGCAATACAAAAATTACGCAAATTATCCGAAAACATTGTGTTCCGAATAAGACGGAAGCTATTGCCGTCTCTCTCTCATGGCGTCGAGCCGCAGCAGAAAAATATAAAGTGCCAATTAACTCAGTGCTACTCTGTCTACGTCTATAATTTGGAATCAGCCCTGCATAGAAACATCAACACATTCTCCAAACTACGATCGTTAATAATCCTGTTGATTACATAGCATTTTAACTAATAAATCATACAAAATAAACACAGAAAACAATATAAACACACCAATAATATTAGACTTGGCCATAATCTACTGTTATTCGATAACAGTAATAAATAGTTATCGGCCCTCCAATGTCTTTAGGTATCGATTTGCAAAAGTTTCTCCGATAATGGCCCGAAGTTTGTTATGATCACGGGATAAACAGGGCAAACAAATCAACTAGGTAGAATTATGTACGTTGCAATAAATTTCCTCCCGTTATAATATTCTGATTGCTTATCGCTGTTGCCAGACGCTTTGGCTTAATCCCCTTGCCAATAATAACTACTTATGCATAATACTTACGCCTGTATGAGCAGTTGGCAATATTCCTACTCACTACATTGCCCTTGTTGGCGGCAAAGTTGAGGGTATTAGAAAATATGTGATATTTTCCTGATTTTAATCGCATAATTCTGTAAACTGTCTTTGAATTAATTATCAGGCTCGGTGACGAAAATCAAAACAGTGATGAAGATAAGATAATTTATTCCATAACAGTTTTACAATCGCATCGGAAATTTGCCATTTATATAATTCACAATATTTAATAGCCAAAACCTTAAACTTAGCTATTTAAGATAAAATAAGAAAGAACAGTAAAATGTCGTTCAGCTAACACTAGGACAATTTTAATGTCAAATCTCTAGAACAATATTTATAATTATTATTTTATTTTATTTTAATTTCAATGTGCGTTGATATTACAAACATGATTTAGTAGATTTTACTAACTACCTAAACCTAACCTAAACTAAAGTCCTAAACTGTATGGGGATGGGTCGCCCAAGTCGCTGCCACTGGGCAGAGTTCCCATCAGGCTGGCCGCGTTGCCTCGCTGAATGGCAATGCCAATTCGCTGCGCGAGGAACGAGCCAGCCCTACGGTCACCTGACGACTTGATTGCGTTCGATTACCTACTTATACTCAGGCAGAGAGTTATACAATTTAAAAGCTTGTCTCCGCACACAATGTTGAACAATTTTTAGTCTAAGCCCAAGGCCTGCTTCAGGGTTTTAAGTCGGACAACCCTTTTTTTCTTGGTCTCATATCTTTTTGGGTGCTTGACAACCCTCGTGAGTAGAACTAATAACCTCCGAGACGACCACGTGAGTGGTTTTGAACACATTTGACATTTTGTAAGTGGTTATCTATGGGCCTATTTAAAAGAAATAAATTATTTTGACTATGACTTTTCTCGACGGCCACCGGATTTCCACCGCGTGATCGCGATAAGACAGACAGAAACACATATAGTAATGTCCCTATTCGTCCCGGTAACGCCGCATACCGGGTAGAGTCAGTCCGACCCAGGTCGGGCCTAGCTGAGTTTCTTGCTGGATTCTTCTCATTCAGCGAGAGAACGCAGCTAGCCTTATGGGCACCCTTCCAAATTGTAGTGATTTAGGCGATATTTGTATTTATAGATAGTAGCAACGAAGTTTAAGGTAGGTTTAGTTTAGTTTTAGCACTTTATGAAGATGTATTTTGTTAATTCATACTAATACAGGCTAGGTTTAGTGAATCAGAGACAAAACTCCCAGTAGCTACATTCCGCTCACACCTCGGATTCAGTTAAAACCGATCAACCAATTTCACTGGAGCGCTAACTCTTAGAGTATTCCAGTGTTCAAAACTACCGGCGTGGTCGTGTCGGAGGTTTCCCTGGATTTTCCGAAGGCTACTCTCTAACCGCGCACTCCTATCGCTTTATTGGACTCTGCACATAAAACCACAGTCAGGTTTAAAAAAGAAAATAAAGTTCTCGACGTACTATTTCATTAACAAGGCTCAGAAACAAGGTCAAATGAGCGACATTACCAGATATTGTTGATGAATTATCTAATCTACCCCGACATGTTACGTAAGTTACACTAATGAAAAAAAATGTAATAACAGATGTTCACAAAGGTTAACCAAGCGATCAAGCATTCGCCTTTCAATGCTCTGAATGACGTACTATTTTATTAACAAGGCTGAGGAGCATGGTCAAATGAGCGACATTACCAGATGTTGTTGATGAATTGCCTAATCTACCCCCACCTGTTACGTTGGTACGCTACACTAATGAAAAAAAACATGCAATAATAGATGTTCACAAAGGTTAAACAAGCAGTCAACAAAGCAAGGCAACAACAAGGCAACAAGGGTCAAGGCTCAAGAGTTGGTCGCAAGGGTCGGCAACGCGCACGTGACTTCTTTAGAGTTGCGGGCGTCTATAGGCTGCGGTGGCCGCTTACTATCAGGTGGACCGTACGCTTGTTTGCCACCGGCGTGGTATAAAAAAGTAGTCAAGCGTTCAACTTTCAATGCTCTGAATGGGTGGTCTTTCAGGTGACTCCTGTAATGAGTACTCATCTCGACTTTCAGGAGGTCAAGGTTTGAAAACCCGGCCCTTACCACTGAGTTGAAAATTCAAAATCCGAACTTCGTATCGTGCCGTCCCTTTCAGTCATATTGTGTACAACACGAGAGTGAAAGGGACGACGCGATACGAAGTTCGAATTTCGAAGTTCGGAGTACAGGCCCTGGGTTTTTGGATATTGACAACCTGGCTTAGGCTACACGGAGAGCATCATAATAAGAACGCGTTCATGAGCGGAATAACCCACACACCCACCCGAGCCAGGGGTGCTACCGCGAACAACAAACGAAGTTTTCCCTCTCTATCGCACTTACGTCCGAACGTGCAAGTGCGACAGAGAGCGAAAACTTCGTTTGCTGTTCGCGGTAGTGCCCCAGACTATGTATTATGCTCATTATCACGTGATAAACGACGAAATAAAGCCTTTGTCACTTTCTATCAAGTAGTGACAGATATGCTTTATACAGGGTGTAACAAAACTAGTGAGGATCCGTTTAAGGGCATATTCGGTATCGTGTTCTTAGGAAAAAGGGGAAGAAATTTTTTTTTGTCCAGAATTTTTTTTTTTTCTATGTAGGTAATTATATGGTAGGTCATCCAAGTCAGCCAACTGTCCATACAAAGGCCAAAAATTATTGCGTCAAAAAAACATCTACTTTTTCCTAATAACAACACGATACCAAATATGCCCTTAAACGGATCGCCATTAGCTTTGTTACATCGTGTATAATGTAATATCATGCGATAAGCGAAGCGAGAACACGTACTCGCTATCTCGCTATATCTTCGTCGGGCGACTAATTCACTACAGCGTCCGACACCAGCGAATCGAGCAGTGACGAGCGCCGTACTATCATGCATGCATGGGTTGAACCTTTGCTATCCAACCCATAACTCTGCCCACTTTGAAAAAAGTATCCTGTTTATGTCCGTAAAAATTTTCAACCACTTACCTAACGAAATAAAGTCCTTAGATTATGTAGAATTTAAAAAAAAAATATTCAAATGGTGCCTAAATAAGATGTACTATGACGCTAAGGAACATTTTCAATGTAATAATATAATATGACATGATACTTACCATACGTGATTATGATATTATTATTTTATTTATTAACAATAATTAATTTTAATTTAATATAATATTAGTTGACAGAACTGTTCTCTGATCTCTCAAAGCATGACATTGTAATTTATTTATTAGTTTTCATTTTAATATTGACTTCACATACATTTTTTTTTTCTCTTACTAGAAATAGAACATTAAGATTCAATGACATGCTAATAGAACCATAATATTGTACGCCATACAATGGCTGATTGTGAAGAACTTTTGAATTATTTGTCACCTTTTTCAATACTCACTTTCATACAATAAATTATTTGTATTTGTATTTGTATTTGTATCACCTCCGCCATGACCAACTACCAGAGAACTACCAGCTTGGGGTCCATGGGGCATCCAACTATTTAATTTTAATTTGACCTTTGAATTCGTTTTACTAAAAAACAAAACAGTCATAAAATATAAGATTTCAAGCTTACAATATGGTCATTTACATTAGAATTACGATTTGAAACGGGATATTTACCATGTATATTTGTATTTTTGAGTTCCCGATATTTCGGCACTATTGCAAGCGCCATTATCAAGGATTAACTGACGTGCTGCGAGTTTTAGTTGTGGTCTACCCACACACCATAGCGATCTACCCTCTTCCTGGTTCGCTTTTTTTCGCACAGTGTCACCGTCACTACCACCGTCCGCCTTGTCACTTGAAACTCGATTACGGTCACGAACACACCACACTCACAGTATCAATACCGATTCGACTCTGCGGGGTAATCACGTAACTTTTGTACTACCGTTAGGTAAATTTTAATGTCAAATTCTAATTGTCAGCTCATACATTTATACTTCAAAATTGACAGTAAAATCTATCTACCGTTAGTACATAGAGTTACGTGATTCGCCTGCTGTTGACATTTACAAACGCTTATGTACAGCCATCGATTTAAAATACCCTAGATACACTATCACCTACAAATGCAAGACGAAAAAGTGTCCAAGCCGTCATTACGAGTGTGTGCGTGTTAGAGACACACTATTTAAAAGAAAATCAATTTGTACCAATTTATGTTTTTTCGATTTTCAGCCTTATGTCACAAGAATAACGTATTATTTGAAATGCAAAGTTTTTGGCGCTTGGGACATTACGGATCGCACACATCGATTGTCATTAGCGCAGAGAACAGAGTCTGTATCGCGTACCGTGAAGTCGCAAAATAATATTTTTTTGATTAGGTTCTGCATCGGCAGTAAACAAGCATACAGCCTGTCAGGTGGTAATGTCGATTTATTATTAATCATGAATCGTTGTTTACCACCTGAGGTACCTAAGCCTAGTTAAACCATCACGAACAATTTGCTCCTAGAACTGTGTCCTAAAAGCATATGTGCAGGGTATTCTAAATTACCTTCTAAATTACCTGAATGTTAAAACTTCACAAAAGGAGGATGTTCTCAATTAGTTATTTATTATTTAAATGTGTTATTTAAATGCGTTAAATATTCAAACTTAGACTTCATTACCCAGATATGTACTGTTTTATTTCAAATGCACACATTAGAAAGTTAAGATATCTTAGGATACGAAACTGAACACGCATACATCCCACGATATGTAAAGGTCATCGTATCCTATGGGTACTTATTTATTACTTAAGGCGTACCAACAGCTACTGTAAACGGAACGGAATTAAAGGAACTCACATATAGAAATAAAATAAAAGTATTAAGTAAACAGAATTAACACATACTTTCGCACCATGTGAATACTATGTCGATGATAAAAAAGTGTGAAAAGGAAAAAATATCAATAACTAAGCGAAATAAAATGAAAGATTACATACAAATAATACAACTCAATACGAACATTGCATACGGACAAGTGCTATGTTCTGTTGGTAATATAGGTATGTAACTACTGCGCATTTTACCGCGCATCATTTGTCGGCGCGTGTTTCCAAAAACGTCTGCGTGGGACGTCATTGTCTTGCGAAGGAATTAAATAAAGCTACATATTAAGTTGTGATTGTAATGTTTTAATTCTGGCTTTAAAGGTACCCAGATAAATGTAAAAGTAGATTATTAGTATTAATATTCTTATTTTATACCTTTTACGAACTTACATAAGTACAAATACACTCCATATGTTTGTGCTAATAAAAACAATACTTGTAAACTTTCGTCAAGAAATTAGCTGGTGCGACTCCATTCATTCGAAATTTTACTATAGTCTCAGTCATAGGTATGACATTTCGTTTCGATATTCAAATTATTAACCCGAGGGAAAGAGACGGGTAGCGTAGCAGATATTCTTAAATATTTGTATAAAGTAATTGTTATAAGCCTAATATAACTACGAATTCATTATATTATGAAACTTTAGATAAAAAGTCATCGAAAATACGAAATTACATATTTTTTTAACACGGTTTAAGCGTTGTTTTTGCACTTTTTTACGGAGCATTTCGGCATGTTGACTCGCCGATGGCTAGCGTACGACTCCGAGCGCAAGTGTGCTTAAAATGCATTTAAGCACTCTTGAGCGTGGACGGCTTTGACACGCGGATAGTGTATCTAGGGTATTTTAAATCGATGTGTACAGCACATTTTGTGTATCGGACGAGTATATAGTTACATGATTACGTAACTTTATAGGTTTACTAACTTGTGCCCTCGAAACACGGAGCTGTTTATTAACCTCGTTAGATATCTTCTATATATTAGTTTTGCTGTATTAACCATAGACATGCTGATACGTTTTAATGTCATCGTAAAGCTTGCGAGTAAGTTACGAGATGTCATATTGGGGAATTAGGACTAATGGATTTTAAAGTACTAGTTCTATATTGGTAAGCGTATGTAGAATATATCTATGTTGCATAAAGGTATTCCATAATACTACGACAGTGTTATTTCTGATGTTTTTTTGAACCCGACTGGCTTTATAGGGTCCAATAAAGCGATAAGGGTGCGCGGTTGGAGAGTAGCCTGGGGAAAATCCAAGGGAAAGCCTTCGACACGACCACGCGTGTGGATTGGAACACTGGAATTCTCTAACAGTTTGCGCTCCAGTGAGATTGGTTGAGCGGTTTCAACAGAATCTGAGGTGTGAGTGGAATCGAGCTACTAGGAGTTTTCTCAGCTAGGCTAGGTTTAGTCAACCAGCGACAACTCGCTGACGCTCGTTTCATAAAACCACACTCGTGTTTTAAGACCTCTCATTATGTATCAGTTGCATAAACTACTATTATTGCACACCTCAAGTAAAGTGTGAAATCACAATGAGTAAAAGCAAACATCAGGCACTTCACTATTTCTTGTTCACTGTATTGAAATTTAATATGATTAAACAAAAATTTTACTTATGTTTTTCGCACAACATATGCAACCAAAATCAACGAGAGTAAGGGTGGGTTGCACCAAACCGTCTGTAATCGTAAGCGGTGTTCGTTAAAATACGATTGTATGGAAAGTTTGACAAGTTTCTATGGGATGACAGCTGCCGGCGCTATATTTGACGACGACCGGCCTGTGCTCGTATGTTGGTGCAACCGACCCTAAATAATTATAATCATCATAATATTGAAGAGTTTGGCTCTTGTCGGTGGAGTAATTTCCAGCTTATTCTACATTCAGCTTTGTCCTGTATGACTTAGCATTTATTTTGTTTTACTAGTGACCCGCCCCGGCTTCGCACGGGTGTAATGCTGATGCATGTATTATGCATATAAACCTTCCCCTTGAGTCACTCTATCTATTAAAAAAAAACCGCATCAAAATCCGTTGCGTAGTTTTAAAGATTTAAGCATACATAGGGATATAGGGACATAGGGACAGAGAAAGCGACTTTGTTTTATACTATGTATGTAGTGATTTGCTCCATAAACGTCATTCTAAGTCTTCCCCTTTTCCTTTTTCCCTATAGCTTTTCTTCTATTATTGTTCTGATCCATTCGTCATGGCGTATGAGATGTCCTATCATTTTTCCTCTTCTGTTTTCTATCATTTTCAATAAAATCTTCTCTTTAACTAAGTTTAAAACTTCTTCGTTAATAATTAAAATAATTTGCTTGAAAACGTTAATGCGGGGAACCAAGCCCCCAAGGCCGCCGTACCAATCCCTACGACACCCAAGACGCAAACAAAAAATAAATCCACAGATATAATGTTTATTGTGTCCATTTATTAGCAGTAAAAACGGTTAATTTGTTTGCGGTACAGTAAAACGGTTTACGAGGGCCGACGTGATTACAGTGCGGGCAACGTCGCCCGAGGGACCGGGAAGCGTTGGCTCGATTGTATTGAAATGTATTGTTGAGACTATAATGCGTGTTCGTATACAGACACGAATACGCATTATCCTCCTTAGGCATTCCCGCCGGCGGGGACGTCCACCGCGTGATCGCGACATCAGTGACACATATAGTCCCTATTCGGTCCGCCGCACACCGGGTAGAGTCAGTCCGACCCAGGTCGGGCCTAGCTGAGTTTCTTGCTGGACTCTTCTCAGCTAGGCTAGGTTTAGTGAACCAGCGACAAAACTCCCAGTAGCTCGATTCCACTCACACCTCAGATTCGGTTGAAACCGCTCAACCACTGGAGCGCAAACTCTTAGAGTATTCCAGTGATCCAAACCACACGCGTGGTCATGCCGGAGGTTTTCCCCTGGATTTTCCCCAGGCTACTCTCCAACCGCGCACTCCTATAGCTTTATTGGGCCCGGCCTATAAAGCCACAGTCAGGTTCAAAAAAAAAAGCATTATCCTCTCTTGAATACAATACAATGATCGGAGACGAATGGAGACGAGCTCGGCTGGCTCTCCACTGATGGCTCGCGGCAGGCGAAGATGGCTGGCTGCAAACTGCGAGGCAGGCCTGGTCGAAAAATTACAAACCCTTTACTATATGAGTCAAAGTGAGAACTGAACTCGATTAGCTTTTGTTTAAGTAAAACCTTGAGAAAACCCTCAACTGTTATAGTACAGAATTCGACTGAAATCGCATAGACTTTGTTAACTACATTCATACTGGTATTGCAACAACAAATGCTAGTCTATATTGCGATCTACAACTTGAACAAATTTTCATCCATTTTTCAGTTCTGTTAAAATCAGAATGTTAACGGCTTTTTCTTCGAACTGTTTTTGGCCGAATTTTCCTTTCACCGATGATTCGCTTTGACAATCACTTAACTATTAACAAATTTTTGCATCGCCGCATCGATTTTATACGCTGTTTTGAATAGATTAAGAATATCGACTGATTTCCAGAAAAAATATGATTCTTTCTCCGATCATAACAAAAACATGCAGATGAAGATATGAAGATGGCTCTGGGATGCCCATTCTAGATCTGATCATAGTGACAGTTCTATATCTATATTTGAATTTTATATCAATATAATGATAAATAAATAATAGTAATAAATTTAATACGAACCGTAATAAACTGCACTGGGCTGAGCCGCACTATGCTATACATATGAGATAATCATGAAGACATGTAATGGAAATAATTTATTGAATTTATTTTAACTAATTTATTTTTCTTATTGTATTATTTAGGGTATTTATGTATAATTTCAGAATACATTTTAATTTTGCTTGCTTAAAATGAAGTGTTGGTCAATGCAGTCCACGTCTCTCTCAGCCTGCGGATCTAAATGACTATTATGAAATAAAAAGAAACTGAAGTAGTTTATTTTTTCAAACTACTCAATTAATTCACTATTAAAAGGCACAAGCAAGTTAATAATATTTTCCATCGTCTAAAATACCACACATCAAATATCATTTATCTAATCCAACCCCTCTATAACTACCGAAATACAAATATCTCTAATAGATTTCGACATGTAATGCTTAGAAAATACTGTCTAGTATGCATTGTTATCTTAATGTCTGTCCAAATGGTCCATTAGCTAAGCCAACAGCGGTTTGCGCAGATAATTACGAGCAGTGTCTGGTCCTTATTTAGCGTTCGGTGCAGTTGTTTTACTAACTCGAACAGATTACAGCTTTGTAAGGGTAAACACAAATTATACAAGTTTTTTTTTGTGTTTATCAAATAACTTCATCTGTGCCATGTATGGTATTCTGGGTCTTCCTCTCCCTCTTGTTCCCTCTATTTTGCCTTCTAGGATGGTAATGTTTAACCCTTCATGTCAAGGAATGGTGCTGTAGCCACACATATACCAGGAAGTGAAGACGAAGGCCCAAGATAGAGTAGAATGGAGAATGCTGCAACGACAGAGGACCAGGCCCTCTTAATATTGATGATGATGATCAAATAACTAGTTATTTATTTATTTATTAACCCACTTACAGATAAACCAAACATGTAAGTTATAGGTTACAAAAACTTATGACTAACACAGTGCTTAGTTAAATAAATAAATAAATATTAGAGGACAATCTTACACAAATCGAACTAGCCCCACAGTAAGCTCAAGAAGGCTTGTGTTATGGGTACTAGACGACGATATATTTAATAGATATAAATACTTAAATACATAGAAAACATCCAAGACTCAGAAACAAATATTCATGCTCATCACACAAATATTTGCCCTGACCGGGATTCGAACCCAGGACCGTCAGCTTCACAGGCAGGTGCACTACCCACTAGGCTAAACCGATCGTCATTAGTTACTTTATACAATAGTAGTGGGAGTGGAGTTTACCTCCAGATAGCGTGCTGCTGTAGCCAGGAACCTCGGTTCCGTCTGCGAGAAAAGCTCCAATGCGGGGTCGTGTAGAAGAATATTATTTATATTATTCAGTGCCACATATAAGGGACTAGTGACCAGGGTGACTGTCCTCCTACTGGGGATTACAAAAAGCGGTTTATGACGGGGACGAAGAATACTTCTGACAAAATACGAGTATGTCGGTACTTTGAATTCTACAAATTGCAGTAGCCATGGGTTTGTTATTAATCCTCGAATAAGTTTGAAAATGTATTTTACTGATGCGAGTTCCCTTCGTACTTCGAGGCTTTGGTATGTGTGGTAGTTTGCTTTCGTTTGGCACTACGTCTGGGAGATATTCTACCATCTACCTTTACAGATATTATAATACATGATCACATAGCTAGAAAAAAATACTAGTGGATCTCTGATTTGTACACCTCGCAAGTCTCCCTCACTAATCTCACTATACACATGAATCAGCCATTTTGAAAAAAAACATCATCACTCTTATCAGTATGCTGTTAGTATTACATTTTCACAGTAGGTGCGCATATGTAATCAATACGCATCACAGTAAGTACCGATGCAGCACTGCATTGGTGCAATCAAGAAGTAATCCACTGTAAAGAATCTATCGGCCTGTAGATGTTTCTATAGCGTAAAAATGTATCTCGAGTACAAGTTTTAGAATAAAGGAAAAATTTAAAAATTTAGGCACCGAGCAGGATTCGAACCTGCGACCTCCCGGCACTCGCTATAGGTGCAATCGCCTCCCAGTCCCAAATTTATCAACCGTTCCTTTGTATTAAGCAGTACCGCTGCTAACGTAAACTATATTTTATACAAACGCCTTAAGGGCGTACAGCGACATCTACCAGAAGACACATGCTTCATTAACGGCACTAACGTCTCAAATCATATTGAGAATCGTCAGTTGCGATGCGCCATCCCATACCCAAAGTCGAATACAAGCATAAATACGGAAAAATATGCCTCTTTAATTGTATGCTTGTTATTAATTGATTTTTTAATGACATTTGAAATTGTATTTCAAATGATCCATTTATTCATCAACTACACGTAATTTTACATTATTAGAATAGCTAAATTTAGATCCCCGATCAGAACCCTGGGGGAGGGTACCCATAAGGCTGACTGCGTTTCCCCGTTGGACGGCTATGCCAATTCGCTGGGCAAGGAACGAGCCAGCCCTACGGTCCCCGGAAACTTCAACTAGTCATTTTAAATAAATAAATAAATATAAATAAATATTAGACGACAATCTTACACAAATCGAACTAGCCCCACAGTAAGCTCAAGAAGGCTTGTGTTATGGGTACTAGACGACGATATATTTAATATATATAAATACTTAAATACATAGAAAACATCCAAGACTCAGAAACAAATATTCATGCTCATCACACAAATATTTGCCCTGACCGGGATTCGAACCCAGGACCGTCAGCTTCACAGGCAGGTGCACTACCCACTAGGCTAAACCGGTCGTCAAAATTTTGAAAGTCCAAATTATTAAAAATTAATTTAATAACCTATTAATATGAAATAATAATCTGTTTAGATTTATTTAAGGATTAAATAATTTGCACACCCGCATGGAGACTGGATACACGGACCTGAAATATCATATAACATCTTTTGTAACGGTATTCCAGCAAATAAGTAATAGTATTTGTATTAGGAATGAAGCTATCCGTAGTAGAACTGGGGTCACCGACATAGCCTTCAAAATTGCGAGACTTAAGTGGCAGTGGGCAGGGCACATTGCTCGCAGGACTGACGGTCGATGGGGTCAGAAACTGCTTGAGTGGCGTCCACGCACCGGAAGACGAGCTGTCGGTAGGCCTTCGACAAGGTGGAGTGATGACCTGGTGAAGGTCGCGGGAATCCGGTGGACACAGGACCGGTCTAAATGGCGAGCCTTGGGGGAGGCCTATGTTCAGCAGTGGACGTCTTTCGGCTGAAATGATGATGATGATGATGATTTGTATTTGAAAGTGTGACAAGTGAGGAAATCTGCTCGAAATCAGTAAGATCTCGGTAAAGCAGAAAATACCGCACACAAATTCCGCCCCGCCAATTCGAGCAGTAGCCTAAGGCGTGCCTAAGGCCAACTTACTGAATACTGGCTGGCTGCAATGCATGAGCAGTGTGAGAGCATACCGTGCGGCAGGTGGAATCCGATTACAGTCCTCCGAGATATTCGGAATCGACAAGGGGAATATTTTCTCGCGAACTGACGAAGTGACGATTTGTTACACCCAACTGTAAGGTCTGCCAAGTGTAGGGCCGTATTCGTTCAATATTCGTGTTGCATCTTTTCTTTGATATCGTAAAAGGAAAGGAGGTGAATACGTAACGCGAAGTTTAGTGTTGTCATAACGTTTCGTATGTGTGTTGTCGTAAGTATACTTCAAAAATCAGGTAAGTAACACAAATTTCAATTGTCACTTATCCGGTTTTAGAAGCATACTGATGACGTTGTGTTAGATTATAGGGTAGGTGGAGCCCTCTCTGTTGCACTTACGTAAGAAATTGCAAATGTAATAGAGAGGGAAGCTTCGATAGAGATTCGCGGTAAATCCCGCTGTTTGATTGTCTCGTTCGCTCGATAATGCTGTGCTCGTCGCCTTCGCGCAAAAACGTGCAACAATCGATATGAAGATAAGATTTTTGAAACTTATCTTCAAACTGATCAGAAAAAACTGATTAGTTTCTAGACTTTCTCGAAAGAGCATTCTTCAAAATGTTTACCTGTGAATGAAATCAAGTTTGTAAAGTCCCCAATCCGCACTAAGCCTGCGTTGGGACTAATGCGCGATCCCTCTCATCTCTGTGAGGCCCTGCCTGTACCCAGCAATGCGACATTTAAAGATGATGATCCGAGTATAAAAACAAAATTATGTACTTATCAATGTTCCTCTTGTTACGCGTCGGTGTCATAGGCGCCCGCCAATCATGATAATGCGTCCCCTCACGTCCCAGGAAAAAACACCGTAAGTGAATTTCGACAAATTCAGCAAGTCAATATTATGCAAACCGACCGAAAAGTTGTTTTTAAAGGTAAACTGGGAGAATCATTTCCGTAAATCGAATTGTCGAAATACTGAATATACCTAAGAAGTTATTTAACGCATAAGGTAAACGTCTCAATGATTGACACCTGACTACCCAATAAGCCTTTTTTTAGTATAAATAGGATTGTTGTTAGCCAGCATCTAGTTGGGGGCAAAGATGAGGCCGACTGTGAAGCGAGCTCACCCAGATGCCTATTCACTCGTGCCTTAAAAAGGTCTGGTTTATATGAACTCAGGAATACAGCCGCCGGCAGGGAATTCCAAACCTTAGCAGTGCGCATTATAAAAGTGCTTAGTTCGAGTAAGTAATAACTTCACAAAACGTTCCTTGAGTGCACTAAGAGTGCAATATAATAATGCATTTCACTCATGTTGAAGCTGCCATGGCGCTGTAGTGCGTCTGGCATGTTTGCCTTGAACAGGGTAGACGATTTTTTCGCTTTCATGCGAAAGCGACAGTGGTCCTTTCTGAATAGGCTGAGTAACTCAGGTAACACAATTGTTTCTAACATATTCACCAGCTGTTACTTGGATATTGTAGCCTCCATTCCAAATATATAAACCGGACGACGTACTGTACTTGTTACAATTAAACAATTTAAATTTCTGTAATTTCTCTAATAATTTATGTTTCTGTAACTGTAATTGTAATTGTGATGGGATTATTGCCTAAATATAGATTTTTTTTTATTTAGAAGAGGAATTTCGACCAGGTAAGGATGGTTTCAATTATGGTCCACCCTTATTATTATGACTAAAATTGACCACCATTTGACATTCAAACCGAGATAGAAAACGATACCGGTTTCGTCACGATATTTTACTTCACCGAAAAGTTACGTTAAGCTAGCTGCCCTCTCCCGGCGAAAAAAATAAACAATAGCATTCTTTTGTAATGGGACCGGTAGATGGCGGGTAAATATAAACTGACCAACGACCCGTTCCGGCTTCACATGGGTAGTTCAGTTTTTAAGGACGTTTTTGCCATTTTGGCTACAGAAAGCCAAAATGGCAAAAATGGGGACTATAAGTCCTACAATTATGAAATTGGTAGGAAAGCGTATTAACCGCTATAAAAAAGTGTTTTGAAATTAAAAAAAAATATTAAATTAGGGGGGGCACTCCATATATGTAACCGGTGGAAGAAAAAAAAATTCAACGTATATAGTCGTGTAAGGTATCGATAGGCCTTTGAAAATGATATGGAGCTTTCTAAAAAACTTTTCCATATAAATCAACCGTTGGTGAGATATTAGCTGTCAAAGTTATAAAAAGTGTGTTCACCCCTCTAATTTCCAAACTATGAAGTTTAGAATTCTGAAAAAATTGACGTGGTGTGTGTTAACAAATAGTTTCAACGATTTTTGATTTGACGAAGATACGTTTTACGCTTTTGAGTTTTCGCTGAAAAACTGTCTTTCCCAAAAGGTCAAGGAAAGTCCAGGGGAAACCTCCGACGCGAGCACGCGGGCGGTTTAAACACAGGAATACACTAAGGGTCGGTTGCACCAACATACGATTACAGGCCGGTCATCGTCAAATATGGCGCCGGCAGCTGTCATCCCATAGGAACTTGTCAAACTTTTCATACAATCAGATTTTAACGAACACCACTTACGATTACAGACGGTTTGGTGCAACCCAGCCTAAGAGTTTGCGCTCCAGTGAGATCGATTGAGTGGCTTCAACCAAATCTTAGGTGTGAATGGAACCGAGCTACTGGAAGTATAGCTACACTGGCTCCTTCGAGTATCGAGCACTAGGGATGTCAATTCCGTCTTGAGAAATCGATTATTAAATAGTCGATTATTTTGCTCCAAGTTAAAATCGATAAAAAACAATCGATTTTTAAAGAAATAATAATCAATTATTTAATTATTTTTCCTATGGTGTCGATTACATGGCGATTATTATCACTCGATACACTCATTTCATCACATCAGTATTACAAGAATTTTGGCGTGTATTGCAGTATCGTGATGATATCTGAGCAAATCCGGATATTTTGATATCGGCGATACCTAAGGGGCGTGGCTTCAATATTAGCTTCATTGCTAGAAATGTCCTCATAATGCCGGGGTCTTTATTAGGACTTAGTAGCTAATATTCTCATATCCAAGGTGGTAGCTTAAAATATTCTTTAGTAAATTATGTTACGATTAATCGGCTGTCAAAATCAAAATCAAACATTTATTCTGCAAATAGGCCACAAGGGCACTTTTACATGTTAAAATATTAATTTACAATTTAAGAAAGTCTGACTATAATAAGTAATACATTTCTCATGTCAGAATATTAATTTACAGTCCACGAAGGAATAATAATTTCGAGTTTACAATTATAACAAAATTAATGTCATACAGTGAAGATAAACTTGCAAAGTTATCTATTACAAATATTACAACATCAGTAAAGTTAGAGATGTATAAGGTCTCAAGATTAAACAAGGAGTATAATGAAATTAATATAATATCCCAGAGATGTACATGGTCTCTGAGCGTCAAAATTAAAATTAATTTAATATTGTTAGAGATGTATATCGTCTCTAAGTCACTGATAATAAAAACGAATCCACAACAGGATGGTGTCTCTCGTCAATCCCCTATAAAAGACACTAGTATTAACGTAGTCACTATGTCCTAGCAAGCATGAACAGACCGGACTCCACAAGCTGTGAAAATCGTAATCGATTTTTTATCAATCAATTTATTGCATAATCCAAATCAATTAAATAATCCATTCTCTTTGAAATAATAATCGATTTTTAATAGATTTTTTATAAATCGATTTTTTTTGCCATCCCTATCGAGCACTGGCACATTCAGCACCCAAAGCAAACAAATTATATGGTTATTATGAAACTACTATATCGGTGCAAGCGATTAATTACGTAGGCGTCATTAAAACGCTTATGTCACGTCGCTTATTCCGCCCGTGTGTGTGCCTTATTTTGCTTGCCAGTTTTAATGACTTCTGTCTCGCATTCAATTTGTTTACCTAACTTTTATCTAGTTAAAGCGAGTTCGATTTAATCAATCTTCAAGTTGTGCAGTTATCTCAGTTTCTCTGAGTTATCTAGATTACGCTTCTTCCCGTTTCTTTCATACGCAGATATTGCTTGTCTGATTACCGCTAGTGGCTCTGTTAGCTGTAGACCTCGCCAGTGTTTTTTTTATTGTCCATAAACTGACTCGACAGAAATTCTATATAATTATTGAACAGCTTTACAATTTTTTACGATAATCGGTTGAGAAAGGAGTCCCGTAGAACTAACCGAATTTCTCCAGCAGAAATTTACGAACTCATTGAAAAAAAATGTTTTTGAGAAATTTCAAAAAGGATTAACAAAAATTCCTATATAATTACTTAATCTGCTAACAAAATTTCACCAGAATCGGTTGAAAGATACGACCTATAAAGGAGAACAAACGGAAATCCGGTCTATGGACATATGAAAGCATTTTTGTCTAACCTGAAGTAGATACCTTCGTTCCACAGGCCGTATTTATTTGCCACCAACGTTTTATTAAAATAAATATATTATTATTTGCAACGAGCTAAATATACGGCTTAGAAACCTAAACTGGAAAACAAAATACTCATATATAAAACTATAATTAAGCCAGTGTGGACCTACTGCATTGAATTATGGGGATCAGCAAAAAACTCTAATGTTGAGATTATACAACGGTTCCAGAACAAAGCACTCAAAACAATAACAGATGCACCACTATTTATCAGAACCGAGGAATTGCATGAGTACTAAGAAATGTAAACTGTTAAGGAGGAAGCCGAACACAGAGCTAAAACCTACAAAGACCGTATAAGACTCACACTAACACTCTAGCATCAGCATTATGTGAACCAATTAATGAAAGAAGGCTAAAAAGACAGCACATCTGGGATCTTGCTTAAATAACAGTCCCTTGTTAATAAGAGATGGCTTCCTGGCTGGAGGAACAGTCTCCCCTGTCACTGTCACTCATACAACAAATCTGTTAAGGGCTTGTGAAGCCGATCGCAAGATGATTTTTACAAAAAAAAAAATATTATTCGCACACTAACGTAATAAACGACCAAACAAAAATCCTTTCATATAAATATCGACCCATTCGCCAGGATTTAGACTAAACCGTCACAGAACATTAAACTTTTTCACACATAGTTACCTAATAAATCGGTTACCTGGAAGAGACCGCTCATTAGCGTTAAAACCGACAAAATAGGGACCGATGGGCATGATAACGAGCATAATGTGCGGCATGTCGAGTTATTTTTACCCACGACGGAACGGAGAAGTTATGCGTTTAGGGTGAGAGGTTGTTTGTTTATTTGTTTGTTTTTTTGTGTGTGCACATCAATATCTTCAAAACGGCTTGGCGGATTCAGAAACGGTTTTCTGCAATAGCTTTGTAGTTTAGTCGAGACGAATTTCAGCAAGGTGTTACGATGATAACTCGCCAGGGGGCGCTGCAGTAAACATTTTTCACTGTACATCCGTCGTGGGTTTTTCATTTTTTTTTTACATAAAACTAACTCCTGTATTCCCAAATGGGGTATACAAAACACATGAAATTCAATTCCAGTGCCACATTTAGCAATTGTAGGTTTAAAGACGGAGAAAATGTTATATTACAGTGATAGTTTGCTAGCCGATGAGCGATGGCCCATAACACACTACTACCCGGTTCCCATAGTTCGTTAAAAGCGGTAAAATGTTATATGCGGAGCCGTTATAAGCGGATTCTACTGTACTTTTAAACCTTTGCTATACTTATTGTTTGGCTTCCGTACCCAAACCCCCGTCCATCTGTCTGTCCGTCTGTCGTTAGGCTGTATCTCATAAACTGTGATAGTTAGACAGTTGAAATTTTCACAAATGAAGTATTTCTGTTGCCATTATAATAAAAAATACAAAAAAAATAGAATAAAATATATATTTAAGGGGGCTATCATACAAACACTTGATTATTTTGCCCTTTTTGTAGGTAATGGTACGGAACCCCGTGAGCGAGTCCGACTCGCACTTGGCCGGTTTTTAGATCAATCATGTTAAAATGGATATTCAAATCTTAGTCAAGTATCTTCAACTTTATACTCACTACACTCACACACACTACACACAAAAAATCAGGTTTGTTGTATGGGAGCCCCCATAAAACAAATGTGATTTTTTTGGCGTTTTTATATATAATGACGATTATGTGTAAATTTGTAAATTTATTCTTTCGAAAAGGTTTAACTTTCATGAATTATTTTCTCATTGCACCCACATTTGCTAGTTTCTGTTTGGTCCTATGGTCGACTGGTAGAGAATGCCTCATGGAAGTCCGCCCTTTGTACTTATATTCTTTTTGTGCAATAAAGTTTAAATAAATAAATAATGACCGGTTTAGCCTAGTGGGTAGTGCACCTGCCTGTGAAGCTGACGGTCCTGGGTTCGAATCCCGGTCAGGGCAAATATTTGTGTGATGAGCATGAATATTTGTTTCTGAGTCTTGGATGTTTTCTATGTATTTAAGTATTTATATTTATTAAATATATCGTCGTCTAGTACCCATAACACAAGCCTTCTTGAGCTTACTGTGGGGCTAGTTCGATTTGTGTAAGATTGTCCTCTAATATTTATTTATATTATTATTTTATTATAAATAATGGTACGGAACCTTTCGTCGGCGAGACCGACTAACTCTGGCCCGGTTTTTTATGTACTGCCTTCGTTACCATTTTGTGACGTAAAAGCGAATAACAGTATTTCTCTTAACTTGTAACGAGTTTCACCGTCGTCGTAAACAGAACCCATTCAAGCATGATATTAATATCGTCAAAATATTCCGCAACATTTTCATTCTCTTCGAATAAAGCAATAACAATGTAAAGTTTCCGAAACTAAAGGAAACGTCTGGTTACTTACACAGTTTAATTGAGGAAGAGCAAAATTAATTGAATACTTTTTTTAATCAAAAAATATTCCTATAATGTTGGTTTGGTAACGTTGTCTCGGTTGTTGTATCAGTTTTTCATATAGTGTCTCTAATTCATTTGACATGTACTCATAAATTTTAGTTAATAATAACCCATTACTAATTACTAACTGTAGGTACCATTCTCTCCAATATCCCTACCCCGACGTTGGCCGAGTATGCTGAACTAACCCATTTACTAACCTATAATATTGCACCATTCTTAGAAATAAATGATTGATTGATTGATTGATAATGTTTTAGAACGTAAGTCCTTAATGTCTTGAGGTTGGCGTAGTCACTGCGACACAGTCTCCGACTACTGCAGCTGATTACGATTATTTTGTTACCATGTAAAACTTGTTTTATTATGTTCAATTAATCTAAATCTATTCCTAAACCAACCAGCACTTATCCTAACTGTGTCGCCTTTTTTCATCTGATTTTAATTAATTTTAATTGTTTTAAAACTGTTACTTG
The DNA here is from genome assembly GCA_963556455.1 of Epiblema foenella. NCBI lineage: Eukaryota > Metazoa > Arthropoda > Insecta > Lepidoptera > Tortricidae > Epiblema > Epiblema foenella. The sequence continues at coordinate 3,334,436 of OY747106.1, forward strand.
TTTTTTTTTTCAACAACTGTTACTTTCGGTGGCAATCAAGCTGACAGCCCACCTGATGGTAAGTGGTTACCGTCGCCTATAGACGCTTGCAACACCAGAAGCGTTACTCGCGAGTTGCTGAACCTTTTCACGCCTTTTTTGAAGAGTCCCATTCTGTAGCCAATTTGATATGTTACGCAATTACTCTTCTAATAGTACTAGTTAATTAGCTTTTAGGACATCGGTTACACTTAAAATCATTCGTGTTCGCCGAGTTACATCAAATTTATTCGTTCAAAAAGCTGTTTTCCCGTTTAAGGATGATTCACACTAGAGCGTTCCGTGCCCCGCCCGGCCCGTTTTCTATGACAGAAAATCAACGGCCGCTCGGCCACGGACGGGCCCGGTGATGCTCGGAAACGGGCCGGCCCGGACACGGAACGGTCGCTCTATTATCATTCAAACGTTTGACGGCCGATCTACCTACGTCCGAGGCTCGAAAACGGCACGGTCCCGGCCCGGCCCGGACGCGGAACGGTTAGCACATTGACACACAAAAAAGCTCGGAGACGGGCCGGCCCGGACACGGAACGGTCTACTGTGAATCATCCTTTAAACAACAAGATTCAGATACCAATTACATGTTTATAGAAATTCGGCCCAACAATGTTCCTTATCTTCCTTCCCGTACATGTGTACAATGTCGTCCCCCTCGTGTATTAAACTTGTGTGAGTAAGATCTGAAGGTTTAGTCTCATAACAGAAAAGCCTCTTGATATGGACTCGATTACGGATTTAGTTGGAGCATCTAAATCTGCTTGCTACAGAATATTGAATCCCACAAAGTAACAGGAATGTAACGATTTTTGTAGATACATAAACATTTATTTCACGTACAACATTTATTTCACTTAAGTACGCAGTGTCTTAGAGTACGCGTGTAATATATGGGGATCATATATTACCTACATTGTATTACGTTACCTACAAATCACGTCTTGAGAGGCCATAGCGGAGGTTTCTAAGATACCTAAATTATCGTACCAAAAGTACATCGGTACAGTTATAGAAATAGTTGTAAGCGACACAATATGATGAGCTTAAAGGATAGGAGAGTCTTGCTTGACATGGGTTTTCTCTATGACATTCAAAGGTTGTGTAGATTGCCCTATCCTTGTATCATAAATCAAATACTTTACACCCAGAAGTACCTTGACCCTTGTGTTTGCACAAGGGTCAAGGTACTTCTTAGTCGTTGGCAAACCAACTACGATAAGAATTGTGTAACATATAGAATGACGAGAACTTACAAGAATCAGTTTAGTAGTAATCAGTTAGATATTGACCCATTTTTGTATAACAACAAAAAAACGTTTAAAAGTGCAATAGCGAACAAAATTTATAAGATTAATGAATATGACTAAACACGCTCATAGACAAACACTCACACACATACATTACACACTCATACACTGTTCACTGTTTATTATGCATACATAACCTACTTGACTTGGGTGGGTAGTATTTTGTTTGCCACAACCTTGTTTAATATTTTTTATTTTTATAAAAATAGACTTACAATTAAGAAACCAATGCCAGGTCGCCGCAACGGATACACATCAAATTTACAAATTTGCTTAGATATTTTATTATTGAATTTGATAAACATGTGTGTGGGTGTGTGTATGTGTATATACCTATATACACATACACACACCCACACACATGTTTATCAAACAATGTATGTTTGTTTTGTTGATATACTATGGGTATACTTGATATAGTATACCCATAGTATATCAAGTTCACCATTTTAATCCGATTCTTAATTTAGGGATGAGATAGAATTTAGATGAAGATCAGAAAATGTTTGCCACTAGACCTGTATTTAAATGCTCGTGCTGATTCCGTAGTGAGAGCTGTAGCTATTTTTGAACAAAGGTAACTTGACAGTTGACAGTTGTAAGGAGCGTTCCGGTCAATCTTAATTCTTCTTCGGAAAGCGCAGTAGCGTTTTATCCGCTCATTAACAGTTCCGCTGCATACTAATAAATGGCGTCACCAGTTCATATAATTGTAAATATGACAGTAGGAGGTTTTTGTCCCTCTTGAGCATATGTCTGGTTAGTATGAGGTTCAAATGATCATATTCAACATGACGATTTGATTTAGAGCCAACAAAGTTTGAACTAACCATTTAGAGGATAAGAATTGGATGGGAGCCAATCAAACTAGTGACAGCGCCTCAGCCAGTTGACCCATTTGTTACAGTAGGACTCCCGTCTTACGGTTTTCGGAAATATTTCAAATTTAAGATTTCAAGCTTACATGGTCATTTACATTAGAATTACAGTGAATTCCAGTGATCTGAAAGTTCTCAAATCGAAAAGAGACTGCTTCCGGAAAGAACTCGCGTATTGATACTGTGAGTGTGGTGTGTCGTGACCGTAATCGAGTTTCAAGTGACAAGGCGGACGGTGGTAGTGACGGTGACACTGTGCGAAAAAAGCGAACCAGGAAAAGGGTAGATCGCTATGGTGTGTGGGTAGACCACAACTAAAACTCGCAGCACGTCAGTTAATCCTCGATAATGGCGCTTGCAACAGTGCCGAAATATCGGGAACTCAAAAATACAAATATACATGGTAAATATCCCGTGTCAAATCGTAATTCTAATATTTCAATTTTTTTGTTGAGAGCGAGTTTTGCAATACAAAATCGTTAATTTCGGAATCAGTTTAACACTAAGAGAGATCGCACGCAACGGCACTATTAAATGATCCGACTTATAGAGTATTTGTGTCTTTCTTGTGTCCACTTCATTGTCCTTTTGTGCGGTTTGCTACCATATTATCGTCAGTCATAAAATCTTCATACTTCGTAATCGTGCATTAACAATTCACCGGATTATCAACTCTAGGGCCTTTGCCAAGGTTTAAATTGCTTTAATAGAAATATGGCGTTAGACGCATGGCCAAATACACCCGGTGGCGTTTACCTCAATATCTGAGAATAGTACGAATAGAAGGCATCTGGACCGCCATTTTTCTATCGGTGCACTCGTAATCTTTTGCTTATGGAGATACAGTCGATAATCAATTCAACATTCAAGTTTGTTGTGCCGAGGAACATTAATTACTACGGCGATAGGTGTCTTCAGAGACGCCTTCCCTACATACTCAACAGCCTGCCCTCTGACATCAGGCAGGAAGCCAATAAAGCTAAACTTAGTAAAAAGCTACATAGTTACCTTATTAAACTCGTAAAATAAACTATTGTACCTAGATGTAGAATCATAATATATAAAGTTGCCTTGTTAAACTCATAAAATAATTTACTGTTAGAAGAGAGATGAGACTGATCGATCCCACAGTCAAACTGTGCAAACGCTTTTGTAGGTCTATGTACATTTATTTCTTCTTTTGTGTTGTATTATTATTTCTTAATAAATAAATAAATAATAATAATAATAAAGGCGGTTGTTATGACCATTAGTGTTTTTTGCAGTTACCCCAACAATAGCATAGTTTTCTTTAAATGGGTCGACAGAAATTGAAAAACAAAGACTATACTTTCCTCATATCCCGGATTACCTATGCTGTGCCAACGTCAACAAGCGGGGTAATCACGTAACATTTGGAACGTACGAGATGTACATGTTAATGTAAGGGAGACGACCTTCAGATTTACCTTATTCTAGAGCCGGCAATACACACATAGATGTGCGAACGGTATGCTAGTATAGACAACAACACACGTGGGAACGAGATACAATGCGTCATCACCTGTCCCTCATCGCGTATTATTTGTTACCGGCCTGTGTCACCGAAACGTCAGCAATGTATTCAAGCTTATTGGCTTAAATTAAATTTGGCGCCATTGTATACAGGGTGTCCCACGGCTATGCCACATGGAGGGAAAGTACCTTGAATATTGTAGATGGAACATTTTACTGAAAGAAGACATTATATTAATTTTAAAAACAATTTAAACTGCATTCACAGATATTTAAATAATAATTAAACCGTGAACCGGGAATCGAACCCGTTACACAAGAAAATTAATTACCCTGTAGCTTTATCGTACCAATCGAAAAGCTTCATCATGTGGATTATTTTTTGCTAAATAACATAGTATCGGAAATAAAAGGAAGACATTAAGGGAGAATTTTAACATTTTTAATACAAAATTAATCACGTGTAAAGGAAAGGGTTCCCGGTTCAACCACAAAATTATTTAAATATCTGTGAATTCAGTTTAAATTATTTTTTAAATTCAAATAATATCTTCTTTCAGTAAAATGTTCCATCTACAATATTCAAGGTACTTTCCCTCCATGTGGCATAGCCGTGGGACGCCCTGTATATTCTGTATTACAGCACGACTAATTATGAGATATCAGAATTGTGCTACATCTGTGTCAGTCTTCTGATACGTCTCAATTTAGTCAGCCTATCATAAGTCCATCTCCCTTGGTGATTCGCTAATCCTCCTATATAATTCTCTTTCTACCCTTATTCAAATATCGGATCGCAGCGCGCAATTGTATTGTTGTCTCATTTATTCCCTTAGCTATCTTTCTCAGTTGTAACTTAAATGAGCCTGAGGTCCGCTTAAAGAACCATGGTTTGGAGTAAGCACTAGTTTCACGAAAGCTATAATGCGACCTTCCAACATAGAGGGAAAATTTACCCTGTGAACATTGTTTCTTTTTTATTTATTTATTTATCGTATGGCAATCATTTCGAACTATGAGATCATCGAGAAGACAGTACTGTACAGTTGCCAGTTTATCATTTCGAACTATGAGATCTTTGAGAAGACAGTACAGTTGCCAGTTTGTCATTTCGAACTATGAGATCTTTGAGAAGACAGTACGGTTGCCAGTTTTGTTGCACTTTTAACACCACCCAGAGGTCACGTTAGGGTAACGGTTGGTACTCCCTATGGACGTGGTGCAACTTAGACCCCCCTTTGTGAAGTGAGTGGGAAAGTTGACTGTTTGAAGTTCTTAAACCGCCCGATAACCTCCAACTTGGCTTAACGACTGCTGCTATAGACAGCAGCCGGAATCAACGGTTTAACGTGCCTTCTCAACTCGCTTATCCTTCCTATAAATATTACGAATACATATTTTTCTGCTAAAATCCAAAATCTTCAATAGCGGTATTTCGGTATTGGTCTGTTCCAATCCCGGTATTGAAATACCGTAAAAATTGTTCCGAGATCCGGGTGTTATGGCATCTCGGGACGGTTTGCATGCCCTAATTGTGAACTAGAATTATATGCGTTTGTTTTGTATCTGATGAGGACCTCAAAACTGTGTAATTAGAAGTACCTACAAGTGAACGCTGTAAAAGACGGTAAACGCTTGTAATATTTACGGCTTTGCTTCAAAACCTTCGCGTTTGGATTGCCATAGGAGCAATTTAAATCGCCTTTTGTGCCGTCGTCGGTAGGTACATAAGCAGCTTATGCTTCTGACACAAAGACGGAGAATTATTCTTTTCCACAACTTCTGTGCAATCCCCGAACATATTTTGTGATAAAAGGCAGCGGCTGGCTTTAAGACGTTAGCTGTTAGTATGACATATAAGTAACCGTTAAATTGGGAACTTCGTTAGTTTATTATATAAGTGTGAGTGAGATTGTAAACTGTCGAAAGTTTGCTAACCGAAAAATATTTTGTTAGACACAAGGTAACGAACGAACCTACACTCACAAACAAATACGGGTCGGTAAAATACCCTCTTATTTCCTAAAGTAGTGCAAACTTGTACATTTTTTTAATACTGTCATGATCGTTATTTAATTTTACACCTAACCTGTAAAAACAAGAGTTAAAAAAATAACGTTTCCAGGTTTAAATCGGACTCCTAACCCATGAAAAAATAATGTTAACGGAGCGAGATATGGCAAAAATCGACAGTTTTGAAGATTGATATTTTCTATGATAGGATCCCGGGAATTGCTAATAAAACTAGTGCAAAATATTTAAAAAAAAACCTGTTGCAGTTATTTAATTTAGGGTGGCCCGAAATTTTTGACCTCGAATGTATCTAGATTTCAATTATCTAGGACTTTCCTCCAGCGAGTCAATGTTAAATTGTAAGCTACTACGGTTCACAGTCTATCGACAGTTAACAATCTCACTAATAGAGAGATTGCATTATAATCCAACGTTATTTGCAATTTGACGGTGACATATAGTACATAGATAAGTAACACGGCACCAAGCCACCGGTGGACATTTTAAACGGCGTTTTAGTTTTCTTATTGGGCTGAGGATATTTATTTATTAGATTTTATTATTTTCATGTTGACGCTTATAGATATATCTCAAAATATTTTATTACTAGCAGTGCCCTGCGGTGTTACCCGCGGATAAAAGGTAGCCTATGTCCTATTCTGATGTCTAAGCTACAATACTGGAAAATTTCATAGAGATACGTTCAGTAGTTTTTGAGATTAAGCGGAACGTACATCCATCCGCACAAACTTTCACGTTTATAATATTATTAGGATTAGGATGATTAGTGTACCTACCTTATTGACGCTTAGAGACCCTATACATCTCTAACAAACCTCGATTGTTATTAGTTTCTTAGTCTTATTTTTGACATGTAACACTACATTTAATTAACGATACTTTGATCATTGTATTATTGTTATTTGATGTACATAGATAGATTTTGACTTGTAAAAGTGCTCTTGAGGCCTGTTTGCAGAATAAATGTTTTGATTTTGATTTGCTTAAAGTTTTAAGCAACTGTCTCATATTTTTATGTTTTTATTCTGTTTCGTATAGTAATATAGTTCATTATTAAGTTATTTCTATAGTAAAATTATAGCTAGACAATGAAATTACACAAAATAAATATTACTGCGTAAATGTAATACTCACGTTACACCGATAAGTAAGGAAGGAGAATGCCTGATGGCATTAAGTCCGCCTTTTGTACATTAAGGATTATTTTTGTGCAATAAAAATTAAATAAATAAATGAATAATCTAGGCGACGTCTGTCTGCTGTCGGGAAATAGAAAATACCCCATACAGGTTGCACCCCAGATTAAGAGAAAATTAGAGATCAAATTAGCCGTTAGTTAAAATTACCGCTGTCACTTTCTAATCTCATATGAAAGGAAAGGACAGGGGTAACATTTATCTGACAGATACTTTATGTCAGGATTGTGAAACGGCCCTAATTGTGAAAGTAATATCGATTACGTCACCCCAAAATCGCCATTATTCCCACAACGCTCAACAATTAGCTGAATTATTGTGACAATCACTTTAAAATCCAAACAGCCGTTTCTCAATTTCAAATGGGTGTCGATTAATTTAACGATATCTCGTGGCGACGGTTCCGGGGATCTATTAACGACACGGTCTATCCAACTTAACGTAATTGGATTGAGATTTAGATTTACATTTGTTGCTTCCAAACCGTCTCAAAAGACATAGGCGTCTTCTTGACTAAACTCCTAGATAAAAGTGTGTATAACTGGTAGGTAAACTGTTTTTATCTTTGACGTGACCTTACTGGTGAGTCATGTCGCAGAGATTTCATCTTGACGGATCAATCAATCATTTATTTTGCTAAAACATACACAAAGTTGATACAATTAACATGTCAGTGGTAGTAAAATTACATGATGTATGTTCCGCCACAATATGGCATGCAAAACTTACACTAAATTATTATAGCCTAAGTTTACAATAAAATTCAATATTCATAACAAAAACAATTTGAATACTAATTATTATAATACACAATTTCATAAAATGAAAATGACCTAAATACATATACCTACTTTTAAGATTAAAAATTACGTAAGTAAAGAAGCAGTTGGTCGAAAACACACACACACACACATTGAATTCGCATTATTCGCACTGAAGTACTTATTTAAAACCTCAACCGACTTCTTATAATCTCTGCCTCTATGGGTTTTTTATTGTACAACTTTTAGATGAATGGAACGGAACGCAATTTAAAAAATATTTGATGTATTATTATTAAAAAAAAACATGTATATAAGTAAATAGTGTTGTGTTCCTGGGGGTGAGCAAGGTTGCCAGAGCTCCCGAGGATGCACTGTGTTGAGGGCGAGGGACCTAAATTTGTCCGAACAGCTGAAGACTGAGCCCAGCGAAGGGCTGAAAATCGAGCGCGTTTCTTCTCGCGCGGTCTTCCAGCCCAAATTCCCAAAACCTGATCACTACCAGTGACTTGACATGATATCAAATGCGATCTTAGAGGTAAGAGATAGGACAGGTTTTAAATAAGTACTACTTCATATCAAAAATAACTAATCAAATTTCACTTAAGCACTCCACCTATTTTAAATGTCCCCTAAATTAATGATAAATAATATTCGTAGAAAGAGATTAATCTCTATCAATACAGAAAACCACTTAAGATGTCCAATCTATTAAAACAATTATTACGGGTTTAGGAGTCAACATTTTATTCAATCAATTACAATTATGATTGTTCGAAAATTATGAGTTTCTTTGAACCTGACTGCTTTTATAAGCTGAGCCCAATAAATCAAGGGATGCGCGGTTGAAGAGTAGCCTGGGGAAAATTCAGAAACTTTGTCTCGACGAAGCGAGAGGTTTAAACACTGGAATACTCTAACCCCCTTATTCATAAACGTCTGTCAAACCTATATTAGTTAACTAGCCGCTAAAGTTCGTCTGTCCTTATCTGTCACTTTGACATTGACGTTTGTGAAAATGGGACAAAGAACTTTTTAGTTAGCAGAGGTTTGTTAATTTTTATGAATAAAGGGGTAAGTGTTGAAGCTCCAGTGAAAATTGAACGTCTTCAACCGAATCTGAGGTGTAAGTGGAATCAAGCTACTGGGAGTTTTGTAGCTGATTCACTAAATCAAGCCGAGCTGAGAAGGGTCCAGCAAGAAACTTAGCTAGGCTCGACCTGGGTCTAACTGACTCCACCCGATATGCGGCGGTACCGGGACGAATATAAATTATATGTGTCCAACATAATGACGCTGTGATTACGTCGTCCGGGGCCGTGAGTAAGTATGTGCCTAGGATGCTGGAGCGTGTGGCCCCTAATTATTGACAGAGGGGGACGTCGTCTCCTAGTTAGACGCTGTAATTACGTCGTCCAGGTCCGTATGTGCCTAGGACGCCAGGCCGTACGACCCCTAATTAGTCATCGCCGAGTTACGGCAAAGGGGGAGGAATGAGGACGTAGTCGACAGCCTTCTTATCTAAAGGATTTGTACGCTGCCTGCGTTGTCAAAATAACATCTGACAGTCCGCTTAAAAAAAAACATACATGTAGAGATATTTTACCTTCTACAGCCTTATTATATGTATAGATTTTGAATTGCTTTTTTCATTATTTAATTAAAAATTTGATTCTTTTTCGAGAAAATTCGAACTTATTGATTTATCGTTACCTCAGACGTCATGCTTCAAAGGCTTGGGGAGTTCTTCCACATGATAAGTACATCCACGATGAGGCTGCAACGTACACTGCGGAGGAGGTGGAGGTACGTCCCCAGTTGGCTCTAGATATGAACGAGATGGCATTCCGTCGACCCTGACATCCAGTGACAATCCAGGGACAAATCAAATGTAAATTGGATTCCTATCTTATAAGAGAAGTTACATCGACCTCCTCCAGTTAACGATAACGACCGTTCAAAATGGCTGCCATGCGAATCGTTACAAGTTCTTTGGGAAATCATGTCGGTTATAACGTTTGTAACGACGCTGGGAACTAGATCTAACTAGTCTATATGCATAGACTACCGTACGTATAATATATCTGAATTTAACTTCATCTAGATTTTCGAATAAGGTATTTTTGTGTATGAAAAGTAAACAATAAAATTGTATGAATAAGATAAATTTTGTTGTAGGTAGTTGAACAGAGTTGATATAAAGTCATGATCATTTAAATAATTTTTATTATTACTTTAAAAACTCATGCATATTTGTCATAATCCACATCGAAAGGGACCTTATGACGGCAGGCGCTTATGTTACACCTATTCACTATTGTATTGGAATAGCGGCAATAAAGGCGTAAGTGCCGGCCGCCATAAGGATCCTTTCAATATGGATTATCACATTTTATCTGTGATAAAAGTTTGCAAAACGGTAGCCGCCATTACGAATGTCATGTATGACGTCATACGACAGTAAAATACCGGATTAAACAATGAGCGTCGGCCACAACCTACATGAAAATAAGTCTTTCTCCCTTTAACGCATAACTTCTTTTTTTACGTAGCCCATTGTGAGCATCCGATTTAACAGCTTTGTGTTTGACACTTGTGACAGACACAGTTTTTTCGATGATCGATATGGTTTACGAAATAAAGATAATCGATTAGAATCGATCGACATAAGAAAAAACAAAACAGCTACACTCTAACATAAAATAATTGTCAAATATTTGAGTTAACAAAAATGCAAGTACTCACATAGGCAAATGCAATATTACTCGATAACTGACACGAGTGTCGGATATAACAAAGAATCGGTTGAACTGTGATTTTGTCAATCACTATGTGCTGTACGACGTCACAGAAATGGCGGCTCGCGTTTTCGAGCAGATATTGAAATTGCAAATTTCAACCTTATTGTTTTAGTATTCATCGATTCCATAAAACAGAAATAAAAATTCCACGTGGTAATTGAAATGTACGGATAGATTTAGGCTGCTTTTCAAAAATACGTGTAAGACCCTATTGTGTTGGTTGAATATGAATCAAGACGTACATAAGTTTTAGATTTTGACTTCACAGTGTTTTCTGTGATTTGAATTCATAAATTTCGACAACCCTTTTTTAGGTCTATTATCAGGATAAGGGCCTTTGAAAAGTTCTGACTATAGTTCTCAGAATTATGTAATTTTAAGTTATCTCTACCTATTCAGACTCGAAAATCCTATTCATTTTTATAAAAAAGCGGCTTAATCCACTCCGATGCTTTTCCATAGACTGTATGAAAGTAACGGAATGGAAACTTAATAGTACATTACTTACCAAGGGCGGTAAAACAAAGAATGTCTCAGATCGCAGGTATTTGACGCCCGAGCCGAAGGCAAGGGCGATAATTATGCGATCTGAGGCTTTTTTAATTACCGCCCGAGTTAAGTACGCGGAGCGTGCGGTAATTGCCACTTTATGGCCAGGTGTGACATAAAAACATCTTTATTATTCTATAAGGATGAATAAGGTTTCTGATTCTGAATAATTTCAAAATTACGAAAATTTTAAAAGTCAGTGTGTACTTTCAATAAAATAATACAGATGTTATGTAAGTAGCATTATAATTTACAAGTAAACTCTGTAATGAATGCTGTTTATAAAGATCCGTTAGACCTTATGTCGGTTTGTTATGTCAAAAAATGTACTGAGTTACTGAAATTTGATCTGACATTTGGTCTAACGGATTTTTATAAAACCCGCCCTAAATCTCTAACAGAATACTGACAGACAAACATCGCTCATCATTGGATCCGTTAGAAGTTTGTGCCTGAATGATCTAAAAGATTCAAGCTTGGATAATTATGGTTCGATCGCTTTTCCCGTGTCTTTGCCTGTGATAATTAATGTCGTTACTTAGGTACTTACTTTAAGCTATGGTCGGAGATAATCATCTTTCAAAGGGGCTACTACGAACTTCGAAATTTGAACTTCCTATCGTGCCGTCCCTTTCACTCATATAGAGTATAACACAAGAGTGAAAGGGACGGCACAATACGAAGTTCATATTTCGAAGTTCGGAGTAGGGGCTCTGGTACAATAACCTTAATACCTTAATAGGGATGTTCACACCAAATAAAAAAAATGTCGTGAATGTGTGTAGCAGGCCCCGCCATTTCTGGACGCACCTTTTGACAGTTGGACATTCATGTGACGGCCCGACGTGACAAGACGGCGGTGTCAAGTTGTATTAGGTCGCGTTCAATTTTTAGGCGAAGCGTGCGATCAGCGCCAGCTCCCTGAGTCGGCATTACGCTGAGGCGAAACCTTTTTGTGGCGATTACTTGTTTTTTTTCTAATTACGTTTATTTATCTATATTTTATGTTTGTATCGTCACGAATAAATGTTTTTCTTCTTCTTCTAAAAATATTAAGTTTGAATTTTCTCGATAAAGGATCAAATTCTTAATAGAACGGCGAAAAAAAGTAACTCAAAAGTATAAATAATTACGTATGTAATTATAAATCTTCAAAGTTTTAGGAGGGAGCATATTCTGTACCATTTCCGCTAGACGCATCTACTATTTTTTTTTATACAACGCCGGTGGCAAACAAGCGTACGGTCCACCTGATGCAGCATTAAGCGGCCACCGCAGCCTATAGACGCCCGCAACTCCAAAGGAGTCACGTGCGCGTTGCCGATCTTTTATAAGATTTGAGGATGCACTGTGTTGACAACAGAAGGGACAAATTTAGGTCCCTCGCTCTCAACACAGTGCATCCTCGGGAGCTCTGGCATCCTTGCTCAACTCCAGGAACACAACACTACATACTTGTATAGTAGATAATGTTATTATGGCTGTGGTCTTCTGCAAGGCGGAGGTACTTCCCCAGTTGGGCTGCTCGAAATTCGAGCAAGATAACATTTATATGCCGCTTGAGGTCAGTGACGTCACTAAGATCTGTCGCGCTCTCTCTCTAACCAACCAACATTAAAACGGTTGCAGCTTCGTTATATTTTGAAGTGTTTGAATATGATTTTAACCATTCAGCATATTTTTTGCCTTGTTTCTTTGGTAATCATTTTGAGCCACGATCCCTTTCCGATTTCAGCTATTTCTGAGTTTTCCGGGCAGAATCTGTACGCTGTATTTTACTCTACCGAAATCTTACTGATGTCGTTTAGATTTTCTCGTTATTTTTTTTTACTGAGAAGATATCTTTAAATGTCAAATGTTATGTCGAGTAGGTACAGTCGCCATCAGATATATCGGAGCGAACAAGGTGCTCACAAATATCTGAACACAACTCTATTGTCAAGGCGTTAAAGTGCATGTTCAGATATTTTTGAGCATCCTGAAGAGTACAGATATATTTGATGGCGACTGTACATAAGTTATGTGAAACCCATCGGTACGTGTTGGGATCCGATCTCGGCTTGCAGGTTGAAAGTTGAGTCGTACTGTACCGCTCGGCTATCGTGGTAATACTAGTGCAAAAATTGATTGAGGCAAGACTAGTCATAGTACTCGTGAACTTATACTATACTTTGACGCTTAGAGACCTTATACATCTTAGAGGATATTACTATAATAATTGAACTTCCATTATACAGAATGCAAACTACATATAATAAATTGGCTCTAGATAATAATTTCGCAATAGATATCTTTCGTGACTCCTTACCGATTCTTAAACGTAGAATGCTCAAACCAGCTTAAACGTATAATGTATTTATTTGTCACATATCTCAAGTCACATTTTCTTTGTATTTTTTTTTATTGTACTTTTTAATGTAGTGTAAAAGCCTCGAACTCTTTAACTGCTGTTGCATGCCTGTTATTGGTACATGAATATGTTTTGTGTCCCTAAATATGTGTCATTTTGATTATATAGTTGATATGATATGAAGATATAGTGTACTGCTGGTGTGTCAAATAAAATAAATAAATAAATAAATTTACCTTATTACTTTTTTATTCAATTTGATGCTTATACACCGTATACATCTCTAACAAATCTGGATTATTATCAATTTCACTAACTTTCTTTTCTTTTAATGACATGTAACGCTAAAATTCTTTTAATTAATTTTATTTTAATTATTGTATTCTTTTCGTTGATAGAAACAGTGCTGAGTTGTAAAAGTGCCATTTTGGCCTATTTGCAGAATAAATATTAGTTTAGTAAATTTTGTTATGAAGCGGAACAACGTTTTATTGCGATATGATACAAAAAAAACAACAACGACCAAACATACTTACCATTTTTAAATAATACTGTCACATTTGATTATCAAAATATTAGTAGTCGCATACATATATGAATTCTAGGTGGTCTGAGTGAAACATTTCAGTTCATTGAACCGGTAAACTTAAGATAATGTTTAAGACAAGACATGTCTGCATTTTCACCTGGAATATTAATTAATTCATTCAATATTCAACTCGATACCTTTGATGCAGACTGGTGGGAGACTGGTCGGAATTGGGACTAGTGGAAGAGCAAGATAGATACTTCTGCCCAGCAGTGGAACATTCTAGGCTTTTAAATAAATAAACAAATGACATTCGATATTGTATCAACGAGATGAAACCACTTGTTTACACCGTTACTACGCACTCACTTGTTTACCAATCAAATATGCAGACAAGACGGCTCTTTCTTAAGGAATTTGAATCGAACAACCGTTAGCTAGTTTCTGTTGTCTATAGCGCCATCTAGTAGTCCACAAAAACGATATCGTCCTAAACACCATTGTAGCTGTCCGAGTAGTAAGACATTAAATCAGGGTTCAAATCGCGGCTTATGACGCTGGCGTTTTAAAGAAATTATGTGCGAAATATAATTGGATGTTAACAGTAGTTCGGTGAAGGAAAACATTATGAGGAAACCGGCCTAATAAAATAATGTCCAGTTTTCCCTCTGGGTCGAAAAGTCAGATTTTATAACTGCTTTCGCAAAAATAGTGCCTTTGTCAATCCTTGGGATTAGTTATCAAAAGGGCTCCTCTTGAATACAACCGGGAAAAACTATAGGAGGATGATTTTAAAGGTCAAATATCGCTACAAGAATAGGGATAATAACTCACACAACAATTTATTTATAACATAGTGTCACAATTAATATTAAATTAGACAAATTAATTAAAAACATAAAAAGATATGGGACTACAAAGATTCGCAAAACGTTGCTTTTTGTTTATTGGCTAAATGTAAATTGAAAGTTACCAAGGTCTTTACATGGGTATTGGTACCAACAGTTACCCTTTGCGGGCGTACAGTATTCCATTTACTTAACTTACACTTAACCTACTACATTTTTACTAATTCTAACTCAAACTTTCTAATATGCATAATATTCGCTTAAATTATAAAAGACCTTATCAATTAGCCAGCTTTTTAGCCTCCTCTTGAAAGTAATTCCTTCAAGATGTTTCAAGTCTAGCGGAAGGTGGTTGTACACCCGAATAGCCAGTAAAGGTAATAAGTAGGAAGAAGTATAAATATCATATTTATACTGCAAGAGAATTCTCATGTTGCAATAAAAAAGAAATTGTATTGCAACTATGTACATAAACGCAATATTTCACAACCAAAAACGGCAAATTTCCCTTTTTTCCATACAACGGTAGTACAAGGCCAAGCAGGCGTGACGTCACGCTTGCCTGTAAATTTGTATGGACCGTTTTCAGGACTCGTTAGCTATGCTATACTTTGCCACTTTTTTTCGTCTTTTATGTGTTCTAATTGTAGTTGGTTCTATACAAACATTAGATCGTTTCCGAAAACTGGTTCTAATGGCATGATTTTTTTATCATCACACCTATTGTAGGTACATATCTGGCTAAATATTTTAATGTACAGTTAATATATGAAGCTCATATCAGTGAAGAGATGTTGTAAAAATCTTGATAAAAAGAGATATTAAAGAGAGAAACATTAAATCCTTTTAATCCGAGTAGCGCGCTGCCGTACATCACATTTTACGGCTAAAACTTACTCATATGTAATACCAAGATGCATTTTAAAACGAAGCTAACCGTCGAAAAGTGTTGGTATCTTAGTTTCCCCTCTATTAAACCAGCTAGTCAATTTGAGGATTAAATTTGTCATTCAATTTCTCTTCCATTTGTGTCGTGGTCTCATTTGAACGTTAGCTCGGAGCGCGTGGAAGCAAAATCCTCTAACAACTTTTGAATGAACTTGAAATGCGAAACGATCAGTTCAGATGTACCCATGATCATAAAGATATCGATAATGCCATCACTGACCGGTCCTTTTAAGTCCGATTCACTGATCCGAGTCACATCTGCTGGGTTTACATGAGCAGTTATACTTAGGTAACTAATTCTTAGTAGGTAGTGATATATATTATGAAGGTAAAATAACTAATTGTTATTAGATTATTTTAGGCGCTTTAAAAAAATATTTTTCTTTTCACCTCTGGAGTGATTCCCGGTATAAAAACTGTTATAATAATAATAATAATCATCATTTCATTTTAGACAAGACATCCATAGCATTGTTAGTAACATTTGTTCACTTATATGTCTAGATTAGTTATAATTATTTAAGTTACCCATAATGCTCACGGCATTTCCTCTCTGCACCGCTATGATTTAGATTTCATTTATGACACAATACAAGACTTCATTATAAATTACATTTAAGTCAATTTAAAAGAATCCCTATTGTGGTCGTCAATACATTCAGTAGAATAATAACACATAATAAAACAATTAAAACACAAGAAAAACAAACATAAATTAAATAAAAATAACATTTCAAGTTTCACCCAAGAGGATCATCATACTATTACTAATGTAGGCATTATTTAATTAATTACGGGGAATATTATTTGACATTATAAATGGGAGTCCTGTCCCCCATATTTATAATGTTCCAGTGTTTTACAACTGGGCAGTTAACTTTCTCCAATATGCTATTCAGGAGGCTGTTGGCACTATCCCTCACTCTGCGCATCAGTGATGCTACTCGTTTCCGTAGTATTGCGCTAAAACCGTCGACATTGGCATCCATAAACACACCTGATGCGCTACAGTATCGTGGTAGTTATAATGTCCTGCCCAGGGTCTTTAACTATTTATACCCAATTTCATCTAAATCCGTTTTAATCCAGCTGTTACGTACTTTCTACCTGGAAAATATTCGGAACTGAATGGAATTCCAGAGGTGAAATAGAAAATAGATTTTTAAACCGGCGCCTGAAATAATATAAAAACAATTAGTTATTTAAAAAAATAAATAAATAAATAAAAAATATTAGAGGACAATCTTACACAAACCGAACTAGCCCCACAGTAAGCTTAAGAAGGCTTGTGTTATGGGTACTAGACGACGATATATTTAATAGATATAAATACTTAAATACATAGAAAACATCCAAGACTCAGAAACAAATATTCATGCTCATCACACAAATATTTTCCCTGAGCGGGATTCGAACCCAGGACCGTCAGCTTCACAGGTAGGTGCACTACCCACTAGGCTAAACCGGTCGTCATAATTTTACCTTCATATTATACATAACTAGGAATTAGTTACCTAGGTATAACTGCTCATGTTACGACCCCCACCTTGTTACGATATACCAACTGGATTATTTAACGGTTTAATCGTGTAGAGAGAACAGACAGATAGTGTTTCGCACCTATAATTATTAGTATGGATTGGTTGTATACACCGGATAGTCTTGATTGTTAACTCCTATAATATTTGATATTAACTGGTATTATAATACTAATTACTAAGCTCGTGTAAACCCAACATGTGCGGTAATATGCACGGCTGCCCCGTTTCAAAACCTAGTATCGGCTTCAGACCACATGATGCAGGAGAGCCTAAAATAATTCAAAAGGTAATTTATTGAAATAATGTACATACTAACAGCTGTAAGCTGTCGGTAGGCCTCCGACAAGGTGGAGTGATGATCTGGTGAAGGTCGCGGGAATCCGGTGGAAACGAACGGCAAAGGACCGGTCTGAATGGCGAGCCTTGGGGGAGGCCTATGTTCAGCAGTGGACGTCTTTCGGCTGAAATGATGATGATGATGATGATGACATACTAACATGCCTAGGTTAAGAAATTACTAACAATATATGGATTGTAAGTCCGAAATAAAGATTAAATTAAATTAAATTAAAAGATGTTTTAGATAAAAAAATGTTTTGGAGAAAAAATACATTCCTACATTAGAAATCAATCCAAATTTTATAATTCGACAATTAAATACTTTTTATACCCGTTACTAATTTTGAAAACGTATGTTGTTATAATGTGAGAATTTGTGGCAGCATTTTAAGGAGCATCTTCCACTCTACATACGCTGCCATCTAGTTCATCCACAATTCATCATCAGATGAAACTCCTAAACTCCATATTAAAACTTAGCAAAGGTTTTGAAACACACTAAAGCCTAGAAGAGACTGGTCGACGTCACAGGGGACAAGAGAGCTGGCAGTTCCCTAGCACAACGCCTTGGCATCGCCATACAGCAAGGAAATGCTGCCAGCATTCTTGGAACCATGCCTCAGGGACCTTTTTTAGATTTTTACAATACAAATACTCTTTATTGCACACCTCACATAATAAAATAGCACATAAAAAACAAAAAACATAGATACAGGGAGACAGAGGCAGAACAACAGGCGGCGGGGATTTTTATTAGTTTTATTACTACTTTTAAGTTAGGTATTGTTATATTTTTTTATTTTATTTTATCAATAAAGTATAATTCTAAAGCCTAGCAAGTCAGAGATTTCGATACAGTCGGTAAAATACCGTCATATTTCCTATAACAGTGGTAAACTTGTACAAAATATATTGTTATATTCTCAGCCTTAACAATAAAATTATTCCCTTCTGAGAGGCCGGCAACGCACTTGCGACTCCTCTGGTGTTGCAGATGTCTATGGGCGCCGGTAATCGCTTACCATGCCGTGACCATGATTTGACAGATGTCGAATGAAAAGTAGAGCGTTCGACACTCAAAAATCGGCCCCCTAATCTTAGTATCTGGGAGATTACAGGCTAAGAACTATGATGATGATTAAAAATACATTAAAAAATATGTCGGTTACTATGTTTTGAAATGGAGCAACCGTGAATTTAAGGATTGTGAGACGGTTACAAGATTTGCTAAGGTTGACAAGCTTTGTATAAGATTTCCGAATCACTGAGCCGAATCAGAGGGACAGCGTGGACAGAGAGTTAGGTCGCATTTACATCGTCGATCGTGGCATGTTTTATTGATCAATACTTTCTTCCAGAGAGACTTCACACATTTGATTTTATTTTTTACACTGACGCTCAGAGACCTTATATATCTCTGAGGATATTTATTTATTAGATTTTATTATTTTCATGTTGACGTGTTATAGATATAGCTCAAAATATTTTAATATGATTAGTGTACCTACTTTATTATCTTTTATCTTGACGCTTAGAGACCTTATACATCTCTAACAAATCTCGATTGTTATTAGTTTCTTAGTCTTATTTTTGACATGTAACACTACATTTAATTAATGATACTTTGATTATTGTATTATTTTTATTTGATGTACCTAGATAGATTTTGACTTGTAAAAGTGCCCTTGAGGCCTATTTGCAGAATAAATGTTTTGTTTGATTGATTTGATTCCATTCCATGTTCCAGTTTCCATGACTGAAAAGGAGAAAACGAAACCCTTATAGGACCACTCGCGTGTCTATCTGTCCGTCTGTATGTTACAGCGAGTTGTTCCGTAACTACTGGACCGATTGAATCAGGGGGCACGGCAGTGCCCCCACCAAGTCGAGCAAAAAAGCGGAACGGCCGTACCATCCTTTTCTCGAAGCAATTCAGGCCATTTTCGACCCCCTGTAACTTAGTTGTGGATAAAACTAGAAGACTGAATTTTCAGTAACCATGCAGGCATTATAAAGACACGGTATATTTCAATTTTCATTCAATTTGAACCAGTATTTTAAGAATTATAACGGGTCAAATTTTTGATTTTTTTCTTAATTAATAATGTTGTTTAACGAATGCTATATTGATGTTGTTGGCGTACTATGTAATAAAGTTCTAGCAAGAATTATAAAGGTGTCCATTATTTAATTTATACCAAAAATTTAAAGTTATTTAATTAGCGTGATTAGAAAAATATTATCCAATTTTATACATTTTCATCATACATCACTGTCCTTAATCATTACGAAATCTGCAGCATCAAAGTTTATTTTTACTACGATATTTAGGATATTTTGACAGAGCAAGGCATTATTCAATATTTTGTTCGGTTATTTCTTTTCTTTCTTTCTTTTTCTGTCTACGTAATTTTTGTGTAATGTAATTCTACATTATTTCTTCAAACTGGAAGCTCAAACTTCAGTATTTTCGTCAGATCTGTGAAGTTTGCGTTCTCATTTCTCAAGCGCAAACCGCCCTCGATTAGAGTTGTGAATGTTCAGTTTAAAATACTACATATACAGTATATTTGGGAGTTACGGAAAGTTTCTCTGCTCTGATAATATACCCGAGGTGCAACTTCAGCGCGCTTAGATTTTCGGTGCAAAATTAAAGAAATACCTAGACGGTACAGGCTCACGTTACCACCAACTCATAAGCTGGTACTCAGAAAAAAAGTGCTCATAAATTGCACAAAATGTTGGCTGAAAAATGTTTCTTTAGTATTAAATAATTTTTAAATTACAGAATTAAAGAAATATGTGACAAAATTCATTGACTGTTATTATTACTTAATTTACTTAAAATTGTAATAATGTTATTTATACACATTAATTTAATTTAATTTAGAGTAGCTGATGAAGCATGCAAAATTTAATTTAATGACCTTATTTAGATAATTGAAATGAAATGAAATCATTTATTCTTCAATTTAGGCATGTTATGCACTTATGAATGTCAAAAAACTACCACCGGTTCATAAAATAAACCTCTGCCTCGAGAAGAACCGGCGTAAGAAACTCGGCGAGGTGTAATTTTTTCAAAACAATATACAATGTATATAAAATAACAGTAAAAATAGTACAAAATTCAAATGCTACAGTATAAAAAAAAAAATGCTTTTATTTCAGACCTTATGATCCATAATAGGTTAGTAACAATAACAATATCGTATCTTAAAAGTACTGTGTTAATTTTTCAATTTAGCCACATCAAACTTTATCTAGTCACACTCAAAAGTATGACCACACACACTTAGTACGTGTATGTGGTGACATTTGAATGTGCTTTCGTCCAACAGCTGACTGTCCAGCCTGTCAGCTATAACGGCCAGGAGGCTGTTGCGACTGTCCCGCAGGCGCCGCAGTGCGGCTGCGCACCGCGCGCGCATGATGGCCGGGAAACCATCCACACGCGCGTGCGCGAACATCCCTGACGCACTGCACCGCGTGGCAGCCGCAACAACGCCCTGAACGCGTTATTATATTGGATACGGAGAGCACTCAGCGTCCTTTGTGCATAATTGGTCCATAAGGCACATGTGTAAAATGTTGTACAAAAAGCTCGAAATAAGGTTAACTTGACTGGCAAAGTACAACGCCTAAACCTATGTGCCACCATGTTCGCTCTGGTTGCCAGGGCCCTCCGTTCCCTTTTTATATCCTCATCATCCCTCAGATCATACATATTTTTAACATACATATTTTTTTTTTTTTTATAAACATACATACATATTTTTAACATTAAGGACAAAATATTTCTGTGTTAGATTACTTGTGCGGGACGCTATCACTGCCAAACATCCCTAACCATGATGTAATCGTACCTAGACGACACAGGCTCACGTTACCACCTACTCATAAGCTGGTACTCAGAAAAAACTGCTCATAATATGTGTGTAAATCTTTAATAAATTACCTACCGCAATTAGAATATCGCCTGTTCATGAATTTAGAATAAAATTGCACAAAATGTTAGCTGAAAAATGTTTCAATAGTATTAAATAATTTTTAAATTACAGATTTAACGAAGTATGTGACATAATTCATTGACTGTTATTATTACTTAATTTACTTAAAATTGTATCAATATTATTTATACACATTAATTTAATTTAATTTAGAGTAGATGAAGCATGCAATGTTTAATTTAAAACCTTATTTTGATAATTAAATCACTGACCTAAGTTTTCATATTCCTGATCTGGCTGAATATTATATGGGAAGAAATATAAATAAATAAATAAATAATAAATAAATATTAGAGGACAATCTTACACAAATCGAACTAGCTTCACAGTAAGCTCAAGAAGGCTTGTGTTATGGGTACTAGACGACGATATATTTAATATATATAAATACTTAAGTACATAGAAAACATCCAAGACTCAGAAATAAATATTCATGCTCATCTCACAAATATTTGCCCTGACCGGGATTCGAACCCAGGACCGCCAGGGCTGCCTTTGTTTTTGAAGCATTTAAATACGTCAAAAACAAAGGCAGCTACAAACGTTTTAATGTTGCTGGTTAGAGAGAAAGCACGGTAGTTCAGTGTCGTCATTGAACACGAGCGTCATAGTAAATGTTGTTGAAAAGACCGTTCCAATACAAAGGTGCGTTTTGCGGAAAAGGGACAGAGTATGCCCCTCTTAAAACTTTGAAGACTTATAATTATGTAATTATTTATTTGATTTGTTTTTTTTTTTTTGACGACCGGTTTAGCCTAGTGGGTAGTGCACCTGCCTGTGAAGCTGACGGTCCTGGGTTCGAATCCCGGTCAGGGCAAATATTTGTGTGATGAGCATGAATCTTTGTTTCTGAGTCTTGGATGTTTTCTATGTATTTAAGTATTTATATCTATTAAATATATCGTCGTCTAGTACCCATAACACAAGCCTTCTTGAGCTTACTGTGGGGCTAGTTCGATTTGTGTAAGATTGTCCTCTAATATTTATTTATTATTTATTTATTTATTTTTGAGTTACTTTTTTCGCCATTTGATTACGAGCTTGATCCTTTTGCGAGAAAATTCGAAATTATTGATTTTCTTATTTGGTGTAACCATCCCTGTTAGTGTTGTGATGGATTTGACAAATATTGTTCCTAAAATCGTTTTTCCTAATATTTTTTACACTAGGTAGTAATTATTCTGAGTAGTGGTTTTCTACGACATTAAATTTCAATGTCGCGTTTGTTTTTGTTCCTAAAATTAAAAAACTAGTAGACTATTCTAAGTAATCCTTAAAACAAAAGTATTTTATACTAAATTAGCGACCCGCCCCGGCTTCGCACGGGTGCGATTCTGATGCATGTATTGTACATTTAAACCTTCCCCTTGAGTCACTCTATCTATCAAAAAAAGCGCATCAAAATCCGTTGCGTAGTTTTAAAGATTTAAGCATACATAGGGATAGGGATATAGGGACAGAGAAAGCGACTTTGTTTTATACTACGTAGTGATGAAGTGCTGATGAACGGTTATGAATATGAATAGTGACTTGCAGCAAGGTTTGCCTGCCGGACTCTGAACCATTGCCACATGATTCATGTGGTGACAGGCCAGCTAATGTACTGTATGTAGCCAATGTACTGTACGTAGGCAATGTAGTGTTTGTTTATGGTGATATATACCAAGACCCATTGATCTTAGACCTAAGATTGATCACGTCCCTCACTTTATATGAAGAATTTAAAAGCGCGTTTTTTTTACTTTTTCTTACATTTTTTAAACAAATTCTTAATACAAACTTCATTTATAGGTATTATATCGGTATTGAGGTCTAACTTATTTTATTTGTATCAAGTCCTAAAATACACGGTTAACATATATATTGCAATGCGTTTTGGGGTAAATCGTAAAGTGTCTTCGAGTAATTCCGAAGGGTAAGTAATAAAAGATATAAGAATTTATCATATAACAGTCATAACGTATACGCTCAGTTAGTATAATCGCTTTGTGTATAACGTTCATTGCATATAATGAACGAAATGTATAATGCCAAATCATATATTTTCAAAAAATATAACGTTATTTAGATATAATTTCAATTGATATAACGATCGAAACGTATAATATTCAATACATCTAAATATTGAAACGTATAATAATCAATTAATATAATAACGTAACGTAACGTTATTTTTCGTACAATTATTGTAACGCCTAAGTAGTTTTAATAGCAAACGCTTCGCTTCGCTCCCGCCTTAGTCTTCTGAACCTAACCAACAGAGTCGGTTTTGCTCCGGAAGGTTTTGTTCGCTCGCTTCGCTCGCTCGCCCGGTAGCTAAGTGTGTTTTGAAAAATTATGAGTTGTACTTAAATATATTACGTATTATGAGCATAGTTTTTCAAGGCGCATAAAAAAAAATACCTAACACCAGAAGACTAAGGCGGGAGCTTCGCTTCGCTTCGCTCCCGCCTTAGTCTTCTGAACCTAACCAACAGAGTCGGTTTTGCTCCGGAAGGTTTTGCTCGCTCGCTTCGCTCGCTCGCCCGGTAGCTAGTTATGAGTTATATTAAAAGATATTATGTATTTTGAGCGTTATACGTTTTTTAAATTATGTAGTTTGAGCGTTATACGTTATTTATATTATGTATTTTGAGCGTTATACGTTATTTATATTATGTATTTTGATCGTTATACGTTATTTATATTATACGAATTGATATTCGGCAATATGAGTGTTATATGAAAAATAATTATATAATGTCAATATTAGATCAATTGATCGTTATTCCTTATAAAATTATTGGTTTTGTTGTTATAGCTTTCGTTCGTTATATCTTGTGAACGTTATTAATATGAAAATATATGTTTTGTTGTTATGTCTCATGGGACGCACCCAATTCCGAATGTCGGGTAATTGCGAATGTCGGGTAAAAGCGGAAAAAAACTAATTCCAGTCTAAAGGATGATTCACAGTAGACCGTTCCGTGTCCGGGCCGTTCCGTCTGCGGGCCGGCCCGTCTCCGAGCTTTTTTGTGAGTCAATGTGCTAAACGTTCCGCGTCCGGGCCGGGCCGGGACTGTGCCGTTTCCGAGCCTCGGACGTAGGTAGATCGGCCGTCAAACGTTTGCATTGATAATAGAGCAACCGTTCCGTGTCCGGGTCGGCCCGTTTCCGAGCGTCACCGGGCCCGTCCGTGGCCGGGCGGTCGTTGATTTTCTGTCACAGAAAACGGGCCGGCCCGGACACGGAACGGTCCAGTGTGAATCATCCTTAACTAAGCGATTTCGTTGCACTAACAAACGTCAACAAAAATTTTAAAATTTCTTTTTGATGATGATTGATGATGATGATGAGATGCAATAAAATCACTTAATTAGACTGGAAATTGTTATTTTCGGAATTACCCGACATTCGGCATTACCCGATTCGACACCTTAATTCAAAAAAGCCAAATAGAGGAATCTCAGAAAATATATTCATAAGCGGTTTTTTCAACTTTCATTGTCAGTCTTGAATATCAAAGACTCCAATATCTTTCGATACCTTTCGATTAACACCAGCCGGATATTACAGGAAGTTTGAATTAAATTTAGGGTTCGGTATAATGTCTTTTACAAGAAAACAAATTTAATATCGTTAGAGATATCGAAGGTCAACAATAAAAATCAATCAAACGACTTCTCAACTCTCATTAATACTCCAAACAATACTACTAAAAACAAGCTTTAAAATATTGTAGTCACTAGTCGCATAGTCGAATATTCGCAAACTCGCTATTTGGACTTTCTCGGATTTACAACAACCGTTTTGAAGGTAACTTTAAAAGAAACGCATTTTTCTATGTTTTAGACTTGCTCCGTCATAGAACTTGATTACACTAACGAGCTAACAACTGTACCTAGAACTTTTTAAGGCACGAGTGAATAGGCACCTTCTGGGTGAGCTCGCTTCATCGTCGGCCTCATCTTTGCCCCCTGGCTAGATGCTGGCCAAGAGCGATCCCATTTTTAATAGAAAAAAAAAAACTGTATATGATATTAACCAGCAATCAGGCTTCATAATTTTCAAGTCAATTATCAGTGAGCATTATGGTAAGCCTTAACACCATCTCACGCACCGTACTACTCGACGGAATTAAGTACCTTTATATATTCATACAAGCGTATATCACTCTCTTTTTTCGACTCATTTCGTCTACATCTACCAACTAACAAATAAACGTTATAAAATTTTCTTCGTCTCTGTCATCAAACATCAAATCTCGTCAGCTCATTCCAGAAGGTGGCTTCGGCAATCATATATAGCTCCAATCCGATTGCTGCAGATACAGTGGACGTACATCCCATACCAACATTTATAGCTACCTGCGCATCTGAGCGGAGTAAGGGGTATTCAACCCTTACTGGTGATCTATAAAAAAATTCTGTCATCAGGCGCTTTTGCAATGGAATGGAAAACAGCATTCTTACTTGTGTTCAAATCAGAGAGAGACCGCGTAGTTTCTAATCATAGACCCATTTCTATTTTATCCAATTTTCCTAAAATTACCGAAGCACTGGTTTGTCCGTAAACGTTTTAAAAATTACGTAACTACTACCTAATTCCCGCGGCTTCGCCCGCGTACAGTAATTAAATTTACCGCGTGTAGTAATTTAATTTTTAACCGTCTACAAAAAATAATGTTCTCAGTTTAACCTGTTTGTATGTACGTATGTAGTGCATCGAAAACGCTGCGTTTTATACCAATTAGCTATTTTTAGTTGCCAATTTCAATGAAATCAAGGGTTCCTATTAGTACGTGTCTCGTAGCAAAACTTTAGCGCCTTACGTTTTGTCGCAGGCAATCCATCGCTTCGGTCAAATTATTCCTCATATAACAAAAGGTCAGGCGTTCGTTCGTCATTTCATTAGGGTCCCGAATATACTTTGTTCTTGTTTGTTTGAATTTGCCTTACGATTTAACGTGGGTGCTTTTTTTACAGGAATACAGGAATACAGTCTTTATTGGTAAAAAATAAAAATATTTTACATGTCATATCGTTACTTATAATAGTAATTATAGTTAAATAATTGTAGGTAATTAACTACGTTTTCAATATTTCTTTTCTAGCTATCTTTCTTAGCACACAAAAACTCGTCGATCGAATAGTATGCCTGATTTATCAGCATAATTTAAGTTTGCTTTTAAATATTGTGACGCTGTTTGAGTCTTTTATGTCAGTTGGGACTGCGTTATATAGGGTGGGCCCCATGATGCGGAGTGACCGTCGTGACTTAGCCAGGCGGCGCCTTGGAATGATCAGTAATACAGGTCGTCTGCGGGTACTCCTCTATACTAACTAGCCTTTTTGCATCTCCTGGACCTTTTTCTAGTATAGATACTGGCGTGTTAGTCGACCCGTTCGTTTTCGAAAATGGTTTGCCAATCTTCGAAATTTGAAATTATTCTTTTAACGGGTCTGCAAGTAAAATTTGATTCATTCTACTATTGTGAGTCTTGAAGAACTGACCTATCAACATTTGTCCAATTTTCTTTGATTTTTTCATTGCAGGAGTGAAGTTAAGTGTATTCCAGTCGTTAATTAGTCACTGGTGATATTCTCCGTCGTCAGCTGACGCAATTATTTCCTGAAGGAGTGTTTCAGGAGAATCGTATCCTCCTACTAATAAAAAGACGAGCGTTCCGTTTGGGGTAAGTGTTCCGTCCTCTTAGCCTAATTTTGCCTTGTGATCATGTTTTGCCGTTGCGTAGGTCTTACCTATTGTATTGTTTTAACTTTTCCACCGAGACAGTACTCGTAATTACCGGTGCGAGTGCTCATGACACAGACCGACCGTTCGCCATACGCGAGGCTTAGGCTTGCGCGCTATCCAGTGCCCAGC
This sequence comes from Epiblema foenella, assembly GCA_963556455.1. Taxonomy (NCBI): domain Eukaryota; kingdom Metazoa; phylum Arthropoda; class Insecta; order Lepidoptera; family Tortricidae; genus Epiblema; species Epiblema foenella. The sequence continues at coordinate 3,361,922 of OY747106.1, forward strand.
TTCTGAGTCCTGGCAGTCTTTCACACGGCATCGAAGCAATCTTTGTCTGGTGCCGTCTACACGAGGCTGCATTAGGCCTTCAGGCGAGATAAGTGAGCCAATGGAACGTGCTTCGGCATAAATTAAATTCGACCTGTTTAAATAAGTTTTATCACTACACAGTATAAAACAGTCGCTTTCTCTGTCCCTATGTCCCTATATCCCTATGTATGCTTAAATCTTTAAAACTACGCAAGGGATTTTGATGCGGTTTTTTTTAATAGATAGAGTGACTCAAGGGGAAGGTTTAAATGTATAATACATGCATTGCACCCATGCGAAGCCGGGGCGGGTCGCTAGTTCGTTATAAACAGGACGCGGTGGGTGTGTGTAATTTTAGCGATTTTGCTGAACGAGCTTGTATTAAATTCTGATGTGTAATATCTGAATATAATTTTAATACCCGAGCAGTATGTATCTGTAACACATTTCCGTGGAAAACTTAACGTTAGTAATGTCTTTATGACGTATCGGCGTGTTTTACCTCCTCAAAATTCTAAAAGGTATTTCATGTACCTGTGTGAAACACACCTAATTATTTTATATGACTGTGAATGCGCCGTAAGGGCTAATATTTGATATCATGTGAACGCGCCTGAAGCGCTGGCAACATTTTTGACTTGCCCCTTCCATCTCCGACCATAAAGTTATTAACATCGTATTTACGTATAAAATTATAATAATTGAAATAAAACAAGTTTATAAAAAGAATTGTTTCCCTCAAGACTACAATCCTTTTCAGTATCGCCGTCTCAATTCTTTCGAAAAACTATTAGACATTCCATCTTCACCTCATCAGTCTAGGACCAATCTGATATCTTGCAGCACCCAATTTCTCAACAAATATTCGACTACAGACAACGTTGCAAGTTTTCCCTACGGTAGTAATAACGATTTAAGGGGTATATGTTTCTATTTGTAGTAAATCCGACTTGTGTAATTTGAACTAACCTAAGGCGAGTGATTTCTATAAATTTTAAGACTTAAAAAATTAATGTGGGGTTTTTTCTATAAATTTAAGACGAGTTCCTTGTGATTTTTTAAAAAATTAAGATTTAGACCTTTATACCTATAAAAATAAATTATACGTATGGTTGAAGTGTTTTTGTAACTGACTTCATGTACGGATGACATTTTCGTAATCGGCACCCCGAGGATTGTGGTTCCTGACACACATATCGATTTTTAAGAAAAATAAACTTCCGCCATCTCTGATTTGAAAATGCAAGTCATTTTCATAATCGGCACCCCGAGGAACCTCCAAGATGACACCCATATCGATTTTTAAGAAAAGTAAAGATTTGCTCCCATACAAACATGAAACCCCCTTTTCACCCCTTTAGGAGGCCAATTTTGAAAATTCTGAAATATATGTTTTGTTGTATTTAAACAGAGAAGTCTATTTACGAAGTTTCAAATCCCTCACTTCAAAAGAGATTTGCTTCTAGTACAAACATGGAACCGCCTTTTCACCCCTTTAGGGGAGCAATTTCGAAAAACGCTGAATCATGTTTTGTTGTATTTAAACAGAGAAGTCTATTTACGAAGTTTCAAATCCCTCACTTCAAAAGAGATTTGCTTCTAGTACAAACATGGAACCGCCTTTTCACCCCTTTAGGGGAGCAATTTACAAAAACGCTGAAATACGCCATTAATATATTTAAACAGAGTCCATATACAAAGTTTTAAATCTCTCGCTTCAATAAATACGTGTTTTCATACAAACTTTGGACCCCCGTTTCATCCCCTTAGAGGATGAATTTTGAAAAATCCTTTCTTAATACACCCCTAGACCTTATAAGTAACATACTTGCCAAATGAGGAATCTCTAGAACCAGCGGTTTGGGCTGTACGTTGATATGTCAATCAGTCAATCAGTCAGTCAGTGTCTTAAATTTAAATAAAGCTTCTGTCACTTTTTTATTGAACTCTGTCAGAAAGTGACAGATGCTTTACCTTGTAGACTTCCTTCTCTATCACTCTATCAACGCTATCACGCGACCATCATAGATACTAGGAATTGGGAGAAGGATAATGATGAAGTTTATCTTGTGGTCGCTAATGACCTTGCTGTTAAACAGCGACCTTAAATAAATTTAAAAAAAGAAAATGATGAAGTTACAGAACCCAACTTTATCTTACGGTCTCGGCCAACCATTTCTTTTATTAATCTAAGGATCCTCAACAATAGAAGGGACGAGAATATTACTGAAGCTTTTATTTCAGTTATCTAAAATAATATTGCTTTGCGCTACCCTAAGGTTTTCTGTAATAAATCGCTCTTTAGCTAAAAGAACGCCCTCTACTCTAAAACGGAACGCTTATAGTTTCGTCATGTCTGTCCGTCCGTCCGTCCATATGTAAGTCACAGCCGATTTACTAGGACACTATAAGCACTACAATTATGAAATTTCATTGAAAGGTGTATTCTATGAACCTACATAAGAATTATATATATGAAATCATAAAAACATCTATCTGTGAGTTCCTTTAATTGGCTTTGTGTTATAATCTAAGTCTCTATCATAATCTAGTAGCTGTTGGTACGGTACTCCTTAAACTAATTGGTATAGCCGTCCAACGGGGGAACGCAGCCAGCCTTATGGGCCCGAGTCATACATCAACATAGCTAAATTAGATCCCCCAGGGTCCCGATCTGGGGGATCTAATTTAGCTCTGTTTTATTATAAAATTAACAGTTAATTGACATCAGCAAGCTCTTTGTAAGTAGAAAATCTATACTAATATTATAAATGTAAAGGTGTGTCTGTCTGTTACCTCATCACACTCAAATCGCTGAACCGATTGAAATGAAATATGGTATGAGGTCTAATAATAGTCAGTAACACTCACTGAGCTGAATATAAACCCTTCTCATGATACGCTTCGTCAGCAGTTGTTTTGAGAAGATTATCAACATTTACGCAAGCGTTGCTAACGTTCTATGCCTAATTTATACAACGAACACATCGCTGAATAATCAGGATAAGCGTAATCAGCATCGAGTTAAAATACTAGGTTCACAGTTTAATTAACGGTGCGATGGAAAATGGATTGTTATGTTTTGGAATAGAGACGTTATAGCAATGGTACGGTAATAATCCTCTGTTGATTATAGTAACTTAACATAATATTTTGTATAGCGTTATAGGGATATCAGTTCAATATAAGATTTCAAGCTTACATGGTCGTTTACATTAGAATTACGATTTGAAACGGGATATTTACCATGTATATTTGTATTTTTGAGTTCCCGATATTTCGGCACTGTTGCAAGCGCCATTATCAAGGATTAACTGACGTGCTGCGAGTTTTAGTTGTGGTCTACCCACACACTATAGCGATCTACCCTCTTCCTGGTTCGCTTTTTTCCCACAGTGTCACCGTCAGTACCACCGTCCGCAAACTCAAAAATACAAATATACATGGTAAATATCCCGTTTCAAATCGTAATTCTAATATCAGTTCAAGTTCATTTTATCTTTATTTTGCCTTTACCATGAGTTTGCATGACCATACTCGCTAGCGACTGCATAAACAATTTAGTTTGCCGATTCTTAGTTCTATTGTGTAACCGCCAGAGGCACTGTACTTTTGCCCATACAAACTTTTACGGAGTCGCTAGTGAGTACGGTCATGTAAACTCATGGTAAAGGCACTGGTCCTCTTCAGTACTTCGTATTCGAAAAAATTACTATGGTGTCTTCGGGTAATTGCGAATGTCGAGTAATTCCGAAAATAACAAATTTCTGTCTAACTAAGTGATTTTGTTGCACTATCCAACCATCAACAAAAAATTTAACATTTCTTTTTGATGGTAATGATGATGAGATGCAATAAAATAGCTTAGTTAGACTGGAATTCGTTATTTTCGGAATTACCCGACATTCAAAATTACCCGAAGACACCTTAGTACAAACTGCTAGATTACGCAACTTGTCAAACTTAAGTAGATCATTTCTACATTCGAGTTCGGAAATATGCACGGACAAAGCGTTCAAATAATGTGAACACAACTTTATTGCTAAGGGCATAAAGTTGGTTAGATATTTTTGAACCTTTGGGAACGTACAGTAACATATTTATGTATGTCAACTTCTTTATTGTACATGAGGAAAAATACAATACAAATTACCTTAACAAATAAATTAATTAATAGATCTACCTTACGCGCGCCCAAAACCGTTATGTAATCACCCCTTGGGTTGTAAAATGATTGTGATATATTGGCTAATTATCGTTTAAATTAAACATGAAATATATTATGGAGAGTTCGTTTCCGTTTGATAAAGCATTGACTATGAATTACACATATCAGCTGAATTTAATAGCAATAATACTGAAATAATTGCAATCGAAATTAAACAGGCAACTTCCTGGCTGGGCTGGGCGGAGGCGGTACGATATTAGCAAGCTGTAAGCTGTCAGCTGTCAGCTGTCAGCTGTCAGCTGTCAGCTGTCAGTGTAAACTGTCATTCGCATCTTTACCAATGCACAGAAGCGGGTCGATATGATTACAGGGCGTGTACTCCGAACTTCGTATCGCCCTGTCCCTTCACTCTCGTGTTATACACTATATGATTGAAAGGGACGACACGATACAATGTTCGGAGTAGCCGCTCTGTAATGCGCCGCTATCGTGCTTTATGCCGAAGAACATGTGTGCAACACCTTTGTTAAAACTATACCTTCTTTTTTAGCATTAAAAAGAATGACAGAGAACGACTTAAGAGTTTTTTTTATCAGGCGCGTTCTACGGTAAAAGTATCAAATAATCTCAATGAATATAAAAACATGATATGTTTTACAGGGAACCTTATGGCGAAAGGGAAATCAGACTCTATTTGCAGGTCTCCTATAATTATAATTAAATGAATAAACGCAAAAATATAATTCTGTGACAACTAAAAGTAAATCAATAATTATTATGACATGCTTGTCACACCAACTTTACCATTTCCATAGACCGGTGGCTGGCTGCTACATTTTTAGGGTTCCGTAGTAAACAAGGAACCCTTATAGTTTCGCCATGTCCGTCCGTTCGTCCCCCGCTTTTCTCAGTAACCGTTAGTAGGTAGGTACTAGAAAGCTGTAATTTGGCATGAGTATACATATCAATGACGCCGACAAAACGGTAGAATAAAATCATAAAAAAAATTTTTTTTGGGTACCTCCCCTACATGTAAAGTGGTGGTGCAATTTTTTATCTCTCAAACCCCATCGTGTGGGGTATCGTTGGTTATAGGTATAGCTCTTTCAAAAATATTATAAGGTTTCTAAAAGCATTTTTTTATTCAAGAATCGGTTGGCGTGATATTAAGCTTTGAAGTGATAATTTTTGCTACGGTCAAGTGTCCCCCCCCCCCCTGCCAGCTAAACGGTGGGTACTAGGCATGTGAAAAAAATCATGGTAGTAGTAGTAGAAAACTATCACAGCTAAGTAGATATTACCGTAAAGGGCAAAAACTCAGTAGAACCCTTCTACGGGTCCGTAATTCCGCATATGACCGGTGACATGATGGACGGGCAACTACGGAACCCTACACTGTGCGTGGCCCGACACGCACTTGACCGGTTTTTTATTCAAAAATACGTTTTAATTTACATTTACCTATGTATATTTTTAAACTAGCGACCCGCCCCGGCTTCGCACGGGTGCAATGCTGATGCATGTATTATACATATAAACCTTCCCCTTGAGTCACTCTATCTATTAAAAAAACCGCATGAAATCCGTTGCGTAGTTTTAAAGATTTAAGCATACATAGGAATATAGGGACATAGGGACAGAGAAAGCGACTTCGTTTTATACTATGTAGTGATGACAAAGCATCAAATATTTATTAAATTACGTTTAGTTTCATTCCTCTAAACGTTGTACAATAAAAAACCCAAAGAGGCAGAGGTAAGAAGCCGGTTCGGGTTTTAAAAACTAATTTGTCACAGTCACTGACTGTCACTTATTCTGATCTTTCGTGCGAATAATGCGAATTCAATGTGTGTGTGTTTACTACCACTGCTTCTTTCACCGAATTTCTAATCTTAATAAAAAGAGCTCCGTTAGTGGCATTGTGCCCGTCTGACGACCGTGTGTCGTGTTTAAAGATCCACAATAGCTGACCATAGCTTCGTGTCAGTAGTATTGCTTCAACAAGTGAGGTAGAATTAGAACAGCTCTTCCCTTAAGTCACTGTCTTACTGTGTAGAAACGGACTCCATAATACGGTAATCTTAATAAAACAGGGTTAATTCTTCTGAATTGTTGACATTGGGCCTGTGCTCAGCATTAAACTCCTATACAGTTCATTATCAGGGGAGACTCCTACACATATTTTTTCTGCTGCGCAAATCTATAATTATAGTAATACAGTACCCCGACGAGTATCTTATCTTATCTTATTTAGATGAGGGCCCTTGCGGATGCACTTCGACCCAGTGGGATCTTTTGTGCATTTGCCCCCTCCTTTATGCCTACTCCAAGCTGCTCTCCAGCATTTCTACAAACCGAATGATGGAGTTTAGCGGGAGTACTCTAAATTCCTTTGGTTCAGGGTAACCATTGCCAAAGTCATTCATTCTGTCTGGCAAGGGCGTGACATTCACACAGTAAGTGTTCCATTGTCTCGTCATCCTCGCCACATATCCTACATTCTGTGTCGTCTGCTAGTCCCATCTTGGCCAAGATTCCTTTGACCCCGAAGTGACCTGTAAACACCCCAGTTATTATTGGATAAAATTTGAATTGGCTGAATGCAATGTGTCTAATGGCGCACACAGATGGCGCTGGTAGTACATAACATGTAACTTTCATTCACACGTTGTACTTACTGATGAGTTGTTCGGATTAATAAAATTACGAAAGTTTTCTTATTTGTTTCTATTTTCTCAAGTGGTTATGGGCCCAGAGCCCACGCGAGTGATAGTTTAATAAAGAAAGACAGTAAAGTAGTGTGCAGTGCATCCGCGAATATACTAAACGTGGGAAGCCATTTTTTATAACCTTAAAAAAATGGACCTCACCGGTAAAGTGGATAAATTCGACGGAACAAATTTTAAACAGTGGAAATTCCAAATAAAATGTGCATTACGTGCAAAGGGCTTGGATATTAACGAAGCCAAGACGGTAACGAATGCGGTACAATGGAACAAAGACGATGGAATGGCGATGTTTATCATGACGTCTGCCATGCAATTAAGTCAAGTTGCCCTCATCGAGAACTGCGAGACAGCGTTAGAGATCATGACCAAACTTGAATCCATATATGAGCAAAAGTCGGAACTCACTAAAATGATAATCCATGAACGATTTTACAAATATACAATGTCATCATCCGACAGCATCGCCCAGCATATTGCGAAAGTTGAAAGTTTGGCAAAACAGCTTAAGGAAAGTGGAGAAAATATAAGTGATACAGCGATCATGACAAAGATTCTCAGTACACTGCCGCCTAAGTATAGATCTCTCCGTCAGGCATGGATATCGCTCGAGGCAAGCAGTCAAACCATATCTAACTTGACTGCACGGTTATTAGATGAAGAGGCTAGTTTGAATGTAGAAGAAGAGAATGAAACTGCTTTGTTGGTAGCAAAACAGGCCACAAAGAAGAAAGCATCCACTTCTACAAAAGCGAATAAAGAAGATTTAAACACAGACCGCCAGGGTCATCGTTACCCATGTTATAACTGTGGCAAACGTGGACATTTTGCCAAGGAATGTCGTGCTCAAAAGAAAAGTCAAGGACAAAGAGATATGTTGGCCTTCAATGTTGCATATTGTGAATGGAGTGAGCAAAATGAAGACAACAAATGGATACTGGATAGTGGCGCCTTGGCCCATCTTTCATATAAAAAGGAATACTTCACAGAATTGCATAAATATACTGGAACTCCATTGAAACTTGGTAACCAAGATGTTGTGGAGGTGGTTGGACAAGGGAATATTCTTATCACAAAGTGGGTCAATGATCAGTGGGAGACCAGTATCCTGAAAAATGTACTGTATGTACCAAAGCTTCGAAGAAATCTATTTTCTGAAGGAGTTGTTACAAGACAAGGCTATGAAATTGTTAAAAAGGACACTGAGGCATTTATTTATAAGAAAGGGGAAATAGTGATGTGTGCAACATTACAAAGAAATAATTTGTATGAATTTAAAGTGAAAACAATCCTTAATCAGTGTAATTTAGTGCAAAAGTTGGACTTGAAAACATGGCATGAGCGTTTAGGACACTTGAATGTCAAAGAAATACAGAAAATGTGCAATAATAAAGTGATAAATGGTGTGCACATAACAAACTGTGACAGTTTTGTATGTGAGGGTTGTGCCTATGGAAAACAAGCCCGGAGGCCATTCCAGGAGTCTAACAGAGGACCGCTGCAGCCAGGTGACATGGTATATAGTGATCTCTGTGGGCCCATCAGCGTGCCCTCAGTACAAGGTATGAAATATTTTGTCATTTTTAAAGATGCTGCCACAGCTTATACATATGTGTTCTTTCTTAAGAACAAGAATGACACATTAGAATATTTCAAGAAATATAATGCCATTATAAAGAATAAATTCTTGCATAGTGTGCATATTTTGCATACAGATAATGGCGGGGAATACAAGAATAAACAATTTAAAGATTATCTTGATAGTGAGGGCATCTCTCACGAATTAACTGCTCCTTACACTCCTGAGCAAAATGGCCGTGTTGAAAGGGAGATGAGAACAATCATGGAAAGTGCTCGCTCTATGCTACATGCTCGAAATATATCACTTGATTTATGGGCGGAAGCAGTTAACTGTGCTGTTTATCTCTTGAATCGTACATCTTCAAGCCAGACACCAAATGTAACACCTTATGAATTATGGACCAGTATAAAACCCAGCTTAGACCATGTACGAGTATTTGGGTGTATAGGCTATGTTCATATACCAAAGGAACTAAGAGTGAAGTTGGAGAGTAAAAGCAAGAAACTGATGTTGGTAGGCTATGAACACACAAATTACAGGATGTATGATCCAGATACTAGAGGAGTGACCGTGTCACGAAATGTAATTTTTGATGAACAAAGCTCACTATCTATTAACAGAAATCAAGTGGAAATAACACTTAGTGATGGGGAAGAAAATATGAGTGAAATGGAGCAAGCAGGGATAGAAAGAGTGGGACTGGAAGAGACAGAAAGAGAGCAACAGGAAGAAATAGAAACACTTGAGCTGGAAGAGCTTGAAAACACTATTACCGATGGTCAAAATAGTTAATCTGTTGATAGCACATATGTTGATGCAAATGAGCAAGATGAAACATATGAACCATCGCAGGAAGCCGACCTAGAAGGTCTAAATAATGACATTACATACTTATTACGACCACGCAGAAACCGCGGGTATGAAGCAAACATATTGGAATTTGATATTCCGCTCACATACAGTGATGCAGTCAATAGTCCAGACTGCAAACAATGGTTGCAAGCAATATCTGAAGAGTTGAAATCTCACTGTGAAAACAATACTTGGAGTTTTGTTGATAGAGAAAATCAGAGGACCATTACTTCGAAGTGGGTTTTCAACATCAAAAGAAACAAAAGTGGTGTAGTAGAGAGATATAAAGCCCGCCTATGTGCTCGTGGCTTTTCACAGATTCAAGGGATTGATTACAGTGAAACTTTTTCACCAACTACAAGATATGAGTCGATCAGAATATTGCTGAGTTTTGCAGCACAGTACAATTGGAATATAAAGCAACTGGATGTAAAAACAGCATTTTTGTATGGTGATGTAGAGGAGGATATATATATGGAAGTACCTGAAGGAGTGAGTGCACCATGCAACAAAATATGTAAATTGAACAGATCCCTCTATGGGCTAAAACAGGCATCAAGGTGCTGGAATAAAAAGTTTACCTATTTTTTAGTGAAATTTGGATTTAAACAGTCTCAAGCAGACAACTGTGTTTTTGTAGGTAATTTTGAAGGAGTCAAAGCACTGTTAATTATGTATGTTGATGATGCTCTAGTTATGTCAGTATCAAATCGCGTTTTGAACTTGATTGTTAGTTATTTAAAGACATGGTTACAAATTACTGAAACAGAGTTAAATAAATATGTGGGTTTAGAAATAGTCAAGAATGATGACTGTATCTGTATTCATCAGAGAACCTACATTGAACAGTTAATAAGTAAATTCAATATGAGTTCTGCTAATCCATGTAACACCCCGGTAGATATAAATGTATCCATACAAAGCAGTGCCAGTCATGATAAAGATAGAGTTGAGTTTCCTTACCGAGAAGCCATAGGCTCATTGTTGTTTTTAGCAAATGTATCTAGGCCAGATATATCTTTTGGTGTGAATTTTTTAAGTAGGTATATTAACAATCCTAGTTTGCAACATGTTGTCCAAGTGAAACGAATAATTAAATATTTGTTAAAAACAAAATATGTTTGTATAAAATATCAAAAGCAAGAAAATTTACTTGGATATTCAGACTCAGACTTTGCTGGGGATTTGGACACAAGAAAATCAACCACAGGTTATCTTTTTATGCTGAATGGAGGTCCTATTTCTTGGGCCAGTATAAAGCAGCCCTGTGTCGCCTTATCAACGTGTGAGGCTGAATTTATGGCAAGCTGTGAGGCAGCCAAAAATCTGTTATGGTTGAAGCAATTTTTCACGGATATTGAAATAGAACAAAACTGTACAACTTTGTGTATGGACAATCAGAGTGCTATTAAATTAATAAACAACCCAGTTTACCATAAGAGAAGTAAGCACATAGATGTAAAATTTAATTTTATTCGTGAGAAGGTCCAACAAAAGTTGATACTAATCAAATATGTGCCAAGTTCGGAACAGCTTGCTGACATTTTTACTAAGGCTTTGCCTGCAGTTCAATTTATGAACATTAGAGATCAAATACTTTCAGTGTTGTAATTTTGTATTGCAGTCAAGAAGCTGCTTTGTTAAATTAAGTCATGCTAGTATGTTTATTCAGTTTACTGTATAAAGCATGTGTAGTCAATGAAACGACATTGCATTCCAATAAAATATATATCAAATTTAGTGGGAGTATTGGATAAAATTTGAATTGGCTGAATGCAATGTGTCTAATGGCGCACACAGATGGCGCTGGTAGTACATAACATGTAACTTTCATTCACACGTTGTACTTACTGATGAGTTGTTCGGATTAATAAAATTACGAAAGTTTTCTTATTTGTTTCTATTTTCTCAAGTGTTATCATCCTAAGCTGCTTTCTGCTGTATTTCCAAAATTTTTTGGTCCAGCCTGTATCCACTCCTTCCATGAAGAGCTTTGAGCGCCTTAAGCCCGCCTCATTCCTCCACTCATGTTGGTGCTTGGTTTTGGCGCATTCTTTCAAGGCTAGTGTTATGGTTCTCTGCCCCGACGGGTAACTGAGAGAGAAATACTGTGCGACATCAGTAAGCTCACGTCAAACCGTCAAATAAGTACACACCACTTACCGATCACGCCCCGCTATGTGAGGGCGTCACTTTACTCTCAAATAATTGCCATTGACAGCCTAGAATTACTAATTCAAATAGGTGATTCGTTTAGGCATATTGGATGTTTCATTTGTAGTTTGTATTCGAGAGTCATATTTTAATATTCATACGTTGATTATTATGTTTGTACTAATAATACAAATGCGAATGAAAATCTCTGTCTGTTACCGTTACACGCTGAAACCACTTAACGGGAATGACATAGGATAGTTTTTATCACATACATTTCTTAAGGGGACGAAAACGGGGGTCAAAAATTTTCTGATAGACAAATAATTGAGGCTAAGCCTCAAATAAAGTCTAACCCTCTTATTTATAAAACTTAACAAACCTCTGCTAAGTAAAATGTTTCTTGTTCCATTCTCATAAACGTAAATGTCAAAGTGACAAATAAGGACAAACGAACTTTAGCGGGTAGTTAACTAATATAGGCTTGATAGACGTTTATGAATAAGGGGGTTAGTGTAAAATAATTCACCTATCATAGGAATCCGTTAGGAAGGCTGTCGCCTACGTTCCCATCCCTCCTCCCTCTGTCGTAAGTCGGCGATCAATGATTGGCCCCTAATCACGGTCCTAGACTCACACTCACGGACCCGGACGACGTAATCACAGCGTCCATCGAAAGACGAAACGCTACGCTTACGGCGTCCAACTTAGACACGACGCGTACACTTAAGGCATTGCCGCCGGCAGGGACGTCCACCGCGCCATCGCGACAGCACAGACACTTATGTTCCTATTCGTCCCGGCACCGCCGCGCACCGCTGAGTTTCTTGTTGGACTCTTCTCAGCTAGGCTAGGTTTAGTGAACCAACGACAAAGCTCCCAGTAGCTCGATTCCACTCACACCTCAGATTCGGTTGGAATCGCTCAACCAATCTCACTGGAGCGCAAACTCTTTGAGTATTCCAGTGTTTCAAACCCCACGCGTGGTCGTGTCGGAGGTTTGTCCCTGGATTTTCCCCAGGCCACTCTCCAACCGCGCTCTCCTATCGCTTTATCGGGCCCTATAAAGCCACAGTCAGATCCATAAAAAAAAAATAGCAGTCTCTAAGGCGAGTTCTACACAGAGGAAGTATATCAAGATGAAGTATATATATCAATTTCACGCTTCATTGTGATATGAAGACATAAAATGGGGGAAAAGAATAGTATTAGGAAATCATTTGATCTAACGCGTGAATGGGTAGGGGGTCGACCAATTACATCCCACGTATATCGCCTTTAGGCGATATACAGCGTGAGGTTTTTTTGACAGTTTTCCTTGATTTTGTAATAATCGTCACGTTTGCAGTAGGGTTTTTTTTTGCAATTGTATGAAAAAAAATATTTTTGCACACTCAAGTTTACAATGACTGAAGGTATGTGTTGGTCAAACGAAACACAATTAGTAATTATGAAGGTAAAGTTAGACACAGTAAGTTTATCACATACTTACAATGTAAAAATCTAAATACCTAATAATAATTATATAAACTATATAAAATCTTACACTGAAAAGAGCTCCAGGCCTTTGTCCATAAATGGGTACCTCACAAAAAAAATGTTGCATTAATAACTGTCCAATATTGTTAAATTAATACTGTGAGAAAAATAAAGGCTTTTTTTTTATTGAACTGTAGGATCTTCTTTTTAAGTAAAAGAAATTTATTTTATGAAAACGTACGAGTTTTAATTGTTGTTTCTTCAGCTATGTTACATCATGACACATTTAATAGAATTTTTAATACAATTTCGATAAAATTGCAGGAAATCCATGTTTGTGGTATAAAAATAAATAAATAAATAAATAAAAGAAAAGACGATAGTTTAGATTTGGTATGTTCGACGTCAGAGGGCCTATTCCGAACTTCGAAATCCGAATTGCGTATCGTGCCGTCCATTTCGCTCTCGTGTTGTACACTATATGAGTGAAAGGGGCGGCATGATTGAAACACAGTTTAGATCGTATATGCATATAACGCTCGAACAATTATATGAAATCTTAAGTAAGTAACTCTACAAAAGGAAAATACATAGCGCAATTTAAATACCATACCAAAGATATTAATGCTCGAACTTTTGTAAAAAATACATTTTTTTTAATAAAAAGAAACATCACAAACATCTTTTTAAACAGAAAAAAAAACAAATGCTAATGTAAAATGAATGGAATGTGAAAGACTTATGCACATATTTTTAGTAGGTTTGCAGAAATTCGTCGTATTTTTAAGCAGGTTTGTTTCAGATCTTGATCTCTGGCTTCTTTCCAAAACATAAAATGGCGGTAGGTAGACGACATTCGCTTTTACTTTTAAATTTAACGTCCATTTAGCACAATTTATCTCAGTAAATTCAATGGAATGACAAAGACTTGTAATGCATAAGTTACTGAGATCTGCAAACCTACGCATGTATCCTTTTTAACATTCAAATGGAAAACCATGCTCTCACTTTTTAGGGTTCCGTAACCAAAGAGTAAAACGGGTCCCTATTACTAAGACTTTGCTGTCCGTCCGCCCGTCAACAGGCTGTATCTCATGAACCGTGATAGGCAGTTGAAAATTTCACAGATGACGTATTTTCTGTTACCACTATAACAACAAATACTAAAAAACAGAATATAATGAATATTTAAAAGGGCGCCCATACAACAAACGTGATTTTTTTGCATTTTTTAGGGTTCCGTAGCCAAAATGGCGAAAAGGTTATAGTTTCGTCATTTCTGTCTGTCCATCCATCCATCCGTCTGTTCGTCCGTCCATTCGTCCGTCCGTCCGTATGTCACAGCTAATTTACTCGAAGACTATAAGCACTACAATCATGAAATTTGGTAGATAGGTGTATTCTATGAACTGCTACATAAAAATGATGTGAAATTATAAAAATATATATATATATATTAAATTAAAGGGGGCACTCCATACATGTAAATAGTGAATAAAAAAAATTCTACGGACATCATAGTCGTATGGAGTATTAATGGATAGGCCTTTAAAAATGATACGGAGGTTTCTTAAAAACTTTTAATTTCCAAACTATGACCTTATAATTTCAAAAAATTGAGGTGGTGTGTAATAATAAATACTTTCAAGAACTTTTGGTTTGAACAAGATAGGTTTTACGGTTCTTGAGTTTTCGTTGCAAAACTGTCTTGCCCAAACAGAAGATCGTAAGTGCCGTGAGTTTCCTATAAAGATACGACCTTTTCAGATTCAATGTCTTGGATAGTGGTTTTAAATGTGGACTAGTTGGTGTTGGCACGGAACCCTTCATTGTGCGTGATCCGACACGCACTTGGCCGGTTTTTATCGATAATGGTACGGAACCCTTCGTGCGCGAGTCCGACTTGCACTTGGCCGGTTTTTTCCTCCTAACAATCGTAATATACTCAAATCTTGCCTGATCATTTATCGTCTCTCTCTTTTGCTACAACCATATTTATATTAGGTATCATTAAATTGATGGTTATTGCAATGACGAAATAAAGTAAGAAATAAGGTACAGACTGACGCGAGCATTTTATAAATTTTCTCAATTATGACTATTTTGTCGCTCACCCTGTATATCCTCCTACGGTCAGTCACGTCCCGAGATAGAGGAGTCCGTACACAGATTGTTCATTTATTGCCGATCCGCCGCCAATAATAATTAGCAATATCTAATATTGGCCATCCGACAGCCGTTGGGGCCGGAAGGTTCTCGAGTGGCGACCACGGACCGAAAGGCGCAGCGTGGGTAGGCCCCCCACAAGGTGGACTGATGACCTGGTAAAGGTCGCGGGAGTCAGCTTGTTGCGCGTGGTGCAGGACCGGTCATTATGGCTCTCTTTGGGGGAGGCCTATTTCCAGCAGTGCACGCCTTTCGGCTGATATGATGATGATGAAGAGGATGATATTGGCCAGTAGTTATTGGTGCATGGTGTTATGCCACTGCTAGGTTCAGACATAATTGAACGAGAATAGCGAGGTCTTATAACCAGTGGTCTAGGGAGAACTTTTTTATACAATTCGGAATGTGTTAGTACTATGTTATTTTATGGAACTAGTCCCTATTCGTCCCGGTACCGCCGCACACCGGGTAGAGTCAGTCCAACCCAGGTCTGGCCTAGCTGAATTTCTTGCTGGACTCTTCTCAGCTAGGCTACGTTTAGTGAACCAGCTACAAAACTCCACTCAGTCCTCAGATTCTGTTAAAACCGCTCAACCAATCTCACTGGAGCGCAAAATCTTAGAGTATTCCAGTGTTCTAAACCACACGCGTGGCCGTGTCGGGGGTTTCCCCTGGATTTTCCTCAAGCTACTCTCCAACTGCGCGCTCTTATCATATTATTGGGCCGGCCTAAAAAGCCACAGTCAGGTTAAAAAAAGTGGAAATGGATTTGCCTGATCTAGGGGGAATGATACTTGAAATATTTTAATACAATTTTGATGGAAATCTAACCCCAACACGGTCTAGTTTCCCCATTTTTGTAAAAACTAGTGCCCATTACACCAAATTGTGGGATTAGTTAGCAGACCCCGGGTAGTATAGTTATTTGATGTGCTGCTTCCTAGAAAATTGAAAAGTTACGAGCAACGGCCCGGCCATCAATGTAGTCGGCAATAATATCAACATTGCCAGAAACTTTGCGAGAAATAGTGTATTTATCTAGTTACCAGCAGTCCGTACAAATAATATTCCTTTACGGGCAGTCAGCCTCCAATACCGGTTAATTACCGTAGTACTTGGAGTACCAAGTAGAGAGGCAGGACACGGCAAAATGTCATCTTGCTCGAATTTGGAGCAGTCCAACTGGGGAAGTACCTCCACCTTGCAGAAGACCACAGCCATAATAATTTTATCAACTATAAATACAAGTATGTAGTGTTGTGTTCCTGGAGGTGAGCAAGGTTGCCAGAGCTCCCGAGGATGCACTGTGTTGAGAGCAAGGGACCTTTTTTTTTTTTAACGTTGGGGAAATGCATTTACGCATCCCGTCCTGTCGGGGAGGCAGGACGGGTATGACGGACTAACCGCGGCTGAAGCCTTGGACTACCGTCTAAAACCACCAACGAAGACCGGCTCCGCCGTAAATTGGGGCGTCGCAGGATCGCTCTTGGCATTCCACTGCGTACGCCCCGAGAGAGCAAGGGACCTAACTTTGTCAACTTTTTTTACAACTGACAATGACCTTAATAATAGTTAAATAACAATAACTTAAATAATATTACAACTAACTTAAATCTAAAACAGGCCCTTGAGGCATTGTACCGAGGATGCTCGCGGCATTTCCTCGCTGTATCGCAATGCTGATACGTTGTGCGAGGAAGTCGCCAGCTCTTCGGTCACCAGTTACGTTAACCAAACGCTTCGCAATTTCAGTAAATAACTTATGCGTGCTGGGACCCCATGGACCAAGAGTTTCGACACCAAAAGGTACAAAATTGTACTCTCTGCCGAGGCCCCTATAATGTATATAATTACTCATCCCAAGTACTCGTATAAATTTTCTATTTGTATGTTATTTTAATGATTGATGAAAACAATTTAATAAATGAATTTAAACCTTGTAATTTTTTTTAAATTTCTTTATTAATAATAATACAATGGTTTTATTAATAATAATACAGTGGTATCTAGTGTACATTTGTAGGTATTTTACTAATTATGAAAAGAATAACCTTCAATTAACTTACTTCGTTCACTTCCATGAACTTAACAATGCTTCTCAGCCGACTGCATGTCGCCTTTCCACATATAAAATAATAAGGTTACATTCTGCTATACGTACCAAAATGTAACTAGTTTCATATTAGTTGCCTACGCCTTCTAACATGTTACATTTGGCACCCGTTGAAATGAGTGTAATAAATTCAAAACTGATTCCAGTTCAACACTCTCAGTGGAATAGAATATCTAGCTAGAGTAGCTATGATTGATCCATCTCATACATGTTTTATGATCTCATACTCTGTAACAGGGAGTGTATTTCGTTGTGCTTCATAAAGTGGGTTTATAAATAGTTTTATGTTGGCATTCACCCACGATAAGGTACTCCAATTATGCTGATGTATCTGCTCCAAACATAGATACAGTATATGAAAGTAGTTATAGATGCGCCACCGAGCGACCGGGGGTAAGAGAAAGAATATTCATATAAAATTTATACTACGTAATTTGTTTGGTTTGCACGTCCAATGATTGCTTATGGAAGTGTGCAAAACAGACCACGAAAAATGCTCAGTGGGTCATAGAAAAAAAACATGCTGGCACTTTCTTCTATTTGCTCTTATTGGGTATTGGGTGGTAAGTAAGAAAATTACCTAAAAATACAAGTGTTCTTTTTTCCTATGATAGAACGGAGAAATTATATAAGTTTAAGGTAAGAGATTCGCATTTACTTGTGAATTCATTAAGTCGTAATAATGTCAGTTAGTGTGGGTTGCACCAAACCGTCTGTAATCGTAAGCGGTGTTCGTTAAAATCTGATTGTATGGAAAGTTTGACAAGTTTCTATGGGATGACAGCTGCCGGCGCCATATTTGACGATGACCGGCCTGTGATCGTATGTTCGTGCAACCGATCCTTAGTATTGTATGGTTTTAATGTGCATCCCACACAAATATTATCCGCCTTCGCCAGATAGAAGGGTAGGACACACAGGAATATTATCTCACTTATATTTGAATTAGAGCAGCTCAACTGGAAAACCTTCACCTTGCAGAAACCTTCCATCGGACATTCAGACGTACAACTGGCTACAACACCTGGATAAAATTGCTCTTTAACGAACCAAGTGCTTTCCATCACCTTCTTCTGCGGTTTGGAATTCGCGCACTTCTAAGGTTTGGAATTCCCTGCCGACCTCTGTATTTTCGAGTTCATATAACCTAGACATTTTTAGACGATCAGCCACGCCCCCGTCTAAGAGACACGCTTATGTCTTTCGCGCACGACAAAACGGGATGCAACACTCTTCGGGAATGACTTTTTTAGACAAATCTCGAAAAAAATCTGACTGTATGCAGTTTTATTAAATTTCCTCTTGACAGAGTTTGGACGAGGTAAATTACTATCCTTTTAACTTAATTGTGTCGATTAATAATGCCTATTTTTAGTAGGCTGAGTAAAAAAAGGAAAATAAAGACTCAACTTTGAACTTTTTTGTATAGAGAAAATTTTAAGCAATCATGTTTCGGCTATTGTCAGAAACACAGTCATATAGTCAAGAATCATATATCTGAAAATCAATCCTTATTGTTTCCTCGTCTGGGCAGAACAGCGTTTCAAAGAACGCGCTATTTCTCGTTGCACGGCCTTAAGGCGCGAGTGAATAGGCATGTTCTGGGTGAGATCGCTTCACCGTCGGTCTCATCTTTGCCCTCCGGCTAGATGCTGGCCAAGACCAATCCCATTCTTTATAAAAAAACCGCATCCATAATTACATAGTTCTTGCTCTGTAGTGGTGTCTGGTGATAGGGTCACCACTGCTCTTGAGTATGTGCTGTTGTTGGTATTTTGACAGAGATAGGGCACAGCAAAATGTCATCTTGCTCGAATTTGGAGCAGCCCAACTGGGGAAGTACCTCCACCTTGCAGAAGACCACAGCCATAATAACATTATCTACTATACAAGTATGTAGTGTTGTGTTCCTGGATGTGAGCATAGGTTACCAGAGCTCCAGAGAATGCACTGCGTTGAGAGCGAGGGACCTAAATTTGTCCTTTCTGTCGTCAACACAGTGCATCCTCAAATTTTATAAAGGGTCGGCAACGCGTTCGTGACTCCTTTGGAGTTGCGGGCGTCTATAGGCTGCGGCGTTGTATAGAAAAAAAATTGTCTTTAGGTGTCAACACAATTAATCTTCAAATCGATCAGGGTCGGTAACGGTCCTGTGATTCTTCTGGAGACGCAGGCGTCCATAGGCGACGGGGTCTAGTTACCGAACAAATTGTATGCTTGTTGGTTTGAGAGCAGCTTGGTCCGATTCGAAACTGTTGGAATAAAAATAGTATTTTGTAGCTTCCTATTTCAGACGAAGCCGAGTTTTTATACAATTTATCAGAAGTACCGGTTTAAAATCTAGAATTTAAGTTTTTTAGTTTTTTGTACATATTCTGCTGCCTCTACGAGGCGGTATGTTCGCCTGGCGATAAGTCCCTTTTTTCCTTAAATAAAAAAAATGCTTGTTATAGTATAAAAACTAATCGAGAACCGAGAACTAAATCTAGTGTGTGTATGTGTGTGTGCTTATGTAATTCGGTAGCGTTTCGATGACAAGATGACTCAAATACTTCCAGCTGATAATAGTCATGTTTTTTTTTTTTAATTTATTTCTTACAAAAAAAGTTTACATTCGTTTACACTATAACTTCGCCAAACTGCATCACAGTTTGTTGGCGAAATAAACACTCTTTATTTTTTACTCAGCCATCTAAATATGTTAGTAACATTATTTTACCTACTTATTTCACCTTACTTAAAAAATACATATTTTTTATTTATTTTTTTATCATGCGGGTATTCTTAGTAATGAATGAATCACAACATAGCAGTTGAGGGTTGATCTACGCTAATTAATAATCTCGGCCTGCGCGAGCGCTGACACATAAACATGAAAGATACATATAGCTACAATAACTAACCTAAAGTTAAGTTAGTAATTAGTTCGTCTGACGAAGGCGACAAATATAGCTCTTATTATTATGTCACTAATGACCATTTCAAACATGTCCTTCGTAGGATGATATTAATGATATTAACTATCTACTTTGATCTATGTTTTTCCTACGAAGCTGTTTAATAAATACTCCTTTACTTTACGCTTAAACACATTTATAGCCATATTGAACTAATCTGTAAAAATATTTTCTTAGAAAATCGAAATACGTCATTATTTTAATCAATATGTAGCCAACGGGTCCATATTGGCTCACATAACATTACTTGTCATAATATTTTTCATAATAACGCTTTTTGATCATAGTAATCATTTGTCATAATTTTTTTGCCTACAAATTTGTTGTATATACATTTGTATTACCAACATCATTACTCATAATTATATTTAGGCAGATTTTTTAACAACATAATGTCATTTCCAACTATTCATCACAACTCATAATGATTTTTAAAATAAACTTAATAATTATAAACTTATATTGTATAAGTATTTGAAAGCATAACATATAAATTATGGGTGTATTGGAACGTACACAGCGATTTTTCGTAGTACATTGTGGGTACGCACTTATTAAGCGATTTCGGCCCGCCAAGAAGTCGACGGAGCCCCGCTTCGCGGGGCTCCTTTTTCCGCTCTGAGGAAAAAAAGACACCTAACACTCCTCCTCGCTTCGCTCGTCGTCGTACCTATCCCGACTCTGGGACTGTATTTCTATTTTGATAGCAAGTTGAATGTGGTGTGGAAGATACCTGACAGTTTATAAATAAAACCAGGTAAAGTTTAAAATAAAATTGCTTTTTACGAGTGTTTTTATTTTTATGTAAATTTGTGTGTTTTTGATATGGGTGTTTATGCCTGAAATAAAGCTATTATTATTATTATTATTATTATAAATATTATATAATTTTTTATTACTAATTTGTCGTTGTTAAAAAATAAATATGATTTAAAATTTTATTATTTAAAATCGTTATATTTTAAAAATAAATGAAAATTAACATTAGTATTACAGATATTTATTATGATTGACATTATTAACATGAATGATTCAGTGTTACGATAGTTATGCGCAAAGACAAGTTATAAGTAATGATCATTATGATATAAAATTATATAACAAACATTTTCGGACTTCCAATAATCGAAGTGGCAATTTTATGTGAACTTTGGCGCACCCGTACCCAACGGTCGTATTACATTAAGAAGATTTCAAAATCAGCTCCGATCGCAACTTCTTAATCTTTTTTTTTTCACTCATCAATAAAATTATCCAATTTTCACTGACGAAAAGTATTTTCATTCAACAAACACAATGGCTGATGTTCGACGACGTCGCATAAACGAGCTATGAAAAATCGCAATACCGGCCGCATAGTCATTCTCGAATTATTAAAATTGTTCCGCCATATTGCTAAAGTTCGCGGAGGTCGGAAGTTTCTGTCGTTAATTTTAAATGTTGGGACGACATCATAATATATCTAATAAAAAGGTTAATACAAATAACGAGTTGTTTATTGTCTTTGTTTAGGATTTTGGTACAAGCTGGTTATATTTTGGTAGCGGCATGATGTTCTCCATTTATGAAGTTTGGTCTAGCAATAAAATAGTTATGTAGTGAGCGGGAGCGTAACGCCAGCGAAACAGCAGGAAGTTGTTGTACGTAGTTTTATTTGGGAGTTGAAAATATATAAAAAAGAAGGCAATATTTCTTATCTACGTACGAGCGCCGACCCACGGAAACAGGGGGGCTACCGCGAGTTGAAAACGAACGAAGTTCGAATATCTCCCTCTCTGCCGCACGAATTAGCAAGTGCGACAGAGAGGGAGATATTCGAACTTCGTTCGTTTTCGGTTCGCGGTAGCCCCTCAGGAGCGTGCACTCGAAAAGTAAATAAACTGCGGGCAAATCGGTATGAGTCTCCTAACGTCCCTCAAGCGGAAGCAGACAGAAATAGGGATGTCAAAAAACAATCGATTATTAAAAAATCGATTATTTTATAAAAAATAATCGATATTTAAATCTATTTAGATATTGCAAGAAATCGATCAATAAAAAATCGATTATGATTTACACAACCGATTAATCGTAACATAATTTATAAAAGAATATTGTAAGCTACCACCTTGGACATGAGAAAATTAGACATCTACAAAATCCTAGTAAGATTCAGGCATTATGAGGACATTTCTAGCAATGTAGCTAATATTGAAGTCATGCCCATTAGGTATCGCGGATTTGAAAATACCCGGATTTGCTCATATATTATCATGATACTGCAATAAATGTCAACATTCTTGTGATACTGATCATGATATGAGTCTATAGCATGATAATAATCACCGTGGAACCGTCCCCATAGGAAAAATAAATAAAAAATCGATTATTGATTAAAATCGATAAACAAAAATCGATTTTTGTTTATCGATTTTAATTTGGCGCATAATAATAGTTTTTTCGAGACGGAAGTGACATCCCCAGTTAGAAAGCAGGTGCCAAATAGAGCCGTGTGCCTTGTAACGATATAAGGTAGAAGACAAATAACAAAAATCATCTACGAGTCTTGTACATATATGATGAGCAAACGCTTGCACGATCTATCTTACCGGCAGCGCCATCTTTTATGAATTTCGAATAATAACGTTTGTCAGTAACGTATATACTTCAGAATTGGTTAAAACTAACGGTTGCGCGATGTAACTTATGTACAGCGCCATCTAGTGACTAATCGGGTAGGCTGTCATACTGTTCTTGGGATTTAGCGATGTACTTATGCTATAGTTATTTGTTTTATTGCCATCTATCGCCGTGCTTGGATAGTGTAATGCGATTGTCTCATCATACCGGACTGCGCTCAGGTTAGCGGTGCTGCAGTTTTGAACTTAGAAGAATCTTGATTTGTATATTAAAACTGGAGGGTACAATACACTGACAATGGACAATCTATAATCCCCTATAATAAATAATAAACCGGACCCTTTCACACATATAGTGAATAACAAGAGAGTGAAAGGGGACGGGGCCGGGAGGGGGGAAGTTCGGAGTACAGACTCAGTGGCCCTACCGCGAACAGCAAACGAAGTTTTCCCTCTCTGTCGCTCTTGCAAGTTTGCATATAAGTGAGACAGAGAGGGAAAACTTCGTTTGTGGTTCGCGGTAGCCCCTCAGTACGTGTCGGGCTACGCACATTTAGGGTTTCGAACCAACCACAAAATTTAGTTGGTTTTAATACAAAAATTAAATAAATTTCAATGAAAAAATCTGATTTAACAATATATTAGTATTTGTTGGTAAAATATACGTAATAATTCTTATTACCAAAATTTGAAGTTTAAAATAGGTTTGAGGAAAGTGAAAAAAAAATCGGAACATAATTTTGTATAAAAAGCTGACTATAGTTCACTAAACCTAGCCTAGCTGAAAATAGTCCAGCAAGAAACTCAGCTAGGCAAAAATAAAAAATATGATATCTTTGCGCAATAGTAAAAATAAATGTAAAGCAATAGCAATGTTTTTATAGTGTTAGATGTTTTCTAGAGCAATATAAGATTGTTTAGTTATATAGCTAGAACTTAGATATTGAATTAATTGTGATTATACTGTTATTATTATTTTCATTTGACATGTACTCATAAATTTTAATTAATAATAACCAATTAAAAATTACTAACTATAGGTACCATTCTCTCCAATATTTCTACGCCGATGTTGGCAGAATATGCTGAACTAACCCATTTCCTAACCTATAATATTGCACCATATTCTTAGAAATAAATGATTGATTGATTGATAGGCACGACCTGGGTCGGACTGACTATCCGGTGTGCGGCGGTACCGGGACCAATAGGGACTGTATGTGTCAGTGTTGTCGCGATCGCGCAGTTGACCTCCCCGCCGGCGGGAATGCCTAAGTGTCTGAGTTGGACGCGTAAGCGCAGCGCTCCATTTTTTTTTTTAGTTCGCTGGACGCTTTGATTACATCGTCCGACGCCGTGAGTGTGTTCCTAGGACGACGGAACGTGCTGCCCCTAATAGTTATCGCCGAGTTATGACAGAAGGCTTACTTTTACAAGTTTTACAACATTTGCTGTTAGAGTTACAATGTCAAGCTACGGAATTAAAATCATTAATGACACTCTTAAAAAAATGAACAAGTACCTAACATTTAAAAGCAATTTATTGTAGGCACCGAAGGTGGCATAACGTTTTACAAATACTTACGTATACAAGTAATCCGCTCCGATGAACTCAAAAAATGTATACAATTTAGCACCTTATCCCCTAGACATAAGTTCCATTACGTAAACATGTACGAATCAACCCGGAATCTCCTCTTCATAACCCCATTTGACAATCGTATGTGACTATTATATACATCGTAAAACCCCAATGACTACGCTATACAAACAATTGTTATGAATAGGGATGCGCCGAATATTCGGTTATTATTCGGTATTCGGCATATTCGGCATGTTTTTGAATGTTCGGTATTCGGCCGAATTATTCGGTTCAACTGCCGAATATTTATCAAACAATTTTGAGAGGGTTTTGTTACAAGTTACAAGAGTGTACTCGTATTATAGTTACTGCTTCGTGAAATTAATACTTGACCCATTATTAACAGTGATTTAAATTATTTTTTGTTAATATTTTGTCTTGATAATGAACAAAAATTTTACCATTCAATTAGTCTGTTTTACAACGATAGATGAAGGTATTACGTTGAACCGAATAATTCGGCAGAATATTCGGTTCGGCAACAGCTGGACCTAATATTCGCCGAATATTCGTATTCGGTCAAACCTATATTCGGCGCATCTCTAGTTATGG
This sequence comes from Epiblema foenella, assembly GCA_963556455.1. Taxonomy (NCBI): domain Eukaryota; kingdom Metazoa; phylum Arthropoda; class Insecta; order Lepidoptera; family Tortricidae; genus Epiblema; species Epiblema foenella. Next base: position 3,386,952 of record OY747106.1, read on the forward strand.
AGCTCATTTCATGTTTGCTAAATCGTATTTTGCACTGTTAACTTTCTTGCCCCAATATGGACGTTAACTCAAAATTTTACCACACCAAAAGAAACAAGGCAAAAAATATGCTATATGGTGAAAATCCTATTCAAATATCTAAAAAAAATACGAAGATACAACCGTTTTAATGTTGCTGGTTGGAGAGAGAAAGCGCAACAGACCAATGACGTCATTGACCACGACCGCCATAGTAAATAATGACGATCGTTTCAATACAAAGTTGCGTTTTGCGGAACAGAGATAGAGTATGCCCCCTAAGTTTTGAACACTTATAATTATGTAATGATTCACTTATTTCGCCATTTGATTAAGAATTTGATCCTTTTTCGAGAAAAATCGATTTTATTGATTTTTTATTTGGTGTCAACATCCCTATTTCGCAAGTAAAAAGTTATTTTCAATCGTAATACGCTTAGATAATACGGTTAAAAGTCGAATTAAATACGAGAGAAGCTGCGAGTCGAGTAAAGTTTTTTTGAATAGTCTGGGTATGCAAGCGATAAGAGAAATAAAACTAAATAGGAAACTTTAAACTCTTAAAAGCGCTAGTACGTTGTAAGTTAACAGACCACGCTCGTAATGGGCAGTAACTTGAACAAACACTTGGTTTACTGTGTAACTTGTACAAGTGCCTGTAATTGTAGACAAACAGGAGGTATACCTAATTTAAGTCATTCGAGAAACGAAACAGAACCAACGGTGTAGCGACAACTATAACGCTTAGAGACATTATACATCTACAAAATATTGAAAAATGTCTTGGTAACTCAGTCAAAAAATTCTAAATATCATATTATAAATAAACTTAAATGCTGCCTATTTCGTAATTGTCAACGACCGTGGTATGTTTTTGTACAAAAAGGATACTTTATTTTGTTCTAACACAATAACCGGATAGACTTTTCATAAGTTCCGTATTCCAAAAATCAATTGAAATGTACTGAATATTTACGAAATTACGCGCAGAGCTTCCGTAGAGAGCGGGATGGTTAATTGCAAACACACACGTGTTAGAGCGGAATATTTGCAATGGCCATGCCTTAATCCCAAGTTTGTCTGAGACTCAAATTCCCACTTGCGAGGCGATTTTTTTCGTCTTATTAACTAAAAACCGTACCAGAATCTTGAAATAACATATTAAATAAACATTAAAAATATGATACGACAAATGTTAATTATGTATTGTCGCTTTAGTTAACTCCGCATAAACGGAAATAATCTGAGCATAAATAAATAAATAAATAAATATTAGAGGACAATCTTACACAAATCGAACTAGCCCCACAGTAAGCTCAAGAAGGCTTCTGTTATGGGTACTAGACGACGATATATTTAATAAATATAAATACTTAAATACATAGAAAACATCCAAGACTCGGAAACAAATATTCATGCTCATCACACAAATATTTGCCCTGACCGGGATTCGAACCCAGGACCGTCAGCTTCACAGGCAGGTGCACTACCCACTCGTCAAAGCATGTTAACTTTTCGGGAAACAAACGCTTTGAGCAATGTTAGGCTTCGCTCCGTGCATCACTCGAAATCTCCGAGAGAGAGCTTAATGTATTTTAACATGAAGACATTACTCCATGTACACGCGTGGCTTCGCTTGTATGAAACTCGCAAGCTCGTTTGAAAGGATAATTCTTAAAAGCAACCTTGATAATTAAAATATCCTGTAGATTCCAGAAACGTCTGCATTGCAGGGGCGGGGTTAATGACTGCTCCGACGTTTCTTAAGGATACTTCCGTGTCGGGTAACTTGCGAAATTAAAATTGTTACGGACTTGGCACCAAGATTTTGTGTCCGGAGCAAAATAATTGTGTGGTAAACTACGTTCTTTGTAGAATGTGTATGTACAAAAGTCAGAGGGTTTTATATGAATTTTATAAGACGAATAATTATGTAAATTTAATATAAAATCAATTATTCAATTTCTTTTGACATTGTATTCTAATTCATTAACATTTTAATTCTGACTTCTTAGTTGATATCATTATTCTACTTTATTTATAATCATCCTAAAATGTATTTAATTAAATCTTTGACATACCTATTCAATTTAAAATGTTTGACATGTAAAATTTTATATTTTATCAATAAAATGAGTACGAGTATGAGTATGAGTATGTAACGTGTGTTTGTTTGGTTATCAACAGTAATGTGATGAAAATAAATAAAAATATACAAGGAGTAGGCTAAAATAAAAATAAAAATAAAATTGCCACTAAAAAGTTTCTTGTCCGTACAGTATACAAGTATTTTGTAGGTCAATATGTCCGTTTTTATAATAAGTTACCCTATGATATTTATAATTTACCCTTTCCGGCTCTTAAAAACATTGATGTCAAAGGCTTATTATAGGGTTGAAGACTATCTAACAGACAAAAATGCATGGTCCAAAGCAAATACCTAAATAGCGAAAATATTTATATGTATTTTCGTTATATCTAATTGACAAAGTTCTTGCAAGAAACCATATCGAACGATTTAATTTAATGTCTAGGGGAAGTATTTTCCATTATTATTATTTTCCTTATCTCGTATTAGGTACTCGGACTCGGATTTACTTAAGTAGGATAATTCTAATCACCTTATTTTGGGAGAAAATGACTTACTATTTATTTATCTTTCATTTCTTTATTTATTCATTAAAGCAAATGAATTAAAAATAAACACAACGTCCCGCAAAAGTGTTTGCAAGTAGTTGGTTACCTACTATCTTAATCTAAAGTCTTAGTGAATAAAAATACAGCCTTAAGGGCAACTGTCAAGTTTCTTTCGGCGTTTCTTCTCGGCAGTGATCTTTTGAGAAACGCTAGTAGATTTTGACTTAAGTGCCTTTACGGTCTACTTGCAGAATAAAGTTCATTTCTTTGAACATGATCAGGAGTTCCGTACTACAAATAATCAGTACTGGCGATCTGTTTCTCGTGATGAGTAAAGTCGCCAAAGCTCCCAAGAGTCAGTCCGACCCAGGTCGGGCCTAGTTAAGTTTCTTGCTGGACTCTTCTCAGCTAGGCTAGGCTTAGTCAATCAGCGACAAAATTCCCATTAGCTCGATTCCGTTCACACCTCAGATTCGGTTGAAACCGCTCAACCAATCTCACTGGAGCGCAAACTCTTAGAGTATTCCAATGTTCCAAACCATACGCGTGGTCGTGTCGCAGGTTTTCTCCGGGATTTTCCTCAGGCTACTCTCCAATTGGGCCCTGCCTGTAAGCCACAGTCAGGTTTAAAAAAAGCATGTTTCTGTAAAGGTAACCAAAACAAAACCTTCAAATTAACAAGCATCGGCAACGCACTTTTGATCCTTCTGCAGTCGCAAGCGTCCATAGGCTACAGCTGCTCAAGTAGCCTGTACGGTTATTTGTCACGATACTAGTTAAAAAAAGAGAAGAATTGGGATGCGTTCTCATGAAGTATACGACTTGGGTCTTTATTTCAACTGGCCTGTCTAACAGTGAATACCCGAAAACGTTTGTCGCCAACCTGGCAATCGACTACATAAGGATATATACAGTTTTTTAGCTTGTTGCATGGTAGTAAGGTCCAAAATTGTACACATCTCTTTTAGTCGACTGTCCTAATAGATTCATTTGGCAGGGATCGCAAACTGGAAGGGAACTTAGGCACTACGTTTATGTGTCTTTAAGCTCGTCATTTCAGCTGCATTCCACATGTGCCCTCGGCTTCTTGTTAACATAAGCAAGGGAACCGTTTATAAGACAAGTTGACGACCCCTTTAGACAAGGGTTTTGTGAAGATAAGCTTAAACATTGAAGAATAATTATGTTTATACTTTGTATGAGCATCTAACCCCCTCTAACACGCGTGATTTTGCAATTAACCATCCCGCTCTCTACGGAAGCTCTGAGTTGTGCGTTATTTTGTAAATATTTAGGATATTCCAATTGATTTTTGGAAAACTAGATCACTTATGAAAGATCTATCCGGTTATTTTGTTAGAACAATGAAAATCTATCCTTTTTAAAAAAAAACAACATACCACTGTCGTTGATAATAGAGAATATGCATGTGGAATTAATAATAATAAGATGTTATTATATGAATATTAAACCACTAAATTATGACAAAAACAGTAAATTAATAAATATACTCAAAATCTTAAAAAGATATGACACTTGAAAGTTTCGGAAAATGATGTAATTTTTTTTAATGACTAACAGTTTTTAATTTAAACCACAATGAGGATTCATATGTAGGTATGTATAAGCAAAGAATTGTATGATGGCAATGTACCTAAACGCAATATTTCACGACCAAAACAGTCACTTACTCGTTTTTCCGTAGGTACAGTCGCCATCAAATATATCTGTACTCTTCAGGGTGCTCAAAAATATCTGAACATGCACTTTAACGCCTTCACAATAGAGTCGTGTTCAGATATTTGTGAGTACCTTGTTCGCTCCGATATATCTGATGGCGACTGTACAATGGTAGTACGGGCGCATAGTATATGACATCACACACTATGCTCAATTAGTATGTGGAATTTTGGGGGCGTTTTGAGCGCTCGGCTTTTATGCTGTACTTTGAAACTCATTTTTGTCTTTTGTGTTGTTCTGATTGTATTTGTTCCATATACACATTTATTCCTCTCTAAAAACTGGTTCGAATGGCATCATAAAAAAAAATTATGCATATTCTGTATGTTTTATGAAGTTTGTAACTTGACAATTTTATTATTACGATGATATTCAGCATTTTTTGACAGTTACCAAGGCATTTTTCAATGTCGTGTTCGGTTATTTTGTTTCTATGTTTCTTTTTCAGTGCACAGTCATTTCTCTGTAGTGTAAATGCTTACTTCTTCACGCTGGAAGCTCAAACTTCAGTATTTTAGTCAGATCTGTGAATGGGCCTTGCCTTAAATAATATCAATAACTCATAACTAATAAACAACAGATAATGCAGTTTATATATAAAAATCTATTTTAATACCTACGACGTATAGCATTCGTAATTCTAAATATAAAAACTCCCATGATAATTAAGGGCCACGTATTGGTCCAAAACATGTCAAGCAATATTCAACCTTAAAGACGTGAGTGACCCGTTTATGTTAATTGAGTATGGCGTTCATCCTAAGGTAACTAGCAAATACGAAGGTGCGAGAGGGACCACTGCTGCTTCATATTCCGACAAGCCACAACTAATTGAGTTATTTAAACGCCATCCCTAAATCTATCTTCCTTCTTCATCCCTTACGCGGAAAAGCCTGTTCTGTTCTGCCAGCAAAATTTACTATAAATTACCAATTACATTAAGAATGACGCCAGTACATTTGTTTAAAATGAACCTCACCAAACTCTTGACTTGCAAATGTTATTATCCTTTAGCGGATTATTTTTGGGACAAGTTAAATTAATTTTTTATTTAATAATTTATTGTAACGTTGACTATTTTTATTTTATTAATTTGATTTTATTTTTGTTTTTGGTGTTATCTAATACTAATTTCATAATTGACATGTTTATCTTTAATATTATGTAATTTAAAAATGAATTTGTATGCCTAAAGGCGAAACATAGAGCACATATTTTGTACCTACCGCCATATACTGTATTACCTATGTTTACAAATAAATCACTTTAACTTTGACTTTGACTCTATCATTTACATCCTCAGGGAGCAATCTCATTAGGAATAGCACTGCGTGCTAGGGAACACTATAGGACCAATTAGGCTTTGAATCTCACATGCTCACATGCAGACAGCTTTGAGCAAGTACTTAACCTAGTCAAGGGCCTGAAACATTCTAGGTAGCATAGGGCAGATTTTGCGAATTACAAAGGGATTCCACAAATCATACACACCTTTTAATTTAGAAAATAGAAACTATTTATTTAGGTGACCGTTTTAGCGTTGTTGGCAGTGACCCTGCCTACGAAGCTGGAGGTCCCGGGTTCGAATCCCGGTCAGGTCAGATTGTGATCATCAAAACTTAAGAGCTTCGCTCTTGTCAGTGAAGTGACCGCCACTCTTCTCTATTGATTAAATAAATAAATAAATAAATATTTGGGGACGATCTTACACAAGTCGACCTAGTCCCAAACTAAGCAAAGCTTGTACAGTCGCCATCAAATATATCTGTACTCTTCAGCATGCTCAAAAATATCTGAACATGCACTTTAACGCCTTCACAATAGAGTCGTGTTCAGATATTTGTGAATACCTTGTTCGCTTCAATATATCTGATGGCGACTGTACTATGGGTACTAGGCAACGATATACATACTTATATACAGAAATATATACTTAAATACATAGAAAACATCCAAGACTCAGGAACAAATAGTCATGCTCATCACAGCCTCCAGCTTCGTAGGCAGCGTCACTACCAACTAGGCTAAAGCGGCCGTCTAAATAAAGTTTCTATTTTCTAAATCAAAAGGTGTGTATGATTTGTGGAATCGTTTTGTAATTCGCAAAATCTGCCATCAATCATTGCCAGTTTCTTGACTTCCCCATACGACTCGGCAACTTCCTCCCTCACTTGGTTAAAGTAAGTCAGTCTAGGTCTTCCTCTTCCTCTCCTGCCTTCAATTTTTCCCTCTAGATAGAAGATGTTGAAGAAGAAGCTGAATAATGTGTGATGAGCACGAATATTTGTTCTGAGTCTTGGATGTTTTCTATGTATTTATGTATCTGTTTATAAATATAAGTATGTATATCATTGCCTAGTACCCATATAACATGCTTTTCTTAGTTTGGGAGGTTGATTTGTGTAAGATTGTCCGCAAATTTATTTGCTTCAAAGAAACGTACTAACAAAATTAGATTATAATAATTAAGTATCTAATAAAATAAAAAAATATAAAAAATATTTGGTATAGGAGGGATTTGTTTCGATAGCCACCTGCATTAGTGTATTGCAAAAAGGAATTTTAAAAGGTAGAGGTGCGTGCACCTTAGCAATAATCCTGAAACAATCTGGGTCATTCCAATCACGATAAAACGGCCACGATATCTTAACAGTCTACTGATTACTATCCCCTGCCTTTTGGAATCGGCGGTTCAAACAAGGTTGTTAACAAATCACAATGCTTACCGATAACTCTGCCTTGAGGAACCACTATAAGACGGTCTGACGAAAACGTATAGTCCTTACGAATTTTGAGGTTAAATTATGTTAGAGACAAGTGATCAGGTCGAGACATCTCGTGAATAGATATCCAGCTATTAGAAGCCGGTCTAGTGAATACTGACGTAATTTGAATAGGGTTAGAGCGACCATTATTATACTTGATCAATACGTATATTGAGGATACAGTCAGTAAGTTACTTCTTTGGAGCATTTGTTTAGATACGCGCAAAGCTTTACTGCCATGCACGAGAATGCTTGTGTGTAGCAACTTGTGTTACTGACTGCACTTATGGACTACAAGAGATTATCTAGACATAGTTCACTGTATCCACGAGAGAGTTTTTTGTCCATAGGATAGGTAAAATAGGATCACTCCGTTTTTCTTAAAATTTATGAAACAGTGTTTTCTTCAAGGCGTATTTATTATTAATTACTAGAACAGAAATGACATATAAGAAAGCTGTAAAATTTTAAAGATAAATCGTACCCTATGTTTCAATTCAGGTTATAAACAATCTCAGTGCCAAAGTTTATTTGAATTATTCTTAACTATCACTGAGAATATTTTACAAATAAAAATGTACGTTAACCACTGACACGCCAAATTCTACCACCCGTGACTTAACCGCACGAGATCTGCGCAAAACAATGAAAACATTCCACAATTTCAGTGCGTATTGTGTTTAAATATTTACTGAAAGCCCAATTTACCGTTTTGTTCCAACGTGCCATTGTTAATGTCACAATAGGTCCAGAGTAATCCACTCCACGTACTTGAAACGGAATCACGGTTGGGTTCGAACCTTTCGAATTAATTGCGTTTGATGTATCAGGATTTAAACGGGGGATGATAATAATTCTAACATTCTCTGGTGATACGTGGAACGTAATAATAAGGTAAATGTTCCACTGGTCGGCACTTTCTATCATAAGTCATAAGGCCAACAATATGTTTCGAATAGTCCAGAACTGTAAAGATAACCTTAACGGCTAGGCATAATCCAATAAAGTAATACTTATATCGGTACCGGGTCACTCCGATATTGACAGAAACGACGTAGCAGATAAACTAGAAAGGACGCAGATACATCTTTCATCGGCCCAGAACCTTTCTGTGGAATCACCAAACAGAAAGTAAGCTCTCTGCTAAGCAATAATTCGGAAGTTATAGAATTGTGGAAGTTCACTAAAGGACTAAAACAATCAAAAGCTTTCTCAAAAGACACAAAACCTGCGCAATGACAAGAATACTCACTGGTCACTGCAAACTTAACAAACATCTAACACATACGGGCATAAAACAAAGTGTAGCATGCAGGTTCTGCCAAGAGTCGGAGGAAACTGCCATCCATATCCTCGTTGCTCCTGTGGACCAGAAAGTGAAAGTGGATGTGCAAAAGAAGTTTCTACCTAGGGAGGCACATCATGCTCCCAGAGGAGATACAACAGATTACCCCAAAGAATCTGGAAATTCCTGGAAACAACGGGTATAAGCAAAGAACTTTAAGGGCTGCCACAATAGATCAATACTGGTCGAGGCGGCAAAGAAAGCCCACAACAAACAATAATAATAAAATAATAGAACGCACGTTTAACTTACCTCATTGTGTGATGGAGCAATCATTATCACAGTCCGTGTTGCCGAAGTCAATAAGGATGATTTTTAATTTCATCAGTAAGCTAATGGCGTCTTATTGACGGTGCCAAAAAGTACTCATTTACTAGTGAATTGGCTAAATATTATTTTGCTACTCCGCTAACGAACGTACATATCTATCAGTGGCGGAGCGTCCATAGAACTCGATTCCCACCGGCTTACCTAATCGGCTGATTGACTGGCTAGTCCAGTTCATTTACTACGGCTTATAAAGAATAAGACAAGCAATTAATTTCCGGCTTCCCTAGCAATATTTTTGACGCGCCGCCACTGATGATAATACTTGCATATTCAAGTTTCAGTAATAAAAAGTTAAACTATTTTACCTTATAGCTAGTCATTAAGAGGCACTGTTTTACTGCTTATTTCAATTCGTTCTATTACTTATAATCATATTTATCCACTGACCAAGAGAAGGCATGAATATTTTGTAAACCATGGGCGGTGACTGAGCAAACGTCAGAACCTCGCCTTCGGCTCATGTTGAAATAGCTGCAACCCGAAATATTATCTGTGTACTATTTACTGCCATAGTGTGCACCAGTTGAATATAAACCCAAGTACAACTAGACTATATTTAATCCTTTATATACGTATAAGACTACTACTACTACTAATTAGATACGTAAAGCAACACATAAATTCACATTCACTTCTTTATTCTATAAGCTTACACCTGTTATTGTGTTACCAACAAAAGAACATACATTTTTCATGAAAATATATCATTTTCTAAAAGCTTGTTTCGTAAGATGCTAAGAAGTGATTACTTACGTTCATTTATCCGTAAGTCCAAAAGAAGCGCAGATGTAATTTTCTGAAAACAAAGCCAAAGGGAAAAAAATTCAGTATCATAATGAAACTCATTTTGTTTAAACATGAAACATGGCTACTTACTTAACTGCATTGTTTGCACACATAAATAAAAGTATATAAGTGGATTGCACCAAGCCGTCTGTAAACGTATGCCGTTCGTTAAGATTTTATTGCATGGAAAGTTTTACAGGATTCTATGAGATGACAGCAGCTGGCGTATTTAAGTAGTAATATTTTGTACTAGCTTTTGCCTGCGATGTCCTCCATATAAACTTCCAATCCTTATTTCATCCTTTCGAAAGATGATATTTAGGATAAAAAGTATCCTATATCTTAATCAAGGCTACAAACTCATTGTATACCAAGTTTCGTCATTATCTGTTAAGGCGTTTTTGCGTGATTCAGTAACAAACATCCAAACATCGAAACATTCAAACATCTAAACATTTTACTAGTGAATTGGCTAAATATTATTTTGCTACTCCGCTAACGAACGGACATATCTATCCATGATAATACTTGTACTATTATTTTTGGTATTTATTCCTCGGAAATAAAGAAAACACGGTCCAAGAAGTTTCATGCGATTGTAATTACATTGCGGAGTTTTATCGAACTCGTCGTACTTCTGTAGCTCTCAGCTCCGCAATGTAATCGAGGTTAGCTTTATTTGCGGAGTCGCACCATAAGGTTTCCCTTCTTTTATTTCTATTGAATTGACATTTTATTTTAATTATAAATTGCACAATTTACTTGTTAGTTATGAAACATTGTTCCTAGTTTTTAAGATCTGACATTAATCGATATTTCTATGGTATCACTTACAAATTGTATTATAGTGCTATATTAACTTCTGACATTATCTATTAAATTGACTTTGTTATGATTGGTACCCTTACATTGGTACAACTGTTAAATATTTTTTATTTCAGCTTAGGGTTTCAATTTAATCTTTATATGACATTTTCAATTGTATTGTTTTCCTATTTATACTTTATATGACATTTTTAATAGGGATGTTGACTCAAAATTTATTGGTATCTAAATTATTATCCAAAAGAAAGAAGACATAAAACTATGCCAAATGGTGAAAATCCCATGAAAATATCTCAAAAAATAACGAAGCTACAACCGTTAGAATGTTGTTAATAAGAGTGAGAAAGCGCTACAAATCAGTGACGTCACTGACTTAAAGCGCCATAGTAAATGAAGATCGTTCCATACAGAGGTGCGTTTTGCGAAAAAGGGACAGAACATGCGCCCACTTAAAACTTTGATGACTTGTAATTATGTAATTATTTTTTTTTTTGAGTTACTTTTTTCGCTATTTGGTTGAGAATTTGATCCTTTTTCGAGAAAATTTGAAGTAGTTGAGTTTCTTACTTAGTGTCAACATCCCTATTGTATTATTCCCTGATTATTATTTAAATGTAGGTATATATTAGGGATAGGGGCTGCGACCCTCGCTCTGGTTCTTACCTGGTCCAACAAATTTCGCTAGCCATTCAGCGGGGTAATGCCGCTAGTATCTTTGGCACGTTTGGTCCGGGTGAGTATCAGAGTGGGGTGTGATTTAATTAAATTAAATTTAGTATAAGACTGACGAAACCTGTTGTGGATTTATAGTATGTGCATTGTTTGACGAGGCCTGTTGCTGATGCCTGTTGTCCGTGAAATTGACGAAGCCTGCGTTGTGGATGAGGTTTGTACAACTTTATACCAATAAAATTATGTTTTAAATGTTAACTATATTTAAGTATATACCTACCCTCATATTATAATTATTAATTACTTCATTGTTATAACGATCGATATACGATAAGCAAGATAAGCGAACATGTTTTATAATGTAATTGTATATGGAGATAAATAAACTAAACTAAACTAAACTAAACTAAACTAAACTAAACTAAACTAAACTAAACTAAACTAAACCTTGATTCCTAGTACGGATCACATACATGGCCGCTGTATGCGGGTGGCGCAGGACCCGCCATTGTGGCACTTTCTGGGCGAGGCCTATCTCCAACACTACGTCTTTATATGTGTAAGCTGTAAGCCATTCCACTAGACTTAAGCCAATTTGAACAACGAAAATAAAATAATCGATATATGGAGGCTAAAGCCTTATTTACATACGCGCGAGACTCACATGCGAGTCATTATATTTTAGCATAATCATTAAAAAAAATCACACCCCCGTGTGGTGGTGGGTTAGAATAGCACTTCCCCTTTCTTCCCACGCCGTAAAAGCCGAATATGGTAACCTGGTTGTAGTGTATTGTGGGCGATGGGCTAGCAACCTGTCACTGCAATATCACATTTTCGCCATCTTTAAACCTACAATTGTTAAAGTTTCATGTGCTCTACATACCCCTTTTGAGTTTACAGGCGTGAGTTTGTACGTGTGAATAAAAAAATAAAAATAAAATATTGTAGTCATTTTTATATTAAGAATGTTCGAATTCTTAATTTAAAAATCGAATTGCAGGTCTAGTTCGGCCGCCAACCGCGTCTGTAGTAAAGAAGCGGATAGAAGAGACTTGTCATGTCGCTATGTATTTGCGTTTATCATACACTGAAAATGCAATATTCAAATTTTTAATTTCTGCAAATTCAATATTTAATATTGTTATCTTTATATATTATGATATGATGATGATTAGTGTAATTTATTGAAGTAATGTAAATACCTAGTAACATGTTAGGTTAAGAAATGACTAACAATATATGGATTGTAAATAAAGATTAAATTAAATTATCTTGTTTTTTAAATACGTATTTCAATAACCGGTATTGAAATATTGATAGTCAGTCACTAGCGTTCGAGTTATGACTCTCAAAAATAGCTTTTTTTTTATTTATTATTTATTTATTTTTATTTATTAATTAAATATATATATCACTTACAGATAAATCCAACACGTGATACATATTACACACACAAAAAGTAAAAGAACAAAAATACAAATTGATTGATTTTTATTTAGATCATGTGAAAAAAATAGTGACAAATTGTCGCATGCGACTATTTTCTACCGCTCGCCTTTGATGTCGAATGCTCGAAACTGGAAAATCGACCCAACATTATAATCGCAATAAATCAAGCACATCATTGCCAGTCGAGCGTGGCAGCGTTCCAGGGTCTGTACTCCGAGCTTCGAAATCCGAATCGTATCGTGCCGTCCCTTTCACTCTCGTGTTATACACTATATGAGTGAAAGGGATGGCACGATACGAAGTTCGGATTTCGAAGTTCGTAGTAGCCCCTCAGAGGATTTGTATGCGACATTGTTTTATGTACCGTCACGTCCATATATGTATACACTTTTAATCTTAAGTCCTTGCAATAAGATTGAAAATTGTGTACACACACCTATATTTTTAGAGCCGATCGGCTTCATCGGGGCTCATCCGGATCCGTGTTTGAATATAATATTAGTTAACCTGATCTGAAATTTAAATTTGTGTTAAAGTACAGTTCGAAACTTAACACCAAGTAGAGGCAAATTAATCACAAGTTTACTTAGCTTTGCTACACAAAGGCTAGTAAATATTAATTTTAAGACAGATGAATATGTAAATTAATATTAATAATTTAAATAATGTACCTAATCTAACTGAAATTTTTATTTTTTATTTAATCGACATAATTAAATTATTGTAACAATCGTCTGACATGTAAATTTTTTGCATATTTTATGAATAAATAAATATGAATATGAATAAGTGTCCCTAAAACCAACGCCAAAACGAAGAGGGGTGATAGAACAGCTCATATGCTATCCGATTAAGTAAATTTGACCTTAATGAAAATGTCATGGTTTTAGACATTTTGACACTTAAAAACTCGTGATTTTTGATGCCCTGCGTCAGTATATCGATTTCGATTGCCACCACTGCAAATTTAGGTATTTTTAAATCTGTTTTTTGCAGGATGTTACCAAAAACATTTCCTATCTAATGTAATCTACACTTATCACATGCCATGGTCCTGTGGCGGTAAAAAAACATAACCGAACTAAAGAAATGCGCCGCCCAGCATTGTTTTTCATACACGGGCCGAACCACTTCAGTTCAAAATTTTTTGGTGAAGGTCATGCCCATCATCGCGTAGGTAGGAGTCAGTACCAATTTATGATGCCCGACGCAAACACTTTAAGGAATTTTAAATTTACCCTACGGTTTTGATCGAGTTTAATTTTAATAAAGTATTACTAAACTAACATGGCACACAATATTAAAAAAAAACATCAAACTTATTGTAGTTTTCGAAATGGTACAGCACTGCCTAATTTACGCAGCAGTTTACAGTTAGTAGTTAGATAATGCTTTTTTACACCAAAAATTGCTCAAACTGTCAGGGCATTAAAAATCACGAGTTTTTTAAAAGTGTGAATATATCGAACACCATGACATTTTCATTAGTGTCCAATTTGCTTAATCGGATAGCTTATGAGCTGTTCTATCACCCCTCTTCGTTTTGGTGTAGATTTTAGGGACACCTTGTATACATACGTAGGTACCTTTTGTCACTGACAATGAGTTCGTATGGAATGTGCCCGGAATGAAGCCGCCAGGAGACGACTGGCTACTGAGTCCGGTTTTGATGTCGAAGCCAAAGCACTGTGCTTTGGCTTCTCCGCTGTTGGACGAGGCCGCAGCACTGAAGCTTCGCAGTGTATTCTCGTCCAGTTTACCGCAGTGCCTCAAGTCAAAAGTCTTTGACCAGTGTGTGTTGCCAGTGATGACATATGGATCCGAGACATGGGCGCTAACGATGGGCCTCATAAGAAAGCTCAAGGTCACCCAAAGAGCAATGGAAAGAGCTATGCTCGGGGTTTCTCTGCGTGATAGAATTAGGAATGAAGCTATCCGTAGCAGAACTGGGGTCACCGACATAGCCTTCAAAATTGCGAGACTTAAGTGGCAGTGGGCAGGGCACATTGCTCGCAGGACTGACGGTCGATGGGGCCAGAAACTGCTTGAGTGGCGTCCACGCACCGGAAGACGAGCTGTCGGTAGGCCTCCGACAAGGTGGAGTGATGACCTGGTGAAGGTCGCGGGAATCCGGTGGAAACGAACGGCACAGGACCGGTCTAAATGGCGAGCCTTGGGGGAGGCCTATGTTCAGCAGTGGACGTCTTTCGGCTGAAATGATGATAAGATATTTTGATGTGGACTATACCTAACAGGATCAAATCTGAATTCAAGACTTTCACAGCACGAATTTCATTATATGCTCGGAAAGAATAATAATAATTTATAATACGTAAGTAGTACAAAAATCAAAACTAAACTGTAATAACATTGAAGAAATAAGGCCACCTCGGCATTATTCCTCAGTATGCGGGCAGTATTTCCTTGCTGATGCGTTGACCTAGGGCGCCGCCATCTCTGCGATTCCCCGTGGAATCTATCAATCTTTTAGATAGGCCCTTAACAATTGACGGGCACTGGGATCCCACAGGCCAAGGGTCTCGACGCCGAACGGAATAAAATTGTAACCGGGACTTCTATATTTGACCGTTTATGAAATGAAATGAAATGAAATGAAATGAGATGAAATGAAATGATATGAAATGAAAATAATTTATTCGTGGCATATAGAAACTAATACATTTATAACTATTAACTAATAACTAATAAAATTGCCACGAAATGGTCCCGCCTCAGCATAATGCTGACTCACAAGCCAGCGCTGGTCTTCCGGCGAGACCATTTTTTGTGGATCACGTTGCTCCGCTGTCCGACGCGGCCTTAACCTATTCTGAACGCACCCTTTACGCTTGCGTCAGACAGCTTTAACAAGTTTAAGCTTCATATTAGGAACTAGCGACCCGCCCCGGCTTCGCACGAGTGCACTATTTAATGGATGTTATTATACATATAAACCTTCCTCTTCAATCACTCTATCTATTAAAAAAACCGCATCAAAATCCGTTGCGTAGTTTTAAAGATTTAAGCATACATAGGGACATAGGGATATAGAGACAGAGAAAGCGACTTTGTTTTATACTATGTATAGTGATTAGGAATTCTTGCCACATCGTAAGCCAATCACGTAAAAGTGGAGCGTGTGTTGCGGATAAAAGTAGACAAATCATAGTCTTCGGTTGCTTGGTTGCTGACACAAATTATAAAGTTCATACGGCATTGAAAGAACAAAAGCCATCTCTACTATAATGAATAGTTCAAAGCAAATGTGGTTGCAAGCTATATTTTAGGAAACTCAATTTCTAATGCTCGGGGTTTCTCTGCGTGATAGAATTAGGAATGAAGCTATCCGTAGCAGAACTGGGGTCACCGACATAGCCTTCAAAATTGCGAGACTTAAGTGGCAGTGGGCAGGGCACATTGCTCGCAGGACTGACGGTCGATGGGGCCAGAAACTGCTTGAGTGGCGTCCACGCACCGGAAGACGAGCTGTCGGTAGGCCTCCGACAAGGTGGAGTGATGACCTGGTGAAGGTCGCGGGAATCCGGTGGAAACGAACGGCACAGGACCGGTCTAAATGGCGAGCCTTGGGGGAGGCCTATGTTCAGCAGTGGACGTCTTTCGGCTGAAATGATGATAAGATATTTTGATGTGGACTATACCTAACAGGATCAAATCTGAATTCAAGACTTTCACAGCACGAATTTCATTATATGCTCGGAAAGAATAATAATAATTTATAATACGTAAGTAGTACAAAAATCAAAACTAAACTGTAATAACATTGAAGAAATAAGGCCACCTCGGCATTATTCCTCAGTATGCGGGCAGTATTTCCTTGCTGATGCGTTGACCTAGGGCGCCGCCATCTCTGCGATTCCCCGTGGAATCTATCAATCTTTTAGATAGGCCCTTAACAATTGACGGGCACTGGGATCCCACAGGCCAAGGGTCTCGACGCCGAACGGAATAAAATTGTAACCGGGACTTCTATATTTGACCGTTTATGAAATGAAATGAAATGAAATGAAATGAGATGAAATGAAATGATATGAAATGAAAATAATTTATTCGTGGCATATAGAAACTAATACATTTATAACTATTAACTAATAACTAATAAAATTGCCACGAAATGGTCCCGCCTCAGCATAATGCTGACTCACAAGCCAGCGCTGGTCTTCCGGCGAGACCATTTTTTGTGGATCACGTTGCTCCGCTGTCCGACGCGGCCTTAACCTATTCTGAACGCACCCTTTACGCTTGCGTCAGACAGCTTTAACAAGTTTAAGCTTCATATTAGGAACTAGCGACCCGCCCCGGCTTCGCACGAGTGCACTATTTAATGGATGTTATTATACATATAAACCTTCCTCTTCAATCACTCTATCTATTAAAAAAACCGCATCAAAATCCGTTGCGTAGTTTTAAAGATTTAAGCATACATAGGGACATAGGGATATAGAGACAGAGAAAGCGACTTTGTTTTATACTATGTATAGTGATTAGGAATTCTTGCCACATCGTAAGCCAATCACGTAAAAGTGGAGCGTGTGTTGCGGATAAAAGTAGACAAATCATAGTCTTCGGTTGCTTGGTTGCTGACACAAATTATAAAGTTCATACGGCATTGAAAGAACAAAAGCCATCTCTACTATAATGAATAGTTCAAAGCAAATGTGGTTGCAAGCTATATTTTAGGAAACTCAATTTCTAATGCTCGGGGTTTCTCTGCGTGATAGAATTAGGAATGAAGCTATCCGTAGCAGAACTGGGGTCACCGACATAGCCTTCAAAATTGCGAGACTTAAGTGGCAGTGGGCAGGGCACATTGCTCGCAGGACTGACGGGCGATGGGGCCAGAAACTGCTTGAGTGGCGTCCACGCACCGGAAGACGAGCTGTCGTTAGGCCTCCGACAAGGTGGAGTGATGATCTGGTGAAGGTCGCGGGAATCCGGTGGAAACGAACGGCACAGGACCGGTCTAAATGGCGAGCCTTGGGGTAGGCCTATGTTCAGCAGTGGACGTCTTTCGGCTGTAATGATGATGATGATGATGAATTTCTGACGAATGTTAATCTAACCAAAAATTTGCATTCAAAGCCTGACTTTGCTTATGTCCGCACTAGAGATGCGAACGTAAACCCCGGCTAGCATTTTCTACACCATTATATTCTTTCTCCATTACGTCGATGTTGGCATGAATTTATGAATAGGAAATGTGCGGAGCCACCGAAATGGCGCCATTATCGCATTATGTAAAAATAGTCTTAATCGCTTTCAATTATTGATACGAACACGTACTTTAATGGAGCTCAATTTAATGCTTACGTGAATCGAGTTTTCTTTAAAAAATATGCAAAACAATTTACAAAAGAAAAAAATGTACAAAAATGAAATTCTAAGGGTGGGTCCAAACCGTCTGTAATCGTAAGTGGTGTTCGTTAAAATCTGATTGTATGAAAAGTTGGACAAGTTTGTATGGGATGACAGCTGCCGGCGCTTTATTTGACAATGACCGGCCTGTGATGTTGATGTAACCGACCCTTAAACTAGGCTAAAACTAAACTTAAATCGACAAAAGTTGTACAAACCTTATCCACAATGCAGGCTTCGTCAATTTCACCAACAACAAGCATCAACAACAGGCCTCGTCACAATACAATACAAAATACTTTGACGACCGGTTTAGCCTAGTGGGTAGTGCACCTGCCTGTGAAGCTGACGGTCCTGGGTTCGAATCCCGGTCAGGGCAAATATTTGTGTGATGAGCATAAATATTTGCTTCTGAGTCTTGGATGTTTTCTATGTATTTAAGTATTTATATCTATTAAATATATCGTCGTCTAGTACCCATAAAACAAGCCTCCTTGAGCTTACTGTGGGGCTAGTTCGATTTGTGTAAGATTGTCCTCTAATATTTATTTATTTAATACTCGTGGAACGATCGTCATTTACTATGACGTCACTTGATCTATAGCGCTTTCTCTCTCTAACCAGCAACATTAAAACGGTTGTAGCTTCGTTTGTTTTTGAGATATTTGAATAGGGTTTTGGAGTAGCCAAATTTTGAGCTATCAACCCTAATATGTCTTTATATATGTCTTTCCTATGCGCCAGATTGCGACCTGTTTGCCCATAAATGGAACAACCTTCGCTCCACGATTTTACAGTTTTGTGAAGATTATTTGTAATCAGACTTCAGATTCTGTTTTGTTTTTTGCCTTGTTGTATTGTGTGTCCTCTATGTAAATAGATTAAGATAACTTTTAAATTATCAACGCCATGGCGTAAGCTGTTATGTTGATAACTCATATTTGTAGATAATAGTACATTACTTACCAAGGGCGGTAAAACAAAGAATGTCTCAGATCGCAGGTATTTGACGCGAGCCGAAGGCAAGGGCGATAATTATGCGATCTGAGGCTTTCTTAATTACCGCCCGAGGTAAGTACAAAATTTTATGTCACCCCCTGGCCAGGAAGTGGGATTTTCCGCGCGCGGAGCGTGCGGTAATTGCCACTTTATGGCCAGGTGTGGCATAAATAAATAAATGGCGGTTCTATGAAATATCGATCCCGCCCCGCCAGGTCAGGAAGTCGCCTTACTTAGGTCATTACTTGAGCTCACTAGATATATAATACGCGTTTGTGCTAACACAATAATCTTGAGTATGCCATTCGTGGCCATCTAATTGAAATGTTATACGCTCAAAGCGACCACGAATGTCTCTTTGCGTGAAGCCTCCATTACACTTCGTCGTTCACCTAATGCGGTCGCCGAATTCATTTTAAACTACTTAGGCCAACAAACGTCGTCTTCAGATTAGTCTTTTTTTTTGAACCTGACTGTGGCTTCATAGGCCGAGCCCAATAAAGCGATAGGAGTGCGCGGTTGGAGACTAACCTGGCACCCTAAAGTGCAACTGGGGTTGTTCGCGGACGATACCGCGCTCTTTACGACTCATTGTAAGTATACTTTTATCCGGCGATACCTCCAGGAGGCAATCACTGACCTAGGTCGTTGGTTTAGTCTTTGGCGTATCGAAGTCAATCCGGAGAATCCAAACCAAACCACACGCGTGGTCATGCCGGAGGTTTTCCCCAGGCTACTCTCCAACCGCGCACTCCTATCGCTTTATTGGGCCCGGCCTATAAAGCCACAGTCAGGTTCAAAAAAAAAACATATGTCCTTTGGGTTCTGACATAATACCAGTGTTTTGCTCAATTGCGAGCAAAGCTACGCACTGAGTTGGGACCTTTTTGTTTTGCTGCAATGCACACAACACAACCAACCTATTTTTCGGTAGTATGTTTGATATGTTTTTTAAACTGTGTTCGTAATTTTTTATTTTTTTATTTTTTAGTTTCTGTTTTATAATTGTTCTTTTTTTAATATTGTTTTAAGTTTTGATTTCTGTGTGTATTTCTTTTACCGTTCTTTGTTTTTATTTGTTATAACTTGACTGTGAATGTTGCTAACAAATAAATGATTTATCTATCTATCTATCTACTATCACTATTATGGTGAATATCCCAAGATTTGTGAAGGTATCAATGCATACATTTGAGACTTAGCTGTTAGTCCTTTGCACATCTCTGGTGGATATTCACCCTTAAGCAAATGTTTGTATTTGACCGTCTTAAGCTGCAGGCCTGTGTCTATTGTTTTAATTGAGAACTACTTCTCTAGTTGAAAATGTTAATAGGTACTTTAACTTAAATAAGTTTCTAGTCTTTTTTTTATTATTATATTTTTAAACATATTTCTTTCTTCATCCGGCAACACCAAGTAGCCAAATCATAAAATTACAATAAGAAAAACACTAGCAGTTTTCCCGCCGAACCATAATGACATTTAAGACAAACATTGTTGACATGAGTGAAATGACAGATAGTGTTAAACGTCTTGTCAGTTAAATGCACATGGTGATTATTTTTAGACGAAATTACAATTATTTTTTTGTTCAGTAAATGAAAACAATTATATGAAAATATTGCTTAATTTCTATTTAAAATTAATAATAATAATATTAATATTCTTTATTGCACCACTAATACAGGAATACATTTATAGATTCGGGAACATTAATAATGGTAACAACAGACGGTCTTATCGCTTTAAAGCGATCTCTTCCAGACAACCTTTGGGTAGCAGGAAATATGTTTGTAAGAATTAATTGTTTTA
Organism: Epiblema foenella; assembly: GCA_963556455.1. NCBI lineage: Eukaryota > Metazoa > Arthropoda > Insecta > Lepidoptera > Tortricidae > Epiblema > Epiblema foenella. The sequence continues at coordinate 3,407,706 of OY747106.1, forward strand.
AAGTTTAGTTTAGTTTAGTTTTATTTATCACAGAATACAATCCCGTGTAAGAAATAGGTACATTTTTGCTTACACTACTATTGCATAATGATCCTCAGGCGCTCTAATTGCGTAACAAAAAATGAAAATAAATAAGAATATACGGTTCAGTATATTCTTACAAACACATAATTAGTGTAAAGTATCACGTGTTAAAATATACGCAACTAATAAATTAACATCTTATTATACGGGTTAAAATTGTTAAAATCTCATTATAGCTGGGGCCCGCGCAGGTGACACGCATTCCTAGTTCAATGTTTACTTTAACTACATTAAGATTGTTATTTGACACAGAGGAAGTCTGAAGTGGTTTGTAGAAACAGTACAGTGTGCTGATTGTCAAGCATAGTATAGTTGAATGAAATCTGATATCCGTTCATTATTCTTAGCACGGCTTGGATACTGAGCGGGCATTCTGATGGGATCTATGACTGATGGTTGATATACCCTAGTGTAACTTTTATACAATACAATACAATACAAATACTCTTTATTGCACACCTCAATCAAAGGATAAAGTACAGTACAAAAACACAATGAGAAGAGGCAAACAACAGGCGGTCTTATCGCTAAAGAGCGATTTCTTCCAGACAACCTTAGGTAGCGGAAATGAAATCTAATCAGAACGATTCATAGCAGGTGGTGCAGAGTTATTAATTTATTTACTTATTTACAAGAGGTAATAGTTAAATAACAATAATTTAAATAATATTAAATGCCGGCCGCTTTCTACCATCGCACCGTTCGCCGTCGGCAGGCATTCATCCTCACACCTTAGAACCGAAATGGTCGCGTACGGTACGGTTTCAGAGGAATTTCCTCCCACGGACGCTCCGGTTGTGGAGGTCCCTGCCGAGGTTTTCCCGCGGAACTACAGTATGGGGTTCTTCAAGAAAGAAGTGTATATATTTTTAAAGGGTCGGCAACGCGCATGTGACACCCCAGAATTTGCAAGCGTCCAAAGGCTACGGTTAGCGTTTACCATCTGGCGGGCCGTACGCTTGTTTGCCACCGACGTGGTATTTAAAAATTTATACACTACGAAAACCTCGGCAGGGAGCTCATTCCACAACCGGAGCGTCCGTGGGAGGAAATTCCTCTGAAACCGTACCTTAAGCGACCATTTCGGTTCTAAGGCGTGAGGATGAATTAAAATTGAATTGTGTTATTGAAATTGAATAGTGCTTATGACAGGTCATCTCACCAATATGCTGTCCAATATGATTTAACTAAATATTTATTTTTATTAAAATTCATAATTTTACATCAATTTAAACTTAAATGTAGATTAAAAGTTTGGTATCCGAACAAACTCGCAACAGTGCTGCCATCAACACGAACGGATGGTAGTGGCGGCGAGAGGCGGTGGGAACCAAGATGGCGAATGAACATTGTGTCTGTGTAAAGTTTGGTTTTCGTTTTATCAAATAGCAGTTATAGCAGTTGACTAACGGCGAAGGCCTTCTATGACATAGATAAATATGTAAATTAAATTTGTTGCATGCTTTTGTAATTGTAATTTTTATTGACATTTAAATTCACTATGTAATAATTTAAATAATGTACCTAACCTAATTGAAATTTTTATTTTTTATTTAATCGACATAATTAAATTATTGTAACAATCTTCTGACATGTAAATTTTTTGTATATTTTATGAATAAATAAATATGAATATGAATATCAACCCCACTATTCGACAGTTCAATAAGTGAAACAATCAGTTAGCTGTTATGGAATGCGTAACGAACTTAATGGTCTAATTTATAAAAAAGACCTCATTATCGCTTCCCGACTGGTAATTCTAAGAAGAAACGGGCTCCAAAGTTTCTTATCAGTCGTGCTTTGCTCAATATTATTCTAACGAATCAAATCAGTTGGTTGTTTCTTGCGAATCCCATCGGTCGCTGTACCTATCGAATTTTGACAATCGCTGCAGTATAACAGAATAGTGTATGGTGTGAATTTGTGAGTATTTCACCGAGTGCGTAAATGTAAGTTTTGTGTTAAAGTTCAGTTTGTAAGATTACATATTTGGGAAGTAACATATAGTGCCTTTTCCACTGGGGTTGTTAATTGTTTGTATAATGTTACGGCGGTGACAAATATTACAGGCTTGCCTGTGATAAAAAGCAGACACCGTAGCATATGGACGGTTGCGTCTGACTGCAGAACAATCGGAAGCTCGCTGTTGACTCTATTCTGATGGGAATTCGTTGTATTGACTAGCTGGAGATAAATGGGTTATTCTACTTTTACATGACCAGTTTTCTATTGTAAACAAAAATCTATAATATGTATTGAATTAGTGTACCAAAATAGGATTTCGAAATAGTACCTGAAACTAATAAAAAATACTTAAATATTAACCTATTGCTTCAAAAGGTGGGTAACACAGTGGTAAAAACCATTTTTTCATACTAATGGTGAGACATCCAAGGACCACTGAGTTACTTGATTTATGGATATTAGCTGTGGTTCGTTAATTACCAAAACTATCGGAAGTGATACTGCAATTAAACCTCTTTCTAAATAACAATAGAAAAATAAGAGGTGAGGGCCAAGTATTCCGAAATCTGCAATTAAAAAAAAGTCTCTGAAAATTATGTAAATGAAAAAGTAGAACGGCCCAAATACAAGTCTATCTCTCACTTTTCAGAGATCTGAAAGGATTGAAGTTTGAGTTTCCAATGTTAAGAAATTATGTAGAATTATACTACATAATAATGACTGTAGACTGAAAAAGAAACAAAGAAACACAATAACCGAACAAAATATTGAAAAATGCCTAATTCTTTCAATTTTTTTTAAATATTGTTGTAAAAATGAACTTAAATGCTGCCGATTTTATAATTGTCAACGACCGTGATTTTTTTTACAAAATGAATAGCTTTCTTTAAAATGAGTAGCAGTATTCCAAAAATCATTTAAATATACGTCTGGTCGACGCAACACGTGACCAAAATGCTGGCCTTTATCTGGCACAAAGATTGAGCATTGCCATCCAACGTGGCAATGCGGCCAGCATTTTGGGAACATTACCTACTGGCAGCGGTTTGTTAGATTAGGGTTTTTTATAAGTATATTTAGTTTCATTTCAGGTAAATTTTAGTTTTATTTTAATTTCTTTGTTTATTTGTAATTACTATTATGTAAATCTTTACCATTAAACAATAAATAATTTCGCCATAAAAAAAATGTACTACTAAATGGGTCATAGTCAGTTGTAAAAACAAAAGCTGTCCACCCGGTGGTCAATAGTTAACGGTTTATGTATATATAAGTTGTGTTTTTATGACATGGATTTATAGTTATAGACACACCGGGTTACTAGACCAATCCAAAATTAAGCTTTGTGGCCTTTAACTTTTGATATGTCCACCGAAAAGACGCGAATCTAAATCTGACAATGACCCAAATATTTACGAAACTACACGCAGAGCTTCTGCAGAGAGCGGGATGGTTAATTGCAAACTCCTCGGGAGTTTTGGCTACCTTACCTGCTATATGCTCCTGGAACTTACCATACAAACAATAAATAAACTCGAATTTGAACCTAATGATTCCGATTATAAATTATAATTTTAATTGTTCTAAAATCAAGCGAAGCCAAACCAAAGCAACTGAGTTGCTTTCTAAATGTAACTTATTTTTCTATTAATCATATTTTGTCCTTTATATAGGACACGACGACTCAGGAGGCTATACGGTCTTGTGTTTCTAAGCCTGTACTCCGAACTTCGAAATCCGAACTTCATATCATGTCGTCCCTTTCACTCTCGTGTTATTCACTATATCCTTTATCCTTATCCTTTTTTACTGTTTTTACTCGTTTTTCAACTTTAATCCTTGGTAAGTGTATAATTACTCCTGTGCCACGAATAAATGTTTTTTCTTTCTTTCTTTCTTTTATATGAGTGAGAGGGACGGCACGACATGAAGTTCGGATTCCAAGTTCAGAGTAGGCCCTATGGTGGTTTGTAAGGCATCCAGAAATCTCGAGGAAGCGCTATAGTGAGAGTGAGACCAACATTTGTCTCTGTCAATACAGGTTCGTCAACGTACCTGTGATTCATTTCGAGCATCCATACGCTACAGTATCTGCTTGCCATCAGGCTGAATATTTTGTTTACTAGCATCAATGCAGTCGGCTTAAATACGTAAATAAAATAAATAAATTTAATATTTGTGGACAATCTAACACTAATCAACCTAGTCCCAAACTAAGCAAATTTTGTACTGTGGGTACCAAGTGACAATATACATACTTACATAGATAAATAGATACTTAAATACATAGAAAACATCCAAGACTCAAACAAATGTATTTGTGTTCATCACACAAATAAATGCCCTGACCGGGATTTGAAGCCGGGACCTCCAGCTTCGAAGGCAAGGTCACTACCAACTAGGCTAAAGCGGTCGTCGTTTAAGTAGCTGGACACTCTAATACTTTGTCGCTTTTACCGGTTTATGACAGTTTAAACATGACGTTATAAGAGCGAGGGACCTAAATTTGTCCCTTCTGTTGTCAACGCAGTGCAACCTCAACTTTTATAAAGGGTCAGCAACGCGTACGTGACTCCTTTGGAGTTGCGGGCGTTTATAGGCTGCGGTGGCCGCTTACCATCAGGTGGACCGTAAGCTTGATTGCCACCGGCGTTGTATAAAAAAAAAACGGTAAAGCTACAGGGTGCAAAAGTGTTAAGCCCCTTGTGAGGCAGACGAGAAAAAAATAATCTTTTATCCCAAGTACGCGATTAAAGCGATAAGCGAAAAATGCGATAAAAGAATATTTTAATTAGTAGTCACGTCTTAATATAACCGTTATGCTACTGTTATCAATCGCTCGCTCTTCCGGGATGTACGCAGTTGAAAATAACATACTTTAAAATTAAAATTAAAATTTGGGTAATAAAATAATAATAAATAAATTCAAAACACGACTGCATTGGATAAAAATAACTAAAAATATAAACCCAACAACATAGCATATAAATATAGGGAACATAAAAACTTATTCAATTATTATTCCAGTTCAGCAGGCGAATCACGTAACTTTATGTACTAACGGTAGATAGATTTTACTGTCAATATGTATGAGGTGACAATTAGAATTTGACATTAAAATCTATCTAACGGTAGTACAAAAGTTACGTGATTACCCCGCTGGTCATCATCATCATCATCCTAGCGTTATCCCGGTACAGTTGCATCCTGAAGGATATATATGCCCGGGGTCCGTTACCTAATTCCAAGATTTGGCGTAAACACTAGTTTTTACGGAAGCGACTGCCATCTGACCTTCCTACCCGATGGAAAATCAGACCTTATTAGAATTAGGCTTGTCAAGTGAGTGGGCAACATGACTGTTAGAAGTATTTTTCTTATAAGTTGCACCGCCCACAATCTTTCTGCTTTGCCTTAAGGTTGACTGGTAGAGAATGCTTTTGGCATTAAGTTCGCCTTTTGTACTATAAGTTTTTCTTTGTGCAATAGAGATTAAATAAATAAATAAATTAAGTTCTTAAGCCGCCCGAAGGCCTCTAACTTGGCTTAACGACTGCTATCATAGACAGCAGCCGGGATCAACGGCTTAACGTGCCTTCCAAAGCACGGGAGCGCTCAATTAATAACCACTCAAAGCCACCCATCCAATAACTGACCTAGGCCGACGTTGCTTAACCTCGCATACCACGGCCACGAGCGCCAGGTATTCCTTAATAATAACTTGTAACTTTTAGCTTCGAGAAATAGGCCCATAGCTCACGCTAGACGGATTGCTCACAGTGAATGTCTTAACTTTAGATATGTAAGAAAAAGGAAAGGACCCTAAGGTTGTCTGGAAGAAATCGCTCTTTAGCGATAAGACCGCCTGTTGTTTGCCTCTTCTCATTGTGTTTTTTGTACTGTACTGTATCCTTTGATTGAGGTGTGCAATAATAGTATATTACTTACCGAGGGCGGTAAAACTAAGAATGTCTCAGATCGCAGGTATTTGACGCCCGAGCCGAAGGCAAGGGCGATAATTACGCGATCTGAGGCTTTCTTAATTACCGCCCGAGGTAAGTACAAAATTTTATGTCACCCCCTGGCCAGGAAGTGGGATTTTCCGCGCGCGGAGCGTGCGGTAATTGCCACTTTATGGCCAGGTGTAACATAAAGAGTATTTGTATTGTATTGTATGTATATATGTATGTGACCCTTGCAATATCAGTGTTATTAAAAAGTACTTTATCTTTTCAGAGTTTAAAAACCCAAAATGGAGGGGAAACTCTTCGCCACCACAATCAAAACGTTAACACCACGATTCAAGTTCAAATCGAAGCCGAATATAGAGAATTTAGTGTTCAAACTGCATTACAAGCTCACTGTTACCCTCTTTGTAGTATTCGTGATCCTTGTGTGTTCTAGAGAGTTCTTTGGGGAACATATAAAGTGCATATCGAACATGGGTAAAGATCATAAGAAAGTTATTGAGACGTATTGTTTTTTCATGGCTACGTTTACAATTGTGAGTATTGATTTTTTTTGCCCTATGTAATTTTTTTTTTAAATCTGACTATGGCTTTATAGGTCGAGCCCAATAAGGTGATGCCGCGCGGTGGGCCCTATGTCACAATTATCCTCCTAGCGTTATCCCAGTACAGTTGAAACACTGGAATACTCTAAGAGTTTGCGCTCCAGTGAGATTGGTTGAGCGGTTTCAACCGAATCTGAGGTGTGAGTGGAATCGAGCTACTGGGAGTTTTGTCGCTGGTTCACTAAACCTAGCCTAGCTGAGAAGAGTCCAGCAAGAAACTCCGCTAGGCCCGACCTGGGTCGGACTGACTCTACCCGGTGTGCGGCGGTACCGGGACGAGTAGGGACTAAGGTCAAAATCCGTTAAGTTGTTAAAGCGTGAAGAGGTAAGCGATAGTTACTTTCGCATTTATAATATTAGTATGAATGGATAGTCGAGTGGACCGTTTTAACCGGCCCTAACTTTTCCCCAGGTCCGCCATTACGATGAGACCCTTCTCCAATCGGGGTTCCTTCCCCATGACGGTGTTGGTCCGCAAAAAGAAGGCGATGAGACTGTTCGTCATACATACTATCAGTGGGTTCCATTTGTACTGTTCCTGCAGTCCATAGCCTTTTATATGCCTCATTACATTTGGAAGAAGAAGGAAGGTAAGTTTATTATTAAAATTATAATAGTCTGGCTAAAGCCGTCGTCTCCCAGCAAAAAAAAACAAGAACATTCTTTTTTATGATCCCTGGGATCCCAGGGACCGGTAGACGACCGGTTAAACTAAAAAAGCCGGCCAAGTGCGTGTCGTATAAATCTGATAATGACCCAAATATATGTGATGAATACAATACAAAATATTCTTTATTGTACACCTCACACGAATGAATATTGTTCATTTTAGGAGGCAGGATACAGGCTCTAGTAGATGGTCTACAATACGCCAGAATCGCTACACACGATGGTGACGAACTGACTGGGAAAGGCAAAAAAGTACCTTCCAAGAAGACCCTGAATAAGAAAATGGAAATTATCAGAAAGGATATAATAACGAGGTTAGAACACACAATAATCAAGTTAAGTTAGAATAATAGGAATGTCAAAATTTGATTACTGCATAAGACTACCTGGGTCATTGTCAGATTTAGGTTCGCGTCTTTTAGGTCGACATATCAAAAGTAAAGGCCACACAGCTTAATTTTGGAGTGGTCTAGTAACCCGCATGAACAGTGTTTCCATAACTATAAATCTATGTAATCAAAACATAACTTATATGTACATAAGCCGTTAACTATTGACCACCGGGTAGACAACTTTTGTTTTTACAATGATCCACCTCCAAAAGAATCAAGGCAAAAAATATACCAAATGGTGAAAATTCTATTCAAATATATCAAAAAATAACGAAGCTACAACCGTTTTAATGTTGCTGGTTAGAGTGAGAAAGCGAGACAGATAAGTGACATCATTCACCACGAGCGCCATATTAAATGACGATCGTTCCAATACAAACTATACAAAGGCGTGCCCCCTTTTAAAACTTTGAAGACTTATAATTATGTAATTATTTAGTCTTTTGAGTTACATTTCCATTTGATTAAGAATTTGATTCTTTTTTTGAGAAAATTCCAACTTTTTGATTTTCTTCTTTGCTGTCAACATCCCTATTTAGACAGCAGAGGAAGAAAACATTTAATTGGAGTACTAGGAATAAATGAGCATGCAGTTACAAACATTACTACATAGTAGACGCTGCACGACCCTAGAAACGGGATGGCGAATGATATCTGTTTCGCTCCAACGCTCCCGAAGACCAGTATGACGTCATTTGACGCTGATGCACCCGTATATAACACCTTTGGGTATGGAATTAAAAACTCACAACTCTCCCGTCTACTACACCTGATGGTTCACCGCCTTTCGTATCTGTTATAGTTTGCGAAAAAACTGAAAAAGGTGGCCAATTTTACGCTGAGGGGATAACCGTCAGGGGGAGGAGAGGGGAGACTTGTGAGTTTTGAAGATCATACTCAAAAGTATCATGCCATACAAGTTCCATAACATTTTAGTTTGTATGCCTGAAAAATATAGTATAACCGTGTTATTAGTGACCCAGCCTGTAAAGCTGACGGTCCTGGGTTCGGATCCTGGTAAAGACAGATATTTGTGGGATGAGCAAATTTCACCGACCTTGGGCCAGCTTTTTATTTGTGAATATTTGGATTTATTTTATTTTAGTTTATAGTTAGGTAAATTTTGTTATGCTCCTATTTGTTTTTTTTAAGGATGTAATAAATGTAAACATGCTGTAAAAATGAGCAAGAATATATTTTTTTTCAATCTTATAAACTTATCTTGAGAAATTGATTTTACTATGGAGTCAATTCGATTTGTGTAAGATTTAATTTTGCAAATTTAATGTGGATATAATTATTTCCTATCTTCTGTCTCCAGGTTAAAGCTAAGCAAAACCTGGTCAGTGTGGATGGTATCCATGGAATTGGCCAATTTGTTGCATGTGGTGCTTCAGATTTATATCGTCAATTGCTTCTTGAATGGCCAATTCTTGGACCTAGGGCCGAAGGTCATAGGGTTCGCTAACGGGAAATACATTGCTAATCCGCTGGAGGTTATATTTCCTAAGGTAAGTAATACATAATGTTGAATCATTGCCGTTTAATTTAACAGTTCTCGGTGATGGTGGGACCACAGTTCCATTCGTCACCATTTTTCTTTTAACTTGTAACTAATTTTAATCACAAAGTATTAGAAAGTAATTCATACCTATTGTATCTATGTATGAAACTATATTGCACATAAAACTATTTAAAAATGTAATAAAATTATGTAGAATATAGAGTGCAAAGGCTCTCTCTGAGAGATAGAGAGAGAGTACAAAGGCTATTTTCAAGAGGTTGGGGGAGTTGTAATATGTTGAAAATATGGTTTCTCTAAAAATCACTATTTTCTCTAAACTTCACAGGTAACCAAGTGTACGTTCCACAAGTTCGGATCCGGAGGCTCCATACAGCAACACGATGCACTTTGTGTTATGGCGCTAAACATAATACACGAGAAAATCTACATTATACTATGGTTCTGGTTCCTGATTTTATTCATCGCGTCTACGCTCGGTAAGGCATTTTGACCCTTCTGGTACAAAAGAATGCCAACGACGAATATACCCCTTAGGTCATTCAGAATCGTTTTCTCCGTAGGATGACTGGTGACCCGTGATACCAGTCGAACTTCAGTTTGCACCACAACATGGGGATTAGCACCATGTATGGTTTCTTTAGGCCGTCGTCTCCCGGCGAAAAAAATAAACAATAGCATTCTTTTGTTATGAGCCCGGGGATCCCAGCGACCGGTAGACGAGGGGGCAGACTGCCGAACGTTATTTTGACAACGCTCCCCACCATAGGAATCCGTTAGTTAGGAAGGCTGTCGACTACATTCCCATCCCTCCCTCGAACCCTACAATAGCTCGATTCCACTCACACTTCAGATTTGGTTGAAGCCACTCAACCAATCTCACTGGAGCACAAACTCTTCGAGTATTCCAGCGTTTAAACCGCCCGTGTGGTCATGTCGGAGGTTTTCCCTGGATTTTCCCCAGGCCACTCTCCAACCGCGCACTTCTATCGCTTTATTGGGCCCGGCCTATAAAGCCACAGTTAGGATCAAAAAAAGTATATAGGTTCTTTTGGACGATAACGACGGATACATCCCTCACGGCGTGCAATGCGATATCAACCTTCATGCATTTCTGTAGGGTTCACCCCGCGACATTCCGATGTCATAGCGTGTCAGCGACTATTCTTTCTACCATGCAACTAGTCCAGCCATTACTATATAATATAAACGCCGCCGGTTTTCTTAATGATACATCTGATTTCAAAAAGAGCCGCGAAATTTCAACTGTGGGCTGGGTTGGTTCATAGCCTGGCTTGCTTTAAACTATTAGAATGAAGAGTACCTTGATATTACAAAAACGGTAGCAAAGGTGGTTCTTCGTCTCCATATCTGTCGTGGAAATGAAAATCTTCCAGTATCAGAATGTAACACTTATATCTTCTCTCTCATCATCATCATACCCCTAGCGTTGTCCTAGTACTGTTATTTTTATACAAACAAACCGCCTTAAGGGAGGCGTACAGCGACATCTACCAGAAGACTCATGCTTCATTAACGGCACTAACGTCTCAAATCATATTGAGAATCGTCAGTTACGATGCGCCGTCCCATACCCAAATTTAGAATGAAGGAAAAATTGAAAAATTTAGGCACCGATTGCACCTATAGCTCAGTTGGCTAGAGCGACTGGCCGCGAGTGCCGGGAGGTCGCAGGTTCGAATCCTGCTCGGTGCCTAAATTTTTAAATTTTTCCTTCATTCTAAATTTTAGTACTGTTGCGTCCTGAAGGAAGCCCCGGGTCCGCTAATCACAAACTTATCTGCAGTTTCTCAATATTTCAAACGTAACTTACTGATCTCATGTTTCTTTTCAGCTTTCTTCTGGCGTATCGCCTCATTCTGCCTCTACCGCCGCTCACAGAAGTTCAACCAGTTAATGTTTCACCATGTTACCGGTGGAAAGCTCAATTCCTGTGACCTCCACAGGGTTATGAACGGATGCGAGTATAGTGACTGGCTGTTCTTGTACTATTTGGCAAAGAATATGCCAGGGTTTATGTTCAGGTTAGTTAATTTTTTTGAGTCTTTATTTTAATAATCATAATAATAATCTTTATTTCGAGACCATGCGATCCATAATTTGTTAATTGATACTTATATACTAGGGTTAGGGTCAATACAACTAACAAAACACATTTAAATACAAAAAATCAAAACAAAAACTAATAATTATGTGCACCATCCCTCGACACTGGTTAGTCCTACATGCAGTTTGTTCCAGTATCTCGGTAGTGGTGCATCCAGTTTATCAACAAACGTATTCAGGATGCTATTAGCGCTGCCACTCAGTCTCCGCATTAGAGACACCGATCGATTACGTATTATCGCGTAAAAATCGCTCGTACGCGCCTCCGCGAACATAGCGGACGCACTGCAATATCGTGGCAGCTTTAACAGCATTCTGAAGACATTGTTGAGTACCTCTGAGAGTAGCTGGTCCGCAGGCTGCAGGTATAAAATGTTTGACAGAATGCGTTGAAAAGTGTTGTCTTAACGGCATTATTACACCTCGCAAACCTGCGGGCCAGCATGTTTCCCCTAACCGCCAATGCCCTGCGCTCCCTCTCAATATCAATATATAATAATATATTTAATATATTTTGGTATGTGTAAATATTTTATAAGTATGGGAAAAAGGATATTTCCCCTTGTACAATTAGTACATGAGGGTGGGTGTCCAGGATATGGGAGTCGAGCTAAACGAGGTCTTCGAGGGGTTTTGCTGGTAGTAGATTTAGTTCTCTTTATGAATATCGGACCTAGCTATATAAGTATACATACACTAGTTGCGTTGATACAATCAATATGCATTTATGTCGCAGTAAACTATCATTACTGCTAAACACTGAACGAGGCTAATTGCCATATATAGTTATATTCCTAACATTTCGGTAAGCCTCAATAATCTAAAGAAATCCAAAACTCTATCAAAATATATTAAAATACAACATTTGATCTGCTTATTCATTAGAAAAATTGTGTCTGACTAAAGTCGTACGAATAGATTTTATTAAGAGTTCTTATCAGTTAAAAAACGCTCATTCATTTCGGCGATTTTGACAGATCAGAAAATCGCCGCCATCTTGACTTTTTTTCAGTGTTACTATTTAGAACAGGACTATTGCGACCTTATGTCATAAATTATATATGTATTTTATGGATTTTTCATTAAAAAATATCGTATCAAACATCACTCCACATCGACCATTTTCAGGCCAAAAACTGTGTTTTTCCGCTTTAAATCTAATACACACAAGTTTTAGATAGTAACAGCCATTTTTTGATTAAAAATGGCTGTTACTATCTAAAATTAATAAAATAATCGTAGATATCTGATGAATGAAAAATGTTATAGGAGATATCTGGGTTCCTTTCTGTTTCTTTTCTTCTTTCTTTGTAACTTTGTCTAGAAAATTTTATTTGATAACATGTTTTTTATGTATGGTTTGTTCGTTGGTCTAAGGCTAAGCAGCCATAAAGATAAGCTGATTATTTAAGCCGTCGTCTCCCGGCGAAAAAAATAAACAATAGCATTCTTTTGTTATGATCCCGAGGATCCCAGGCTTTATTGGAATCATTGGTATTATCAATACTTTTGTCATAATTTGAAATCAAAACATTTTAAAACTTATAAGGCCTCTTAAGATGTCTGCTACTGTCAATAAGTTCTTAGCACTCAAGTCGCATACCTCTCTCAAACTTAAATAACCTTATTTGATGGTTTATACTTAAGAGACATGACTCCAAAAGTAAACGGACGTGTATTGATTTTACGTATTTATCATTCAGAAATTGGGTGTAGAAAATTAATTCTAATTTCAGGGAACTATTTTCACGTTTAGCTGAAGAACTAGAAAAGAAGGAGGCAGAATATAAGCAAAAAGGGATCAACACAGAACTTGTTAACAGAGCTTACGACGATGCAACGTTACCCATGAAGAAGACGACAGCGTTACAGGTGTAGGACGTTATTAGTTCAAAGTGCTTTGGTATTTTTACGAGCGTGGGCTTCGCGTAGATAGAAAAATGCAATAATTAAAACGAGCATTTATTACGGAAATAATTCTCACCATTAACACCAACACACACAAACTATACTTAAAACGTCAATCGTTGCACTAATCACTTATAATCCTTCGCTCCGATTTATCACTTCGATCGTACTGTATCGCAGTTAAAAGTAAACTGACTCCCCGGCGGTCGGCGGCTCCTTTTATACTCCGCGGAAGGATTCTCAAATACTCTACCCTTCACTTGTTTGTCCATCAGTACTATCGGGGATGGTCAAGAAATAATCTGGAATATTCCGAGTATCATTCTACTACTGCTATCTCTTTCACTACTGCTGGAAATTTCGACATACACTGTACGTACTTCAGAGGGCAACTTGGGTTAAATTTTGATCATCTGATATGTGATAAAGCTACTCCTGAAACGGCCTGAAATGACTTTTCAGTATATTGACCACTATAGTCATTCCATTTTTTTTATTATTTAAGCTAACATTTTCTATATAAAGCTACATAAATGCCACATGATGTTTTATTCCAATGTTATTAAATCATTTTATAACCCCGATAAATCATTATCAGTCGTATTGTGCTGTGTGAACAGATTTTATTCAGAATTATAATTTTATTGCTCAATTACTTGTATTAATTTAAGAAAGTAAAGAAAGTTACCAATAAGTATTCAATTTTAGATGAAAAAATTAATAAGTGCTTCTCCAGTTCTCCATTCTATAAGGCAATCGAATTTTGCCTTTTGGAAATGTTTGATAGCCGGCTTTTATACCTGTTGGTTTACTGAGCGAACTCTGACAATCCACCATTTTTTTTTCATTTGAACGACACACGCTGCAAAAGCAAATGATGTTACGAGAGAACGTTTCTGAATACACCGCATCGTGCTGTTGTTTTGTTTATGGTACTCACCGTTAAAAATATCGATGCAGACCGAGTGTCAAAAATATGCAAACATGAGTCTAATGACAATAGCGGAAGAGTGGACGGATATTTTTCAATTATATTTTAATCAATTATAATATAGACTAAATAATTAATACTACGACATGTATACATAATAATGATTATAATGACTGCATTTAACTGCTATACCTACTTGATATATTACTATTTCCTAATTAAATGTGAAATAATATTTCATATAATAAAATGTTATATAATATAAATTTGATATCCCTATCTAATATCTATAATTAATTAAATTGTAATTTCCGCAAGTTGCATGCTATTAGGCTATTACTATAATTGTAACATATAGGCTATTTAAAATGTGCAATGACCTACCAGGGTCCATGTGAAACCAATATAACTATATAAGATCTACTGTATTTACCATGGTTGCAAGAAATAAATAACATTTTTTGTCGCTTTGGTAACGTACATAATGACTTTGATTTTACAGGCAATATTGATACTTTTGACATAGCCGCCTTTTTCTGTTTGAAGTTATATAAATTCTTAATTAATAATGCGTTAGCCGTCTTCTGAACATAAGAATTTTGAAAACTTCATAGTGTATTGCGAACTGGAAAAGGTAATATTGTGGAAAAAATAACAAAATGGTACACAAGCATGTACATTTTTCAGTAGAGTGAGTAATTTTGAAGAAATGTAGTAATGGACTTTATGTTGTGTCAATTGAGGTTCACGTTGCTTTTTTATTCCAATTTACCCCTTAAAAAGCCCTCAAGAAGCACGAAATTACTGTTACCGCCACAGCAGCTAGCGACAGGGGCGAAGTGTAGCGCTGACAGGTTAACATGGCGTCTTGGCAAGTATAAATTGGTTCCAGTTTAGTACAATTTTGTGATATTAAACTTAACACCATGTTCCTTCGTGGGAAATACTGGGGTGTCGAGATGGGTTTTTGGTAATAATAAGCGTGTTGATTGTATCGTGTCTATTTAGAAAAGAAGGGCTCTGTTTAGAGCTACATTCGTTTATACTTAAATTCTACATTAATAACAGCGCCCCCTATCGGTGGAGCTGTGAACTATACGGTAAGTTAGATAGCCTTATGATCTAAACATATCGATAATAACCAAGCCATCGAGGTCCCGGGTTCAATTGCCGTGACCTAGATGGCGCTTGTTCCACATTTGGACACACCATTTTCGAGGTTACCCCAATGTACCTTTCTCCAGTGTGGTTGAATCATTCTTGTAATGAAGACTGTATTTAACAGAGGGGCTAAGATGATCGCGTATATGTCCAACCATATAGCATTCGTCCCTTACTGTCAGTATGTAAGTGCGAGAGGGACGAATGCTATATGGTCGGACATATACGCGATCATCTTAGCCCCCCTGGTGTCAATATAAAACATATCAGATGAATAATTTACTTTAAGGTTACGCGTACGTGACTCCTTTGGAATTGCGGGCGTCTATAGGCTGCGGTGGCCGCTTACCATCAAGTGAACCGTAAGCTTGTTTGCTACCGGCGTTGTATAAAAAAAAACACGATTACATAAAATCCACTCTATAGAAAATGGAAGCGTAAATACCACAAACTGGTCTGGACTTAAGGCAAACGTCACAGCACTTTCGACCATAATTCATAGAAATAGAGAGCCTATCCTCATGTTTGGCTGCGAAGCCTGGACACTAACACAAAAAGAAGAAAATTAACTCCTAGTAACAGGGATAAAGGTTTTTCGGAAGATCCTGGAAAAATACAATACAAATACTCATTATTGCACACCTCACACAACTGAATCAGCTACACACAGAATCAGAACAACAACAGTATACAGGTAGAGGTAGAGAACAGGCGGTCTTATCGCTAAAGAGCGATCTCTTTCAGACAACCTTTGGGTAGCGGAAAAAATAACATAAATAAATAAATAAATAAATATTAGAGGACAATCTTACACAAATCGAACTAGCCCCACAGTAAGCTCAAGAAGGCTTGTGTTATGGGTACTAGAGACGACGATATATTTAATAGATATAAATACTTAAATACATAGAAAACATCCAAGACTCAGGAACAAATAATTGATGCTCATCACACAAATATTTACCCTGACCGGGATTCGAACCCCTGTCAAGCAAGATGACGGCTCTTGGAAATCGAGGAGTTTGTGGCCGAACCTAATATCATTGGCCAGACAAAAGCACACAGACTTCGCGGGTTCGGTCATCTACTGAGGCTGGGAGAGGTTCGAACCGTCAAGAGAGCATACTTGGGTCGGCCGAGTGCTCACCGTGTTGACTGTCACTGAGAGGAGAGGAGAACCGAAGCTGCAGTGCGGAGGTGGATCTGTGGCAGCTTCGGTTCCAGGCTGGCAGGAAGCTGCGCAGGATCGGGAAAGGAAGCAAGCTCTCATACCGGAGGTCAAGATCCTCTTTGGGTCACTGCGCCAATAAAGTAAAATTATTCATCATCATCATCATCATTCAGCCGGAAGACAAGCACTGCTGGATATAGGCCTCCCCCAAGGAGCGTCACAGCACACGGTCGCGAGCCACCCGCATCCAACGACTCCCCGCTGCCTTGACCAAGTCATCAGTCCACCTGGTGGGAGGCCGTCAAACGCTTCGTCTTCCCGTGCGAGGCCGCCACTCGAGAACCTTTCTTCCCCAACGGTTATCGGTTCTACGAGCAATGTGGCCCGCCCACTGCCACTAGTAAAATTATTAGTCACTACTAATAATATAATTTGGAAACCAATCGCTTTCAATAATTATTTGAGACTACATATGTATATTTACGCTTTCCTGAAAAAGAGTATTTTTCTTAATTCTTTTCCATATTTTCTGAATAGAAATACGAAAACCAATCCAAACGTTAACAAAACCTAACACAAATTCTTACCTTTCAAAACATGATGACAATCGAATTTAAATTAGATCAGAGCGTTGACCTCCTAAAGGGAAGGAAACAATAAGCACAAAGCGATTCTGAATTAAAATGACGAATGAAACTTTGTTTATCCTCGAAGTTACGCTGTTGAGCCATTCTACTTTTTCATGTACATAATTTTCAGACACTTTTTAAAATGCAGATATTCTAATACATGACCCTCACTTTATATTTTTGTATTGTTATTTAGAAAGAGGTTTAACAGCTAATATCCATAAATCGAGTAACTCAGTGGTCCTTGAATGTCACCATTTGTATGAAAAAATGGTTTTTACCACTTTGTGTGTACCCAGCCTTTACAGCAATATGTTAATATTTAAGTATTTTTACCTATAAATTTCTTTTATTAGGTTCAGGTACTATTTCGTAATCCTATTTTTGTACATTAATTCAATACATATCATTAAAAGAAATCTGTAATAGAACGAGGCAAGCCCAGACGGAGATGGCGGGATAATCTGGATGCATTTGCCAGCAATTGGGAGAAAGAAGCGCTCAATAGGGAGACCTGGAAAACATGGGGAGAGGCCTTTGCCCAACAGTGGGACAGTCAATAGGCTATTAAAGTAAAGTAAAGTAATAGAAAACTGGTCATGACCCTGACTCTGTTAATTTGAGCAATTCAATAAAGAGCTTGAGAGGATATCTGATGGTTATTTCGGAACTCCAAAAACGGTAGCAGCTGTGAATGCACAGTTGTGTCAGGCACGTATCCAGAGGGGGGGAAAGTAGGGATTTATCCCTCCCCGAAAACGTTTTAAGCCAGTAGTGATTACAGCAATTTTTACACAGTTCACATGGTTGTTTCAATGTTTGTCCCCCCCCCCCCCCGAACCAAAAGTCTGGATACGTGCCTGGTCATCATCTTCCTAGCGTTATCCCACTACAGTTACATCCTGAAGGATACCCGTGGTCCGCTACCTAATCACAAGATTTGGCGTAGGCACCAGTTTTTACGAAAGCGACTGCCATCTGACCATCCAACCCAAGGGGAAACCAGACCTTATTAGAATTAGGCTTGTCAAGTGAGTGGGCAACATGTCTGTTAGAAGTTCTCAAGCCGCCTGAAGGCCTCTAACTTGGTTTAACGACTGCTATCATAGACACGTAGACAGCATCCGGGATCAACGGGTTAACGTTCCTTCCAAGGCACGGGATTGCTCAGTTAATAATAAATAATAATAAATATTAGAGGACAATCTTACACAAATCGAACTAGCCCCACAGTAAGCTCAAGAAGGCTTGTGTTATGGGTACTAGACGACGATATATTTAATAGATATAAATACTTAAATACATAGAAAACACCCAAGACTCAGAAACAAATATTCATGCTCATCACACAAATATTTGCCCTGACCGGGATTCGAACCCAGGACCGTCAGCTTCACAGGCAGGTGCACTACCCACTAGGCTAAACCGGTCGTCTTTAGTTAATAACCACTCAAAGCGGTCACCCATCCAAGAACTGAGCTGCCGGGCCACGAGCGCCCCTCTAAGGCCGGCTAAGTAGTTTTAGTTACGAACTGAAATTGTTTTAGGTATTATGAGTACCATATTTCTGCGATTAGAAACTTGTTCTATATAACCAGAGCTCGGAATAGGTAGTGCCTATTTACCTAAACTTCGCGGGAGGACGTAACTAAGAGTGGTTACAAGCACCAAAAATAATTATTTATTTTTAATGAATGCGGGATTTCCCGGGATTTACTGTATTATTCTAGAGGCTTAATACATTTCGCTTTACTTATAAATCTTGTTATATTGCATATTATTTGTTTAATTACCTTGAAATAACAATCGGCCATTAAAAATATAATATGGATCAAATTCAATCAAAACGATTCCGAAATTTGATACCTTTTAGTTGACTTAGACAGAATTATACTCCTTTCTTCCATGAGAGGGGGCCTGTGTGTATATAGATTGGTGATGAGACAGAACTATGATATGGCATAGAAGATATTGTACAGATGTATTTTAATTTATTTCTAATATGATGGTAGACATGTACTTATATATTAAATAAAACTATTTTTCAACCGATTATATCGCGTATAATGAATTTAAAATACATTCCGTGATCAGGAGTGCTATAAAGAACTCGAAACGTCGGAATTTTCTATACGATATCATAGTTCTCTCATCACCAATCTATATACGCCCTAATGCTGGACACAGGTCCCCCCCCTCTCATGGAAGAAAGGAGTATAATTCTGTCTGTCAACTAAAAAGTATCAAATTTCGGAATCCTTTTGATTGAATTTGATCCATGTTATATTTTTAATGGCTGATTGTTATTTCAAGGTAATTAAACAATTAATATGCAATATAACAAGATTTATAAGTAAAGCGAAATGTATTAAGCCTCTAGAATAATACAGTAAATCCCGGGAAATCCCGCATTCATTAAAAATAAATAATTATTTTTGGTGCTTGTAACCACTCTTAGTTACGTCCTCCCGCGAAGTTTAGGTAAATAGGCACTACCTATTCCGAGCTATGTATATAACTTTGAACACAAATGTTACTGTACAAATGTTAGATACCCCTGTACCCGATAGTTAGCGATACACGGTTCGGTTGGTTGTGGGTGTGTGTAAGCATAGCAAAACAAGGATATATAAGTGTAGGCTATATGTTTCACTATCTATGAATACAATAGTACTAACTGCATTCACAAAAACAAAGACAAGAAACGGTCCGCCGCCAAGAGGTCGTCACTTTTCAGAGATTTTAATTTCTTTTGTGCACTTTTTGATATTATATATAAATTATAGATTGGGAGCCACTCTCAATACCCATAGTTTAATAAAATCTTAAATGTAAAAGATTATAAACTACGTAGATTAAGATAACTATATTTGTAGTGCCCTAAATACTGCAATATGCCAATAAACAGAGTATTTTTTTTATGTATGTATGTACGCACTTTATTGTACACAATAACAGGTTAAACAATATACATGTCACATAACATTAGAGTACAAAGGCGGACTTATCCCTATGAGGAATCTCTTCCAGCTAACCTTTGAGGGATTGAGTGTAGAGTGGGAGAATGAGATAGACAAACTTACACAGTGTACTAAAACTTTTCAATAAGGAAACTTATAAGTAAAACCAGAACTAAATAAATATGTAACAACTAAACATATAATAAATACATATTATAAATATATACGTATATATATAAAGAAAATCATTACACTCACGTGTATCCTCTTTTCTTAACCTCTTTGGTTTTTATAAGCTGATAGCTGATGTCTGACAGCCACGGTTGATTGACATTAGATTTGCTTTAGATATACGGCAAAACGTTATGTTTTTATTGGTGAACTATAATATTATTAATGTGTGGTAAATAATTAACAAGGCCAGAAGTAAAGGCTTAAAATGTTGTTTCTTTATTGTTTACAGGTGAGTGAATAGTTTATTTGGTATATTGTAATTGCATTTATGAAGATAGTAAATAAATCTTTATTGTTTACAGAGAAACGCAATTTGGTCTTTATTTTAATAATTTATATAGAAGAGTATCATTATTATAAAACAACATTTTCTGCACACTTCAAAAAACATGGAAAAGTTGAGGTTTGATTTTGTTGTAAAATCGACACCAGATGGAAAGTCAAACATTATATGCATAACTTCTATAGCGACCCCTAGTGGGCAAATTTACGAAATACCACAAGAGTATCAACCTGCAAGCCTACATGGAGTAATAACAAACACTTCCCACTATGCTAAGTTGAAAAAAACATTTAATAAAAGACATCAAACAAGGAAAATATGGATAACTTTGACTGATGAGATATCAAAAATATATTTGGATGAAGAACAAAACTTACAGTTTCATGACTTTTACTTAGAAGAAATAGAGGAAAAAACAACTAATGCCGAGTCTATGCCGAGTGGATCGAATCAAACGTTAGAGAAATTGTTGCAGAAATTAATTGAAGAAAAACAGCAAAAGTCTGAAACTCATAATTTAGGAATAATTGCTAAAGATTTCATGATCGAGAAATTTACTGGCAGAAACTCTAATGCTTATCAGTGGATTCAGGGCTTTAATACAGAATGTAAACGTTTCCAAGTCAATGACGACAAGAGGAAAATTGAGATTTTAAAGTTTTTTTTGGAAAACTACAGTGTAGATTGGTACAGCTGTATGTTAATGAAGCTTACAGTGGAATCAGAATGGAGGAATTGGGAGAAAAACTTTTGCGAGACGTTTGCAAACAAGGGATGGTCCGCCACTCGATATGCTCTTGGTTTTAAATATCAAGCCGGTTCCTTACTTGAGTACGCTTTAAAAAAAGAAAAATTGTTACTTGAAGTAAGAAAATCGATTGACACTGGAACGCTTATAGACCTTATAGCATTCGGTTTACCAAATTATGTGGCTGATAAGATTGATAAGGAAACTTTGCAAGAAACGGAAGATCTCTACACTGAATTAGGAAAATTTGGAATATCTTGTTGGGCGGAATAAATATGATAAAAAAAGTTTTACTTATTCTGACACTAGACCCAAAAAAATTGAAGAAAAAAAACCATGCCAAATCTGTGTTAGCGAGAAAAAAGGGAAACGTTACCATCCCGAGGAAATCTGCTGGTATAAAGAGAAAAATCAAAAAGCGGTTGTAAAAACTGTAAATAACTCAGCATTGGAAATTGAACTGAATGAAAAGAACCCAAAAAACTAGAAGTATCACCATTAATAAAAATAGAGTTGCTATTAAATGAAACTTTGAAAGTTTCAGCTATTTACGACTCAGGCTCAAATGTATCATTGATCAATGCAAAATTATTAAAAATAAAACAAAAAGATGGAGCAAGTGGTATTCATATAGTAAACTTGAAGACTATTAATGGTGATAAGAAAACAAGAGGAATGGTAACATTAAAAATAAAAATATATGATATTGAAGATAATATGGATATTTTTGTGGTAGATAATGAAAACTTTAACTACGATTTTTTGATTGGTTTGGATTGTATTAAAAAATTCAAATTAACACAAAACGAAGATTTAAAGATAATTCAGTCAAACAACCCGACAGAAAATAAAATATTGACGAATAAAGAGACTCTGAAAAATAAGAATTACTCAACTGACGACAATGGTGTCCCGAATTTCGCAAATGTCAAAATTCCTGATGTACTAGGTGACAACAAAGAGAAGGGAGCTTACCTATACTCTGAAGTTTTAAAAAAAGAAATTAAACACATAGGAAAATGTGAAATAAACTTCAACGAGCATGTGAATTCAGAAGAATTCGAAATTTCAGTAAATCATCTAGATTTATATCAACAATCAGAAATAGATAAATTGATAGATAAATACAAACAGGTTTTTGCTAAGGATAAATATGACATCGGTACAGTTCAAGGTTATGAAGCCCATATTGACCTGATAGTAGACAAATACTGTTATAAACGACCATATAGATGTACTGCTGAAGATAGAGAAGAAATAGAAAGTCAGATATCAAAACTATTAAAGAATAATTTGATTGAGGAATCATACAGTCCATTTGCAGCTCCTGTAACTCTAGCATATAAAAAAGAAGACGAAAGGAAAACAAGATTATGTATAGATTTCAGAGAATTGAACAAAATTGTCATCCCTCAATCACAGCCTTTCCCGTTAATTGAAGATTTAATGATAAAAACGGTAAACTGTAAATACTTTTCTACTTTCGACATAAATTCTGCATTTTGGTCCATTCCTATGAAAATTGAAGATAGACATAAAACGGCATTTGTAACACAAGACGGCCACTTTCAGTGGACATGCCTCCCATTTGGTTTAAAAACTGCTCCAGCCATTTTCCAGAGAATATTGAGCAATATCATAAGAAAAAATGAACTCTCTAATTTCGCAGTAAATTTTATAGATGACATTTTGGTTTTTTCCAAAACCTTTGAAGAACACAAAATACATATAGCACGACTACTAGAGGCAGTATTGACAGAAGGATTTAGACTAAAATTTTCTAAATGTACTTTTGCAAGTAATAGTGCAAAATATTTAGGTCACATTATAGAAAATAATTCAGTCAGGCCTCTGAAAGATTATCTAACCGCTGTCAAAGACTTTCCGATTCCAGAAACAAGAAAAAATATACGGCAGTTCTTAGGGAAGATAAATTTTCATCATAAATTCATACCACACACTGCAATTATTTTAGACCCGTTACACAACTTATTAAGAAAAGATGTGAAGTTCATATGGTCCGCGCAATGTCAGGAATCATTTGATAAGATAAAAGCATTGTTATGTTCAGAACCAATTCTGAAAATCTTTGATCCTGACCTACCAATAAGAATATACACGGATGCTAGTATTAAAGGAGTGGGAGCGGTATTAAAACAAGACGATGAAAACGGAAATAGTAAGCCAGTAGCTTATTTTTCAAAAAAATTAACAGAAACTCAGAAAAGGAAGAAAGCGATATATTTAGAATGTCTGTCAATAAAAGAAGCTGTGAAGTATTGGCAGCATTGGCTTATGGGAAAAGAATTTAATGTATACTCGGATCATAAACCACTAGAAAATATGAACATCAAGGCTAGAACTGACGAGGAATTAGGCGACTTGATGTACTATTTATCCCAATATACATTTAAAGTAAATTATAACCCGGGTAAATCAAATCAAGAAGCAGACTGTTTAAGCAGAAATCCAGTTCTAGAACCTTTTGAAAATAGCGAAGATTTTTTAAAAATAGTAAATTTATTAAGCATTACCGATATAAAAAATGATCAACAAGCAAATATAAATCTGAAAAATGCCAAACATGAATTTATATGGGATAATGAAATTTGTTATAAAAAAAACAAAAGGAGAAGAAAAATCATAATATCAGAAGAACTAAGTAAAACACTGATAAAAGATGTGCACAATACTTACTGTCATCTTGGAAGAACCCAGCTGATAAATAAAATAACGCCATTCTACACGGCAAAGAATATCATAGCAAATATTAAACAAATTTGTGATGAATGTGAAATTTGTATTAAAAACAAATCTAGAAGGAAACCAAAATATGGCTTAATGTCACAATTAGGGCCAGCAACACGACCATTTGAAATTGTATCTATTGATACCATTGGAGGCTTTGGAGGATCACGGTCAACAAAAAAATATTTACATCTGCTGGTTGATCATTTCACAAGATATGCATATATTGTTACATCTAGAAATCAAAGCGCCAATGATTTCATTAAACTAATAAAAAAAGTAATACAAAGCTACAACATTAATATCGTACTAACTGACCAATATCCTGGTATTAACTCCAAAGACTTTAAGGATTATCTGGAGAAAGAGAACATAAAAATAATTTTTACCGCCGTTGATACACCTTTCTCAAATGGTTTGAATGAACGTCTAAATCAGACATTAATAAATAAGATAAGGTGTAAAATAAACGAAATAAATAATAAAACAGCATGGACAACTATAGCGCAAAAATGTGTAGACAAATATAATGAAACAGAACATACTGTTACGAAGTTTGCTCCAAAATACCTTTTGGAAGGCGAAAATGTGAATATTCTACCGATTGAATTAAAAAGTAGATTTACGACAGAAGATTTGAAAAGGGATAGAAAATTAGCACTTAGCAATACTATAAAATCTCACGATTACAATAAAAAAATATTTGACCTGCACAGGAAAGACTACAAATTGGAAGTTGGAGATAGTGTTTACGTGGAAAATGGAAATCGTCTAAATAGGAAAAAAATGGATGAATTAAGGATTGGTCCGTATACAATTTTAAAAAAGATTTCAAACTGTATTTATGAAGTTGATACTGGACACAAGAAAAAGGAATCAAATCTCTACCATATTACAAAACTATCTCCAGTTTTGTCTGATAAATGAACAATTGCATTACGTTTGCAATTGCTTCTCTCTCGGCGGGGGAGATATAAAGAAAATCATTACACTCACGTGTATCCTCTTTTCTTAACCTCTTTGGTTTTTATAAGCTGATAGCTGATGTCTGACAGCCACGGTTGATTGACATTAGATTTGCTTTAGATATACGGCAAAACGTTATGTTTTTATTGGTGAACTATAATATTATTAATGTGTGGTAAATAATTAACAAGGCCAGAAGTAAAGGCTTAAAATGTTGTTTCTTTATTGTTTACAGGTGAGTGAATAGTTTATTTGGTATATTGTAATTGCATTTATGAAGATAGTAAATAAATCTTTATTGTTTACAGAGAAACGCAATTTGGTCTTTATTTTAATAATTTATATAGAAGAGTATCATTATTATATATATATATTTTTTATAGGTTAGTCGACGTTCGTAGTTACGGATCGGCAAAAACACTGCAGTCCGATTGTACTGTGAGAGAAACATATTCAAATCAAATTGAGAAACATTCAGACATATGAAACTGATCTGGCGGAAAAACTCGTGCGGAATTACATGAGCCAAACTCCGTTTCGAGTCTAACACCGCAAAACTGAGCGGGTGGCGGGTGACGCGGGTATTTCGTTCCGTGTCGGTTTTTGGGGGAAGATCAATTAAACGTTTTGCTAACGTTTTTACGTCGCGAGGTAATCATGTAATTTTATGTACTACCGTTAGGCAGATTTTAAAGTCAAATTTTAATTGTCAGCAGACGAATCACTTAAATTTATGTACTAGCGGTAGATAGATTTTAGTGTTACGTGATTACCCCGCGGCGGGGTAATAACGTAACTCTTGTACTACCGTTAGGTAGATTCTAATGTCAAATTTTAATTGTTAGCGAGGTAATCACATAACTTTTGTACTACCGTTAGGTAGATTTTAATGTCAAATTCTGATTGTCTACTCATACATTTATACTTCAAAATTGACAGTAAAATCTATCCAACGTTAGTACAGTCCGATTGTACTGTGAGAAAAACATATTCAAATCAAATTGAGAAACATTCAGACATATGAAACCGATCTGGCGGAAAAACTCGTTGCGGAATTACATGAGCTAAACACCGTTTCGAGTCCAACGCCGCAAAACCGAGCGGGTGACGCGGATATCCCGTTCCGAGTCGGTTTTTGGTGGAAGATCAATTAAACGTTTTGCAAACGTTATTACGTCGCGGGGTAATCAAAACTTGCTTCTCACTGTTCCATCTTCCTCATCAAAATTTTATAATTCTTCTTTCACTTTCCGAGCTATTCGGCTTTGGAATTCTTTATCTCCTGATTTGAGGCGTGCTGAATCTCTTGCTGTCTTCAAAAAACAGCTTAAATATCACTATTTGTCTCTCTCATGACACACTTAAGACTTAGCTCCTTTAGACTATGTGGCTGACTTTATATTTGTATATGTTTATGTACGTATATATATATATATATATTTATATATATATATATATATTTTAACTGTATTTATGTATGTTTATTATCCTTAATTAAATGTTATTGTTGTAATTTAGTAGGCTTCATATGTATTAACTCTGCACCACCTGCTGTGAATCGTTCTGATTAGATTTCATTTCCGCTACCCTAAGGTTTTCTGGAAGAAATCGCTCTTTAGCGATAAGACCGCCTGTTGTGTGCCTCTTCTCATTGTGTTTTTGTACTGTGCTGTATCCTTTGATTGAGGTGTGCAGTAAAGAGTATTTATATTGTATTGTATTGTAATCATGTAATTTTATGCACTATCGTTAGGCAGATTTTAATTGTCAGCAGACGAATCACTTAAATTTATGTACTAACTATAGATAGATTTTACTGTTACGTGATTACCCCGCTGCGGGATAATAACGTAACTCTTGTATTATCGTTAAGTAGATTCTAATGTCAAATTTTAATTGTCAGCTCATACATTTATACTTCAAAATTGACAGTAAAATATATTTACCGTTAGTACATTAAGTTACGTGATTCGCCTGCGGCTCATACATTTATACTTCAAATTTTACAGTTAAATCTATCTACCGTTAGTACATAAAATAGTACATTTCACGCAAAATAGGCACGCTGGATGTCGACTTGCGGAAAATGCCCAGTAAAACTAACTAACTAAGTAGTACATAAAGTTACGTGGTTCGCCCGATGTCACGTTTCTAGGTGTGTATGTGTTGTTGTTATTATTTCGCTGAAATTCCGCCTCAGTATGACAGGTAGCGGTCATGCGGAAAGCAGGTATTTTGTCTGCTGAAATATGATGGCGAACTACGTTGTAATTTTTCTAAAGTCACAAGCGTCCATGGGCTACGGTATCTGCTTGTCATCTAGCAAACCATAAGCTTGTTTGCCACTGTGGTTGTATAAAAAATAACCCGAAAGATTTAAACCACGTATTTTTGACGACAGTACGAGTAAATAATGCTATATCAACATGCGTCCAATTATGTGTCTAATTAAATTACTATTTCAGTACAAATTAAATCACATCAATTGACCGCTTCTTTGTGAACAAACCTTTACTTCAGAGAGTGAGCGAGTTTAATTAATCTCAAGTTGAGAAACAGAGAGCGAGCATTGTCATTTTAGTTACATCAATTTCAATCCGACCAGTTATCAGTAACGGTAAAACCACACTTAATTAAGTGAAACTGGCTAACAATCATGCATTTATTGCATCTGCATGTAAAAGTGTTAGGTGGCTACGTCACACCTTTAGTGTGTGTTAGAATTGAGATTTTTTAACTTGTGATTTGTTTTAAATAATTAATATCTCTTAAATTATGAGTTTGTGGACTATATGTTATATAACTATACTAGCGACCCGCCCCGGCTTCGCACGGGTGCACTGTTTAATGGATAATATTATACATATAAACCTTCCTCTTCAATCACTCTATCTATTAAAAAACCTGCATCAAAATCCCTTGCGTAGTTTTAAAGATTTAAACTTTTTTTGTTTTGAACCTGACTGTGGCTTTATAGGCCGGGCCCAATAAAGCGATAGGAGTGCGCGGTTGGAGAGTAGCCTGGGGAAAATCCAGGGAAAACCTCCGGCACGACCACGCGTGTGGTTTGGAACACTGGAATACTCTAAGAGTTTGCGCTCCAGTGATATTGGTTGAGTGGTTTCAACCGAATCTGAGGTGATTTTAGAGATTTAAGCATACATAGGGATATAGGGATAGAGAAAGCAACTTTATTTTATACCATGTAGTGATATACTCTAATAATATAAATAGGTTATTAAAGCCCACGGTATATGGTACGATCGCGCGGAATTACGCTCGCTGTATTATGCCACGTGCCCTTGTTTAATCTCTGCAAAAATACCCCGACTAAGTAGAGTTCAGTGCACAATTTCTGAGTATCACAAAGCCCGAAGATGAGGAACGCTTGTTGTATTTTCATAGCGTACACATCCCCGTGGAGGATAAAGTTATTTAATTAAACTCCTTCGAATGACTCGTTTTGCTCATGAAGTTCCAGCCACAGAGCTGATTCACTGAAAATGGCGTTTATCATACTTAAAGTCTTAATAAACTGCAATTGCGTTGCATAAATGCGAATTTCAATTTCAATATAGACGTTCTATTATGGAACTAAATCAAACTGAAGATTCAGGTGAGAATGAAGTAGATAGATTGCGAAGTAATTAGATTGGAGATATTGACACAATTATACCGTTATTTTATTTGATATTCTACTTTATCTGTAATATAATACAGTTTATATTACCTACATACACACTGTCTGAAATCGTGTTTGTTGCGAAACTAGAGTCTGGCTAATGAAAGCAAACAAAAAAAAGCTGCAAATTTAAAAAATCCACGTGCTGCGACGCTTTGTATAATATGACAAAACAATGGTGATTATTAGGGAAACAAACACAACATAGTTCAGTACGTACTATGCGATAATATTATCAAAAAGACGATTTATGATATTTAAATATTCCGAGTCTGTTATGGAAGTAGCAATTCAAACGGAAATGTACTATTATAGTATAATTTGCTGTATCCTGTTTCTGACCCGTAAAGGATCAAGCAATGTTTTGATGTCGATATTATAGTAGTCATTTAATAGATTTTTTTCTACTCGTCGACTTCAATGTTTGAATTAAGATATCGTAGACGAAACTAAAATCACATACTTTTCTCTATGGAACTCCCTTCAAGTGAACTCTTATGAAATAGATCAATCACGTGTGGCCTTTACTGTACTTATGAAATTGGCCAATCACGTGTCACCGTTCCTATACTCTTATGAAATTAGCCAATCATGTGTCGCCTTTACTGTACTCTTATGAAATTGGCCAATCATGTGTCGCCGTTACTGTACTCTTACGAAATTGACCAATCACGTGACGCTTATGCGTATCGGGAATAGAGATTATATACTTTTCTGCGGACTTATTTCTTATGTCTTTTTTAGTGTTCATGACTGTGTAAATGACAGATAAAAGTATTAGAGTAGATTTTTTTTAATAAATGTCAGTCTCAGCTTTCATTGGCCAGACTATTATTTAAATTAGCGTTAAAGTGGAATATATCGAATGGAATAAGAGCATAGTCAGTGTCACTCAAAATACGCTCATACTATAAAAGGGTTAAATCATTTGAACTTTTTGAACTTGGTTTATTCAAACTAAGGATGATTAATTTGGGTGATGCAATATGAGATTGGCGCTTTTTGATGGTTATGTAAAGTGCTGGCTGTTCGATGGTGTATTAGTAATAATCGTATGTGCTTTGAATTGATACATGTTTATTATTGCACTGTTGGATGCACTGTGTTGAGGGCGAGGGACCTAAATTTGTCCCTTCTGCTGTCAACACAATGCATCCTCAATTTTATAAAGGGTCGGCAACGCGTATGTGATACCTTTGGAGTTGCGGGCGTCTATAGGTTGCGGTGGCAGCTTACCATCAGGTGGACCGTACGCTTGTTTGCCACTGGCGTTGTATAAAAATATACATAGATTGTACAGTTAAATTGTATTTTATTATATGTTAAGAGAACTATATTATCTGCTTTTAACGAGTAAGCATAAGTTTCGTTTTGCTTTCACAAAACCGAACTACTAAAGAGTTGCCGAGGTATACTTTCCTTTTGATCCATGAGACTGGTAGAAATATCGTCATTCATTTAATCTCTGGCAAACTTGTCAGTGAGCTGACTATCTTTCCATGAATACCTAACCAGCTAAGATGTTTATTTATTCAAAATAGTATTCATCTGATAAATTTTCTATCCTCTCAGGCCGCAACTGACGTTCATGATACAACTTTCCGAAGTATTTTACAAGTTATCGCCCAAGAGGAGCTATCACAAAAGTCTGTATGCTGCCTCGTGTACTATTTTCCTCGCCTACACTGTAGCGAACATTGCATTTTAAATGAAACAATACAGTATGCTTGGTTGGCATTTTGCGACTAAATTATTTTCCTTTGCTTTTTCAACTAAATACACCGTACTGTAGTTTTAGATATCGATTTCATGTAAAATTATAACTCTAATCCAACAAACACCCGATTTTTTTTGAATTTAAGTATCGCCCATAGACCATGAGGTAAGACCGGACATCGGCCGCGCGAATCCGGAGTCAGATCGCTCGGATTCCAGCCGGTTATTGAGCTGAGTCTCTGACACGACTGATGTATGCTTGCCTTGCTTTCCCCTTAAACTAATATTTATTATATTAAGTTATTACAACTCAAATATACTTTTATGGAACAAATTTAATTTAACTTTTTTCTTATTGACTTTGAGTATGTTATTTTCTCTATAATTGTATATTTAGATGGTAGTATTATAAATTACACATAAAATAAACAAAAAGTAAATCTATCACATTGACACCCCTTGCCGTTTGGGTGCAAAGGTGCCCATAACACTGACGATGTTTCCTCGCTGAATAGCCAGGGACAGGTTTTGCATTAAAAACAATTCGGCTCGGGGGTCTTTTGCCGAAGTCGACGGCCTATATTACGAACAAGTTTCTTAGCGTCGGCTCCCCAGCACCCCGCAGTCATGAATGCCAATGGGACAAAAATGCAGGCAGATCCCAGGGGAGAGAACTTTTGTCGCTTCATTGCGACGCCAGTAGTGCCGCTGATATGGCAGGTCGCGAAGGTGCAGACGCAAGCGGCGTCCCACACCAGGCAACGTCCCCTTTCCCACGGTACGTACCAAAGTGAGGCCATCGGGTCTTTTGCCATCGGTGCGACTAAGGCGCGGTGACTCCAGTAATGGTGGCACACCAGCCGCTCTTAGAGCCCTTTGTATAATGTCATTGAGGGCATGGTGACGCAGATGCCTGCCGGAGCACCGGCAGCAACTCAGTGCGAGATGGCTGTCAGCACCCACCATGGTATCACAAATGCATGTATGTGGTTGACATACAACGCAGCCCAGGCGGAGGGCAACGGCCACGTGTAACGAGTTACCGTCTAGTAAAGCTCCCAATTGAGGCGATGGAAGCGCGTGCAACCACGCCCCTGATTCAAGCTGAGATACCAGGAGCCTTGCGAGGTTTACACCAGTGGCGCCATCGATAAGTCTAGTGATTGTGGCTTTGCAGCTTACGTCATCCCAAGCGTGCTGGACTTTGGGGTTCTCGGTACAGTAGACCCTGTGTTGAGAGCCAGCCATGCCATCAAAGCATCATTAATATACGGAATGCTTGTACTTGTACTGTCACCATTTAACAATAAAATATTAGTAACAAGTGTCGCCACCCCGTGTACTGAAGTCAAAAAAGCCGGAAAACTCACATACCGGATCCGCCGTACCCCAAAACCTCCATGTCAAATTGGCAGAGCTGCTTGAGTCCATTGGTCGTCGCTCATGGAGACATTTACGATGGACTCGACCGTAGATTTAATAGTTTCGTCAAAGGATTCGACATCGTTGGGGAAGAGCCAACTTTACAACAGATTACTTTAGGGACCGCAAAGCACTTCTGCAAAAGAATTATAGTTATATGAGTATCGATATCTTTGAGGCGTTCGCCGGCGAGCATAAGGAGGTTCTTGCTTATCCGAAGGGCGTCAGGGACTGCAGAAGGAAATATGGGAGCACCAAGTAATGTAAAATAGGTAGTGTTAAGTTCTCTGAGACCTGGAAGCAGCGACAAGAAATTTGGGAAGGAAGAACAAGGCTCCGGACTACAGGGGGAGAACTCGCACATACTGGTATGAAGCTCTAGTTCCATATCCCTCAAGCGAGGCAACAAGACAGGCAAATCTTGCTGCACATCTATAGGTTTCCCTCCGAAGGTACCATCATCGAGATACCAGACGTTAGGTGGGGACTTGAGCCCAGTTATGACCTTATGGATAGCCAGGCTAAACGTGGGAGGGCCAAGAGGATCTCCCTGCTGGGCACCAACTTGGAATAGTGAAACAGATTGTATGGTAGGTGATATACTTGGTAAATTTACGTATTTAAAACTTTAGGAAATGCTTAGAAATCACCAATTTTCAACCCATTTATGGTATTTAATGCTGAATATGCTCAGTAGCTCGATTCCACTCACACCTCAGATTCGGTTGAAACGGCTCAACCAATCTCACTGAAGCGCAAACACTTAGAGTATTCCAGTGTTCGAAACCACACGCGTGGTCGTGCCGGCGGTTTTCCCCAGGCTACTCTCCAACCGCGCACTCCTATCGCTTTATTGGGCCCGGCCTATAAAGCCACAGTCAGGTTCAAAAAAAAAATTAAATAGGAAACTTTACGCTTCTTATAGAACAATGTTGGTATTGTTTTTGTAGTCAGTGCAATTTCTTTGAATGTCTCATCTACTCATTCATACGTAGGTAAGTAAACAAGCTCTAAAAATCACTCCCAGATACTCAACGTTTAAATTTACCTTAACGGCCCCATCTGTACACTTTATCTGCGTCTTTTCCTTTTGGGTCGCACATACTGTTCTTGTGTTTGAATTGTAAAGTGGTCTCGTTCCCCTTGTGTACAGACTGGCATATAAATCGTTTGGTGGCGGGCGTAAGAGAAATATATATCACACGGCTGTCAGGTGGAGTCTTGCATATTGTTTTAGTAGACAAATCGAATATTAAACTCGTGTCTGTCGTAAGATTGCAAACACCAGTTATTTGTTAGGTTATTTTAGGGAGAATTCCTGATTTGTCGGAGCACAGGCGGTAAGAAATGAGAAAACTGTCAACTATCCGTCGAGTCAGTAATGCTTTTCAAATTACAAAACAATAAACATGAGAGAGAGCTGTCCTTAACATACAACATGACATTGACAATGTGGGAAATGTGTAGCCATACAGAATAATATTTTGTACCTGCACATATAAGCTAAATCGTTCATTATAATACAGAATTTACATGAAGCTAACTAAACACTATAAAACATAACACTATAAGACGTGCGAATTTGAATATCAATAACAAAGGTATATTTATCGTTCCCCTTAACGGTCAAGATTAAAATATATCCATAATTCAAGTCTCTTGCCCCTGTATAGGCAAAAGTTGTGTCAGAATAAAGTACAAAAGGGTGACCTTAGATAATCGTCATATTTTCCTCAAGATATATCATATCTTGCCACTTAAAGGGATACAAAAAAAAGGAAGGGATTATACAGTACTTTTTTTTTTGAACCTGACTGTGGCTTTATAGGCCGGACCCAATAAAGCGATAGGAGTGCGCGGTTGGAGACTAGCCTGGGGAAAATCCAGGGGAAAACCTCCGGCACGACCACGCGTGTGGTTTGGAACACTGGAATACTCTAAGAGTTTGCGCTCCAGTGAGATTGGTTGAGTGGTTTCAACCGAATCTGAGGTGTGAGTGGAATCGAGCTACTGGGAGTTTTGTCGCTGGTTCACTAAACCTAGCCTAGCTGAGAAGATTATACAGTACTTCGTGCCGAGTCCGTTCCGAGTCCGGCCCCAGTCCGACCGGCACTCGATCACCGAGTTTTCCGTATATGTGATAATCCACATCGAAAGGGACCTTATGGCGGCAGGCGCTTACGTTACACCTATTCACTATTGTATTGTAACAGCGGCAATAAAGGCGTAAGTGCCGGCCGCCATAAGGTCCCTTTCAATATGGATTATCACATATATATACTATATTCGGCCTAGTGCAGGCAAACGACATCCGTCAAGATTGCGTAGGAAACTGGAATGTGGGGCCCGAAAGATTTAAACCAACGATTTTAGAACCTAATTAGAGTATACAAAGTTATAAAACATTATAGTCCAAAACCCATAATTTAAGAAATATTAATTACTAACGACTCGCCTCGGCTTCGCACGGATGCAATGCTGATGCATGTATTATACATATAAACCTTCCCCTTGAGTCACTCTATCTATTAAAAAAAACCGCATCAAAATCCGTTGCGTAGTTTTAAATATTTAAGCATACATAGGGATATAGGGACATAGGGACAGAGAAAGCGACTTTGTTTTATACTATGTAGTGATTTAAAACAAATCAAAAGTTAAAAAAATTAATAACACTGTGAATACATATAAAACAATTTTTACTACAAAATAATCCTCAATTCTGTATGTATGTATGTATGTAAATACTTTATTGTACACAAGACAAGTAAAATCTGTGATTTATCGTTAGAATAATGCTCTGGTAAGATTATTTTATTAAGCCAAAAGGGATCCTCCAATAAATATTTGACGGCTTCAAAGGCATAAAATTTAATTATTCGGACACTCTTGAGTTTCTTAATAATTCTACTCAAAACTTAAGCCGGGCGTCGACCTAGAAACACCCTTTAGGCTGTAGTATTAAAGTACAATAACATTTGTGATGAAAATGATATTATTTTTAGATTTTACGTTATTATCATTAGAAATGTCGATGACACCGTAATGTTTCCAATGTCACGATTGCGTTGGCAGACAAAGACAGTGGACAAAGCGATATTACTAATTATACGATAATTGTATGTACTACCAAAAGGTCGTGTGGAAGAGATAGCTGATTAGCGATATGACCGCCAATTGTCTACCGGTATAGACTTTAGGTTCCTTGTGTCATTGTTATATTTTGGTAAACAATACTTAAAGAATACCTGTATTTGTATTGTATTGTATAAGGTCCTGAGCACAGAGGGCCAAGTAACCTCGTTTGTGGGTCACGGTACTTAAGCCCTCAGGATACCGGGAAGACTTACCAAATTTCATAATTGTAGTGCTTATAGTCTCCGAGTAAATCGGCTGTGACATATGGACGGACAGACGGACAGACATGACGAATCTATAAGGGTTCCGTTTTAATGTTTGTGTTGTTGTTTAATGTTCCGAATAAAAGAACAAGTACTTAAAAATTGGCCTAACTACATCGCAAGAACAGTAATATTTTATTTATCGAAAATTTGATTAGAAACTTTAAAGTGGTATTAAATATCACTACATAGTATAAAACAAAGTCACTTTCTCTGTCCCTATATCCCTATATGTATGCTTAAATCTTTAAACCTACGCAACGGATTTTGATGCGGTTTTTTTTAATACATAGAGTGATTGAAGAGGAAGGTTTATATGTATAATAACATGCATTAAATAGTGCACCCGTGCGAAACCGGGGCGGGTCACTAGTTTATTATATAGGTAATCCAATCCAATGAATATCGCATACTTACGGAAAACTGGCACATCAATGCGTGTATTTATAAAACACAAAAATCCTCCGGCCATGCATAAACTTTACCATTTTAATCACTTTTGTCAACTGCATCGCATTTAACGAAAGAACTCGATGCAAAACCAACCGTAACACCTATAAAATAATGTTAAAATTTAAGTCTGCACAAAAATTAATTAAGTCTTTGTTCAATTTAATTGGCGCGACATTTGAATTTTTACTTCACATTTGAATAGCAAAAAGGTTTCACCGAACTGAATGATATAAAACGTATATGTAGCTTTTGTTAAAAGCTAAAAGCAGATTAATAGGCAGGGCATAACGATTAAAAAGTTAAATATGTTGAAAGAGAGTTAATAACTTGCGTAAAAAACGACCAAAAAAACAGTACAAAAAAATTATACTGTGAAACATTTGATATTTAACGGTAGTTTTCCGGGATTTTTTGAATACCACGTCGGTGGCAAACAAAGATACGGCCCGTCTGATAGCAAGCGATCATTGAAGCCTATGGACGCTTGCGACGCCAAGGGTGTAACTTTAGGGGTCGGTAACGAGCCCCTTTAAAATCTATAAATCACCGTCAGATTCTAAAAACCGTTAGATTATAATCTAACCACCGAGATTGTAAACTGTCAAAACAGTATTTTAAGTTTAGAATGAGGGAAAAATTGAAAAAATTATGCACCGAGCAGGATTCGAACCTGCGACCTCCCGGCACTCGCGGCCAGTCGCTCTAGCCAACTGAGCTATAGGTGCAATCACTACCCAGTTCTAAATTCATCAACCGTTCCTTCGTATTAAGCAGTACCGCTGCTAAAAAAAAAAGTATTTTAAGTTTCGAACTGTTCAGAAATAAAACTTGTAATTTAGGTTAGCTTCGTTCGTTATCTAGATTCTTCAGAGCGGAAATAGAAACCCCGTGCGATGGGGCTTCGTCGACTTGCCACAAAGCAATTTTCGGTTAACAATCTGACAGTTTACTATCTCGCTAGTTAATTATAATCTAATAAATAACGCACAAGTAACACAGAAATATTTTGTCTCAAATATTTAAAAAAAATCTCTATTGTAGCATGTAATTCAGTATTATGGTACTATTATTTTACACACATTGTATATTGTTATGAAAAATTGACACTTCGCCGAGTTTATTAGGGTCATACGCGGATTTAGGTTCACGTCTTTCCTGTGGACATACTAAAAGTTAAGGGCTACAAAGCTTAATTTTGGATTGGACCAGTAACCCGCATAAACAGTGTCTCTGTTTCTATAAATCCCTGTAATAAAAACATAGCTAACATGCACCTAAGCCGTTAACTATTGACCACAGGAGGGACGACTTTTGTTTTATCAACTAAGTAATATGACTCATTACGCCGGTTCTGCTCGAGGCAGAGGTTTATTTTATAAACCGCAGGCGAATCACGTAATTTTATGTACTACCGTTAGATAGATTTTAATGTAAATTTTGAAGTATAAATGTATGAGCTGACAGTTAAAATTTGACATTAAAATCTATCTAACGGTAGTAAAAAAGTTACGTGATTACCCCGCAGGTGGTAGTTTTTTGATATTCATAAGCGCATGTCATACGCCTAAATTGAAGAATAAATCATTTCATTTCATTTCAATGGTTTTTACCATTTTAAGGTAATATGTACCTACACTCCTTTTTTGAAGAACCCTATACTAGTCCCTTGGGAACACCTCGGGAGCTCATTCCACAACCGAAACGAACGAGGGAGGAAATTCCTCTGAACGAAAACATCATGACAAGACCGGTCTAATAGCAAAAAGGTCTAGTTTTCCCTCTTGGTTGGAAGGTCGGATGGCAGTCGCTTTCGTAAAACTAGTTCTTACGACAAATCTTAGGACGAGGTATCAAAGCGGACCTCGGGCTCACAACCTGGAAACGAGTAAAAGAAAATTTATGCACATTTTTTTTTTAATTTATTTAACTCAAAAAAATATAAACTTTTTTTTTTTTAATCTTTATTTAAAGAGTTTAGTCACAATGACGATGTCACTCTATAGTACAACTTACTAACTATTACAGATCAACTATGTACCCTAACAGCCGGCAGTCATTTCCGTC
Source organism: Epiblema foenella (assembly GCA_963556455.1). NCBI lineage: Eukaryota > Metazoa > Arthropoda > Insecta > Lepidoptera > Tortricidae > Epiblema > Epiblema foenella. Next base: position 3,445,518 of record OY747106.1, read on the forward strand.
TGTGTATGCCCGTAAGGACCAGGCCGTACAGAGTCTTGGCTTCCCTCGAAAGAGGGAAAGCCAATACCCTGTTACAGACATCCAGCTGCTTAAGGTCGATGCCTTGAGACAGGAGTTCAAGTCTCTTATCTTCGGTACGCACACACTCCACCATAATATGATATGCATCCTCTAATATACCACATTCTGAGCAATCTGGCGATTGGACTTTCTTCATGAGAAATGCAAACTTATTCAGTGGAATGTGTCCGGACCGAAGTCTGAATGCAGTTACAAGTTGTGTTCGACATAAGTTACCTTCATCAAACCATGGTACTTTCCATGGTTCCGACTGAATCGTTTTGTACCACACTCCTTTTTCTACAAAAAAAAAATATATATAAACTTAAAATAGGCATATACATTTATTTCGCCAAACTGTATATACAGTTTATTGGCAAGTAATGCGCTCCCTCACTTACAGATTTGAAGCTTACACCTACTTCTTTCCTATAGATTAACAAACTAACATAAGTAAGTGCGCACAATACGTATACGTATTACCAACGACATCACGTCACACCGCCAACATCTTATTATATTTTTTGTTGTCAATTACAGTTCTTATCTTGTTGCAATAAGGTTCGCAAACGGCCAGTTAAACTTATCGCCGGTGGCATCCTCACTAAACTCACTATAAATATTACATACCTCTTTTTCATGCTTTTTATTCTACTGGGTCCTGTATCCTAGCAGACTTGTATTTTTAACGTCTCCTATTCTACAGGCTGTTACAAAAATGATTTATGAAGTGCTTAAGGCAATAATCGGATTGCAGAGATTCGTGGCTGACCCATTTTGGGCCAGTCTCGTACCTATGAACTCGATTGCCATCAAATGTAAAGAAGAAATAACTAGCTAGTAAGAGCGTTGCTCGTGAGGCCTGAGGTGACTGGCGTAAATCTTCGCTGTGGCTTTAGGCACTTGTCTCACCGCCGGCGAGTAGCGAGTAATCTTAATAAGAGAACAACGGTTGGAACTCACTTGAAAAGTCACAATTGTAGTCCGAAACATGTCGCAAATAGTGACTTTCCAAGTGAGTTCCAACCGTTGTTCTCTTATTAAGTGTAAATATGTCTCACGTTAGTGTAAATTTATGTTTTAAGCGAGTAATCTCATAGTAATTCCAGAGAAAACGAGTAAAATTACTATGAGAGTACTCGCTGCTCGCCGGCGGTGGGACAAGTGCCTACCATGAGTTTACATGACCGTACTCGCTAGCGACTGCGTAAAAATTTGTATGGGCAAAAGTACAACGCCTCTGGCGGTTACGCCGTGGAACTAAGAATAAATCGTTTACGCAGTCGCTAGCGCAATGCAAACTCATGGTATAAAGGCACAGGTCAGCACCCCTCCGACTATACCTATTGAACTCGACTGCACCCATTAAATAGCCATAAACGCGACTGTTACATTATATATTCTCAAATATCTTCAGGGCATTTCAAGTTACCACTCTCAAATAATGGATCCCGAGTGCCTCAAAAGTACGACGTAAAATGAATAACTTTATTTATACAACTTTCGAAAAGCGGGATTATATTCGGAAACTCTGCGTTGTACGCCAAATTATGATTTATTCTGTTACTTTTTAAAACATTTTACAAACTAAACTTGGATGGCGAGACGTCCTCTGATTCTTAAACAAAAGTAACCTAACTTATTTTATTCATAAAGCGTCTTGTTTCTACTGTCTGGCACTACATTACCTACGTTTACATTACGAGTATACTTGATTAAAATATTTATATGTTACGAAACTACTAAAAATATTTTTATTAAAAAAAATATTAAGTACCAAAATCTCTACGTCGGTTTCTCGTTGCCACATGACCGATATTGGCGTCCCTATTATTTCCTGCTTTTTGCCAAGTTACAAAACATAGCCGGTTAAAAATCCTGAATATTTTTTTATCAATTTAAAATATTACGTGCAGCGTACCCCATTTAAAATCTGTAGTCGATTTTAAAATTTCACAATACAAAAGCATTCCGTTGCATTACGGACCAGATTGCTACTCCACGCGACAAAGCAAAAATGCAAAACCCGACAAATACGAGTCGACAAACGACTAGACTATATACAGGCATATTCGGTATCGTGATCTAATTAGGAAAATGTAGAAGAAAATTTTTTTTGACGCAATAAATTTTTGGCCTTTGTATGGACAGGACAGACCTGCCCCATAGAAAAAAAAATTTCGCGTCAAAAATTTTTTCTAAAAGCGGACTAGTATTAGCACCATGTATGGTTTGTTTAAGCAGACTGCCAGACGTTATTTTGACAACGCTCCCCATCATAGGAATCTGTTAGTTAGAAAGGCTGGCCCCCTCTGCCGTAGCTCGTCGATCACTGATTAGGGGCCGCACGGTCCGGCGTCCTAGGCACACACTTACAAACCCGGACGATCTAATCATAGCGTCCATCGAAAGATAGAACGCTGCGCTTACGGCGTCTAACTCAGACACGACGCGTACAGTTAGGCATTTCCGCCAGCGGGGAAGTCCACCGCGCGATCGCGACAACACTGACACATATAGTCCCTATTCGTCCCGGTACTTCAGTCTGACCCAGGTCGGGCCTAGATGAGTTTCTTCCTGGACTCTTCTCAGCTAGGCTAGGTTTAGTGAATCAGCGACAAAATTCCCAGTAGCTCGATTCCACTCACACCTCAGATTCGGTTGAAACCGCTCAATCAATCTCACTAGAGCGCACACTCTTAGAGTATTCCAGTGTTCCAAACCACACCTTTTCTCCTGAACTTTCCCCAAGCTAGTCTCCAACCGCGCACTCCTATCTCTTTATTGGGCCCGGCCTATAAAGCCACAGTCAGGTCAAAAAAAACAAGTAGTAGTAGAACTCTTCATTGTGCGTAGTGCGACACGCATTTACACTATTTTAAGGATTCCGTACCTCAAAAGGAAAATCGGAACTCTTATATATCTCGGGAGCGCGTAGACGTACAGAGTTGAAATTTTATTTATTTATTTGTTCCATAAATTAACACATCACAGACAAGCTACACGTGTTAACAGGAGAATAATAATATTTCACAGGCAATTTGTAACATTATAAAATAATAACATAAAATAACAACGTAACAGACAGGGATATATGACAGGTAGGTGCAAGTAAGTACTTAAAACTACATTATGGAGCTTGGTGTTGTAACAGACTCCAGATACCGGCTTGCGATTGCAAGAAATCTGGGTTCTGAACTGTAGAATATATCAAGTTCACTGTCACTGTCCAGTATACTGTTAAGAATTATTGCACTTTGTTCACACCTCGTATTCTGTATATTTTTAATGTTTACTCTGTTACGATCTTGCTTTGATATTTTTTAGTTTGATATTAAAACCATACACAGGTCTACAGTCCCTTGAGGATGTGTAAAAATGAAACTTCCAAGTTAACGTTAACAAAACTACGGCCATTTATGCCGCAAAAAACATATATTTCGAGTTCGACACTCTCAAGGGAATCAAAATTTGTAGGGTACTTTCCGTTGATCTAGAACTATGAAATTTGGCAAGTAATATCGTTTTATACTATAAGTACAGGGAATAATCCGAAAACTGTACATTTTTAATTCAATGATAAATAATTATTTATTTAAAGTACGTAATCAATCACTGAGGTAAGCAACGGTATGTACGGAACCCTCGGTGGGCGGGTCCAACTGGCATTTCTCCGGTTTTTTTTAATTGAATTACAAATGTTCTCATACAGCCTTTTAGGAGAAGTTCTTTGTAGACGAGTTATCCCAACTCTATATTTTGCAATTACACTGTTTTCGTTCCTTTGTTCACACCTCGTATTCTATATTTTTTTAAATCGTAACAAAGTACGATCTTGCTTTGATATTTTTTTGTTTGATATGGTCGATTTTTTAACACACATTTTGTCTTCAATTTGCTAATGTTTCATAAATTCGTTAGGATAGCAGTTTTTCACTAGCTCTTACATACAGTGTAGTAAACTTCGAGTAAAATTATACGCTTTTAGCGAGCGTACTAATTAAAAATGTGGTTGTGTTAAAGGGGCGTTCACCTTTGTTACATGAAGATTCGTTCAAAATTTGCTTCTTAACTACATCATTTTTTTATATTATAGTTATTTAATACATTTATTGGTACGATTCATTGTCGAGAGCGAAACATAATGTGTACCTATAATAAAACTCAAAAAAAAAACGATTGGGAAATGGAAGAATTTCGCTACAAAACTGACAAATAAACTAATTAAAATGACATTATTCCGGCTATACTCACATTAGGTTCAGGTACTATTTAGAAATCCTATTTTTGTACACTAATTTAATACATATCTTAGATTTTTTTTGTAATAGAAAAACTGGTCATGAAAAAGTAGAATGACCCAAATATCGTTGTATAAAACATTCCTAATAACTTACTGTGAATTAATTCTGTCCTTTAATCACTTAAAACTTCACTCCACTAAGCTAAATATTTTTTATAACCACGTCTGTAATCTCAGTGCTTCTGAATTTGTATTATTACTATAAGTAATGAACTTGTTACAATAAGTTTGTTATTAGGGAGAAGTAAGAAACCAATCACAATTTTTTTAAATCTTTCGAATTGAAGTATTGTTTTTTACAAATCATTCGCTAAAGTGGGATTCCCGAAGGCCTTGACTATACTTTGATTAAAATTGGGTACAAGATGGAACAAAGAAACCAGACAGGACAACCTATCTACAATGTATTGTATATAAAGACAAAACACCAAATAACAAAATGTGATTTGAACCCGATGACTTTTGCATTCCATGCATTTATTTTATTGGTTTGATAAGGCTTACAAAACAAGTTACAGGCATTTTCAGAGTATAAGGTAAGAGTTAACAATTATAGCTGGTCTGTAACTCTACATATTGTTACGTAGAAAGATTAAAACATTTAAGGCCATTAATTTTAAAACTCGTGCCGGAGGTTTTCCCCTGGATTTTCCCCAGGCTACTCTCCAACCGCGCACCCCTATCGCTTTATTGGGCCCGGCCTATAAAGCCACAGTCAGGTTCAAAAAAAAACCTTAATTTTAATTGCATTAAATTAAACACAGAACAGAAACATGGGTAATTAGTAATCAGATATAATTAAGAGGTTTGACTTTTATCTAATAATAATTATTATTAAGTAAAACGATTACAATTACAATTGCATTGCTCTAAACAACTGAGCTGAGGTGGGTATTTCATCAAAAAACTAAGATAAACGCCCAAATGTTCGACACTTTAGTGCCCAATAAATGACACCTATTGATCACCTCCGTCACTATGGCATAATATTGAAAGTGTCATTTTGGGTCAGTGTCGAGCACTGGCAAGTTTACCTTACATTAGAAAGTAACCTACAAAAATCGTTCCAATCGTTTTCCAGCTTTAATGACCCCCAATCCGCGAGGTAAGCAAAGTGCACATATTTATTCCAGTTTTCATTAAGCTAAAAACCTCATGTGCTGAAAACCTATACATTTCATAAAGGAATGCCGTCGGGACCCGAACCCAGGTCCCAGGGTTGCCGAATCACTTAGATTAATGATTTTTTGGGGTTTTATTTCAAGATATTGGAAGTGGGTGAGTTATACGAAGCGGCTAATGCAGATGGGCCATACTACTTTTTCATGTACATAATTTTCAGATACTTTTTTTAATGCATATTCATATGTTTGTGTTGTTATTTAGAAAGAAGTTTAATTGCAGTATCACTTCCGATACTTTTGGTAATTACCGAACCGCAGCTAATATCCATTAATCGAGTAACTCAGTGGTCCTTGGATGTCTCACCATTTGTATGAAAAAATGGTTTTTACCACTGTTTTACCCACCTTTCATAGCAATATGTTAATATTTAAGTATTAACCTACAAATTCCTTTTATTAGGTTCAGGTACTATTCCGAAATCCTATTTTTGTAGACTAATTCAATACATATCATTTTTTTTTGTAATAGAAAACTGGTCATGAAAAAGTAGAATGACCCAGATATATATTGCTCTTGACATCAATATACAGATGTAATGATACTGTGTAGATGTGAAGTTATTGTTTTCTATAGAAAGCATTCAACAAGCTACATCATGATAAGGATGATGCTGATGTTACAATTTATAACAAATGTGGCTATATGGATAGAAAACCAACAAATTATCACAATAAAAAGTAGATAAATCATAAAAAAATATTTGACTATAAGGATTCTCAATGATATTGATTTTGTTTATTGCCCAAATGTAAATTAAAAGCAACAAATAGAATTTTCATGTCTCAATAAAAATAAATTGTGCGGCAACTATGTACATAAACACAATATTTCACGACAAAAACGGAAAATTTCCCTTTTTCCATACAACGGTAGTGAGAGGCAATCAGTATGTAGCTGCCGTTATGATATACTTTGCCTCTCATTTCCGTTTTTTGTGTTGCTATAATTGTAGTTGGTCCCATAAAAACATTTGATCGTCAAACATTCGATCTCGGCCTCTAGTCTTCTGTAGGGGGTACTTCCCCAGTTAGGCTGCCGCAGATATTTAAATGTATTAAATGTCATGTGAATGTATGTCTAAGACTCCAGGGCGTTTTCTATTTAAAACTTCTCCAACTAAATGATGTGATATTTCACTTCCGCAGCTTGAATATGTCATGCTCGCATAAAGGTCTTTGCTTAAGATTGCGTCGTTGATCGGCAGGCGAATCACGTAACTTTATGTACTAACGGTAGATAGATTTACTGTCAAGCTGAGATACGCGTCATACTCGTGAACGGGTGCTGTTTGTGGGGTCCTGTCTTTTCATGTTTGCAAGGACTAGTAACTTCGTACTAGTGTTCAGTGGAATTGACATGATGAGAGACTTCATTATTTTCTCATTTGATTTTATTTTTAGACTGACGCTCAGAGACCTCATACATCTCTGACGATATTCATTTATTACATTTTATTATTTTCATGTTTACGCTTAGAGATGTATCTCACAATATTTTATTATGATTAGTGTACCTAACTTTACCTTTTATCTTGACGCTTAGAGACCTTATAGTTTCTTAGTCGTATTTTTGACATGTAACACTACATTTAATTAATGATACTTTGATTGTTGTATTATTTTTATTTGGTATAGATAGATTTTGACTTGTAAAAGTGCCCTTGATGCCTATTTGCAGAATAAATGTTTTGACTTTAATTTGATTTGGTTTTGATTTATGACTGTGCCTGACTTAAGTTTAAATAAATCGACAACCCTAACAATATCGATCATTAAAACCGGGGCCGTAAAAAGGCATTCCAGGAAGTGCTCTATGAAATGCGCTTTACCACACCTTTAAACTGTTGAAAGGATTGGTGTAGTCAAAAATATATATGCGGGCCATTCTACTTTTTCATGTACATAATTTTCAGACACTTTATTAAAATGCGGATTTTGAAATAGTTGGCCCTCACTTCATGTTTTTCTATTATTATCTAAAAAGAGGTTTAATTGCGGTATCACTTCCCATAGTTTTGGTTATTAACGAACCACAGCTAATATGCATAAATAGAGCAACTCAGTGGTCCTTGGATGTCTCAACATTAATATGAAAAAATAGTTTTTACCACTGTGTTACCCACCTTTTACAGCAATATGTTATACTTAAGTATTTTTACCTATAAATTCCTTTTATTAGGTTCAGGTACTATTTCGAAATCCTATTTTTGTACACTAATTCAATACATATCATAGATTTTTTTTTGTAATAGAAAACTGGTCATGAAAAAGTAGAATGACCCATGCATCTTTCACCTTATTACGACGGAATAAGGTGCATCAGTGTGTGCATTATTCTGATGAGTTCTTGTATCTCTATTTTTAGCCAAGCTGTAACAGAGACACTTCGCACCCGCTCGGTTAACTGAATTGAATTTTGATGTCAAATCTGTCTGTATGTAAAAATAAAAAGGTTCGCCAATTTTCGACTTTATAATAATGATGTTAAGGTTCAAAAAGTGACCAACATTCCATTCCACGACTCTACACGTCACACGTGACGATTATCACTGAGAAATGCATCTACGCGGGTTCTATTCAAGTTGCCGCTTCAGTGCGTCTCAAGGAAAGTCACACTTTCTTGTAAGGGTCACGCGATGTAAACTAACTCTTATGAACATATAAATAAGGACTCAAATTGAATGTAAAGGATTCCCTATACAGTCTCTCGCTCGTCGTTCTATTGTTTTGAGCTAGTTTAAAACACGGACGTTATAGGAAGTCAGTGAACAATAGTGTGATATTTGAGTTTATTCGCTTTATTGGGCCCGGCCTATCAAAAAAAGAGAGAGAAAAGAAAAAGAAAAGAAAAAAAAAAGAAAGAAAAAGAAAGAAAGAAAGAGAGAGAAAGAGAGAGAGGGGGAGGGAGAGGTATCAGTCAGGTTAAAAAAAAAAGAGTTTATTGACTTTTAGCAGTGCATTTCAGATTGTTTAGCAGAAAATGCAAGATTTTATCTGTTTTTAGGGTTCCAAATGGTCCAAACGGAAGAATTGCTGTCACTCAAGCCACCGTCCGTCCGTCCGTCGTCTGTCACAATTTTTTTTGAATAATTTTAACTTCCCATTGATATATGAACTTGTAATTTGGTAATAATGTTTGGTATTATTACGTATATTTTACCAACAAATACTAATATATTCGTAAATCAGTTCTTTTTTTAAATTTACTTATTTTTTTCCATTAAAACCAACTTAGTTTTGAGGTTGGTTCGGGACCCTAAATGTGTGAAGTCCGACAGGCACTTGGCCGGTTTTTTTTAAATTTTGGATATATTAACCCACTCGTGACTACATACGCGTATCTTGACGAGCAATTCCGCTACAAATCAGAAAATGTTGCTACACGCTTGCAACATTGTTAGTGTTAGCAATTTCGTCTCGCACATCGTTTTTCTAGACACAACAAAAATCTTGACGAGCAATTCCGCAACAAATCAGAAAATGTCAGAAATCCCTTACAGGGATGAGCTCGCCTTTGTACATATATGTCTACTGTTCTTGTAATTTATGTTATGTTTTACTCATGCACAATAAAGAATTTTACATACATACATACAAAATGTTGCTACACGCTACTGCGTAGCACACTTCCTTGCTAAACATTGTTAGTGCCAGCAATTTCGTCTCGCACATCGTTTTTCTAGATACAACAAAAATCTTGACGAGCAATTCCGCTACAAATCAGAAAATGTTGCTACACGCTACTGCGTAACACACTTCCTTGCTAAACATTATTAGTGTCAGCAATTTCATCTCGCACACCGTTTTTCTGGACACAACAAAAATCTTGACGAGCAATTCCGCAACAAATCAGAAAATGTTGCTACACGCTACGGCGTAGCACACTTCCTTGTTAAACATTGTTAGTGCCAGCAATTTCGTCTCGCAAATCGTTTTTCTAGACACAACAAAAATCTTGACGAGCAATTCCGCTACAAATCAGAAAATTTTGCTACACGCTACGGCGTAGCACACTTTCTTGCTCAACATTGTTAGTGCCAGCAATCTCGTCTCGCACACCGTTTTTCTGGACACAACAAAAATCTTGACGAGCAATTCCGCAACAAATCAGAAAATTTTGCTACACGTTACGGCGTAGCACACTTCCTTGTTGAATATTAGTGTCAGCAATTTCGTCTCGCACATTGTTTTTCTAAACACAGCAAAAATCACGTAACGTGCCGCTGCACGCGTTGCTTGTACCTGAACGACCTTACTATATACTATTTAGTGTCCCGTTTTAGTTTAGGTACAGAGAAGGAAACATAACGTACGGGCAAGTGCAACGTAGGTACTTATCGAATTAATCCTCTCATAAAAACGTACCGCAACCCTAAACCCTAATGCACTGACATAAGAGGTATGGGACATATTTTTGAGTAAGTTGTATGCATCCATATTTTTGCATTTGACTACCTTTTTAACTCTAATAAAGTTTTAATTCTGACAAGAAAATAAACAGGTAAGGTAAATATCCCGTTTCAAATCGTAATTCTAATGTAAATGACCATGTATGCTTGAAATCTTATATTAGGTAAGGTGAAATCTCATGCTCGATACAATAATAGGCTCGACTGTAGATTATGTGCCATCGAGTTCAGGATTCATTATTTTTTTTATAGATTGTACTCACCATAAGGAGTCTCCCCACTAAATCTTAAATTGCGGAAACCCATAGTTTCTGAGAAAAAAAAATTAAAGTTTCCAACTTTCTATACAAAATTCACTATGTCATGGCTCCTGTCAAAGCGTGCGTCCATCTGCACGTATAATTTCGTTTGTGCCATTTTTGGGTACAGTACGGTCGGACATGTAAACTCATGGTAAAGGCACAGCTGGCAGCTGTCACCCGATAGAAACTTGTCAAGTTTACCATAATATGTAATCCGATTTATCAAACACCGCTTTCAAATTACAGACGGTTTCATAGAACTCACTAAACAAACACATTAGACGAAAAAGATTGCATTTGACTTTTTTTTTATTGGGGAGAAAAACAGACACATGCCGATGTAATAAATAGGTCAAATCAGTATAAATGAAGTATGTACAGTCTGTATCCTAAGACAATTCCCACTAGGATTTCACACATATTAGTTAAGATGACATTGTAAAAAAGTAAGTAATACTTAATTAAATATTGACAATATAAGATACTAGCGACCCGCCCCTGCTTCGCACGGGTGCAATACTGATGCATGTATTATACATATAAACCTTCCCCTTGAGTCACTCTATCTATTAAAAAAACCGCATCAAAATCCGTTGCGTAGTTTTAAAGATTTAAGCATACATAGGGATATAGGGACATAGGGACAGAGAAAGCGACTTTGTTTTATACTATGTAGTGATATACACTATTAACACATAGTGCAGGAAATTACAGCATACAGGAGGAGAAATAAGAACCACTACCAAAGATAATTATAAATTATAGGAGCTGAACTTGACTTAAAAAACCGAAATATGTTTATGTATTTTCATTTTTACTAACGTTTCGACACGGGTTGCGCCGGTCATGTTTGTCATTATCAAGTGAGATATGGGTACAGTAGTACCCAACTGATATGGCTTACCGATGTACCTGCGCAGAAGATGAATTTTTAAAGCGCGGGAAATGCTATTGACCAATCGGCACGCTCCACGCACCGCGCTTCTTTTTCCAGTACCGCTATTGGTCCGCAGCTGCCGCCATGTTAGCGCGCGCCGCGTGGCATGTTCGTCAGCCGCCATACTTCTGATCGAGTGCACGCGCATTATGAACAGTGTATTATGAACCTTATAGTAGTGATCTAAGGTTAATTGTAAGTTTTAAGCATTCTTTCGTTAATCTTCGGAGCGATACTTTCTTTTCTGCGCGAACGAAGATTCACGACGCGCCTTATCAGTTGGGTACTACTGTACACAACATTTTGACTACCCCACGAAAGATTATAAAAATGTGAAGGGTAGGTGCGAAAAAAGAACAAATCTTTTAAGTATGTGTACAAAACGCGAGTTTCCAAATGTAAAAAAAAAAACTGATTCAGAAATCGCCCAACACTACACCATTCGCGTCGTAATGACTGTAAACGGCCATTAAGCGTTTGCGGAGTACCCGTTAACTTTATCTGCCTGCTACAGAAGCGTTTGATGCAAGCAATTATCAACGTAACGTGGGAATAAAAATAAATTGTTTCCGATATCAAAATGCAACGCTAGTAATTTTTTACTTGTAAAAGTACCATTGCGGCCTATTTGCAGAATAAAGTTCATTTCTTTCAACTTCGTGAAAATTTGAGGAAAAGAATAGTCTCTTTCGTGGGTCATGGGTACCTACATAGCAGAAGAAGGTGTCTATCATTTTATCGAAATATCTTACATCGATTTTCATTTCAACGAAGACTATTCCACGAATTTCATTAGGTTTTTTTTCTAATCACATAATCATCAATTCATTGCATTTTAAATAATCGAACCACTTTTCATAGTTAATCGTTTCGAATCCCTCTCTAGTCGTAGCGTAACGGTACATCGAATTTACAATACAATACAATACAAATATTCTTTACTTTTTATAGAAATATTCGTTATTGGGACATTGTCAGTTGTAAAAACAAAAGTTATCCACCCGGTGGTCAATAGTTAACGGCTTATGTACACGTAAGTTATGTTTTTATTACATGAATTTATAGTTACGGAAACAACGTTTATGCGGGTTACTAGACCAATGCAAAATTAAGCTTTGTGGCCCTTAACTTTTGATATGTCCACAGAAAAGACGCGAACCTAAATCTGACAATGACCCTATTCATAGTATTAATTTAACTAGAGCCATAATAACATTATTTACTATACAAGTATGTAGTGTTGTGTTCCTGGAGGTGAGCAAGGTTGCCAGAGCTCCCGAGGATGCACTGTGTTGAGAGCGAGGGACCTAAATGTGTTCCTTCTGTTGTCAACACAGTGCTTCCTCAAATCTTATAAAGGGTCGGCAACGAGCACGTGACTCCTTTGGAGTTGCGGGCGTCTATAGGCTGCGGTGGCCGCTTACCATCAGGTGGACCGTACGCTTGTTCGCCACCGGCGTTGTATAAAAAAAATAGTACCCAAGCCTCCTCTTGCTGCTTTGGCTAAACTCCGCTCTGGTACAGTCGCCATCAGATATATCGGAGCGAACGAGGTGCTCACAAATATCTGAACACGACCCTATTGTCAAGGCGTTAAGGTGCATGTTCAGATATTTTTGAGCACCCTGAAGAGTACAGATATATTTGATGGCGACTGTACACCTCCGTGGTATCCGGATTCCGGATACTCTATCGCGCTAGGGACGAAACGAAACAGCATGTCATATGCGCGAGCGCGCGCGAGCGAAATGCCATGATAAGCTGACATACATCGGTTTTGTTACACAGAGATCTTCTTAGCTACCCCGTTGAAAAGAGTGGGATGAGATTGTAAATATGTATAGTAAAACCTGTACGGCTTTTGTCACTGTGCTATATTACAATAGATTGTGTCTCAAGCGGGCAAAATGGTATATTTACAGCGAGGGCAGTATATTAAAAAAAAAAGTTTATTTCAGACCAGTTAGATCCATATTGTTGTTAGTTGTGTGTGGTAATCTTACAAACTATGTTAGTCCTACAATCTATCTTATGTTCCAATGTATCCTATGTTAGTCTTATATTGAATCCTGAGAGAAGCGAAAGATTTTACAGTAGAATCCGGAGTGTCGCGAGGGATTCAACTGTTTACGCCCAAGTTGAAAATAATTTTGCTACCGCGTGACACATGACGTGTGATTATAGATGACAAAATGCCCAATTCATGTGAGCGAACACACCGGCAGTTAAACCTGTACGGCGTTGGTTCTCAAGCGGGCAAAATTATATATTTACGGCGAGGGCGGTATATTGAATCCTAAGTATAGCGAAAGATTTTACAATAGAATCCGGAGTGTCGCGAAGGTTTCAACTGTTTACGCCCAAGAAGGAAATAATTTTGCTAGCGTGTGACACATGACGTGCGACTATAGATGACAAAATCTAAGATCGTGGTTCTGGAATAGGTACTTTGTAAGATTATACAGTGCTAGAACCCTGTCATGACGTGGCTGTCATTAACACATATTAGCTTGGGAACGGTAACACTGTCATTTAGTTGTCATTACAGTACAATATATTACAATAAATCATCAAACATTATACGATTTGTACTATAATGACAGCTGTCATCGTACCCAAGCTATGTTAAACCGTTACTGCATACGAATCCATACATGATAGAGATGATTTTAGACCTTATTGCATCGTGTCAAGGTTCGAATTATTTTATCCGAAATGCGGCAAAAATAACTTCATTACCCAGTCAATGCACCACTGTTACTTATCTAAAACTGTTCCTAACCCGCCCATAATTTTGTGCAAGTAATAATGCCGTTGCTGTTGCTTATTATGTCCCAAATTCCAAGCGCCAACGCTGCTCGGACTAAAAGATTAAACAAACAACCAGGTTTCCTGCATATTCCGAAACAAAAATCAAGTGCAACGTGTCTCGAACACAATGCGACGGCATTTACCTACAGCAAAAGCGGGATCAAATCCAAATTCTATATAAGTATCGTACGTCGCACTCTCACACATTCAGCCTCGCTTAAACTGAAATGAGAGCACAAACAATACAATACCAATCTTATCACATTATTTCAACATGGCGTTCTAAATCGTGCCCACAGGCCGCAAACGGAAAAACAAACGACTGTCGTAGGCACAGGAAATATTTTGGTCATTGTGGACAGGGTGTGTTTTCACATACGTGCAATTTTTACACGTTTTGCCTTTATAGGTTTATTTTGTTGCAAGTTGTTTACGGAAACGCGGGCGAAATATGTTTTTATCGACACCGTGAACGCGCTGATAAAACAAAAGTTAGGATAGACGCGACGAAAAAATGAGTAATAAAATTATCGGTAGCGCTTTTTCTGTCTCCAAAATATGCCATGAACAAAATATTCGGCGCATCGATGTATAGACGCAGATAGTTTAGAACTGGATAGTAAGCGTGTTCAGCGGAAGTGGCTAGTGGCCCCGGGCCATTCTACTTTTTCATGTACAGTCGCCATCAGATACATCGGAGCGAACAAGGTGCTCACAAATATCTGAACACGACTCTATTGTCAAGCCGTTAAAGTGCATGTTCAGATATTTTTGAGCACCCTGAAGAGTACAGATATATTTGATGGTGACTGTACAGCATTTTCAGACACTTTTTTTAATGCAGATTTTGGAATACTTCGCCCTCACTTCTTATTTTTGTGTTGTTATTTAGAAAGACGTTTAATTGCAGTATCACTTCCGATAGTTTTGGTAATTAACGAACCACAGCTACTATCCATAAATCGAGTAACTCAGTGGTCCTTGGATGTCTCCCCATCTGTATGAAAAAATGGTTTTTACCACTGTGTGTATTTTTACCTATCCTATCCTATCCTTTTATTAGGTTCAGGTTTATTTTGAAATCCTGTTTTGGTATACTAATTCAATACACATCATACATTTTTTTGTAATAAAAAACTGATCATGAAAAAGTAGAATGACCCCCCCCCCCCCCCCCCCCCTCCACTTATTTTAATGTATGTAATTTCAAACACATTTATATTATTTATGAACAAATAAGGAAGATATGATGATCAGTGATCGGATCTAGGATGCAATTTGGGGTGAATAACCTCAAACATTATGCTTAACATGGATATGACTCGTGAGTTCCCGGTATTCTGAGAAATGAATTTTTAATTTTACCATTTATATTGGATGTATCGAGTTCCCGATAACCTAGTAATTATTGAATTATTATTTTTTGACATTTTAATTACACCTATTTGCCATTGTACCATATTATTATTATTGAATTATTTTGTATTGTTTAAAAAATATTCTTCTTTTGTGTTAGACTGTATTATTATTTTATTATTATTAATTCATATACAATCTGACGATCTTTTTGTGAATCCATGATATTTTACCAATTGTCATTTTTATAAAATACCATGTGAATTTTCAGAAAGAAATAAATAAATCTAATCTAATCTAATCGATATACAGTTAATATATACGGTAAATATCCCGTTTACAGTAATAATTGTTATGTTCGCGACCATGTTATTTTAAAATCATAATTATGTTTGATTATCCTTTATAATTAGTAATTTTTATCGACGGTTATGCTAAATAAGAAAATAAAAATATTCGCTAGCTAGATCGAGGCCAACGACGATGCTGAAGACAGGGAGGCGTGGGCGAGCTTATGATAACCCTTTACACCTCTGGGGTGCCCTAGGACAACAACACATCATTGATGATAATGGTGACTAGCTATGCCATTGCCCTGCATCGCAGGCGCGTTTAAAAATGTTTTCATGAAAATATCACGAGGCACGATACGCATTTCCCTCTACGAATCAATAGTCAAGTCAATTTTGCTTTTTGGTTCCGAAACATGTAGAGTAACGATGGGCCTGATGAACGAGTATGTATGTATGTTTGAATGTACTTTATTGTACACAAAACATGGATAAAAAATACAGAAAAATTCGGTTACAAGTTGCAAGTTTTCGTTAACAAGTCCCTGAGGTCGATCCTTCGTATTTTCTGACCAAAGACCATATGAAATGAGGACCTTTGGAGTATATGCCGGCAACAAGCATCAGTGTAAAGATTGCATTACGCAAATGGATATAGATAGGCCATATTCGAATAGGGGAACAAAATAATGCAAGCATTGTTGTGGTAATTATTATTAGGTTTCATATGTATTAATTAACTCTGCACCACCTGCTATGGATCGTTACGATTAGTTTCATTTCCGCTACCCTAAGGTTGCCTTTTTTTTGACGCAGAGGAATGCATTTACGCATCCCCCCGAGCCCGGGGAAGGCCCATAGTGGGGGGTATGTAGGACTCGCCCTTCTACAGGGAAAGGGAATACCCACTAAAACCTCTGCGGCGTTAACCCTCTTTGCCGTGTATGGGGGCATCGCGGGATCGCTATCATTCTACCGCCATACCCTAAGATTACCTGGAAGAAATCTGCAATAAAGAGTATTTGTATTGTATTGTATTGTAACATCGCTTTTGAGTGGAAGCTGCCGGACGGAAGGCGAAATCGCGGGCGTCCTGTTCACAAATGGCGGTGGACAATGAGGGCAATCGCGTATGAATTCGCCGCTAGAGGCGCTAGTGTAGCGTGAGGTCTCCTAAATGTCAAATGTCACTCTTTGTGGTTGCGCTACGCGGGTTAATATCTAATTGGAACAATATGGTGACTATTTTGCAATACCTGAGCTTGATTATGACAAATATGAGTTACGGGTCAATGACTGTCAGTGCTTTGAGACAGTTTTGTCTTTCGGAAACTTATTTCCTTCTTTTTCCGAACAAAACGGGACTGCGCTACAATGCGGGATGTTCGATATTTTTACGGTTCGGTTTTGAGGTATTAAATATGATTTAAATAACTTCGTTCACATGCCCATAATAGCCAATAACAATTTTTGACAGCCAGTTGTGGTACAACTTCACAAAACGTTCCTTGAGTGCACTAAGAGTGCAATATAATAATGCATTTCGACTCATGTTGAAGCTGCCATGGGGCTGTAGTGCGTTTGGCATGTTTGCCTTGAACAGGGTAGACGATTTTTTCGCTTTGATGCGAAAGCGACAGTGGTCCTTTCTGAATGGGCTGAGTAACTCAGGTAACACAATTGTTTCTAACATATTCACCAGCTGTTACTTGGATATTGTATCCTCCATTCCAAATATATAAAGGACCGGACGCCGTAGTGTACTTGTTAGACTTAAGCAATTTAAATTTCTGTAATTTCTCTAATAATTTATGTTTCTGTAATTGTAATTGTGATGGGATTATTGCCTAAATAAATAATTATTTTATTTTATTTATTTATTTTGACAGCTGGACCTTACTCGACAGTGGCGCCAACTGGTGAGCACAAAAACGATAGCCCCTTGAGCGTCTGCTAGCAATTGATCTGAGCTGGAGCCAGGCCAAGGACGTTGCTGAAGACAGGAAGGCGTGGCCCGAGCTTATGATGGCCCTTTGCACCTCTGGGGTGCCCTAGGACAACAACACATAAATATCAAACAGTAATAAAATACACTAACATAAATCTACTTTAATTATAATTAACACTATGACTACCCAAAAAAAACCTATTAAAAGTTAATCCAAATCAATGGCTTTATTTAATAGGATATTAATCATCTATTTTATTCAATTGCGTGTGGCCTTATTCATAAACTTTCATGAAACCTGTTTTAGCTAAAATGCCCTTTAAAATGAATATGCCTGTATTTTTCACTGTGATAGTGTGTGTGTTTAGCTGGTGTCAAAAATAAAATAAAAATCGGAAATTCGACACAAATATAATACCTTCTTTAATATTCAAGAATGTAATACTCTTCCGGAACTTGCCAATGCCAAAGGAGAAATAAAGTAAGTTATAAGTATAAAATACACAGTTAAATTGGAACATCGTAACTTTCAAAGCTTTAATAAGAGACATACGTCCTTTTCAATTACGGCGTGTGAAGTGTCATCGGTCTATCCGACACAACTTTAAAATCCTTCACATGTCGTCTTATATCAAGTATTTCTTTGAATTTTGAACCTTGTGTCATTGCTTAAGAGCACTTTAATGCAGACGCCAGTAAGGTAGATACGAGAGTGGGCGTTAAATTTCGTGGTTAGCCATTTTAAGGCGTGGGCGCTCGGGGCTGTGAAAGGCTTTTTAATCTTGTTACAGCTGTCAAGTTATCCAGGGCCCTTATTTTTCATGTATCATTGGTATAGAAGTAGTCTTAAGAAACATTAAGTTGTACTCATAGTACTTATAAATTTTGTTATTATTATTGAATTAAAAACTAAAATTAAAAAATAGGATTCTATGGGCAGCGTGGCCAGAAGGATGACATATCCACATTGAATGGCAATGCTGGTATCAGGTACTAGATATGATCCAGCATCCCCGTCACGCGTCATTCTCTATCACTACACAGTATAAAACAAAGTCGCTTTCTCTGTCCCTATGTCGCTATGCTTAAATCTTTAAAACTACGCAACGGATTTTGATGCGTTTTTTTTAATAGATAGAGTGACTCAAGGGGAAGGTTTATATGTATAATACATGCATCAGCATTGCACCCGTGCGAAGCCGGGGCGGGTCGCTAGTATAGATTATGGGCGCCTCTGTAAGTATCTATTACACCTACCAGAGAATTAGTATACGTATATCTAGCTATTCAGCGAGGTAATGCTGCCAGCATCTTGGGCACAATGCCGCAGGGACCGTTTTCAGTTTTACTTTAAATTTATACTTAGTTTTAATTCAATTTAACTTTAGTTAATAGGTAGCTTTTATTCTCAGTATAATGGTATCTCATTCCATCTCATTATCAACGCTTTAAGAAGACACACTTGGTTATAACATTTACAGTATTTGCTTTGATAGCTTGACTTAGTTTAAAAAGTTTAAATTTTCGTTAATTATAAAATAGAGGTTCTGTATACTGTAGACCTTGTGAGTGATATTTGTTACATTTTCAACGCACATGGCTCCACCATTTCTAAAAATCCATTAACTGAATCAAGAAAAGCATATAATTATAGAACCTGATGCTCTCAAATTTTCAAAAGAATCAGTTGAGAAATGCGACTTCTACATGAGACAGGCCGAATATCTGCCGGATATACGAAAGCAATTAGGGTTTTGAGGTAGGCCGGCGGAGAGATGGCTTGATGAGATTCAAAAAGTAGCAGGAAAACATTGGACTGAAAAAGCAAAAAGCATGCTATTTAATCACAATATTATTGCAAACTGAATTTTATTAAGGAAATAAAAAAGGCTTAATTATTATTATATATATTATTATACGAAAGCAATTAAAGCGTCTGCCATACTATGCACTAAGCGTTATTAATGCGATGATTTAGTAAAATGGTCCTTAAACTAAATGGGAGCGTCTAGACGTTTCCAATATACTTAATTGTAAATAAATGATTTATGATTTATAAAACTCGTTCCAGAATTGGGCGCCAAGATTTGTATTTAATTAATTTTTCATAACTATATTTCATAAAAATCTCCCAGTCTAAAATTAGACTGGAAGCAAGCTTTGAAGCTTCTTCAGTCCGTTGGAATCCCGGCTGCTGTCTATGATAGCAGTCGTTAAGCCAAGTTAGAGGCCATCGGGTGGCTTGAGAACTTCTAACAGTCAAATTGCTCACTCATTTGACAAGCCTTATTCCAATACTGGTTTCCCCTCGGATTGGAAGGTCAGATGGCAGTCTGGCAGTCACTACCGTAAAAACTAGTGCCTACGCCAAATCTTGGGATTAGTTAGCGGACCCCGGGCATCCTTCAGGATGCAACTATACCGGGATAACGCTAGGGGGATGATCTGTCTTACACTAATTTCACTTCATTAAAGCTACTGAGTAAAATGACGTCTCAAACATATTTTACTAAGAAAAACTTAATAGGTACTTAATTTATTCTTAAGTATTAAAATTAAACTGAGTAAATAGCCTATCTGTACTTCTAACAAACTTTCTTGTTAATTAACTTTGATATTATTCATCAGATTATTAATTATAGCCCTTTGTCCAATTGAAAGTTATTTGACTTATTTGGGTGCACACAATTAGTTAGTATTATACTTAGGCTACTTAAACTTATTATGTACTTATTTAACAAGCATTTACACAGTTATATGTACCTATGTAAAGTGTGGGGTGGTGTTTCTGTATGGTAGGCACTCGTATACAATGTAACTTACAATATTTCACAGAATTTATTCATTATCTTTCATCTGAAAGCGGAGGATGTGACCCAATTTTGTATCTCCAGCGTTAATTTCTGTAAGATTTTTCAAAGAATTCTAACAAACTCATTAGGGACGTGATTACTCTCAATCCGCACTCGTAACTCAAAGAGGGTACTTTTTATTCCTTAAATATATGGAGATACTCGTATGCTAGAGATGTACCGACTAGTCGGGAAAGAATCCGGCCACATTTATCGTATTAGCCGGCAAAATCCATAGTCGGCTCATCTCTAAACATACAGGTTTTATGTAGGACCTCGAAAAATTGTATGCTTCACTCATAATATTTGTGAACCTTGCCACCGGTCGTCATTACTGAGCTTGCTTGGTTTCACAATCCAGGGAGGTGTAAACTAAAATACATATTTCCAACAAAAAAACATAGAATATTACAGTAAAATCTCTAAGGCAATCATAACAATAGGCACAATAATTTGAACAGCATCAGAAGTTAGGTATAAAACAATAATCAAACAGATGAAGACTTTACTAGCTATAGCCGATAGTCGTTTATCCATCGCCTCACATAACTTCATACACTTTTCACGAATATTTCAGTGGTAAATCAATTTAACTTCATCTCCAAAATTGTATTATTTCACTACGCACTTTCGCTATGCACTTTTTATATCAGATACCGTAGCCTATGAACACTTGCGACTCCAAAAGAATCCTAAGCGATGCCGATCCTTTATTAAATTTAGGATCCGTTGCGTTGACAGCTAGAGTAGAGTAGAATTCCCCACCAGAAACGTTGAAAAGTTGGCTGTAAGGTTGAGGTAGCTCCAAATATGAGCGAGACGAGTTTACGCTGTGCCCGACCTTTCTTCTATCGTCGCTTTCTATTCGTAAATAATATAATTTATTAACTAGTATATTTTTACAATTAAATCCACAAAACAAATGAGGTAGGAAATTCGTTATGAGATATACGTATTCAAGCTCACATTGAAACAATTACTGTCCCATCTCTATTTGAAATCATGTTGAAAGCGTACATTGTTAATTTTGTTACTTTCTGTTGTTCCATATTTCTTAGCTTACACATTTTATTATCTCTGGAGAATAAAGAACCATGAAGAGACTAGTGATTACATAGGTAGCGTTTCAAAGTAGTAAATATTGTACGGTAAAATACCTGTTATATTAACCTTACATTATGCTCAAAACGTTACGTAATCGACTAACGGCTATTATTACTTAAAAATCTCATACATAGCATTTTTTACTATTTAAGGAGATGCCTCGATTCGGTCAGCCACGCCCCCGTGAAAGAGACACGCTTATGCCTTTCGCGCATGACAAAACGGGACGCAGCAATCTTCGGGAATGGCTATTTTAGACAAATCTCGATAAGTATCTGACTGTGTGCAGTTTTATTAAATTTCCTCTTGACACAGTTTAGATGTGGTAAAATACCATCATTTTAACTTAATTGTGTCGTTTAATAATGCGTTGTTTTAGAAGACTGAATAAAAAAAAGAAAATATGGACTCAACTTTGGTTCTTTTTTTTCTATCTAGAAAATTTTAAGCCATCATGTTTTGGCTTTTGTCAGAGACACAGTCATATAATCAAGAATCATATATCTGAAAATCAATGCTTATTGTTTCCTAGTCTGGGCAGAACAGCGTTTAAAAGAACGCTATATTTCTCGTTGCAAGGCGTTAAAATATTTTCTTCCTCGCTATTTAAACTATAGCGGCCTAATATAATAAAAATTCGCTCTAAACGACAAATTTAGGACAAGTTAAAACTGTTTATTTCCTAATACTTAAAATCGTTACGTTTACTAGCGTTATTACTGTTACTAAGGTTACTATCTAAAATAAAAGCAACGTAACCTATCCCGTAATCAGATTCTTGGAATCAATATTTCATAATTTGAGTTGAAACTTGTAAGACCTTTGATCATTGAACCGCATGAGCAAAGAAAATTATGAATATCAAACTCCCGTGAGTTTCAGACCTAATCAGGGCCGTAGCTAGGGGGGGGCATTATGGGGCAATGCCCTACCTTAAAATACTATTGCCCTACCTTAACCCATCGCATATTATATCTAGAAAACTGTTTGTTTATAATTGGCGTACCAAATTGAGACATATTAGAGTAGGCAGTGTATCGACATCTAAATTATCAGATTTAAGTAGCATGGGTAAGCAAAGAAAAAAGACAGAGTTTCTTTACTGGATGCTATTGAACGGTTTAGACAAGTGAGAACCTTGTATCGACGACGTCGCATGAAATGCGGTACAAACTTACCTCGACCAGGTTATAGCAAAGTATCGTTTACGAAAAGTTTTAACTGATATATATTAGACGCATAGTCAATGTATAGTCGACATGAAAACTGACGTAAATTTCGAGATTCGAATGTATCTGTTGGGTAGGTGGGTACTGGGTGGGCGTCTGATGAAGTCTACACTCCGACCAGTAGCAGCCCAACTCCAAAACCCCGAGAGCTTTCAGTCGGAACTCCAGAACCGTTTCGATTGCCTAATTGGCGATGTGGACGAATTCAACGACGGGTTTGTGGAAGCCGTCCATACCACAGGGTCTAAGTTTTTTAAGGCCCAATGGAGCAACAGAACCAATAGGCTCTCTAACTCCACTCAGAGGCTCTTTAAGGAAAGGAGTAGGACGGTTCTACAGTCTTAAGTCGATGCGACATTATATCGGCAGCTCAATAGACGGATCTCCAAATCTCTGACCGGTGATCTGCGCCAATTCAATTCGAAACGTATCGAAGAGGCCGTCGAGCGAAACAAGGGCTCAAAAGTTTTCGCAAGAGATCTGTCTATTGGGCAGAGCCAGCTCGCTGAGTTAAAACCAGAGGATGGTAGAACTGTCTCATCCAGACCTGAGCTTCTGAGCGAGATAGAGCACTTCTATGGACAGCTATACACGTCAAATAGCAGACCCGAAGTTGGTCTAGTAAAATATCCAAGAGCTAGACTAACTCGGCACTATACCGATGACATCCCGAACATCAGCCTGTACGAGATTAAAATGGCTCTTAAACAGCTCAAAAATAACAGGGCACCCGGTGAAGACGGAATTACAGCCGAACTCCTGAAGGCGGGTGGAAAACCAGTACTTTTGGCCCTTCAGAAGTTGTTCGATTCCGTCTTACTGGAAGGGAGAACGCCAAAGGCATGGAACACAGGCGTGGTGGTGCTGTTCTTCAAGAAGGGTGACACCACTCTTCTGAAGAACTATCCACCCATCACGCTTATGAGCCATGTCTACAAGCTGTTTTCAAAAGTCATTACTCGTCTCGCACGCAGACTAGATGACTTCCAGCCTCCCGAACAAGCCGGTTTCCGAAGAGGCTTTAGTACCATAGACCACATACATACGCATCGACAGGTTATACAGAAGACTGAAGAGTATAACCTGCCCCTCTGTTTAGCGTTTGTGGATTATGGGAAAGCCTTCGATGCGATCGAAACCTGGGCGGTATTACAATCTCTACAGAGGTGCCAAGTAGACTTCCGCTATATCGAAGTACTGAAGTGTTTGTACGAGAACGCCACTATGTCAGTCCGACTCCAGGACCGAAACTCGAAGCCTATTCCGCTGCAGCGGGGAGTTAGGCAGGGAGATGTTATTTCTCCTAAACTGTTCGCCGCTGCACTGGAGGATGTTTTCAAGAATCTGGACTGGAGAAGGCTAGGCATCAACATAACTGATTTTGTTTATTCCTTGCCCCGGGGCTATAATTAAGAACTGCCTCAAACTCGAAAATCGATTCACCAGATTAGACCAAGTTAATTTTGAGTTAATTTTTTTCTTTCACCAGTTGTGCCCTACCTGTAATTACCGCTGCCCTATTTTAAATTCAACTCTGGCTACGGCCCTGGACCTAATGAAATATAATAATTTACTGACCCATTTATTATATTTCAAAGAAAATTCTGCTTCACGCATTGCAGAGGTTTGCGGATAACTGGGTCATACTTAGTTGAAAAAACAAAAGTCGTCCCTCCTGTGGTCAATAGTTAACGGCTTATGTGCATGTTAGCTGTTTTTATTACATGGATTTATAGAAACGGAGACACTGTTTATGCGGGTTACTGGTCCAATCCAAAATTAAGCTTTGTATAGACTTTAACTTTTGGTATGTCCACAGAAAAGACGCGAACCTAAATCCGCGTATGACCCAACTGCGTTACATAAATAAACAGGCGTAGAACGGAACAAAAATTAAGAAATTAAGTGATCAACGGGGTAATCACGTAACTATTTTACTACCGTTAGGTAGATTTTAATGTCAAATTTTAATTGTCAGCTCATACATTTATCCTTCAAATTTGACAGTAAAATCTGTCTACCGTTAGTACATAAAGTTACGTGATTCGCCTGCTGTTTTATTTACGAAAGTTTTCTTTGTAAGCCATTTTTAATCGTGGATTCACGAGCGTGTATGACGTGTTTAATTAAATTAACAGAAATACAAATATGGTGTCCTTGTATTTGTTAATAGTTTGTATAAAATATTGCGTTTGTTAACAATAAAAAATAATAAGTAAACAGCTCTCGGCCAAAAGCGTCCTCAAGAGACTCGCTAAGCTAAAATCCATAATTAGGTGAAGTAAACTGACAGGTAAAATGTTGCCAGGTGTAGAATAAAATAGATAGTGACGGTACGGACACTGTTTTATAGACAACATTTTTAAAGAATTTCGTTTCGCAGAAAATGTTTCTCATATTATTTTTTCACAGAATAATCATTACGCCGAACACTTTGTAGAAACTCAAATCAATGATTTTTGATATCAATATTTCGATATTCATATCATAGAACTACAAATGAAATATTATTTTTTCTTATATTATTTAGTTTACGTAAAAATTATTACCAATACAATAGTTGTATAGAATTTTGTTCTCATAAAATAAATAGAATCTCCTTTCATAGAATAATCAGTTTGTAAAATCATTACTTTGCAGAAATTTTTATCGTAGATTTTTATTACAAAGTATATTTCATGTTTCGATGTTCTTTACGATATAATTACAAATAATATATTCTTTGACCCTACGTTATTTAGTTAATATAAAACTTATTACGCAGAAAAACATGTTATTGAGTTGCAGTTTCCACACATTCCAATTCATGCCTTTGGCAAAATGCATACCCTCCTATAAAATTACAATACTGCATTCACAACAATAATGCAGTTAAAAATTCTAGTAAAACTGAACTGTCTTAATCTTCTAACCTATCCGCCTTAGAGTCGATTTTGTCCCAACAGGTCTTTGTGGGCTTTTATAAAAAAATAACCTCGTAGATTACGACGTAGACGGAAGCTGAAGCGAAGCGAAGCTTAATCTTCTAACCTATCCGCATTAGAGTCGATTTTGCCCTAACAGGTCTTTCTGGGCTATTATAAAAAAAAAAAAACCTCGAAGTCGATTTTGTCCCAACATTATATTTTTATACGTCCACTTAGTTATTATGTGTTGATGTATTTGAAATACCATGGAAAAAAACCGAACAAACAATGTTGGTTAAAACATAATTCTACTGTTTGATAAGTTTATTAAATAAAAAAAGATTTTTTTTAATTCATTGAATTGTGTTTCAGCAAAATATGTTTCTGTGAAGTGAATAAGCGGTGATACAATCATATTCAAAATAAAAATACAAGAACCAAATATTGTTTAATATAAATTTCTGTAAAATGAAATTCTATGAATTTTCAGTCTGCGAAACAATGAAATACCAAACATAATTCTACTGTTTGATAAGTTTGTTAAATAAAAAAATTATATTACAAAATTCATTGAATTGTGTTTCTGTGAAATATGTTTCATTCAAGTAAATAGTCATTGAAACAATAATAGTCAAAATAAAAATACACGGACCAAATATTATTTGAAACATTTTCTGCGAAACAAAATTATATGAAATTTCTGTATGCTAAACAACGGGACACAAAATTACAGTAATTCATGTCTTTTTTTAACCGACTTCAAGATTTCAAAAGAGGAGGTTCTCAATTCGGTTGTATGTTTTTTTTGTTTTTTTTTTTTTTGTTTTTTTTTTATGTTTGTTACTCCATAACTCCGTCATGTCTGAACCGATTTTAGAAATTCTTTTTTTGATTGTAAGTATATATATCCAAGTTGGTCCCGTTTTGGTCAAAACGCAGTTCTGATGATGGAATCCATGAGGAATTGAGGGAACTCCTCAAATCTTAAAGGCAAACATATAGTGATTTTTATGTTTTTATCAACAAATCAAGCATTTTCATACAAAAATCTGATATTTGATGAAGTGGAACTGCTGATGATGATCAGAACGGAACTCTTCAACGACGCATAGTTCACGTTTGGCGAATTGTCCTCTTTGCTGTGTTTGTTAAGCAAGTTAGATTTTCAAAATAATCATTTGTCAAGCTCCAGTTCTGATGATGGCATCCATGAGGTATCCAGGGAACTCCTCAAATGTTAAAGGCATACATATAGTGATTGTAGTATTTTCATAAACAAATCAAGCACTTACATTGAAATACGTGACATTTGATGAAGTGGAACTGCTGATGATGATCAGGATGATTTATTTGGAACTTTAAGTAAAAAAAAAAAATGTTTTGCGGATATCGTCATTATACTCAATTTCAACTAATTCGGGGCCAAGGATTTCAAATTTTACATTTATTTTGAATTTGATGTAAATTTTTTTTTTTTCAAATTTAAAACTGTTATACTCTATTTTAAATAATTCAGGGATAAGGTTTTCTGATTATAAAGCATCTATAAAAATATGTAATCGGTAGCACTGCTAGCAATGCAGGTCGGCTTCTGAACCCCACCTAAGAGTACTTATAATATGTGTGTAGATAAAGTAATGTATGCAACTTTACGTAATAAGGCAATTCCGCTCATTGTATACCAGTTGCATAAACTACTATTCTATCATTGTATGGAAGAGTTCACCATCTAAGTGTAATAATCTTTCACCGGCCTCCCCAATTGAAGTCGGTTTTTTTTTCTTAAAAATTATTTAAATTTCATATGCATCAATAAATTGCTCTGAATAATTAGATTCAATTTATGTAATATATAACTGACGATTCAAAAGTGCTTGTTGCTAGGCCTATTTTAATAAAGAATATTTTGTGTTTGAGTTTGTTAAAATCCCACTTTTTTGACCCCCTGATTCCCAATGTTCACCTTCCATTATGAAGTTTGAAAGTATCACGTACTTGGCCACTGTCGAGCACTGGGACATACCTTGGTTCCTCTAAATATCAATGTTTAAGCCATTTTATTATCCGATTTGGTCAATTCATTTCTGTCCATTTTCGTGACTACGTAGTCAAGGAAACATTTCTAATAATATGTTATAAGCTGATATATAGCTAAAAGGACAGTCTTTGTGGTAGAACCTAATTATGAGTGAAACCGGAGCCAAACACCACATTTTAACGTAAATAACGTCACGCACACGTCACGCACGCATCACGTAGACAAGCGGAGCAAATGAATTGACAAATTAAGTCTAATCACAAAACTAGCGAACGGTGAATACGCAGTCTGATTATTCCGTTACATAAATTATGTCACGGTGTACCGTCGGGCACACATTTGCTTTTTTATGTATTACCGTTATTTTTATTTTCATAAAATCTTTCCCGTGTGACTTCCCACGAGACTGGCTAAATTCCCCCGCTGGATGACTATGCCTATACTGTGGCAAAGGAATGAGCCAGCCCTGCCATCTGCATTTGACTCAGTCTTTCTTCATATTTTTATTAGTTTTTAGGGTTTAGTACCTCAAAAGGAATAAACAGAACCCTTATAGGAATGGAAGCTTTAAGCTGAACAGAAAGAAAAACAAACAAAGAGGTTCTGGATTTGATAGGAGAGAAGAAACTACTTTTGAGGACGATCGAGAACAGAAGATATGCTGGGGCACCTGATACGACATGACAATTACATAAAAACCATAATCGAAGAAAAGATAGAGGGGAAGAGAGGCAGGGGAAGACCGAGACGTGCGTATTTAGATCGAGCAAAAGAGAAGGTCAATGTAATGTCGTATCAGGAGCTCAAAACCTTGGCGGAGAACCGGACAGAATGGTGATTACTCCATCGATAAGAGCTAGGCTAGGCTCTTAAATGTATGATGATGATAGGATCACTTTGTTGTCTGTCTGTTGTCAAGACTCTTTTATCTCGGGATCGCGTGAAGGTATGGAGTTGAAATTAAAACTATATACCTGAGTACCGGGAAATTTCTTTTTTTAACAGTACAGTCTGTGGAAAAAAGTAATTTCCCTGTTTTATATTGTCCTATACAATATCCCTAACCTAAATACCTAACTATTTCATGAACTAATTATAACCGAGGGTTAACCCTTGGTGAGGGAGTCTAACTCGCACTTGTCCGCTTTTTTTTAAGTTAACAGGTGCTTAAAGTGGTGTAATGATTGGGGTATTGTGTGTTTTATACATCTTGGGTACGGTGGGTAACATCGGTAATTGACGTGTCATCCCAATACAATATAATTATTAAAACGAACGCAGAGGGCTAATAGACATTGTATTAATGTAGGAGTTTGTGTTGTTAGTACTCAGTTATTCGATTTTTCATTGAAATCCTTTTGAAATTTGAGCACTGACTATCTCCAGGTGTCAAGAGGTTAAGCGGTTAAAAACATTCTAATGCAATACAATTTCTTAAACTGTAGTCATTACCCCTAAAAGGTCCGTGGATTGCACGCCAGGGGTCCATGGAAAGCCAAACTAAAATGCGTTCATACTTAAAATTGGTATACATAGGGTTAGGAAAGGGGTTCCGTAGTCTCTTCGAAATTTCAAAAGGGGTCCATGATCAAAATAAGTTCAACAACAAAAAACGTTGTTCTAGAATAAATAAATAAATAAAAATAAAAAGAGATTTATTGTCGCCAGAAAGAAGTGAGTGAGAAAGAAAAGAGAAAAAAAAGAAAGAGAAGAAGAGTGAGTGTGAGTGTTCTAGTGTGTTTTCGACGTGACTGTCCACGCCTGACTTGTTATTTCATCGAATGGCGCCCGTAACGCCGTCGTTTCCGTACATTTTCATATCGGGTCTAATTAATCTTACTGCACGTCAAGTGACGAGCGGTATTGTAAAATACTGTATTAAACAACAGTAAAAAAACCGGGCTAGTGCAAGTCGGACGATTTCCGCGATTTTTTGCCACAGACGAAACATAATTATGCAGGTGAATGAGGTATGTTAACGAAAAAGATCGAAATTAATTATTTAAACTCCAGATCAGGGACTGATACCGGTATTTTTAAAAAACCCTGAATTAGCCCAATATTTTGGATTATTTTTTGATCTTTACGTAGGCCTGAATCATGTATTTAGGTAACAACGTCATATTATTAGATTGTCCCATTAAAAACGAAATAATGAACCGGTGACCGTAAAAATACCGGTATTTTTCTATGGAGAAAATACCGGTATCCGATCCCTGCTCCAGATGTTTATATCAAGGGTCTAAATTGAGTCATATTACCACGAGATGGCTTTTAGACCAGAGTTATAAACTCTACTTTTCACTTGGATGCGAGAAAATAAATAAACAAAGGTCACCCACCCAAAATTAATAATAAATTCCAAGGCGAACATAATTATGTATAATTTGGCAACATGTTTTTTTTCTTAACTGCTTTGACACACAAAACATAGACACCGTGGTTCGCGCGCAACATTCACGCGCGAATTAAAGCTACTGACCTTCCACATTGAGCGCTTCAAAGTGTTGCTCTAACGATTTAATTACTTTCTAATTATTATGCAAGAAGCACTAGTACAAATCTTTAGAGAAATGAATTCTTTCCTGATTGGTCGATTCTAGTAAAGCTGTAGTGTGTGTTGGTTGATACCCAATACGAAATATGTTTTAGAGTTAAATTAGTGTTCTGGTGTTTGGTGGATTTAATAGATTTAGATTAGATTTAGATTTCATTTATTACACAATATAAGACTTATAAATTCAATTAAGATGAAGTATTTTAATTGGTCAAATGAAAATGTTTTGTAAATAATATATATGTATTCGAATTTATTCCCAGACAATTTTCGCTTGACAAGTCTAATATATATTATTTTACAGTCGTTAAATAATATGATATAGACTATAATTGGTATTTCGTAAGCAATATACGTTTATCGTCAATGTAGTTCACTTTAAAAAAATTA
This sequence comes from Epiblema foenella, assembly GCA_963556455.1. Taxonomy (NCBI): domain Eukaryota; kingdom Metazoa; phylum Arthropoda; class Insecta; order Lepidoptera; family Tortricidae; genus Epiblema; species Epiblema foenella. The sequence continues at coordinate 3,476,194 of OY747106.1, forward strand.
ATATAGCATGGACGGAAAGTAATGAGATTTTTTCAACATAAATAGAAGTTTGCAGAACTGTGTCGCTATTTCAAATGAGTTCAAGTGATGACAAAATATTTGTAGGTAACGTCCAGAATTGTCAGCAGGAATACAGTCAGTGATTCTTCTAAATAGACATTTTACTAAAGTATACACGCTGTTCGAGAAAAACACTATGTAATCTATGTATGCCTCGGCGTGAATGATAATTCGTGCATGGATTGTTATATATTGTCATTTTGGATTATCACGTGGATGAGTTGTGTTGTCAAAATCAAAATGAAAATCAAAACTTTTATTCTGCAAATAGGCCTCAAGGGCACTTTTACAAGTCAAAATATATCTAGGTACATCAAATAAAAATAATACAATAATCAAAGTATCATCAATTAAATGTAGTGTTACATGTCAAAAATAAGACTAAGAAACGAATAACAATCGAGATTTGTTAGAGATGTATAAGGTCTCTAAGCGTCAAGATAAAAGGTAATAAAGTAGGTACACTAATCATAATAAAATAGTTTGAGCTATATCTATAACACGTCAACATGAAAATAATATATTCTAATAAATAAATATCCTCAGAGATGTATAAGGTCTCTGAGCGTCAGTCTAAAAATAAAATCAAATGAGAACAGAGCGAGGTCTCTCATCATGTCAATTCCACTGAACACTAGTACGAAGTTACTAGTCCTTGCAAACATAACAGACCGGACCCCACAAACAGCACCCGTTTACGAGTATGACGCGTATTGTGTTGACAAAACAGCTATTTCTCGGCCTCTGCAATAATGTATTATTATAGAACTAAGTCAATATGTTCAGTGGTGGCCCGAAGTGATATTGACATGTAATTATCAGATTTATCCCCAGTCAGACGACGTTTAACCCGTACCCATTATTTAACGTAACAGATGGACGTCATCAGTCGCTTCCTAAATTATACTGTTAAGGCAAGGCCATTCCAGTGCAAATGATCCCCTCTAACACGCGTGAGTTTGCAATTAAGGCGCGTAATAGAGTGAAATACCACATTTTGGTCGCGTTCTAAGTCCTAAAACTCAATACTGGCCCGAAATATAGGTCTCGAAAAAATATACTTGAAGAATTGAAATGTCCTCTTCAATCTGAGCAACGGAAATTGCAACACGCCTAGATTGTCCTAACAAAAAAAAATATCAAATAAGGCATTTTTCAACCTTTAAAATCGCTACTGCTCACTATCTAGACATGTTTTTTACACGGGATATTCAGAAAATAAAACTTACTTAATTCAGTTTTTCATAATCTGAGCAACGGATATTGTAAAATAATCATTACTTTTGTAACCAAAAACCTGGAATAACTACCACACCGTCATCAAAGTTGGGGCGGATACGTGCGCGGGCGACGGGCGGCAGTCTGTCACCAGCTCTCGGACGGGAAGGCTGTGTCGCTTTGCGCGCGACGCTAAAATATAAGAGTTCGATTCTGAGACAATATACCTACTTAACTATTTTATATATTTAATTACTTCAAACATTCCTACGTATTTAGAAAATAATAATATAAAAAATACATACACACATACAAAAAACCTACAAAAACCTGTTACAGCGGGGGGCGCGGGTAGTGCGGCGGGAAAGGCTACGCCACGCCCCAACGCGCAAGGTCGTTCGCGGATATAGGCGCCTTAACCATCCCGCTCTCTACGGAAGCTCTGCGCGTAATTTCGTAAATATTTAGTACATTTTTATTGATTGTTGGAACACTGAATCGCGTATGAAAAATCTATCCGGTTACTTATTTCCTTAGAACAATAAAAAAGCTATCGTTTTTGTAAAAGTAAGAGTGTCGTTGATAATTACGAGATCTGCAGCATTAAAGTTTATTTTTACTATGAGATTCAGGATTTCTTGACAGAGTTACCAAGGGATTTTTCAATCTTTTGTTCGGTTATTTCTTTTATTTGTTTAAATTATTTTTCAGTCTACTGTAATTTTTGGGTCATTGTCAGTTGTAAAAATAAAAGTTGTCCACACGGTGGTCAATAGTTAACGGCTTATGTACATGTAAGTTATGTTTTTATTACATGGATTTATGGTTACGGAAACACCGTTTATGAGGGTTACTAGACCAATCCAAAATTAAGCTTTGGGGCCCTTAACTTTTGATATGTCCACCGAAAAGACGCGAACCTAAATCTGACAATGATCCTTTTGTGTAGTGTAATTTTACATTATTTCTTCACACTGGAAGCTCAAACTTCAGTATTTTCGACAGATCTGTGAATGGGCCTTGCCTTAAGGCTGTGACCTGCAGTGACCGCACGTCATGCACCCCGAATGCCTTTCGGAATACATGAGTGCGGTCTCAGCAGATGTCGACGATGGGCTCTTGTCAGGTCGAGATCAGATACGAGTACGTGACGTCACTGCACAGGTCTGTTTAACTCGACGCGTCGACGTGGCGACATTCCTTTAATGTCGGTTTAATGATTAATTATTTCCATAAGAAATTATACAACCACTTACAATGAGATAATAAACTCCGGGAAAAATATTTTTCCTTCGAATAAAACTTAACTAGATAGAAGTTTGCGCTCCAGTGAGATTGGTTGAGCGGTTTCTACCGAATCTGAGGTGTGAGTGGAATCGAGCTACTGGGAGTTTTGTCGCTGGTTCACTAAACCTAGCCTAGCTGAGAATATCATCATGTTAATTTCGTTCTAAATAGATAAGTCATAAAAATATCACTTACGTAGAAGATAATCCAGGGATAAGTAAGGATAAGTTCGCCTTTGTACTCTAATCTAATATGACATGTATATTGTTTTAACCTGTTATTGTGTACAATAAAGTGCTTACATACATACATACATACAATATAGAAGGCATCAAGTCACCCAGAGGGCAGTAAACAGCGCTATGCTGGATGTTCCTCTGCGCAATCCCATCAAAATAGAAATCTAAAAATGTATTCTGTTAAAAATTTATAAAATCTCTAAGGTGACGGCCACATACCGAAGGCGCAGCGTGGGTAGACCGCCCACGAGATGACCTAGCAAAGCTCGTAGGAGTCCGCTGGATGCGATTGGCGCGGGATAGGCCATTGAAGCCGCCTACACATTTGTCCGTCGTGTTGTGTTGTGACGCATCAGAACGGTATCGGTTTCGTACATCTATATATAGTACGCGAGGCCTATTTTTGTACACCCCATCAGATCTACAGTTATGGCCCGATCTTAATAAATGATATGTCATTAGATTTGTCTCATGCTGAAGAATTGCATAAAGCTCTTATTTTTTCACATATTGTAGAAAAAGGACTAAAAAATGGATTTTAAAACCACGTGACGTTGGAAGCGTGATGTCACGGAACGTGGCTCTGTTTAGATTTTTTTTTAAATTTTATATTCAGAATATAGATAATTAAAATATAGAATAAAAACAAAACAAGATCTTACTAACTACCTAAACCTAACCTAAACTAAAGGCCTAAACTGTATGAATTGACATAAAACAATATGAAAATAAACAGTAACTGAACTCAAACCTGTATTAAGTTCTTCAGCATGAGAAAATATATGTTTTGAGCCGGCGACATATATCCACAACCCCAAGAAAATTCACAAAATACAAAATAAACGATCATTTTACAATGTTTATACGTACATGAATGACAGACGTGTTGTATAGTCTTTTAATTCAACGCCAACATTTAATTTATTTTTTATGTTATGCCAGTGTTAATTTGTCATGATCAATTTACTTAAAAAAAAATTAAAAAAATTATAAACAAACTCATTCATGCTGTCGGGTGCCGGGTGGATTCCGTGTCCCAAGGGGTCCGTGCTTAGACCTCTACTATGCGGCCTGAGGTACGTACGACTGGGCAATGAAGGGGGTCCTCCTTCCCAGGGTGGCCGTCATCTGCATCTTCATATGTAGGTGAGCATCAGTATCCTCCTGAGACCCACATACAAATAAAAATACAATCGAATTTGAACCTAACAGTTCCGATTACAAATTCGAATTTTATTTTATGTCAAATCAATCACCCCAAAACAAATGCAACTCTATCACTTCAAAATTTAACTTATTTTCGTTGACCATATTTTGTCCTTTATAAAGGACGCGGGGTCTTAGGAGGGTATGACAGGACCATGGTGGACCTCGGCGGATCTTGTGGGGATCAAATCGGACCGTGGATCAAATCGGACCGCTTCCCAATATATGAGGAAATAATAAAATTGTATGCATAACAACAAAAAAACGTTCAAAAGTGCAATAGCAAATAAAATGTATAAGATTAATGAAGATGAATGAACATGCTCATACACAATTACATCTACATCAACAGACACAACACACACACACACACATACACACACATGCACACACACACGCACTCACACTCCCCTTTTTATAAAAAGTAATTTCTAAGCAAATTCGGAAGATTTGATATGTATCTATTAGGGAGACCAGTCGGCTTCACAATTGTATCCTAGTTATAAGTCTATTTCTGTTGGTTAAAGCTGTTGGTCTTCTAATAAAATAAAATAAAATAAAAAGTATGTTCCAGACCCTCCAGACTGTTTTCGGATCTTTTCAAATCCCATTCATGCAGTGTTGCCAGGACCGTTGGGACGAAAGTTACATTTCTTTTCTTGAAAAGTTACATTTTTAATGCAAAAGTTACATTTTATATATTTTTCATAATCATTTATCAAAATGTTCATAACCACTTATCAAAACATTCAATTCTAAGAAACGAGTCGCCATATACAGCTACAATTCGGCGAGTTCGGCGACAGAATTACGCCGAGCTGATGGGCGGTGTCTCAAATGTCATACAAAGTTGCAAGAGACGGACAGACAGAGTCGTACTATCAGGGCCGTAGCTAGGGGGGGGCATTATGGGGCAATGCCCTACCTTAAAATACTATTGCCCTACCTTAACCCATCGCATATTATATCTAGAAAACTGTTTGTTTATAATTGGCGTACCAAATTGAGACATATTAGAGTAGGCAGTGTATCGACATCTAAATTATCAGATTTAAGTAGCATGGGTAAGCAAAGAAAAAAGACAGAGTTTCTTTACTGGATGCTATTGAACGGTTTAGACAAGTGAGAACCTTGTATCGACGACGTCGCATGAAATGCGGTACAAACTTACCTCGACCAGGTTATAGCAAAGTATCGTTTACGAAAAGTTTTAACTGATATATATTAGACGCATAGTCAATGTATAGTCGACATGAAAACTGACGTAAATTTCGAGATTCGAATGTATCTGTTGGGTAGGTGGGTACTGGGTGGGCGTCTGATGAAGTCTACACTCCGACCAGTAGCAGCCCAACTCCAAAACCCCGAGAGCTTTCAGTCGGAACTCCAGAACCGTTTCGATTGCCTAATTGGCGATGTGGACGAATTCAACGACGGGTTTGTGGAAGCCGTCCATACCACAGGGTCTAAGTTTTTTAAGGCCCAATGGAGCAACAGAACCAATAGGCTCTCTAACTCCACTCAGAGGCTCTTTAAGGAAAGGAGTAGGACGGTTCTACAGTCTTAAGTCGATGCGACATTATATCGGCAGCTCAATAGACGGATCTCCAAATCTCTGACCGGTGATCTGCGCCAATTCAATTCGAAACGTATCGAAGAGGCCGTCGAGCGAAACAAGGGCTCAAAAGTTTTCGCAAGAGATCTGTCTATTGGGCAGAGCCAGCTCGCTGAGTTAAAACCAGAGGATGGTAGAACTGTCTCATCCAGACCTGAGCTTCTGAGCGAGATAGAGCACTTCTATGGACAGCTATACACGTCAAATAGCAGACCCGAAGTTGGTCTAGTAAAATATCCAAGAGCTAGACTAACTCGGCACTATACCGATGACATCCCGAACATCAGCCTGTACGAGATTAAAATGGCTCTTAAACAGCTCAAAAATAACAGGGCACCCGGTGAAGACGGAATTACAGCCGAACTCCTGAAGGCGGGTGGAAAACCAGTACTTTTGGCCCTTCAGAAGTTGTTCGATTCCGTCTTACTGGAAGGGAGAACGCCAAAGGCATGGAACACAGGCGTGGTGGTGCTGTTCTTCAAGAAGGGTGACACCACTCTTCTGAAGAACTATCCACCCATCACGCTTATGAGCCATGTCTACAAGCTGTTTTCAAAAGTCATTACTCGTCTCGCACGCAGACTAGATGACTTCCAGCCTCCCGAACAAGCCGGTTTCCGAAGAGGCTTTAGTACCATAGACCACATACATACGCATCGACAGGTTATACAGAAGACTGAAGAGTATAACCTGCCCCTCTGTTTAGCGTTTGTGGATTATGGGAAAGCCTTCGATGCGATCGAAACCTGGGCGGTATTACAATCTCTACAGAGGTGCCAAGTAGACTTCCGCTATATCGAAGTACTGAAGTGTTTGTACGAGAACGCCACTATGTCAGTCCGACTCCAGGACCGAAACTCGAAGCCTATTCCGCTGCAGCGGGGAGTTAGGCAGGGAGATGTTATTTCTCCTAAACTGTTCGCCGCTGCACTGGAGGATGTTTTCAAGAATCTGGACTGGAGAAGGCTAGGCATCAACATAACTGATTTTGTTTATTCCTTGCCCCGGGGCTATAATTAAGAACTGCCTCAAACTCGAAAATCGATTCACCAGATTAGACCAAGTTAATTTTGAGTTAATTTTTTTCTTTCACCAGTTGTGCCCTACCTGTAATTACCGCTGCCCTATTTTAAATTCAACTCTGGCTACGGCCCTGCGTACTATGTAGGTTATTTTGTCACCTTTTCTGTATGGAAGCCTATAAATTATGTCGCTTGATCCCGGTTAGATACAATTACCTTTTTTTTTAAATACAGTCTCATTGTCCTCAAAAGTCACAAAAAATTCCTTTACAACAGAAGTTACTTACATGTTACGCGAGCCGGTCAAAAGTTACGAAAAATGTAAGAAATGTAACCATCTGGCAACACTGCATTCATGGCAACACTCTGGTTCGTCCATTCCCGGGGAAGTGGTGCGATGAGCGCCCCGCGCGCGCTACCGGCTCCAAGCTCCTCGGACGGATTTTACTTTATGCACAAGAGCATATTTTATTATTATTCTGACATTGTATTTGATACTTGGAATCGAGCGTTTATATTGTTTTTATTTCTATTATTTTAAATTTGACTAATGACATTGCCTAGGATATTCTAGCCGTGTATACAAATTTGACATTTCTATTTATTGTTTACCTTTGACATTATTTGATTTCAATTATTTCTCTTTCATTATTATTATACCTATTGACGATCCTTTTGTGAATTTATCTTGTTTTAAAAATGTAAACCATGATGTAATTTTATAAAGGAAATAAATATATCTATCTATCTATCATAAAAACATTTCACGCAGCCTTTTCATCACATAAACAACTTTACGAGCATGAGAAGTGAAATAGTAGTTTATTAACGAAGGGTTGAAAACGACCCAAGTTCAAGGATCGAATGGGTGCTTTCACCCGAATTAAGCACTACTTTTGATTTCGACTATGAGGAAAATAAATTAAAAATAATCAAATAGTAAATGATATTATAAAACACTGTTTTTAATTGTTTCTTTTATTTTTAATTTCTCTGTTTAATAATTTATTATTATTTATTTCTTGCCGACATCTTTATAAATTGTAATTGTGTAATCTTATTGACCTGTAAAAATCATTTTTTACTAATAAAGAATGAAAAAAAAGGATTCGGTAATCAAAACACGTCCTGCAGCCACCAGCAGCCGGCGCCGTCGGCCTATTGTACTGGTACAAAAAAAAAATACTTTTCACCCTAGGGTAGGAAAAGCGACTTTCAAACCGGCAGATGAAAATCGAACTTTCCGAACAGGAGAGATGGAAAAATATTTTTATTACTGTTGTATAATCCATTGTAGATCAGCGACGCTTCCGTTACTTATCGATGGAAGGTCACAGACGATATTACATGTTATCTCTTCAATCCGTAGATATGTCTGTCTTATCTAGATTATTCAACAGAGCTTGCCGACCGCTCGAACGTGCCAGTATAATAAATAAATAAATAAAATAGCCTTTATGAGCCTGACTGAGACCTAAAGTAAAATATAAAACAATAACTAATATCATGCAAATCTTTGATGTTATAAACTAAGCATTGTCTTTAAATTAATAACTAGAACACTTCACTTTCACTTTAAAACTCTCTTAACTTATAAAATGTCCCTTGTCTCAGTTTGCCTTTTGGCAAAGGCCTCCTCCAACTCTCGCCATTGAGCTCTGTCCCTTGTGACTCTTCGCCAAAAAGGTCCCGCAGTTCTTTTTCTTTGTTTTTCTTTTTTTTTCATGTATATGGCAGGAGAGTATGGACGTACTACTACACTAAATGGTTTCCCCATACATGTTATCAATAAAATAGAAGGCAATCCAAAGCAAACTAAAAATATCATAAAAAGAACAATATTGTATAGCTCAATCTAAACGAAAGAAGACCATATTTTAAATAAAATATAAGCTTAGCATCACAATCTTAAAATGTAAAGATTTAGCTAAGTAATTAACATAAAATGTAATTAAGTTTCTTTTGAAATAAACAGTATTTTTTTTTTTAATCTTCCCATCTACAACGTGTCAGTATAAATACTTGTAAATCAATAAAGAAATGAATAAACATTTACCTTTTTTTTGTAAATAGCCGAGACGAGTGAGGTAAAATGATCCCGAGTGCGCCTATGAGAGGAAGGGCTGACGGAGTGAGTTTCTGGTGGGCGGAGGACGGATGACTGCTGTGTCCCAGAAACAAAAGACGTCCAAATAAGGAGGTAGTAAAAATTCAAATTACTGTTACTAGGACAAGTGTGGTATCATATGAAACTACGCATTTTACAACCATTTTTTTTTGACACATTCACTGCGGCAGCGCCAAAACCAAACTTACTGTCGGTGCTATACGACCCACATACTTCCCATATGACGACGTCCACTTTCCCGTATCTCATCCTGACTGGTCTCTAAAGACATTTTTTGAATATAAAACTATTCTAATAAATAATTTATATCCCTGTGTATGTGCAGCTGCAAAAATATAGAAGTTTTTCAAACCCTTCATTTTACGGGAACATACTTCCCTGGCCGCACAGGACACACACAGGACCGCTAGTGATGGGGTAATAAAGGATCGGACAACTTATTTAAATATGTATAAAGGGTCAAATATTATTGACCTTTCATATTTTTCCCATGCATTACATAACAATAAAAGATGCCATTTCTAAAAAAAAACAGGTAAAATTGTCACAACAGAATGTGTTTTCTGCGCTGCGCACGCGCACTTCTGTGTTGCATCCCTCGTAAAGACGAACGATCGCTAACGTGATACACAACAATATTCACGAACGGAATACTATAAAATGGTGCGGGTACTCGTCAGAGAAAGTATGAAGAATTTTTTTCAACGTACGTATTTTTTATTAGCTTTCGTTAAAAATCTGTTGTCAAAAATTTGTCTGTGCGACTCAATATGGGGGCGGGGCGAGCGTTATTGCCGCCTTCCACACAGGGCATGAACGCAAATATTTTTAGGATATCTTTCAGCTGCTTCCCAATATTTTGGTACCGATATATACTTAAAGAAAAAAAAACATATTTTTTTTTCGCCAAAATTGAACGGCCAATATTATTTCACCCTGTTTATAATACTATCTTTGCAACTCGTTCATCGCGTTAGAATTTATTTGCATTTTTATATCAGACGCTTACCTGCCTACTCATCGCGACTTCCATACAAACTTCCGCCCCTTAAGGAATGATTTCCGGGATAAAAAGTAAAATCCTTTCCCGGAACTCAAACTATCTCTGTAATAAATTTCATAGAAATCGGTTTAGCGGTTTTAGCGTGAAGAGGTAACCGACAGACAGACCTGATATACATACTTTCGCATTTACAATCATCATGCACGTAAACATAAATTCTTGTGTCGTATCAATAAGCAATATCACTAAAAACCCGATCTCTGATTAGATACGTAATTTAAAAGGGAAGTAGTGCAAACGTATTTTTACTTATTTATTAAAAATCAACAATGAGGAACGGCACATTAGATGAACTTTCATAGCAAGCTACAGTAAAATTTTGCATAATGTATGTAGGTTGAACACTGCACAGCACTATGGCACACTGGAGCGCTGTGTACGCGCATCTCGGTGCAACACGGGGTTGCCAGTTATGGCCAAATAGTACCCGTATCGCACCAAAGGATAATAACTACCTTTCTATGTGTTACGCAAAAATACCTCCCGTACTCTATTTTTGCTGATATTTTTAATGACATTATCTCTGTACTTGTTTGTTTGTTATATTTTATTTATTGACGTGTACCACTATTGTTATTTTAAATTTATTGCATTTTAACGATCCTGACTACCGGGAGATACGATGTAATAATTTTATTTGAAATGTATTGCATTTGTTTGAATATTTTTATATTATTTTTGACGATCGCGATGTAAATTCTTATAATTTTGACTTATGCAAATTTGTACTGCAATTTATATCATGAAATAAATCTGAATTTGAATCTGAATCTACTTTTTTTCTTTTCAAATAGAATATACTTGAAGTTAGAATGTCGGGAACTGTATGTATGTACTCAGGAACATAGTAAAACCACTGACGCACCGAGCGTAAAACAAGCACAGCGAGCTAAGCGGAAAGTCAAATACGGCTAAATACTTCCCGTAACGCAGCGAATCTGTTAAGAGCAGTTAATTTCCGCTTTGTTACGTGACGTGTTATAGATATAGCTCAAAATATTTTATTATGATTAGTGTACCTACTTTATTACCCTTTATCTTGACGCTTAGAGACCTTATACATCTCTAACAAATCTCGATTGTTATTAGTTTCTTAGTCTTATTTTTGACATGTAACACTACATTTAATTAATGACATTTTGATTATTGTATTATTTTTATTTGATGTACCTAGATAGATTTTGACTTGTAAAAGTGCACTTGAGGCCTATTTGCAGAATAAATGTTTTGATTTTGATTTTTTGATTGAAAATTTAAAATACCTAACCAAAAAAATAACCCCGAAATATCAAGCCAGACGAAGTTTTTTTAAGGAGTCGTATAATAATCTAATTCAAAATCCTTTCAGTAGAACTTTTATCTAAGTAGTCGTAAACCGGCACACTAAATTAGCTACATGTTTAATGTACAATCATGAATAATTATATTATCTACTGGTTCATTAATCATTATACATTCTTATCAAAAAATGTTGTTAAGTCATCGGAGCTCCTATTTTTATATAAATATAAGACGGGCTGATTTATCGAGTTAGTACGATAAACATGGGACTGAGAGCATTCGTGTTGTGCGCGTTAGTTTGCACGGGATACGGAGCGAGAATACTAGCCGTGTTCCCAACTCCGTCGATAAGCCACCAAGTAGTGTTCAGACCTTTTACACAAGAACTCGTCCGGCGTGGACATGAAGTCGTTGTCATCACACCCGACCCTGCGTTCAAAGGCCAAGCGCCAGCAAACTTGACAGAAATCGACGTACACGACATATCTTATGGGATTTGGAGGGAAATTATGGCACAAGTACGTAACGGTAAACAAGATAATCTCGAGAATAATTTCGTCATTTTTACTAACGGTATTAATAAGATATTCAAAGTGCAAACTGCTGTTCCTGAAATAAGAGATATAATTGAGAATCAAAAGGACAAATTTGATTTGTTGTTGGTCGAATCATGCTTTAGACAAGCTTTAGCTTTTTCACATATAATTAAAGTGCCAGTTATATCTGTGAGTTCGCTAGGCGACGCCTATAATACTGTGGTGACCATGGGAGCACCAAATCATCCTCTAATGTATCCTGAACCATTTGCAACACGCATCTACAATCTAACCCTTGGAGAGAAGATTAACTTGTACATCGACGCTCATAAAACACGTAGTATGTACGAAATTTCAGAAAAACTAGAATCTGATAATGTATGGAACATTTTTGGTACGGACTTTCCTAGTTTGAGTGAGTTGAAGAAAAATATAGCGATGTTGTTTTTGAATGTTCATCCCATTTGGGAGGGTAACCGCCCCATACCACCCGGCGTGGTGCATATTGGAGGGATATATCAGAAACCACAGAAGGAGTTGCCGCAGGTACGTACATAGAGGGTCATTACGTCGGAAAGTGACCAGCTAATTTAGTGTGCCAGTCGGTTTGCAACTACTTGGATGAGTGTGTGAACTCTTTTTTGTCAGACACTGTTTTTGAGGGTCTGTATAAATATCTAAATGTATCTTTCATTGAAAATACCTTACCCTTGAGGTCGTCGCAAACTGACGCTGATTGCGTAACCGATGTCACGACCCTATATTGTAAATATCTTGAAGCTAATTAAGTAAATGCCGCCTAATTCGTATCTCAGACCAAATAATACATACGTATTTGTCTTTAAATTGTATGTTAAGCTTTATTTTATTACCGTTTTCTATTTCATATATGTATGAAGTGGTAGTGGAATAATCTAAAACTATACATTTGTAACAAAATCATAAAATATCCTACTTAATATTATACATACGAAAGTTAGGATGTTTGAATCTTTGGATGTTTGTTACGCAATTACACAAAACGGCTGAACGAATGATTATGAAACTTTGTATACATAGAGTTTTTAGCCTGAATTAACATGAAGGATACTTTTCATCCCTTAAATCATCCCTCATTTAGTTCGAGTATCTGTGACTGGTATTAATTGATCTAAAAACCAAACTGACTTATGTCAATTAAAATCAAAGCATTTCAGCCCCTAACGTTCCAGCAATTACATGCATAATCGCATGAAAAACAATAGATTAGAGCTACATAATACACTGACACAGCCTCTAAAGCGCTTGGGATATAAATATAAGCCAAAACATGCTGACCCATCGAGCCGTAATAATTTTTAAAATTTAAGGAGTTGTTAGAGTGCTTGGTTTAAAGTCACAACAATGACTTGTGACGCTGTGCCCTCGGCGTTCGATTTGTATTTTGTACATCGCGCTATCAAGATTTTTTCCGGAATTAAATGAGGTCGGGTGGAGTCCAACTCGCACTTGACCGGTTTTTTATTATTGATTAAATCTGAATTCGCCATTTCTCAGGATTGGAAAACATATCTGGATTCCTCCAAGCATGGAGTGATTTATCTGAGTTTTGGCTCAAATGTCGACACATCGACTCTGCCCCTAGACAAAATACAAGCAATTATAAATGTCTTCTCTAAACTGCCGTACGACGTCCTCTGGAAGTGGAACGAAGATGAGCTGCCGGGACGGACGGAGAACATCAAGATTTCAAAATGGCTACCGCAGTCTGATATTTTGAGTAAGTTAGTTTTGAATTGCTCTGGTACCAACCGGTCGACCGCTTAACTGAGTCGGCACACTTCTGACGAGACAAGGCAGAACCGCTGGGGAACGAGAAAAGAGAGTGTTCCGGAGGGAAGGCGCCTGCCGCCCATTACCGTCCGGTACCAGTAGACACCGTCGCAATTATGCGGTCGACCTGTTGGTACTAAAGCAATCCAGCTTTCAAATACCTATTGTGATAGATTCGAACACTTTATTGTGTCAGAGGCTACAGACCGATCAAATATGAGGCTGGCTGCTGTCAATTCATCCCATATAGAAGAGAGGTAGGGCACCCTGGCAAGGTCGCCATGTAGGGATGGGCGTAGTGATACAACTGTTTGTGTTGAGATTACGATATATTCTCCTAAATATGAGCTTATGTACTATGGGTGGTGTGAGAGTGTGTGTGTGTGGCACTGCATACACTACAAGCAAAATGTCATCTTGCTCGAATTTGGAGCAGCCCAACTGGGGAAGTACCTCCGCCTTGCAGAAGACCACAGCCATAATAACATTATTTACTATACAAGTATGTAGTGTTGTGTTTCTGGAGGTGAGCAAGGTGACCTAAATTTGTCCCTTCTGCTGTCAACACAGTAAAAAGGTTGGCAACGCGTACGTGACTCCTTTGGAGTTGCAGGCGTCTATAGGCTGCGGTGGCGGCTTACCATCAGGTGGACCGTACGCTTGTTTGCCACCAGCGTTGTATAAAAAAAAGGATCGTCAAATTTATAGAAAATTGTGAGCGCCGTTCGTTAAAATGTGATATTGTATGGAATATCAGATTTTAATGGACGCTACTCACGATTACAGACGAGTTGGTGCACCCCACCATAAGTATCTAGAAAGTTGACGCAACGCCAAACAAAACACTTCTGTCAATGTACTTATTGCACTGTCCCAACCACTCGAGGACAAAGATCTCAAGAGGATATCGCTACCAGAGAGTTCCGATATTTTTTAATTCATTCAAGAGCCACTGTGGACGAAAATTCTTCAAAGTTGTAAAAGAACTACTTTATCATAAAACATTCCCTATCAACCTAAATAGAGAACGTTGGTCATCCGCCATCGATGATCGAGTTGACGATGAAAGGATCAAATTCTTAATAAAATGACGAAAAAGGTAACTCAAAAGAATAAATAATTACATAATTATAAGTCTTTTAAAGTTTTAGAAGGAGACATACTCTGTCCCTTTTCCGGAAGACACACGTATTGGAACGATCGTCATTTACTATAGCGCTGGTGGTCAGTGACGTCATTGATATGTCGCGCTTTCCCTTTCTAACTTATCTTATCTTATCTTGTTTAGATGAGGGCCCTTGCGGATGCACTTCGACCCAGTGGGATCTTTTGTGCAATTTCCCCACCTTTATGCCTACTCCAAGCTGCTCCCCAGCATTTCCACAAACCGAATGATGGAGTTCAGCGGGAGTACTCTAAATTCCTTTGGTTCAGGATAACCATTGCCAAAGTCAATCATTCTCTGTCTGGCAAGGGCGTGACATTCACACTATAAGTGTTCCATTGTCTCGTCATCCTCGCCACACATCCTACATTCTATGTTGTCTGCTAGTCCCATCTTGGCCAAGATTCCTTTGACCCTGGAGTGACCTGTAACCACCCCAGTTATCATCCTGAACTGCCCTTTCTAACTAGTTTTTGTTTCTGTTTCTGTTTTTTTTTTAAATTCTGAATTGTGTGCCAATGCAAATAAACATTTTTCTTTCTTTCTTTTTTTCTTTCTTTAACATTGAAACGGTTGTAGCTTCGTTATTTATATGAGATATTTGAATAGAGCTTTCACTATTTGCCGTATTTATGGAGTAGTCTTATGGAATAGTCAAATTATGTATCAACATCTCTATTATAGACAATATCGAATAGGTAATACTGCATTTCTTAGAATATTTACGTATCTAATAGGAGAGTGTCGTTGATTAAGGTGGACTTTAACTTCATATGTGAATTTCATAGGACATCCGAAAATCAAATTATTCGTCACACACGGAGGCCTCCAGTCGACAGAAGAGACCATTGTCGCCGGGGTACCAGTGGTGGGCATCCCCATGTTTGGCGATCAGTGGTATAACACAGAGAAATACGTTCACCACGGAATTGGGAAGCAAGTAAACCTCGTCGATCTCAACGAAGAAACACTTATGAGTGCAATCAAGACTGTTATTGAGGATAAGAGGTAAGAAAATAAGAGATTTATATTTATATCCCTACTGCACACCAAATACAATGTTTTTAAAGGAAACTATGTACCATACTAGGTAAATAAGCTATTGATACATGATCATGAAAATTTACAGCTTTTAAAATTGATGGGTCTCATTAATACATGATAATAATTAGCCTTGCAAAAATAAGCCATGTATAGCTGTGACAGTGGAAACTTTTATTATCGAATCAAAAGAGCACGTTACATAAAATAATTACCTAAGCTAAGAATGAAATAAACTAAAATTGAAATAGAAAAATGGGCGCAAACTCGAATCTCGACGGTAGGCTTCTCAGAAGGCCACGCTGAACAGCAATGCTGATGCTGTGCTGAGCGAGGGATGCACCAGTGTTTTTGTCAACCGTTGCGTCCACAAGGCGCTTCGTCAGCTCCTGAAAAGTGAAATGCCACCATCAATGGCTGCACATTTGCGCGGCTTGAGTACAGAATTATTAGAGCGTATCACACACTGGGGCGGCCTGCGGTGGCAACTGACCACTGCCCTCTTGACCACCACTTTAGGGCGCGTGTGTCTGAATAATTGCTAGGATTACCTACCTATACACAACTGGCTGCTACCGCAGGCCGCTCCAGTGTGTGAAAGGCTTTATGGTCAACATCCCAATTATTTTTTTATATCTGTCCAACACGCTGAACTCTTTTTTTGCAGCTATCGCTATAACGTGATCCGCCTCCGAGAATTGATGCACGACCAGCCGCAGTCCGCCCTGGACCGTGCGGTGTTCTGGACGGAGTACGTGCTTCGACACGGCGGTGCCGCGCACCTGCGGTCGCCAGCGGCTCACTTAGACTGGTTCGAGTACTACGACGTCAAGCTAGTACTAGTGGTACTCAGCATCGCTGTGACTGCTGTAGCACTATTATCACTAGTATTGCGGAAAATTGTGAAGTTTGTTTTAGGACAATCGGGTAGCAGAAAAATTAAACGTTCATAAAAAGATTTTAAAGAGAATTTAGATCACTAGTATTGTGGAAAATTGTGAAGTTTGTTTTAGGACAATCGGGTAGTAGAAAAGTTAAACGTTCATAAAAAGATTAGAATTTAGTGAAAAGATTTTACTAAAACAAAGAATTTGTGCCTATGCCGAAACATGGGATTAGGTAGCGGACCCCGGGCATCCTTCAGGATGCAGCTGTACTGGGATAACTTAGTTTAATGTTATTGAAAGTGTTCCCTTAATTACCTACCCCTAGGAGACCGCTACTTTATTATAGATCTAAAATGTTTCAATAAATGTAGGTAAAAAGTCGACATAAGCTTGCTTGTCGGGTCTAGTCGCAAAATACCGATATTTTCCTAACGAATACATTTCAGCCTCGAATATGTGTGTCGTGGATGAAATTTATAGATATACTTAGACTACTAGCTAAGGTTAGCTGGAAGAAATCCCTTACAAGGATAAGCTCGCCTTTGTACATATATGTCAACTGTTCTTGTAATTTATGTTATGTTTTGCTCATGTACATTAAAGAATTTTACATACATACTACTTTCTAAAAAGATTAAAATAAAAAGCAAAATTATAAAGTTTTGATAATACCCCTGACGGATGTGCTCAATTGAAGAATGATTAAATTAGGCATTTGAAAATCCGTCGGGGGTATTATCAAAATTTTTAATTCTGCTTTTTATAGCTTTCCTATTTATAGTTCCATTGCCAATTTCTCTCGCTGTATGTTGGGCAGCTAGAAGATAGTACTAGTATAAACCTCCAGGGGTTATAATATATTAAGTGAACAATTCCTTTTTGTTTTGTTGTTATTTCATACCTGTCGCAGCAGTTCCTCTCACACAATCTACAAAAACAGCCTTACCGTAGCCTTAGCTACGTAACATTAGAGAAAAACATTAACAGATTATAGTGGAAATAAACTTTATAGCCACTAACAGTTCCATTCCGAAGATTGTCCGTCTCTGGTAGCCGTCATATATTTATGGCAATGAAAAATTACGTCCTTCATCGGCCATATAGTGACAGGTCAGATTGAGCCTCTATTATTCACAGAAATTTAATGTGGCTCGTGCAGTTTGCATCAGAAGCAGCTACGCAGGCCTCGTGCTCAAAATTATCTACACACGGACTCTTACGTCAAGAGAATAAGCATCTGTGTGGATAATAGGGATGATGATTTGTTACAATTTATAACACGGTGTGGCTGTATTGATAGAAAACCATCGAATTATAAATTAAAAAAAGTAAATTAGACAAAATAATCATAAATATCATAAAAGTATGTGGGACTTTAAAGATTCACAAAAACGATTTTTTTAGGGTTCCGTAGCCAGAATGGCAAAAACGGAACCCTTATAGATTCGTCATGTCTGTCCGTCAGTCCGTCCGTCCGTTCGTATGCCACAGCCGATTTACTCGGAGACTATAAGCACTACAATTATGAAATTTAGTAGGAAGGTGTATTCTATGAACCGCTACAAATCTCTGCCTTGTTTAAATAAAACGTAACATATTATTTTAATAGACCGCTACATAAAAGTGATGTGAAATTACAACAAAATTTTAAATTAGGGGGGGCACTCCATACATGCAACCGGTGGATGAAAAACAAAATTTCAACGCACATAGTCGTGTGGGGTATCGATTGATAGGCCTTTAAAAATGATATGTCCATACGTACCATTTAAGTCAACCGTTGGTGAGATATTAGCTGTCAAAGTCATAGAAAGTGTCCCCCCCCACCCCCCCCTCTAATTTCAAAACTATAAAATTTAAAATTCTTCATCTTCAGTCCAACCTCGAGGCTTGCGTTGCTCAGCAGGCGAATCACGTAACTTTATGTACTAACGGTAGATAAATTTTACTGTCAATTTTGAAGTATAAATGTATGAGCAGCAGGCGAATCACGTAACGTTATGTACTAACGGTAGATAGATTTTACTGTCAATTTTGAAGTATAAATGTATAAACTGACATTTAAAATTTGACATTAAAATCTATCTAACGGTAGTACAAAAGTTACGTGATTACCCCGCTGACAGTTGAAATTCGACATTAAAATCTATCTAACGGTAGTACAAAAGTTACGTGATTACCCCGCAGGTCTTAGAGCATAAGTCGTAGCTCGGAAACTGTTGAAGAGAAGACAACAATGTCGTCGGCAAAACGAAGATTGGTTAATCTCCTATCACCAACGACCAGGCCCCTGCTCCTCCAACTCTGCGCAAATTTTCGGAAGACGTGTTCCAGTGTGGTGGTAAAGAGCTTCGGCGATAACGGATCTCCTTGTTTGGCTCCTTTTTGAATATTGAAAGAAATCAAGTATTATCATAGAATAATTAATAGTACTGATTTACGAACTGAAGGTTCACTGTCGAACAACACCGATGGTGGACAGTTAACTATGGCATCTGACTAGCACGCGCTTGCTGCATCGCACGTGTTTTTTTGTTCCTAGCTCCATCGGGTATTTCTACATCTCGGATGAGGACTCGTGAACCGAATACGAAATAGCTGCCTCTTTCGCACTTGCATATTTGAACGACAGAGAAGGGACAGGGAAGGGATACTTAGTTTTTGGACCCTCATGCCTCATATTGGTGTTACGTATTATAATTTTGTACTGTACTGTGTACTTTAATTGAGGTGTGCAATAAAGAGTATTTGTATGGTTGTATTGTATTGTATGTACACAAGGAGAATGAATAGGCTCATATGTAGCTAAATTGAGAACTTGTTTAAAATGGCTGACGGTTTTCCATAAACTACCTATTTAACTTAGTCGGGTGATAGTTTATTACGAATTATTGAAAAAGCAACCTAATTCATCTCATAAAACAGGTCTCTTCTCAATAAAACGACAGAAAATATAGGACTGTCAGCGTAAAATACGACTTTTCATTTAATTGTTCGCTTACTCTCAGAACGTTAAGAGCATCGTTAAAAGTTTCTTTAACTTTTTACAGATACCTAGTTAGATAATAAGAGGGTATTATTCAGTAGAGTCAATATATTTTATACTAGCTTTTTCCCACGACTTCGTTCGCGTGAACATCCATATCAACTTACTCCGTATTGATCATATCGTTATGATTTCTGGATTAAATTCAATAGTATTGTGACTTATATATTTTTTACGGCACATCATGCTACGTCACGTAAACCTGCTAGGCGCTGCCTCTGGTTGCATTTACACGTACATTTTGTACGGTGTTTGATGATTTTGATCTTTCCCTAGTTCCCGGGATTCATCTCTATCAATGTGTACTACTCACACACTTCAATTTTGCTCAAACTAAAACGCGTGAAAAGTACCTACGCGATTCTGATGGGGGTCCACTTTTTTGCTGGTAGTCCTGCCGTCACTGTAATATGTATGAAAAACAATGCTGGGCGGCGCATGGACCTGACTCGGCGCTATGTACTGGAAGTCATCTTGATTCTAAGTTTCGTAATGGAATATATACTTCACCTGTTTATATACAGTGATTGAAATGTCTTACCTATCAATCGATTTTTTTGTACTGATTTTCGACCCCCAACAGCTTTATTATATGTATAGATAGATAGATAGATAGATATACCATTAGAACTTTAAAACGATAACTCGTAGAGAAAAAAAAATTATAACCGCCCCACTACATTGTTTCAATGTATGGCTTCTGTACTAGGACCACAAGCTTTATAAACAGGGTTACCATCAACACCAACTAAGCTAAAGTGATCGTCAAGCTCATTAAAACTCAAATATATCTTATATTATTATATTATCATGAGACTAGATTTCATGTACAAATATTTGAGCACTCCGAAGTATCTGAATAGTAGATTTATATATTTGATGGTACCTGTACCACATGGCCCACTACAAAAACAATGAACGCTTTCCGTTTGCACATGTTCACAGCAATCAAACTTGCATTTGCTGATGAGAAAGCGGGGAACCTGCCCCGTAATTGCCGTGACTTCATTTATTTTCTATCATTTCTACGGGTCATTTCCATACCATCGCCCGAACGATTACTGTTATATTTATTGTACAGGCAGAGCAAAAAAGAGTTAAACAATTTAGATTCTATATCATTTAAAAAAATGTTCGTAAGTTTTCTCAAGAATGAATATATGGATTGGAATTAACATCCGCCAACGTCACCTTGCTGTGTGGAAAATGCTAGCACATATGCTGCATGCTATGCCATATTCATCGTCTCATGTTCGTTTACAATTTCGAAGTTACCTGACACAGGAAATTGTAAACGGCTAACACGCGTTGCTTTCGATATACATATATAAACACCATCGTACCTTCCAACGCCGAGTTATAAAGTTGTAACTGGCTTTCGCACAACTAGTTAATACGCCAAATATTGAGATTAGGTACCAAACGGGCCCGGGCCCCATAAGGATACAATTTAAAAAACGCTAGGAGTTAAAGCTAATTTCCCACAAGTGCGCTGAACCTATTATTTAATACTAGAAAACTATGCACATTTCCCACTGTTCCCCGCTCGGAATCAGAAATATAATTGATCATTATCGCGCCAAGTTGCCGAAATCATGAAAGTCGATGATAGCTCTAATCCCGTCAGGCGATATAAATGGGTTCTAACGGATTAAACCTTAAGCACCTTACACAGAAACTTCGCTTTTAAGCGCTCTTAGAAAGTACGGCAGCGCTGATTTACTATATTATTTAATTATTTTATTTTATTACTTGGGTTCCAATGGGATTACACCTACCTAAAATAATGAATTTAATTAACCACATTTATTTCAGATTAAAATCAATACCTTTATTAGTAGACCGTGACGTTTTGTAAGTTACAATTTTAAACACCGCCGGTAATTTTTTTTTTGGAAATGAGATTTTGTTTTCAAAAGTGGAGCTCGCAATGAATAATTACGTGACTAGAAAATAATTAATGTTCTTTTGGTAGACCCTTCAGTTACTGTGACGTTTCTATGTTTTGATTATATAGTCCGTAATGTTGGTGTCTGTTTTTGCAATCCCGACGTCACTCACGACTCTCACGAGCAAAAAATGCCGGTCAGCGTTTTCGGTCACGTGACACACAGACAATAAAACATGATTTAAAAATCCATCTTATGTTTTTATAACAAAATAGTGTTTTCATCGTATTTCTTATTGGAAGCGATGACCAGGGTTGTTTACATGTCGTGTCGTGCTTTTAGCCATTGTCCATAAACATGATGACTCGTACGGCGATGGAAACGTGTCACATCCCTACGGCGTCGTATCTTCTGTCAGATCGGTTTCCACGCTTGTATATAGGTAATAGACCTTGGCTTTTATTCACAAACTTACTCGTCCTTTCCTATCACCTCACCCCTCATCCCTTTTTATATGGAAATTGTCAAAAACTGACGAATAATATTTGACAGTTTCCTTGTAAAAACGGATGAGCTGTGAAATGACAGGTAAGGACGGTGCTTAGTGAATCGATTAGCTGTCTGTTTCTGTATTCAATTGTATTAAATCGTAAGGTTACTGAGGAGTAGAGCTTTTCTGTCTAACATTACGTACAGATTTACATTTTCTTACGGAAAATGACATTAGTGATACGTTTAAAAATGTTACGGCAAGCTTGCTGAAATAGATTCATATGCAATATATGAGCGTCTTGTAAATCAATAATGATGACTGAAAATGTCTGTGGTTATTTTGGTAAACGGACGTTAATTCCGAATTCTTATAAAAGGTAGGCCGTACACTTGTTTGCCATCGTCGTTGTAGGCATAAAAAAATATACCAGTACACAGTAATTCATGTAAACACGTCTCATTTAGAGAAAAGAAAAAAAAACATTTATCCTAATATGTTTTGAATTATACCTCTCACCGGGATATCAGTTTGAATATAAATATCCATATGTACGTAAGTATATATTTTTATGGAACTATTTTTTCTCCCGCCCCACAGTACGCACGGATTACAATACAAGTAATGCATGTGAAAAATGTGCATAAATTATAAATACCAGAACCATCCCGAAGAATCAAGCTATATGTTGGTGAAAAACGCGTCGAAATCCATTAAGCCGTTTTCGTGTTTTGTATTTCCAGTTATGTTCGAGTTCCAGGCTAGCCGGCGGGTACAAAGTAAAATTAATTGTTGAATGAGTAAAATACAATATAATATACTGGTTTAATGAAATTGACTGTTAGAAGTACTCAAGCCGCCCGAAGGCCTCTAACTTCGCTTAACAACTGTTGTCATAGACAACAGCCGGAATGGACGGCTTCACATGCCTTCGAAAGCACGGGAGTGCTCAGTAATAACCACTCAAAGAAGTCACCCAATAGGGGTGTTGACACCCAATTCAAAAGCAGTCTTCATTCCACGATATTTGACTTCGTTGGCCCAGACAAGGACGTATAGGAAGGGGGAGGGGGGCGGGGTAGGGCTTCAAACCCTCCCCTTAGGACTCGATGGTCCACTGATCATACCTAGAGCCAATACGAAAATTAATGCCGTCCCGAATTTTTCCCCTAACAAGAAATTTGCTGTGTATACTAGTTGCTATGTATATACTCTTTTAGCTGTGAGAAAGAAATTTGAAATATTTTTTGACAATGTGTATGGCTTTGGGACTAGAACAAGATGTTTGTACTGTGATAATTGAAGACTTGGCTGTAAAATCTGTGTGATAGGCGACAGGCGAACACGTGAGAGACATCAATAGGGCTCCATTTGGACCCTTCGAGTACGGAACCCTAAAAAGCAACCAGATACTTACATCGAGTGCTTTGCAATGCTGTAATGTTTTGGATAACTACCGATGTTAACTGGGTTACTAAGGTTCGTGACAATTTCTGGGGATCTCGTATAAAATATTTTCCGCACTTGTATTAAATGTCCGAAAAATTTCGCGCTCGCTGCGCTCGCGTTGACATCTAGATGTGATATGGCTTTATAACCGGATATCGAAAAGTATGAAGTATTTTCCACACTGCATAATAATGTTTGAAAAATTTCGCGTACGCTACGCCCGCGTTTTCATCTACATGTGCTATTTACTTTATGACCCGTCCTAGTGACTACTATCAATATTTTGTTTGCTGAAATAACATATAAACTTCTAAATGTGTTGGCAAGGTTAACGTTCCTGTACTCGACACTGGCCCAATACTGGCCCTCTGGTTTGGTGATTAATTAGTGTATTCTATTGACTACTAAGGTGTCGATTACTGGGAGGTTTTTCTTAATTGTGTAAAAGAAATAAGGTATACTCGTACTTCAAATTGCGTCATCCGATTTCAGGAGCCGTTGCGAAAATGAACCCTGGGTATCTATTTATTTACGCTTTGCGACTAGTTAGAAGAAATGTAGGTACAAATCCGTGGCAGCTGTAAGCAGAAGAAGGGAAAAGATAAATGATAGAGAATGTGCGTCCACGTGGGCTCGCTCGTCGGGTATTCGGCCCCACGCGGAACGCCTTCTGACCTCGTGTGCCGCGCCCCTCACTACCGGGACTTTGTCCCTTAGGTTTACTTGTAAGACACTCGGGGCTGGAAAGTGTCGACTTGGCGCGCACGCTCCAAGAAAGAGCTTCGGGCCTTCGGCCTTTTGCTGAACAGTTTCTGACCTCATATACTTCGCCCCTCACCTTCGGGCTTTCGGCCCTGAGGTTCGCTTGTAAGACATTCGGAGCTAAAAATTGCCGAATTGGATTTGCCAAGTCAATTTCCAATTGCATTAAAATAGTAATAATAATGAAATTCGAGACAACTTACAGAACGGTATAAACTAACTGCATAAACTATTACTTCATTTCAGGGCAGGCAATGGCAGCCACCGACGGATTTTTCTGGGCTTGTAAATGTAGCTCGCAAACAGTTAAACGTTTAGAAAAAAATATTTTTATCTCTATGTACTTAATTATTTCCTATAGAGTCGAGGGATTTTCAACGGCATTATTTAATTATTTTTCAATTGAGCACATCCGTCGGGGCGTATTTTCAAAATTTTTAATTTTGCCTTTTATATTTATTTACGACTCGGATACATACAGAATGAGGCCCGTTTCTTTGAATAGCTAGTTTAGAGTTATTATACTATACCTACAAATCATTCTCTAGAGTTGCGAACGCCCAAGTAGAGAATTTCATTAGTAACAGCGTAGGCCTGCAAGTGAACAGACACGACCGCGGGAAAATGCTAGTTATTCATGGCTACTCTAGCACAGCCTCAGTGGTACAGCTGAGTTAGGTCACAATTAAGTGTCGGACAACATTTTTAAAAATTCAAATTGGACAATAGTTTTGGACCTTGCCTTTTTGCTATGGTGGCGGAATTTGATTCGCATACATTATGTTATTGTTTAGCTTAATATGTAAAAAGCTGTGAATATGAAGGCAGATGTTTTTTTTTGTTTCTTTTATGTTGTTATTGCGTCTGTGTCGTCATTCGATAGTTTTAAGGCAGGACCCCACTGAAAACCAGCGTCTCGGCTTGTCGTGGCATTATGCTGAGTGGGGCCCTTTTTAGCGTCGTTTGTCTGTTTTTATTTCATTGTTAAATATTGTAATGTGTTGTTTAGACGTTAATAAATGTATTTTCTTTCTTTCTTTCTTTCAATAATAGACGAGCCCTGTAGCCCGGTCATAGAATATGGATACTGTATCCTCTGCCTCTAGAAGGCGACTAAAAGGGAGGCCCGGTGTCGTAGACGGTCGTAGTTGGGGGCTACGATCGTCCATAGAAACAGCGGGACCCACATAAGTCTAGGGCGGCACAGGTGCGTTCCCTAGGAGATCCCAGAGCCGCCCGAAATGGGTTCAGGAGGACAATCAGAGGTGCAAGTCCGACATAACCACCGCGCCGCCCCCACGGTATGGAGGTATCCATTACGGATTTTCCCCCCGAAAAGAAAACAATCTGTACCTTATATTGATGGTACATTACTATGGTAGGCAAGAAGAGCTTTTCTATTTACAAGCGTAGCAAGTCTGCGAAGCGGCTACACGAAACTATTGAGCATGTTTAATTTTTTGTCAATTTGTAGTTTCCACGTGCAATTTAAGTCAATTATAATACCCAGAAATGTTCCTTCGTCCGTTTCCTGTATCAGTTTATTGCCATGTGTTACATATAAACGAACTCTGCCTTTTCTATTACCAAATTGTACATAATGAGTTTTGTGAAGGTTTGCAATTAAATTATTCATTTCTAACCATTCAATTACATTTCTTACTAAATTATTATTTTAAGTATTTATTTCAATACATTTTATTACAATAGACATGTCATCAGCAAATAAAACACATTGATAATCACTTACCTTACAAAGTTCATTTATACAATATATACATATTGTATATAATAAAAACAACAGAGGTCCCAAAACACTGCCCTGCGGTACGCCGGCTTCATTTAGTATATAGTTGGATGGACCAGTTTTCTTATTATCGCTAGTATCATAAATTTGTACACACTTAGATCTGTTATGTAGATAGCTTTCAATTCATTTTAATGCTACGCCTCTAATACCCTAGTGATTCAACTTTTGCAGTAGGCGTTGGTGTGAGAGAAAGTCAAACGCCGTAGACATGTCAAAGAATAGAGTACATACGGGTTTTCTTTTGTCAATATTTTCAGTTACACACTTTAGTAACATAAATGCAGCCAGTGTCATGGATTTGCTGATAAATCGACACGTATCTCGAACTTTTCAAACATCACTTAAAATCGACAAATTTCAAGCTTAAGACTGTATGTTTCCATTTAGATTTTACTGCTCAAAATAAAAGCAAAAAATGGCTCTTTTACAACACTACTCTACTTGACAACACTATTTATGTTTTAATTTTTATGTACAGTGACATTTTAAGTAATTGTGTGTTTTAGTTTTGTATACATTATTTTAGAATTTATATGTTTGTATGTCTTATGACAAAACACAGTTGTACTTTATTTTTAATGTTCATTACACTTTAGTTTGACAAATAAATTATTTGATTGATTGATTGATTTACTAGGTATAAAAGCAACGCATCTTGTAAATCAGTTTATTGGTACAGTACTTTCACCTCACGAGCGCCGGTTAGCCATAAGTTGTAGTTGTAACACATACGAACACATAATGTGAACTCATATCTCCTGCGCTGACGCACACACAAACAATGTGCATGTATATCTCAACACACACCCATGGCTCACCCGCATTCGTGAGTTAAAGAACTATGTTATCAATCACCACCACAGTCGAGTTCAAACCATTTTAAAATTGTAAGACCGCTTTTAACCATCTGCTTTTATATATCCAACTTGTATTTAAACCAACTGCTATAGCTGTTCTTCCGTTTGGCTCACGTCTCGCTAATGTTTTACTCCCGAAACACGATGACAATTTAGTTCGGCGTCGACAAATTGCCGCCGTGAAAAATGAGCTCACTACAGCCGCTTCGCGACTGATATAGAAGACACTAGTTGCTTTATGGCTTAGTCAGAGTTTGTTTGAAGATATTTATTCCCTTATGTATATAAAATAACTAACCTATTTTAACTGAAATATGTACTGCTCCTCTCTCAGAAACATGAATGTCAAAGTCAAAGACATCCGAGCATTAATTTAATGAGATTTATATCGGCCTAATTTTGGGCCAACCTTAACTGCCCAATTTCTCCACTTTCGGTGGTCGTTGTTGTACTCTTAAAAAAGCTTGGGCCTTACCTGACGGGCTAAAATGATGGCTTATATGTCGGACATATATCTCGCACTTACATACATTTTCCCCTGGATTTTCCCCAGGCTACTCTCCAACCGCGCACTCCTATCGCTTTATTGAGCCCGGCCTATAAAGCCACAGTCAGGTTTCTTAAAAAAAAAAAAACAATCCCGAAGAGTGTTGCATCTCATTTTCCCGTGCGCGGAAGTTATAAACGTATCTCTTAACTTAGCGTACTTTACAGGAATCGAGGCATCCCCTTCAAGCAGTCACGTTTTATCTTGTCTCTACTGCTTAGCTTTTGCTCGCGACTCTATTCGTGTAGAACTCGTTAATGGCGTTAGGATTTGATTGCTATTTTTTTATATCAGGCGCTTACCTATGTATCGCTCTTCCATACAAACTTCCACCCTCTTAAGGGATGAATCCATGATTAAAAGTATTCTATGTCCTTTTCCGGGAGTCAAACTACCTCCATACCAAATTTCATCTCAATCGGTTCAGTGGTTTAAGCGTGAAGAGGTGACAGACAGACGCACAGACAGACACACTATGGTATTTATAATACTAGTGTGGATTAGTATGGATTTTATGGGAAGAAATCGATTTAACGCAAAAAGCACTTATTCACGTAACCTAATATAGAAAACTCAAGGAAATGCTATAAACTTATACGTATGTACGTAAGCACTAAGTACACAATAACAGGTTAAACAAAAACAATATACATACTTATATTATGTATCTTGGTAAGGAAAGTAGGCCAAAGATCCGCTCCTGCAAAATATCGTCCTCCAAAACTTTGATAAGAATACATTAAACCGAGTTGAACCAAAACCAACTTTCATATCTAATTTCCCGTGTTTCATATCTGGGAAAGTAATGATTAAATTAACTGGAAAAATATCTTAGAACGTTTGGATGTACATTTTGGATGCGTTACAAAATTCTTGGTCAGCGGAGACTGACGTATTTTTGTACGTGTCAGGACAATAAAACGAAACTATGATTGATGAAATTTATATAAGTTCCTTGTATCAACCAGTCTGTATATAACTCCGGATGGGAGGAGCGGCTTCTCCTAACACAAGTATTGTCATACTTACCTGGAGGGGTCGGCCACATTCATACATATGTTAAAACCAACAAGATACCAAATAAATATTTTTGTATGTATCATTTTAATATTTCATCATTGCCTCTGGGGCCTATACAACAAATCTTACAAGCGTACAATTTGACAAAATTTGACAACTTTTTTTATGAAAAATACAATTTTGTCGAATTGTGTATTACCCTGTGGCCGGCGAGAAATTTTAATTCCTTGCTGTCTGACATGTCGGACTATCAGGAATTTTATATTCCACTTAGTTCGATCATCGAACCACGAGCATCGTTTAATTCCACCTCGTGCGACAAAAACACAGGAATTATAATAAACCAAATTTTCTCGTCTAAACCGTATTATTTCGAAACACGAGAATTTCATTCTTCTGCCTGTTCAAAAGTAATTCAATACTCCGTCAATTGTAATGGTGCCCAGAAGGCTGGCAGCGTTGTCCCCTCGGATCGATAACTTACTAATACTCTAGCCAAAATAACTGCCAGCCCTCTGGTAACCCGAATGAGCCAACTTTTTAATTAATTGGTTTCACTTAAGCATTTGTGACAGTTTTTCGTAAATAATTAGAGTTGTTTCTTACAGGCATTGTCTCTTTCTTTTTTTTATTTAAGCGTTGACTCTTGTCGGCTACTGTAGCCAGGTGGTAAGGCACGCGTCTTCAATCTTGATGTTGAAGGATTGAACCCCGGCCAGTACCGTCATCATCCTTTAGCATTACCCCAGTACAGTTGCATCCTGAAGGATGCCCGGGCGCCGCTACCTAGTCCCAACGATTTGGCGTTGGCACTAGTTTTTACGGAATCGCTTGCCATCTGGCCTTCCCACCCGAGGGGAAACCAGATCTTATTAGAAATAGGCTTGTCAAGTGAGTGGGCAACTTGACTATTAGAAGTTCTCAAGCCGCCACTCCAACTTGGCTTAACTACTGCTGCCATTGACAGCAGCCGGGATCAACCGCTTAACGTGCCTTCCAAAGTAAGGGAGCGCTCACTTAATAGTCACTCAAAGCGGTCACCCACCCAAGAACTGACCTTGGCTCACGCTGCTTAAACACACATACCGCACGCAGTACGCGGGCACCGCTCGGCCACGAGCGCTTCTTCCTTCCTCCGAACTCCGGGAAGTACCACTGGGTTTAAAAATCCTTATGTACTAAAATCATTTCATAGGTAACAGTGGTTTTTCGATCTAATCCCAACAAGGTCTAATCTCCCCTCTGGGTTGAAAGGTCAAATGGTAGTCGTTTTCGAAAAACTAGTACTTGCACTAAATCTTGGGATAAGCTGTCAATGCGGCCCCGGGCTAATAGGGATCTTCACAAAAAATTGACTACAAAAGAAACAAGACAAAAAAATATGCCACATGGTGAAAATCCTATTCAATTATCTCAAAAAATAACGAAGCTACAACCGTTTTAATGTTGATGGTTAGAGAAAGCGCGACGGATCAGTGACGTCATTAACCACGAACGCCATAGTAAATGACGATCGTTCCATTAAATATGTGCGTTTTTCAGAAAAGGGACAGATTATGCCTTTTTAAAACTTTGAAGACTTATATTTATGTAACTATATATTCTTTTGAGTTACTTTTTTCGCCCTTTGATTAAGATATTTGATCTTGCAGGCGGATCACGTAACTTTATGTACTAACGATAGATAGATTTTATAGTTTTTTTTTGTTTTGTTGATGGCTTTCACTCCTTGCTGAATTTGGCAAGGGGTATTTCGCCAATGTCGCCGTATACAGACATATCACACGAGAGGAGAATGATCATGTTAAAAAATTTGATTTTGATTAGTTAATTTTGAATGTATGAGCTGACAATTAAAATTGGACATTAAAATCTACCTAACGGTAGTACAATTGTTACGTGATTACCCCGCTGTTTCGAGAAAATTGGACCTTATCGACTTTGTTATTTGGTCTTAACATCCCTATTAGAACCCAACCAGGAACAAGCTATGGAGGATGATGATTTATAGTTATTTCTTTGAAACTTTGTTTCAATGACTTTGTTCTTATTCCCATTTAGCGGTATATGAGTAACCCAAATCGATTGACATAGCTTTTCCTTAGTAACTTAGCCACAACTTCGTCATGCTCGACCGTCAAAATGAAACTATAGTTTAACAAAGACTTGTAGACTACGATTAACTAGGTCAGATAGGTCTTTTTCAGACTAAATGCTGAGCTAAGTGAGAGAAACAGCGGTGTAAGAATTAGCTCATTGGCTATTACTGTAATGGGCGTACCGGAGCCACTACATTTGTTATTTACGTACCAAGAGGAATATTTTTATTCGTCGCTTCTTATCCCAGACATCGTTGCCACAGAACACAGAATAATTAATAGTACTTACTCACAGAAGGTTTTCTTCTAACAAAACCTACGTTTGACAGCTAATCATGGTATCCTGCTCGCACACGCTCGCCGCATAGCACGTTCTTTTGCGGGTATCTGGACACCACGGAGGCTTGCCAGGGCCGAGTTTAGCCGAAGCGGCAAGAATAAAACGCCTGTAGTCCGAACTTCAAAATCCGAATTTCAACGTGCCGTCGCTTTCACTCTCGTGTTATGCACCATACAATTGAATTAATAAAAAAATGAAACCGACTCCAAAAAACACTAAAAAGTAATAAATAACTGCCTTACTTCTAACATGAGACTTTACGCTTCTGATTGAACAATGTAGACGTCCAAAGAAATTGTCTGAAGTTGAGGAAATGGCACCGACTACAAAAATTACAAAACATTATACATTGTTCAATAAGAAGCGTAAAGTCTCATGTTAGAAATAAGCCAGTTATTTTTTTTTATTAAATTGTTTATTTATTTCACACTTTTTAGTGAACCACTACCAAAGTGCATCTCATAACGATTCAACAGTTCTCGTTCACCAAATGCTACTTTCTGAATGCAAATGCTTGATTTATTCCCGAAAATACTAACCGCAACTCCGCAATGTTTTCCTTGAATTTTTGAAGAGTTCCCTCAATTCCTCATGGATCCCAACATCAGAACTAGATTCTGGTAACAACGGGAACAAGCATGAAGCATGATTTCAAACAAAAAAAATCTGAGGGAACACACATGAAAAAAAAAATAAAAAAATGAACATACAACCGAATTGAGAACCTCCTCCTGTTTTGAAAGTCGATTAAAAAGATGGCACCACAGCATATTGATAGATGATTGTTGCAGCAACAGTTACAGCAACATAATGAAGAAGACTCTAAGTCTGTACGCCGTCGGAGATCGGAGGTCCGCCTCTATTCCTGTGGCTGTAAAGAACAATCGCAGAATCATTCATAATAATTACTTAAAGGTACATAAATCCCATTGCCTTAGTGATGACGTTAGCTGTCCTAAACTATACTAAAGCATGATAACATATATATTTCGTTTTGTTTTGCAAATGAGAAAAATCGTGCGATTTAAAAAAAAAACTATCTTGAGGATGTTTTGATAAAGTACTGAAATAAGTGAAAATAGTGAAATATTATTCTCTGATGTTTTAGGGTAAAAAGAATTGTAAGCGAAAATGACCGTTAGATAGAGTTACCGACTGATCAAATCAACATTTAGTTTGATTGAAAATTATTTTCGTTCTTGCATTGTACTGAAACCCACCTACTCGTACCTATGTCTCGATAAGCACAACAAAAGGACGCCTATCGCGTCGCGGATGCGAATTTGTCGAGCGTCTGGTATTTCAAGGCAAAGTCGACGGCACCAGACCACGTGGAAGATCGTCGATAAGGTGGATGGACCAAATAAAGAGGCACAAGCAAAGGCTTTTTAAGGCACGAGTGAATAGGCATCCGGGAGAGCTCGCTTCACGGTCGGCCTTATCTTGCCCCAGGGCTAGATGCTGGCCAAGAATCCTATCACTACATAGTATAAAACAAAGTCGCTTTCTCTGACCCTATATCCCTATGTCCCTATACATATCCCTTTGGATGCTTAAATCTTTAAAACTACGCAACGGATTTTGATGCAGTTTTTTTTTAACAGATAGAGTGATTGAAGAGGAAGGTTACTATGTAAATAAATAAATAAATAAAATAAAAAAATAAATAAAATATGAGAGGAAAATCTTACACAAATCGAACTAGCCCCACAGTAAGCTCAAGATGGCTTGTGTTATGGGTACTAGACGACGATATATTTAATACTTAAATACATAGAAAACATCCAAGACTCAGAAACAAATATTCATGCTCATCACACAAATATTTGCCCTGACCGGGATTCGAACCCAGGACCGTTAGCTTCACAGGTAGGGGCACTACCCACTAGGCTAAACCGGTCGTCAAATATGTATAATAACATCCATTAAATAGTGCACCCGTGCGAAGCCGGGGCGGGTCGCTAGTTTTTAATAAAAATAAGCCGCCGTCGACGGTCCCGTTCACGAATGTACCAGGAGAGCAGCAGTTCGAGAAGCATGGCGTCGGATTGTGAAGCAGGCCACAGAATCAACTTGACAACCGCGACGACTCTGTTCAAGAGTGTTCCCCAGGCTACTCTCCAACCGCACACTCCTATCGCTTTATTGGGCCCGGCCTATAAAGCCACAGTCAGGTTAAAAAAAAAAGTTCAAGAGTGTAACAACAAAGAAGATGAAGTAATGAAAGTAAACGAGAGAATAAGTGTCCTCCAGTAATTCACTTTTTCACTTTCTCAACATTTTAGTTGTGGTGTGTGATATTAGGTGTAGCAATAACCCTGACAACTTATACCTACGAGAGGTTAAATGGGCCATTCTACTTTTTGATGTACATAACTTACAGACACTATTTTTAATGCAGATTTTGGAATACTTGGCCCTCACTTCATATTTTGTATTGTTATTTAGAAATAGGTTTAATTGCAGTATCACTTCCGATAGTTTTGGTAATTAACGAACCAGAGCTAATATCCATAAATCGAGTAACTCAGTGATCCTTGGATGTCTCACCATTTGTTTGAAAAAATGGTTTTTACCACTGTGTTACCCACCTTTTACAGCAGAATATTTAAGTATTTTTACCTATAAATTCCTTTTATTAGGTTCAGGTACTATTTCGAAACCTATTTTTGTACACTAATTCAATACATTTTTTTTGTAATAGAGAACTAGTCATGAAAAAGTGGAATGACCCAAATATCAGTAATAAGCATCATTTCGTACCAAATTTCTGGTATGACAATAAGTTTTTAAAGTTTTTAGAATTTCGTATTATAGTTTCGCCATGTCTGTCCATCGGTCCGCGGCTTAGCCCAGTAACCGTTAGTACTAGGCAGCTGTAATTTGGCATGAGAATACATGACAATTACGCCGACAAAACAGCGTAATAAAATCTTGAAAAAAAAACATGTTTTTATGGGTGACCTCGATGTTTAGATATTCAAATATTTTTTTCTAATTTTACTTATCCGAAAACGGTTCACCGCGTTTTTACAAGCCGAGTTATCGAATTTTGTAACTATCCCAAATACTACTGATTCATTTTACCACCATGTCATTTGTCCGCAACTCAAAAGTTCGGCAATACGTCAGCCATACCTATTTTCATAATTCGGATGATACAGACAGTCGACGTGACGTTTTCCATAATTTTATTATACCGCAAAATAAACGTAAAGCCGATTTTAGATGAATCCATTGGCTGGAGCCAATTTCATCTAAAAGCTTTCCATCTGTAATGGAATCTTTTTCTCTCTCCATCTCAGTTAATCTCATTCTTTACCTTGTGTCGTGAGGGATTAAGCCTCTATTAACTCACTGGCTAGTCAGGATTGCTGAACATCACACTGTTGTTGTCCCCAGGAAAGTTCGTTTGTTACCTTGTGTCCCTCAGAGCGGAAAGCAGGAACCCCGCTTCACGGGGCTCCGTCGACTCGCTGGTGGATCGAAATTGCTCAACATCACAGTTGCTTTTCCCAGATAGGTACTTTCGTTACCTATTGTCTCTCAGAGCGGAAATTACGTCGACTCGGTAACATGTCAGAATTGCACAACATCACAGTGGCTTTTCCCAGATAGGTACGTTCGTTACCTATTGTATTGTGTTTTGTCGAAAACAGTCAATAAATGAAACTTTATTACAATTTCATCGAATCAATTTAATTATTGAACAAGAAACAAAACACATGCGAGTATCGCTTTCTTTAGATATGTGGTTAAATGTACCTACGGAATTATAAACTGTGGGATTTTTAATCAACGGGTAATGAAATTGTGACCATACAAAAATCTGTCTATAGAAAATAATGTTCTTATATGTAGAAAATGAAGCTTATTCAATTCAATTATTTATTTCTGACATAGGTCCATACAAATTTGTTAGTAAATACAATAATAATAATCTTATAACCTAAAGAGTGTTAGTAAATACCTAAACTAGATGCAAGGCGTGCTAAAAACTATTAACTATTACATTTTTTTTTAAAACATGCATGGACGTCCAGTAAAAATGTAACACGAAAAAAGGCGTTTCGTTTTAGGAATTCTAATATTCGATATAAAAAAAATTCTTAGCTTTAACCTTCTTTATAGTAACGTCCCTAGACGTAAAGTGTGCCTGCAATATTTTATTCTAAACCCCGTCGTAAGGGGTATCGTTGGTTTTATCGTTCAAAAGTATTGTGGTGTTTCTAATATTAAACTGTAAAATGATAATTATTGTACTAGGTATGAATAAAGAGTATTCGTATAGTATTGTTATGGCCCCCCTACCCCCCTACTGCCAGCTTAACGGTAGCTTAAATATACTTAGAAAAGCAAACTTTCGTACGACATCCGTAGATTCCTTAGTCAGTTATGTCAAAAACATAGTAAATATAAGGTTGCAAACTTTTAAGTTCGCATAATGTAACGGGTGGACAACAGGGATCGGATACCGGTATTTTCTCCATAGAAAAATACCGGTATCATTACGGTTACCGGTTCATTATTTCGTTTTTAATGGGACAATCTAATAATACGACGTTGTTACCTACATACATGATTCAGCCCTACGTAAAGAGCAAAAAATAAATCAAAATATTGGGCTAATTCAGGGTTTTTTAAAAATACCGGTATCGGTCCCTGGTGGACAACTATACGGAACCCTACATTGCGCGTGACATGCACTTGGCAGACTTTTAAGTGTTCCATTGGGTCAATTTTGGTATGGAACACCAAAAAACCATCACAAGCACACCTCGTGCGATTTTATTCAATATTTTAGCTTAAGTAAGCATTATTTTAGAAAACTCTATCTAATGAAAGGAAAGCAACAAAAGCTATATCAAAAACAAAATAATAGATGTACCTAATACAAAGGATTACCCCGTAAATGTAGGTAACAATGGCTGCTTCCCCTGCTCACCAAAAGATTATTATGGATCTTTCAGCCGCTAGCAGGATAAAAGATGTTTACCTGTTTGACAATTTACTGATATATATTTTATACAAACGCCTTAAGGGAGGCGTACAGCGACATCTACCAGAAGACTCATGCTTCATTAACGGCACTAACGTCTCAAATCATATTGAGAATCGTCATGCAAGCATGAGTCTTCTGGTAGATGTCGCTGTACGCCTCCCTTAAGGCGTTTGTATAAAATATAGTTTACGTTAGCAGTGGTACTGCTTAATACGAAGGAACGGTTGATGAATTTGGGACTGGATGGCGATTGCACCTATAGCTCAGTTGACTAGAGCGACTGGCCGCGAGTGCCGCGAGGTCGCAGGTTCGAATCCTGCTCGGTGCCAAAATTTTTCAATTTTCCCTTTATTTTAAATTTGGGTATGGGATGGCGCATCGCAACTGACGATTCTCAATATGATTTGAGACGTTAGTGCCGTTAATGAAGCATGAGTCTTCTGGTAGATGTCGCTGTACGCCTCCCTTAAGGCGTTTGTATAAAATATAGTTTACGTTAGCAGCGGTACTGCTTAATACGAAGGAACGGTTGATGAATTTGGGGCTGGGTGGCGATTGCACCTATAGCTCAGTTGACTAGAGCGACTGGCCGCGAGTGCCGGGAGGTCGTAGGTTTGAATCCTGCTCGGTGCCTAAATTTTTCAATTTTTCCTTTATTCTAAATTTACTGTTAGGTATGGTTTTATGAAGCAGCAAAATATTTGGAAGGTACACTAATAGAGAATATGTATGAGGAATGAATAATAATAAGGTGTCACTATTTGAATAGTGGACCTTCAAATTATGACAAAAAGCAGTAAATTAATAAATAAGCTCAAAATCTTAAAAAGATATGACACTTGAAATTTTCGAAAAATTTTGTAATTTTTTCATTGATTATTAATCAATATGTACTTACTCCTGTGGAGTTGCGGGCGTCTATAGGCTGCGGTGGCCGCTTACCATCAGGTGGACCGTACGCTTGTTTGCCACCGGCGTTGTATAAAAAGAATGTACTATTAGTACATTTCTGCAGACGCCGGGAAAGAAGTGCTTGCCGGGTGAGTAAGTATAGACCGGATAGTGATACGAAGCAGGCAACCCCTTTTCACGGAAACACATGTTTGAGAGGTATATTTTTTTTATTTCATTGCATATGTTTAAAAAAAGCACTGTATAAGTATACATGCCTTGCCGTGAAAAGGGCTTGCCGGCTTCGTATCAATATCCGGTGTACCTACTCACCCGGCAAGCCCTTCTTTCCCTGCGTCTGCAGTAATGTATGGTTAATTTTCCCTGCAATTTTTTTGAACCATTTCTACGCCAACGGAGTCGAGGGCACAAGCTAGTTTCCGTGGATAGAGTCAGGCGCGGATACAGGGGGGGGGGCAACAGGGGCAATTGCCCCCCCCTGAAGCCTGTGTCAGGGGAGGGCAATTGCCTATGTCCTGACGTAGGAAATATGTTCTGACAATAAAAATAGTTATGAAAAGTCAGTTTTATTTTCGGAAAGTTCGAAAGTGCCCCCCCCTGAACAAAATCCTGGATCCGCGCCTGGATAGAGTTTAGTTAAAACGAGCACCGACTCCGCCCGTTTTATGTGAAACCTATTGTATTTTATGATTCCTTAATTCCCTACTAATTATGTTAATAAGAAATCCATACCAATATTATAAAGTAATAAGCCATTTGTTTAATGTGTAAGTTACCTTGTTGCCTAATGATGCCTGCCATAACCTTATCAGCAATCCGCACAAGTGTATACGTAAAGCAATTATCAGCAATCCGCACAAGTGTATACGTAAAGCAATTATCAGCAATCCGCACAAGTGTAAAGCAATTATAAAAAATATGTACTTGCCAAATAGCGATGCGCGCCCGAGCGGTACGCAATAAATTGTATGTTGTATGTAGGTAAATATAAATAAAATAAAAGATTGTAAAACGAGCGACAACAGTGACAGATAAACCGCACGCGGTTTTCGCTCGCTGTTAGGATATATGTATTAGTCTCTAAGTATTTTGGATAAATAAAAAAAAAAAAAAAAAAGCGAAAGTGTGTCTCTATCTGTCTTCCTTTCTGACTGTCTGTTACCTCCTCACGCTTAAACAGACTATCTCCATACATAAATCTGTGTGTAAAATTTTGGGGATAAAGAGTATCCTTCCATTAACGGGACTCAAACTATCTCCATACATAAATCTGAGTCCCGTTAATGGACAAAGGACTTTTTATCCCCAAAATTTTTTCATCCCTTAAGAGATCTTAAGGGGAGGGAAATTTGCATGGAAGGAGCGATGACTAGGAAATCGTTTCCACGTAGTCGTGGTTGCGGGCAAAATCTAGTACATTATAAATTGCTGTGCTTATGGCAGGCTTCATGTCTCGTACTAAATTTTCAAGACCTAATTGTACGACATGATTATAATTATGCAATAAATAATTTTATAGCAATTGAAATGAGGCGTAAAATGTATTATTTGACTTTTTTTTCACTTTTAATAAACGTTGTGAACGCTTCGTCAAAACGGCATCTTTTTCTGCAATGAATGATTTATGAATTAAGCTTTTAGAGTGATCGACTACTTTATTCACCGACTGTATACTTCGGGAAGTCAAAACGCTGGCCTCGGACCGGCAATGATGGAGAGAATCAAGCTGCACCAACAATAGCCCAGCTCTTAATAGAATATGACGACCGCCTTAGCCTAGTTGGTAGTGACCTGCCTTTGAAGCTGGAGGTCCCGGGTTCGAATCCCGGTCAGAGCATTTATTTTTGTGATGAACACAAATATTTGTTCCTGAGTCATGGATGTTTTCTATGTATTTAAGTATCTATTTATCTATATAAGTATGTATATCGTCACTTAGTACCCATAGTACAAGCTTTGCTTAGTTTGGGACTAGGTTGATTTGTGTAAGATTGTCCACAAATATTTATTTATTTAATATTGATGTGCTTTCCTAGTTAGGCTGCTCCAAATATGACCAAGATTACATTTCGCTACGCATTTTCTCGTACCGTAATCTCAAACGTGCCAACCCTATTCGCACGTGGCATCGATTTCCTCTGAACAGCCAATCAGGATGGCCAGCATTCAATATTATCGTCCTAAATCCTGCTGCCAATTAACCGTGACGTGAAACAGGCCAGATCATTTGCTTCCGTAGAGAATTTATGTTCAAGCGTTACAGTACGCGTGAGTAAATAGGGCTGTGTTGGTTTAAAGTCAAGTTCCCTTTTCCACACCACTTTTTTAGCGGTGTGGAAAAGGGACAGTATTAGTAAAGCGTACTAATCGCTAGATTCTTTACTGCGCGCTTACATTTCAATGAGTGTTTACTGATTGGCGAGAGATACATGAAAGCAAGGCGGTACATAAAAAATAGCCTGCCTAATCATATAACTTTATGTACTGACGGTAAGTATATTTTAATGTAATTTTTGAAGTATAAACGTTTCAGCGATGTCATTCAAATGACAAAAGAAAGAAAGAATGCATTTATTCACAGCACGAAACGACACACCGTTATATGCAGAATAGACTCACAGTACATTGAACGTATAATTATACAGTGTTTTTTTTTAACCTGACTGTGGCTTTATAGGACGAGCCCAATAAAGCGATAGGAGTGCGCGGTTGCAGAGTAGCCTGGGGAAAATCTAGGGGAAAACCTCCGACACGACCCGCGTGTGGTTTGGAATACTGGAATACTCTAAGAGTTTGCGCTCCAGTGAGATTGGTTGAGCGGTTTCAACCGAATCTGAGGTGTGAGTGGAATCGAGCTACTGAGAGTTTTGTCGCTGGTACACTAAACCTAGTCTAGGAGAAGAGTCCAACAAACTCAGCTAGGCCCGACCTGGATCGGACTGACTCTACCCGGTGTGCGGCAGTACCGGGACGAATAATGACTATATGTGTAAGTGTTGTTGCGATCGCGCGGTGGACGTCCCCGCCGGCGGGAATGCTTAAGTATGCTCGTCGTGTCTTTGTTATAAAGTGCGTCTTTGTGGCAGTGTATCGGTTGCTGTCTCAGCATTATGCCGAAGTGTCAGACACCTGCAGCGCTGATTTTCAGACAGCACCATACGTGATCCACGGAACGCAACACAACATATTGTATAGGAAAGATATACATAATTATCATCATCCTCCTAGCGTCATCCCAGTACAGTTGCATCCTTCAAGGGTGCCCGGGGTCCGCTACCTAATCTCAATATTTGGCATTATTAGGCACCAGTTTTCACTCGGTACGCGGGCGCCGCTGGGCCACGAGCGCTCTCGAAAGATATACATATCTATCTATCTATACATATAATAAAGCTGTAGAGGTTCGAAAATCTGTACATTGAAGACATTAACAAAAAAATCGATTGAGGGGTCTTAGAATCGATAACAGAACACATTTCAACAGTTTTTAGAATTTGTGTCTGTTTGTCTGTCTGTTTATTTGTCTCACCATCACGCGAAAACTAGCTAATAGATTTTAGTACAACCTTCACTATCAAGTGTAATGGATCTTCGGACAGGTTATAGGCTATAAAAATCATACAGATTGGGGATGAAAGGGGGTGAAAAGAGGGGTTGAACTTTGTATGAGAAGTCCTTCATTTCGTGACTTAAGGGCTTGAAAATTGGTAAGCATATAATTCGAAGCCAAATAAAAACAATCTTATTCAAAAATTGTACAATAAACGGATAATATGTGAAAAATTGGAGGGTAAAAAAAGTGCTTAGGGGACTAGCGACAAATAACCAAAAATCCCTCAACCCATAGTAACTGTTTGAAATGAGAGATTTAATTATGTTAGACAGTCGCTGTCAACATTGACATACCGGTGCCTTGAGTTCAAGGCGCGAACGAAGTTCCGTCTACCTATAATTCAGATGTCTTCAGTGGTCATCCAGAACGTTGTTAGAGTGGTCGAGTGTGATAATGGTGTTATCTGAGGGCCTACAAAATTCCACTTATTCCCACTAATATTATAAATGTGAAAGTTCGGATGTTTAGATGTTTGGATGTTTATTACTCAATCACGCAAAAACGGCTGTACAGATTATGATGAAACTTGGTATGCAATGATTTTATACCCCGGGTTAACATATAGGATACTTTTTATCGGTTTATCGTACCTCGAATTGATAAATTCTAAATTTATGAACCAAAGTCATATAGATATTTACAATGCCTGCTAACGTACGAAAATTCGTCTCAGATGAACCAGTGTAAGTCTGAGCTCCGAATATGCAAATAGATGTCACGAATCGTAGGGTCAAGGTACAAAAAAGACTATCGTGAGGCGAGTCTAGACAGTTATAAATATCACGATGACGTTTGGCGTGTCAGAGACGTGCCATTACACAGATGACATTCGGTAAAGTCTAATCGAGGTTATTGAAGATTATTTACTACTTGCACAACTCAATAATTTGAGTCTTATAGTGGCTAAGATAAAGTAGGTACTTGCATGTATAGTTTTCATTTTTACCATTGTAGTTATAAACTGAGTAATTTCGCTGCCAAATGATTATGATGAGGTTAAGTTGAAGAGTTAGTTCGGATATTTGTGACTCTTAGAGCTTAAATATCTCAAAACCAAACCGACTCAAGTGAATGTGAATGTTTAACGCATTTCAGTACCTAAAGTTCTATTAATTACATGCATAATCGTAAGCAAAATAGAATAGATTTGCGTTATTTAGGTACTGACTTACAGCCTCCAAAGCGCTTGCGTTTTAAGCCAAAACTTGCTGACCCATAGAGCCTTAATTACTTTACTGTTTACAAAATTGGAGATTAGATAGATTGGACGTAGACGGTTGTTGTCAGCATTGACTGGCCAGCGCTTTAATATCTGCCTACCTAAAATTATCGAATTGCCACTCCACTCCATGAATTAACAAATTATTTCCTATGTTACATTTGTCTACAAAATGAAAGAAAATCAACTTGTTTGAAAGTTACTCCGAAATTTTTGGAGTAAAAACGGATGGTTGAGAAATATAAAACAGTTTTTTTTTGAACCTGACTGTGGCTTTATAGGTCAGATTCAATAAAGCAATAAGGAGTGCGCGGTTGGAGAGTGGCCTGGGGAATATCCAGGGGAAATCTCCGACACGACCACGCGGAAGGTTTAAACCCTGTAACACTCTAAGTGTGCGCTCCAGTGAGATTGGTTGAGCGGCTTCAACCAAATCTGAGGTGTGGGTGGAATAGAGCTACTGGGAGTTTTGTCGCTGGTTCACTAAACCTAGCCTAGCCGAGAAGAGTCCAGCAAGGAACTCAGCTACGCCCGACCTGGGTCGTACTGACTCTACCCGGTATGCAGCGGTATCGGGACGAATAGGGACTATTTGTTTCTGCGGTGTCGTATTTCTTTGAGTTAGGAGGTACATGGGAGATATGAAGAGATTTCAAATTTTAGGTTCTTCGAAAAAAAAACAATCGGCCTAGCTTCAAATTGTAGAAGTTGGCTACTTAGAAGGAGAAAAGTAAGTTTAGGCAGCATTCTACCTGTCATTTTTCGGGTTTACAATAATTCTTTTAAACATAACTGTAGAACGATAATGTGTACGAAAGTACTTAAAAATATTTGTACTGTTTTAAGCAGTAACGTCTGCTAACGAAAATTATAAATTGAAGTTAAGGAAGCGCGAGTCTTTTTAGTAGATGCCATTCTGCGTACGCCTACGCCTACCCATGGCTTTGTAAGAGAGAACTGGTTGAAGGATTTAGTAACCGAATGTGATTCCTGATTGTTCAGAAAGCTCAGTTCAAGCGATTGGCGGCAGATGCCAGGATGTCACAGGTTCGATTGTTCGATATAAAGGGAGAATTTCTTACAGATATTTGGAGAGGATGCTAAAATTTTGGGTTATAATGAAGTTTTTGTTCGATTCAAGTATAATATGTCTTCCCTGAGCATGTCAGTACTAATTCTCGAAAAGTAGGTAATTAGGTAACTTCATCGAACAAGAACGTACGCAACATCGAACCATGACACCACTATGCTACATGGATGTGATGAGGTAGTTTCTTAGCACAGATTAGTGTTACATAGTATAAGAAATCATCTTGGTATGTATAAATGCTATATGGGATCGAGTCGACGGCGTTCTCCAGGCTGAAATGAATTGTGTATTTAACGCCTGACTTACTTAGCCAATACCTATTACCAACATACATAAATATATATAGGTATTCATAAATCATACCCATTTTGTTTCATTATCCGCCTATTACATCCTAATTCAGGACACATGCCTCCTTTCATGGACAAGAGGACCCATTTCACTTGCTAATATTGTAATTTTAAGACGTAAATACGTTTGAGTAAATTTTGAGTGCGTCACTTAAAGTTAAGTGAAGTTCACGCGAACGAAGTCGCGGGCAAAAGCTAGTAATGAATAAAATCATAGGTAATATACATATAGACTCCCTACATACCCACTCCCTCGTAAATATAATTATTGCAATACCTATTTATTTTTCAACCAACTAACATTTACAGCATATTGGCAAACATAATATACCGACGACTACCTATGGAAACCAAGTCATCAGTAAGCTCTCGGTAAAAAAGGAAAATACCGCATAGGTTCAGAGATGCGCCTAAGCGGAAAAGGTCTATTATATTGATGTCGGTTTACATTTATGCGTAATTTTTGATGTTTTAAACGATTACGATGGACTTTACTGGCTCTCGATCCGGACAGATCTTATTTTCGGTAAAACTCGTTATTACCGAGAAATTACAGGAAAACCCTTATATAGTATAGGATGTTGACACCAAATAAGAAAATCATTAAGTTCGAATTTTGTCGAAAAAGGATATAATTCTTAATCAAATGGCGAAAAAACTAACTTAAAAGAAAAAAACATGATCGATTTATCCAAACCATGGTCATGGCACCAAACTGTAACATATCCCCCCCTCCCTCCCTATAATAACCCCCTTAACACCCCCAATTATGAATAAATAATTATGTACTAATACGAAATTTTATTTGTGATGTACTTTGGCCAGAACATAATCGTGCACTTACATATGGGGATCCCACGGGAACTCGATCCAGCCAGCTTTCATTTTCGTGAAAACTCGTTATGACCTGGAAAACACGAAAAACACCAGAACTCGATTCCCAGGTACTGAAAATAAATGCGAAACAGACGATTCCGTACAACGTTTTCATGTAAATGACCAAAATATGGAATAATAAAACGGCCTTTAAAAAGATAAAGTGCGGTAGGTAATAGGTATTATTTCCTATTCCGCTGGTAAAGAGATACAAGCAATATTATTTATCACGCGGTTCAGCTTTTGACCCCGTACGATGTACGCAACGGCGGCGGCGCGTGTTACGAGCGGCAGCGGTTGACTTTAGTCCGCTT
The DNA here is from genome assembly GCA_963556455.1 of Epiblema foenella. NCBI lineage: Eukaryota > Metazoa > Arthropoda > Insecta > Lepidoptera > Tortricidae > Epiblema > Epiblema foenella. The sequence continues at coordinate 3,520,439 of OY747106.1, forward strand.
ATAATTTTATTACAATACGATTACAATCTGTTCGGCTGCCCCATAACAGAACAGAGTAAAGGACATTTTTGAAAAAATGAGATTCCACCGCAGGGAAACTTAAATTTTTAAGGAGAATCAGAAAAAAAAAATATGATATTTAGAAAAAAAATAGCTATCCGGAAAAACAAAGTAAAGGAACACTTTTCCAGCTAGTTTATGCGAAAAACAACATCAAAACGCAGCAAATGCTTCAAAATAAAGTAAGCATGAGATCTTTAATTTGTTACGAAGTGGTATCCCGAAATATTTTGTTCTACAAAAGTCGCTCATTGTTTCAACTTTTATTTTATTTTTTCTCAAAAGAGAGTATCACTTTCATAACCTGCAAAGCACATAGTCTTACTTTGTTTTGAAATGGGAATAAACATATGCTTTGTTTTGTGAAAGTTTTCGTCCATGAAAATTTATAACGTAGGCACTCTTAGCATAGGATAAGAAAGGATTTTTCGAAATTTTCAATTTCAAAACAGTTTTGTCTGTATATTTTATTTACCTTTGTCTTGTGCACCATACTTGCTCAAGTAACTTTACGAGTATTTACATAAATGCAATGAACTTTATTCTGCAAGTAGGCCGCAAACCGCAAAGGTACTTTTACAATTCAAGATCTACTAGCGTTTCTCAAAAGACCACTGCCTAGAAGGAAACACCGAAAGAAACTCCACAGTCAGTCAGTTTTTCCCAACAATATGCTTAATACACTGGTAGTACTTAACCTGCTTAAGATATGTGCTTGATACTATACTTATTGCAAAATAATTATGTAACATCTTTATTATGTACCTACTTTTTATTTCCCAAATAATTATCTCTCACTTTCTCTCACTCTTACCCCAGTTCACCAAGCAGTAAGTATATGCATTCGGCATTTTCGATAGTTTACAATTTTTATCAATGTAAGTTTATTTATTTACTTTATTTATTTATTGTAATGGGGAACAAGCAGCGTTATATTACACCTACACATAAGGTGAGAATGTAGTTTGTACATATGCCAAAACAGTTTCCGGGAGCGGTGCGGTAGTACGTAGGCAGTACTGCAGTCGGACAGCCCCGTTTCCACGCATCTCGCATTGACCAGGAAGCATCCAAATGTAAGCGCACTGTAATGAATCTGTACTCGGCACAATTCTCTGATACCGTACCGAATCTGCACAACTAAAATTGAAAATGGCAGTAGATTGTTATTTCATCATAATATTTTATGACGATTTCTGGCGCTGCAAAGAACAAACAAAACACTTACAAGAATCAATTTTAGCCAGCTGTACCTATAGGCAGGGCCGAATCTAGGGTAGAGCGAGTGGAGCGGCCGCTCTAGGCGCCGGATGGCAAGGGGGGCGCCTAAATGACAAATGAGAAAAAACAAAGTTTCATTACAAAATATTATATTTCCCTAATGGTTTTGGGTAAAAGCTTCAACGAAGAAAGCCATAACCCGATTTCGCTCTACCCTGATCGAAGGCTCGGGCCGGCGCTACCCATAGATACTCATACCGGAAATTGTCAGTTTAGTTTAGGTTAAACGAACGAACGGAAGTCGCTCGGGAATTGCTCTGTAAGTATCTGTTTTTCCCGGTGGATAATAAAGGCAACAACGCTTCCAATTATATGCTCTGTTGACACTTGACAGTAAACCTGTATTTGTGTCTTAACTATATAATAAAGTATTTATAATAGAAACGCATCTATTACATTAGTGTTCATGTAGGATATCCAATGGAAAAGTAATTTACCTGTATTTGATATTGATCCCGTCTGTTGTCTATGACAGCAGTCGTTAAGCCAAGTTAGAGGCCTTCGGGTGGTTTGAGAACTTCTAGCAGCCAATTTTCCCACTCACTTGATAAGTCTTAAGAGAGTGTTTTAAGAGAGGTAGGGCACAGCAAAATGTCATCTTGCTCGAATTTGGAGCAGCCCTGTCGACACGAAGAATCTCCAAATTAACGCTCTCGTGATTCTTCTGGTCTCAGTTTACTCACCGCGTGCGTGTCAAACCACCCTATCATGACTGAGCTGCAGCTTAATAGGTTTTCTCCACTAACACTCCGTAAAGTTTATGCACGCATTCAATGAGCTCAAAGCTATAGTGCACACAATGCATGTGTTCAGTAGGGTCACAATGGCGCGTTTTTGCTGATTCATAAATGATTCTCTTGGGAAGAAACTGCCTAATTGTTCGTTCGCCGCTTGTACCATGCGCCACTTCCTTAGATCCTGATAGGGGATGTACTAAATCACATTACACGGTTCTTTTATTTGTTCCGACACCATTCTTCACCGACGGAGTGCCGCAATTGAATACAAAGACGCACCTAATGTTTGTTACGCGTATCTTACGTTGTACGAACACTTGGTAACAAGAATTCCGGAGAATTTTGGGTACAAGGTACAATGATATCCACGCGAGGGTTCGGCAGTTCTGTAGATTGTAGTATAACATTGCATAGGTATGAGGCACTAAATGTAAGTTTTTCTTATTTGAACCTGACTGTGGCTTTATAGGCCGGGCCCAATAAAGCGATAGGAGTGCGCGGTTGAAAAGTAGCCTGGGGAAAATCCAGGGGAAAACCTCCAACACGACCACGCGTGTGGTTTGGAACAATAGAATACTCTAAGAGTTTGCGCTCCAGTGAGATTGGTTGGCCTAACCTAACCTAACTAAATATAAGTGTGTGTGTGTGTGTGTGTGTAGATCACCTAGTTACCTATATTGCTAGATTACCTGCACAAAGAAATTACTTCTAAGTAATCATTTATTGATAATGAACAATACATTACACGTCAAATTGTTCGTAGAAATACATAAATAATATTTAGTTTTTTTGTGTATTTAACATACATAGGCATATACTTCACGATAAAATAACAAACTTAATTAATATTTAGACTTGTAAACTGCAAGTTTTCTGGTATAGGACCCTGGGATTTTATTCAGAAATCTCAGCGACTGAAACCCTATAGGGTTTCAAGTAGGGGGGGGTACGAGTAGGTATACCTACTCGTACTGTATTTACAAGTTACGGTATTTTGCACGGTTACGGTTTTCTTTTGTTTTTTACGGTATAGCAGCGGAGAGACTAAACCTAATATTAAAAAATGTTTTCTACCCTTACATCTGTTCATGATCTAAACTGAACATCTGGACATTTTCAGTGAAATTGAACAACTTCTTTTAATTACAGCGAAGATTTAATAATCGTCCAGACAGCACCAATCTAGGAAGTTATAGCACTCAGTTCTGGTAAATTGTGTCACGCGAAAGGCGACTTTAGCAACCGGTATATTTATGCGCCGTTGGAACTAAGTGAACTAAATACTAGGAGGCGACGCTCTTAGGTCCATGTTTGTTTGAACAGTAAGTAATAATTATTATATTTTAGGTGTTTCGATCGAAGCATTGTTTCTAGGTAATTAAAATGAGTTAAAAGAGGTAGTTAATTAATATGAAACAACTGTTAAGTTGTTGTAATAGACTTAGATTAGGGGGGCTAATTAAACCTTATTTTTACCAAAAATGAGATGCCTTTATAATTAAATAATATGAGGAAATGATTCATTATGGGGATATAAATTATTAAAATGTTTTGGGAATACATTAGTTCGTAAAACGAAAGTCTAGCAATCTTTCCTAAATACCTATATACCGGCTGACGTAGTAATCAATAAGACTGCTTTGAAAACAAGATTCTCGTTAATTTTACTAGGGCGGCATAACAAGCGTGGAATGAATGCGCATTCGCAAGTGTCGGTCTTAAGGATCAAATCTATAGAGTGTTTTGTCAGCTGATTAGCTAGATTCAGTCTTATTAACAATGGGGTAAAGTTAGTCCAAGTGAATACTGTAAGATTTTTCTTGTGGGTAGGTGGGGTTTTCGTTCGGTCTCAAAATGGCGGAATGTTGTATATAAGAGACATAGGTAAATATATCGGAATGACATAGCCAATCATTGACTAATAGATTTTGGCCGCGCCCATTAAGGTTTTAATTGGTTGATGACGTTGTTTGAATAAATTACAAATTATAAGCTGTAACCTCTTCGTCTATTATGGTGGCCTGGTAGTTGGATCTCACAAAAGTGTGATTTGTTGATCATGATGATCCCCCTGAGTACTTTAAGCACCTTGATCTCGATGAGCACGCAGCATTTTCTATGAAATCCCCACTTTTTACTATGAGAGTTTGGATTTTGTCCATACAAAAATGGGCCTGGAGCGCGCGACGAGCGCATCGAGCAAGTAACTCCCTGTTTAAGGGTATAAATAGGCCGAGTCGGAGCAGTTAACTTCACTTAGAATTCGTCACTCAGACTGTCAGGGTCTCTGGCTTGCTCAGTAAAATCTCTTGGTGGGTGAATTTATTGGCATAAGAGTGGTTCGTCATTATGAGGGATTTTCTCCCCATCATGAGGGATCACTTTTTGGCATTATAACTAGTAAAATTAGTGGGTTTTTGTATATTTTCAATAAGTTTAAAAGCCAGAACTTTGTCCAGGTTTACAGTATACCTGAGGAATCATGCCCGCCTACCGGTGCCAATGGGCATGATTCAGAGTCTTAGTAGTTATCAGGTCTGAAGGTGGCCTGACGTCTCTTTTTTACCAACACAGGAGACGATCTATCCTTCACGTTCTCACAATGTCCAGCTGGCAACGTAAACGAGGCTGCCATAGTTTGGGTCAGCATAGAGGGTGATCCTCGCTCGTTGAAATTGTGCAGTATTTGGAGAACGGACTTGTTAAATATATTTATATATTATCTTATATACACGCTAGGGCACCTTACCTGCATCGCCTTGTCCACGGACGTGCAGGGGGAGGTACATACACTGGCTGATAGGTTGCAAAACATCGGAGTAGCCTGCCGAACTGTTACAGCTTAATTTAGGGAATACGCATTCATTGAAACTAAATGGGATATTAGTTTCAACAGTTTAGTTCTAAATGGGGGTAGAATTAGGGTAAATTCACACACAATTATGAGGGAAGTAGGAAAATTAGATCCGTACGCGTTGGGTTAACTTGGTTTAAGATAGGAATTACATTATAGGTCGCGAGAAATTCATACGGTAATATAATGAATCGGGAATATTCGTCATAGGCAAATATAGACTCCAAATGATAGGTAATCCAATCTTCAAACAACCGCGTAGGTAATCTAGATTCAGGCAAGCTAGCGATCTAGCTTAATAGCTATTTTCTTACTAATCTCAGATAGTAGTTAGGAGATTGGTAGTACATATTTCCGGGTTAGGATATTTGGCAGGGGTTTTATTTAGGGCCAGATTCCGGCGTAGTAACGCTAGGATTTCGCCTAACACCATAGATGAGGTCTTGCAGTATTTCTCCTTATCTATTGGCGCGGATTTCGAAATACTAGTAGACTCAATTGTTATAATTGTCTGATCACCTTTTTCTAGAACAAATTCTAATCCCGAGAGTTACAAAGGGGTATTTGATCGTTGCGCCCTGAGACAATGCGGTTGAATAATCCCAGCATAACTCTCCCATAGTGTTATTAATTTATGACATTGATTTTACACTCCGAATAGTGTTAGAAAATATTGGAGGGGGCTTGTCCAAGTCTGGGTCGAGAGCCACTGGTTTCTGTTTAATAACAGAGAGAGATAGCAATCTCTCGGGCGATCTGGAGGGGCCCGACCTATAACCAATAACAAAATATTTCTTAATCCCTACAAACCTGCTAAAAATCCTAATTTGATAGGGTTAGCACAACTCTGTATACTAGGTTTAAGACATAGGTGCGTTGAGCTTGACATACATACTTAGGCCTAAAACTTATTTAAAACCCATTAACCTATCTCACTAAAATCCTCTAATTACTATTATTACTTCAAACTTAAAGTTCGTCTTAGGGACATTAGTGTAAATATTTATTGTGTACCAAGGGATGAGAGATTCAGGGTTCCGTCAATTATCATAGGGCTTTGGGTTCTTACGGTTCACAACTATAAGGGGGTCCTACCACTAGCGATCACGTTCTGGCCATTAGTTACGTCACAAATAAAACTTCAAGTAAAACTTCATAATTATTTTTATTCTTTATTTTTATATATTTTCGGGGAGGGGTAAATTAGTATATATTAGTGGAGGGGGGCGTTATGTTACAGTTTGGTGAAACCGTGACCACGATGTTCCGAAGCCCTAGGGCTCCGGTTCAGCAAGCGAAGTTCAGTAGTCTCTTTGGAGGCTACAGTTTGTTGCAGTGCAAGCGATGTGATTTTGACGGGGTCTGGTTCTCTCATCCATTAATCTTGCTAGGGACTCGTGCAGCTAGTTGTTAGAATCCGTATCTGAAAATAATGAAACGATTACTATTATTAAATAATAAGAAAATAAAAACTGGGGGCGAAAAAATTAAGTTATTTTTTTATTACTAAAACGGGTAGACCTGCGTGAACTAGGGAACAGACGACGCACTTAGGGTACTGTTAGACGCAATAGAAATAAATAAGCATATGGTCGCAGAAAACACAAAAATATATCGGCGCTAGGGACAAGGTTACATATTGTTAAGAGTTCATCGGTTGAATTTAAGAGCCCTTATCGGTTAGAAACGGTCGTCTATTTGGGCGATTTTCTGATTGAATTGGCGCGTGTTTTGGCGTTTTCTCGGTGTTGTTGCCTAGAACCGGGACTGTTTCGATCTAATGTCATAACTTTTAAATGCATTTTTTTTTGGATTTTCCATTGGGAGATATCGCTTCAAAATTACGATTTTCGAGCTAAAAATTTTGTTTTCCTTTTGAATTCTAATACACATAGGGAAATCGGGGAATGGTAGTGTTGCTATCTGAACCTCTGATAGAGTCATCGTATTTGTTAATCGTTAGTATACTTTTGTCAATTTGAAATCGAGTCATTTAGAAATTTATAAGGCCTCTTAACAAAATGTTTTAAAATTATTACGGTATGCAAATGGACGCGAACATTATTATGATTTGACTAGTTTATAGTAAACAACAATTGATATCGGTGGATTTGATTTGCTATGTAAATAGATGCTCCTACCGGGATTCGAATCCGGGACTTCTGGCTTTGTGGGCGGGGTCGATACCAACTGGGCCGACAAGTATTCATTAATAAGAAGTTAAGAAAATAAGAGTTTGGTATATTGGGGGCGTTAGTTATAACTTACATAAGTTCATCATCATCTCATCTTATCTTATCTTATCTAGGTGAGGGCCCTTAAGAATGCACTTCGAACCAATGGGATCTTTTGTGCAAAGTTCATCATCATCAATATCTTAGTTGTACAGTGCACTTTTATGTTGGGAGATCGCCGGGGTTCATTATCTGATCGTATGATTTGGCGTAGGCACTAGTTTTATGTTTTCGAAGTTATATGGCTATCATCAATATCTTAATTATACCAGTATAGTCGCATGTCGAGAGTCCGTTGTCTGATCCCGTGACTTGGCGTAGGCACTAGTTTTGTCTTCAAACAAAAATGTATTATCATTACATACAGAATAAATGACATAATTACCTTCGGGGTACTGCAGTAGTTAGAAAATAAGTAACTTGTCAATCATCCAGCCAGCCACTATTGAACATTCACAACTGAAAATGAAAAAGTATAAAAATTAGCATTAAATGAGAGTATCATTAATATATGTACTTTTAGACATTGGGAATAAATAAAATTACTACTTATACAAAATATTTTAGACACTGGGAGTATAATTTGAGCTTTTTTGCAAAATCTGAATGGACTGGGGGTCTGCGGAAAGCACGGTGAAACATGAAATTTAAATTTGACTAGGTACATTAGGGTTGTACTGGGTATTCTTCAAATTTGGTTATAGTCAATAGATTGTTTAATTACATGTACTTACGTTTCAAGTCGTCCATATGTTTTGGTAGAAGAAAGGGCTGTAGTATTCTTGGAGTTAGCGGGCCGGAACAAATTTCCACAAAATGACTGTGTTGTTTGTAGCTCATCAAGTTATCAACTTAATGAATAGATCATTGCTAGATGTAGGCTTAATCATTATTGAACTGAAAAAAGGGAGTAATATTAATATATTATAATAAAAGAACATTTATTTATTTTGATGAATGGAGTATCCAAGTTATGTAAAATTTTGAAGTAGTTACAGTATTTCATTATAGCAAAAACTAGTCAACTTGGAGACAAGATAGGAAGTAGGTTAGCGAAAATTCCAATAGTGATCAGGTCTCATACGTTTTGACGGACTGGGAAAACATATGTTCACTTATAAACGGTATAGTCAATTGTAGTTTATCACTGAGACAGAAGTCGGTCGAGAACTCATCATCATCAATATGATCATTCGTGATTATTTGTAGAAAAGAACTTTTAACTCATAAAAGGCACACGTTAAAAATCTACTTTTGTGAAAAAAAATAAAAAAAAACCAGCATTTCGAACAGAAAGCTGTTTCACAGCATTTTCGTCCGTTTTACGACTAAGTACCTAGTAAGTTATATAGCAGTGAACTATTAGTTTCGAATTAAGTGTTTTGTTATTATGATGAATAAGTACTTTGTTCTAAACAAAAGTTTGACGTTTTTCAAGTAAGCAAGTAAGTACGGTAATTATTCAGCAAAGTGGATATGCGTAAATTATTTTAATCAATAGATAGGCGTAATAGTAAAACGAAACTGACTTACCAGTTATTGGATAACTTCAACACAGTAGTACCATGAACTTTGTTTTAAAACACGAAGTAGTTTCATTTCATTTCATTATGCGTCTTCATTAGTATAGGCGTGGCAATTATCTTAAACTTAGACATTCCATTATTCAGTTAAAACTATTACCGACACAAAGAAACTAATTATTTTTGGTACCAAATCAACAACGGGACGGCAGGGCAGACGTTTTATTAAGTTTCGCGGTAGAAAACGAAACCACTAATGTCAAATGTCAAATGAAAAAAAAACATACGCTATGGTCGATTTTAGCTAAATAAATTATTTATGAATAATCGTTTATCTTAGGTAGAAATATTCAAAAAACATATTTAATAAATAAGAAAATAGTATTGTCAAATAATAATAACAAACCCCCTTATTCATAAACGTCTATTAAACCTATATTAGTTAACTAGCCGCTGAAGTTCGTTTGTCCTTGTCTGTCGCGTTGACACGTGTGCTTGTGAGACGGTGACAACAGACATTTTGGTTGGCGGGGGTTTGTTAAGTTTTATGAATACGAGGGAAAGTATTTAAGTGTGTTATACACGAACGAATTAGATCGATTATCTATGGTTAGCGTATAGTTAATCTACTCAACAACAGGAATCGCGGTAGTCGTGTACGGTTGGGATAGTCATGTAACTACACAGCAACAGATGTCGCAACAACTTAGTTCTAGGTTGCATTAAAAGTAAAAGAGTATATCAGTATCAGAAGAAGACAAGAGATATGTTTTCGTTCACTCTCTCTCCCACTATCCTATTCAACAACAAATATCGATGGCGTAGTAATGCATTCTAGAATTACGTTAGAATGTTCTAGAAAAATGGTTAAGTATTCGGTCGGATGTCACTCACTTACCTAATTGAAACGCTACTCGACGCGAGATGGCATTATAGCAATCGGGGATAAAATTGAGCGTAAACAAATAATAACATACAATAGGATTATAAAAATAAATTGGGCTGTATCGTGTCAATATTAAAAGGGAAAAGGGAGATGATTTTCATTGTCATTTTATCAAATTATCATTAAAACACAAAGTAGTTTTCCCTCTTTTAGGAACGGGAGGTTCCACAGACAATGATAGATGGCGTTATGAGTAACTAAAGCAATATTAAATTCTTAGAGTATAAATATTATACACGGGCCCCCAAGAGTGTCTGAAGGGGTCTTATGTAAATGGATTGAGAATTGATTTAAAATGGCTGCCGGGTTATCATATCTAATTCTTTAACTCTGACGAGAAATTGCTTGTGTGACGTATTTGGGCACAGGTATCATATAAAAAGTTGTACTCGGGAAAAAGAGATGAGGCTGTGACAAGGACAGCAGGTGGTCTGTAGCTCTCTGTCGTTCTTATACGAAAATGTATGTGGCTGTCTCGCTCAATTGTGGTGTTGTTATTTGCTTGTCGTGTCTAGAGTAAATTCAATTAATAGATAGAGGGGGATAGAAGTATTGTTATCTTTCTCTTCCAATGGGCGCGCATTAAATTACATAAGGGAGGGATTACATCTTTAGGAAGCTAGAAAAAAGGAGAATCATAGACAATAAAGGTTGTCACAGAATATACGAATAGATTTGGAGGCATCAACAAGTTGCGGAGTGGGAAAAAAAAAAATAGAAAAATATTCAAATAAAATTTGAACTGCGCGATTCGACCGTTTTACACACTAATAGTTTTGCTTCACTATTTGGGTACAAGAATCTATAAACGGCCAAATAAAAGCTAAGGACGAAACGTTTCGCCTCTATATTCTCTCTTATAACAATTACAATATAGCCGTCTCTTTTATCAAAACATTGCCAGCCTTGACAAATATGGGTTGTTGCGCGATTACGATGTATGTATCGTGAGTATTGTTGAATACTGAAGTAAAAGTCCATATGGCTTAGAAATATCGCGATAATATTATCGCTATCGGTATAGCGGGGAAAAAATCGCTGTGTAAGAAGTACCTTAGAATGGTTTATGAACGACAGCTCCCTCGACACTCAGTTGACGTTTTGACTGGCGTTTATTTTTAACAAGTTCTTCGGAGTTTCGGGAAATTTATAATAACACGGTGTTTCAAATAGGAAATAATATAATTGTAGTAATGAGGGGGCCGAGATCCAGGAGTGAATCAATATAATATTCGTAACAGTGCGTGTAATCGTTGCAAAAAGTGATAGATTAGTGTGTTTAATATTGGATTACCAGAGCGGGGCCCCAGCCTTAAGGTAAAAGCTTTCTTATTCATTGTTTCATAAGTTGTTTTCGTTTGCGGTGTACTGATGTGACGGCGCGATGCGGGGGTTGTGTTACTTTTGGATACGATTTAAAAACAAATGGGGGTTTATTGCATTGCAAGGTAAATAATGCGGTCAGTCAAATTATTTTCGTAAGGATTGTATTACGGAAACTTTGGCGGTCTGTAAAGGTCGAGCGATCAGGCGAATGAGGAAGGAATGTGAACGATAATGATGGACAGTACTAATGTAAAGCGAAAATAAGGTACAGCGTGAAGGGATGTTTTGAAGTGAGAAGAAATGTTATTTTTTTTGTGAAAATGGACTGATACAGACTGACAATAGTTGGAATATAATCCAAACTTGGATTGTTGGAATTTGTGGGGGAACGAGACACAACTAGTCACTAAAGTTTTATTAGTAGGTTAAAACTGTCATGAACAGTTCGACCCATTGTAAAAGGGTAGATTTTGGTGACTAATACTGAACACATTCGATGGTTTCTACACACCTCATGTTTTGTGAAGTAAGTTGAATTATGGATTGGTTGAATAATTTTTACACAAGGTAAGGGTTAACAGGTATATAATTCAAAACACAAAAAGGTATTATCATTACAACATTATTATCAAATTTGACTTACTTTGCAAACATGAAACATTCACCAAGAACCGGTGATTATGGGTGGACAAAACAACCTGAATGTGGCCAGAATTGAGTAATGAAGTCTGAGAGCCTCGGTACCTGTTCCAAACACTTTTTTGTCTAGTGTGGGGAGCTTTTGGGGTATCATGCGTCCGGACAATGTGGACATGGATCGATAGATGCCCAGCCAGATCTAGACATCCAACATGATACTGCGAATTCGGGTTATTAGAACCTATCGGCCTCACAACCCGGTATCTCTGACAAGACGGAAAAACTTGGGGAAATGACTATCATGATTCATGACTGAAATTCATGAGGTTACATCAGGTGTTTTGGACATTGGTGATCACTTAGTATTGGATATACACACCACGAGATTAAACAGGGATGGGGAATTTCCAACAAGTCAAGGACCTAGGATGAAGTTTCTTCATGAAATATTATAAGTATTTCATTGTGAAAGCTTCATGGGGGCGAGATGTAATAGACTTAGATTAGGGGGGCTAATTAAACCTTATTTTTACCAAAAATGAGATGCCTTTATAATTAAATAATATGAGGAAATGATTCATTATGGGGATATAAATTATTAAAATGTTTTGGGAATACATTAGTTCGTAAAACGAAAGTCTAGCAATCTTTCCTAAATACCTATATACCGGCTGACGTAGTAATCAATAAGACTGCTTTGAAAACAAGATTCTCGTTAATTTTACTAGGGCGGCATAACAAGCGTGGAATGAATGCGCATTCGCAAGTGTCGGTCTTAAGGATCAAATCTATAGAGTGTTTTGTCAGCTGATTAGCTAGATTCAGTCTTATTAACAATGGGGTAAAGTTAGTCCAAGTGAATACTGTAAGATTTTTCTTGTGGGTAGGTGGGGTTTTCGTTCGGTCTCAAAATGGCGGAATGTTGTATATAAGAGACATAGGTAAATATATCGGAATGACATAGCCAATCATTGACTAATAGATTTTGGCCGCGCCCATTAAGGTTTTAATTGGTTGATGACGTTGTTTGAATAAATTACAAATTATAAGCTGTAACCTCTTCGTCTATTATGGTGGCCTGGTAGTTGGATCTCACAAAAGTGTGATTTGTTGATCATGATGATCCCCCTGAGTACTTTAAGCACCTTGATCTCGATGAGCACGCAGCATTTTCTATGAAATCCCCACTTTTTACTATGAGAGTTTGGATTTTGTCCATACAAAAATGGGCCTGGAGCGCGCGACGAGCGCATCGAGCAAGTAACTCCCTGTTTAAGGGTATAAATAGGCCGAGTCGGAGCAGTTAACTTCACTTAGAATTCGTCACTCAGACTGTCAGGGTCTCTGGCTTGCTCAGTAAAATCTCTTGGTGGGTGAATTTATTGGCATAAGAGTGGTTCGTCATTATGAGGGATTTTCTCCCCATCATGAGGGATCACTTTTTGGCATTATAACTAGTAAAATTAGTGGGTTTTTGTATATTTTCAATAAGTTTAAAAGCCAGAACTTTGTCCAGGTTTACAGTATACCTGAGGAATCATGCCCGCCTACCGGTGCCAATGGGCATGATTCAGAGTCTTAGTAGTTATCAGGTCTGAAGGTGGCCTGACGTCTCTTTTTTACCAACACAGGAGACGATCTATCCTTCACGTTCTCACAATGTCCAGCTGGCAACGTAAACGAGGCTGCCATAGTTTGGGTCAGCATAGAGGGTGATCCTCGCTCGTTGAAATTGTGCAGTATTTGGAGAACGGACTTGTTAAATATATTTATATATTATCTTATATACACGCTAGGGCACCTTACCTGCATCGCCTTGTCCACGGACGTGCAGGGGGAGGTACATACACTGGCTGATAGGTTGCAAAACATCGGAGTAGCCTGCCGAACTGTTACAGCTTAATTTAGGGAATACGCATTCATTGAAACTAAATGGGATATTAGTTTCAACAGTTTAGTTCTAAATGGGGGTAGAATTAGGGTAAATTCACACACAATTATGAGGGAAGTAGGAAAATTAGATCCGTACGCGTTGGGTTAACTTGGTTTAAGATAGGAATTACATTATAGGTCGCGAGAAATTCATACGGTAATATAATGAATCGGGAATATTCGTCATAGGCAAATATAGACTCCAAATGATAGGTAATCCAATCTTCAAACAACCGCGTAGGTAATCTAGATTCAGGCAAGCTAGCGATCTAGCTTAATAGCTATTTTCTTACTAATCTCAGATAGTAGTTAGGAGATTGGTAGTACATATTTCCGGGTTAGGATATTTGGCAGGGGTTTTATTTAGGGCCAGATTCCGGCGTAGTAACGCTAGGATTTCGCCTAACACCATAGATGAGGTCTTGCAGTATTTCTCCTTATCTATTGGCGCGGATTTCGAAATACTAGTAGACTCAATTGTTATAATTGTCTGATCACCTTTTTCTAGAACAAATTCTAATCCCGAGAGTTACAAAGGGGTATTTGATCGTTGCGCCCTGAGACAATGCGGTTGAATAATCCCAGCATAACTCTCCCATAGTGTTATTAATTTATGACATTGATTTTACACTCCGAATAGTGTTAGAAAATATTGGAGGGGGCTTGTCCAAGTCTGGGTCGAGAGCCACTGGTTTCTGTTTAATAACAGAGAGAGATAGCAATCTCTCGGGCGATCTGGAGGGGCCCGACCTATAACCAATAACAAAATATTTCTTAATCCCTACAAACCTGCTAAAAATCCTAATTTGATAGGGTTAGCACAACTCTGTATACTAGGTTTAAGACATAGGTGCGTTGAGCTTGACATACATACTTAGGCCTAAAACTTATTTAAAACCCATTAACCTATCTCACTAAAATCCTCTAATTACTATTATTACTTCAAACTTAAAGTTCGTCTTAGGGACATTAGTGTAAATATTTATTGTGTACCAAGGGATGAGAGATTCAGGGTTCCGTCAATTATCATAGGGCTTTGGGTTCTTACGGTTCACAACTATAAGGGGGTCCTACCACTAGCGATCACGTTCTGGCCATTAGTTACGTCACAAATAAAACTTCAAGTAAAACTTCATAATTATTTTTATTCTTTATTTTTATATATTTTCGGGGAGGGGTAAATTAGTATATATTAGTGGAGGGGGGCGTTATGTTACAGTTTGGTGAAACCGTGACCACGATGTTCCGAAGCCCTAGGGCTCCGGTTCAGCAAGCGAAGTTCAGTAGTCTCTTTGGAGGCTACAGTTTGTTGCAGTGCAAGCGATGTGATTTTGACGGGGTCTGGTTCTCTCATCCATTAATCTTGCTAGGGACTCGTGCAGCTAGTTGTTAGAATCCGTATCTGAAAATAATGAAACGATTACTATTATTAAATAATAAGAAAATAAAAACTGAGGGCGAAAAAATTAAGTTATTTTTTTATTACTAAAACGGGTAGACCTGCGTGAACTAGGGAACAGACGACGCACTTAGGGTACTGTTAGACGCAATAGAAATAAATAAGCATATGGTCGCAGAAAACACAAAAATATATCGGCGCTAGGGACAAGGTTACATATTGTTAAGAGTTCATCGGTTGAATTTAAGAGCCCTTATCGGTTAGAAACGGTCGTCTATTTGGGCGATTTTCTGATTGAATTGGCGCGTGTTTTGGCGTTTTCTCGGTGTTGTTGCCTAGAACCGGGACTGTTTCGATCTAATGTCATAACTTTTAAATGCATTTTTTTTTGGATTTTCCATTGGGAGATATCGCTTCAAAATTACGATTTTCGAGCTAAAAATTTTGTTTTCCTTTTGAATTCTAATACACATAGGGAAATCGGGGAATGGTAGTGTTGCTATCTGAACCTCTGATAGAGTCATCGTATTTGTTAATCGTTAGTATACTTTTGTCAATTTGAAATCGAGTCATTTAGAAATTTATAAGGCCTCTTAACAAAATGTTTTAAAATTATTACGGTATGCAAATGGACGCGAACATTATTATGATTTGACTAGTTTATAGTAAACAACAATTGATATCGGTGGATTTGATTTGCTATGTAAATAGATGCTCCTACCGGGATTCGAATCCGGGACTTCTGGCTTTGTGGGCGGGGTCGATACCAACTGGGCCGACAAGTATTCATTAATAAGAAGTTAAGAAAATAAGAGTTTGGTATATTGGGGGCGTTAGTTATAACTTACATAAGTTCATCATCATCTCATCTTATCTTATCTTATCTAGGTGAGGGCCCTTAAGAATGCACTTCGAACCAATGGGATCTTTTGTGCAAAGTTCATCATCATCAATATCTTAGTTGTACAGTGCACTTTTATGTTGGGAGATCGCCGGGGTTCATTATCTGATCGTATGATTTGGCGTAGGCACTAGTTTTATGTTTTCGAAGTTATATGGCTATCATCAATATCTTAATTATACCAGTATAGTCGCATGTCGAGAGTCCGTTGTCTGATCCCGTGACTTGGCGTAGGCACTAGTTTTGTCTTCAAACAAAAATGTATTATCATTACATACAGAATAAATGACATAATTACCTTCGGGGTACTGCAGTAGTTAGAAAATAAGTAACTTGTCAATCATCCAGCCAGCCACTATTGAACATTCACAACTGAAAATGAAAAAGTATAAAAATTAGCATTAAATGAGAGTATCATTAATATATGTACTTTTAGACATTGGGAATAAATAAAATTACTACTTATACAAAATATTTTAGACACTGGGAGTATAATTTGAGCTTTTTTGCAAAATCTGAATGGACTGGGGGTCTGCGGAAAGCACGGTGAAACATGAAATTTAAATTTGACTAGGTACATTAGGGTTGTACTGGGTATTCTTCAAATTTGGTTATAGTCAATAGATTGTTTAATTACATGTACTTACGTTTCAAGTCGTCCATATGTTTTGGTAGAAGAAAGGGCTGTAGTATTCTTGGAGTTAGCGGGCCGGAACAAATTTCCACAAAATGACTGTGTTGTTTGTAGCTCATCAAGTTATCAACTTAATGAATAGATCATTGCTAGATGTAGGCTTAATCATTATTGAACTGAAAAAAGGGAGTAATATTAATATATTATAATAAAAGAACATTTATTTATTTTGATGAATGGAGTATCCAAGTTATGTAAAATTTTGAAGTAGTTACAGTATTTCATTATAGCAAAAACTAGTCAACTTGGAGACAAGATAGGAAGTAGGTTAGCGAAAATTCCAATAGTGATCAGGTCTCATACGTTTTGACGGACTGGGAAAACATATGTTCACTTATAAACGGTATAGTCAATTGTAGTTTATCACTGAGACAGAAGTCGGTCGAGAACTCATCATCATCAATATGATCATTCGTGATTATTTGTAGAAAAGAACTTTTAACTCATAAAAGGCACACGTTAAAAATCTACTTTTGTGAAAAAAAATAAAAAAAAACCAGCATTTCGAACAGAAAGCTGTTTCACAGCATTTTCGTCCGTTTTACGACTAAGTACCTAGTAAGTTATATAGCAGTGAACTATTAGTTTCGAATTAAGTGTTTTGTTATTATGATGAATAAGTACTTTGTTCTAAACAAAAGTTTGACGTTTTTCAAGTAAGCAAGTAAGTACGGTAATTATTCAGCAAAGTGGATATGCGTAAATTATTTTAATCAATAGATAGGCGTAATAGTAAAACGAAACTGACTTACCAGTTATTGGATAACTTCAACACAGTAGTACCATGAACTTTGTTTTAAAACACGAAGTAGTTTCATTTCATTTCATTATGCGTCTTCATTAGTATAGGCGTGGCAATTATCTTAAACTTAGACATTCCATTATTCAGTTAAAACTATTACCGACACAAAGAAACTAATTATTTTTGGTACCAAATCAACAACGGGACGGCAGGGCAGACGTTTTATTAAGTTTCGCGGTAGAAAACGAAACCACTAATGTCAAATGTCAAATGAAAAAAAAACATACGCTATGGTCGATTTTAGCTAAATAAATTATTTATGAATAATCGTTTATCTTAGGTAGAAATATTCAAAAAACATATTTAATAAATAAGAAAATAGTATTGTCAAATAATAATAACAAACCCCCTTATTCATAAACGTCTATTAAACCTATATTAGTTAACTAGCCGCTGAAGTTC
Organism: Epiblema foenella; assembly: GCA_963556455.1. Taxonomy (NCBI): domain Eukaryota; kingdom Metazoa; phylum Arthropoda; class Insecta; order Lepidoptera; family Tortricidae; genus Epiblema; species Epiblema foenella. The sequence goes on from OY747106.1 coordinate 3,538,169, forward strand.
GTTTGTCCTTGTCTGTCGCGTTGACACGTGTGCTTGTGAGACGGTGACAACAGACATTTTGGTTGGCGGGGGTTTGTTAAGTTTTATGAATACGAGGGAAAGTATTTAAGTGTGTTATACACGAACGAATTAGATCGATTATCTATGGTTAGCGTATAGTTAATCTACTCAACAACAGGAATCGCGGTAGTCGTGTACGGTTGGGATAGTCATGTAACTACACAGCAACAGATGTCGCAACAACTTAGTTCTAGGTTGCATTAAAAGTAAAAGAGTATATCAGTATCAGAAGAAGACAAGAGATATGTTTTCGTTCACTCTCTCTCCCACTATCCTATTCAACAACAAATATCGATGGCGTAGTAATGCATTCTAGAATTACGTTAGAATGTTCTAGAAAAATGGTTAAGTATTCGGTCGGATGTCACTCACTTACCTAATTGAAACGCTACTCGACGCGAGATGGCATTATAGCAATCGGGGATAAAATTGAGCGTAAACAAATAATAACATACAATAGGATTATAAAAATAAATTGGGCTGTATCGTGTCAATATTAAAAGGGAAAAGGGAGATGATTTTCATTGTCATTTTATCAAATTATCATTAAAACACAAAGTAGTTTTCCCTCTTTTAGGAACGGGAGGTTCCACAGACAATGATAGATGGCGTTATGAGTAACTAAAGCAATATTAAATTCTTAGAGTATAAATATTATACACGGGCCCCCAAGAGTGTCTGAAGGGGTCTTATGTAAATGGATTGAGAATTGATTTAAAATGGCTGCCGGGTTATCATATCTAATTCTTTAACTCTGACGAGAAATTGCTTGTGTGACGTATTTGGGCACAGGTATCATATAAAAAGTTGTACTCGGGAAAAAGAGATGAGGCTGTGACAAGGACAGCAGGTGGTCTGTAGCTCTCTGTCGTTCTTATACGAAAATGTATGTGGCTGTCTCGCTCAATTGTGGTGTTGTTATTTGCTTGTCGTGTCTAGAGTAAATTCAATTAATAGATAGAGGGGGATAGAAGTATTGTTATCTTTCTCTTCCAATGGGCGCGCATTAAATTACATAAGGGAGGGATTACATCTTTAGGAAGCTAGAAAAAAGGAGAATCATAGACAATAAAGGTTGTCACAGAATATACGAATAGATTTGGAGGCATCAACAAGTTGCGGAGTGGGAAAAAAAAAAATAGAAAAATATTCAAATAAAATTTGAACTGCGCGATTCGACCGTTTTACACACTAATAGTTTTGCTTCACTATTTGGGTACAAGAATCTATAAACGGCCAAATAAAAGCTAAGGACGAAACGTTTCGCCTCTATATTCTCTCTTATAACAATTACAATATAGCCGTCTCTTTTATCAAAACATTGCCAGCCTTGACAAATATGGGTTGTTGCGCGATTACGATGTATGTATCGTGAGTATTGTTGAATACTGAAGTAAAAGTCCATATGGCTTAGAAATATCGCGATAATATTATCGCTATCGGTATAGCGGGGAAAAAATCGCTGTGTAAGAAGTACCTTAGAATGGTTTATGAACGACAGCTCCCTCGACACTCAGTTGACGTTTTGACTGGCGTTTATTTTTAACAAGTTCTTCGGAGTTTCGGGAAATTTATAATAACACGGTGTTTCAAATAGGAAATAATATAATTGTAGTAATGAGGGGGCCGAGATCCAGGAGTGAATCAATATAATATTCGTAACAGTGCGTGTAATCGTTGCAAAAAGTGATAGATTAGTGTGTTTAATATTGGATTACCAGAGCGGGGCCCCAGCCTTAAGGTAAAAGCTTTCTTATTCATTGTTTCATAAGTTGTTTTCGTTTGCGGTGTACTGATGTGACGGCGCGATGCGGGGGTTGTGTTACTTTTGGATACGATTTAAAAACAAATGGGGGTTTATTGCATTGCAAGGTAAATAATGCGGTCAGTCAAATTATTTTCGTAAGGATTGTATTACGGAAACTTTGGCGGTCTGTAAAGGTCGAGCGATCAGGCGAATGAGGAAGGAATGTGAACGATAATGATGGACAGTACTAATGTAAAGCGAAAATAAGGTACAGCGTGAAGGGATGTTTTGAAGTGAGAAGAAATGTTATTTTTTTTGTGAAAATGGACTGATACAGACTGACAATAGTTGGAATATAATCCAAACTTGGATTGTTGGAATTTGTGGGGGAACGAGACACAACTAGTCACTAAAGTTTTATTAGTAGGTTAAAACTGTCATGAACAGTTCGACCCATTGTAAAAGGGTAGATTTTGGTGACTAATACTGAACACATTCGATGGTTTCTACACACCTCATGTTTTGTGAAGTAAGTTGAATTATGGATTGGTTGAATAATTTTTACACAAGGTAAGGGTTAACAGGTATATAATTCAAAACACAAAAAGGTATTATCATTACAACATTATTATCAAATTTGACTTACTTTGCAAACATGAAACATTCACCAAGAACCGGTGATTATGGGTGGACAAAACAACCTGAATGTGGCCAGAATTGAGTAATGAAGTCTGAGAGCCTCGGTACCTGTTCCAAACACTTTTTTGTCTAGTGTGGGGAGCTTTTGGGGTATCATGCGTCCGGACAATGTGGACATGGATCGATAGATGCCCAGCCAGATCTAGACATCCAACATGATACTGCGAATTCGGGTTATTAGAACCTATCGGCCTCACAACCCGGTATCTCTGACAAGACGGAAAAACTTGGGGAAATGACTATCATGATTCATGACTGAAATTCATGAGGTTACATCAGGTGTTTTGGACATTGGTGATCACTTAGTATTGGATATACACACCACGAGATTAAACAGGGATGGGGAATTTCCAACAAGTCAAGGACCTAGGATGAAGTTTCTTCATGAAATATTATAAGTATTTCATTGTGAAAGCTTCATGGGGGCGAGATGTAATAGACTTAGATTAGGGGGGCTAATTAAACCTTATTTTTACCAAAAATGAGATGCCTTTATAATTAAATAATATGAGGAAATGATTCATTATGGGGATATAAATTATTAAAATGTTTTGGGAATACATTAGTTCGTAAAACGAAAGTCTAGCAATCTTTCCTAAATACCTATATACCGGCTGACGTAGTAATCAATAAGACTGCTTTGAAAACAAGATTCTCGTTAATTTTACTAGGGCGGCATAACAAGCGTGGAATGAATGCGCATTCGCAAGTGTCGGTCTTAAGGATCAAATCTATAGAGTGTTTTGTCAGCTGATTAGCTAGATTCAGTCTTATTAACAATGGGGTAAAGTTAGTCCAAGTGAATACTGTAAGATTTTTCTTGTGGGTAGGTGGGGTTTTCGTTCGGTCTCAAAATGGCGGAATGTTGTATATAAGAGACATAGGTAAATATATCGGAATGACATAGCCAATCATTGACTAATAGATTTTGGCCGCGCCCATTAAGGTTTTAATTGGTTGATGACGTTGTTTGAATAAATTACAAATTATAAGCTGTAACCTCTTCGTCTATTATGGTGGCCTGGTAGTTGGATCTCACAAAAGTGTGATTTGTTGATCATGATGATCCCCCTGAGTACTTTAAGCACCTTGATCTCGATGAGCACGCAGCATTTTCTATGAAATCCCCACTTTTTACTATGAGAGTTTGGATTTTGTCCATACAAAAATGGGCCTGGAGCGCGCGACGAGCGCATCGAGCAAGTAACTCCCTGTTTAAGGGTATAAATAGGCCGAGTCGGAGCAGTTAACTTCACTTAGAATTCGTCACTCAGACTGTCAGGGTCTCTGGCTTGCTCAGTAAAATCTCTTGGTGGGTGAATTTATTGGCATAAGAGTGGTTCGTCATTATGAGGGATTTTCTCCCCATCATGAGGGATCACTTTTTGGCATTATAACTAGTAAAATTAGTGGGTTTTTGTATATTTTCAATAAGTTTAAAAGCCAGAACTTTGTCCAGGTTTACAGTATACCTGAGGAATCATGCCCGCCTACCGGTGCCAATGGGCATGATTCAGAGTCTTAGTAGTTATCAGGTCTGAAGGTGGCCTGACGTCTCTTTTTTACCAACACAGGAGACGATCTATCCTTCACGTTCTCACAATGTCCAGCTGGCAACGTAAACGAGGCTGCCATAGTTTGGGTCAGCATAGAGGGTGATCCTCGCTCGTTGAAATTGTGCAGTATTTGGAGAACGGACTTGTTAAATATATTTATATATTATCTTATATACACGCTAGGGCACCTTACCTGCATCGCCTTGTCCACGGACGTGCAGGGGGAGGTACATACACTGGCTGATAGGTTGCAAAACATCGGAGTAGCCTGCCGAACTGTTACAGCTTAATTTAGGGAATACGCATTCATTGAAACTAAATGGGATATTAGTTTCAACAGTTTAGTTCTAAATGGGGGTAGAATTAGGGTAAATTCACACACAATTATGAGGGAAGTAGGAAAATTAGATCCGTACGCGTTGGGTTAACTTGGTTTAAGATAGGAATTACATTATAGGTCGCGAGAAATTCATACGGTAATATAATGAATCGGGAATATTCGTCATAGGCAAATATAGACTCCAAATGATAGGTAATCCAATCTTCAAACAACCGCGTAGGTAATCTAGATTCAGGCAAGCTAGCGATCTAGCTTAATAGCTATTTTCTTACTAATCTCAGATAGTAGTTAGGAGATTGGTAGTACATATTTCCGGGTTAGGATATTTGGCAGGGGTTTTATTTAGGGCCAGATTCCGGCGTAGTAACGCTAGGATTTCGCCTAACACCATAGATGAGGTCTTGCAGTATTTCTCCTTATCTATTGGCGCGGATTTCGAAATACTAGTAGACTCAATTGTTATAATTGTCTGATCACCTTTTTCTAGAACAAATTCTAATCCCGAGAGTTACAAAGGGGTATTTGATCGTTGCGCCCTGAGACAATGCGGTTGAATAATCCCAGCATAACTCTCCCATAGTGTTATTAATTTATGACATTGATTTTACACTCCGAATAGTGTTAGAAAATATTGGAGGGGGCTTGTCCAAGTCTGGGTCGAGAGCCACTGGTTTCTGTTTAATAACAGAGAGAGATAGCAATCTCTCGGGCGATCTGGAGGGGCCCGACCTATAACCAATAACAAAATATTTCTTAATCCCTACAAACCTGCTAAAAATCCTAATTTGATAGGGTTAGCACAACTCTGTATACTAGGTTTAAGACATAGGTGCGTTGAGCTTGACATACATACTTAGGCCTAAAACTTATTTAAAACCCATTAACCTATCTCACTAAAATCCTCTAATTACTATTATTACTTCAAACTTAAAGTTCGTCTTAGGGACATTAGTGTAAATATTTATTGTGTACCAAGGGATGAGAGATTCAGGGTTCCGTCAATTATCATAGGGCTTTGGGTTCTTACGGTTCACAACTATAAGGGGGTCCTACCACTAGCGATCACGTTCTGGCCATTAGTTACGTCACAAATAAAACTTCAAGTAAAACTTCATAATTATTTTTATTCTTTATTTTTATATATTTTCGGGGAGGGGTAAATTAGTATATATTAGTGGAGGGGGGCGTTATGTTACATTGTGCTCTTAGTTATTCCCATCAATTTGATTATTTTGTAGTTAGTAGGTTCTCAGGCCGCTTTATTATATACCTATATCTGGCTCACGGACTAATTTGGGAAATGTTTACCATTAACCAAGGGCTGAAACTAACGCAATATTAATAGGGTTTATACAGCTCAAACATTAATAAGAGATGGCACGGTATTGTTGATACGGATTTGGAGAAATGTTTCAAAAGCGGTAAACAATATTCATTTAGATTTAGTTCCTTTAGTTAAAAAAATATTCGTTTAGATTTAGTTTCTTTAGTTACTGCCTGCCATTCCAACTGTCATTGGCGCTAGTTTAGCTGGAACAGATAGCACAGGCTGCTGCGTTCATATATCACGGTTTAAAAAAAAATGTCAAACTTTGTTTTTAAAATACGTCTTCTTCTTTTTCATGTTAATCATTCTTTATTTATTATTATTATTTTATGTTCGTACAGTTACACACCGTGAAATCACTCGACGGTCCCATCGGAAGACCAGCGCTGGCGATTGCCCGCATTATGCTGAGATGGTACTAAAAGGAGATAGATGACGTTTGAGAATACGTCACACGACGTCACTACCGCCTCCTCCCGCCATCAGCCTTTATAAGCAGACGCGGCCCCTGGATCGCCCCTTTTTTCACATCGTGTCTTCGTGGAGTAAGGAGTTCGCCATTTGTATCATTATTGGTCCATTTTTTGTTGATAATCAGATTCATATCGTTGTACATATTAAATTATAAGTAATGTTGATTAGGTTAAATTAATTAAGTGCTTGATTATTGTGGAACATGAATTAAATAATAAATGTATCGGTGTTTTATCTTTCTATTGTAGTAAAAATCCTGGCCATCGCTAAAATCAGATGTGGGATAGTGCTCCATTGCCTATCGTAACGTTTGATGAGCAGCGAACACTGATTCAAATTAGGAACAAAAATGGCCGACAGATCCACACGTAATAGGGGTAGGAGTAGGCCTAATAACCAGTTAGTTACAGAAGCAGACGGTCTGCAAGAGCATCTTGGCGCCATTTTAGCGCGCCTTAATGCACTGGAGGGCAGCGTACCGGTGGTCCCGCAGAGCGGCGCCACCAGCCACGTGGAGGCTGCCAGCAGCCTCGACATCGTTGCACCGAGATCTACACCGCAGACCCCACCGCTGCAGCCAGAGTCAACTGCTAGCACCGTCGGCGACCCGAGTCCAGCCCCTGGCTGCGCATCTGATGCTACCGATCGGCTTATTGGGGCCCTAACGGAATTGACAAAAGTAAGATCCAACCATTACTACATCTCTAATTTCGATCCAAGCTTACATGACATCGATTCTTGGTGTGAAGAGGTTGAAAGAGCGCGGGATATCAATCGTTGGGACGACAATGAGTGTCTCTCTAGAATAGCTAATTGCTTGAAAGGGGACGCTCGTAGTTGGCTTAGCGAATGGGTCACCAACGATCGTACGTGGACGAACTTCAAACTCGAATTTAAACCATTGTGCTCACGAAGAATCGATGTTGCTAATATTTTATTTAATGTCATGAGTACGAATTCTGACAGTTACACCACGTATGCAGAATATGCCAGGCGTTCATTACTACGATTGAATATCGTAAAAGGTTTAAGCGATGAGTTAACTGTTGCTATAGTCATACGCGGTATAAATGACGCTCAAATTCGTGCTGCCGCCACTAATGCCCATCTCATGCCAAAAGACCTTGTAGAGTTTCTTTCTATCTATACGAAGCCCAATTCAAATACTTCTCATTCGTCTGCACGCGCATCACGCGGCAGGCAAATAGAATCAAATTTAAGAAAACGCGGTCATACTTTCAAAACACCCAATCGTGATTTTAAATGCTATACGTGCAGTGCACCTGGTCACCCGCAACGACTTTGCCCTAAACGACTTAAACATACCGAACTAAATTCCGATAAAGATGAGTCCAAGCCTTCTATGACCCGGTCTAATACCACATGCTCGTTTTGTAAGAAACCGGGCCATGACGACACTGTATGCTTTGCAAAACAGCGATCAGAATCGCGTAACAAAAACAATGTAAATTTTTGTCGAGAACTAGAGGGTAGTACAAGCGACAGTGACGTTACGACCGCGGTAATACAAGGCATACCCATGGATGTTTTGATTGACAGTGGCTCTCGCGTTTCTTTAATCAGTGAATCCGTACTTAAACATTTTAGACATGCGAGACTACCCACTTATCAAGTTTTACGCGGCATAGGCAATCAAAACGTTGAGTGTAATGCTTATGTACCTTTAGTAGTCGAGCTCAGTGATATCTCATTAGAAGTTGATCTTCTAATTGTACCCCCTACTTGTATAAGTGTGCCTGTCCTTATCGGGACAGATGTGTTAAACCGCGAGGGAGTGGCTTATATTCGGATAAATGGTAAACAACAGATTACTCGCGTTCCTAAAACGAATGATAAGGAAGTGTTGCATGTTCAATCCAGTGAGCAGTTGCCGATTAATAGTCCGCTTACCGGAAGTGATCTTGAAAATCTGCACTCAATTATTGACGAATTTAAAGAATATTTCATTGAAGGCACGGCCCACACGACCGTGACCACAGGAGAAATGCACATTGAATTGACAAGCAACACCCCTGTTAATTATAGGCCTTACAAATTGTCTATCGATGAAAAGGCTAGGGTGCGTGAGATTGTTCGTGATTTATTGGATAAAGGTGTTATTCGCGAGTCACAATCGCCGTACGCTAGCCCGATCATTCTTGTTAAAAAACGCGATGGGAAAGACCGTATGTGCGTAGATTACCGTGCGTTAAACACCATAACAGTAAAAGATCGCTTTCCATTGCCTCTGATTGATGACCATATAGACCGCCTAGGCAAAAGCAAGTACTTTAGTTGTTTAGATATGGCTACTGGCTTCCATCAGATAGCATTGGATAGTGAATCGATACCAAAAACAGGATTCGTGACCCCCGAAGGTCATTTTGAGTACTTAAAGGTCCCATATGGTCTTGCGAACGCCCCCGTTGTGTATCAGCGAATTATCACGAAAACTCTGAAACCGCTTATAGACGCAGGCAAAGTTTTGTCATACATAGATGATGTCTTAATTTTAGCGTCAAATATTGACGAGGCACTTGGTAATTTGCGTGAAACACTTCAAACTTTAACTGCTGCCGGGTTTTTGATTAATTTAAAGAAGAGTATGTTTGTCGCCACAGAGGTTGAGTATTTGGGCCGTAAGATATCTCAAGGTCAGGTTAGACCGAGCGAACGAAAAATTAAAGCTTTGATTGACTCCCGAGTGCCCACAAACGTACGTCAAGTCCGGCAATTTCTTGGCCTAGCCAGTTATTTCCGTCGATATATACCCGATTATGCGAGAAAAACCGCTTGCATGGCTAGGTTGACGAGAAGAGGGGTTCCGTTCATATGGTGTAAAGAGCAGACGGAGGCTCGAAAATACCTAATTGAGCATCTTACTAACGAGCCCGTGCTCGCAGTGTTTGATCCATCACTGCCCACAGAACTACATACGGACGCGAGTTCTGTTGGGTATGGTGCCGTACTTCTTCAAGTGCACAGCGATAAACGTAGACATGCTGTAGCTTACTTTAGTAAGGCCACTCAAGGAGCCGAACCTAAATATCACTCATATCAGCTAGAAACTCTTGCTGTAGTAAAAGCCTTGCAATATTTTCGCCACTACTTGTTAGGAGTTCCATTCAAAATAGTCACAGATTGCAATGCATTAAAATTGACAGAACGTAAGAAGGATCTCCTACCACGTGTGGCGAGGTGGTGGATATACATGCAGGATTTCAACTTTACGATAGAATACCGAAAGGGTACGATGATGCAACATGCAGACTATTTAAGTAGAAATCCTGTAGATGTCTGTCACGTCACTAAACCGAAAAATTGGGCCCAAGTGGCGCAGTCCGCGGATGAGGAAACCCTCGATTTGATTGATAAAGTAAAAAATAATGAACTTGACTCCTCTCGTTACATTGTGCAAAATGACCTGCTATATTATAAGTACTCCCCTACTGGCGAGGAATCCAGGTTACTGTGTTTCATACCTAAAGGTAAAAGATTGAGTTTATTGCGTATTTTTCATGATCAACATGAGCACATTGGTGCTGACAAAACCGTAGACCTAATCTTACGGCACTTTTGGTTTCCTGGATTACGCGCTTTTGTTAAAAAATATATAGCGCACTGCTTGATTTGTTTATCGTCAAAGAGTTCCTAGAGCCCAACATCAACCGATATCTTCGTGGCAGAAGCCTGATGCTCCTTTTAGTACTATACATGTAGATGTATTAGGAGTTCTGCCTACTTCTAACGATCATAAATACGTTCTGCTCATAGTCGATGCTTTCTCTAAATATTGTTTGCTTTACCCAATGGCAAAACAGGACACCGACGAGTTGCAAAGTTGTTTTTCTAAAGCGATTTCTCTATTTGGGGCACCTAAACTTATAGTTTGCGATAAGGGTCGTATGTTTGAAAGCTCAAAATTTCAGTGTTGGGTTAAAGAAATGGGGTGTAACATTCACTTCATAACTCCACAAATGCATAGTGAGAATGGACAAGTGGAGCGTTACTGTAGGACACTGCTTAATATGCTTCGAGTAGAGGCAGCTAAGAACAGTGAATGGTCTACCAGCCTTTGGAGGCTGCAACTCGTTATAAATAGCACCAAGCAGAAGACCATACAAACTTCCCCTCTACAATTACTTATTGGTATTGAGGGCACGACTCCACTAATGAGGGCGCTTGTTCGCGACGTAGTTCTCGACAAAACTCAACCAAATCGTGAAGGCCTTAGAGAGTTACAAAGACAGCGCGCAACCCAGTTATTAAATGAAAATCAACGCAAACAAGACGAATATGTGAATAAGGGACGTAAGGCTGAGCGAATATTTAAATTAGGCGATATGGTTTTTGTAATTAAGACTTCGCAGATGACTGGCAAGCTCGACTCTGGGATGCGAGGACCTTACCGCATCACGAGGGTGCTGCCGCATGGCCGCTACAATCTGCGGTTGCTGGGTGGCTCTTACGGCAAGACAACCCAGGCTGCAGCTGAGCATATGGTTGTTTGGCGTGGTGAATGGACCCCCGAGTCATGTGCCACCTTCTTTGACAGTGAGTACATGATTTTATTATTCTACGTAGCTGTACATGCTAACATGGTGCCTCTGTATTTGGTGCTACGTAGACCGGACATGCTAACTGGGTGCCTCTGTTCATAAGCCGAGCATAAATTAGTTTGTAAACTACTTTGGTTGAGGACACGCTAACTGGGCGCCTCTGTCCGTGCTTGCTTGGTTGAGGACACGCTAACTGGGCGCCTCTGTCCGTGCTTGCTTGGTAAAGGATACGCTAACTAGGTGCCTATGTCTTTGACAATTATGGGTTGTCCCTGCCCGTAATTGCTACGTAAAGGGTTACGCTAACTTGGTGCCTCTATCCCTGAACAGAATTGATGGATATGCAAACAGGGTGCCTCTGTCCGCTCATAAAGACATGCGAACTTGGAGCGTCTGTCTTAGGAAGCCGTTTTAGTGAGCAGGCGCTTAATTTTATTTTGTTCTCACTTTCAGATGAGGAGGACATCGCACCTGGCTCAAACGCATCAGATTCAGACACGGTCAGCCCACCTGCCGATGACAGCCAACCGGGTCCATCTACTAACCATGGATCTTTCGATCCCAGTGCCATTGACAGCCACGCTGTAGCACCTACGAGTCACGCAATAACATCTGCCAATCACGCCAACGCCCCAGCGAATGCCACCACAAACGTGGCTAGCGATAACGTACGAGGAGCTAGTTCGCGAGAACCTCGTCAACAAAGTGGTCGAGGACGACCACGCGTCAGGAGAGGCCGTAAAAGGAGATAGATGACGTTTGAGAATACGTCACACGACGTCACTACCGCCTCCTCCCGCCATCAGCCTTTATAAGCAGACGCGGCCCCTGGATCGCCCCTTTTTTCACATCGTGTCTTCGTGGAGTAAGGAGTTCGCCATTTGTATCATTATTGGTCCATTTTTTGTTGATAATCAGATTCATATCGTTGTACATATTAAATTATAAGTAATGTTGATTAGGTTAAATTAATTAAGTGCTTGATTATTGTGGAACATGAAATAAATAATAAATGTATCGGTGTTTTATCTTTCTATTGTAGTAAAAATCCTGGCCATCGCTAAAAGTACCGTTTCGAGATAACACAACTTTTTTGTTTATTTTTATATTCTATTTTGCTGTATTAATTGTTGTCTTTGTCTCGAATAAATATATCTTATTTATTTCTTATTTATCTTAAACAGCGGACTTTAAACAATAATGATTTTGACGGTGAAAGGATATGAGACTCAAAAATTATAAAGACGGCTGTCTATAGTCTCTAAATGAAATAAATCTACATTATTCTGCAAATAGGCGGTAATGGCACTTTTACAAGTCAAAAACTAAAGAAAGAAAGAAAGCATTTATTCACTGCACGAAAAGACACACCGTTACACACAGAATAGACTTAGTACATTGAACATATAATTATAAAGTGCGTCATCGCGGCAGTGAATCGGTTGTCTCAGCATTGTGCCGAGGTGTCAGACACCTGCAGCGCTGGTTTTCAGACAGCACCTCGTACGTGATCCACGGAACGCAACATACTGTATAGGAAAGGCATACATATAATTAATAAAATCATGGGTAATATATACATAACAATAATAATATATATATATAATCATAGGTAATATGTTGTATTTTCTTTTTTAAAAACTACTAACGTTTCTCAAGAGGCCGCTGCCGAGAAGAAACGCCGACAGAAACTCGACAGTCAGTCGTTTGCCCCAAAATATGCTTATTACAATGCGAATGTAGTCGGTCTATAGTCGATTGAGGTGCAATTTAATATGGAGATACACTCGGGAGTGAGACACACAATAAAAACGGGTCAGATTGTGTGGAAATTAAATACAAAGTGTATTATTTTTATTTGCTCTCTAAAGGGGGTGAAATGTGAAAGTTACTATGAGGACACTGTTCACGCGGACAGTGCATGAACTATGGACGAAAGCGGGCTGCGGTGCGGGGCGAGCGGCGAGCAGCCAGCAGCGGTGGCCGGCGGCTGCCCCTCCACCACACACACCATCAGCGAACGGCACGGCGCCATGTCGCGTCCGTTCCCCTTATATATTTTCATTTTTTAATATACTCTTTACTACTTCAGGGTTGTTTTCATCACCAGCCCCAACCCTGAACAAGTTGGCGACCAGCAACAGGACGACGGTCTGCAAACAATGGCCGGCGTAATTTAGAAGAAAGAAGCCATCCAGTGCCTGCACTATCACAGCGTCTCGCCGGGCAGGGCGAAGTCATCGGTCCAAAGGTCGCACGGAATGTTCTCGAAGTTTCTCGGACAGCCATCGCTCCAGAAAACCATTCGCAAAGGAAGTAAGCCCGTTCCGTACTAAAGTGCCGTGATCAATTTCCCTTGCACCCCTTTAGATTCGTGTGAATAGTGTCGTGAGTGTGGATAGGTATTCCATTTTCAATTAACGGTTAGCGTAGTCACAGTATACGTAAAAAATTATTAAAAGGATTTCGTTATTAGCAGTTATTAACGCAAACAAACAGCTTAGTGCTTTGTTTTGCACAACCTAATACGAATACTCTTAAATACCGAGTTAATTAGTAGTGAACAAACAGCTTAGTGCTTTGTTTATATACTTGAAATAGTTGTTAGTAATAACGCATAGTTCAATCGTTCGATAGTACAGTGTTAGTGGAAATCTACCTATCGGGGGATTGCTAACTTAAGTAAAACGTAATTTCGATTTAAGTATTGTGTTTAGTGGCAATTATTAGCCATAGTGAGTCATTTTACGTTACATTCGTTAGGTACAGAATTGTATAGAAGCTAGGTCTTCCGAAATCTACCTACGAGTTATAAGCCTATAAGCGAAATAGTTTCAAGTTATTTAGTCATTATCACCTCCGTAACAGTTTTAAGGCGCAGTTTAGGTGTTTATTCATTTAGTTGTAGTTACTTGCGATCAATATTGCAGCGTAACAAGTTAAAGGCCCAAACAAAGGGTACATTATTGTAGGTTATTTACGATATATTGCTTTAATTCATGTTTTGTGTTGAGAAAGTAGTTCCACATTAAACGTACGACTTAAAATAGTTACTTATCGTAATAATTCACGTAATTTTAATTACGCAAATCGCTATATTAATTAAAAGGCTCATTTGTACCATTTCGTGTTAATTTGCACCTTTCATTTTAAGCATATTTTCTGGGTTGTGCCAGATACCCATAGCTATCATTGTTTTCATTAAGCAAATGTTGCATTCTTCGTAAATATACCTAATTATTTCGAATCTTTGCTTCCCCTGCATTCGCACGCATTCCTAGCGCACTGCTTGAGCCTACGCACCGAACATTCCAGGTAGTGGCGGCTCGCACCCAGCTTCTCCGAGCTACGAGTTCGTTGCTAAGCGCGCGGCGGTCGTCGCGCCAGCTTCAACGTGCAGCGTCAGCACGGCGGGCTCGCTTTTTCGCCTCATTGGAATTTGGTTTGCTTGCACATTTTAGCCCTTCTCTTTGCTTGCTTATTTTTGCACTTGGAGTCCGGTCTTAACATAATGACGCCGGGCAACTATGGGGAGGGAGATGAACGGGAGGAACTGACACTTTTAGTTCGCAAGCGCGGTACAATAAAAGCGCGCGTTACCAAGTTTAAAGAGTTTCTCACTGCGTTCGAACAAATTAGTAAGGAAGTGATATCCACTAAACATATAAGTGACATAAACTTAAGATTGAAAAAGATGAACGAACTCTTTACGGAGTTCGAACATGTTCAGACGCAGATTGAAACCAATGATTCTGAAAATAATTTAGACAAACGTTTACAGGAACGCTTTGAAATGGAAAATCAGCTCTTTTCGGTCATTTCCAGCGCCGAGGAAATAGTTTCGAAGCATGAGGAACGAGTGGAAAGCCCGAGTCGTAGGCTTTCTGTTGGCAGTAATTCTAGCAACAATTGCACTAGCCAGCTACGTCTCCCCACTATAAAATTGCCCACATTTGACGGGAATTACACAAAATGGCTTGAGTTTAGAGATACTTTCGACTCGCTTATCAACGGAAACGAAACTATTTCCAACATAAGTAAATTTCATTACCTCAGATCCTCCCTAGAGGGCGGTGCTGCGGTCACAATAAAGTCGATTGAGTTCACGGCGGATAATTATCAAGAAACGTGGGAACTACTTTGTAATAGATATAATAACAAAAATGTGTTGATAAATAATCACCTCAAATCATTTTTTACGCTCGAGTCTCTTAATAGAGAATCCCATAAATCTTTAAGGTATATTATAGATCATGTGTCAAAGAATCTGAGGGCCTTGAATACGCTCGGGGAACGCACCGAGATGTGGGATACCCTTGTAATATATATAGTAGTACAGAAACTAGACAATGTAACTAGTATTAAGTGGGAAGAATACAAAGGTAACCTTACAGAGTCTCCTACTCTTGAAGATTTTTATCAGTTCCTTAGAAACCGAGCTGACGTTTTGGAGACTGTGCAAGGTGGCTCAAAGGGTTTTCAAACAAATAATAATCATGCAAAACATGAAAAATTTAATCACACCAGACCTCAAGGTCACATTAAGTCATTCTTTTCTTCAATGCATAAAAGATCTTGTTTTATGTGCAATAAAAATCACCGTCTGTTCGAGTGTAAGATATTCGAAGAGTTGTCACCCGAGGCGAGGGAAATTGAGGTAGTTAATCGGAAGTTATGCCTCAACTGTCTTCGCCCCGGCCATACGACTGCTGCTTGCCGTCTCAATGCTTGCAGGGCCTGCAACCAAAAACATAACAGTTTATTATGTAAAAAAAATAATATTCAGAATAACAATCAAGGAAATAATAACACGAAGCCTAGTACCTGCCACGAACAACAAAATTTGAACAACGTGGCCAGTACTAGTACCTCTTTAACAGCACTCACCTCTTCCTTGAGTGAAAGTGAAGTTCTCCTGGGCACTGCAGTAGTTGAGGTGGTTGATAATCAGGGTAATACCTACCCCGCTCGCGCACTACTGGATTGCGGGAGTCAAAGCAGCTTCATAACAGATAACCTGAAAAATAAACTTAATATTAAAAGTGATAGGTCACACTCAAAACCAGTAAGTGGACTTAATAATTTGACATCTGTAGCATCAGATAGTTGCATTCTAAAAATTAAATCAAGAATTAATGCTTACACTGTTAATGTGAACTGTATGATCATTCCAAGTATTGCTGAAAACTTACCCAGTGTGGAAGTGAATCCTGACGAACTGAACTTACCCAATAATACACCATTGGCTGACCCAGAGTTTTATAAAAGTGATAAGGTTGACATTTTAATTGGATCTGACGTAATGTGGAGTATTATTAAGGGTGGGTGTCAAATTCCGTTGGGCGAAAGTGGGCCTACGCTCATTTATTCTAAACTTGGTTGGTTGGTTTCGGGACCCGTGGGTCCGGCCACCCCTGTTTTGTCACGTGGCAAAACATTGTGTAATTTTAGCCAGGAAATCAAGGATTCGCTTTCACGTTTTTGGGAGTTAGAAACATTCA
Source organism: Epiblema foenella (assembly GCA_963556455.1). NCBI lineage: Eukaryota > Metazoa > Arthropoda > Insecta > Lepidoptera > Tortricidae > Epiblema > Epiblema foenella. Next base: position 3,554,432 of record OY747106.1, read on the forward strand.
CGACACCCAACAAAATGTGTTCAACTGATGAAAAAATATGTGAAGATTCATTTATAAAAAATACGATTAGGTTAGAATCCGGTCGATTTCAAGTCTCAATGCCATTGAAAGAGTCACCAGAGGTCCTGGGAGACTCATTCACATTAGCTATGCGCTGTTTTTTCAACCTTGAGAGGCGCTTTCGAAAGCAGCCTATATTAAAACAAATGTATAGTGAGTTTATTGAAGAATATGCAGCACTGGGCCACTTAACTGAAGTGGAGAGGCCACGTAATGGTAATTATCTCCCACATTTTGCTGTCCTCCGCGAGAAAAGCGAAACAACGAAAATTCGGGTGGTATACCATGCTAGTGCGCGCACAACGTCAGGCAAGTCGCTAAACGATATTCAGTACGTGGGTCCAGTGGTGCAAAATGACTTATTAACAATTCTGTTGAGATTTCGACAACATAAGTACGTTCTGACAGGCGACATAGCCAAAATGTACCGCCAAATTTCTTTAGATGAGTCTCAGCGTCATTTGTGTGTGTCACTTGTGCGTGCGTGTGTGTGACACACACACGCACGCACAAGTGACACACACACACACACGCACACACACACACACACACACACACACACACACACACACACACACACACACACACACACACACACACACACACACACACACACACACACACACACACACACACACACACACACACACACACACACACACACACACACAACAGCATAGTTTATGTTTGTGAAATTGCTATATACCGTGTATTGTAATAACTTTTGTTGTTAGTTTATATAATTTCTAAAATAAGTATGTCATGTTCTTAACAACCAAACGCTGAACTTGTAAACGGGCAACCACTGGGGGCTGCAACACAGTGAAAACTAACGCAGTCTCCAGGGCCTCAAATCAATTTTGTCACAGGTTTTTTGAACAATAAAGGTTATTATTATTATTATTATTATTATTATTTACAATTGATATTATGGCGAGACAGTGAAACTCAACCGTTAAGAACACTACAGCTTAATACGGTCACGTATGGTACTGCCTCGGCTAGTTTTTTGGCCACGAGATGTTTAATTCAATTGTCGAAAGAGTGCGGAGATGTAAAAGTAGCTAACGTGATAAAAAATGATTTTTATTGCGATGATCTCATCACTGGTACCAATGATTTGGACGAGCTAAAGTACATACGCGATGCAGTGGTTGACAAGTTAGCTGAGGCTTGTCTGCCGCTAAGAAAATTCAGAACTAATGTACCATCTATATTTGCAAACGACCCCATCTCGACCACAAGCACTGAAAAGGACTTATCACAAATTAATGACCAGTACACCAATATACAGAACCAGTCCTCAGTCCTTGGATTGAACTGGAGTCCTTTGCAGGATAGTCTTAATTTCCTAGTCGATTTCCAGATCGAGCCAGTATTCACAAAGCGAAATATTCTTGCAACAACATGTAAGATATTTGACCCACTGGGTTTGCTAAGTCCCTGTACTATTGTACCCAAAATGCTGTTGCAACGGCTTTGGACTTCTGGCCTCGCCTGGGATGACCCGGTGCCTCCTGACGTAAGCAAAGAGTGGAATAACTTTTTATCAAACTTAGACCACATTAAATTAATAAATATTCCACGCTTCGTCATGCAGGATTCACCGATATCGACACAGCTACATTGTTGTGTGGATGCGTCTCAAGACGCGTTCGCCACGTGCATCTATATACGCTGTGTAGACGTGGCAGGTAATATTTCAACAAGGTTACTTTGCGCGAAGGCCAGGGTAGCCCCAATAAAGAAAAGCACGATACCAAGGTTGGAGCTGGCTGCTGCTTTGCTTGGAGCTCAATTGAGCGCGAAGGTGTGTCTGTCACTCACGTGCAATATAGATAAAAAATACTTTTGGAGTGATTCCACGATAGTTTTGGCCTGGATCAAAAATGTAAGTCCTAAAAATCTCAAACAATTTGTATATAACAGAGTGAACGAAATACACGAGTTGACTGACAAATCTTCGTGGCATCATGTTCCTACGGACATGAACGCAGCCGACATTGCATCACGAGGGGTTAGCCCTAACCAGCTGCAAAACGCTACGTTATGGTTCCAGGGAGCATTATTTCTAAACAAACCTGAGTCTGAGTGGCCTAACACTCAAATCAATGATGTAGCAGTACCAGAACTAAAGGTATATGCTTGTACTTTGTCACAACGGCCATCATTTGACTTTACGCGATTTTCTAAATATCACAGAATGATCCGTGTCGTAGGGTACATTCTAAGATTCATTTACAACTGTAAAAAGCCAAAAAATGTGCGCTAATGCGGTTTTTTATCAAATAATGAATTAAATAATTCGACTCTCACTCTAATCAGAGCTTCTCAAAGTGATTCCTTCCCAAATGACTTGCAATGCCTTAAAAGGAATCACCCTGTACATCGTAAATCTAAAATATTATCACTCAATCCATTTTTAGATGAACACGGCCTGATTAGAGTTGGAGGACGTATACAGGGTTCTATATGTGATTATTCAAAAAAACACCCCATTTTACTTTGCTCAAGACATATATTTACTAAACTCTTATTCAGAAAGGAACATTTGAGCAACATGCACCTCAATTATTGTTGAACATAGTGAGAGATCAGTACTGGCCTATTGGTGGAAGGAACCTTGCGCGGCAGACTTTCAGGAAATGCATAGTTTGCGTGCGTATTCAAGGCAACTCAATTCAGCCCATGATGGGTAACTTGCCCCCTCCCCGCGTTACTCTTACCCACTCGTTTGGGGTAACCGGAATGGACTTCGCGGGACCCTACTCTATTGCAAACCGTAAGGGCAGAGGGTGCACGTTGTCTAAATGTTGGTTATGTTTATTCGTATGTCTCAGTACTAAAGCTGTACATTTAGAAGTAGTGAGCAGCTTAAGCACAGATGCCTTTCTAATGACTTTCCGTAGATTCATCTCACGTCGTGGTAGGCCTCATGAACTTTACTGTGACAATGGCACCAATTTTGTGGGGGCCAATAATGAGTTGGGCAAAATGTTGCGAGCTAGCCAAAGAACCATGACTGAGGCCGCCCATGATAAGGGCATCAAATTTCATTTCAGTCCAGCATATTCCCCCCATTTCGGAGGCATCTTCGAAGCTGGCATAAAATCAGCTAAATCTCTATTAAAACGTGTAATCGGTAGTAATAATCTGACGTTTGAGGAACTAACGACACTATTCACACAAATCGAAGGAATCCTTAATTCCCGTCCGTTAACTCCTCTGACGTCAGAACCTTCTGATATATCTCCTCTGACTCCAGGGCACTTCCTGATAGGGCGGCCACTCACCGCCTTACCAGAACGACCTATTACAACAAACTGTCCAAACAGATATCAGAGAATAGAACAGATAAGACAACACTTTTGGGCACGGTTTCATGACGAATACCTGAGCGAACTTCAGCAGCGGACCAAGTGGCGAGTCAAAAAGAACGAGCTTAAGAAGGGCGACCTCGTCGTGATCAAAGATGACAACGTCCCACCGATGCGATGGCGCCTAGGACGCGTGCACCAACTATACCCAGGTCTGGATGGCGTAGCGAGAGTGGCGGACTTCAAGACGGCCAAAGGCATAGTTAAGAGGGTTGTCAATCGAGTCTGCCTTCTTCCATTGAATGAAACCGACGCCGAAACCTCTCTTGGAACCCAGGGCTTCCAAGGCGGGGACCCTGTTCACGCGGACAGTGCATGAACTATGGACGAAAGCGGGCTGCGGTGCGGGGCGAGCGGCGAGCAGCCAGCAGCGGTGGCCGGCGGCTGCCCCTCCACCACACACACCATCAGCGAACGGCACGGCGCCATGTCGCGTCCGTTCCCCTTATATATTTTCATTTTTTAATATACTCTTTACTACTTCAGGGTTGTTTTCATCACCAGCCCCAACCCTGAACAGACACAATATCCCAGGAAAATGCTAGTGTAACATAAAATGTATTTTTCAAAACTCACTGATTATGACGCAGCTAGAGATAAAAATATCGTGATAAAACACTGAGAGAGGAGAGAGACACACAATAAAAACGGGTCAGATTGTGTGGAAATTAAATACAAAGTGTACTATTTTTATTTGCTCTCTAAAGGGGGTAAAATGTGGAAGTTAGTTTGAGGACACAATATCCCAGAAAAATGCTACTGTAACATAACATGTATTTTTCAAAACTCACTGATTATGACGCAGCTAGAAATATAAATATCGTGATAAAACACGAAGAGAGGAGAGAGATACACAATAAAAACGGGTCAGATTGTGTGGAAATTAAATACAAAGTGTACTATTTTTATTTACTCTCTAAAGGGGGTGAAATGTGGAAGTTAGTATGAGGGCACAATCATTGAATAAACGTCTTATTGTTATTATATTTTCAGTAACGTCCCTCTTAATTTACAAGCTGCATTCTAAATGGTAAAACGCTTAAAGTTAGGCGGGCGGACAAGGAAGCTCGGGGGTAAACCAATTTGTCATCTCGACTGGCGTTGCACCACAGTTTGACCCCGATTCAACTTCTCGTCCAGTCTTTGAGACAAAGGACAAAGAAAGTTAAACCTGTTGCGATGCTCATTATCTTAAAAACTGGCAATTTACTGTGGGGCTTTTTTGGTGAACGAGCGAACAGCGCACGGGCGAAGCTTCGTTTCATACATACATACTCACGCCCGTATCTCATTGGAGTAGGCAAGTGACCAAAGAATGCCAAATCCTACGGTCCTAATATACTTCTTTTGCTTCGATCACATTTTTTCATACATGTGCGTCGGGAACTTCTGATCTGGTCTTTTTTTAGTAATTTGATCAAGATACCCTCGCCTTTGTCGCCCCCTTCCGATCCTTCCATCCATCTCCTGACCATAAATCCTCTCAACATGCCCAAACCATCGAAGCATACTTTTTTCAATCTTAGTCACTACATCGTCTTCTACTCCGCAACTTTCTCTTATAACACTGTTTAAAAAAAAATGACTTCAGGGGGATCTCATACAACAAATGGATTTTTTTGCCGTTTTTATAGATAATGGTATGAAACCCTTAGTGCGCGAGTCCAACTCGCACTTAGCCGGTTTTTCAAGTACCTATTGATTATATTGAACTAATTTGAAAAAAATCAATAGTCCACAATTTTTATAAGCATGATGGGATTAACAAAGTTATTATTTACATTGCAAAAAGTTTCACTAGGTACTTAGTCTACTTACACATAAAAACATTTGTAATAAACAGATAAGAACGCCTATAAATATTAAGAAACGAACTAACTCCTCGAACAAAATAAGTGCGAAAAACAAATACAAAAACTATAAACGAGATACGCACTTAAAACATTTCTCCCACTAAACTACATATTAACACCCCCAGAAACCGAAAATATAATCCAGTACATCACTTTCACGTTCCTTCAATATGTTCGCTCTCTTTCTGACATGTTCACTCTGAGCGAGCGCGCGAAGCATTTCAATATGATACGGATTGGAAACGATGAATAAAAATTTACCCCCAGGCTGGAAAGCTGCACTAACGGCGCTATTACTCACCGCATGCCTTTGCCGAAACTAAATGACGTAACCGCCACATTATTCCTATTGATTTACGACCTTCCATGTACCGGTGAAAGGCGAGAACTTGCAAGCAATAAATATCTTTCTAGTGCTGTTTTATTTGTTTTTACATCCGCAGTTTTGGCTAAGAGAACATAAGAAGTAATTGAGGTTGTGGGATCAGTTTGCAAGTATGTTTGTGGAATCTAATATCGACAAATGTTTGGCTGAAATCATATAATGGCCCTTTTACAACATGCAGTGATGTAATATTTAGTTTTCTTTAAATATGTGACCAAAATCAAATTTTTTAATTATTTTGAAATTACTGTGAATATACGTTTTTTTTACTGGGAATACATGAAGCAATGATACGCCGAAATTATAGGAAATTAAGAATTATAGATAGTTTTTAATATACATCCCACGGTAATCCTAGCTCAATCAACGCAGCTATGGGGATCCAGAGATGACATTCTGACAGGCTCTCAGGGAGTATAATAGATTTTATTCTTAATATTAATCATAATAATATTTGTATATAATAAGGCATGAGGTCATTCTACTTTTTCATGACCAGTTTTCTATTACAAAAAAAAAATTATGATATGTATTGAATTAGTGCACAAAAATAGGATTTCGAAATAGTACCTGAACCTAAAAATAAAAGGAATTCATAATTAAAAAATACTTTAATATTAACATATTGCTGTAAAAGGTGGGTAACACAGTGGTAAAAACCATTTTTTCATACAAATGGTGAGACATCCAAGGACCACTGAGTTAATCGGTTTATGGATATTAGCTGTGGTTCGTTAATTACCAAAACTATCGGAAGTGATACTGCAATTAAACCTCTTTCTAAATAACAAAACAAAAATATGTAGTGAGGGCCAAGTATTCCAAGATCTGCATTTAAAAAAAAAGTCTTTGAAAATTGTACATGAAAAAGTAGATTGGCCCATGTACCTACTCAATACGGTATTTTACTGACTCAAATCAATAAATTTTAATGACTCATAAAAATCGCTTGGTATGAAGTATGTAGGAAAATATAACTAATGACATTACAATTTTCTTACTTCAAACTGCTGCATCCTTATTTTCATCTTCATGTATTTCAAAAAATAGCATTAGAGTCCGAAACATGTCGTGATAGTCTTTAATTTTTCACAGTAAAGGCATCTTATAGGCACAAAGCCATACAAATTGTCAATATTTTCAAATGTTTTAAGGGATGCTTATGGGTTTAGAGCTCATTTAGTAGATAACCTATAGTATTTTTTGTTTTAAAACATAGAAAACAAAGGAATGATAAGCCGCCAATGTTATGAATATGAACATAACTAAAGAAAGTTTTAATTTAATTCAAGTCTAGCATAAATATAGACTTGAATTAAATTAAAGTAACGTCAACCACGATGATGTTTTGAAATTGTGATAAGTTTTATTTATTAGTAACTTAATATTAGTTTATGCAATCGTTATATAATGTATGCTTTTTTAGTCGAGAACCGCGTTTAGACCACGAGGCCTGCCGAGTGGTCTAAGTAAGGCTGCATTGCATACACTATTTTTTGTACGAGTCAACGGAAATTATTTAAACAAACTGAAATAATCAAGCAAGCTTGTTCTGTGGAAATGAAGATTAGGCACATGAACCGAACGCTTGTTAATGTCTTTTGTTTTATGTCCGCGGCGTCACGTGATTAGTCAATTTCATAAGAGTACAGTAACGGCGACACGTGATTGGTCTATTTCATAAGAGTTCACTTGAAGGGAGCTCCATAGAGAAAAGTATGTTATTTTAGTTTCGTCTACGACATCTTAATTCAAACATTGAAGTCGACTAGTAAAAAAATATATTGTGTTACTGTTATTTAATAGGTACCGTCTTCCACTGTAGTTAGACATACTCGTAGAATACGAATGCTCTATCGTTAATACTGCTGCCCAGTCTTCGCTAATTAACAGACCAACTCCATCTGTAGGCCTTTGTAACTTGGATTAACTTGCTAAACTCTATTAAACTAAATTCAATCTCAGCCAACTTTCTACTCAATACTGGGAGAAAATGGCCTAGGTTTTTTATTTGTTCGCGGCTTATTAATATGCTTAAACCTGATAAAATGTTTTTGTTTAAAAGGTGGTTTTAATTTGGTTACTTGGATAACAGTACCTAGTATTTAGCTTTTTTGTGATGATATTTCACATAAAATAAAAAAAATATTTAAAAAATCTTCTATGCGTCTAAATTACCCTTTTTTATGATTGTTTCAAATGTCAAATCGATAGTTCCTGGGATATTTAGCAATGTAACAGACAGAGAAAGTGAAACCATAAGGGTTTCTTTTTTACCATTTTGGTACGGAACTCAAAAACAATTTTGAAAATAACGAACTTAGGTAACTATTCTGTTTGGAGTTGGGGACCTACTACATACCATACCTACCAAAATATTAGGTCCACTGCTAACAAAATATTTCCGTACCTAAGTTAAGTTTTTTAAACTTTTTTTCTTTTCGTTCACTTTTATCCTTTGCTTTGAATTTTTAATTATTATTGGCCAAACCGAAACAGAGATGCTTCGCGGTGGCTCGGTAAATAATAAATTAAAAAAAAAACTTGTGTTTTTCTAAGCCAGCTCCTAACGATGACAACGCCGCTCAGCGGTTACGAAACTTCGGAGCATCTATTCAGCCAAGCTAATGGCTGAAAAGTTTATGGATAGACGGAAAAAACGGAATCGTAAACGGGCGGGGACCGGCCCAGTAATTTGGCCGGAATACATTGAATGGGAATAAGTTAGGCAACGTGAATAATAATGCCTACGTGCTTCTCTTATTGTGATATTTGTCGGAATTTCGTAGGAGCTGACAAATACAAGAAGTTAATAGTAGTTTATGCAACTGATACATATTGAGAGGGCTTTAAGGCCTAATTATGTACAGTATGTATGTATGTAAGCACTTTATTGTAAACAATAACAGGTTAAAACAATATACATGTCACATAAGATTAGAGTACAAAGGCGAACTTATCCCTATGAGGGATCTCTTCCAGCTAACCTTTGAGGGATTGAGTGTAGAGTGGGGGAATGAGATAAACAAACTTACACAGTGTACTAAAACTTTTCTATAAGGAAACTTATAGCTAAAACCAGAACTAAATAAATATATAACAACTGTAACATATAATAAATACATATTATAAATATATATACGTATTTAAATTAATATACAAATATAAATATATATAGTATTCAACCAAATCACAAGTCGTTGGAGAGCCACAATTTCTTTAAATTACTCTTGAGTGAGGTGACAGACTGGGACTGTCTTACAGTTGTATACACTACTTTATCTACATCCATACATTAAATCCTCTTTCATGTGTTGAGGCACCATTGCGTTGAAAGTGCAGGAGTTCGAGTTCGTGAGCTCGTTGAAGTCTTTTTGAGCACGAGCCTTATCGTAATGGGCGGAGATGGCCATAACGATACCGTTTTTGATGCTGTTATGGCCATCTCTGCCCCGGACCGGCGCGAATTGTAAAGTTGGTCCTTACCTACACTTTTTGAGCATTTAAAAGAGGATTTACTGTATGGGTGTAGATAAAAGAATATACGTATGTGCGTCCGATATTTATGTATTTTTACTAAAACGGTGGCTAACCAGCTTGTAAGCGGATACCGTATACCCTTTTTCATGATATGAGGATTCGTTGAGAAAAATTGTTTAGCACATAACTCCTCTCATCAACGAGAGTGGGGTTGTGCCCAGCAATGGAACATAAATAGTTTTTTTTTCTAAATTTGAACATAAATAGGTTAAAATGATAATTATTGATGATGGTCCATAACGTCTTTTATAGTCTACACTCTACAGTTTACATAAGGAAACGAATAGGGAATGTTAACAGCAAATAACAAAATCAATAAGATCGAATTTTCTCGAAAAAGAATCAAATTCTTAATCAAATGACGAAAAAAGTAACTTAAAAGAATATTCAATTACATATTTATAAGTCTTCAAAGTTTTAAGAGGGGGCATATATTATTCTGTCCCTTTTACGCAAAAAGCACCTTTGTATTGGAACGATCGTCATTTATTATGGCGTTAGAGTTCAGTGACACCACAGATCTGTCGCGCTTTCTCTCTCTAACCAGCTACATTAAAACGGTTGCTTCGTTATTTTTTTAGATATATAGGATTTTCAGCATTTGGCATATATTTTTGGCTTGTTTCTGTTGGAATAATCTTTTGGAGTAGTCATATTTTGAATCAACAACCCTATTGCTTTTTCATAGTGTGTAAAAGAGTAAATAACAGCGAAAACCAGCGCTGGCGCTGGTTTGTGACCATTTCGTGGCAAATGCGGTTATAGATCCGACCCAGGTCAGACCTAGATGAGTTTCTTGCTGGACTCTTCTCAGGCTAGGTTTAGTGAATCAGCGACAAAACTCCCAGTAGCACGATTCCACTCACCCCTCAGATTTGATTAAAGCCGCTCAACCAACCTCGCTGGAGCGCAAACTCATAGATTATTCCAGTGTTTAAACGTACGAGGCTAAACAGCCGTGACGTCACTCCTCGCTGTCAATCAGTACCTATGCTATGCTGTAGTTTGCCTCTCACTTTGGTCTTTTTTGTTGCTCTAATTGTAGTTGGTCCCATACAAACACTTGATCGTCTCTAAAAACTTGTTCGAATACAATGAAAAAAAAAATGTCATCTAGCTTGTGGAGGGGTTTCGACAGAAACAAAAGTGCAAATCACTCTCATTCAATAAAAGTACATTTTACAACTTTAAAGGCCCATTTAAGTACACCGTGCGAGAAATTTCATGCGATTTTCATTACATTGCGGGATTTGACCGGCCTTGTCTTACCTCGGTAGCCCGCAGCCCGCAAGGTAATCAAAATTGCATCCATATCGAAATTACAAGCATATATCCACGCGCGGGTGACGAGCATCGCATACGCTAACATTAGCGAGCAAGCGAGACAAAACACTTCCCGTCTACATTCGCCTTAAGTAGTATTTTATACAGTTCTTTTTTGTACTGCTTTAGATACCTATATGAAACCTCAATAAAACTTGCTTAAGCAGTCTCTGAATGCCAAGAGCGCTTTCTACGAAAAGCCTTAAAAACGAATGATTAAAACTAAATTGAATTTCTTTCAGGCTACGGTGGATTTTTTATGTCTTAAAAAGCAATAAAAATGCAGTAATTTTGTTTATGGTTTTGTTGCAGAGTATAACCGAAATCAGTTTACAGACTAGACCAGGTTTTATAAAGATCCATTAGACCAAATGCCACATGAAATTTTGGTATTTCAGTGTTTTGTTTGACTTAGCTTACCGACATATGGTCTAACGGATCTTTATTAAACCGATCCTTAGGCGACTTCCTAAATAGGTTTTTATAAGACAAAAATAATGCGTAATAATATGAACGTATATAATTTTTTTGTAGTTTCGTTTTTGTTAGTAATTTTTAATGAGGTCAGTGTCGACGACTGACTGAATACTTACAACTTAAAATCGTATTCAAAACAAAAGAGGTAAAGCCAATTATTAGGATTAACATGCATCGGAACGTTTACCTTACATGGAGTCAGAAAAAAAAATCTTGATTTATAGTATACATTTCACTCTATACATTACACATATAGGACTTGCATTCCCGGAATTCCGGAATCTAAGAATTTTTTTCCGATATTACAATTCCGGAATTCGATTTGATGAATTTCCAGAATGTTTTGTATGTTTATTCTTAAAGTTCACAATGTAAAACTGAGAAATTGTTCGCCAGACTCATAAACATTTTGTGAATATATTTCAAAATGTTATTTGTTTACCATCACGTATACTCCTCCTATCCGGATTTTGGATACGACGATCGCTTCCACTCCGCCGTTAGCTGCGTTCATGTGCCCTCGTGTGGCTTATGTAGCCGTTCTTATTTACGAAGACCCATGCACGTGCATGCAGTGGGTACGTGAGCATACCGTTGACATAATTGTAGCTGATCCGCTTCGCCGCTGGTGGCCGCGCTTTGAGCTCATCCCTTTCACCGTCCCGCTATGTACGTCGACATGGGTCATAGTTGTCAGTTTTTTTTAAATATAAGAGTTCGATTCTGAGACAATGTACCTACTTAACTATTTTATATATTTAATTACTTCAAACATTCCAATGTATTTAGAAAATAATAATATAAAAAATACATACACACATACAAAAAACCTGTAACAGCGGGGGGACGCGGGTAGTGCGGCGGGAAAGGCTACGCCACGCCCCAACGCGCAAGGTCGTTCGCGGTTATACGCGCCTTAAGTAGTAACGTTGCTAATGCAAATTACAAAAAAAGGAAATATTCAAAAATTCCCATTCTGGCATTCGTGACCAATCGCTCTAGCCACTGAGCTACCGGAGCAACCATGCTCGACCCCCAAACTCCTCAACCAGTTTCCTCTTACAATACCTTAGGAAGGCATACAGCGATACCTACTCAGAAGACTCTGGCTTCCTTAAAGGTGGTGCGTTAAATTACATTGATAAATGGCCCGTAATACAATTTTGGAATTTTATTTGAAATTTGTAATAAACCTCTTACTTCTTAAAAGCAATATTTTTTTTAATTTGACTACTTTCAGGAGGCCTAGAATGTAGATATGTTATGTATCCGTAGATCTCCGGTCCCGGGAGATGACAACTAATAAGGTTCGGATACTAATCTTAAACAGGATTCACGTACTAAGCTTCTTTAAACAAATGAATAATAAAAAGTTATACATTTCTATATTTTTCTCATTAAACTTTCAATATTGCACCAACCGCAGCAAAGTTCACAGAGAAATTAAAAATATGCTATTTAAATTCAGAACGTTGCTGCTGAAACAAAGGAACATCTAGGTAATGTCGAAGCAACGAGTTAACTAACGTAAAACTGCACTGAGAAAATAACACGAACCAGCCACTGTCATCATGGGTCATACAGATTTAAAAAAAACGTACATTATTGTGGCTTTTAATACTGTTTCTACAAAAATTAGATTAGCTCCCGATTCATCGGATTCTTGTTTCGTTGTACTTACAAACATCTCATGCTAATTGTCATAATTATATTTTTATTAAATTTTTTTTTGTTTAGCCTATATAGTGTCCCACTGCTGGGCAAAGGCCTCCCCGCCTTTTCTCCACTCGTCAATTATACTAATTAATATTTTTGATACTGTAAGCAGTCTACCTTTTGTTTAATAAAAAATAAATCTAATAAATAATTATTTGTGGACAATCTTACACAAATCGACCTAGACCCAAACTAAGGAATACTTGTACTATGGTACACGGCGACGATATAGATACCTGCTTGTATAGATAAGTAAAGCCACTAACTATATTTCCATTCTCGTTTTATTTCGGTAATACTTACGTTTTGTCGATTCAGTTATTAGATATTTTCAATATTGTGGAGCCATTAGGATTGAATACCCTTTTACAATCAAGAAATCGCAATTAAAAAAAAATTTAATAATGACACTAAAAAGTAAAGAGTTAAGTCAAAGTATTTCGCAAGATACCATTTCTGTCCGAACTATCTGCAATGCGTACAAATACAATCTTGTACAGAGAATACGGCCCGGTAAAATATCAACATTTTTCCTAAAATAGTGCAAACTTGTACAGTTTTTTAATCCTGTCATGATCTTTATTTAATTTTACATCTAACCTGCAAAAATATCAGATAAAAATATCAACGTTTCCAGCGGGGTGATCACGTAACTTTTGTACTACCGTTAGGTAGATTTTAATGTCAGATTTTAATTGTCATCTCATACATTTATACTTCAAAATAGACAGTAAAATCTATCTACCGTTAGTACATAAAGTTACGTGATTCGTCTGCAGGTTTAAATCGGACTCGTGCAAAAAACATTGTTAACGGAGCGAGATATCGTAAAAATCGACAGTTTTGCAGATTGATATTGTTATGATAGGATCCCGGGTATTGCTAATACTATTGAAGAATAACATACTCGTATCATGTAAATAAAACTAGTGTAAAATATATAAAAAACTTATTGCGGTTTTTTTAATTTAGGGTGACCCGAAATTTTTGACATCGAGCGTACATAAATGCTCGTATCCTCAGCGCAACTTAGGCCATATTCCCGGTAACGCCACATTAAGTGTAGGTATAAATTTTTTTTAACTAGATTTAAAACTAATATGGGAATTAAGGCTCATTTGTTTTTTACTAATGTATTTTTTCTACTCGTCGACTTCAATGTTTGAAATAGTTTGAATTACGATATATAGTAGACAAAACTAAAATCACATACATTTCTCTATTGGTTCCCTTCAAGTGAACTCTTATGAAATAGCCAATCACGTGTCGCCTTTTACTGTACTCTTATGAAATTGGCCAATCACGCGTCACCATTACAGTACTCTTATGAAATTGACAAATCACGTGACGTCGCGGACATAGAACAAAAGACCAACGAGCGCCCGACCCATGTGCCTAAAGTTCATTGCCGCAAGACTAGTTTGTTTCAGAGTTTCGGTTTGTTTAATTAATTTCCGTTGACTCGTAGAAAAAGTAGTGTATGCAATAGTTATATAATTAGCTTTTTAAGTCTCGAATCTTAATTAGACCACTCGGCAAGCCTCGTGGTCTAAACGCAGTTCTCGACTAAAAAAGCATACATTATATAACGATTGCATAAACTACTATTATGGACATTGTCTGATGTAAATAAATTGAATTGAATAATTTCTGTGCATGCCGCATCTTTGCATGGCCGATCAGCCCGGCAGTCTCAATTTGCCGGCTCTTTCTTTGCAGAACTAACAGCGTCCGTCCTTTTTACACTCGACCTGCTGATTTGTGACATCCTGTCACCTACCTGTACCATCGCCAACACAGTTAACTGACCATCCGTGCACTTTACGTGCATTGTAATAAGGGTCGCGAATGGTCAGTTAACTGTGTTGGCGTCTGTACCTAGCATAAGTAGTAATTATTGTGACTGGATATACATTGAGCACTTTAAATATTGTAGGTATGACTTTTACTGAAAGAAGATCTCATTTCGTTTTTAACAATACCTAGGACTGTTTTCACACATATAAAACCGGCCAAGTGGGTGTCGGGCCACGCACAGTGTAGGGTTCCGTAGTTGCCCGTCCATCACGTCACCGGTCATATGCGGAATTACGGAAGGGTTTTTACTGATCTTAGTACTGATGATGTACTTTTTTGAGATGTTGCGTTGTATACATATTTTTGCCCTTTACAGTAATGTCTACTTAGCTGTGATAGTTTTCCTTTTAAATTCATCGTATATACTACTACCATGATTTTTTTTCACATGCCTAGTTTAGCTGGCAGGGGGGGGACTTGACCATAGCAAAAATTATCACTTCAAAGCTTAATATCGCGCCAACCGATTTTTGAATCAAAACTTATAATATTTTTCAAAGAGCTATCCAACGATACCCCACACGATGGGGTTTGGAAGAAAAAAAATTGCACCACCACTTTACATGTAGGGGAGGTACTCTAAAAAAGATTTTTTTATGATTTTATTCTACTGTTTTGTCGGCGTCATTGATATGTATACTCATGCCAAATTACAGCTTTCTAGTACTAACGGTTACTGAGAAAAGCGGGGGACGGACGGACGGACATGGCGAAACTATAAGGGTTCCTTGTTTACTACGGAACCCTAAAAATGTAACTAGGTTGGGAGAGACGAGCTGAAGACCGAGCTTAGTGGCGTGCCATGGGAGAGGCCTATGTCCAGCAGTGGACTGATGCAGGCTGATGATGATGAAAAAAAAATACTCCTTGAAGTGGAACCCGCTAAAATGGGTAAAAATCATTATTTACTACTGCAATTGAAAGGATTAATGCCATCGATTGTTTTCACTAAATAACTAAGCATACATGAAATTAGTCTTTTACATATTCTAGTTGGTTCGATTCCTGGAGGCAGGTAATTTTCTAACTTGAATGCATTTCCAATTTGTTTACACAAAAACGGGTTGCTGAATTTTTCTAACTTCGTTCATTTCGTCACTCATTTACTCTAAAGAGATCCCTTAAAGGGATATGTTCGCCTTACCCTGCCCTGAAATATTTTTCACCTTTGTGATTGTGTACAATAAAGAGTTTTTCTCAAACATGCAATGATATATTAGCATTATGTTCATTATAACAAGCTGCGAAGTATTGTTTTGGGTGCGGCGCAACGAAAGGCCCATAATGGAATTTCATACAACATTGAAGGCCTAGGCCGGCAGTGATCGTCTTTTTTGGGGGGCGCACCGGACGGCCGCCCTCCGCTGCGCTGGTGGCACAACCCGGGCCGCTACCGCGAACAACAAACGAAGTTTTCCCTCTCTGTCGCACTTGCAAGTTTGCATATAAGTGAGACAGAGAGGAAAAACTTCGTTTGTGGTTCGCGATAGCCCCTCCTACTCGGAGCCACACGGAAAAACACGACGCCGGGCGCCCGCTTCCGCAGCGCGCGTTTTTATTACTGATTTCTTGGAAATTCATTTAGTTTTCTTATAATTTTCAAATATAAGAAAACTTTTTTGAGTAAAGCACTATACAAGCTCCAGCGCGCTTCGTTAACACTCAGCCATGTATAACTCTTCCGGCAGTCCCCTATTTCGTGGCCTCTGCAGTTATGTACTTTTACTACTAATACTATATGGAACGGCTGTAAAACAATAACACGTACTAACTAATGATGTATTCAGTCTCTCCCTGTTGTGGCTTCCCAAAATGACAATACCAGTTGTAACAATCATCCTTCAATATGTTACCCAGACAATAGTGACCATATTCCGTGTTAGGAGCGCTCTGAAATCCACATTTCAAATGCAGACAAACCAAAATTAGAATTGAAATTGAATTCGGTATTTTACTGACAAGTTTAATCATCATTTTATGAGACGTGGAAACACTCGGTGCTTGTGAATTTTGTAGGGAGATATGCCTGATGACGTCAAAATTTTCAATGGTTAAACTGCATCTTTTTCATATTCATTTCATTAGAAATCTTTAAAACGGATTGAAGTTTGATGTTTTCCACGTATTTTATTTATTTATTTATTGTAATGGGAAACAAACAGTGTTATATTACACATACATATAAGGTAAAAATGTAGTTTATACATATGCAAAAACAGTTTCCACCAAGAGTTAATTACATTTTTGCTCTGAGTATAAACAACATTTCCGTATATTAAAATATAATAAACGGGTCACTCATGTCTTTAAGGTCGAGTATCGCTCGACATGTTGCACCACCGCCGCCGCCAACATCAAGTAGCCGATCGAGGCGCGCGAACGCGCAGTGCTAGACGCGCGGCCGTCGCGCCTGATTCTCATGACTAAGGGCCACGTATTGGTCCAAAGCGTGAGTGACCCGTTTATTAACTCACGGGAGTTTTATATTTTCGTAAGTTTTGTTTATTGGTAATGTAAAAAAAATATTTATTTAATTTTATTCTATTAGAGGCTCAGTTTGAGATTGAGGTTGACCTTTGATTTCGTTGAAGCCGCTCAACCAATCTCACTTGAGAACTCTTAGAGTATTCCAGTGTTTAAAATGCCCGCGTGGTCGTCGGTCGTGTCGGAGGTTTCCTCTGAAGTTTCCCCAGACTCCAACCATGCACTCCTATCGCATTGTCGAGCCGGTCTATAAAGGCACAGTCAGATAAAAAAAGATTGAGACTACTTCCGGACTTAGCGCAACGTGCCTGTGTCTGTATACGGTACTTACTACTTTTCCGAAAGCATACAGAGGCTCTTAGTTTCCCGTAATTATAGGTATACTGCCTGTAGTCATGTCCACTAATATGTACGCATTTTTGGCCCTTATTACAAAAGACTAGAGTACAAAAATGTATAATATACTAATGAACTCGTCTGTACACTCCATTCGCCAATGTATGTATAACAAATTACGATAATTGTAGCGACAATCCGAATTGAAATAAGGATTGGATTACGTAGCGGACCCTGGGCATACTTCAGGATGCAACTGTACTAGAATGATGATAGGCCGAATTGAAATCTCTTTCTCACCTGGGTTAAAACAAAATGTTAACGGGATTTAAGTAAATAACGACGCAGTTTACAGCTACAGTTAATGACGGACCGCAATCGAATTAAATCCAAGCCAAAGTGAGTAACGTTCTACAGCCAATCATCGATAGGTTATTTATTTCCCTGCGCGGCCGGCAACCGATTAAGCCGAGGAATATTTTTTAAAACGCTAATAATGAAGCTTCTGTCAATAATTGCATTTTTGTAAAAGCTTTGCTGTTTGTAAGACTGTGCATAAAGTACGGGTAGCACAGAGAGCCATAGAACGTGCCATGATCGGCTTAAGGCTACAAGACTGAGTGAGGAATGATGAAATCCGACGTCGCACTAAGGTGCGTTACGTCAGAGAAGTCATTTCAAAACTCAAGTGAAATTGGGCAGGGCATATTGCCAGAGAGAGTGATGGCAGGTGAAAGAAACGAAATACACCAATGTCGTTATATTTAAATAATTACATAATTATAAGGCTTAAGTAAGAGGGGGCATACCCTGTCCCTTTTCAGCAAAACGCACCTTTGTATCGGAACGATCGTCATTTCCTATGGCGCTCGTGGGTAATGACGTCACTGATCTGTCGCGCTTTCTCTCTTTAACCAGCAACATTAAAACGGTTGTAGCTTCGTTATTTCTTGAGATATTTGATTAGGATTTTCACCATTTGGCACATTTTTTTGCCTTGTTTCATTTGGAGTCAACATCCCTATTGCTTAAGCATTAACTTCACTTATACTCGTTTACGCTGCGTTTCCATCACAGCTGTGCGAGGATGTTGTCGAGGCAATGGCTCGAGTCACCCACGAAAAAAATCAAAAGGGGCCATTCATTCGCAAGCTAGCCAGCAAGGTGTCAAATGTAAGGAAACACATCCTCGCACAGCTCTGATGGAAACGCAGCCTTAAAGGTAAAACAACATATTGTATAAGTTGGGATTGACATAATTTGAAAACTTTTAAAATCTAATTTATATTCATAGGCTTGTGTGAGACACGGATAATGCCTGTTTAAATGTACCGGGAAAACTTTCTTGGGCCTCGAATAATTCTAGCCAGACTTTTTGTACCAATTTAGAAAGGAATTGTCTGCTTAATAACACCTTTTAAGATCAACCGATTTCAGTTCGCCTGTATGTTTATTAAGCGTTTACTCCGCCATTTCTCAGCAGATTTGGAAAATTATTTCTCTGTTTGAAAGCATATGCTTCCAGATTGGTCCCATTGTTCTCAAAATTCACTTCTGGTGATGGGAACCATGAGCAATTGAGGGAGCTCCTCAAAAATTCATGGGAAACATATAGCGATTTTAGTATTTTAACTCAGAAAGTATTAGCATTTGGTGTACAGAAATTGCTTGAGAAGACCACGGGTGGTCATCCAAAACTCCTAGTGTTTCATAGATATCTCAATTAAGATACTGAAGCGAAAATGACGAAGCCAATTTAAATGGTCCTGGTGTAATATTACTATCAACCTAATCTGGTAATTGAAGCCGGAAGGTAGACAACGGAACTCTGTAATAATAGTATATTATGCAACTGGTTTATAAGAAGGGTATAAAAAGGCGAGATCAGTTATACACCATTGCATACAATACTTTTTCTACGACTCATTTCAAATAAAGAGTAACTACTTATTTTTCAGATTTTTCATGCGCCATATTTTCCCTTAGTAATTGTGCAACTTACCTACGCAATTTCTTCTGTAATGCTGTATAACTTCTTCGTGGATTTTTAAAAGAATCAACGTACCTACACATTTTCTTCATTAACGCAAAAAAATCGTTTGATTGATTTAAGTTATATAATCATTTATCAGCTTGAATGTTTTCGTTTTCAATTAGGCATTTGGTGGAAAAACAAAAATATGACACTTTGTTTATGGTTTGTTTGTTTTTTAATTTGCTAGACTTGGCATCCGACCTAAACTGAATTCAAATCCGGATCGAATCTAACTGTTTCGTTTTCCTAAATATATTCGAAAATAGATAAAACTTGTTAAAAAACACAAAAAAAATGATAAATATAAGTATGTATTTATATTAGTAAATAGTATATTATGACTATTAAACAGTATTTGTAGTAGTCTGTGGCACCCAACTCTGCTTTAATTTTTCATTAAAGTGGAGTAAGGAGTGTGTTTTTAGGCAATAAACTAGATAGACTTTTTACAGAAGAAATAAAGGTTGTATTTATATTAGAGTTCATGATTGCGTAAGTCGCGAAAAAAGTACAGGAGTAGAAAAAAGTTCTTAAACGGACTACCAATGACAATTGCTTGCAATTTCTTCGAATTAATTTTATAACCAAATTTGTATTTTCCTCTAGAAATACATGTGTGAGTTTTGTCTGTTTATTGTGTGTATATATTCCACGCTTTTGAACCTGGCTCTGGCTTTATATGCCGGGCCTAATAAAGCGATAGGAATACGCGGTTGGAGAGTAGCCTGGGGAAAATTAGGGGAAACCTCCGACACGACCACGTGGGTGGTTATATTCCACGCAATAAACAGATGATCGATCGTCCAACGACATTATTGCAATATCTCTGGCTTATATCGCTCTATCTCACTTATTAAATACAATAAGTGAGATAGAATTACAGATCTTCGGACTTCGAATTTACATACATATCTGGTGACTGGTTCAAGCCAGCGGTGGCAGCCACAGTTCTCGCTATAAAAATCAAGGTCGCGTATGTCTGAATGAATGTTAGGATTGTCATAGTGTACGTGTGGCCGCCACCGCAGACCGCTGCAGTGTGTGGCACGCTTCACACAATCTCGTGTAATGTAAACGTCACATAACGCAATAAACGTTTTACAACCAGTTATTATTTACGTGGCAACGTTCTGTAAAACAGTAAAACTGTATTTTACGAGCTGGAACTTTCTACGTTTACCTATAAAGTAAAGCAATTTCCTTGGCCAATGCTGCCTCGATATATTTCACTCACGATACATTTCACGATCAATGAGCTATAATGTATAGGTATAGGTTCATAATTCGGTTTACCGGTTTATCCATGTGGGTAGTGTAGTGATCCTGCCTATTCCGTATTTTAACAACGATAATATTTACACTTAATAAGAGAACAACGGTTGAAACTCACTTGAAAAGTCACTATTTGCGACATGTCTCGGACTACAATTGGAAAGTCACTATCTGCGATATGTTTCGGACTACAATTGGCGTCCGAAACATGTCGCAAATAGTGACTTTACAAGTGAGTTTCCACCGTTGTTCTCTTATTAACAACGATAGTGTTGAGTATTTTCTGCAGTTTAGACAAAAAAAAATGCAACTCTTAAAAAATATAAACCCTGTAGAATAAAGTCGTTATTATTATTTTTTACGACACTGCTTAAAAATGTGGTCATAGATAAACTAAATTCAGTACACAAAACTGCTAAATATGTACATTTGATACTATGTCTATACGTGGTCTATACAATGAAGCACATTACGCTAACAAGTCGTATCTATACACGGATTGCATAGTAAGATACGACTTTTATTACCACAAACAATGTTATACTTTACTTACTTATAACATAGGTACTCTAAATTTATTGCAATCTTAATAGGAAGCCCCTACCTTGCAAACTGTTTAAACACTATGTGGTAACGGAAATGACTATTTACATATCATTTTCATAACGTTTAATAAAATATATTGATCATTCAACAATTTATTTTAATTAACACAAAACATTGTGTTTTCACCTCTTAAAATTTAACTTCGTATGAAACACGTATACCTTCTATTTTTAGTGCTACAATACAATACAATTACTCTTTATTGCACACCTCACATAATAAAACAGCACATAAAAAAAACAGATACAGGGAGACAGAGGCAACTTCTGAGGCTGCTACTTTTTAGGGTTCCGTACCAAAATGGTAAAAAACAAACCCTTATGGTTTCACTTTGCTGTCTGTCTGTCACATCGCTAAATATCTCAAGAACTACTTATGCTATTGGTCTGAAATTTGGAATAGTTATAAAGAAGGCTAACCTAGATACATAGAACATGACTTCTATAATTTTCTTTTTTTTCTGCGGAAAATGACATTCCTGATTTAATAGGGTTGGAACCGGTACACATCTGTATACGGAACCCTCGCTGCGCGAGTCCGGCTCGCAATCAAATATAAAACAAATAAATAAATATTTTTGGACAATCTTACACAAATCAACATAGTCCCAAACTAAGCAAAGCTTGTACTATGCGACGATATACAAAGTTATATAGATACTTAAATACATAGAAAACATCCAAGACTCAGGAACAAATATTCGTGTTCATCACATAAATAAATGCCCTGACCGGGATTCGAACCCGGGACCTCCAGCTTCGAAGGCAGGGTCACTACCAACTAGGCTAAAGCGGTCGTCAAATTGAAAGGTTTTTTTTAATATGTATATTTATAAACATGAATCCCACACGACCCGGAACAAACAGGTCAAAACATGGTTTAGGTATATAAAAAAAAAATAAGCTGCTTATTTCAGTGAAATTTTTTACATAATTTTATAAACACTTACTTAACTATTAATCTTAAATTACAAAAGATTTTTTAAGTTAAGGAGTTGCGGATATACAATTTTATAAAACCTTTATTAAACTTAGTCACAAAACACGAATCTCATCCCATTCGCCTTCAAACACTTCAAATAAAAAAAGAAATCTTCCTTTCATCTGGCGATTGCAAATACTAATTCCAGATCAAAATTGCGTAGCATTTCTCAGAGCCTTTGTTCAGCTCGGGGATTGTGAAGATTCAGTTGATCTTTGCGTGTATTTTATAAAGACGTATAAAATAGATGAGAGTCGGGCGCAGGTGGGGTTAGAGCTCGCTGGGGACCCATGAGAGGGTATTGAGCGTCATAGCAACTTTAGATAATCGGCCAGACTAGTGTCGGGCAATTTTATTTTTTTCTGCGTGCTCTGGCGAAAGCTGAGATTCGATTGCTATTTGACATGTGAACGAAAATCTTAATGCCATATTGTGGGTTGCACCAAATCGTCTGTAATCGTAAGCGGTGTTCCTTAAAAAGTATATATATTTTAGGACAATCTTAGACAAATCAGCCTAGTCCCAAACTAAGCAAAGCTTGTAGTGTACCAAGTGACGATATACATACTTATATAGATAAATAGATACTTAAATACATAGAAAACATCCAAGACTCAGGAACAAATATTCGTGTTCATCACACAAATACATGCCATGACCGGGATTCGAAACCGGGACCTCCAGCTTCGAAGGCAGGGTCACTACCAACTAGGCTAAAGCGGTCGTCCGCTTATTTATTGTTTTGTATTTAATATAATAATGTATTGTTGACATAATTTGTAAGAAATCTGTGCTCGATTCTACTCACACCTCAGATTCGGTTGAAACCTCTCAACCAATCTCACTGGAGAGCAAACTCTTAGAGTATTCCAGTGTTCCAAACCACACGCGTGGTCGTGTGGGAGGTTTTCCCCTGAATATTGCCCAGGCTACTCTCCATCCGCGCACTCTTATGGCTTCATTGGGTCTGGCCTATAAAGCCACAGTCAGGTTAAAAAAGTAAGACATCTGTAATCACTTCGGACTATCCTGTAACATTTCACTTTTCTATTAATTGAATAATAGTACATTACTTACCAAGGGCGGTAAAACAAAGAATGTCTCAGATCGCAGGTATTTGACGCCCGAGCCGAAGGCAAGGGCGATAATTATGCGATCTGAGGCTTTCTTAATTACCGCCCGAGGTAAGTACAAAATTTTATGTCACCCTCTGGCCCGAAAGTGGGATTTTCCGCCACTTTATGGCCAGGTGTGACATAAATATTATTTAAATTGAAATAGCAGAATGAAACAATTGCCGAAGATATTTTGAAGATTCCTGCTCTGAGATCTGCTCCTCGTATTGACAGAAACAGTACAGCTTCCGACGTAATGGCCTAATGAGTCTCCTTTGCCGTTCGGGATCAAAGGCAGTATGCTAATCTTGTCCTCGAATCTTTGTCCGCCGTTTGATTATAGACAAGACGCGAAAAATTATTTGTTTTAGGGACAACAAAGGAATCGTTGAATACGATTGAATATATTATACCATGCCCATTTCAATTAATATTTTGTAAGATTTTTTATGATTAGAAATTATAATTTCGGTAACGGAGGCTTCCGATGATAAAACATTTATAATATAGATCATGACTTATGTTACAAATTATAACATAGTGTGGCTATATCAACAGAAAACCATCAAATTATCACAATAAATTGTATATTAGACATAGCCGTCGTGTCCCGGCGAAAAAAATAAACAATAGCATTATTTTGTTATGATCTCGGGGATCCCAGGGACCGGTAGATGACCGGTTAACCATAAAAAGATATGGTAATGATAATAACGTTGTTTTTTGTTTATTGGCCAAATGCAAATTGAAATTTACCAATAGATTTCTTGTTTCATTAAAAAAAATTGCAGGATAACTACGTACATAAACACAATATTTCAGGACGAACAGCATTTTATTGTCATCATACCTACAGAGCGCGCTACAGAGGGTCTACTCGTCTAATCCGATCGTATCGTTTCGTCCCTTTCACTCATACGGTGTACAACACAAGAGTTCGGAGTAGACCCTCAGGCACGCGGTACCGGGAACGTCTATCCGGAACGAACAACCGACAGACCTCGCCGAGTAGGGTTGGGCAAACAAGACTTCTATATAGCAGCGGTGCAATTCAAACCTAGAGTAGTCTACTCAATTTTGACAAAAGAAAAATAATAATAATAATAATAATTTTATTTCGGACAGAATCCATATGAGTTAATTACAGACTTATACACTAGTGTTAGTTAATTACCTTACTACACGTACACTATTACATAATCTATAATTATTTTATACATGTATGGAGCTTGGTCCATCTATGCATAAGGGGGGAATCCCATCTATCAGCTAACGCTATCAGGATGCTGTTGGCGCTGCCCCGCCAGCGGTTTAGTAGTGAGGCACACCGCTTTCGCATGATAGCCGCAAAACCATCAACCTGCGCCTCCGCAAACATCCCCGATGCACTGCAGTGTCGAAGCAGCCCCATAAACATCCTGAAAGCGATATTGTACTGAACTTGTAGGTCATGTACGTCCGCTGCGTAAAGTCACTCCACAGGCTGCAAAAATATATAGTAAGAAACGTCGTACGACGAAAGATTGGTGTACGCATACGGATGGCTTGGCAGAACACCGAGTCTCGGGCGAGGCCGATAACTCGGAACCAAGTGCAGGTACCCCGTTACAAATAGCAAATGAGATCCAAGGCGATGGTAGCCCGTCAACCGCCATGGTCAGCCCCGACTGTGGCCCCTACGCCGGGCTATTCGGCCCCTCGACCACTTGTCGTGCCGTTGGTGCGGCGTGCTCAGCGAGATGAGCTGTTCCGTGCAGCACGCGTCCGCCGTACTTTTGTATGCAGGGTTCGATATGCCCGGTGAACCCTGGCGCATATACACGATGATGATGATTAATGAGCGGCTCACACCTATAAATAGACAGCTATTCTACAAAGCCCGCATGGAAGCACGACGCCTGAAATGGGAAGCTCTGTGGACAAGCCGAAGTAGCATCTTCGTTCGTCGTGATGCTGGGCAGCCCCCGCACAAGATCCCATCGGAAGCTGACATAGCGAGGATTTTTGGGTATGTATAGGTTGGAGCTTTTTGTAACTTAGTCACTGGTTCTCATATTTAACTATATGTGTATAAACAGAGATCGGACTTTGCGTCATTGCTCGCAATAATGTAGACATGCCTCCAAAATTAATCAAAATATTAATCAATTATTTCTTGAAAAGAAAATCGATTTTAGGAGATAATAGTTTAGACGTGCTTATAATTATTAGCAAATTATTATTAAAAAGTGGTCATCGTTTTCGTAAATATATACTTAAAGAAGTTACGATTTTAAACTGACACGATTATTTACACTAGAAATAATACCCAACAACTCTAGGAATCAAATTATACGTCAAGTAAGAAATTAATTAATTGATTAACATTTTAATTAATTTTGGAATCATGTCCACATCGATAATTATATAACTCTGGTCTAAAAGTAAAACATGTAATTTTTATTGCAACTATGTAACTCTCGTTCTTCAGTTGTCGAAATAATGATTTTTCTATTTTATTCTAAAAGTGCATAGCCCAGTGGGTGCCGACGAGAGGAACTATACAAACTATACAACGGTTTTTGAGATAGTTTGTGCTTCATAAACATACATTGTTACATTTATAAATGTGACATACCTACTCCAATATGTATGTAAGATTTAATTTACTCGATTGTCAAGTGAGTTGTCAAAAGTCAAGTTTTTAACTAGTGTAGAGTTACAAATCAAGTAGGATTGATCAATTAGCAAACATTCGAACATCTTTTGAAGTAATTAAGGTATTTCTAAATACGAGTATACGCACACTAACTTTAAATTAAATCAAAACAGATGAGGTGTCTCGTGTTTTGAGTTAATGAATTTGCACCTAGTAATTAAGTATTATGGATCCTCCACCGTCAGCACGGCGCTGCCCAGTTAAGTGGGCCACAGTGTGGGGTGACATATACTTGCACTTTATTCTCAAAGCTTGTCGCACCTCAACAAAGGAAGTTAATAAAGCTTAGTGTGCTTATGTACTCTGTGGCCTTTTTTGTGATGTTGGAAGTTAATTTCCGACACTTTCCTGATTGCTCTCTAGTGTTTTTTTTCCTTAAAATAGACCGGATTGAAAACAATGTTTTTTATGAGAGTTTTTTTTCTCTATTCATGTAAGTAAATATATAAATCTACTGTGAGTCAGATATTTTGACTGTAAATGTCTGTTGTAGTGTTCTGGCCGGAGTAATTTAAAATTGTAATGATTTAATGACAATCTGTAGACAATACTTCTAAATTTAAAGAAAGATACAGCAAGATTGTTAATGAAAATTATGTTCATGAAAAAGTAGAATGGGCTTCTTTTTCATGAAATGAAATGAAATGAAATGAAATGAAATGAAATCATTTATTCTTCAATTTAGGCATGTTACATGCACTTACGAATGTCAAAAAACTACCACCATGAACATAATATTCGGAGATTTTTTTTAATGCAAATTATTTTAGTCAAACTTTCAATACAATTTTATTCCATTGAGTGACAAAACTTATGGGGTTTTCGTAATTCAGTGGGTCCAAGAAAAAAAAAATTGGGGTACATGTTATGATTTTATATGTATTTTGTACAGAAACAGGAGCTCATCCAACCTACCTATTTTCATCCAAGACGAAGAAGGTTCATACTTAGTTGGAAAAACAAAAGTCGTCCCTCCTGTGGTCAACAGTTAACGGCTTATGTGCATGTTAGCTATGTCTTTATTACGGGGATTTATAGAAACGGAGACACTGTTTATGCGGGTTACTGATACAAAATTAAGCTTTGTAGCCCTTAACTTTTGGTATGTCCACAGGAGACGCGAACCTAAATCCGTGTATGACCCAGAATAAAAATCGACAACAACACAAAAATTGGACCTATTATACTCATACAGATTATACTCATACAGATATAATGCAATCCGATCCTTCGCAATCGCAATCTCTCAAAACCACAATAAAATACACTTTCGAGTCGTGTTCGAGGTTCTCGCGAAACTATAGGTCTAGTATGTTATTA
Organism: Epiblema foenella; assembly: GCA_963556455.1. Classification (NCBI taxonomy): domain Eukaryota; kingdom Metazoa; phylum Arthropoda; class Insecta; order Lepidoptera; family Tortricidae; genus Epiblema; species Epiblema foenella. Next base: position 3,581,867 of record OY747106.1, read on the forward strand.
CTCACATAGCCACAGCTAAGTTACTTATGTTTTTTAAGACCGTGTTTCTAAAAAAAAAAAAACACAAAATGAGCCAACCTGATAAGTAAATGAGCCTCGGCCGGGTATCGTGAATGCTGTCCCTTCAACGCTAATTTCACGTGACGACAATACCTAAACAGCCCGTTGTCCGGGGCGTTACGGCTTCCACATAATTATCCCCGGACATTTTATCTGTGCCTTTACCATGAGTTTACATGACCGTACTCGCTAGCGACTGCGTAAAAAATTGTATGGGCAAAAGTACAGCGCCTCTGGCGGTTACGCGATAGAACTAAGAATTGGCATACTAAATCGTTTCCGCAGTCGCTAGCGAATACGGTCATGCAAACTCATGGTAAAGGCGCTGGAGAGATTTTCTCGTTTTCAACGTATTACATTGAGCAAGATGATCTTGAAGCGTGGTTAAAGCAGTTTTCCATTTTTTATACCACGCCGGTGGCAAACAAGCTTACGGTCCACCTGATGGTATGCGGCCACCGCAGCCTATAGACCTTCCAGATCCTTAAATCCTCTTTCATGTGGAGGCGTTGACCAGGCGTGCGCATGTGTGCTGTTAAGTTCACGGGCTGTGCAGTCTCATAACCGTTCAATTTATGATGCGGCTATGACCATCACCGCAGCAGCCGCGACGGTGGCACAGATCACCCTTCATAGAAGGCTAATGTTTCTCATTTTGTTCGCGACGCGAGTCACCATTCGTACGGTTTATAGCGCTTATATAATCCGCGGTCGTCCGCCTGAGTCCAAGTCAACGACATGTGCAGTGTGCGTGTCTCTTTTAAAAATATATAGTAAATTATTCTCGTGGGGGTGTTCTGTGGACGGTATATTGAAAATCTGGTACTTACCTACGGTTTTTGAGCATGTTAAAGAGGGTTTACTATATGTGTGTAGAGAAAATAAATAAAATAATTATCTATTTACGTATTATAATGACTGCATCCAAGTTCTCAAGTTTCTATTAGCTTGTCGTATTGTATTGGAGCAGCCCTAACTCCAGTAGATCTGTTTTTATTTATCGATTCTCATTCCAACCTCTTTTCAATCTGTTTCACTTATTCGCTTCCACACACACCGACCTAACGAGTCAAAACGAGCGCACGACATAACGAAATTCAGTTGCGAAATTAAACAGGTTAACCAAATTGATACCCAGGATAGTCTACTGGTATTCGCTTTACCCGCAATCCAATTTTATTTCACTTAAACTTTGCGAATAAAACTCAAGAGTTCTCTTATAATATTAAATTGTAAATATTCTTAACAACTGAACTGGCCCGTTTGAAAATGGAACGCAGCAAGTTTTCAATTTACGAATGACTTTGCAGTTTCGTCCCAACTTCGTAAGAAGTCGTATCGCTTCGGCTCAGGGATCGGCGGTTAAAATGACTGTCGAAGTAGTTTGTGGAATTGGCGTTTCGATTTTAGCGGTATTAACTTTTACCTTAATAATGGAGCTAAGAAGTCATTAACGCGGCTTATGAGCAAACAGGTGTTGTAGGTACCTACGCTTTAAATGAAACGTCTTGAATTGAAAGATCCTGAGTGACTTTCATGCGTAAGGATGCGAAACATAAAATTATGCTCTATAGTTATTTCTCATACAAGGGTTTTTTTTTTAACTTGACTGTGGCTTTATAGGCCGGGCCCAATAAAGCGATAGGAGTGCGCGGTTGGAGAGTAGCCTGAGGAAAATCCAGGGGAAAACCTCCGGCACGACCACGCGTGTGGTTTGGAACACTGGAATACTCTAAGAGTTTGCGCTCCAGTGAGATTGGTTGAGTGGTTTCAACCGAATCTGAGGTGTGTCATACAAGGGTGCAGAGTTGTATTTTTACCGCGAGTGTGGAATTGAAACACGAGCTAGCGAACGGATTCTAGGGTTGAACTACGAGCTAGCGAATGGATTCTATGGTTGAACCGCGAGCGAAGCGAGTAGTTCGAAAATAGAATCCTGAGCTTAGCGAGTGTTGCAACACATGAGGCGTAAAATAACTTTGCAGCCGTGTATAGCACAAACCTTTTCACCTCACTAGAGAGAGGAAGTTTTCTTTTTCTCCTCGTTTTAGCGTTATTCCAGTACAGTTGCATCCTAAATATAGTTGGATGCCCGGGGTCCACTAAACCTAATCCCTAGATTTGGCGTAGGTAATAGATTTTTTTTTAACTCAGTAGCACAATAGCACGTTCATTTTTCTAATATTCTTTGCAGTCTTGTGGATAAAATGCAATGTTGCTATCTGTTTTTAAAGAATAAAACAGGGCTTTCCGAGCTAGTGAGGTGAAAAAATATAAAATAATATATGTCCACCGACCAACGATACTTTTTAAAAATCTGTTAGCCAATGAACTCAGACCAAGAAAAAAGATAGACGCAGCATTAGGTACGAACAACCTATACTACCTATAGTGAGTCATTTTTAAAACCGTGGCATGAATGCTCACTCATAAAATTCATAGTTAAAATCTTTAAAAAAATGGTATCAGAAGTAGGTGCTTAAAAAACCGGCCACGCTATGGAATTTTTATAAATGGAAAATTACCAAGTTTTTCATGGACGAAGCCGAACAAATTATATAGCAGAAACTATTCAACATTCACGAGCTGTCAAGAAGGAAAAGTAAAAACTTAATCTAAGACTTCCCACCGTCAGTTAAAACGAATGCACCAACTTTGTATCTGTTAGCATTTATTTAAATGGATTTTATTCGCAGCGCCGTCTTTCGGAAGAAGTTAAATCCTAAGTAGTTTGGAACTTCTCGTTAACAGTGTCCGAGTACAAAAAGGCTTAACAGTAGATAAAAATGTTATCCTTCCGAATAATAAGTTGGTCAGGTTGGTCAGATGACATTTTAGACAAAAATGTTATCCTTCCGAATAATAAGTTGGTTAGGTCGGACAGATGACATTTTAGACAAAAATGTTATCCTTCCGAATAATAAGTTCGTCATGTTGGTCAGATGACATTTTAGACAAAAATGTTATCCTTCCGAATAATAAGTTGGTCAGGTTGGTCAGATGACATTTTAGGCAAAAATGTTATCCTTACGAATAATAAGTTGGTCAGGTTGGTCACATGACATTTTAGACAAAAATGTTATCCTTCCGAATAATAAGTTGGTCAGGTTGGTCACTTGACATTTTAGACAAAAATGTTATCCTTCCGAATAATAAGTTGGTCAGGTTGGTCAAATGACATTTTAGACAAAAATGTTATCCTTACGAATAATAAGTTGGTCAGGTTATTTCCATTGCAATACGGATGTGAGTATACATATTTAAATATAAATCAAAAATAGAACCATTAATGGGTGCAGATCAAATACTTGGTATGTAGTGAAGACATTTAATACGCCCACATTTAAATTGATTCCGTTGTGACACGAAAAATCACTATACGCCTCAGATTTGGTTGAAACCGCTCAACCAATCTCACTGGATCACAAACTCTTAGAGTATTCCAATGTTTAAACCACCCGCGTGGTCATGTCGGAGGTTTTATTTTACCCAGGCCACTCTCCAACCACGCACTGTTATCGCTTTATATATTGGGCCCGGCCCACAAAGCCACAGTCAACTTCAAAAAAAAACACCCATACACCTCACCCTAACATCAAACAACAATATTTAAAAGCGAGTGTCTTCCATAGAAAAAAAAACAAGCCAAGTTAAAGGCCTTTGGACGGCTTCTGAGATCTTCTAACAGTCAAGTTGCCCACTCACTTGACAAGGGAAACCAGACCTCAAGAAATTTAGGCCTGGTTTCCCCTCGGGTTGGAAGGTCAGATGGCAGTCGTTTCCTTAAAAACTAGCACTAACACAAAAGAATATATAATTACATAATTATAAGTCTTCAAGAGGCTCTTACAGTATTCCAGTGCTCCAAACCACGCGCGTGCTGGTGTCGGAGGTTTTCCCCTGGATTTTCGCCAGGCTACTCTCCAACCGCGCACCAATCACAATCGCTTTATTGGGCCCAGCTTATAAAGCCACAGTTAGGTTCAAAAAAAAACCTAATGCAGGACGCTGACCCGGCAAAGTAGAGGGATAGGTTCGATTCCTCCCTTACGCTCCCTACACACACACGGCTATGTTTTCTTTTTATTTTTTGTTTGTATCAAATGATTGTTTTTTTCGTTTTCGGGGAAAAGGGCCTTAGGTCGTTAGCCTCCTACGCCATTATTACATAAAGGAACATCGCATTATTAGAGCATCGTCATATATCAACGGCCAAACTTAATTTTTGAGTGACAGACCTATCATATATTTCTTATGCGACACAGTAAACTGGAATCAATGTCACTATTATCTGAAATTTTTACCAGTTCCTTTTTGACACATCTCAACACCGATATAATGTAAATCCGCATTACACATCGAAACAATGAATAAAATCAAGTAATATTAGAGCTTCATGAGTAGTTAGGAAGTTTTAATACGCGTTGAGGAGCAATCACTGATGCGTAATTTATGATAAAAATTCAACATGAAAACAGTTACGTACTATATATATCTTTTATTTTTTAATACTAGTTTAGTAACTGAATCATTCGTTTCGATTCAGACGATATTTCGATAAAGTTGATGGTAATAAATTGCGTGTTATAAAAAAAGTATTCCAATACATTGCAAACGAATTAAGTGTGAAATTACCTTTATGGCTGGATTTGTAAATACAGTATCGATTTCTGAATGATACGCAATTGACGTAGGTAGAATAAAACTCATATACTTAACAAAAGTTCTTACTCTAGATTCTTATCAAGTAATGAAATTTATAGCAACATTAAAAAAAAAACAATTTGACTAAATTTCAAGACAATTGATTCGCTTTACCCTCATCACTACAAACACAAATTCATAACTGTCAAAAAGGAACCGGTAAAAATTTCCGACAATAATTTACTACTAATTTACCCAGTCAATTGAACTCGGAAAATAATTACGAAACAAGCCCCAACCGATACAAAAAAAAATTTAAAAAAATTAATATTTTTGGACAATCTTACACAAATCAACCTAGTCCCAAACTAAGCAAAGCTTGTACTATGGGTACCAAGTGACGATATACATACTTATATAGATAAATAGATACTTAAATACATAGAAAACATCCATGACTCAGGAACAAATATTACAAAGCGATACACTTTCCAATAATCCACTTTCGACGCGCTCACGAATAAAAAGGATTATTTTTATTCCGCTGCTCATTAAAACAGACTAAGAATAGAAAGTAGCAAGTCAGTCCGTATTACTTATTCAGTCAGATACGTATTCATTGATTATCTCAACGAACAATTGTAACTAGGGCCAGAAAAGGATCCAGTCCGGTGTGATTCACAACTAATCTAAATTCGTCTCGCTGCTATAACTAGTGAAACTTGGCGCTTCTTGACTTGACGAGGCGTGATCAGTGCCTTTACCATGAGTTTACATGACCGTACTCGTTAGCGACTGCGTAAAAAATTGTATGGGCAAAATACAGCGCCTCTGGCGGTTACAAAATTCAAAATTCAAATATTTATTCTGCATGCAATAGGCCACAAGGGCACTTTTACATGTCAAAATATTAATTTACAATTTAAGAAAGTCTGACTATAATAAGTAATACATTTTTCATGTCAAAATATTAATTTACAGTTCAAGAAGGAGTAATAATTTCGAGTTTACAATTATAACAAAATTAATGTCATACAGTGAAGATAAACTTGCAAAGTTATCTATTACAAATATTACAACAACAGTAAAGTCAGAGATGTATAAGGTCTCAAGATTAAACAAGGAGTATAAAGAAATTAATATAATATCCCAGAGATGTACATGGTCTCTAAGCGTCAAAATTAAAATAAATTTAATATTTTTAGAGATGTATATGGTCTCTAAGTCACTGATAATAAAACGAATCCACTACACAATAGAACTAAGAATCGGCATACTAAATCGTTTACGCAGTCGCTAGCGAGTACGATCATGCAATCTCATAGTAAAGGCACCGTACCTATAAGGCATTTTGTTCTTTATGACAGTGAAATTCCCAAAATTGGATTTGTTCGATCGCTAATGGGAGCTAAGTAGATATGCTCTTCGCCTGCGCATGGACTAACATCAGAAATTGGAATAAAGATCATATTGTCAAGACGAATGATTATTCCGTAATGATTTTAGATGAATTAATTGCCAATATTCTCCTGAAAGAACTGTGATTACATCAAGCCCTTAACTGTATGGCTACCAATACTACTAAATGTTCTTTGCTCTTCTCATCGCTCTGCTTCTGCTACTCGTGCTGCGGCGATATTGCTTTCTCTGTCCACATAATGCTCTACTCGCACAAATAAAGCGAAGCTTCGCACTAGGTTCTTCGACTGGCGTCCAAAAAACCGAAAACCGAAAAATGCTCTCTCTGCCTCCTTTCCTCGCTATTTTCCCTTGACATTCGACGAGTGAGTAGCATGGATAATGTCCACAGGAAAGATGCTGTAGAATGCCGCAGATGAAACAATGAAACAAGTCGATGCCCGCCACAACGAGGAGCTAAATCTGCGCCTGACCCAGAGTCGATTTGATAAGTTGTGAATGCTACTCCTGTTAACATAAGTAGGTAAATCTTAGTTTTATTCAGGCTGCGGCCGAATAACCTCTCAATGCTACTTTATTCAATTGGCGGACAATAAATCCCTGATCAATAAACACGTGAGTGAGCGGATTTCGGAGATGTGGACAGTCCAATATCACAAAGACGTCTAGGTATTGTAAGGACTTCTTTACAGGTTGGTGGACTGGTAGTGAAAGAGCGAATAATCAACGTTTCTACGGCTACTTCTACGGTTTTAGTCATTGCTATCTCATCAAATATTGTAAAGTGTTGCCAGGGCCCTTGGGACGTAAATTACGTTTCGTTTCTTGAAAAATTAAATTTTTGATGCAAAGGTTAATTTTTTTCTATTTCTCATAATTACTGATCAAAACTGCCGATTATAAGAAATTAGTAGCCACATGCAGCTAGAATTCGGCGAGCTCGGCGACAGAATTACGCCGGGCTGATGGGGGATATCTCAAATGTCATACATAGTTACCTACTCGTACAACAGACGAACAGGCAGAGTCGTATCATGTGGTTTCTTCTGTTACCTTTCCTGTATGGAAGCTTATAAATTGTCCCGCTTGGTCCCGGTTAGATACAAAAGACCTATCTTTTAAATAGAGTTTCATTGTTCATAAAAGTTACCAAAATTCCCTTACAACAGAAGTTACTTATATGTTACTCGAGCTGGTCAAAAGTTACGAAAAATGTAAGAAATGTAACCATCTGGCAACACTGATTGTAAATAAAGGCGATAACTGTTTCTTTTCCTATCTAATACGTAATAGAAGCATCGTACTTATGCTTTAATACATTTGTCGGAATAATCAACGCTTTTGTCATAATATTTTCAAATTTGTCTTGTTTATTTTTTTTTATACAACGCCGGTGGCAAACAAGCGGACGGTCCACCTGATGGTAAGCGGCCACCACAGCCTATAGACGCCCGCAACTCCAAGGGAGTCACGTGCGCGTTGCCGAACCTTTATAAGATTTGAGGATGCACTGTGTTGACAGCAGAAGGAACACATTTAGGTCCCTCGCTCTCAACACAGTGCATCCTCGGGAGCTCTGGCAACCTTGCTCACCTCCAGGAACACAACACTAAATACTTGTATAGTAAATAATGTTATTATGGCTGTGGTCTTCTGCAAGGCGGAGGTACTTCCTCAGTTGGGCTGCTCCAAATTCGAGCAAGATGACATTTTGCTGTGCCCTACCTCTCTTCAAAATGTAACCTTGAAAATCTGTGTGTTAGTAACAATAATTTATAAATCCTTAGTTTTCAAATCAATATACGGCTGCAGCACTAGAAAATTGTATTCAACTTCGTTGACGCCCCCTATCAAAAAGCAACTAATTTTACGCTACGTTAAACAAGGATTCTCAGTACATAGATTCAAGAATACAATCCAAATCGTCTGCTGCAGGCACGCTTTAACTTCTAGACGATCAAGAAAAGCAACACAATTTTGAACCGTATTGCACTGAGTTAAGCAAAAAACAGTCGCCAATTACTGAACGCTGCTGGAAGCGCGCGAGAAAATTCACCGTTTTTTAGCAAAATTGTTTCCCGACGAAAAATATTTCAAGCTTCCGAGTTTGAATTTGTCTTTATGGGAGCTTAACGGGTATTTTACGAAACTGGATGCACATCTTGCTAGGTATGGGGATGGCTCGCATTAACAGCTGCTGCTTCGCAGATACGCAAACTAGATTGGAGACTTAAGGCGAGACATACTGGAATAAGTTTCTCATGCAGTATGTGTAAACATCCTTCGGGCCTGAGAACTTCTAACAGTCAAGTTGCCTACTCACTTGACAAGCCTAATCCCAATAAGGTAAGAAAATAAAAATAAAAAATTTAAAAAAGTCATGTTCTATGTTAGCCTTTTTGGCCCACTTTTAGACCCGCCCTCCCCCTTGGTGATCTTTGGTAAGGTTCTAGGAACCCCCCCCCCCTCCTGCCCACGAAACCACACGTGTATTTTTTCACTATTAAAAATTTGTACTAAAATGGTATTGTGAGTTGATATATTGTGTTTATTTTTGTACATGTGTTATGCAAGTGCTCCAAAATTTCAAAAAACGTGATATCTCTGTTTTTGACGTGCGAAACGTGACGTGAGGTCTACGTACCCCCCCTCCCAACGTGATCAGTTGTGAGGTTTTCATGACCCCCCCGCTCCCCCCTTCGGAGCCTCGCGTGATTTCTGGATAAACCCTTCTTTATAAGTATTCCAAATTTCAAATCGATATCATGAGTAGTGCTTGAGATATTTAGCGATGTGACAGACAGACAGACAGACAGACAGAAGACAAAGTGAAACCATAAGGGTTCCTTTTTTACCATTTTGGTACGAAACCCTAAACACGAGCCAAGTTAATGGCCTTTGGACGGTGAGAACTTCTAACAGTCAAGTTGCCCACTCACTTAACAAGCCTAATGCCATAAGGTCTGGTTCCTTCGGGTAGGAAGGTCAACCGACAATCGTGTCCGTAGAAACTAATGTCTATGCTAAATCTTGATTAAGTAGCGGACCCCGGGCGTCCTTCAGGATACCACTGTGCGATAACGCTAGTAGGATGGATGGATGCACAAACATCCTACCGAACACTAACTATAACATGGGTAATTCTTTTTCATGACCAGTTTTCTATTACAAAAAAAAACTACGATACATACTGAATTACTGTTCAAAAATAAGATTTCGAAATAGTACCTGAACATAGTAAAAGGAATTTATAGGTAAAAATACTTAAATATTAACGTATTGCTGTAAAAGGTGAGTAACACAGTGGTAAAGATCATTTTTTCATACAAATGGTGAGACATCCAAGAACCACTGAGTTACTCGATTTATGGATATTAGGTGTGGTTCGTTAATTACCAAGACTATCGGAAGTGATACTGCAATTAACCTTCTTGCTGAATAACAATACAAAAATATGAAGTTAGGTCCAAGTATTCCAAAATCTGCATTAAAAAAAGTGTCTGACAATTATGTACCGTAAACCGGGGTTACTTTTAAATTGAGGGGTGAGTTTAAAAATTCAGTTTTTATGCCGTGTTTTACTTTTTTATTTAATTAATCTTGAGTCAATTTATACCTTCGTTAATTTCCTAACTATTTACTAAACTGAATCAAACTAGAAATACTTAGTGATGAATATATAAGTGCTTTATATGTATCAAAGTAGCCCCGTCTTTTCCTAAAGTCACCCCAGTTTACGGTACATGAAAAAGTAGAATGGCCCACATGTCATAGAACCATTTATCAGGATATCCCCCTCGACGGAAACATGAGGCCCTGTACCCTGAACTTCGAAATCGGAACTTCGTATCGTGCCGTCACTTTCACTCTCATCTTATAAACTGTATGAATGAAAGGGACGGCACGATACGAAGTTCGGATTTCGAAATCGGAGTAACTCCTCTGAGAGGCATCATTATCGTAACATGTAAACATGGGCCTTGTTGGATGTCACAAATAAATAAATAATCTGTAACTTACTGAATATTAGACCGAATACTTATACCCGGAATAACGTGTGTGAATAAAGTGCTATTTATTTCGCAAACTAGAATAAAAGACTTCCCTTTCGCACTTAAATTCCTATGACACTGTAACATGCTAAAAGTTCAAGATTTTTCAAAGAACGAGAATATGACTACAGTATGGGGTTCTTCAAGAAAGGGGTGTATAAATTTTTAAAGGGTCGGCAACGCGCATGTTGCCCAGGAGTTGCAAGCGTCCATAGGCTACGGTGACCGCTTACCATCAGGCGGGCCGTACGCTTGTTTGCCACCGACGTGGTATAAAAAAAAATGTTTTCGAAGAATATACTGGCCCTGTACTCCGAACTTCCAGTCCCTTTCACTCTCGTTTTATACACTGTATGAGAGAGTGGGACGGCACGATACGAAGTTCGTATTTCGAAGTAGTCCCTCAGATTCTTTTTTTTTTCAAGTTCTGTAGACACAATTTTCTCTTACAGTTTCGTTCCTGTGTAGTTACTAACCCATAGTAATTAAAGGCTCAGTAACTGACGTCAGTAACTGACGTCAGTGCTGGCGCCGAAAACTGACTCGTGCTATTTAGACGCAATCATTATTTCGTCAGTAGTCGAGGAGTCAATTTATACGATGGCAGTGCCAGGTCAGCACTGACTCGGCAGTCGACTGACGTCAGTTACTGACCCTGTGTAAAATTGCCTTAAGTGGACAATATTGCAACGCATTTACCCAGCAACTAGCAAATTGCAAATACGTAGGTACGCAAGTGGTATTCTCTGTTATTTGTACATCAAGCAAGAATATAATAAGGGTCATTGTCAGTTATAAAAACAAAAGTTGTCCACCCGGTGGTCAATAGTTAACGGCTTATGTGCACATAAGTTATGTTTTTATTAGGTACATGGATTTGAGAGAGCCCATCAGCGTCGCTCTCAGCAATAAAAAAAACAGTCGCTGTGGCCGAATACGGCTAGGAGAAGATGACATGGATTCGTAGTTACTGAAACACCGTTTATGCAGGTTACTAGACCAATCCAAAATTAAACTTTTTGGCCCTTAATTTTTGATATGTCCACCGAAAAGACGCGAACCTAAATCTGACAATGACCCATAAAATAATGTCTCAGCCCTCCGTCGATCTCGTGTTAACCCAATAATCCGTTTTAGAATTTTAACGCAGTTTATTTATTTAAACTTAATTAGGGGATCAATCTCGCGAAGGGATCAAAAAGGAAAAGCGAGTTAGCCACAAGGTATGCAAAAGCAATTTAATCGTTTAAGACGAGACTAGAGGATTATTAAACCTTTCACTCCGCTGTCTTAATAAACGAAAGTTAATGGAACAGCATAAATAAGCCTTTGATTAAAAAAAGATTTTATAGATTCGCTGAGATGACACTGGCTGTCATCAGTGTAGTCCTCAGCAAAGACTACAATACAAACTGGTCCTCAGTCGACTTCTTGACCTGATGGGCGTGATTGGTAGTGATAGCGTCCCGCATAAGTAATCTAACACGGAAATATTTTGTCCCAAATATTTATTAAAATATGTACCGTAAACTGGGGTGACTTTAAGAAAAAACGGGGCTACTTTGATAAATATAAAACACTTATATATTCATCACTAAGTATTTCTAGTTTGATTCAGGTTAGTAAATAGTTAGGAAATTAACGAAGGTATAACTCGACTCAAGGTTAACTAAATAAAAAAGTAAAACGGCATAAAAACTGATTTCTAAAGTCGCCCCTCAATTTGAAAGTAACCCCGGTTTACGGTATATCTTTTATATTGTAGCATTTTAATTCTGTAGTATTATGATACTGTTATTTTATATACATTGTATATTGTTTTAAAAAAATTACACCTCGCCGAGTTTCTTACGCCGGTTCTTCTCGAGGCAGAGGTTTATTTTATGAGCCGGTGGTACTTTATTGACATTCATAAGTGCATGTAATATGCCTAAATTGAAGAATAAATGATTTCTCTTAAGATTTTATTACTATAAAATCACAATCAGTTGTATACATAGGCTAGATTTCAATTAAACGTACTCTGTACTCTGAACGTGTAAACAGTATTCAATGGTCTACCATTGACTACCTTTGAGTACAAGACGAGGCGGATTATGAACTCGTACCATCATGAAAGACTCCTCTTTGCCTTTGAAAACCTACCTATTCACGGCATGTCAATAACTGGCACACATTTACCATTATTTGGTATTTTAAATGAGTGTTTTGAAGATTAAGATTCTAATTGAGACGTAGATTGATAGTTATATCAGCGTATTTGTTAAGCGTCATAAACGCTATGTTAATATTAGTTATGTAAGGACATTGCTGCCTGGTTTATATGCTGCGTGCTTGCATGCATGCCAAAACCATGCCAAATGTTTTTCGAAGAAATTGTTCGACTTCACAATGATTAGAGTAAATAAAATTATGTGAAATCTATATTAGACAAACTATAATTATGTCAATCAAACAGTATATAATAGGAGAAAAAAATGTGAAAAATTAGACAAAGTGAACCGTTATGTCAAATAATTTTAGTTTAACTGACATTAGGCCAAACAAGGGTAAACCTGAATTTTCATGAGGTTTGAAAAAACGAACCGGGGGTTCGAACCCGGGATCTCCAGTGCCTTTACCATGAGTTTGCATGACCGTACTCGCTAGCGACTGCGTAAACGTTTTAGTATGCCGATTCTCAGTTCTATTGCGTAACCGTCAGAGGCGCTGTACTTTTGCCCATACAAATTTTTACGCAGTCGCTAGCAAGGCACAGGCACAGATTGAATTCGCGTGCTTTACCGCTCGGTAAGTGGCTTACACATTACCCTGATAAACATCACGTAACTAAACTTCATTGATTAAGACGTTACACAGCCAAAATAGTAATTAGGAACCATCGATCATGCCGCGAACTGTCAACCCTTCGCTGCCGCGTCATCAATTTTACGGGTTTCATCTTCGCTTCACCTATCGTGTTCACTGAATGAAGGGACAAGTAATAAATAAATAAGATGCGTTAATATGTATCTAAAGAATAAAAACAAAAATTTAAAATAAATAAATAAATATTAGAGGACAATCTTACACAAATCGAACTAGCCCCACAGTAAGCTCAAGAAGGCTTGTGTTATGGGTACTAGACGACGATATATTTAATACATATAAATACTTAAATACATAGAAAACATCCAAGACTCAGAAATATATATTCATGCTCATCACACAAATATTTGCCCTGACCGGGATTCGAACCCAGGACCGTCAGCTTCACAGGCAGATGCACTACCCACTAGGCTAAACCGGTCGTCAAAAATAAAAAGAAAGAATAGAAATTTGATTTTATTATTGAATTTTTCATTTCTCTATCTCTGCCTAGATCAAACTGCAAAAGCGATCTAGGCAGTGAATATGAAAAATTCAAAATTCAAAAATCAAAATCAATTTTTTATTCTTCATGTAGACCTCAAGGGTTCTTTAAACAATATGAAATATGGATGGGCATAAATTTTAAACTACAAATAATAAAAGGCCTACAAACTTAAAAATAAATAATCTAAAATAAGGGGTCCCACGCGGCATAGTGCCAAAGATGTTGGCAGCATTTCCTCGCTGTATAGCAATGTTGCGTTGTGCGAAATATATAAACAAATTTAGGGGTCTCGGCACCGAATACAACTTTGTTTCGTTCGGTGTAGAGACCCTCGGTCCGTGGGGTCCCAGGGCACAAGAGTTCTTCAAGGAACTTGTTAAAAGGTTAGTGGACACCACTGGTGACCAAAGGGCTGGCAGTTTCCTCGCACAGGGATCTTTTACACGTCATCATATAATTATAGGTTTACGGTAGTCTAGTGGTTCAAGCATGCAGCTGTCAAGCAGCGGTCGTGGGTTCGTCTCCCGTGTGTAGCGATTGGCCACTTTCAGTGTTTAGCAATTAACAATAGTTTTCTGTGACATTTAAACGCATATTGCTTGTATCAGTGCAACCTAAAGTGTATATATAGTAGGGTGGGTCGAAAATCCCGAATGTCGGAGTACCGTAATGTAATAGGGCTCAAAAGTTGTTGTGTATTCTGTAGATTACAGGTAAAATAATTTTAAAAATCTAGATTTAGACTTTTAACCCCCGCACAGCCGCCAAAGATAGATGTTAAGGCCTAGATTATATAAGTACTTAAAAAAGTACGTGACAATTATGTTAATAATTTACCACTTAATAAAGTAAATTAAACTATAATAAAGATAAATTATACTGAGACTTTTTTGTTATTTTCAAAATAGTCGACATTATAGCTTTTTGAAGTTTGATAACTTAAAATATTATGGCATAAATAAAGCAAAATGCTATATTTAAGTAAATTTTTACTACTATTTTTTAAATACAAACTTGAATGTAAGAGCTAATCTAAATATTACAGGAAAGATTTGTTTTCTTCAAAAACATACGGTATTTATATGTTTTTAATGGTACCCAATAGTACCAAATAGCCTTAAATTGTGTTTTTGCTATATATCATATAGCAAGGTTCGATATTAATAAAGAGGACACTATTACCAACAACACTGAGTTTACCTCCTCTCTCGGACGACGGACGCTCCATCACATCAGTATTGTTGTAGTACACCCGGCTCGTACCAATGAGATTTCGGAGCTTAATTACACACACACGCACGCACGCACGCACGCACGCACGCACGCATGCACGCATGCTCGCACGCACGCACGCACGCACGCACTAAAAAGGAATAGAATATAATAATCTTTATTTGGACTTTAAATTAATTAAAACTAAAATAGTTGCGAAAATGGGGCCCACTCAGCATATGCCGGGGCCTTTACCATGACTTGATGACTTGCATGATCGTACTCGCTGGTGACTGCACAAAAAATTGTATAGGCAAAAGTACAGCGCCTCTGGCGGTTACGCAATAGAACTAAGAATCGGCATACTAGATCGTTTACGCAGTCGCTAGCGAGTACGGTCATGCAAACTCATGGTAAAGGCACGGGTCACAAAAGGTAACCCCACGCTGGGACGGTGCTAGGAGGATGATGATGTTTGTGGGTGGATCAACTATTTTTTGTTGCTTGTTACCATGGTTACGTCTCCTCAGTCACTCTTATAAACTGTGATTTTGTAGGTTTTAAACCTATCAAGTATCAGTTTTAACGATAATTATAAATTCATTTGGACATGAGTCATCTCCTAAGCATGCTTGAAATCCATATTATAAACATTTTTCTAAGAAAAATGGTTACTGTTGTCTCCTCGCTGACGGGACAGAATAACAACAAGAAAAAGTTGATTGACCCTTGTAATAAACACCAAAATTTGAATTAGTGACCAATCTAAAATTAATATTTCCCTCCCCGGTACAATAACCAAACCAAACAACAACAAAAGTGATAAAACTGTAGTGCTGTCACATTAGGACACCGGCGCGGCGTCCTCAGTGCAGTGTCATTACAGTGACAATAGTCGTTATAAAGTCATAACTAGCTATATCTAAATAGACGGCGCATGTAAAGTAAAGCCAGTGAAATGAACGCTCCTCTCCTAGTAGGCATTACAGAAAAGTTTTTAGTTCTAGGTGCATTCATAAATTTGTATTTACACATTTACCTACAAAAAGAAGTGAGAACCCATAAAAAATAGGCCGAGTCTCGAAACTGTTTCACCTTAAAAAGTTGTTAGATATTACGTAGAGCCAAGTCAGGCATTGTTATTAATCTTTATTTGCTTACTAAATAAAATTTTGTGACTTGGCAATCACACAATAGCACATAGTTTTAGGTATGCAAAAAATAATAAATGAGGTAACGTTGTGTGATTCTCAAGTTTCAAAATTTTATTTAGTGTACGGTGCAGTGCGATATCAACCTACATGCATTTCAATAGGGTTCAACTTCGCGTTTGACATTCCCATGTCATGGCGTGTGAGTGACAGAGGGGCTACTCCGAACTTCGAAATCCGAACTTCGTATCGTGCCGTCCCTTTCACTCATATAGTGTATAACACGAGAGCAAAAGGGACGGCACTATACAAAGTTCGGATAGGTCCGCTGTGGTCAATAGTTAACAACAATTGTTTTAAATGGTCATAGTCTTATGTAGGCGTGTTATGATCTAGCTGGTATGCATTGTCCTGCGGCCGGCGTCTGTGGAGTCCCACAGATGCAGTAAATTAATATAATATGGGTCATTGTCAGCTTTAGGTTTGCGTCTTTTCATTGGACATATCAAAAGTTAAGGGCCACAAAGCTTAATTTTGGATTGGTCTAATAACCCGTATAAACGGTGTTTCCTATAACGGTGTTAACTATAAATCCATATGTAATAAAAACATAACTTATATGTACATAAGTCGTTAACTATTGACCACCGAGTGGACAACTTTTTTTTTTTACAACTGACCCATATGGCAGCCACAGTTGGGGTTATGTGTAGCAGATGCCAATATGTGACATCGGCATCCCTACAGATGAGGGATATGCAAGTAATAATAAAAATTTAAATAAAACAAATTTATTATAATACTTTGTAGTCATCTAATTATGTAATAAAAATAATTATAACAAAAGTAGTAAGTAGTCTGTTGTAATTAGTCTCAAAAATATATAAATATTTTTTTAAGTTTAAACTAATAATAAAAGTACTCCTTTCACTCACAGAAATCCGTGACATAATCTATTTAATAACTCTGAATTTGAACAATAACAGAAACATTATCTTCCTTTAGATTCGTGATATAGAGTACCAATATTAAACTGAACGCCCCTCCGGAATGTTACTACTCACATCTGACGTAAGCATATGCAAGAAAGCGGAGAAACTCGCACATTGAAACAATGCCTACTAGGCGAGGGGCATTCATTTTAAAACCGGTTATACTGTTAGATTCATCTGACGGAACGGATCATACTGTGTCAGACGTCTCCGCCGACTGTCGACACCGGCGCGCACATTGCAAGTGCCAAAGGAAATTAAAGCGTCTCTGCTGTAGTTAAATTCCATATTTGCGCGGAATTTACTGAGCTTAACGAAAGTAATACAGCAGGGGTAGGCATCCTTTTCGCAGTCAAGGGCCACATAGTACCAAAACTGTCCCAGGCCGCGCATGTTAACACTTTCATTGCCGACGACCTGCGCGCTAAGCTCGTAGCCGATAACATGGTTTTTCCGCTTTGTAGCGAAAACTGTCTACGAACAGAGATCCAGAGTAACAACTCGCCGCTTAATGTCAGTCCTCTCCAGGCAAAAAATAAACAATAGCATTATTTTGTTATGCGCCCGGAGATCTTAGGCACCAAAAGATAACGGCTTACTGGGGACTCTCGGACCGCATGCAACCTGCGGGCCACCCGTTGCCGATCGCTGGCTCTATACTCCGGGAACTTCGTATCGTGCCGTCCCTTTCAACTTCGTGTTATAAATTATATGAGTGAAAGGGACGACACTATACTTAGTTCGGAGTAGCCCCTCTGTAATAGGTACAGTAATAATAAGTACGGATTTTTGTCAAAAAATTATGCCAAATCGCCCCATTTTTACGGTACCTATTACATTTGCGTGTCACCGCCGACACCCGATAATATGTGTCTAAAACCCGAATGTAATTCTAAGAGCTCACAGACTGTGTGGTCAAGTGCAAAAATACGTATCGAATTAATCCTCTCATAAAAACGTACCGGAACCCTAAATCACTGACATAAGAGCTATGGGACACATCTTTGAGTAGGTTGTATGCACCCATATTTTTGCATCTGACTGGTACATATAACAGGTAATTTATGTTTATAAATAAAATGAGGTAATTAAAGTTAAATTAACTAAAAGAGGTTATTTAACTTTAAATTAAAGTAGTAGTAGTAGTAACTTTTAATTAAAGTTGAATTACCTATAAGAGGTAATTTAACTTTAAATAAAAGTAGTAGTAATAACTTTCAATTAAAATTAAATTACCTATAAAAGGTAAAATTAAATTAAATATAAGAGGTAATTTAACTTTAACCTCTTGCCTGTGTCTGATAAGGATCAGTACAATCGAAAATTAACTCTATGACAAAAAGGAACAGAGTTAATTTTCGATTGTACTGATCCTTATCAGACACAGACAAGAGGTTAAATAAAAGTAGTAGTAGTAACTTTCAATTAAAGTTAAATTACCTATAAGAGGTAATAAAAGTAGTAGTAGTAACTTTCAATTAAAGTTAAATTACCTATAAGAGGTAATTTAACTTTAATCATAGTGGCAGCACTAGACAATGTCCTGGATAACACACGGGACTTGAACCTGCATCAAGACTGCACGGCGAGCAGCGTGTTAGCGTACTGGAATTCGGGGCTGTTCTCGTACTCGGACATGTCGAGCGCCACCTCGCAGCTCTCGCGGACCACGGGCCGCGGGTCGCTTAGGTACCTGCAACAATAGTAACTTTCAATTAAAATTAAATTACCTATAAAAGGTAAAATTAAATTAAATATAAGAGGTAATAAGGCTTTAAATAAAAGTAGTAGTAGGAACTTTCAATTAAAGTTAAATTACCTATAAGAGGTAATTTAACTTTAATTACCTCTTATAGGTAACGCGGGTCGCTTAGGTACCTGCAACAATAGTGCATTACTACAGTGGCCGGGAACTAAGGTGTTGCCGGCCGGGTACATATAGCAGAGACCGAGCGTAGCGAAGCCGGATAGTTACGAGGTTGGCAACCCCTTTTCACGTCGACATATGTATAGTGCTTTTCTCAAATATACAATGAAATAAATTAAAAAAAACTCCAAGAAATCAAACTTTAATTTCTAAAGAAACTAAAAGTAAATAAGACAAAAAATATAACTAACACATATATTACTATTTCTTCATCGCTGTTGTCATCGGCGTCGGAACTCGAATTTGTTACCTATTTAAATATAACAACGCATAAATCCAATTACAGAATGAAAAAAAATCAATTTTGCCTCCAAGATAATTTAAAAAAACTATCTTCACGGTTTGAGTAGACATTTTTACCGCCAATATTTAGATGAAATATAATTTTGTAGTTAAATTTGCAATTAAAATTATTGCACTGGGTTAATATTGTGTTATTTATTACGTTCATGTCGATTTTATATAAATAAAACAGCAAAATATACCAAACATCTTTATTTTTAAATATACCTAGTGGCAGAATGTCGTGACGAACAAATAATTGCTTATGGCTGAACGCCGTGATGCTGTGTTACAAATAAATGTGGAAATATATGCTCTAATATTTTCTGAATCACCGAAGGAACCATTTTGGCGGAAGTTGTTGAATGACGTGTCTGTGCATGGTCCATTTTATTATAATTTTTTTTTTAATTAAGAATAGAGGTGTTGATTCAAAATTTGACTACACCATAAGACTCCTCCAAAAGAAACAAGGCAAACAAATATGCCAAATGGTGAAACTTTTATTCAAATATGTAACTCAAAAAAATAATGAAGCTACAAAGGTGCATTTTGCAGAAAAGGGACAGAGTATGCCCCGTCTTAAAATTTTGAAGACACATAATTATGTCATAATTTATTCTTTTGAGTTACTATTTTCGCTATTTGATTAAGAATTTGATCATTTTTTTACAAAAATCACTTATTGATTTTTACCCACGACGGAACGGAGAAGGTATATGCGTTTAGGGTGAGAGGTTGTTTGTTTGTTTGTTTATTTGTCTTATTTAGTGTCAACATCCTACCTTTTCAGAACCTGTGTGCACTCCTCAGTAGCAATGGATCCCATGGCCTCAGCAGCTTCATGGCGCACCATCTCATGCTCGCTGGTGTTTTCGAGGGTCTTCACCAGGAATGGAACACTCCGCGCATCCTGCATTTGGCCGAACACAAAGGCTACCTCATGTCGGAAGAGGGCACTGCTGGCTTTGAACCCTGAAAGACGGATAAGATTAAGTTTAGAGATGCAAGAGTATCCGGCCTTGCCAGGGGCCTTAGCCATTACCATCAAAAACTGTTTATGATGCTAAGCGAAAAAAATACTAGTAGTACTAGTGTTCAATGGAATTGACATGATGAGAGACTTCACTCTGTTCTCATTTGATTTTATTTTTAGACTGATGCTCAGAGATCTTACACATCTCTGAGGATATTTATTTATGTTGATGCTTAGATACATCTCAGAACATTTGATTATGATTAGTGTACCTTATTACTTTTTATCTTGATGCTTAGAGACCTTACACATCTCTAACAAATCTGGATGGTTATTAGTTTCTTAGTCGTATTTTTGACATGTAGCACTACATTTAATTAATGATTTTTGATTATTATATTATTTTTAATTGATATAGATAGATCTTGACTTGCTAAAGTGCCGTCGAGGCCTGTTTGCAGAATAAATGTTTTGATTTTGATTTTGATAGTGGCCAGCAGTAAATTATAATAACTGATATTGTAAGTTTCACTGAACTTCAACATTTATACTCAAACACACATACATACATAATTTATACAGAAATTAGAGCATAGTACCATACAAAATAAATGGATCTAAAATTAGACTACACTTGGGAACTGCCTATTGTAAATACATGTGAATATTGTATTTCAGATATTTTGAGATAAGGATGTATTTGTAATAATCTTACATCTTCCACTTAGGAGCCAAGAAAAACCTTTTTTTATATAATGTGACTCCTCTAGTGTCACAACTTGTCAACCCCTCATTGATTTGAAGATTTGTTACAATGATTAACATCTCAGGAGATAGACATTAAAACAAACACAGATCTTGGCTTGGCTGTCTTAGGTTTTGTTTTCAGGAAATACTGCCAACTGTATGGGATTATTACGAAGCATAAAACTTACCTTCGCCCAAAGCATTAATGCTCTCCGTGGTGCCAATATTTCTCAGACTAAACATAGCTCTATAACGCTCAAATAGAGGTTTACTCTCATCCATCAATATCTGGCTCAACATGGCAATATCACTCTCCGAGCTAGGCGGGGCCGGGTCAACAGATGCATACAAGCTTTTAGACAGATTCTCCGTCTTCTCACTAGCTACCCATGCTAGTCTTTGTAAAGCAATCTGACATGTCTCTGCGACTTCTATTGCTGAGTCGTGTTGGTACTTCTCAAGGAGTTCTTTGAGGTTTGGATCACCAATTGCTCCTAGAGCTTCACCTGAAATTATAGGATTATACTATTAATCTAAGGCTCAATTCATTGTACAATCATACACTCATTTACCTTTAATATTTTATATTTCTCCAAGAAAACCGGAATTCAAAATATTCAATAAATTATTCTTCTCTACATAGTGACATAAAACAGTAATTTTTTATGTAAAAATTAGGCAATATTTTCTTAGAACAATCTGTACTAAATAACCTAGCTTTTTTACTACTGCAATTTTTTATTCATAAAAAAATGAAGAGCAAAACCAAAATTTAACAACTTTTACTACCTATGTTGGACAAATAAATCTTTGTCAATGTATACATCCAAAGTTAAAACAGCCGTTTTATTTTTGAGCTCATAGATCAACAAATCTAGCAACATAAAAACTTGTTTGATGTATTCAATAAGTATTAAATACAAACTTACACTAACTTTTTCACTACTGCAATTTTTTATTAATAAAAACAAGAAAAGCACCTCTCAGTGGCTACCCTGTAGTCTCTTGGTTGTATCCTAAAAGTTTGGTTGGTACAGTCGCCATCAAATATATCTGTACTCTTCAGGGTGCTCAAAAATATCTGAACATGCACTTTAACGCCTTGATATTAGAGTCTTGTTCAGATATTTGTGAGCACCTTGTTCGCTCCGATATATCTCTGATGGCGACTGTACCTAATCCCATGATTTGGCAAAGCCAAATTTTAAGAAAGCGAATGCTATCAGTCCTTGCAACCCAGAGGGAAAACTAGACTAATATCTAAGTCGCTTTCAATACATAAATATTCGATTTTGCTGTTGCCTCTGCTAATTCACTGCAGTTAAACAATTTCAAAACAACTCTAAGTATCTAATACAAGTATAACGTAGCAGTGTCTCAAAAGAATCCGACATGGCTTATCATAACTTATCGAATACGTGTAGCAATTGTTCTCATGATAACCCGCCTTACCTGCCTCATGGCGTACTATAGGGTCTTGGTTTTTATCCTCCAACACGCTCCTCAGAATCGGAATAGCCCTTTTATCCTGCATTTGGCCTAAACAATAAGCTAGCTCGTGTTTTAGCAGCACAGATTCATCCCCGAAACACTGACTTATGCATTTGATCGCAGACTCGCCGCCAATATTTCTGAGCGTGAATAACGCCCGAAAACGCTCCTTCATGGGTCTCGAGGTATTGTTGAGAACATTTCCGATATTCTCAATTGCGGATTCACTTATGTCCGTCATTTTAAATGTTTATGAAAAACAGAAAAACGTGGTCAGTGACTAATAAACAAATGAAATGAGTATCGTTGAATTGTTCTGTTCTGCAACTAGTGTCAGTGTCAACGTCAGTCGTGAAATTGACAGTTGACACTGGCAGTTCAGAAATTATTTGAGCCACTTAAAAAACGTTAAAACGATGAAACAGAGGGGCTACCGCGAACCGAAAACGAAGTTCGAATATCACCCTCTCTGTCGCACGAATTAGCAAGTCCGACAGAGAGGGAGATATTCGAACTTCGTGCGTTTTCGGTTCGCGGTAGCCCCACAGCTAAGTTTGTTTAATGTGTGCCACACACTGCAGCGGCTTGCGGTGGCCACCCGTTGTACACTATGATAATCCTAACATTCATTCAGACACACGCGGCCTTGATCGTCATAGTGACAGCAGGCCGCCACCGCAGGCCGCTGAAGTGTGTGACAGGCTTTAAGCTGAAGTGACAAAACTTAAATAAAGTGAATGCGATATATTCGACGTAAACACGATCATGCTAACTAAGTTGGTATGTCGGGCAAATTTTGGCCTATACTCCGAACCTCGAGCCGTCCCTTTCACTCTCGTATTATACACTATATGAGTTAAAAGGACGGCACGATACGAAATTCGAATTTCGGAGTAGTCCCTCCGTAACGAGGAAAATCGAAGATCGTTCTTAGAATCTCTATATCACACTTGCATAACCCAAGCGATAGAAGTGGAAATGAAAATTGACATTTTAATGATCAAGCATTTCGCTATCGGCACTTGTTTTACTTAATTAGGTACGATTATCATTGCCACAAGTACAAAAGAAATCACAAATTTTGATGAATCAATTTAGACGCATACTTAGTTTTCAGGTTAAATGCTCTTGGATACTTAGGTAGGTACATAGCTACCTATAATTGTTATGATTAAAACCACAACAGCCACACCCACCAAGTGTCATACAGCTGATTATTACACAACGGTTAATTGACACAATATTTATTCATAAGGAGCGCTGGGACTAAAATTACTATGAGGATAGAAATATAGGGAATTTTCACCGTCACCCACTGACATGCCACCGGGCACGTAAGCATTACATTATACATGCCATTCATTGAATATTTTTTACTTTGGTCATCATTTACTACCCTATGTAAACTATTGACGGGGCGTCGATCATAACCTTTTGTAAACTATTGCACAAGAGAATCTCATATTCTCTTTTTGGATCAAATCAACTTGGAAATTACCTCAATCTTTCCATAATCGTCGAGTGGTATGGAAAGTAGCAAGGGAAGGGGCTATGCAATACTCACTCGGGCGCGTTCGTTCCTAATTGTTTTGCTGAGCTAGAGGTATAATGGTTCACCTGTACCTCTAGTATATATTTTTTTCGAAACAAAACACAAAAAGCTCGCCTTTGTACATATATGTCAACTGTTCTTGTAATTTATGTTATGTTTTACTCATGTACAATAAAGAATTTTAAATACATACATTACATACATACAAACGAACGCGTTTGCGTTTAGTCTCAATTTGTACGACAAAAAATAGTTACCACCAAATGCCTCCGAACTTCGAAATCCGCACTTCGTATCATGCCGTCCCTTTAACTCTCGCGTTATACAGTATATGAGTGAAAGGGACGGCACGATACGAAGTTCGGAGTAGTCCCCCAGGCGCTGCTCGCGTTGTATTTCCATACATTCGCTTGTGTTTTGTTTCAAAAAAACTTATATTAGAGGCACTGAAGTGAATTTTCGGTAAGTGTTTCGAATATGTTGAGGGATGCTACCGCGAACGGCATTCGAAATTTTCCCTCTCTGTCGCACTTATGTGCAAACTTGCATGTTTCTTCTACCTTTGTGGTTCAAGGTAGCACTCCAGTGGCGCTGCCGCGAATGTTGCATGTTTTTGTAATTGTAATTTTTTTTTGACATTTAAATTCACTATGTAATAATTTAAATAATGTACCTAATCTAATTGAATTTTTATTTTTTATTTAATCGACATTTAATTAAATTATTGTAACAATCTTCTGACATGTAAAATTTTTGTATATTTTATGAATAAATAAATATGAATATGAATATGAATATTATGTCATTATACATTACTCAAAGGGTGGTAGCAGGTAAATCGAGTACCTAATCAGTAAATAATTTTGTAACTCTTAATTAACCTTTGATTCGGGATAATTAGCGCAAGGGGAATTCCGTTTGCATGTTTCCTTGATTTCTGGAACCTTATAAAAAAATATGAATCATTCTAGATTCACATGATTGCGTGTTCATGACGGGTTTATTCTTGTCAGTTTATTACAGTTCCCTTGTAGAGTCATAATGGGTTTTTATCAAGGAAATCGAAAATGGGCTATCTATGTACCTAAAGCTTCCCGTTTAACTCAGGCGGCTCCTGCGCAGCGCGTGGTCGAAGCGGGGTGACGATAAATTAAAACGAAATACAGTCAACATCAAGACGCATATTATTATTATTTATAATATATTAGAGGACAATCTTACACAAATCGAACTAGCCCCACAGTAAGCTCAAGAAGGCTTGTGTTATGGGTACTAGACGACGATATATTTAATAGATATAAATACTTAAATACATAGAAAACCACCAAGACTCAGAAACAAATATTCATGCTCATCACACAAATATTTGCCCTGACCGGGATTCGAACCCAGGACCGTCAGCTTCACAGGCAGGTGCACTACCCACTAGGCTAAACCGGTCGTCAAAAATATGGCAATTATTTCGAACTCTGAGATGCATATAGCGGTCAAAGGTCTTTATTACTTGGGAATTAGAGCTTTGAGCTCTCCATATGCGTGATTACTGTTGATGCTGGCTGGACCGGGCACTATACAACATGGATAAAAAATAATTCTGTAGGTTACGGATATCCACAACGCACTATTCATTGATTTATTCGTCCATACTGCTTCAGAGGCCTTGTAAGTTTTAAAATGTTTTGATTTAAAATTATGACAAAAGTATTAATGATACCAATAAAGTTATTAAAGGCTACGATGAATTTATTAAAGCTTTATAGTAACATAGCCATTTTTTTATTTTATTGTGTGTAGTAGAAGTTAAGCGGAAAAATCAAGTTTTTATCTTGAAAATGGTCGATTTGGAGTGATGTTTGAAACGTTATTTCTTAACGAAAAATCTAACAAATCCCTAGTACATTAGATCGCAATAGTCCTGTTCTAGATAGTAACATTGAGAAAATGTCTAGATATGTGTCAATTCAATTAAAAAATGCCGTAAATAAATGAGCGTTTTCTAACTCATAAGGACCCTTAAACAGTGAAACTATGACCTGTAGACCTCGGGAAGGATTCTTTTTAGATTTTCTTATAATTGCCTAAAACCGGTTTGATAAAAAAATATAATTATCGAACCTGCTCACAAAGTTTTGCGAGAATCGGTTGAGTAATGCGACCAAAAGTAAAAGTAAGTAAACGTGGGATGAACCGCGTGTTTTCGCCAGTTATACGTATTATTAAAACCACATTAAAACCGTGGAGGTTTTAAATAGTGGTTCATATGTATACACTAACTTTTCTTCCAATTGTATCATTTAAATAAAATAAAATAAACTGTAGATGAGAACATCTGGACATACGAAAGCATTTTTGTCCAATCGAAAAGTGAGAACTAGTGGGAGTTTTTATTTAGATATATGTACATATATGTATATATATATATTTATATATTAGTAGTTATATATGTTTATTAATGTGTAGTTGTATATCTAGAATATTTATATAAATACATCTTTGTACACGTGTTGGTTTGTCTACAGTCTAGTTCCTATTCTTCACTCAATTGCTCAAAGGTTAACTGGAAGAGATCCCTTACAGGGATAAGATCGCCTTTGTACATGATTGATCTGTTTTTTTTTCTGTATAATTTATTTTACTTGTCTTGTGTACAATAAAGTATTTACATACATACATAGAACTTCGTTTCACTCACTCAATGAATCATTAATTAAAGTGTCTATATTTTATTTATAAATATGAAATAAACGAGGTTAAATTTCTGGAAATCGATATGTTTTAATTCTTCTAAATGGCGTGCGCATGATTTAATGAACTTTCCAATACTTTTTCCTGCCTTTATTAATGGGAATATATATGTACATTAAAAGTAAGTAATTCGATCCTAAAGCGCATGGTTAGGTTAAGGAACTACGTTTAAATACCCTTCTTAAAAGAAAGCCCGCATGCTGGTAACACACTAGTCGCAAAGGAAAATGCACTTATTACCTAAATACTTAGAATAAACTAAGGATGCGCCGAATATTCGGGTATTATTCGGTATTCGGCATATTCGGCATGTTTTTGAATGTTCGGTATTCGGCCGAATTATTCGGTTCAGCTGCCGAATATTTACCGAACAATTTTGAGAGGGTTTTGTTACAAGTTACAAGAGTGTACTATAATAGTTACTGCTTCGTGAAATTAATTGACCCATTATTAACAGTGATTTAACTTATTGTTTGTCAATATTTCGTCTTGATAATGAACAAAAATTTTACCATTCAATTAGTCTAGTCTGTTTTACAACAATAGATGAAGGAACACCTTCACATGAGCATAAAGATGAATTTATTCACTGTTGATTACTTCGAATCCTTTACAGGTGAGACGGGTTGTTTTATTGAATGAACAATGGCGGAAACTGAAGACAATATGGCACCTCCCATGAGGTTCGGTAAGTAGGTACCCATACGAATTGCACATTACCTACACAACATTGCACACGACGTGTTCATTCGATCATTCCCTTTGAATGACGAGGCATTGGCATAATACATAAAAGTTCCACAGTCTCGTATTCTGTAGTAAACAAACAGCTGACAGAGCGCGTAGTCGTTGACCGCACGAACCACAGACCTTGCTAAAGACCGCGAAAACTTTTCGAACGCGGTGCGGAAGTTTCGAAGTACGTATTTTGAAATTGGAATTTTGTTTACTCAGTATTTCGTCCGCCCTGTATTTAAGTAATACCTATATAAGTACTTTTTTTTGTTAAAAACCAAATTAATATTTACATATTTTAGGCCAAATCGAGTAGGCTGCAAGGGCACTTTTAGGTTATAATCTTGCAATAATAATGATTTAAAATTTACGTAAAACTAAATTAAATGTCATCAAATGAAAACAAAATTACCTACAAGATTGGGAATTGTAAGTATATTAAAAACTTCAAATAACTTAGAGATACATAGTCTATGTTTTACGTTGCATTTGTAGTTCTGTAGGCTGTGGTTTAATAGTGAGCCTATGATGCATTTTTTGGAATCTTGAAACCTAACTAGTTTGGGAAATTAATAGATCCTAGAATCGACACAGCATTCGTCTTTTACTAGCAAGTATGCGAGTGCGAGGGGAGGGCTAGCGTGGCGATATAGACGCGCTTATGTGAACCTACCAACTTAGCCACTCTTTGGTTCCAAGGTTTGAGCAAAAGCTACACTTGGATAAGACATGATTGGTCTAACACAAGTTTTGTAGAATGTCAGCTTATTTCTAAGTGAGCCTGATCTCTTTAGGAGCTTTACTTCAAGGTGATTATTATCACGCAATACACTCATATCACGATACATGCCACGTGAATATAGACAGCAGTCGTTAAGTCAAGTCAGAAGCTTTCGAGCGGCTGGAGAACTTGTTAGACAAGATGCCCACTCTCTTGACAAGCCTAATTCCAATAAGCTAT
Organism: Epiblema foenella; assembly: GCA_963556455.1. Classification (NCBI taxonomy): domain Eukaryota; kingdom Metazoa; phylum Arthropoda; class Insecta; order Lepidoptera; family Tortricidae; genus Epiblema; species Epiblema foenella. The sequence continues at coordinate 3,610,168 of OY747106.1, forward strand.
GCGATTCACTAAGAACCGTCCTCACCTAGCACCTCACAGCTCACCAGTTTTTATATGATTGTACCTTCTGCATTGTCTATGTCCTACAGAACTAGAATACCATGGGCAGTTGGCTGACTTATCTCTGGTGGGGCGGGGACCCTGACGCCGTGAACTCGATGTCGGGGCTAACGCGGCGCGAGGTGTATGCCGTGCAGAAGTCCTGGGCGCTCGTTTACAAAAACCCCCTCGCCAACGGGACGGAACTATTTAAGAGGTAAGGTAACGCCGTAGTGGGGCCCCAGGCCGTTTGCTTGTACGGCAACATCATCAGCAGCATCCGGCGTCCCCCAAATGACGGCCAGAAACCCATCCCACCGTAGCGGTGACGCAACCCGCCACAGCTCCCAAAGCGCCTAGCCAAAGGAGCCCATCCAGGAGGGAGCAGAAGAAACTCGAACGATAGAAGAGGTAACGTTGCCATTTCTTCTTCTTTATCGATACGCTCTTTACAGAGTGGTCGTGGCCGCTATTCCTCCCGTAAATCCGCTTATCGAGAGCAGAAGTTTCCATTTAAGGGTTTGGTAATTTGATTTTGATATCGATCGACAGACCGATCGACCTATAAGCCCCGCGAGCGTGCCTGGACAGCCTCAGAATTATGACAACTGTACGTTTTTTTAATACCACGTCGGTAGCAAACAAGCTGGCGGGCCACCTGATGGTACCGTCGCCTATGTAAGCTTGCAACATAGTCGTTTTTTACGCACAGTCGACATGCTATGCGGCATAGCGCGCGCGTCAAACTTTTGACAGACGCGAGCTACATCATTAATCGTGAACGCGGCCTTACCATACATGTCGCGTGAGAGGACCTACCGCGAACGGCAAACGAAGTTTTTCCTCGCTGTCGTACTTACGTACGAATGTGCAAGTGCGACGAAGAGGGAAAACTTTGTTTGCGGTTTGTGATAGGCCTTCAAGGCCTGTACTCCGAACTTCGAAATCCGAACTTCTTACTGTGCCGTCTCTTTAACTCTCCTGATATACACTACATGAGTGAAAGGGACTACACTATAAGAAGTTCGGTCTTCGAATTTTGGAATAGCCCCTCAGGGCGTCAGTGAGCATTGTGAATCTTGTGAATTTCAACTCGGGAGGTAAGCTAACTCAAGATATCCCATCAGCGTAAAAGTTCCTGCTTTGGCTTCGACACGTGCTGAACTGACGTGAGAGCTAGCTGTACATTGCCTTGTGAATTGCTGAAAGGTTAGCTGGAAGAACTTAGCTTACAGGGATAAGCTCGCCTTTGTACATGTATATGTCAACTGTTCTTGTAATTTGTGTTGTATTTTTCATTATGTACCTATAGTACAGAATTTTACATGCATACATTGAATATATATATTGGTAGAGATTGCTTCAGGCATTAAGTCCGCCATTTGTACTCATTTGTGCAATAAAGTTTAAATAAATTAATAAATATAAGTTCATAATTTGTATTCATAGTTTCATACTCATCCCATCTTGCGTAGGCAAAAAAATTCCGCCAAATTGACATTTTATTAAAGTAGGTACACTGTTTGAAAATAACATATTTATATGTAATATGCAGAGTCAGATTGGCCTCTAGTTCGGTCAATAGAAACCTCGGGGCCAAGTGTCACGTCTTCTAATTGGTATTGAATATGTAGTGCCCCCAATTGAATACAAGCCGATTGAATCTGGGATTCAATTCAGTTTCATTGCCTTGAGTGATTGAATAGGCATTAGGTATGCTTGTAGACAGCAAAGTACCTACAGCTATAGTAACTATACCATCAATATCATCATCCTCTTAGCGTTTTTCGAGGTTATGTTTATAGCTATAGTAATAATAATAGACTATATATTCCACGGAAGTGTGGAAGTCGCGGCTTTCTAAATGCCAAAGACCTCCACAACCATGAGGTGTGCAGTCTCAGGGATTATTTCCTAAACAGCGAGTGTGGGATGCATCGGGACGTAGTGGCAGTAAACGCATCTTTCACCCCGCTTTCCATGGCAAAGGAGAACTGGCGCAGACTTAAAGTATGGAGCACCGAGGAACGCAAGACGGAATGGAAGAGTAAGGAGCTACACGGGCGGTTCTACAGGGCCCTCACAGGGCCCGACGTAGACCTGCCCGCTTCGGTGAACTGGCTACGTTACGGGGATTTCTTAGGAGAAACCGAAGGTTTTTTCTGTGCAATTGCGGACGAAGTTATCATGACGAACAATACCGGAAATACATCCTGAAGGACGGTACGGTCGACATTTGTCGGGTATACTGCCGTCCCGGAGTCACTCAGGCATATCTTTTCCGGTTGTGGTCATCTTCCTAACGACGAGTACTTGCACAGACATAACTTAGTAGCCAGGATCATTCACCAGCAACTTTCTCTTTTATACGGTCCTGTGGACTTCAAAGTACTGTACTATAAGTATACACCTCGCCAGTTCTTGACAATGATCGTGCCTCACTCTATTAGGATCGATCTGTCATGAGGGACAGGACTATTTGTAGCCAATAAGCCTGATATCGTGCTGACAGATCGATCGAAGCGCCAGGCAGTGCTCGTTGATGTCACCATTCCCCATAACGAGAACCTCGTGAAAGCTGAGAAAAACTAGGCCAGCAAGTACCTAGGAGGTGACCGCAATATGGGATGTTGATTCGACGATCATTGTCCCGATAGTCGTATCTGGCAACGGTCAAATAGCGAAGAGTCTCGACCTACACCTTAAGAGACTCTCGCTAGATGGCTAGGTCAAGGGTCAGATACAGAAGGCGGTACTCCTGGACTCGGCGCGGATAGTCAGGCGGCTCCTCTCTCTGTCGCTCTAACCACCGGTAGCTTAGGCCTCGCCTCGCTGCCGGCGGCACCCTAGGTTAGGTTTATATAAAAAAGATATTATTTTATATTGTTCTTTTTATGGAAATGTTATATAAACGTAAAATAAATGAAGGGAATAATAATAATGCGTGTGACATAGGCACCAATTTTGGGACCAAGGGAAATTAGGGAAATGTTCATATTGCATTGATGCATACGTAGTAAGACGGCAAATATTAGTTTTATGTGGCGCATCAAAGCTCCGAGTACTGACTGACACTTAAACGATGCAAGCAACTTACAGTCCCCGGCAGATAAGCAGTCAGTCCTAAAAGTGACTTTTAGGTTATAAAATGTATGGAAATGACAGGTGTCAGGATTTTTGCGCTATTGTCCGCGAGTCCGACTCGCACTTCGCGGTTTTTTAACATCCCCCATTTTCGTTGTGCCACAACTCGTTAGTCAAACCACGTCAGACCCCAGGATTAAATAACCTCTAGAGTAGCATGATCGCGATTATGCGAGTGCGAGAGGGACGAATATAACATGTCTGCCAGGACTTGACTACCTACCGCGAACCAAATACGACGTAGAAGGGATGTTCTCTGTCGCTCGAGTAGCCAAATGCGGCAGAGAGGGAGATACCTACTTCGTTTTCGATTCCCGGTAGGCCCTTTGATTATGGTTCGCGACTTTCCCATTGCATTCGCTCTCCAATCCATTTTTTTATAAGTCGCTTTTTTATGGCTACACGACTGTATTTTCCTATTTTATAATTTTTATGATCAACAACTTTGTTTTTGGTAGCAGCCACGTTGTATTTTTGGATCACGTTCGTTTAACTTCGGGTGCATTCGGCTAACTGAAAAACAGCGCTGTCCAGCCGTCCAGGCTCGCAGCATATGCTGAGCCCGAGCCTATTGTCGCAATTACTTTTAATTTATTTTAATGTACCTACCTCTGTTATTAATTTCTGTGTCTATTATTTGTTGCTTTTATTTTGTGTAATTTCTTTCTGGCGACAATAAATCTGTTTTTAAAATCTCTCTTTTTAACTTCGCCCAACTCCACACGTAGAGTATATTTTATTTTAGGTACTTATATCTTGTTACTTAACTTGTTTTATTTTATACCACCTACTCGAACTATAGGTGTTACATTTAGGGATTGGAATCTGGTCCGCCGGATACGACAATCCGGCCGGATGGATGTACCTTGATAGGCATCGTATCCGGCGATATTTCTATATAGATAGATAAATCCTGTAAACCCGAAAAAGAGCGCTTTTAGTTATAAAAATAAATAGCTTTAAAAAATAGTAAATAGACGTTCCCGCGTATTTCCATAATTCGCGCGCTGACGAGCGATAACTATAACGGCGTTATTACACAATAAGGCAGTATTGTAAACCGCAAATCACAATCTGCAATGAAGGCTTCGTCCAATGGGCACTAATGCAAATCAACAACACGCTTCAATCAATCAAAATATTTAATGCATGGCCATTGCGTGGTTTTCGCTTCCGTAGTAGTAGCTGACTTCGTCAACCTTAAACACTAATTATGCCTACCTAGTTAAATGAACCATCTCGGATCGTGGTTAGCTCCAATGTCCCCATGACTCCTGCAGTCACCACGATAGCCAGCGAAATCTGCTGCACTAGGTGGATATCTCTCAGTCGTCGACCCAAATCCATAACAAATTCCTTGGCTTCCAAAATCCAGTCTACCACAACAGGGACAAAATCGTAGGTACTTTGGTTCCAAAACTCAAATTTTTATACTCGTACTTCTGCTTATCAGCATACTCCCTTATCCTGACCCAACAGATCTGGTGATATAATTCGGATGGGATCGGAAAAACCCCAATACAATGGTACAACTCCAAATCGGCTGAACCGGCCCAATCCGGCCAGATTGAATACAACCCGGCCGCATTGAAAATCATACCGCAATCCCTAGTTACATTATTTATTTATTTAATCGTAGGGAGATAGTCCGCAGAAGAACGAGAGTTACCGACATAGCTCAGAGAATCTGCATGTTGAAGTGGCAGTGGGCGGGCCACATTGCTCGTAGAACCGATAACCGTTGGGGAAGAAAAGTTTTCGAGTGGCGGCCTCGCACGGGAAGACGGAGCGTTGGACGGCCTCCCACTAGGTGGACTGATGACTTGGTCAAGGCAGCGGGGAGTTGCTGGATGCGGGTGGCTCGCGACCGTGTGCTGTGGCGCTCCTTGGGAGAGGCCTATATCCAGCAGTGGATGTCTTCCGGCTGAATGATGATGATGATGATGAGGGTGATAGTCTACAATAGGAAAACTAACAGTAATTATCGTGAGATTTAAATAAGGCAACATCCAGGTTTTGGCAGCCAATGTACGGCGTCGAATGTCAGGTGCATAAGATCGTCTGGGCTTCCTGAGTAGGCCCGAAGTGGACACCTTTGTGTAACGTGTTTCACGGTTTGGTCTTCGATGCCGCAGTCGCAGAGCGCGGCATCACTCCAACCCCACTTACGCTGGAAATTACACCTCCCATGCCCAGTTCGTAGGTACTTGAACGGCTCACTGACATTTTATTCGACGATTTTAACACGTCTATAAAAGATTCGGTTTCGTAAGAAAACGTGTCTCGGTCGGACACTAGTTAAAAAAATACCAGCAACCATTTTTTGTTTTAGTGATACGTGGCTAAATTAAATGTGACTTCTATTCATACCTACTGACACTTGTGCTTACATTATCTACTCGACTGACTCTCCTTCATCGCAAATCAACTACCTAAGTACCTACTCCTTTATTTTTATATATTTTCTTTACGTCTGATACACTATTTTAATAACGGATAACTACGTCGGTTAACGACCAGCTAAAACTCAGCTTAGGTTGGTGAACTAAATTGACAACTTATTTTTTTTTATTCTTCACAATAAAACAACTATGAAATAATTATGTAGGTATATGTAATGCAAATGATCCCCTGTCTTATGTGGTCTGAAGGAATCTTAAAATCTTTAAAAGAAAATACCTTGGTCATGATAGGTGGTTGCTAACTGACGCTGGTCGCGTAACCGGCATAGGGACCTTATCTTTTGATCAAAATGTCTTACGTACCTAATCGTGTCAAAGGTATTTGACACCTTAAGTTAACTAAGACTGCTTGTCAACTTCATTGCTATTAATTTAAATTGAAATGCCAAGAATTGGGGCGGTTGCAATGTACATAACGAATTTAAGTAACACAGTATTTATTTCTTCAGATTATTCCGCGCTTACCCCGATATACGAGAATTCTTCAAAATGCTCCGCAACGTACCAGAACAAGAGTACGACACCAACATCCAGTTCAGAGCACACGTGGCCAACCTGATGAATTCCATCGATTTAGCCGTCAGGAAGCTGAACCAACCCGACTTGGTCGCCGCTATGATGGAGAAGATCGGAGACTCACATAACAAGAGGAACGTTACCCAAAAGCAGTTTTTGGTGCGTTAAATTACCTTTTTTCGATATAACCTAAGTGAAGGTTAGTCAACGATTTTGTAGCGCTACGCTCGTAGCCAGTAACATACGAGAAATATCTGTATGTAAGTAGAAAGTACATGATACGTTCTGGTAGAGGTTCTACTGTAATTTAACAGAAGACTGTAGACTTGTAGAGGTACTTATGGAAACTTCGACTTTATTGACCTTGATAGCATATTCCTCGTAATATCAATTATATTTATTTATTACAGGAACTTAAAGGCGTTCTATTGAATATGTTCATTGAAGTGCTAAAACTGGACGACAGGTCGCAGGCCGCCTGGTCCAAAACCGTCGACTTCTGGTACAGACACATATTCACACAACTGAAGTAACCATGGATAATATAGAAATATACATAGATTTATGATGGCTTATTTGATAGCGGATTTTAACCAAGTGATCGTATACGTTGCTTAATTTTTATAAATCAATATGCAACTGTTTTGTACAGGCCTTTTACTTTTTGTTTTAGAAATACCTATATAAATATTACCGCCACACAAAGTTGTTTGGAAGAGATCCTCTTTAGAGATAGGATCGAACCGCAAGAGCGGGAATGCTAGTCATTGGTTTGGTCTGAACTAGAGATGTACCGACTAGTCCGAAAAGTCGACTGTTCGGCCACATTTATAGTCTGAGATTAGTCAGCAAGAGAACGACAATTCGACCACCCACGTGGTCGTGTCGGAGGTTTCCCCTGGAGTTTCTCCGGGCTACTCTCCAACCGCGCACTCCTATCGCTTTATTGGGCCCGGCCTATAAAGCCACAGTCAGGTCCCAATAAAACCTTGACTATGCGGCAATTAATGATTTACTGCAAAATAATAACAAAACTAACAATATTTACTTCAAGTTTAATATGTTTAAGTATCTTTCTTAAATACAACAAAATAAATTCATCTTAGGAATATAAACTTTTTTTTGATCATAAACTTATTAAAAATTGTTGACTCGATATATACCGACTAGTCGAGAAGGCCGACTGTTTATAGTCAGCCACCTCAGCCCGAATAGTCGGCTATTTGGCAAAATCCAAAGTCGGCCCATCTCTAGTCTGAACTCAATTGCAGGATGTGATGAATAAGGTCATCTAGTTAAAAAGCAAACTTTGAAACCTGCACGGTGCCCCACTATACTTTTCTGCTCCATCATCATAATATCCTGAGAGTTCTAATGCTTGTACTCCTCACCAAGTCCTATCGAAACTCTAAGCCCTGGTCGATCAGTTCTCGCAAAAATGCGCTCAAATGCACTTTAGCAATTTAAAAATGTTTACAGATCATAATGTACCTACATATTCGTCTTGTAATTTTATTTTACTGTTTATATACCTAATGAAATGGGCATAGATTTAAAAATAAAAGAACTTAACGTTAAGTGTTCATGTTGATTTCTATTTTTTATCTAGACCAGTAGTGGGCAAAGTACGGCCTGCGAGTATAAAGTATTTTTCTCTTGGAAGGAAACGCGACGTTTTTGTATGTGTCTCAAATAGCTTGCGTTTGTCGGTAGAAAAAAACACTTTCATTCATTTAAAAAAAAAACGATGGGAAAGCATACAGTATTTTGACGTTTAAGGTTTATCAAATCTTAATTCAAATTTCGTCTTATTTCCCCCATTTTTGAGAAAAGCACTATATTAGGGTCAGTCGGAATGGCAATTACAGGTTTCGTATTATACACGCAAACTCGTCAGCTCGTCCGTTTAAACAAATACTCGGCCTGCAATTGCCTCCTTCCTGGCCACGGCAATAATGTACTATTTATTTTACGTGGAAAGGAAAAACGGTAGGTACTAGGTATTTTATTTACATTTCATTTCCCAAGTGAGGCGCCGTAGCGGTCAGTGTGAAATAATGAGGTGTTTATTGGTCTGCAAAAACCACAATGACTTGCTACATTTTTTATACACTATTACAATAAATATTTAGTTGGCAACAATTTATTTTATATACATTCCTGTTCTGCACGTTTTTGCACATTTAAACAATATTTTTACCGCATTAGTATTAATTAAATTGTTCGAGGTAGTCGCTTTTGATAATTTAGCGATATCGATTTGCGACAATTTAGTGTGCCTTCAGAAACCGGATGAACTGAATGGATATATTTATTGATTTGAATGGATTCTAATTCATAACTACTAACGATTACCTTATTTACTTAACGCCTTACCTGCGGCTATTAGAAGGGAGCGAAACAAAAATAGATTCAAAAGAGCCTTGTTCCAATACTACCTCCACAGTATGTAAATAGGTAACCTTATGTCTAGCTGACTATCCACTTTTTGCCACAACACTGAAGGCTGTTCTTTTTATTCATTAAGACTGTAGATTAAGACAGTAGGTAACTAACTCACTTAAAATTACTACTTATATACTTAAGATTATAATAGACTCATGGATCCCACAGTCAAACTGTGCAAACAGTTTTGCGGGACGTTGTATTTAATTTTAAGACATGTCATTTGCTTTTACTGAATAAATAATAATAAAAAATAATATTAATACTTAACTCACTATTTTTTGTCGAGTTTTGGATGGTCGCAAACTAACGCTAGTTGATTAATCGGCGTAACGACCTTGGTAAACAAAGATGACGAGTACCTATGTCGAGATTTAATAAACGGGCGCAGTGTTATAAGGGTGGGCGAGCTTTCCAATCAATCTACTGAATATTTTTGAGTAGGCAGGTATTTACTATTAACAACTTATGTACTTTAATATGGACCCATATTTGGAGGTTACAAGCCTCGTTTTACGGTAGGTATGTAATTTTTTTTATTAAACTCTGAGAAAACAGTCTAACCTGGACTGTACATGAATAATGCGACCCGTTTTGATACCTCCGAATTTTCGTATCGTCGAAAACTATGTGTTCTCTGAAGAGCTCTACCGACTACCTGATTATGATTGCGTGTCCCCATGGACATGTTTATGTGATGAACAACAAAATGTTGTACCAATATCGATATAGTACCTACTCTATATTCATTTACTTGGTAGTAAGAGACAAATGCAAAATACCAGCTTTAAAAGAGGTGAGTGTCAGTACTAACTAAATTATGAATTTAATACTTAAGTACCTTTAGGTACCTATAACAAAATATGAACTTTCGTCTGTCTTGTTCGTTGATGTTTCAAAGGTGTTTAAGAAAGAGTTATGACGGGTTTCTAAGCTATTTTGTCGTAATGTGGTTGGTCGACCAGACTAAATGTTAAACAAACTTTATTTATTCACTACCTATTGGCACTAAACTGGTACATCCATACATAAAACGTACGAGTTCATTATCAGCGGAACGATAAACTGCCAGTATTATTTGTGTCATTGAGAGACTCGCGCGCGCTCTCGCCTGTCTAAATATTCCATAGACAAATTGGCTGAACAAAAGAGCGCGAAAACAAACGTCAAACGAAGTAAATTGCAAGTATGAAATAATACGTTTGTTTGATATTTTATAATTGTAGCTATTTCTATGAAAGGCTCCAAAATTTTATATTCGTAGGCTCTTACCACTAATCGCCTCTGGTCTAAAAGAACGAATAAAAAAGTAGGTGGTTACGCAAACATTTTGAATGATTTAATTGACGTAATAAAAACTTGTTTACTGTTGTGGACGGTAAACATACGTGTTTCTCGTAAATGATGCGTCACAATAGAATCTTTGATTGATTGATGATAGTATTAGCTACAATTTGCCGCTAAGAAATCCCCATAGGAAAATGAGGTTATGTTTTGTCCTTATCGTTAAGAAGTTGTAATTTCCACAATTGGCACAACAACAACAACAACAGTAATGGTAAATATTATTTTAACATAAAATAAATAAAACTTACTAAAATGCCAATATCAATGTGTTACAATTCTGATATATTTAAGCCTTGTTAACCGACTTCAAAAAAGGAGGAGATACTTAATTCGACTGTGTTTTTTTGTATGTTTGTTACGCGATTACTCCGCCATTTAAACAGATTTGGAAAATTATTTCTTTGTTTAAAAGCAAATGCTTCCAGATTGCTCCGGTTGTTATCAAAATTCACTTCTCATGATGGGAACCATGAGAAATTGAGGAAACTCCTCAAAAATTCAAGGGAAACATATCGCGAATTTAGTATTTTCGGTAACAAATTGAGCATTTCCATTCAGAAAGTAGCATTTGACAAACGGGAACTGCAGATGAAGAAGATCACGGATAGTGATCCAAAACTTCTAGTGTTTCATGACTAGCGCTAAGATATTTCGATCAAGATACTGAAGCGACTACGATGAAGCCAATTTGAATGGTCCTGATTTAATGTTACCATCAACCTGGTAATGATTCACTAAAAAGTGTGAAATAAATAAAAACCGTCCAAAAAAACACTAAAAATTAAAAAGTAATTGCCTAACTTCTAATATTTCAATATAAGACCACGCTTCTTATTGAACTTTAGGCAATATTTTTGGATGGCACCGACTTTTAATAAGTATAGTTCATCTGGATACCGCAAGGTGTGACTGTAGGTACCAATTTACAAAACTGCAGGAGTCATTTCCCCCGATTGTCCATATTCAGCGTAATTTTATTTAACTGAGCATTATGTGTATGTATCTAGGTACCCTGTTGGATGCAGCAATTTTGAGATACGGCACTGCTAATGTTCGTTTGTGCATTTTACGAGGGCGTCGTGTCGCGTCTATACCTTGTTTTTTTTAGCATTAGAAAGAATGACAGAGACCGACTTACGAGGCACGTTCTGCGGTAAAAGTGTCAAGTAATATCAATAAATATTGAATGTAATAAGCACATTATATACCTCTTTTCTTCAAAAATAAGATAGTATCTCTTAATTTACATTCAGTCAAGACATCAAGTATTTTTTTATATTACGTTTCGTTTCATTCATCTGAAAGTTGTACAATAAAAAACCCTAATATACAAAGATTGTAAGAAGTCGATTCGGGTTTTAAAAAAGTAATTTGTCATAGTCAATAACTGTCACTTATTCTGATCTTTCGTGCGAATAATGCGAATTCAATGTGTGTTTACGACCACTACTTTCGTTTAACTAATTTCTAATTAAAAAAAAATCTAGTATATTACTTTGAAACCGTCTGTTTCTACAAATGTATTTCTCATACTTAACGTTTGTTACTCGTGTGATGGTAGTGACCGCGCCGATGTTTAGCAAAGTCTATATGCATATTTACATAATATTTGCTCGCACATTGAATACATTGATTTAAATGATCTTTGCCTTTAACAATGCCAGTGGGTGTGGTGAATGGTCAGTTTGGTTTTCTTGCACCTTTGATTTCGTAGGCACAGTTATACCAGACGTTATTTTGACAACGCTCCCCATCATAGAGACGTTATTTTGACAACGCTCCCAATCATAGGAATCCGTTAGTTAGGAAGGCTGTAAATACGTTCCCATCCCTCCTCCCTCTGTCGTAAATCGGCGACCACTGATTAGGGGCCGCACGGTACTAGGCAGTCTAGGCACACACTCACGGACCCGGAAGACGTAATCACAGCGTCCATCGAAAGATGAAACGCTGCGCTTACGGCGTCCAACTCAGACACGATGCCTACATTTTAGACATTTCCGCCGACGGGGACGTCCACCGCGCGATCGCTTCAACACTGATACATATAGTCCCTATATTCGTCCCGGTACCGCTGCACATCAGGTCGGGCCTAGCTGAGTTTCTTGCTGGACTCTTCTCAGGCTAGGTTTAGTGAACCAGCTACAAAACTCCCAGTAGCTCGATTCCACTCACACCTCAGATTCGATTGAAACCGCTCAAGCAATCTCACTGGAGCGCAAACCATACTCCAGTGTTCCAAACCACACGCGTGGTCGTGTCGGAGGTTTTCTCCTGCATGGATTTCTCCCAGGCTACTCTCCAACCGCGCACTACTATCGCTTTATTGGGCCCGGCCTATAAAGCCAAAGTCAGGTTTTAAAAAAAGTCAGTTATATTCCCATAGGGATAAATAGAGTATCATCTTCCAAGCGTTTTTTTCGTTTGTATGAGTATTCTAAAGGAGCCCTAGAGTCTGTTAGCTATTTTACTATGCTTTAGCACTCGTTTTACCAAGCGACTGTCATTTGACCTTCCAACCTCGAGGTCAAACTAGACTAGAATTTCCTTCCGATGTTTTCTTTCACATTCATAAGCTACCTACTGTTAAAAATGAAACAATATGTAGATAAGATACCACACGATAAAAACTGTATGGAATTCAATTAATATCCTTGCCACAGTTTCATTCATAAATACCCTTTCGTAATAACAACACTTCTCAGTAATATGAGTCAAATACTCATCAACTTCTCGTAGTCGCGAAATATTTATAAAGAATGCGCAGTAACTGTATACGTATAACGTCAAATTTGCTTAGAAAACGTTGGCTGTTAGGTCTTTTTGTAATTAAGGTGTAAATTCGCAAGGTAATGCCAGCACGCGGCGGTTTTCCTCATTCAACACCCATTCATTTGGCGTTTACGATGTCGTCTGTTAATGGCTGTGGATATCGCGATTTGACCGGTTATATGGTAGGAACAATCAAACTCAAAAGTAGCTGGACACTTTGATACTTTGTGCTTTTTACCCGTTCGACATTTAGTATGACAGTTTAAAGCCGTCGACTCGCGGCGAAAAAAATAAACGATAGCATTTTTTTTGTAATGTGCCCGGGGATCCCAGGGACTGGTAGACGACAAACGTGACGTTAAAGCGACAGGCCACAATAGTGTTAAACCGCATTCCCGCCGGCGGGGACGTCCACCGCGCGATCGCGACAACACAGACACATATAGTCCCAATTCGTCCCGGTACCACCGCATAAATACTCCATACTTTATTTTAGTGCTCCCACACTTCCATCCCAAACAAATTTCAATTAAGTAATATCCTAAATCCTGCTACTTACCATTACCTATCATTAACACGAAAGTTTGTTTGGATGATGACATGTTTTCAATGAAATTTGTCCTTTTTTTTACGTTGGGAAAATACATTTACGTATCCCACCCAGTGAAAGACCTGGGTGGGTATGACGGACTATCCGGATTGACCGTACTACCGTCTAAAAACCCAACGAGTACCGGCGACGCCTTTAGTGGAGCGCCGCAGGATCACAGTGGCATTCTACTGCGACGCACCGGCGGGTGGCCGGCAAATTTTTTAATTTGCAGCCCGCAATTCATGCGGGGCACTCACCTGGGTGCCCCTAAATGAAATATGCCCTCCATGTACTACCGAAAATGTACTAATTTGCAGTAGGCAGTGATATAGCTTTTAGAAAAAATAACATGCAAACTACTATAATTTAAGCGCGTACGAAAAGCTAGTAGGTACCTATATAACATAATATCCACGTTATTTCTTACTTAGCACCAGTGTAACTTGTACTGAACGTGAAATACTGAAAGCAGAATAAAAATAATGCATGCATATGATATTAAATACAATACAATATAAATACTCTTCTCAAATAATAGCCCCATTACCTCAAGTTTTTTATGTGTGAGAGAAAATGTACATTTTGCGAAAGTGTACATTATAATAAAATGTACATTTTAGGAAAGTGTGCATTATGAGAAAATGTAAATTTTGGGAAAGCGTGCATTTTGAGAAAATGTACATTACGGGAAAGTGTGCATTTTCGAAAGTGTACTTTTTATACACTTTACCTGGAAGTGTCTTAAATGGGCAAGTGTACATTTTGGGAGTGCACATGTCGGGAACATGAAGTTTTTAAACCTAAACCTTTTTTTAAAGTTAATTTGACGTTTCGTAGAAAATATTAATAAATGTAGTAGGTATTCAATATTAGTCATTGACTCATCGCTATCAGTGATTTGATCTACGTGTGAAGTGTTAATATATAAATGTGTCCTGTCTATTATCTTTGACGCCTGAAATGACACAATTTCTTTGTATTGTGTGAAAATACAGAAGTTTAATTTGTACTAAAACCTAAAAATATTAGGTTGCCTTTCCACTAAAGATGTGCTGTACGTTGTTATGGATGCGTTGATATCCATACCAATCATATTCATTGGTTCACATAGCATAGCACTGTTGGAAACAAAAAGCTATCCTCACATCCTAGAAAGTCAGCCTTAGGTAGTGTAGTATTGGTACGTAATGGGTTACGCTACAAGAGAAGTACGGGTTTAGAGGTACTGGGAGGAGATCGTAGCTAAAATATAACACTGAAGGCACATATGAATCACTACATAGTATAAAACAAAGTCGCTTTCTCTGTCCCTATATTCCTATGTAGGCTTAAATCTTTAAAACTACGCAACGGATTTTGATGCGTTTTTTTTTAATAGATAGAGTGATTGAAGAGGAAGGTTTATATGTATAATAACATCCAATAAATAGTGCACCCGTGCGAAGCCGGGGCGGGTCGCTAGTATAGTATATTTCATACTATTACTGAAATATAATTACAATAAACTCTTAAACGATTTACAGAAAATGTGACTCCGATGGAATCGTGAAGACAAATCCCTGGAAAACCAATTGTTTTTAGAAGAATGCCGGTTTGACGCATTCTCGAATCATATTTTAAATTCAATTTGTATACGTTATGATTCTGGACCCACACGGCCAGCCTCATACCGTAACAATCTCTACATTCGGTATAGGACTCGTATCAGTCGTCACACTTATATATCACATCGGTCGAATGTCTTTGTTTTGTATCTCTGTCAACAAAACGAGTCTTAACGAAAGGTTACGATGTCTGCTAATAATCAGGCTTGCCTATTTGATTGATCGCGTCTTTCGTCTTTACTGTCCCAGGGTCATGGGTCACATATTCAGCCGTTGGTGGTGGGGCGGCGACCCCGACGACCCAAGCCCCGTATCAGGCCTGACCCTGCGCCAGGTGTACCAGGTCCAGAGCACCTGGCAGCCCATCAACGAGGAGGCGGGAAAGTACGGAATGGAGCTGTTCTTAAGGTAAACATTTGAAGTTTTTTTTTGTTTACGTAGCACAACACAATACCCAATTCGAAATTCAAACAAAATGTGAGGTTCGTAGCTTGTTATGTATGATGTTAGCAACCCGTTTTAGACTTTAATCGATATCGTAGGTTGACTAGAAATAAGGTAAAAAAATACACATATGTACATACATGAACTCACGTCTGTATTCCCAAAAGGGGTAGGCAGAGCACATGAAATTTAATTCCAGTGCCACATTTAACAATCGTAGAGAAAAAGTGATATTGCAGTGATAGGCTAGCTCATCGCCCACAACACACTACAAACCCGGTTCCCATAGTCGACTCTTACGACACCCACGGGAAGGATAGTGCTATTCTAATCTAGCACAAAAAATATTGACGCCGAAATACAGTTACTAACGAAGAACGTTAAAAATTATATAGGTAATGCCCATGAAGAAAAGACACCAAAAGTGACCTAGTTGTTTCTAATCACAATGGAGGGCTTGCCTGAACTTTACAGCTTTGCCAAAATCTTATTTGCTTTAATGATATTAAACGCTTGGCTAGACTATACATACCCTCTTTAACAAATAAAGAGATCTAGAGCTCTCACAATGCCAGCAAGAATTCGCATTCAGCCTTAAAGTGGCTAAATCGGGCCTTTGCCGGGAAAGTTCAATGCCGCCCGCGATCCTTCAAATTCTTCGACGCGGAAGCGTGGATGCTCTCATGGGGCCTCGTTTGGCGTAATTCCGTTTATCCGATGGAGGTAAATTTCTTGCAAAAAACGTGTTGAGAATATTCTACGGGTCATACTTAGTTGAAAAAACAAAAGTCGTTCCTCCTGTGGTCCATAGTTAACAGCTTATGGGCATGTTAGTTATGTTTTTATTACAGGGATTTATAGAAACGGAGACACTGTTTATGAGGGTTACTGATGGTCAAAATTAAGCTTTGTAGCCCTTAACTTTTGATATGTCCACAAAAGACGCGAACCTAAATCCGTGTATGACCCCTACGCTACACTACGGTGACAGTAAATTCAAGCGAATCGGAATAGAGTTTCCAAGACTAGTTCTACGTTCTACCTCAGGATTAAGTACTTGTTGGGTTATACTTTACGTCCCTCCTGTTGTCAATAGTTAAAGTTTTACGTGCATATTAGCTATGTTTTATTACAGGTATTTATAGAAATGGAGACACTGTTTATGCGGGTTACTAGTCCAATCCAAAATTAAGCTTTGTAGCCCTTAACTTTTGGTATATCCATGGCGAATCTAAATCCGCGTATGATCCTGTTAGTGATTGGTCGAATGCGTCTAAGATTTTCACACTTGTTAGTTTACTGACAGTATTACATTTGCACAGTAGATATTGCGCGGAATAGGGGCAGTATGAATGCAGTACTGCATGCATACCGCACCATCAGTATCCATTCGCTTCCACATGAAAAAGCACTAACTTCAGGAATGCAGCACTGAATCTGTACCTACTGGCTTGACTGATGTTTAACTGACAGCTTACTAATACAGCGCGAAGAAATGCAAAAGTAGCCAAAATGGTGCAAGTAATACACAACTTATAACGGTCACTACTTCAAGCGGCAGCGACAGCGGTTTTCGTAATACATTGCGTGTGATCCCAACTAACCACAGTGCGTGGCGCGTCTCGACCGCGCAACGAACAGAGAAAACGCTTGGCGCGCCGCAATACGCGGAAAGTCGATGCCGGGCTGTTAAGTTAGGCAGCGCGATGCGTTGAATGGATCGCTACGCACCGAAACGTACGGTATCGGGTTAGCGATCACTTAGGCATTCCCGCCAGCGGGGACGTCCACCGCGCGATCGCGACAACACTGACACATATAGTCCCTATTCGTCCCGGTACCGCCGCATACCGGGTAGAGTCAGTCCGACCCAGGTCGGGCCTAGCTGAGTTTCTTGCTGGACTCTTCTCAGCTAGGCTAGGTTTAGTGAACCAGCGACAAAACTCCCAGTAGCTCGATTCCACTCACACCTCAGATTCGGTTGAAACCACTCAACCAATCTCACTGGAGCGCAAACTCTTAGAGTATTCCAGTGTTCCAAACCACACACGTGGTCGTGCCGGAGGTTTTCCCTTGGATTTTCCCCAGGCTACTCTCCAACCGCGCACTCCTATCGCTTTATTGGGCCCGGCCTATAAAGCCACAGTCAGGTTTTAAAAAAAAAAGGGTTAACGATGCTACACAAGGCTGCGCGACGCGAGCGGGACAAATCACACAATTTGGCGCGCAGCAGTCGAATTGCGCAGCGTCGCGCACTGTGTGACCAATCCTACTCTTTCCACAGATTATTCCGAGCCGCCCCAGAAACGAAGACCTTTTTCAAAGCCATCTGCCACCTAGACGAAGACAGCATACGAAACAGCAACCAGTTCAAAGCGCACGCCATCAGCTTCATGTCGGCCATCAACCTGGCCGTGGTCAACCTCAGGCAACCAGAAGTCGTGGTTGCCATGATGGAGAAGCTGGGTGACTCGCATGGGAAGAGAAAGGTTGCCACGAAGCATTTTTATGTGAGTTTCGTATGAATTTGTGTTAGTTAACTGCCATAAGGGATCCATTCGGATAAGCGTATAAAATTGAAATAGTATTGTACTTTTTAAAACGTATTGGGCTGGGTTGTACCAAACCGTAATCATAAGCGGTGTTGGTCCAAATCTCATTGTATTGAAATTTGATAAGTTTCTATGAGATGACAATTGCCGGCGCCATATTTAAAGTTGATACGTCTGCGATCCTGACATACAGAATAGGCAAGGAGCCTCCTAGTTAGCATCTCATAATGCTTGTATCAGGAGACCCGCCCGAATACAACCACCATCGCCTACTGTGCAAGCGAGTATAACTATACTAGCTATAGTCTCCTGCACTTAGTAACTATATTATGCTATGTAGCTTATATATATATACACTACATAGCCTGTAGGTACACGAACGCGGTATTCCTTTGACACATTTATACCCCGTATTTTAAGGGGCCTTATTAAATGTTTTGATTTCAAATTATGACAAAATTATTGATAATACCAATAAAGTGATTAAAGGATAAGATGATTTTATTAAAGTTTTAGATAGTGACATCGCCATTTTTTAATTTTATTGTCTGTATAAAAATTTAAGCGGAAAAACACAGTTTTTAGCTTGAAAATTGTCGATTTGAAGTGATGTTGGAAACGATATTTCTTAACGAAAAGTCCAAAAAATACATTTATAATTTATGACATTAGGTCGCAATAGTCCTGTTCTAGATAGTAACACTGAGAAAATGTCAAGATACGTATCATTTCAAACAGAAAATCATTAAATAGATGAGCGTTTTTAAACTGATAAGGACACTTAAGATTAGTAGTTTATCGGTCATTTTCGCCTACAATTCTTCGGTTCCCTAAGACATCAAAGGATAATTATTGTACTATTTTCACTTATTTCAGTAGCTTATCAGTCTTATCACGTCTTAAAGATATCACGCCCCATATTTCCCCCTTTCAAGATTTTTTTCTTTGAAATCGCATGACGACAATCGCACAATTTTTTTTTTTTTTTTTATTAAAAATGGGATCGCTCTTGGCCAGCATCTAGCCAGGGGGCAAAGATGAGGCCGACGATGAAGCGAGCTCACCCAGAAGGTCACAATTTTTTTAATATGAAAAAAAAAAGCTAAATATGGAATTAAATTATGTCCGACATTTTTAAAATTATATCACACAATTTTGTTTCAGACAACGAAAGACGTCTTGGTGAACATGCTGAAGAACGATCTAAAAGTGGGAGACGACGAAATGAAAGCGTGGGGTGCTTTCATAAATTTTATATATAAACATATTTTTGATAAACTATAGTGAAGATTATCAAGATGTAAACAGCATTGGAATACAGCGCCAGCATCCTCGGTACAATACCCCAAAGGCCTGCTTTAGATTGAAGTCACTTGTAATATTATTTAAGTTATTGTTATTTAACTATTATAACTGCTTGTAACACCGATATGAAATAAAATTTAAATGTAGATATATTTTACATTTATGTTTATGACATTAATTCTAGAATCATTAAGTAAGCTATTTGTAGATTTATATACGTAGGTAGACACCTATTAGGTTAATAAAAGAATTATTAAATGTTTGCAGTTTTAATAAGCACCTTAGTTAAATGAAACAGCCTTGTTAAAATCCGGGAAAGATTCAACTAATAAATATTTTATGTTCTAAGAGACATACGTATTGAGGTAACTATAGATACTGAATTTATAACTTCATCCACGGTAATGATATCCACGGATGTCACAGTGTGCAGAAACATTCGAAAGGAATATTCACGCAACCGCGTTCCATAGAAAAGTCTTGTCAAGCTGCAAAAGTTGATCCTCATTTGATACTCAATTTGGGTCGTCTCTTTCATATCCCAATTACATTTCAATATGTCTCGCGCTTAACAAGTTAAGGACCCATATCAGTAAAAAGACGCTATTTTGTGTATGAATTAACATGTATCTTGACATTTTCTCTTCATTACTATTGCGGCCTAATATCATATGCTACATTAGAGTATTCCAGTGTTTCCGCAGATCACTCGCCAACCGCGCACTCCTGTTGCTTTATTGCGTCCGGCCTATAAAGCCACAGTCAGGTTCAACTAAAAATAAATGTTGATTCATTGATCACGATTTTAACATCACTCCAAATCGATAAACATACTATTTTAAATCGTTTCAATCAATTCTACTACACATAATAATCACAATCATTTAAAAACCAGTAAGACCTATTACAATTAGTTTTACTATTCTAGATAAAAATCATAGTTCCGACAAAACAACTCGTTATCAGGCATGTGTGTGTGTGGATGTGGTTTTATCGGAACCGGAAGCGGAACCAGATGTTTTAAATTCGGTATATCGGAACCAGAACCGGAATCGGAGCCGGGACTGCAAATGGATGCAGAACCGGATGCGGAGCCCGAGTGATAGATGGATAAGATGTTAAGGGTATTGAGGTGTTGATGGAGAATCAATAAACCATTCAAGTATTGGAAAATGTATTTTATTACTTGTAAGACATTTTATAGACAGCTACAAGAGACGATCGTATATAGACAAATCTAGACTACCATAGACTACAATCGTAACAAAGGGCAGGGCAGATCTAAGTCTATTCTAAATAAAAATTATAAACCTGTTTGTTTTTGATGTACGCCGCTCATTTCTCCCCGCTGCGCTGCTTTGACATCCGATATAACATCCGTTTTAAAAATAACAGAACCGGAACCGAAGCGGATGTTTAAAACCAATCGGAAGTTCCGACTTAACGGAACCGGAACCGGAGCTCTATTACATACCTGCTCGTTGTTATCCTAAAAAACAAACCAATTGTGTTCCATATTTGAACATAATCATAATCTAATTAAGTCAGCGAGCCACGGCATCCGTTTTGTATTCACTACCGAATGTCCGACATGGCGAACAATGGATCATTAGACTCTTATCGGTGATAAGCGATGTATTAGCGATTGTTGTGTACGCGTGCTGTATACAAGTGAGAATGTTTTATTCAGTATTTTCATGACATTGGCCACGATTCCATTCGCGATGATAACCAGAGACAATATCATCATCACCATTGAAAGAAGTCCACTGCTGGAAGAAGGCCGCTTCTAAGGATCTCCACAATGACCAGTTCTGCGAAACCCTTATCCAACGGCCTGACCAGGTCGTCGGTCCACCTTGTGACGTCCGGTACGTTGTCGCCATGCAAGAACCGTCAAATATACGGAAGATAACCACATCGGCTGCAGCGAAAAAACTCCCAGTAGTTCGATTCCACTCACACTTCAGATTCGGTTGAAACCGCTCAACCAATCTCACTGGAGCGCAAACTCTTAGAGTATTCCAGTGTTCCAAACCACACGCGTGGTCGTGCCGGAGGTTTTCCCCTGGATTTTCCCCAGGCTACTCTCCAATTGCGCACTCCTATCGCTTTATTGGGCCCGGCCTATAAAGCCACAGTCCGGTTCAAAAAAAAAGACATCGGCTGTTCAAACGCCCGGAGTATATTGATTTTTTCGGACGTAATCTTCCCCAGCAGATACTTTACTTTGAATGTAAAGCACGTGAAGAAGAGTAGCAGAGTACAGGTACAGGTAGCATGTGTTCATGTTTTTCCTTCAGAGACGGTCGAACACTATAAACCACATACCAGCGCCATCGTCCGAAAGTTAGTTGCTGTATGCTCATTCGTTATTAAAGCGTTGGGATCAAACATTATCCAAATAAATCAAACGCGCTCAGAATCGTTTCACAATTCGCCTGCCTAACCTTAAATATCCACAGAAGGCAGACTCTATACAATACTGCATCCACGTATCGCATACCAACTTTGTCAAGCCAAAAAGTTATGGATAATCGAGGAGTTTTGGATTAACGACTTCCGTATTCCCCAGTTCTTATTGTATTACAATCTGTGGCAACGTGACTAAATTGAATAACGCACCTCATTACATTATTTATTGATTTAAACTAAAACCATAGACTTACCAGACGCGACACGTAAATAATAATACCACAACCGAGCGAGACAGTCGTATACATTTTTGTATAAGAGCAACAGAGAGTTAAATATCATTTGTTGTCCCTGTCACAGTTTCCCTTTTTTCATTCGTGGTGGCCCGCGTATAGGTTCTCTAGAAATATTTATACTCTAAGATTTCAACGTTAAGGCGCGTCCCGACGGACGAGCATGGACATCCGCCATGCAATCCGATGCCAGTATGTCTGGATAGTTGCAGTCGAACCAGGAAACTAAGTTCATACAGTACTGGATCGGAAGCTCAGCTCATTTAAATTTCCTCAGCAGTCGGCCATGCTCGGCGGTCTGGATGCACCTTTAATGACCATAGACATTACCATGCAAGCAATAGACCAATCGAGGTCAAGTTACTGGATTTTATAGCTATTTATGTAGGCTTGTCAGACGAGCCAGTCCCTACTGATAAAGTAATAAACAATCTATAAACTATAATTTATTTAGCCGGCATGAATCCGACGAATTCAATATCAAGATGCCAAACAACTGCTGTTTAGAAACGATCTTCGATTTGTCATGGTGATCGGTAGGTATGGTCCTTTACAGGAGGAATTTTAATCTGTTTTAGTATAAGTCGCGTACCTACTGTTGGATGAATCAGTGTATACACGTGTGCAAACTACTGAGTTGGCTCAGTAAACATTATTAATTCATCAATAATGACTTGTTTATTACATTTAATTAATTACTTACGTGTCAACAATAGTGAACAAAAAACAGATTAACTTCACGCTGTCCATCCAGAGCTTCGTTTTTTGAGATGTATCCAAGTTTCTTGGGAGTTAATATTGTATGTTTTAATCTGCAACTATTACGGATTTTATCAATTACTACAGAATCCTTTGTTAATCTGCGCTGCGCCCAGATCACTACTACTGAAAAGAGAGTTATCTCCCTATTGTACCATATGGACGTATGGTTCCTAGTTCGGGATCCGCTTTAGTGTCTAATCCCAAGATTTGGCGTAATTTTTTTTTTTCAATATTTCCATACAGTGGTACTTATGATTAATTACATGATACCTCACATTTAAGATCGCAACCTACCGCTGTTTGATTAGATTATTGTTTACAGAATCAAGTTTCCCTGTGTCCCCTGCACTAGGCTTCGCCTGACTCGCAGGTTGACACTTATTAGCCACTAGTTTTACAAAAAAGACTACCACCTGACCCAAACCAAACGGAACTAGATCTTATTTTAATTAGATCGGTGTCCTCATAATGTTTCTAAAAGCCGCTTTTGAATATCAAAATATGACATATTACCTACTTAGTAAATACCTACGTAAAAAATACTTAAGTGATTTTTACGCAAATTGACCTTAGTCCTAAACTCAACAAAGTTATTTGAAATGAAATGAAAATAATTTAATCGTGACATTACATAGAATAAGACAAGATAGTATCTGTGCTACTAATAAAATTGCCACGAAATGTTCTCGCCTCAGCATAATGCTGCCTCACAAGCCAGCGCTGGTCTTCCAGCGAGACCATTTCCGTGGATCACGTTGCCCAGTTGTCCAAAGCGGCCACCAACCACCACCAACCACCAACCAACCACCAATTAGATAGGCTAAAGTGATCGTCGAGTAAAAATTAAGCTTTTGTCTATAGCCAACCCAGATAATTCCATACAAATTGCACCGTCAGCACGTGGCATTCAATTTAGAGATATTAAATTACGTCTAGACGTTATCAACTAACTAATGCATTCATTAAGGATATGTATTAAAGTGAGGCGATAGTACGGAGGGCGGGCGGCTGTAGTATATACAGTAACAGCTGAGCTCAGTCTACACCCACCCGCTGGCTGAATCGCGCGTGCCTTAGTCTCGGACCGCGCGCCAACAACTAAAACGTTGTCGTTGAAAAAAAGGCGCCAAAATTTATATTGACTGTGGCATAAATCGTAAGTACGCAATGTGTGATTCTAAAGTGTTTTAGTTTGATTCGTGCATTTCGTTTACAATTTACTGAACAGTGACACGATTCCGGCTTGATATGAAACGTGAACTTGACCTTGTATAACTGAAACATAAACAAATGGCATAGATAATTTTTTTAATAAGTGTTGTTTTTGTGTATGTTACGATAAATAACCTTTTTCTTATCTGTAGCGTAGGAAAATGAACAAAATATTTTTAAAAAGTCATGTTTTCCATTAGCGCATGGCAATATTCTTCTGTGTGAGTTGGAAATAATTAAATTATCATATTCATAACACCGCCTCGTACGAGGAGTGGCACATGAATATAATCCTTAGTATATTAGGTGTCGGCTGCCTTACAAATGACGCTGGTTTAATACAAAATGAATAAATTTACTTGAAAACATGTTTGAGGGCGAATTGAAAGGGTTTTACGTTACATAAAATATGTTGATTTGGTCCCTTGGGACTTGCAGTGTAAAATTAAGGTAAATAATGTACGAAATATTAATTATTTAAGGCGTTTAGTTATAGATAAGAAACATAGGTACCTATTATAATGCCATTAGGTCATAATACCTAAACACTAAACCCCCACTTTAGATTATACAATCAGCAACATTAAAATTTTTACAAAATAAATGCCAAAAATGCACATGACCCTATTGTCACCAAAATAAAGACATTTTTAAGGTTCCGTACCCAAAAGGTAAAGAGGGACCCTATTATTAAGACTCCTCTGTCCGTCCATCTGTCTGTCTGTCCGTCAGTCACCAGGTTGTATCTCATGAAGCGTGATAGTTAAACAGTTGTAATTTTCATAGATGATGTATTTCTGTTGCCGCTATAACAACTAATACTAAAAAAACAATAAAATACTTATTCCCCCTTAAATATAAAAAAATGTGATTTATAGATAATGGAACGGAACCCTTCATGTCCAACTCGCACTTGGCCGGTTTTTGTCTATATTTTTGTATTCATTATTAAATTTAAAAAAACGCTGTTGATGACCAGTTTCTTTACAGTCAGGGGAATTTGAATGTCACTTATGGACTCTATTCTGTATTGAAATAGAGTCGAAAAGTGTCAAACATTCTAATTCCTCAACTTTACATTACTGTGATCCTTCAAACCGGATTGTATCAGCACAGTGACAAAAAGTTGTTATTTACCAAAAATACGTGCCATGACATTTTTATCCGCCCATTTATAATATTTGACTTTCGTTTTGTTACATACCCCCGTTGTACAAGACCCGTTTTGAACATCGTATTCATATATGTATATCTAAATTTTGCATGTTTAGCATAAATAACTTGGCATAAGTAATTATAGTGATTCTAGCATGCATTGTTCTATTCTAAATGAGTTTTACTTTTGTCGTCACTTCCGATATGTACGTCAGAGCGATATGAGTATGATCGGAAGTAACGTATATAAATAGACCTCGAAGTTGATATGCAATACTGTGCCTATAAGTTAGACTCTAACTCCAACTTTTGGAGTAAAACCAATATTAAAATGAACGCCCATCCAGGGTGTTTCCGTTCCCATCTGAAGCAAAACACAAGATCATACATTGAAACAATATTTGCTCGCAGAGGGGCGTTCATTTTAAAATGTAATCTATCTAAGATGAGTGATATTAGCATTAGAAGTACAGTACGTAGCAGTGCCTTTCTCATTTTTGTGCACACTCTCACATCCGTGAATGTAATTACCGTGGATTATGGCTATCTTATGCACACATTCTACAGCTACGACGAATTTTTGAACCTGTACTTATAGAATAGAATAATTATAACTTATTAATGGAATTGATTTTAAATATGAAATGAAATAATGTACTGACATGTAATTTTCATATTGTGAATAAATGAATATAAATATACAATACAATACAAATATTCTTTATTGTTCACCAGAATAATATCTTAGTTTAATGATAAATTTATTGAGTAATGTGATTTGTGTGTAAATATGGCATATTATAATAACTATAATTTCATCCACGGTAGTGACAACCACAGATGTTAGTGTGCACAAAAATGAGAATGACCCAGTTATGACATACAGTGATTTTCGAATCTTTCATGAGGACATAGCTTAACGCTTGTAAATTCTGATTTCTTATTGGACTCATAATTTTCAAACAGTGTATCCTTATATATTACCCTATACGACAAAAACAGAAACACAAAACATAACTAACTAACGAGCACAAAGCTATTGACCACAGGAAACTGATTTCAAAACTCCGTATTGACCATTTAAACTCAAGAGATCAATCTGACCCGACATATCGCATACCAATATGATAACTACGCAGTGCACACATGTTGTAGAACAGACCGCGTACAACTGACTGATAATCTTATTGGTATGCTAAAGGTGCCCTTTGACTACAAAGATCTTTTAGATTATGAAAGATATGCTATCAGAGCTCTTATCAGAAGTCAGCTTTTAGCTAAAGTATTCCTTATAGACTATAAATTAAATTAATAAACTTTATTCTGCAAATAGGCCGTAATTTCACAAGTCAAAATCTATTAGCGTTTATGCGAGCGAGCGTTTAATTTCAAAAGAAGATCACTGCTGAAAAGAAACGCCGGAGGAACTCGATCGTCAGACATTTTGTCCCAAAAATATGCTTATTGCAATGAGAAATAAAGAGTATTTGTATTGTATTTGTATTGTAATACTAAACCTATACTTAAGATAGGTAAATGTGTTTCCGTAAACAAAAAAATGATGAAAAATTATTTACGATGTTCCTTAATTTGCACAAGTAGTAAGTGACTATTAAGGCTCGGTATTATAAAGATCCGTTAGACCTTATGTCGGTTTGTTATGTCAAAAAATGTACTGAGTTACTGAAATTTGATCTAACGGATCTTTATAAAACCCAGCCTAATTGTGATAATTTGATGGTTTTCTATCAATATAACCAGCAGAGCGTATTCCCTTCTGAAAGGCCGGCAACGCACTTGCGACTCCTCTGCTAACGGTAATTGCTTACCATCAGGCGATCCGTCTGCTCGTTTGTCCCCATTAACATAAAAAAACACATATTGGTACAAATTTTAATATATGTTAAATACCCAATTAACGGGGTAACGGGTGATTCGGGACTTTGTATGTGAATTTCTTCGCAGATGTATGTAGGTTTCAATATGTTTTCCTTATTAATGGCAAGGTCAAATGGTATTTCGAACATAAGTTTCGCACCAATAACATAGTTAATATTCTTAGGCCGGGTTTTATAAAGATCCGTTAGATCAAATGTCAGATCAAATTTCAGTAACTCAGTACATTTTTTGACATAACAAACCGACACAAGGTCTAACGGATCTTTATAAAACCGAGCCTAAATAGTAAATTAAACAAATTAATCAAAGTGATAAAAAATATATGGGACTAAAGATTAGTAAAAAAAATGTTTTTTTTTAATAGTCCAAACATAAATTGAAAGTTACCAATAATATTCTCATGTTTCAATAAAAAATAAATTGTACGGCAACTGTGTCCTTAAACGCAATATTTCACGACTAAAGTTTTTTTTTAACCTGACTGTGGCTTTATAGGCCGGGCCCAATAAAGCGATAGGAGTGCGCGGTTGGAGAGTAGCCTGGGGAAAATCCAGGGGAAAACCTCCGGCACGACCACGCGTGTGGTTTGGAAGACTGGAATACTCTAACCCCCTTATTCATAAAACTTAACAAACCTCTGCTAACTAAAATGTCTGTTGTCATTGTCTCATAAGCACATGTGTCAAAGTGACAGATAAGGACAAATGAACTTTAGCGGCTAGATAACTAATATAGGTTTGATAGACGTTCATGAATAAGGGAGTAAGAGTTTGCGCTCCAGTGAGATTGGTTGAGCGGTTTCAACCGAATCTGAGGTGTGCGTGGAATCGAACTACTGGGAGTTTTGTCGCTGGTTCACTAAACCTAGCCTAGCTGAGAAGAGTCCAGCAAGAAACTCAGCTAGGCCCGACCTGGGTTGGATTGATTCTACCCGGTGTGCGGCGGTACCGGGATATACAACAGGATTACGAGGCTATTGCAAGGTGACATCACATTTCAGTGCCTATAAGTATGGAGGGTTTTCAATGCTCGTCAGCTACTCTTTACCTCTCGTTTCCGTCTTTTAGATTGCTCTAATTGTGGTTGATCCCATACAAAGAGAGGTAATTTTTTAAGAGGTAGGGCACAGCAAAATGTATTCTTGCTCGAATTTGGAGCAGCCCAACTGGAGAAGTACCTCCGCCTTGCAGAAGACCACAGCCATAATAACATCATCTACTATACAAGTATGTAGTGTTGTGTTCCTGGAGGTGAGCAAGGTTGGCAGAGCTCCCGAGGATGCACTGTGTTGAGAGCGAGGGACCACAATTTGTCCCTTCTGTTGGTAACACAGTGCATCCTCAAATTTTATAAAGGGTATAAAGGGTAACTCCTTTGGAGTTGCGGGCGTTTATAGGCTACGGTGCCCGCTTACCATCAGGTGGACCGTAAGCTTGTTTGCCTCCGGCGTTGTATTAAAAAAAATACAAACATCTGATTTTTTCTAAAAACTGGTTCGAATGCCACCATAATTTTTTTTTTTGTCAAATAGACAATTATGATATAAGCCCTGTCCCTATAGGCTGATAATGATGACGCATGGCTTGCAAATAAGCCCAATATCGCCGTCATTGTTATTCCGAATTGCTAATGGGGGCTATCGCGTATGAATTCGCCGCTAGAGGCGCTAGTGCAGCGTGAGGTATCCGAAATGTCAAATGTCACTCTTTGTGATTGCGGCACGCGGGTTAATATCTAATTGGAACAATGTGGTGCCTATTTTTCAATACCTGAGCTTCATTATGGCAAATATGAGTTACGGGTCAATGACTGTCAGTTTTGTCTTTCGGAAACTTATTTCCTCCTTTTTTTCCGAACAAAACGGGACTGCGCTTCAATGCGGGATGTCCGTATTTTACGGTAGGGTTTTAAGGTTTTAAACATGATGAATATAAATTCGTTCTTATGCCTATAATAACCAATAACAAATTTTGACAGCTGGACCTTACTCGACAGTGGCGCCAACTGGTAAGCACAAAAACGATAGCCCTCATTAGGCAGCGATATGTTATATTACCCAATTTGTTATTTTTAAATTGAATATTAAATAAGCAGCGCAAAGGTCGAGCTAAACGCCACATCTAATCATATCTATCCACTCAAATAGAATAAACTAATGAATTATTTGCTTTAACACTTCGCGCGTGAAGTGAGTAGGCAAACAACGAGTAGACATAATGGACGATCGCCAATCATTATCGGAGTTCGAAGATACGAATACTTAATATAATTGTTATATCACAATGCTAATTAGGATGGTGACAGATAAGGCATTGCTTGAAAGATAGTCTGATCATATCATATCATATCTTTGCTTTATTCATAATCCATCGTTTGGGCCTGCCGACATTTTTTTTATTTATTTATTTATTAAGAAATAATAATACAACACAAACAAGTACATAGACCCACAAAACCGTTTGCACAGTTTGACTGTGCGATCGATCAGTCTCATCTCTCTTCTAACAGTAAATTATTTTATGAGTTTAACAAGGCAACTTTATATATTATGATTCTACATCTAGGTACAATAGTTTATTTTACAAGTTTAATAAGGTACGAGTAACTATGTAGCTTTTTACTAAGTTTAGCTTCATTGGCTTCCTGTCTGATGTCAGAGGGCAGGCTGTTGAGTATGTAGGGAAGGCGTTTCTGAAGACACCTATCGCCGTAGTAATTAGTGACCCTCGGCACAACAAACTGGCCCGCTGACATCGACCTGGTTTCACAAACATCGTTTCGGTGTAATTGTAATTGTGTGTACTCTCGATTGCCATGATTATTTAATACCAATAAATATTAATGCTTAAGGCTCACCGGTACAATATTACAAATTTTGAACAAATTTCTATAATCTTATTTAATCTTATCTTTAATTTTATTCTTAACTAACAGTTTTAGGAACCTAACTTGCATACATTCTAATTTGTTTATGTTAGTTTTAGTCGTTAATCCGTAGCAGTCAAGAGCATAACCAATTATTGATTCAACTAAGGATTCGTATAAGTACTTTAGGATATGTAAAGGTACTTTAAATCTTAAGTAATAAAATTTTCCTAATAATACTTTGAGTTTGCTATGAATAAAATCTACATGGTGCGTCCAAGAAAAGTGTTCATCTACTTTGATGCCTAAATACGTTACACAGTTAACGCGTGAGATGGGGATACAGCGGCAGTCTAACATATCATTATGCATACAAGAAAAATCATGGGTTACAATGGGAGTTGGCGGACTAGAAACTTTTAAGTAGGGCGATTTAATTATGAACAACTTTGTTTTATTAGCATTTATATCTACAACTTTTGATTAGACAAAGTAAGCTGTCAGATGTCATTGTGAATAATTTATTATTTAGGTAACCAACTGGCTGGCAGCTTCCTCGCACAACGCATCAGCATTGCTATACAGCGGGGAAATGCTGCCAGCATCTTTGGCACTATGCCGCGGGGGGACCCCTTATTTTAGATTATTATGTTACTAGCGACCCGCCCCGGCTTCGCACGGGTGCACTATTTAATGGATGTTATTATACATATAAACCTTCCTCTTCAATCACTCTATTTATTAAAAAAAACCGCATCAAAATCCGTTGCGTAGTTTTAAAGATTTAAGCATACATAGGGATATAGGGACAGAGAAAGCGACTTTGTTTTATACTATGTAGTGATAGTGAAGCTTAGTTAGTAGTCATTTTATTGTTTGATATTCATCATCATCATCATCATCCTAGCGTTATCCTAGTACTGTTGCATCCTAAAGAATGCCCGGGGTCCGCTACCTAATCCCAAGAATTGACGTAGGCACTAGTTTTTACGGAAGCAACTGCCATCTGACCTTCCAGCCCGAGGGAAAACCAGACCTCATTGGAATTAGGCTTGTCGAGTGGGCTGTTAGAAGTTCTCGAGCCGCCCGAAGGCATCTAACTTGGCTTAACGACTGCTATCATAGACAGCAGCCGGGATCAACGGCCGGGATTATTTGTTATTATCCTAATAATATTATAAAGTGAAAGTTTGTGCGGATGGATGTACGTTCCGGTTAATCTCAAAAACTACTGAACGGATCTCTATGAAACTTTCCAGTATTGTATCTTAGACATCAGAATAGGACATAGGCTACCTTTTATTCGCGGGTAACACCGCAGGGCGCTGCTAGTATATCATAAATTAAATATATTTCATAATAACAATGATATAAAAGTAACTTTAATTTACAAAAAGTATACTGTAAATACTTTAACACATTCGCTACCAGGCTGCCAAAATTGTATGGACGTGAACGCACATATGCGTTGCCGGCAGTGAATGCCCTGACCATTATGAAATACCTAATCAGTCAGTGTACGTATAATTCAAAATTTAAGAAGGTAATAAGTTTTAATTTTAGTAAAGCTAGTAGTTGCTTGTAGAAAGCGTGCAGCGAGAGAAGCGTCTTCGTTTCAGCTTCGGCTGCTTTCATATATCCGGCTCTTTTCCTCTACAGGTCGAATTTCTCAACCGACTCTCGTGAAATTTTTGAGCAGGCGTGACGTCACGCCTGCGTGGCCTCGTACTACCGTTGTATGGAAAAAAGGGGATTTGCCGTTTTTGTCGTGCAATATTGCGTTTATGTACATAGTTTCCATACAATTTATTTTTTATTGCAACATGAAAATTATATTGGTAACCTTCAATTTACTATTGGCCAATGAACAAAAAAACAACGTTTTTGCAAATCTTTATAGTATATCGTAATATCATTTTATGATTTTAATTGATTTGTCTAATTTACAATTTATTGATGAATGATTAATGAATTTGGTGGTTTTCTATCCATATAGATAAAATATGTTATAAATTGTAACATGAGCCATCAATTAATTATCCCTATTCCAAGATATGTGATAAGCCATATTGAAAGGGACCTTATGGCGGCCGGCACTTACGCCTTTATTGCCGCTGTTCCAATACAATAGGGAATAGGTGCAACGTAAGCGCCTGCCGCCATGAGGTCCCTTTCGATGTGGATTATCACATATGGTGTAGGTGGGTAACAGATTCCACTATAGGTAGTTTCACGGAAGAATAAGAAATGAGTATATAAGGGGAAGTATGAAAGCACCTATTGCCGAAAATCTAAGAGCCAATCGCCTTGCGTGGTACGGGCATGTCATGAGGAGGGATGAAAGCCATGTAACAAGAAGAGTATTAGACATGAATGTGGATGGATGCAAGAAACCTAGGCCAAAAAAAGGTGGATGGATTGTGTGAGAGATGATATGAACAAGAAGGATGTGAATGAAGAGATGACGAATGACAGAGAGGTATGAAAGAAAAAGACATGCGCCGACCCCAAATAAATAGGAAAAGAGCAAACGAATGATGTAGTTTCACGAAAGAGACTAGCGTAATACTTTATATATTTGTATATAAATTTATTGGACTCTCATCGTTTTTCCCCTGGACTTTCCACTTGATTGGTAGATTTATGCTGTCCACAAGACAAAACAAGAGAAATGTGAACTGTAATGTATGCACATGTGTGCGCGCCAGTCTTCCAATAAACAGCTGATAGAACGGACGCGTGCCTTTTATTTACTGCGACAGTACACTGGCGACGAGGATGGGATTTGAACCCACGCGTGCAAAGCTCTCAATGCAGACTGTTTTCCTCATAGTACAAGGAAGCCAGTTTAAAATGGTATACACTTAAATTCTTAAAATGCCAAACAACCGTAGTTGATTATCATAAACGTTTACTCTGTTGCATTTGACAAAGCTCTTTGGAAAAGGGCCAAGATCGTAAATTTGTAAACCGTCGTACGAAATTAGCGAATTGAGTTTTATTGTCCGCTTTGAGTTTGGAATGCATGATTTGTAGTTGCAAACACAAATAAATCCGAGTCGTAAATTTAGTTACCATTATGAAACCCACAAGCAAGCAAGCTCGAATGGATTTGTTCGTCCAACGTATTGAATTGAAATCTGTTCGTATTTGTACCTTTGATGCGATCAATCCCAACAGTCCGCTCTGGCTTGAAAATCCCCCAGGGGAAAACCTTCGACAGGGAGGGATTTTCTAGCCAGAGCGGACTGTTGGGATTCATCGCATCAAAGGTATAAATAGGAACCGATTTCAATTCAATACGTTGGATGAACAAATCCATGTATTTGGGTCATACTTAGTTGAAAAAACAAAAGTCGTCCCCCCTGTGGTCAATAGTTAACGTCTTATGTGCATGTTAGCTATTACAGGGATATACAGAAACAGAGACACTGTTTATGCGGATTATTGGTCCAATCCAAAATTAAGCTTTGTAGTCCTTAACTTTTGGTATGTCCACAGAAAAAACGCGAATCTAAATCAGTGTTTGACCCATTTGTACCTTTAATGCGATGAATCCCAACAGACCGCTCTGGCTTGAAAATCCAACTAGTCCTCTTGTCAATGAACATGTTCTAAGATTGTTTTATTGACTGTGGCAAACAAGCAGGATTTCCTGATGTTAAGCAGTCAAATAGCCTATGTAAGCTTCCAACTCCGGGGCCTATACTCCGAACTTCGTATCGTGCCGTCCCTATGACTCTCGTGTTACATTATATGAATGAAAAGGACGGCACGATACGAAGTTAGGATTTCGAAGTACGGAGTAGCCGCTCAGTGCCTTTGCCATGAGTTTGCATGATCGTACTCTCTAGCGACTGCGTAAACGATTTAGTATGCCGATTCTTAGTTCTAATTCGTAACCGCCAGAGGCGCTGTACTTTTGCCCATACACATTTTTACGCAGTCGTTAGCGAGTACGGTCATCTAAACTCATGGTAAAGGCACAGAACGATCTTTTGAATTAAAGATTGATTGTATTGACAGCTAGAGACAGACGGGGCCTATACCATACATTTATACCTATGGAAAATTGTATATCCTCCTAAGACCCCGCGTCCTATATAAAGGACAAAATATGGTCAACGGAAAATAAGTTAAATTTTGAAGTGATATGCATTTGTTTTGGTTTGATTGATTTGACATAAAATAAAATTAAAATTTGTAATCGGAACTGTTAGGTTCAAATTCGATTGTATTTTTATTTGTATGGTGGGTCTCAGGAGGATAATTTTGTCGATTTGTGGCCTTATAACAATTTTTGGTTTAGGAGCCACGTCCCCCACTCGCAACACAGCTCATCTTCGGGAGCCCTGGTAGATGATACACAGATAGGCAGGGCCTCTGTTTTATACTAATGGAAGCTAAACGTCCCAGTGCTCGACACCTTATGTACTCAATAGATGACACCTTATCCGGCTTAATCATCTCTTTCATCATGACATAAGATTGAAAGTTTTGGGTCAGTGCCGAGCACAAGGACGTTTATCTTAGTAATTATTTTGCAATATTTTTTCCCAAATGTAAGATTATTAAACTTTCCTAGAAACGTTAATGACGCAGACGACTCCACTGACGAAAACGGTCACTTCGGAATATTTTTTCTGTTTTACCCGTCGTGATCTTGAGCCCGCATCGTAAGGTATCTTAGAGAGTTGTCACCGTCGACATTTTGACTCCTGATTTCTCGAAGAATTAGTGCTTCGGGCGGCCAAGTTTTCCAAACCTTAAACCTTTATCAAATGAGACAGTATTGGCCTTAATCGCTTCGTACATCCTTAACTAGGTTTATACGTTTTGAATTTCTAGTAATTCTTTCTCATTTGGGTCATACTTAGTTGAAAAAACAAAAGTCGTCCCTCCTGTGGTCAATAGTTAACGTCTTATATGCATGTTAACTATGTTTTTATTACAGGGATTTACAGAAACAGAGACACTGTTTATGCGGATTACTGGTCCAATTCAAAATTAAGCTTTGTAGCCCTTAACGTTTGGTATGTCCACGGAAAAAACGCGAACCTAAATCCGCGTTTGACCCATTTATGAAATAATAGCAAAAAACCAGGAGGAAGTATTCGAGTTAAAAAAACGAAATTCAAGGATCCATATTTTCACTTGTGGGCAATTTTTTCAAAAAATGTCTACAACATTTCCGAAAATCATGCAAATCGATTCAGGATTAGGGAGTGGGAAACGTTGCCGCATTTTGTATGGGAAAATTCTGATGCTGACAATCTCTTAATCATACGACGGCTTAGGATGATGACACACAATTGTTCTTTTTTATATGCAAGAATGTTTTCAAAACACATATTGCTCACACTATTTTATTGCAAATTGCAATAAAGAAATAATTGAAGAAGTTGTTTTCCTGTCTTCACTATGTATCACACTCACTCATACACTTCATCATGTTACACTTGTACTCACTCATAGATACACAACTTCCTGTACTGAGTGCTGACACACAATTAGAATTAAAATCATGTTTTATTTGTTTGCTACTAAGAAACATCCCAGTTTAAATTTCAATTCAATTTAACTTAGGTATACTTTGTTTTATGTAGTACTAAGCTTTAGTAAATTTTATTATTTCTGTTTGCCACTAGCCGCTAATGTAATATTTATATGTAAACTCCACGGGACAGGCTATGCCTAGTGTGGCGGCCAGCACAAAATCTGTGTTTTTAATATTTTTTTTGAAATAAACTATTTCTATGTTTATAGTATATTATGCAACTGGTGTATAAGAAGGGTATAAAAAGGCGAGTGGTGTGGGTTGCGACGTGAGCCTTGAGCCAAGTAAAGACAACACGAGCCTTTCTATACCAGTTATAGTTAGTTGCATACAATACTTTTTCTACGACTCTTTTTAAGTAAAAAGTAAGTATTTTTCAGACTTTTCATGCGCCATATTTTCCCTTAGTAATGGTACAACTTATCTACGCAATTTCTTCAGTAATGCTATATAACTTCTATCAACTGTAGTGTAATTAAAAAATAAAACACATAAAACACACTCCAAGATCACGTAAAATTTATTTGTAACAGTACAGCCGAAACTGATTTATAAAAAATCTTAACACATACGAAATGAATGCCCCTTTGGGAGTTATTGAAATATTGATCGTTGGGAAAACTGTAAACGTTGGGTAAAATAATTGTTAATTGAAGTTTTTGATTCTGGGTATACCGGAATAAATCACGGTTGCGGGAATGAAGATGGAATGTGATGGATAGGGTGGTATGATACGGCCTAATAGGTTTTCCGAAAATAAAAATGACGTCGGTAGATAGAATATACCTTTCTGAATTTAGAGAATTGAAAGACACGTTAAAAAAAAAATAAGTTAAATTACCGCTTTCCAACGACAAGTTTCCCTGGGTAGAGAGTTTAAAGTACATAAAAGAAGGGCACTGGATTTATCAACATACAATTTCTAGAACTACACGAAAACCCCGCGTCTTGTTTGCAACATCAATATGAGTCGACCCGGTTTACTTCTATCTACGTCGCCGTATGCCGCCACCACTTAACTCCGCAGAAGGTCCGGGGCAGCTTCGGGTTGACGGCTGCCGTCGAATTACGCACGTCTCCGACCACGACGTGCACGAGTCCACAGAATTCAAAGCTTCAGGCAACACGAAAGCTTAGGCCTCACGAATGGCGGTCAGGCAACCCGCGTCTAGGTCAGCCGGTTAGTCAGGCTTCCGTCCCGACGGAAGAGCTAAAACAATACACTAGGTGAGACCTATGCCACGGCACAACATGATCACCAAGCACATTTAAACGAATATCACGAAACACTTACCCAAACGCTTAGGAAACGCTTGACTCTTTGGAAAGAGAAGGATAAAATCTTCCCGGACCACTTCGACACTAGTGTCCGCTAATGCTAAAAACCCTCGAACCACTTCCGGCACTATTATAGAATAACACAGATAAAATCTCTTGCCACTTCAGGGAAAAAAATGGAAGATGGATAAATATGTCCTCACTCGGAGAGTCTCAATGGCAGAATGAACCAAATTTTGTTTGCACATCCGTCAAACGAATAGTTTCAAATTACGAAGCGCGAAATCTAATTTCAAATCTGACTAGCTTTTTTTGAACCAGACAGTTTCGAACCCCTGAAATATAACGACGAAGGTAAAACACGTTTTGGTATCGTTTGTAAAAATTAAGAAAAGCGCCATCTGCTTGCGCTGAGCAAAACTACGAAACAGTTCGGAACGACGACTAACGGCAGGAAATCAAACGCTCTAACCACAGCCTAAAAGTTCGCCTATTGACGTATAGATGGCGTGGAAGCCTATGCAGGAATCAAAATTAAAATTAAAAAATACACAGTAGCGTTATTAACGCTACAGACATCTCCCTACCAAATGAAAACAACGACAGAAAAGGATACTACCCAAATAATATATTGAAGGAGACTACATCCGTCACAAAACTATAATCACCGTAGCAATACTGACACAAAAAAAAATATGTGAACACCTCAATTTTAACCCACAAAATATCGACGAGAATTGAACGCTCCATAAACGAACACTTGGACCTATCCGGGCAAACATCAGGAAAAACACCAACGGTCATTATGCTAATATGTGCACTCCTAAACTAACACCTGAACTAATAAATAATAAACCACAACATTCAGTCATTGACTAATAATTCTTTTCTTTGAATTATTAACCGAAAACCTATGGTAGTTAACCCCCTTACCATCTACATTAACCTATGCTTACTACAAAAAAACCACTACCGGTTTACCGGTTAAAGTAAAACAACACCTTTGAAATTAAATTATGGGCGGGTGCTACCGCAGAATATACTATGGTCCTGAACAAAGTTAGCCAGGCCATTAAAATCAAACGTCCGGATAAGGTGAGCGACCACCACGAACTCGACCACTGATCTACACAGAGGGAGAATGAAAACATCAGACTGCAGTCGTGGATGCTCCGTTCATATGCTAAGAAATCATCACTACGTTGAGTGAGGTTGTAGTTGTCCAGGTTGGGAATTCATATTCCAAAAGAATTGAATATTACCCCTTGACCAATGACGACGTCACAGCCAAGTCACATCGCTAATGAGGATCGTACTACACACGAAATCCTACATTAAAACGATCTAAGTCACGTCCGAAATTATTTAATTTGCCAATAAAAGGCTTAACCTAAAAACTTAACTAACACACTTTTACAATAAACAAGAAATGGAAAATACCGTTTCGGATAGGTCAACAAGCGTCAGCAACTTTAGCGTACACATCCTGTAAGGTACGGAGATTCGTCGCACGTTCTGCCCGACTGAGTCCCATCTCTTGGTATTCAGCCTGACTATCAACGCGCTCCGGATAAACCATAACCTCGCCTGAGGTCCAACCATGGGCCCTCAAGCTGAGCACTAACGCCCCTGCAGAATCCATGCAACCATATATAGAACGAACTCTAAAACTATGAAACGAAATTACACAAACGACACCGAAGGCAATCGGTACCCTACTTATTTAATAATAACTACCGGGTGCGGGGTGTCGACGAGAATCGACGAAGCACGACAGAAGATAGGAACATCTCGACGAAAGCAAAAAAAATATCGACGAGAAAAAAAAACGGACAAAAAAGAAAAACGAAGGTCGACACAAAAATGGTCGATTTCAGCTCGCCAAAAGGGTCATCCAAGCTAGACAAAAAAAGTCGACGAGGCTTGACGAAAAAATAAAAAAAATCGATGAGACGACACAAAAATAGGTCGACGGAACCCGACCAGAAAAGAATCGGCGAAACTCGACGAACGACACGACGGAACATGATGCACGACGCAAAATGATGAAATCGATGAGGGCTAATAAAAGCATCAAACACCGTCGAAGGCGTGAGCCAAACGAAGTAGAAAAAAAAAATCAATGAAAGTTAATCGGTAATAGTTGAACGATGATAAAAATCAAACAAAAGTCGATGGCAGTTGAGGAGGGTAAAGTCAAATGAAAATTTATATAAGTCGATAGAAAAATCAAAACAAAAATTCAAAAGTTGCTAAAAGTTTGTGCCGCTATAAAAGGTCGATAAACCGATAAAAAATTCATTACACCATTGACCGGACAAAGACTGCTGACGTAATAAAAACGTTGTAATGGATGACTAAAAGGTTTGTTACTAAGCACAATTAAAAAATGTTGAAGATTTCGAAACCATGTGAAGTTCAACGAAGCCCAACGAAGCTCAACGAAGCCCAACGAAGCTCAACGAAGTCCAACGAAGCTCAACGAAGCCCAACGAAGCCCAACGAAGCTCAACGAAGCTCAACGAAGCTCAACGAAGCTCAACGAAGCTCAACGAAGCTCAACGAAACTCAACGAAGCTCAACGAAGCTCAACGAAGCTCAACGAAGCTCAACGAAGCTCAACGAAGCTCAACGAAGCTCAACGAAGCACAAAAAACTCATCGGAGCTCATCGTAACCCAAGGTAACGAAAATCAAAAAAACATCCAGAAAATTGCGAATATTACAAAAATAGTTTCCAAGAAGTTGACGAAGGTCAATACGAGGATGAATTGGGATCAATTGAAAGTGAATAAAAGTGAATTAAGGGTCACATGAGTCACTAGGTGTATTTGACAGAGATTGAAATACTATCGCGAGTTGACCACCAGTGGAAGGACACGGACCAGCACTGAAAATAACTATTATGCGAACTGTACCAGTAATAGAAAGAGGACAAGGGAACTCTTAGCCCAGCTCGGACCTCCCTGAGTACCAACGAGACTAAACTGAATTAGGTATACAAGCCCAAAAATAAACAAACTATTTATTTTGGTGAAAAAAAAAAGGAATTTACTAAAATTAGTTTGAAATTACTAATTCGTAACTAAAAATGCAGAAATCCTAAAATAAAAAAGCAAAAAGATGTTTCCTGCCGGGAATCGAACCACGAACAAATGTTTGACTGACCAACGCTTTCCCACTGAGCCAAGTTGATTCTTACAAGGTGATACGAAAAAGTGCTATATATGGCTCGGCCTATTCAAAATTTACACGAAGGTCGATTACGTCACGTAAACTAAATAACGACTAGTTAAGAATTACGAGTTACGACTTGACGGCGCTTGTACTGAAAAAAACAAGTATAACCGTCGTCACCTGCCCACAAACGTCGAATGCCAAACTGACTATTATTCCTGCACTGAAAAGAATAGCTAAGGAATAAAGTACGCTAAAGCTCACTTACCTTGGTTTTCCCTAGACACTACGGGAAATAACTAAGGGTCAACTAGTCTACTAAATAAGTGACACAGGGTATAAGGTTGGGGTCAGAAGAACAACGCAATAGGTTAAAGGCAAAACTTGTCGTAAATCAATTATTATCACAACACAAAGCAATAAAAAAAAATCAATGCAGGGAAGCTGTCAATGGCGTACACAGGGTTAAGAAGAATTACGTTTTCCACTCGTTCCAGGTGACGTAAGGGATGAGCTTCGATCAAGGATTCACTGAAACACAATAAATAGTTAATTAAACGCGACCGAGAATCGGTCACCTTCCTCTCACCAAGTTTGAAAGAAAAAAAATTCAATGTTATAATGTCGAAATTTCACATAAAAAGAAAACGAAACAGGGTTCTTACCTTATGTCGGGCGCCAAATTGTAGTGTAATTAAAAAATAAAACACATAAAACACACTCCAAGATCACGTAAAATTTATTTGTAACAGTACAGCCGAAACTGATTTATAAAAAATCTTAACACATACGAAATGAATGCCCCTTTGGGAGTTATTGAAATATTGATCGTTGGGAAAACTGTAAACGTTGGGTAAAATAATTGTTAATTGAAGTTTTT
This sequence comes from Epiblema foenella, assembly GCA_963556455.1. Taxonomy (NCBI): domain Eukaryota; kingdom Metazoa; phylum Arthropoda; class Insecta; order Lepidoptera; family Tortricidae; genus Epiblema; species Epiblema foenella. The sequence goes on from OY747106.1 coordinate 3,650,882, forward strand.
GATTCTGGGTATACCGGAATAAATCACGGTTGCGGGAATGAAGATGGAATGTGATGGATAGGGTGGTATGATACGGCCTAATAGGTTTTCCGAAAATAAAAATGACGTCGGTAGATAGAATATACCTTTCTGAATTTAGAGAATTGAAAGACACGTTAAAAAAAAAATAAGTTAAATTACCGCTTTCCAACGACAAGTTTCCCTGGGTAGAGAGTTTAAAGTACATAAAAGAAGGGCACTGGATTTATCAACATACAATTTCTAGAACTACACGAAAACCCCGCGTCTTGTTTGCAACATCAATATGAGTCGACCCGGTTTACTTCTATCTACGTCGCCGTATGCCGCCACCACTTAACTCCGCAGAAGGTCCGGGGCAGCTTCGGGTTGACGGCTGCCGTCGAATTACGCACGTCTCCGACCACGACGTGCACGAGTCCACAGAATTCAAAGCTTCAGGCAACACGAAAGCTTAGGCCTCACGAATGGCGGTCAGGCAACCCGCGTCTAGGTCAGCCGGTTAGTCAGGCTTCCGTCCCGACGGAAGAGCTAAAACAATACACTAGGTGAGACCTATGCCACGGCACAACATGATCACCAAGCACATTTAAACGAATATCACGAAACACTTACCCAAACGCTTAGGAAACGCTTGACTCTTTGGAAAGAGAAGGATAAAATCTTCCCGGACCACTTCGACACTAGTGTCCGCTAATGCTAAAAACCCTCGAACCACTTCCGGCACTATTATAGAATAACACAGATAAAATCTCTTGCCACTTCAGGGAAAAAAATGGAAGATGGATAAATATGTCCTCACTCGGAGAGTCTCAATGGCAGAATGAACCAAATTTTGTTTGCACATCCGTCAAACGAATAGTTTCAAATTACGAAGCGCGAAATCTAATTTCAAATCTGACTAGCTTTTTTTGAACCAGACAGTTTCGAACCCCTGAAATATAACGACGAAGGTAAAACACGTTTTGGTATCGTTTGTAAAAATTAAGAAAAGCGCCATCTGCTTGCGCTGAGCAAAACTACGAAACAGTTCGGAACGACGACTAACGGCAGGAAATCAAACGCTCTAACCACAGCCTAAAAGTTCGCCTATTGACGTATAGATGGCGTGGAAGCCTATGCAGGAATCAAAATTAAAATTAAAAAATACACAGTAGCGTTATTAACGCTACACAACATACCTACACATTTTCTTCATGAACACAAAGTACTAAGTAATATATAATCGTTTATCAGCTTGAATGTTTATGTTTTCAATTAGGAATTTTGTGGGAAATAAAAAATATTACACTCTGTTCATGGTTTGTTTTTTTTTTATTTGCTAGACTTGGCATCCGACCTAAACTGAATTCAAATCCGGATCGAATCACAACTGTTTCTTTTTCATAAATATATCCGAAAATAGATAAAACTTGTTAAATAATACAAAAAAGATGATAAATGTATGTATTTACATTAGTAAATAATATATCATGCATCAATGAATAAAAATTATTACAAAGTTGCGTTAAGTTGGCAGCACTGATTTTAATCATAAAAGTTTCACTTGAACGCACCAAAGGAAATGTTTCACCATTGTTTTGTTTTATATGACACATGTATTAAATAAATATAGCAATATTTTACGATATTACCTGTACATTGCCAACAAGTATCGCTGTGGATTATGTACTGGTTTTTTCCGAGCAAGGACAATCAATTGCAAATATATAGATGCATACAACTTACTTAAATAATTTCCATTGCTCCTATGTCGACCAAATGAGGATTTTGATACATACTTATCAAAGGATTATATTTAGTTTTTCACCTGACTGAACTATCATTTTGTTTATAAATTTAAATTATAAGTTGTATGTATTAAAGTTAGCTAAAGAGGTCCTGTATCTATTATGCGTAATTATTTTTAACTACATATCCTTATTAAGAGGCCTTATAAGTTTAAAAATGTTTTGATTTCAAATTATGACAAAAGTATTGATAATACCAATAAAGTCATTAAAGGATACGATAATTTTATTAAAGGTTTAGATAGTAACATAGCCATTTTTTGATTTTATTGTGTATAATCGAATTTAAGCGGAAAAAACAAGTTTTTAGCTTGAAAATGGTCGATTTGGAGTGATGTTTGAAACGATATTTCTCAATTAAAAATCGAAAAAAGTTATTTAATGTTTATGTCATAAGGTCGCAATAGTCCTGTTCTAGATAGTGACATTGAAAAAATGTCAAGATGCGTGTCATTACAAACAGAAAATGGCGTAAATATATGAGCGTTTTTTAACTGATAAGGACCCTTAACATGGAATCACCAACCGAAAGGGACCTAAGTAGACCTTGTCGTTCGGTCATTTAATAGTATAAAAATGCTTCGTCCTTTGTATAGCGAAATTCAAATATGTACTGGGTCAGATACATTGCACTATAATAGAGCACATTTGAATGATAACACGCCACAAAATGGCTGACGACGATATCGTCCGCTTATTCAGCACAAAGGATTGAACCCGACAGTTCAAAAGGTTTACTTGACATTTTCCAAGAGTTATTGCTTGATATAGGTGACCTATAGAACAAAATGATAACTATATAAGTACTGTGAGCTCATAATAGCTGATCTTTATACTTAAGTATGACGTTTGAATCACTCATGTTGAATATTACGGAGGAAAATTGACATAATTATGTTGGTTATTATTGTTATTAAGCAACAATGCAAATGGTTTGAAGTAAAATTATTGCTTATTCTAAAATTACGTGACTAATCGACCCTATGTTGGGCATATTAATTCCTGACAGATGACGCAATGAATCAGTCAAAAATTAGGCCGGAATCAAGAACTGGGGCATTTATTTGTGACTCTTACAGCTTAATTATCTCAAAACCAAAGCGAAAGAGTGCCTCCGAGCTGTACTCTGTAATAACACTAATAACAGAGAATACTTTTGCTCCCGGAAAAGACTTGCTTAACTAAATTTATTATAAACAAACAAATGAACAAGGATATTTATAAACACACAACCTCTACATTCTCAGTTCCGTGGCGTGTAAATAATATCCCGCATTATAATTAAACTAGCGACCCGCCCCTACTTCGCACGGGTGCACTATTTAATGGATGTTATTATACATATAAACCTTCCTCTTCACTCTATCTATTAAAAAAAAACCGCATCAAAATCCGTTGCGTAGTTTTAAAGATTTAAGCATACAAAGGGATATAGGGACAGAGAAAGCGACTTTGTTTTATATACTATGTAGTGATTAATTTATCTTTTGATAGTTTCGATTTAGAAGATACTACATAATTATACTTTTTAATTTGTCTTTCAGAATATGTCATGTCACGAGCATGTCCCTGTTTCACCTCTCTTACAATACGAGTAACTATGACAAAATGAACATAATAATGTTTATCTACACCCATACAGTAAATCCTCTTTAATATGCACGGGCTCACGCTCGACCTCACTACACTTGCAACGCAATGGTTCCTGAACACATGAAAGAGGATTTAATATACGGATGTAGATAAAGTAATGTATGCAACTGTACATAATTAGGCCTTAAAACACGCGTGTGATCCTATTATGAAACTCGCTAACGCTCGTTTCATAAAACCACACTCGTGTTTTAAGACCTCTCATTATGTATCAGTTGCATAAACTACTATTATTTTCTCATATTTAAGGCAATGGGACATTATGTCTGTCAAATACCGGCCAATATGGAATTTTGTGTCTAGAGGGTTTACTAATGTTTATATTTTGTTAAATATTTCACACAGGGGGACAATTCTCGTCCTTGTGCACAGTGACGCAAACACATCAGTGGATGTCAATACCATGAATAAAATTATAGCTATACTAAAAAAAAAAAATCAAAAAAGGTTTATTAATCCAAAATAGATGAATACATTGATCGATGTTCCATCAAAGACCAAACTAGGCTGAGCCTGTATCTTGGCCTTTGCGAGTGCGGTTAACAATGATAATCTTAAATTAATTTTAGGTACATACAAATACAGCGTGAACATAAATAAACCTAGTTACAACATTAAAAAAGAATTCGGTTAATTAAACTAATAAATACTACTAAACTTTTATTTTTAATTTTTAATGGCTATTTAGTCTGTGTGTGGGAATGTATATGTGTGTGTTTGTGTGTGGTGTGTGTATGTGTGAGTGTGTGTGCGTGCGTGCGTGTATGCGTGTGTGCGTGTGTGTGTGTTCTGCTTGATTGAGTTTGCTTTGATGTGTTTAACGATGCATTCTGTTTCTTCGCCACTACGCCAGCTACACTATGCCAGCGTAATAATAAATTTATTGATTAATGTAAGTAATCAATATTTCATTCGTTCACTATTAGATTATTTCAATAGAAAATGGTCGCAAATATGATGTGACAACATCAACACGATGTAAAATATTAATGACAAAATTGGTACAATTCTATTATATTTAACTGAAACGTCGACCCATATAGCTGCATTGCTATCAATTTAACTTGTGTCCTTCGTGGGTACTTCTATAATTGTTTAAATTGCCTATGTAGAATATAAGGTAACGCTCCTAATTTGAATATGTGAATATGTACGAGTAAACATCCACATAGGTATTTGACAACAATAAATGTGACAATCAGTATGTTTGGCACCTCAATTCTAATCGAACTATATCCAAGCTCAGCTTGGATATAGTTCTGTTGTTAATTTAGAGATTTTAGGTGCTAAAATTGCTCCGACAAGGTGGAGTGATGACCTGGTGAAGGTCGCGGGAATCCGGTGGAAACGAACGGCACAGGACCGGTCTAAATGGCGAGCCTTGGGGGAGGCCTATGTTCAGCAGTGGACGTCTTTCGGCTGAAATGATGATGATGATGATGAGGTGCTAAAATACCACTATACATATACTCTGGTTCTGTATAGTTCTTATACCATTCAGGCTATTCGTCTCCGGAAGCTCTGGAATTCTCTTCTACTGTCAGACCAGCTCAAAGCAAAGTGAGCTCCAAGCAAACTCGGCTAGGCCCGACCTGGGTCGGACTGACTCTACCCGGTGTCCCGGGGTACTGGGACGAATAGGGACTAGATGTGTCAGTGTTGACGCGATCGCGCGGTAGACGTCCCCACCGGCGGGAATGCCTAAGTGTACGCGTCGTGTCTGATTTGGACGTCGTAAGCACAGCGTACATCTTCCGATGGACGCTGTGATGTAAGCAAGTATCTATCGACATGGTAGTTTTTAAAAACTACCATATATACATTAAGGTAAAAGTTCCTGTGCTCGACAGTATCCAAATACATGGCACTTTCAATCTTGTCATGGTGACAGAGGTGGTTAATAGATGTCATCTTTTAGGCACTAAGGTGTCGACCACTGAGATGTTTCCCTTAATATATATATGGTAGTTTTCAAAAAACTACCATGTCGATAGATCCTACACCAACCCTAAAATTAAGTTGGTTTTAATAGGAAAAATAAAGAAATTTCAATGAAAAAATATGATTCATACTATACTTTAGTACCTATTTGTTGGTAAAATAACCAAATTTGAAGTCTGTAGCTCCAACCGTTTGGTTGTAAACCCATATGACAGGCGACGGACGGACGGAAGGACGGGTGAGTGACAACAATAGGGTTCCGTTTGGACCCTTCGGGTATGGAACCCTAAAAACTACCATGACAACAATTATTCTGTGAGGACGTTCGGAGTCGGCGCGTCTTACTGGTGTTAGGGTACTTATTTAAAACTTCTACTCAGTCACAGAGTCGCAGCGCGGCGCTATATATTATTTTTGACGACCGGTTTAGCCTAGTGGGTGGGTGGGTGGACCTGCCTGTGAAGCTGACGGTCCTGGGTTCGAATCCCGGTCAGGGCAAATATTTGTGTGATGAGCATGAACATTTGTCTCTGAGTCTTGGATGTTTTCTATGTATTTAAGTATTTATATCTATTAAATATATCGTCGTCTAGTACCCATAACACAAGCCTTCTTGAGCTTACTGTGCGGCTAGTTCGATTTGTGTAAGATTGTCCTCTAATATTAATATATTTATTTATTTAATTACGGAGTGTAAATACTGTGTAGAAAAATCAAATTCCGTTGACTTAGTATTACGTTAGTAAGATGCGCGACGACTCCATCCGTTTGGTGTGAATTCTACATTACTTATAGTATATCTAAGGTAGGTAACTAGAGGTCGATTTTGTAACATTTTCGTAAAAAATGCGGTGTCTATAGATATGATAAAGAAAACTTCAATGGTATGTTGATTTAAGGCTGATACCGTTACGATTTAGTTTATACCTACCTAGAGATCGTACGATACTGTACAAACACATGCGTACCATAAATAGATATGTAATGTGTATTTATGTAGGTAATTTTGACAAAAACGAATATATAACGAGCCATTCGACGTACATTTTAGAAAAAATATTGCACCTTTAATTGTATGACACCTTTATTCTCGTTAACACTTATTATTTACCTAGAGCCCTTAACTCAATGATGGATTTTTATAGAGTTAACCCGTGGAACGTTCTACTGCCTAATATATTAGGCCTATATTAGGACTATAGTCCACATTTTTTTTTTGCCATTGACATGTATTTAAAGGAGCGCTCGTGGCCCAGCGGCGCCCGCGTACCGCGTGCGGTATGCGAGGTTAAGCAACATCGGCCTAGGTTAGTTATTGGATGGGTGACCGCTTTGAGTGGTTATTAACTGAGCGCTCCCGTGCTATGGAAGGCACGTTAATCCGTTGAACCCGGCGGCTGTCTATGATAGCAGTCGTTAAGCTAAGTTAGAAGCCCAAGCAAATCTTGAGATTAGGTAGCGGACCCCGGGCATCCTTCAGAATGCAACTGTACCGGGATAACGCTATGATGATGATGATGTATTTAATTAGGATTGAATTTTTATTGCATATCTCTGACGTCATAACCACAGGTTAAGGTTGATACTATCTATTGGATCAGTTTCAACCACCAACAGCTGTTATTCTCTTCATTATAGTTTATCTCAAGTTACATAACCAAACAATACTTAGGTTATGTAATTCGTTATTCTTGAAAAGCTGGCAATGCCAAGTTATTAAAAGTATTATTACGTCATTGTTATTGTAGCATCATATGACCTTTAATCATTTGCTGATTATGGCAATAAGTTAATTGATAGTCTATTTATATAGTAAAGCCATCAAAGTCATCTTTAAACCTACAACGTCGCACTGGAATTCAATTTCTTGTGCTCTGCCTACCACTTTTGTGAATACAGGACTGAGTTTATGTGTGTATGTGTATGTATGCAAGTCAACAAAGTACTAGGGTTATTGTTTATAAAAACACATTTATCAGCATTAATATGCATCAGAGAAAAACGACAATATAATGTTAGCTTCCTTGTTTACTACGGAACCCTAAAAGAGCTCGAATTTGGAGCAGCCCAACTGGGGAAGTACCTCCGCCTTGCAGAAGACCACAGCCATAATAACATTATCTACTATACAAGTATGTAGTGCTGTGTTCCTGGAGGTGAGCAAGGTTGCCAGAGCTCCCGAGGATGCACTGTGTTGAGAGCGAGGGACCTAAATTTGTCCCTTCTGTTGTCAACACAGTGCATCCTCAAATTTTATAAAGGGTCGGCAACGCGTACGTGACTCCTTTGGAGTTGCGGGCGCCTATAAGCTGCGGTGGCCGCTTACCATCAGGTGGGCCGTAAGCTTGTTTGCCACCGTCGTCGTATAAAAAAAATGGTTTCGGTACCGACTAGAGGTGTCTAAAACTTTAATAAAATCTTCGTATCCTTTAATCAGTTCAATATGTCATAATTTCAGTTCCAAACATTATTATACGTTTATACCTAGGTATTACAGGTATGATTTGACAGCAAACAGAAATTACCTGCATTTAATAAGCATATTATTTAGAATGGGGATCCAGTAGTTTACCGCAATATTTTTAGGTTAGGAATAGCCGAATGACCTGCTTAGCGAGGTCACGGTTATCAGCCTCGGATACCATTACAGGTGACCTCAAGGACATGGCCTTGTTTCCCCGTCTCATGGGAAAGCTAACCTTTAAAAACTATATTACGCTCGCTGAACATGAAAAAGTAGTATGGCCCTACTCCCTACGGACGTGGTGCAACTTCGACCCCCCTTATCCTATGAGTGGACAACTTGACTGTTAGAAGTTCTCAAGCCGCCCGAGGGCCTCTAAATTGGCATAATGACTGCTATCATAGACAGCAGCCGGCTTTTTTTTTTGAACCTGACTGTGGCTTTATAGGCTGGGCCCAATAAAGCGATAGGAGTGCGCGGTTGGAGAGAAGCCTGGGGAAAATCCAGAGGAAAACCTCCGGCACGACCACGCGTGTGGTTTGGAACACTGGAATACTCTAAGAGTTTGCGCTCCAGTGAGATTGGTTGAGCGGTTCCAACCGAATCTGAGGTGTGAGTGGAATCGAGCTACTAGCAGCCGGCTTAATGTGCCTTCCAAAGTACGGGAGCGATCAGTAACCACTCAAAGCGGTCACCCATCCATGAACTGACCCCGGGCTATGATGCTTAACCTCGCATACCGCATGCGGGACGCGGGCGCCGCTGCGCCACGAGCGCTCCAATTACATTAGACTGTGTTTTAATACAACGGAGTTGGGCTACAAGCTTGCGACTTGTAGTCTATGACCACTGGACTGGACGACCAGTTTAGCCTAGTGGGTAGTGCACCTGCCTGTGAAGCTGACGGTCCTGGGTTCGAATCCCGGTCGGGGCAAATATTTATGTGATGAGCATGAATATTTGTTTCTGAGTCTTGGGTGTTTTCTATGTATGTAAGTATTTATATCTATTAAATATATCGTCGTCTAGTACCCGTAACACAAGCCTTCTTGAGCTTACTGTGGGGCTAGTTCGATTTGTGTAAGATTGTCCTGTAATATTTATTTATTTATTTTTTTTATTTATTTACTGGCGACTCAACGAGAATCACTCGCGCTTTTCCGACCCTTTATTGACTTGAGGATTCGTAATACTGCGTCTATCTTTTTTCCTGTTCTGACCAATTTGAGCATTCAATGTAGTATTTTGAATCAAAACGACGAATCCACCATTAAGTAGTAACAATCAGTGGTCACTAATTAAATTGAACTTTGCCCCGAAGCCCGAACACCAATAATTGCATTAAGCGGCGGCAGTTTGACGCAATTGGTCGATCATCGACCAATTAATGAGTTTTATATGTTCATCATTGGCATGTACTTATGGGACTTGGATATAAGTAATGTGCTCCTGTAAAATAATGTATAACTTTAATTCGCTTCACATGAGAGCTACGGCACATATTTTTGAATAAGTTATATCCACCCAAATTTCTGCATTTTAGTGTACATAAAACGAAATATTGAACTGTGCCTTTACCATGAGTTTACATGACCGTACTCGCTAGCGACGGCGTAAAAAATTGTATGGGCAAAAGTATAGCGCCTCCGGCGGTTACGCAATAGAACTAAGAATCGGCATACTAAATCGTTTACGCAGTCGCTAGCGAGTACGGTCATGCAAACTCGTGGTAAAGGCACTGAATAACTGAACCAAAAATCGATACTTATAAGTATACTTACCTGCGACACATTATTATCTTAATACATATATCACATAAAGTAAAAAAAAAGCAAAAAAAAAAGCATAAAGCATAAAGGTTAAAGCTCGCCTTTGTACATATATGCCAACTGTTCTTGTAATTTATGTTATGTTTTACTCATGTACAATAAAATTTTTTACATACATACATAAAGAAAGGAAGAAACATTTGTTCACAGACTCAGAAGACACACATATTACAAAAAAAAACACAACATGTGTGTCCTCGCGGCAGTGAAATGGATACTGGCTCAGCATTTTGCAAGGGGGTGCAAGTTTGTATTTGACGACCGCTTTAGCCTAGTTGGTAGGGACCCTGCCCACGAAGCTGGAGGTCCCGGGTTCGAATCCCGGTCAGGGCATGTCGTGTGATGAGCACGAATATTTGTTCCTGAGTCTTGGATGTTTTCTATGTATTTAAGTATATATTTCTCTATGTAAGTATGTATATCGTGGCCTAGTACCCATAGTACAAGCTTTGCTTAGTTTGGGACTAGGTCGTATTGTGTAAGATTGTCAACAAAATATTTATTTATTTATGGAAGAGCGCTAACTAGGTAAACGCCAGAAACAAATGAATAGCAATTAAATGCGATGAACAAGTTCTACGTGGATGAAGTCGCGGGGAAAAGCTAGTAATTATATAATGCAAGTAACTCGACTAGACTTTACCCGGTTTCTGTCTTCATCTAGGGATTTACAGAGTAAATAGTAAATACAAGCAAATGCAGCAAGAAATTAGGTCCACAGAACAAATATTGTCGCAGCGTTCGTTTACTTCGAGCATGTGATACCGAGTTTACTCAAACATTATCTCTGCGATAAGTTTCAGCGAATTCGTTTATTCTGGAGGTATGACCAGAGCACGAGCATTTTTGGTGTAATAGTAAATACTAACTTATGTTAGGGCTACCGCTCTTAGTTGGCATTCACACATAATAATTAATAGTACTTACGGGTCATAGTTAGTTGAAAAAACAAATGTCCCTCCTGTGGTCAATAGTTAACGTCTTATGTGCTTGTTAGCTATGTTTTTATTACAGGGATTTACAGAAACAGACACACTGTTTATGCGGATTACTGGTCCAATCCAAAATTAAGCTTTGTAGCCCTTAACTTTTGGTATGTCCACGTTACGTACATGGTTTTTTGACAAATAAGAGCGGTGTTTGACTAATCTTGGCATGCCGTTGGCACGCGCTCGCCGCATAGCAAACATAATGTTTAATATCATGTTAGACATTATAAAGATCATAATTATTTTTAGTCTTACAATAGACATTAAAGCGACGGTGAGTGATAATTTTTGATCTGTATCTTCATACTAACTGAGGCAGGTCGGTGTAGGTACGAACGAAGCGAGGAGGAGTGGTTAGGTAAAACTGCGAGCCGATCCGAGCGAGCGAAGCGAGCGTGCCCTGGAGCGGCCGACGAAGCGCTAGAACCGAACATTTTCCCGTAAAATTAAAGTTCTTTAACATTTTTGACTTGCAATATTTGTTATGTACGTATAAAACTACTACTTACCTGTACTTACCTATTTTATAAACCAATCCGTAAAAACCCGTCGTGGTAGCGCACTTTAGGTATTTTAAGTGAAGTATTTTGGACGTAGTTATATCAAACTTATAGGTATTAGGCGATCCGTCCATTAGGTATTTCATCCGTTAGGCGCTTAGAACATTATGTATTTCGTTCATTACTTGTTTGAACGTAGGTATTTCAAACTTCGGTCATTCAGACTGTAGGTGAAATAATTATAGAGATTTTGAAAGTAGGTATTTTGAACATAGTGCTTTTCATGTGTAGGCCTGGCATTCATATCAAGACTATTAGTAAAATCATGTAGTCATCCTCCTAACGTTTTCCCATAGTGTGCAAAGGGAAGCCGGGGCTCGCTTTGCATCGCAATATTTAGCGTAGGCACTAGTTTTACGAAAGCGAAAGCTAACCTTTTTTTTTTTTTTTTTAATTTATTTTCAAAAAGGTACATAAAGTTTCCAGTTTTAATTTTACTCGCCAAACTGACAAGACAGTTTGTTGGCGAGACCGCGCTCATTTTAACAAGTCTTTATCATGCACCTAAATTACATAATTAAGCAATACTTGTAATTGTAAGAACTAGAACAATAAAAAACATACATATTAACTAACTAAATCCGTAAACAGTTAAGGTAATCTTTGTAAAAATGTCTTTTTTAGTTTGCTTTTCGCTACATCTCGCTTATCTGACTTCGAAATCAGAAGAAAAATAGAGCTTTTTGGAATTAGACCCGTTTCCTCACTAATTTTTTACTGAAAAGCTAAGCTAATATAGGGTAGAGTGGATTTTTTCTCATATCAAACCAGTCTGCAGTCACTCATATAGTGTAGACACGATAGTGAAAAGGACGGCATGATACGAAGTTCGGATTTCGAAGTTCGGAGCACAGGCTCAGGGGCGCTACCGCGAACAGCAAACGAAGTTTTCGCTCTCTGTCGCACTTACAGGTTCGGACGTAAGTGCGACAGAGAGGGAAAACTTCGTTTGCTGTTCGCGGTAGCGCCCCAGGACTCATTACAAAGAATACAAATTTTTTTTTGCTTGGAGATGATGGCTTAAGTAAGTTTCATGTTTTCCGTTCCGTTTCGCGCGAAACATGTTTTTTTAAACCTTGCTTTACGTACAGGGGCCGTATCTTATTTTTTATGAATAAGAAATGCAAAAAGTTATACAAATGTCTTTATTAGTTATTAAAGTAGGTACTTTAATAACTATTTTTTTAATGAATAGACATTTTTTCTATCCAATGTGCAAGTTTCTGTGTATCGCGCCTATACTTACGTCAGATGCAGATGCATGCGGAAACACTGGAAGGGCGTTCAGTTTAAGAATGGTTATACTCTAAAGAAAATGCAGAACTATCACACTACAAAAATTTTTAAATATAACTAACTGTTGTGCAACATATATGATAGCGATAACCCCGAGTCGGGCGTAATAATTGTTTACATATAGATACGTTTATATATTAACTATAAAGGTCCCATACCACTAAATATACTTTAGTGTCACCCCAGTTGTTACGTAAGTGATAGCACCAATTACATACCAATTTTTAAAATTCTTTCCTTATTTTGGAAATAAGTAAACAAATATTGTGTTTTTGTTTTTTTTTTATTACATCTAAGAAGTAGTATTGTAGTTAGAGGCTTGCTGGAGCTGACGTCGTAATCTTGACGAAAGCTTCAAAATAAATAAAGATTTAAAAAAAATTCTTCCCCACGCTTAATAGGTAGCTAGTTACTTTTATTTTGAGTTTTTAATTATCGAAGTTGGTGTTTAATTAATTTCGAATTATGAAAACGCATTTATATATTATAAAGATAAGATTGAATACCGTTTTTAATAAGTATGTAAGGTATCCTCGGGTAATTCCGAATCTTAGGTAATTCCGAAAATAACACATTCCTGTCTAACTAACCGCTTTTATTACATCTCGTCGTCATCATCATCAGAAAGAAATGTTAAATTTTTTGTTAATGTTTGGTAGTGCAACAACCAAAATGGTTCTGGCCTCGAATGTCCAATTCCTTAAATGTCCATTTTCCTCGAATGTCTAATTTCCCGAATGTCCATTTGCTCGAAGGTCCAATTCCCGGAATGTCCATTTGCTCGAAGGTCCAATTCCCGGAATGTCCATTTGCTCGAAGGTCCAATTCCCGGAATGTCCATTTGCTCGAAGGTCCAATTCCCGGAATGTCCATTTGCTCGAAGGTCCAATTCCCGGAATGTCCATTTGCTCGAAGGTCCAATTCCTTAAATGTCCATTTTCTTCGAATGTCTAATTCCCGAATGTCAATTTAATAAATATTTTGTTTTATAAATTATAATACAAGCTATTATTAGTGCGTCTGCTTGATATGTGATTCTATACACATAGCAATATTTTCGTATCAGTTTGAGCCATGCCACAAAATAATGCGACAATAAGCTGCCCGGGCAACTTCCGATGGGCCCCACTTTTTTGGGCTGATTGTGTATCCTGTTCTCTTATTCTATATCAATGCATTGAAAAAATGCAACTACTTATTATAAAAATTCAGAAAATAAAGATAAAAGCCATGTTTTATTTTCGTAAAAATATTTTATTTCTTAATTTTCTACAATTTCGTAAAATAAACGGTTTTTAGTGTCACCTTTCGTAGGCACACGGACTATTTGTTACTCTACTAGACGTCCAGCCAGGTTCTGATGTTTCATCACATGCTTAGTTAGACTGGAATTTGTTATTTTCGGAATTATCCGACATTCGGAATTACCCGTACATCTTAACTTAAATTTAGTATGTCGGGTGAATTTCAACAAGCTATTATACATTTCTGTACCAATAACACCATTTTTTTTCTTAAATATCTGACTGCATTTAATTAAAATCACGTATCCTTAAATGTCTAGACTGCTAGAAAATAAACAATTAACTGGATGCAAATGAAAATATCTGTGTGTTTGTTACACTAATATTGCCTGACATCATTCAAATATTATCCTGTTTATTTTAATTGTGATACAAATGATAAAGCGACTGTTTTGACAGTTCTCTTGTTGCAACTTACATTTTCAGAGCGCAGTCTAAATTAGTGACTACTAAAAGAAGGTTGCAAGTCGCAAAATGTTGCTGTTTGTATATTTGTCGTCAACATTTTTTCTGTTAACAGCTTTGGTAGTTTTGAAAAGACTGAGGAGTGGACAAAAGGTTAGGACTAAGGTAGATTATCAATACTTTTTTTAAGCATTATTATAAGTGGCTGTTAAAGATAAACTTAAAACTATCTAAGGAAGGCATCACCGTCCAAAGAATCCGGAAGTTGTTGAGCTCTAAAGCTCTCTACCACAATAGATCACCCAACAAAACAAACAATAATAATTCCAAACAAAAAAAACACATCTATAAATTTTTCACATCCCAAAATTTGTCACTTCCTCCAGATAACAATGGGCGGTTGGCTGAGCTATCTCTGGTGGGGCGGGGACCCAGACGCCGTGAACGATATGTCGGGGCTGACGCGGCGTGAGGTCTACGCCGTGCAGAAGTCCTGGGCGCCCGTTTACGCTAACTCCGTCGCGAATGGAACAGAATTGCTCAAAAGGTAAATTACCTTGTATAATAATAAGACTCTATGCTATATTATACCACTAGTTGTCAACATAGCTAGTCTGGCATAGACTCAAATCTAAAATTTGTCTTTTATATTCGCGTACTCCCAGCTACGGTTTTGGCGCTTAGGGATATTTTCTGGCGTTTTCTTCTCAATATCGTATGTCTTTTGTAATTGTTGTATTTGTTATACAAAGGTGCAAAGTTGTATTTTAACCGCGAGTGTGGAAGAAACACGAGCTAGCGAATGGATTCTAGAGTTGAACCTCGAGCTAGCGAATGGATTCTATGGTTGAACCGCGAGCGAAGCAAGTGGTTTGAAAATAGAATCTTGAGCGAAGCGAGTGGTTCAAAAATAGAATCCTGAGCGTAGCGAGTGTTGCAACACACGAAACGTAAAATGACTTTGTAGCCGTGTATAACACAAATCTTTTCACCTCACTAGAAGGATTTTTTTTTGCTAAATATAGTTGCATGCCCGGGGTCTACTATACCTAATCCCGAGATTTGGCGTAGGTACTAGTTTTTTTAACACAACAGCACAATATAAAAATATTGATGCTGGACTGGCCTTCACATGTTACAAATAGCACGTTCAGATTTCAAATATTCTTTGCACTCTTGTGGATAAAATGCAGTTTTTACTATCTGTTTTGAAAGAATAAAAAAGGGCTTTCCGAGCTAGTGAGGTGAAAAATATGTTATAGGTACTAATATGGGTAACTCACAACGGAATCAATTAAATTGCAGATAAATTAAAAGCCGTAACTAAATTCGACGGCGAAGGTCGAAGTTAAAGATAATGTTTAGACTTTTGCACTCTATTTCTTGGTAATAAAGCGAAAAATGTAAACATACATATATTTGACGCCTACGATACAGTTTGCCGCAATGCCTTTACCATGAGTTTACATGACCGTACTCGCTAGCGACTGCGTAAATATTTGTATTGACAAAAGTACAGCGCCTCTGGCGGTTACGCAATAGAACTAAGAATCGGCATACTATAGTATATTATGCAACTGGTGTATAAGAAGGGTATAAAAAGGCGAGTGGTGTGGGTTGCGATGTGAGCCTTGGCGAACATCGCAAATAAAGACACCACGAGACTTTTTATACCAGTTATACACCGTTGCATACAATACTTTTTCTACGACTCATTTCAAATAAAAAGTCATTACCTATTTTTCAGACTTTTCATGCGCCATATTTTCCCTTAGTAATTGTGCAACTTACCTACGCAATTTCTTCAGTAATGCTATATAACTTCTTCTTGGATTTTTAAAAGAATCAACGTACAGTAGCCATCAAATATATCTGTACTCTTCAGGGTGCTCAAAAATATCTGAACATGCACTTTAACGCCTTGACAATAGAGTCGTGTTCAGATATTTGTGAGCACCTTGTTTGCTCCGATATATCTGATGGCGACTGTACCTACACATTATCTTCATGAACGCAAAAAAAATCGTTTGATTTAAGTAATATAATCATTTATCAGTTTTGAATGTTTTCGTTTTCAATTAGGTATTTGGTGGGAAATCAAAAATATGACACTTTGTTTATGGTTTGATTTTTTTAATTTGCTAGACTTGGCATCCGACCTAAACTGAATTTTAATCCGGATCGAATCTTAACTGTTTCGTTTTCATAAATATATCCGAAAATAGATAAAATTTGTTAAACAACACAAAAAAGATTATAAATGTATGTATTTATATTAGTAAATAGTATATTATACATTAATTAATACATAAAAATTATAGCAAAGTTGCGTTAAGTTGGCAGCACTGATTTTAATCATAAAAGTTTCACTTGAACGCAAAAAAGAATGACTACTAAACATAGTATTTGAAGTAGTCTGTGGCACCCAACTCTGCTTTAATTTTTCATTAAAGTAGGGTAAGGAGTGTGTTTTTGGGCAATAGACTAGATTGACTTTTTACAGAAGAAATAAAGATGTATTTATATGAGAGTTCGTGATTGCGTAAGTTGCGAAAAAAAGTACAGGAGTAGAAAAAATCGTTTACGCAGTCGCTAGCGAGTACGGTCATGCAAACTCATGGTAAAGGCACTGATGTAAAATTAAACCCACTCAAAGCGTCCATCACCTGTCAGGCAATTAATTTGAATCGATACCTACATGGTTTACGGCAGGTTTTATCGCCCGCAACGCCGCGCCACCGGCGTCGGCGCGAGTGATCGTAAAATTAAGCGCCGACCGTAAAATATTGATATTTCCACTCACGGTTTTATATTGGATTGAAATTGTACCTTGTTTGCTATGTATGCAGGTATTGCTGCATACCAGCTTATAAGATGGCTCTTTGAGTCTCGAATTGTAAAACCGTGTATGACAGACGGACAGACACCGATAGATAAGTGTTTCGTTGAACCATTTGTAGTACGGAACCCTAAAGTAACAAATAAGGTTGTCTCCATGTTTGACTCCCTGTTTTTAAACCTTTAATGCTAACTAACGACTAGGGAACGAATACGACGGGAAATTTAGATAACTGAAAATATGCGACTAAAAGTATCGGTCAAAAACAATTAAATCAACCATCAAGAGATTAGTATGCAAGGGTTTCAAATACTTAATACGTTTTCAAATTGAATTCGGATTTAATGGGGTTCTTTCAAATAGTTGGACTATAGTTCCATTGGGTTTTTGACACATGTTATAATTTATACCATTATGTGGTTATATAGATAGAAAACCATCAAATTATCATAATAAGGCTCGGTTTTATCTTTATAAAATATATCCATATATCCATTAGACCTTTTGTCGGCTTGCTATATCAAAAAATGCACTGAGTTGGTGAATCTTTCTAAACCCCGGCCTTAATAGTAAATTAAGACAAATTAATCAAAATCATGAAAAATATATGAGACTAAAGTTTCGCAAAAAGGTTGATTTTTTTTAAATACCTAGTCCAAATAAAAATTGAAACTTAGCAATCGAATTCTCATGTTTAAATAAAAAATAAATTGAATAACAACTATGTCCTTAAACGCAATACCTATTTCACGAATAAAATGACAAATTACTCATTTTTCCATAAAACAGCATCACGAGGCCATTACACTGTGACGTCGCATGTCACTGCCTATCAGTATGGAGCGTTTTCAGTGCTCGTCAGCTATTCTGTACTTTGGCCCCATACAAACATTTGATCGTCTACAAAAACTGGTCCAACTGGCACCATATATTTTTCTTAGTCAAATAGCCAATTCTGACAAATTACCTTCATATTAACCGCGCATCGCACAAAAAACATTACTTTTTAAGTGAATTAAGATGTCCACCAGTATTTGTATACGGTAGGTAAGAGGACGTCCATAAATTACGTGAGATGTTTAAGGGGGGGAGGGGGTCGGGTCAAATCTCATCTTACGTTGGAGAGAGGGGGGTTCTCGGCAAATATCACACAATTTTTTTTCTGATTGAAACAAAAAAATATTATACTATTTTGGTCCATTTAATCCAGATTGTACACGCTTATAAGATTTAATCTTAAGCGTAATCGTAATACGATTAAGATTATTCACTAATTCGTTCGAAAGAGAATAATTTCATTCATACTTCATAATTTTATTCGACTTTAACTCTCAGCAATATTGATTACTAGTCTTAACTAGTCGTAAATAAAAGCACGAAGTTATTTTTTTTTTCTTTTTACAATAACAATCCAACGCGTTTACGTAAGAAACCCACATTTTAAAAAATCTCACGTGAGATTGGGGGCTGGGCTTGAATAAAATCTCACGACATCTCACCAGGGTGTGAGGGAGGGACAGAAAATAAAAAAACACCTCACGTAATTTTGGACGCCCCCTAAATAGGTCATACACCGATGTTATCATTTGGGTGTAAGACACCGATGTTATCATTTGGGTACAATACAGCAATGTTATCATTTGGGTACAATACACCAATGTTATCATTTGGGTATAATACACCAATGTTATCATTTGGGTACAATACACCAATGTTATCATTTGGGTATAATACACCGATGTTATCATTTGGGTACAATACACCAATGTTATCATTTGGTAAATAAAGATGTGTCTATTTTAAAAAGAGAGATGCCCAGGCAGACGTATATTAAGGGTGGGTTGCACCAAACCGCCTGTAATCGTAAGCAGTGTTCGTTAAATAAATTTTTTGATTGTATGGGAAGTTTGACAGATTTCTATGGGATGACAATTGGACAACTTAACTCATTCAGTCAAATGTGTAATATTTATTCCGTTGTGCGGCAAGAAGTAAGCACTGGTTAAATGTTGTCACTCAGTGGAAACATAAGGAACGTTTTCGTACCATTTACCATAATACGATGACATGTCACATCGACTACATTTCATCATCATAAATTTAAGAGTTAGACTCTTGTCGGTGTAGCTCTCTCCATCTGACTCTATCCAGGGCCGCCTCCTTGACCTCCTTATACGACACGACTGCTAGCTTTCCTTTTATTTGTTGCATGTAGCTTAACCTCGGTCTTCCCCTTCCTCGCTTTCCTTCAATTTTGCCTTCTATGATGTTCTTTATAAAATCGTCGTATCGTATAAGATGACCAATCATTTTCCCTCTTCTATTTTCTATAATTTCCAAACAGTTTCCTTTTCTCCCCCACTCTCCTCAGCACTTCATCGTTTGTAATTTTTCCGTCCATTTAATTTTCTCCATTCTGCGCCAACACCACATTTCGAGTCTTTGAGTCATGGTCCACGCTTCACACCCATACAACGCTATGCTCCATACAAAAGTTTTAATGAGTTTCCTCTTAGTTTTCTGGGATATATTTGTGGTCAGTAGCTGTTTTTTATTGTGGAAAGCCTGTTTTGCTAAGCCGATTCTACTTCTTATATCTGGAGTGTATCTTGAGTCCGTGGTGATGATACTACCCAAATATTTAAAACTAGTAACATTTTGAAGTGACTACATTTAAAAAATAAAAATAGGTCTTCCGGAGTGCGACTCTATTCTTAATAAGATGTCCGCGGGTAATTCCGAAAATAACAAATTCCAGTCTACTTAAGCGATTTTGTTGCACTACCAAACATCAACAAATATCTAACATTTCTTTTTAATGATGATGATGAGATGCAATAAAAGCGGTTAGTTAGACAGGAATTTGTTATTTTCGGAATTACCCGACATTTCGAATTATCCTTTTTTTTTTTCGACGGGGGGAAAATCCGTTATGGATACGTCCGCACCGTGGGGGCGGCGCGGTGGTTATGTCGGACTTGCAGCGACTAAAAACCCCCGCTTGTCCTCCTCAACCCATTTCGGGCGGCTCTGGGATCTCCTACGGAACGCACCAGTGCCGCCCTAGAGTCCACTTATGTGGGTCCCGCTATGTTTCTATGGAATTACCCAAGGACACCTTACTATTGAATAGTTATTTATATTTTATTGGCGACAGCGGAAAATATTACTAGCGCTCCAACTTTTCGCAACTTACACATTAATACAGTCCACAAAATAACTTCTTTGAGAAAGTTACTTTTCTGTGCAGCAGCCTGCTATAAGTCGACGTTAAAAACATGTCAACAATATTGCATCTTTTTCCTTTGTAACACGGCCAATAAAGTATACATATCTTTAACTATACAGGGAGCAGGATGGGACTAGCATAATTAAAATCCATTAGTATTCAGTTTGTTCTTGCGTCGCTAAACCGGAGCTGCTAATTGCAGGTCTCTTAATTAATTAATTGTCAAATTTCATTGGTTATGCGGCTCGGTACAGTGAGCAGCTAATTGGAGATGCATATTAGGTACACGGTTTGATGAATTTGATACCTATTAGTCAGGGCCATCTTTCCCATTGGGTTCTCTGGGCAAGTGCCCAAGGGCCCCGCGATCGATAGGGCCCCCTAGTTCCTGCCAGATCACTAAACGATAACCAATATTTATTACCGAAAAAATATTTAGTTCAAAAAATCAAACCATAATGACCTACAAAAACGAAATTTTTGACAGAATCATAACATTGACCTGTGATTACTAAAAGTGTTACTTTTGTGGATCATATCATACGACACGTACAGGAGAACAACCGGAAATCCGGAAAATGGGACATAAAAAGCATTTTTGTCGAAGCTGAAGCAGAGACCTTCGTCTCTCGGTCAACAAAAATAAATGTTAGAATCTTGTTTAGCTACTTTCTTTGTCTATTCTAACAAAATAGTGATCTGTCAAGGGCATAGGGGCCTCTTTACCCTAATGTGCCCAAGGCCTAAAATTGGTTAAAGACGGCCCTGCTATTAGTAACATTAGTAAGCTATTGGTTAAGCAGCGTCTATGCCTATTCCTGGTCAAACGGTATCTACTTCTAACTTCAGACATTTATTCATGACAACATAACAAGTTATTACAAATAAACAAAGAGATAAAATAATGGATGTGAAGTTGCCACGAAATGGACCCTGCTCAGCATGATGCTAACTTGTCAACGCTAATCTTCCGCGGAGTCCATTTGGTGAGGGCCAGGGGGTAACACATCAAACGGTAAACAAATGAACAGTATACTTTAGAAAAAAGAACTAAATGAAAAAAGTTAAATGTTATTGTTGTAATTATTAGTAGGCTTCATATGTATTAACTCTGCACCACCTGCTATGAATCGTTCTGATTAGATTTCCGCTACCCTAAGGTTCTTTGGAAGAAATCGCTCTTTAGCGATAAGACCGCTTGTTGTTTGCCTGTTCTCATTGTGTTTTTGTACTGTACTGTATCCTTTGATTGAGGTGTGCAATAAAGAGTATTTGTATTGTATTGTTTTGTATTGTAAATGAAACAAATAACTATACAATTGAAGAGGGCATGATAATCTAAATAACTATAATAAAATTACAATGAAAACAATACACGTCCGTAGAGACATTAGTTAACTGTTTAAGCCATTCTAGCCCGTGAACAGGCGAAAAATGCTGCTACATGTTATGTCAAAGCACAAGTGGCGTTGCAAAAAACCTATACCAAACGAGGGTAAACAATTCTGTCTAGTTTCTTCGTTTGTAATCCAGTATCTTCTGCAAGTTGGTACATTTTCGAAAAGTGTCTATTAGTAGTGGTTTACAGAATCAAAGCAACTAAAAAATCGCCGATAAAACTCTTCACCCACAGATTGTTCCGCGCCTACCCAGAAACGAAAGAATTCTTCAAAATGGTCCGCAAACTGCCTGAGGAAGAGATCTCATCGAACATCCAGTTCAAGGCCCACGTGATGAACCTGATGAGCTCGCTCGACCAGGCCGTAGCAAACCTGAACCAGCCCGAGGTGGTCGCAGCCATGATGCGGAAGATAGGGGAGTCGCATAGCAAGCGACATATCAAAGAGAACCATTTTCATGTGAGTAACCGTGCACAGTAGATGGGCGATTTTATTTAAGGAATGGGGAGGGGATAGTGACACAACTGACCGTGAAAACGCATTTGTAAAAAAAATGTTAGGTTAGACCTGATAAGTAAAGATCATTTCACTAAACCTTAGCCTCCTACTATTAAACTCCCTAGATGATATTACAAATGCCGCCCTCAATCATATTCCTAGGCTAAAAGCAAAAACAAAGTCAACGCAGTCCTGAGGAAGCGCGGCATCAGGTAATCTTTTTTTTTGAACCTGACTATTATTTATTATTTATTATTAAAGTTCCAAATAATTTAACGCAGAGTTTGAAATTGCTTAACTGCTAAAGCCATGAATGGCTTATTTACAGCTAGAGTTCGGACTAGGACTTACATTACATCCAGTTCATTGGTAAACAACAAGAAAGTACTTATCACAAGGCGTAGTCATAACTGTGGCTTTAAAGCGATAGGAGTGCGCGGTTGGAGAGTAGCCTGGGGAAAATCCAGGGGAAAACCTCCGACACGACCACGCGTGTGGTTTGGAACACTGGAATACTCTAAGAGTTTGCGCTTTAACAACGTAGACGTGTATTTTTTTCCTTTACCTACAAAACCGAGAAATAATATCTACTCATGTAGGAAATTATAAATCATCATTTCGCATGTCAAAAACAGCGAGTCTATTTACGTTTTTTGAAATTTTGGAGCGCTTGCATAATACATATACGAAAATAAACATACACAATAAACATTTGCGTGTGTCTAAAACTTTCAACATTTTCTTGTCTCATGCATATTCTTCTCGTTTCCAGGATCTAAAGGATGTAATAGTGAAAATGTTCATCGAAGTACTGAAGCTGGATGACGCGACACTCGGCGCGTGGGGCAAGACCGTCACCTTCTTGTACAAACACGTGTTCGAAACCCTCAACGGGGCGAGATAGCGTGTGCTAAGCTACTGAGTCAACTGTGTGCTCTTTCCTGTGTCATTTGGGTGAGGCCCATTAACCCCTTTTCCAAGCCGTCAGTTGAAAAATGACAATCAAATGGTGCATCATGTCTGGCGGGCATTAAGTGTGTGGTCGATATAACGCCTCTACCTGTAAAAGGGTTAATGGGTCACGAGACCAATTCGACGGCCTACATGACCTTCTCAAACGTGAATCCACATGATAATGTAAAACGGAGCAAATAAAATAAGCAGCGTAGTAGGCATAGTACGATATCGCTATGGCGTAACACAAAATGTCCGATATTTGACCGCTGCGCTGTATTACGCTTTAAAGTTCGGACGCAATCAAATACCGAACCTGCACTCAAGTGAAGTTTTTATACTTTACTAAGATCATATACTTAAGTATGAATCTTTTTTAAATTCAAGTTTAATTAAAAAAAAAACACCTTATTTATCGAATTAAAAGAACCGGTATAGTTTTGATCGTCGAATGTACAAATTGGTACAAAGGTAGCAAAGTTCGGACCAATATTTCGGTTCTCGCGTGTTTATTTTAATTTACGTGTACCATTATTTTAACTTAAGACATAAATTCATGAATTTTGACAGTAGGATCGAATGGTTAAAACTTAAAAGAACGAACGAATTCTGCATGAAATTTCTTAAGTAAAAGCTTCATCGATTTGTCTCCTCGTCTACGACTGTTAAAGTTGGAGACTTTTGTGAGTGCTTGTTGACGTTTTTTCCTTGTTCTCAGTAAAAGAGCCTACCTAAGAGTACCTACTCTATTTAATTTGTAGTAGTAAGTATCTACGCTCGCGCCGCGGCGCTCCAATTTCATGTCTATAAATACCTATTACAGTAAAGTTCACCATTAGGGGAACTCGTTTGATAGGTCAAAATGCACAAATGTTACCACAGAATGACCAGTGCTGTTCGTATCGATATTATTTAAAAGACCTTACGATAGTATTTAAGATGCCTAGAACATCGGAAATCAAAGTTAGTAGTGTTTCTCTTAATTAAATATGCTCCGAATTTGACAAAGTATAAGCTTATCGATATATTTTTACTAATATATATTCACTATTTTTTTTCTTCTCCGAGCAACATATTATCTGTCAGTTTACTACTTCGCCTAATTGCTTTAAGAGTATAAATATTTCTATAAAGATCCTATATGCTTGCCACCAAGAGGGGCGGAAAAGGTTTTATGCAGATAAGTTGAGAATTTGTTTAAAACGGCTGACGGTTTACCATAAATTACCTCCTTAACTTGGGCGGGTAATCGTTTGTCTGACGTAATTGGGCACAACTGTCATATTAACTAGGTTGTGCTTGACAAAAATGAAACTATGACAGGGACAACAAATTATATGTAACTCTCTGTCGTTCTTATACAAAAATTTATATGACCGTCTCGCTCGGTTGTGGTATTATTATCTGAGTGTCGTGTCTGTGCCTAATTGTGGGCTTTAGTTGAAGTAGATGAAATCAATTACGCAACATTTTGCGTGTTTCTTGAATGCCAAGAACAGGAAACGTTTAAGAACTCGATTGACGCTATATTTTTTTTATTTAGTTGCACCTGAATCATTTATACGCATACCTACTATACGATATGATATATTTTATATTGTATAACAATTGAGGCTTTTTACACCTGTACAGAAAGCTATTTGTAACTTTTACACAAATTATAGATATTAGCTTAGGTTATATAAGATTTGTACGTTATTCAATATTTAGTTTAGAATTATAGATAATAGATTTTCTTGTCTAAATAATGCACTAAAGGCAGTAACTATACTTCAAGATTTTCGAAAAAGAACACAGAGCCAACCAATGTAGTGTGCAATAACTGATTAATGTCAACATTGTAATGGTTTACAATGTTGACATGAATTACACAAGTTCTAAAAGTCCCCCGACGCTTTGGTCTGTATGCCATTTGTAAGTATGTCAAAATATACCGAACTATTTCCATACAGTTTTTACTACTTCTTACCTATTGACCAATTATTATTACCTATTGATCGGGGAGGCGATCCCCGTTCTGGTGAGTACCTGGTGCAAAGAATATCCCTGGCCATACAACGTGGGAACTCCGCCAGTGTACTAGGGACCTTTGCGCCGGGTAGTTATAGGAACGAGGAATCCCCCCTTCTCACTCATTATACTGATTTCATATAAATTAGTTTAGTTACGTAGTAATTTAATTGTGAGAATAAAACCCATTCATTTTGTTATTACTATGAAATAAATTAAAAAATATGTCTTTATTCTATTATCAATTGACCAATTGAGTGTTTCATGAGGAATTTTTAATGAGTATATAACTCGAGGTTTTTGTTAAAATGCAACCATTTTCAACGCTCCTTCCTCAAACTGAAATCAACGTGTACGAAGTCACGGGAAAAGCTAGTATGTAAATATACCTAATTGTATGTATTGGCACAATAGTCATATATTTTTATCTAAATGTGCAACACTGCCCCGACCACTCACTATTTGTGACAATCCACATCGAAAGGGACCTTATGGCGGCGGGCGCTTACATATATAACCTATTCACAATTGTATTGGAACAGCGGCAATAAAGGCGTAAGTGCCGGCCACCATAAGGTCCCTTTCAATATGGATTATCACATTTGTTATCTCATGTGATGCTTTCCGTAGTCTAATGTATATTGAATCCAGTGACTGAAACGCCATACGCTAAAAAAAAGCTCTTAGAGTACTTATTCCAGTGTTCCAAAGACGTGTGTGGTCGTGTCGGAGGTTTTCCCCTGGATTTTCTCCAGGCTACTCTCCAACGCACTCCTATCGCTTTATTGGGCCCGGCATATAAAGCCACAGTCAGGTTAAAAAAAAAGTTTAAAAAAAGCGCAGTTAAGGGGCGTTATTTTACATCGTTTTGACAACTCGTAAAATTGTCATTGTTATGCAAGATATCAAATATATAACGAATATCGTT
Organism: Epiblema foenella; assembly: GCA_963556455.1. NCBI lineage: Eukaryota > Metazoa > Arthropoda > Insecta > Lepidoptera > Tortricidae > Epiblema > Epiblema foenella. Next base: position 3,676,989 of record OY747106.1, read on the forward strand.
TTTAATCGTCCAATGGATTCTTACAAGGCTAATATACAATGTATATAAAATAACAGTATTATGATACTGTTATTTTATATACATTGTATATTGTTTTGAAAAAATGACACCTCGCCGAGTTTCTTACGCCGGTTCTTCTCGAGGCAGAGGTTTATTTTATGAACCGGTGGTAGTTTTTTGACATTCATAAGTGCATGTAACATGCCTAGATTGAAGAATAAATCATTTCATTTCATTGCATAAAACAATGAAAAGTTTGATGATTCTTTCCTAAATATAAATGTTTAATTTAGTAAAATTATAATTTTTATATTCGTTATATATTTGGCGTACGCAATTACGACCTTAGGTACTTGTCCCACCGCCGGCGAGTAGCGAGTAATCTCATAGTAATTCCACTCGCTTGAGCGAGAAAACGAGTAGAATTACTATGAGAGTACTCGCTGCTCGCCGGCGGTGGGACAAGTGCCTTATTTCCGATTTTCGCTCTCAGCTAGAATGGTTACTGTGCCTTTACCATGAGTTTACATGACCGTACTCGCTAGCGTCTGCTCAAAAATTTGTATGGGCAAAAGTACAGCGCCTCTGGCGGTTACGCAATAGAACTAAGAATCGGCATACTAAGGCTCGGTATTATAAAGATCCGTTAGACCTTATGTCGCTTTGTTATGTCAAAAAATTAGTGACCGACCGAAACATGTTATTTTGCCGAAACCGAAACCGAAGGTTCGGTTTCATTGTACTTTCGGCCGAAACCGAAACCGAAACCGAACCTTTTATAAGAAAAAAAGTCCTTAAAAAGTCGAAAAAATGTTAGTAAGTTTTTTTCTAAAATTAATATCTCGCTGACCTATAATTACAGGTTTCTACTTTCAAAGATTTATCACAATGAAATTTCAGCACAGTTACAGAGGTTCTGTTTGAAAATTTAACTACCCTATAAATAAAGTGAAAAAAATACATTATTTGTAACACAAAGTTAGCGATTTTTTAATGGTGGTATAAAATAAGTCGGCTGGCGGAGTCAGGCGAGCGACGCCATATTGCCAGCCGTGCCGAGCGCGCCCGACGTTAGCCGAGCGCGACCCGAAGGTACGATGTTGTAAGTTTCGGCGCGGCCGAAAGGTTCGGCCGTTTTTGGCCGAAACCGAAACTCGGGCCGAAACTTGATTTTTTGGCCGAAACTGGCCGAAACCGAAACCGAAATTTCGGTCGGACACTACAAAAAATGTATTCAGTTACTGAAATTTGATCTGACATTTGGTCTAACGGATCTTTATAAAACCCGGCCTAAATCACGCAGTTTACACAGTCGCTAGCGAGTACGGTCATGCAAACTCATGGTAAAGGCACTGATCCGACGACGTAGAGATATAGGTACTATACGCTCTTGTCGGTGGAGATATCATCGAAACGAGTCGAATACGCCCTAGTTCTTTTTATTGACCCGCATCGCATATTTATGAACCCTGTAAATCCTGTCAACATCAAAAATATTTTTACAACTATGCACCTTACTCCTTTGCAATAGGGCGAAAGATGTATAAATGTATTTGACGTTCGATTGTGTTAGCTGAACGAGAGTACAATACAATGTAGTATGTGTTTATTAGTGACATTTTAAATAGGATTATTGTAAATATTTTAATTGTATAATAATAAAAAATATTAGCAGGACACCAAATATGTAAATATAACATGCAAATACTAAATGTAGTTGATTCAATAAATTTTATATCAAACGAAGAATAGTTTGAATTAGTTCAGAATCAGAAACCTTTTTACCCACGCTATAAAATTGTCAACGCAAATTGTCCATTGTGAGGTTGAAATCGAAAATTACATCGAAATTACTGTAATAGTTTCTTTTTTGCCGCACAACGGAAGTTTTCAATTTCTTAATTTCGTATGGTTTTGGTTATTTACCTTCTGAGAATCAAGTTTTCAACTGTTATACTTACCAATTATAAGTTACAAGTGTGGTTTTATGAAACGAGCATCAGCGAGTTTCATAATAGGATCACACGAGTGTTTTAAGGCCTAATTATGTACAGTTGCATACACTACTTTATCTACATCCATACATTAAATCCTCTTTCATGTGTTGAGGCACCATTGCGTTGAAAGTGCAGGAGTTCGAGTTCGTGAGCTCGTTGAAGTCTTTTTGAGCACGAGCCTGTATCGTAATGGGCGGAGATGGCCATAACGATACCGTTTTTGATGCTGTTATGGCCATCTCCGCCCCGGACCGGCGCGATATTATAAAGTTGGTCCTTACCTCCACTTTTTGAGCACATAAAAGAGGATTTACTGTATGGGTGTAGATAAAAATGTTAAAATGGTTTATTGGGTTGCCTAGGCTCAGAATGTATAAAAAGACCTTTATGGATATTAAATCATAAAATTATCACTAACAAACAGAAAGCGCAGTCCATGTGGGTAACACAGAGTCAAAAAACTATTGTTATCTTTGTTGGCAGTCGGGTAGAAAGGAATTTTCTCAAAGAACACCAAACGCAAAGCACACTATCACTTCCTCAAAGTAATTACTACGCTCGAGACAAAGACAGAGTTCGGCTCTCAAAGCCATCTTACTATACATTATGCATATACCACAAACCAGTTTTAACGAGGTAGGCATTTTAGTCTCGAAATGTCAAGATGTGAACCTCACGATAATCTCCATTATAATTCACAACAAATATTAGTATAATCATTTTAGCAAAATTGAAGTGTGTCAGTAGTACACATTGATAGAGAGTAGGGAATTGACTAAAATCATCAACCACCAATGCACGTGTAATTGCAACGAGATGTAGCGCCTAGCAGGTTTACGTGCCGTAGCATGATGAGCCGTAAAATATATACAAGTCACAATACTATTGAATTGAACCAGGCTGGAATACATTTTTTATTCCAGAAATCATCTCCCAACAGTATGAAATACGGAGTATAAATTGATATGGATGTTCACGCGAACGAATACGCGGGCAAAAGCTAGTATTAGTATAAAGGAACTATCCAGACTACACCAATTTTTTGCACAAATAATTATCAGAAAAGAGTCTATAAATCTCGCCTGGAATGGGTGGCTTTCAACCCTTGGTTAACAATCTACTATTCCGTCTTGGGCGGAAACAGTTGAATACCTCGCTACGCTCAAGATTCTACTTTAAAATCCCTGGCTATATACGATCAGAATTCCATTGTAGAATCTTTGGCTTCACTCAGAATCCAACATACCGCCCTCACCGTAAATATAATTATGATTATGCTCCCTTGAGACACAATTGACTATTAATTATTTCCCATTGCTAACTACAACAAAGCGCCAGGCAGTACTCATCGACAAGACCATCCCCTATGACGAGAACCTCGTGAAGGTCGTAAAGGACAAAACCCCAAGCACCACGATCCGAACCCATGAGTTCTCGCCATGTGCATGGGTTATTGATTCGACTATCATTGTCCGGATACTCGCTTTTGCGAACGGTCTACGCATTTTATTACAGGAAAATAGCATATTTTTAGTATATTATGCAACTGGTGTATAAGATAGTATATTATGCATTAATTAATACATAAACAATATAGCAAAGTAGCGTTAAGTTGGCAGCACTGATTTTAATCATAAAAGTTTCACTTGAGCGCACCAAAGAATGACTACTAAACATAGTATTTGTAGTAGTCTGTGGCACCCAACTCTGCTTTAATTTTTCGTTAAAGTATGGCAATAGATTAGATAGACTTTTTACAGAAGAAATAAAGGATGTATTTATATTAGAGCTCATGACTGCGTAAGTCGCAAAAAAAAGTACAGGAGTAGAAAAAGATATATATAACATCAATGAAACTTTGTTTATAGCTTTATCTTGGTACTAGATATGAGGATATGCAGAGACCTACTAAAATTTAGGGGTCCTACCCCTATTCTATGGCTGGGGGGGAATATTTTTTAAATCAGTGGAGCTATATATGGGTAGGCCTTTAAAAATGATATAGAAGTTTCAAAAAACTTTTCCGTTTAAGTCAACCTTGCTGAGAAATTAGATGTCAAAGTCGTAAAAGGTGTGTGTGTATGTGTCCCTGTAATTTCCAAAGTATGAAGTTTACAAAATTGAGGTGGTTAATAAATACTGTCAATGAAAAATGTTTTAACAAGGTAGGTCTAACGGTTTTTGAGTTACCTTTGAAAAAATGCCTTGCCCAAACAAAAGGATGTAAGTGCCGTGAGTTTCCCATGAAGAATACGACATTTTTTAATCACACCAAAAGATAGGGGTCTGCAATCTTTAAATCGTCGAATGGAAACGTGTTTTTTTCATATGTTTTTTTCAAGAAAAACCTTTAATATCGCAAAATATTACTCCTATAAATAGGGGTTGGGTTTATTTAAATCAGCGTAAAAAATTAAACACGCCTAGAATTAGAGTGCATATTTTAATATATCCCCCCTTGCCTATGCCCGGAAGGGGGTAGGACTAAATTTTGCAAAGACTTGACAGATCCTTATTTCTAGTGCCAATATAAAGTTATAAACAAAGTTTCATTTATGTACATAATTTGCCGCTAAACTGGCATATTTAGTCTTATTTTACCTGTACTATTTGACCAATACAGACTCACCCAAGATGGCCGAGTCAAAGGTCAGATACAGAAGGCGGCACTCCTGGACACGGTGCGTATAGTCAGGAGGTTCCTCTATCGCCCTAACCATCGGTAGCAGACTCTAAGTTCATAAATAAATACAAGGATAATAATACTACTTATATATTGCTCTCACACAGCATGTGTATTTTACACGTCATGTTGTTTTGCTGGCAATACTTTGAAGAATAGTAGCTTAAACTAAATTTCTTGTGCGTTGTCAGTAGCTGAAGTCTTGGGCCTCCATCGTAGCCCTCGTCTTTTCGGCATCCGGCCACAACAGCAGCAGCGCTCCGGATACTGGGGATGAAATGCATGTCAACATTTTCCCACTTATCTCCTAAAGGAGGCCGGAGTCCGCTTGGCATTTACTTAACCCTTTGACCGGCACAGTCGGCTATTCATGTCATCGGAGAATCGTTCCATGGACGCTAACGACTGCTACAGCCGACAGCCTGGTCAAAGCAATAGCGATCTATACGCGATTGCGTAAAGTTTAATTTCGCGTTGAACGCGTGGCATCAGCGATGCGTTATTTGTATGTAATGCTTGGCGGTCAATAGGTTAATTAAAATTTGGCGTAGACACTAATTTTACAAAACGACAGTCGGCGTTGCAAGTCTTTCGACCCAGAGGGAAATAACTACAGCAACACCAACTATGATAACTATATACATATATGCGAGCACACCGACCCATAAACAGTATGTTGATCAGCAAGCTGTCGGCACAATTGTACGTGAGGCCCCACGTCAGCACGTGCATGCCCACAGCGGGGCCTATCACTAGAGCCATGAGAACTATGTATATATACGAGTATTCCGGCCTATAGAAAGTACGTTGATGACCAGCACGCTGACGGCCCAGGTGCACGTGAGGCCCCTCGCGAGCATGTGTATTCCCACAGCGAGGCCCATCACCAGAGCCATCAGAAGGGTCAAGAACTATGTATATGTCACCGTAAAAGTGTAAAAACCGTCAGATTATAATCTAAGTAGCGAGATTGTAAAGTGTCGAAAGATTGTTAACCGAACAAAGTTTTGAATTTTCCTTCAGCAAGTCGACGAAGCCACGCTGCGCGGGGCTTCTATCTCCGCTCTGAGGAACCTAGATAACGAACGAACCTAACCAAAAACGGAGGAGTTGAACTCGCTAGTTAGATTATCATCTAACGGTCTTTACAATCTGACGGTCATATATATATACGAGTATACCGACCCATAGACAGTATATTGATGATCAACACGCTGGCGGCGCAGTTGTACGTGAGGCCCCACGCGAGCACGTGCATGCTCACAGGGGAGCCCATCACCAGAGCCCTGAGAACTATGTTATATACGAGTATACCGACCCATAGACAGTATATTGATGATCAACACGCTGGCGGCGCAGTTGTACGTGAGGCCCCACGCGAGCACATTCATGCTCACAGGGGAGCCCATCACCAGAGCCCTGAGAAAAAAAGGATATAATTTAATAAATACAGAAAAAAAAAATTACGTCAAGATTTTTGCGGTGTGCAAATTTATTTTAAAAAAATCAGGGGGGGCTATGCCGCCCCTGGCGGATTGGCGCCCCAGGCCATGGCCCGGATGGCCCTAGGGTAAATACGCCCCTGGACAGCCCCACGCAATAGTCATACACTTAACGTAAAGTTAGCTATCGGATACATTGTCAGTTCTTCACATTTTTTAAATATACGACTATAATCCCTGGCCAGGCGAGATGAACCGGGGACCGGGGGACGCCGTAGTTGCATTGTTCAGCGGCAGCGGCACTCAGATTAACTCATTATATAATGAAAAAAAACGCGCAGCATTTGCTCACGTTTTTAGGGTTCCGTTCCAAAGGGTCCAAACGGAACCATATTGTTGTCACATACGCGTCCGTCCGTACGTCGTCTGTCACACAGGTTTTATAGCCAAACGCTTGGAGCTAGTCTTCAAATTTTTCACAGTATTAAGCATCTTCTTGATCCCAAGCCATACAAATAGTGAAAAATTATATTTATTTGTTTTTAAATAACTTTTATAACGCTAATTAATTAAATAAATTATATTTGACATGTATAAATTAATTAATAATGACTATTCACTGACATTTATAATAATTAACAACAATTTGTTCACACTGTATCTAATAATGATTGTACTAAGATAATGTTACTTTATATATATTGTGCAAAATTGTAATGTGACATGTAATATTTAACAATATTATCAATAAAGAGTATGAGTATGAGTAAAGGGGTTCTCATACAGCTAAAGGGGGGCGCAAAAATATTTTTGGACCTACCCCATCGAGTGGGGTATCGTTGTTTAGAGCATGTTGATTTGATAAATACCTACTATATTTCTTGTTTTAAAAATATTGTAATTAAAACAAAGGAATGAAGCCACTAGTTAGCCTTTTTGCTAAATTTTGTTCCGAAATATTTGTTTTCCCATTGGCCCATAAACTTTTAATTTGGTAGTAACGTTTATTATTACGTATATTTTACCAACAGATACTAATATGTTGATATATTTAATCGACATATTTTAATTATTTCTCCAATATCTACCTACTAATAATGATCAACTGGCATGTAAAACTATTATGCTTTTAAATGTACTGAAAAATGTAATAGAATGAATCAGTTTTTTTCATTGAAATTTGCTTATTTTTCGTATTAAGACCAATTTAATTATGCGGTTAGTTCGGAACCCTAAATGTGCGGAGTCCGATTCGTATTTGGCCGGTTTTTTCATTTCAGTTTCAAACAAAGTGATACCTTAAGTAGGTATTATATATAATTTAAAAATATAATTTATGACGCTTTTTTCTTGCCTAATTACCCCGAGTCAGCAAGATGTTGGTTTTATAGCCAGCGTTAGTCTCCATTGCAACTAGGTCATCATCATCCTCCTAGCGTACTCCCACGTAGGCACTAGTTTTATGAACGCAACTACCATCCCAAAGCAGGGCTTCAACCCAGAGAGAAAACTAGACCGTTAGGTTTGAGACCAGTTTTGCTTCGCCGAAAAGCTGCTCTTAAAAAGTGATTTTGAAAAACTTTTGGTATGGACCGGATTTAACCCACGACCGTCACAGCTCCCAGCCAAACGCAGGAAGACCCAGCACCAACGAACCCTCCTGAGAAATTAGACAACAAGCGATAAGTGTGCGTCAAGTCTTTAACTATAAACTCATCCTCCATAGCGTTCAATACCTCTAGTATGTTTTTTCGAAACAACAAACGAATGCGTTTGCATTTAATCCAAAGAATATAATACTCACTAAGGCACTGATCCCACCGCCGGCGAGTAGCCAGTAATCTCATAGTAATTCTACTCGCTTGAGCGAGAAAACGAGTAGAATTACTATGAGAGTACTCGCTGCTCGCCGGCGGAGGGACCAGTGCCTAAAGGTTTAGGGTGGGTTGCACCAAACCGTCTGTAATCGTAAGCGGTGTTCGTTAAAATCTGATTGTATGGAAAGTTTTACAAGTTTCTATGAGATGAGATGCCGGCGCCATATTTGACGATGACCGGCATGTGATTGCAACCGACCCTTAGTCTCCATTTCTATGACAAAAAATAGTTACCACCTAAAGCAAGTGATTATATTCTCTTTGACCTAAAGCACCATAGGCGCTGCTCGAGTTGCCATACAAACTGTAACTAAACGCAAACGCTTTCGTAAGTTAAAAAACTTATACCTACTAGATGTTGTACAGACGCGTTGGTCTCAAGTCTTATTTCGTTGGTAAGTTTGGTAAAAAAAAAAACGCTCACAACAATACGCCACATTTATCATACAAGTGGCAAGGCGTTCAAAGAACTCATTTCCACCGCCTTGCTTTTGTGGAGACAATTGATCATATGGTCATCTTTTTTACTACTTTAGATTTTAAAAATCATGATCAGTCATCAACTGCAGTAAGTAGCTTAGAGCGTTTAAGGTAGGTAGGTACTACGATTTAGGAAAGGGAGGCAAAAATAAAACCACGCATGTTTATAGATTTTTTATTTTTTTTTACAATTAATCATATAACATACAAACCAGCCGAAGTATGGCTAAACCCATTTATTATCTAAACTTATGAACAATACAAGAAATTGATACATCTCAAATTCACCTTACTTTAAATATATATAGATATATTATATATGCATTCACTCTACATATTAATCTACAACCTACTTAATCATAATCTACGTCTTGCATAAATTCAAAAGTAAATATGCCCAAAAGAAATATTGTTGAACTATGAATATACATATAACTTTTTGGCAATTAATTGAGTATCATTTCTGTGCATAGCAAAATTAATTTTCTTTTAACATGTAACTTAGATCTTATTCATAAAGAGGCCACAAATATAACATGCGTTTCTGTCGTCAGTTCGATTACATAGGGACTTTTTGTTTAATATTATTTATTGCCTATACTATAAATGTTACTCTTATGAAATGTAAGAAAAATATCCTTACGCGATAACTGAATTAGTCTACCAGTGCTGTGCAGTGACAGTCAGGGTACGGTCAGGGGAGGCCGAGCCGGCGGCGGCAGCGCGCCCGCTCGACCTTGTGCGTACACATTGCGCTAACGATACGATAAGATACGATACGATACGATACGATACAACACTTCACATAATGCTCAAAACAACTATTTTGTCATCTACATAAAATTTGCTCCAAATGTTTTTATATTAAAATATTTCTACTTATTGTAACTTCTAATTAGTTACAGCCAACTTTACAAATAATTGATACATTAGACTCTCAAATAGATCTCTACTAACTATTATTAATGGTAAAAAATAAAGAATAAAATACTTCTAAACATTGCATTTCAATCACATAAGGTTTAGTTTAATTACACATAATAATAACATCTTTTTAAAACCCGAACATAAGTATTACAAGAACATTGATATCGTTGAGTTCTGGAATGGAAAATAGCACACTTAAATTCACTAACTGTTACACTTACATAATAATTATTGTTCTCCTGCTTTGTTTGTAAAATACATTGCTTTTAGGTAGTCCCAGAAAAATAACAGTAAAATACACCAACTAGTCATTACACTGATAAGTTTGATGATAAAACGCCTTAAATTAACTTAAGAGAGGTTAGGTTAGTATGCGTGGGTACCAAATAACAGTGCAGCGCTCGTGTAAGTACGGAGAGTCGACAAGTAAGCCTGGTAGGACACTAGGTGAGGTCTTAAATGAGGTATAGATGAGACGAGACCGCTGCCTCAGCGCCCTGTTCTATTATTTGGTACGTGATGTCCTCACGGAACATTAAAGATGGATGGTACAGTATAGATTACAAATATTACTAAATAAGGCAGCCATTCCTAAACTTACTATTCGAACATCTCATACGCATGCCTCAATTACGACATTGAGTTACGATAAATTTTAGACACGAGAATACAAGGTTCAAATAAATACCCAATAGAGTTAATTCGAATAAGAACAAAGGAACACTATAGAAGCAATCAAATTGCGAACACATTTTGTACTACATAAAAAATAATACACAACCTTTTGCGCGAAAAGACTGATAAGCTTAACTTTACAAGTTACCATGAAACGGTTTCACTTTCAGCTAATACTAGATCTTTAGAATAAATTTTTCCCATCACAGAGATTTGCACAGAAAAATCTCTTATTGTAAGCCTATTGATATTATAAGTATCTGTCTATCATAGTAAGTGCTCCAATACATATGGTACGATATATAGAGAGGATCAGTGTTTAGTTGATGCACGCGAGACGAGACCGAGCTATGTCTACTCTAACTTACATTAGTTACAGCTGATATAGTTACACGAATACGTCACTGAGACTGCTTTACAACTACATTGTACTTTTAACTCAAAGGTGGTACCGAAAAATATATACTTTCATTATTAAAACAACGCCAATCATTACTTTAGAGTGTCACTCACTACAAGGCATACGATTTAGTACTCATTATTATGATAACACAAGGTTTTTAATATCAAACTTAACGTATACCACGAATAGAACAAAATTAATTCGAATTAGAAATGTAGTAGATATGCAACGTTTTAGATCGAATATTTGGGAGAAAATAATTTCAGATGACATCGGTGGTATGGACACTAGGGATATCAGTCTCCGGGCGCGCCGGCGCGAGCGAGCGCGCCCGGCGGATGTCATGTACATTAACTTACTTGTATTCACACATTGGGATAGCTACTTTAGACGTGGTGGGGACATTACTAATTTAGCTTGTTCGTCTTGTGCAACGTAATCCAGCAACGGCAGTCGTCCACTCGTATAATGCACTTGAGGGGCTGCCGCGAACCAAAAACGAAGTTTTCCCTCTCTGTCGCACTTGCAAGTTTGCACATAAGTGAGACAGAGAGGGAAAACTTTGTTTGTGGTTCGCGGTAGCCCCTTTGGAAATGTATAACATACATTACTAAAGAAAGTGTATAACTACATGGAGCGGTTGTCTCGTCACTTACATACGTGTCGCTGGCAGTAGGAAACATCTAACAAAATAAATATTTCATCCGACTCACTGGATAATATTAAAAATATTTTCTTAATCACAGCTATCAGTCTGTCAAAATTTAAATTAAGTATATTTTCAGAATTGGATTAGTCGTTCCTCACTTACATAGGTTATTATTCAAGTACAATCATACAATAAAGGTACAAAGTGACTAAATAACGAGCGCAGAGTATTGTCGACGCCGATTCAAGTACGAGTCTGAGGCCTACTCCGAACTCCGTATCGTGCCGTCCCTTCAACTCATATAGTGTATAACACGAGAGCGAAAGGGGCGGCACGATACGAAGTTCGAATTTCGGAGTAGGTCCTCTGGGTGCTGAGTCGACCGAGCTGCGAACACGTACGTATATAGACGACGTCGAGTCGAGACCAGCAGTTCTTTAGAGTACAAATGATAAAACAATTTCACACAGGTACAACAGAGATCTAATGAAAGAATAATACGAATATAAACTAGTTTCATAGGTTATGATTGATAATTATGCTCGATAACAAAAGCTTATTTAAAGCGATGTTTTGAATGCGAGAGACTAGAGAAGCAGTGTTGTGTTAGCGAGCAGCTAATGGAGTCCACTGCATCAATTAACTGGTGGGGGTTGGCCTTCGTACGGACACGACACGACACGACACGACACGGACAGGTATATACAGGATCGGATCCGATCCGAGACACCGACTACACACTGACGCGAGGGCGGCGCCGTCCGCTCGACGACAGACCGTGGCGACTTACCCTACAACTATACATATAGCAGTTAAAAATATTCTCAGCAATCACATTCAAGTTAAATTACCACATTAAAGAGAATTTAGCTTAGTCAACATTTTTTTTATCAATGGCCCTCTGTTTACACGTAAAGTCACTCAGTACATTTTTTTATTTTGTATTAATCAGTTGTTAGTGTTTATCAAGAACACCCTTTATCTTACAGCTATATACCAATAATACAAAAATCCATTCACTATAATTAAGGTAAATTTTAGATATTTAAACACTAAAATGTAAAATATGAAACATCCTAAATAAACTCTTGATATTCCAATTTAGGCATTAGCTCAATCAATTAAATATATGCTTGAGTGACTATGACAAAAGAGAAATAAATGCATATAATAATACTAGCCAACCATTCCCTTGTACGCGACCCTTGTTCCAAGCTGCTCGGCCCTAACATTAGCGCTAACACTACGTATGTCAAAGCCTTCGTTATTTTATATTTGGTATCTATCTCTTATGTAATCGCACCACATAACAAGACTAGAGGAATGATTGCCTCTCGCGCGCCTCACTACGTGCCGTAACGTCAAACAAGGAAGACTAGTTTTACAAGTAGATATCACTAGTGTGCTTCTATGGGGGATCCGGACGACCCGGCGGCGAACGCCCTAACGTACAAAAATATTTATATATAAATAAATAAAGACAACAAGCAAAACTTTAACCTTATCAAATTAAAAAGGCCCTTCTGAATATTGTACACTATCACTATAATAAAGTTACGTTACAGTAAGTATCCATTAACAAGAGTTTTTATGCGTTCGGGAAAACGTATTTAACATATGGAAAAAGATGTCTTTTAGAGGTCACTAAAGATGTCCGGGCGTGTTTGTTGTAGGATTAGCGACCGCACACATATTTGGTCCCTTCGAGCTGCGTTGGATAACATTTAAAAATTCGTAAACGCCGATTTCACGCACCGCCGCTTGCCGCACCGTAACAGTTAGTTTCTACAGTTAAGCTTTAAAATGAGACTGATGCATGAGGATCACTAATTAAGGCAACATTAACTTGGGAGACTTCAAGAACTCTACAAACGCTTCCTTGGATTGGACTAAACGAACGAAGCATTCTATCACTTTTTTTTTTATTCTAATAGGTTTGCGCTTGACCACAAATCACCTGATGGTAAACAAAATTGTGGTCTAGGATGGAACGCGCTTACCCAGTAAAACCGATTCACTCTCGCTTTGAAGACCAAAAGGTTCACGGGGTACAAGGATTACGGCAAAGAGTTCCACAGCTTGGCGGTTCTCACAATAAAGGTGGAAGCAAAATCACTTGTAGTTTTTTTCTGTATTCACTCACTGTTTGGTACCAATTGAAATGTTGGAACATTTTTTTTTTCTTTTAAATATGGACCTCGATAAAAGCTATAAGATTATGCGTGTCCGTTCGCCTGGTCCAAGTCTGCAATAAGTAGAAACGTTTAACAAATCGTTGTTAGTTTCTGGCAAGCAGCGCGGCGCTCGGCAAATGATGGCGTCACGCATCCAGGCGGCATGTGTGGTTCGCCAAACACATTTCAATATTCTCAATAACGGATTCCTTATAATTAAGAGCTAAAGGAGTTTACACATTTCAATTGCACTCCGCTGAGAAAGCATAAGTTAAAAATAAAAATTAACAACAACATGAGCAACTATTGAATACTTGAGCTAAAATAATACCAGAGCAGCTTGGAGGCCCCGCGCCCTCGGCGTCGGGGCCGAGGCTCCGTTATTTGTACGATCATTCAGTTGTGATGAAGGAGATCTACGCGGCAGACTATCTAACAACGCCAGCGGTCGTTATGTTTCAAATGGCAATTACACATAGACTTTGGCATTCAAGTGTTACGGAATATACGCAAAATTTGGACTCACATTCCACACTAGAAAAGCTAGGCTAAAAAGAAACCGACTCGAAAATTAAATTACTCATTAATTCGGGTAAACTTCATGAAAAACAAATAAATAGATAAAAATATTTACACATAGGCATTATATAAAATATATATATATATATAACTATTAGATGTTGATTGATGACATAACACTTACGATAAAAGTAAAACATAGCTAAGCTCATTAATGATTACACAAGGCGAGGGCACGGGCCCCGCGGCCAAGGCCGAGTGCGGGCCGCGGGCGCCGGGAGCCGGCGGGGCCCGGGGCCGCGCTCAGCCGGGGCCCCGGGCCACGCCACGTCGCCGGGCCCCGGGGCCGCGACGACCGCGTCGCCGGGTGCCGGCCGCCCGCGCCGACCGCACAATTCATTATACTCTCTCCAAGGAAACGATTACACCTGCCATCGGTTACGGTAACGTACCACAGTTCATTGAGGCACAATCATTGGTTTCTTTTAATTGCTTCTTTTTTTATATATATTTTTTTTATTTTTTTTCTTTTTTTTTCCTTACATGTCCTACCTATGATAATTATTATAATTACTTTTAGGTACGTAAATTTATTCTAAATAACAGAAACGAGTCACGAAAAAATGTTTTTTAAAAGTGAAAGCGTGAAGCGTATTAAATCTTTTAAGAATATAATTTCACAATATACACATATTACAGTATAGGTTTTTAAGTATAAATATACAACAACATAATAATAACATATGCTAAAATTGCACGTGACGCAATCGTGTGCAGGAAAAAATGATGCAGTCATTGAACCGAGAGGAGATTCAGATGACGCGGCGCGTCGAGGCCGCGTCTCACAACCTAGCTGCCGCCGGCAATTCGCGCTACGGCCCTGCTGCCACCGCGCGCTATCCAGCTTGCCCGGACAGTCGGCATACGCATTGTACTGCCGACACACGACAAGAGTGCGACCTGTTTCAATAACATCCCCAGACGAATTCGACAGTCGACAGCGTCAAAGCTTATCGGCCCTCGATCTCATCCGACTCTAAGCCATTACAATTTTACTCGTACAAATCTTAACTGGCAACTCGCCCAATGACATGTCGCCGTTTTAACAGTTTAGACTAGCAAAATCGTAACTGTGCTAAAATGGACCCCAGGGCGAAAGATGCCCCAAAAAAGCCGCATTGACTGATATTGACATGCATCAATGGATAGTCTCATGGCAGCAGGGCCCAGGTCTGTAAGGACCGGGCCGCTCGGGCCCCGCCTTGCTCACGGCCTATACCGACACTTAACACCGCTATACCGACCTACTACATCGTCTCATTACAATATTACCCATTATTAAGTACTGATAACTTTTTAACTGACTAAACATCTTCAAGGCATGACTTCTTTCGTCTAAGTCTATGGACAACGTATTCTACAGGGCACTGGAACGTTATACTTTCCGTTATTGGCTTTATCTAACTTTAAAATGGAAAACGTTTTATAAAAATTATAATTATGACATTTATTGCTGTATTATAAAAATTCACATATGCACCAAATAATCTATTGATATAGAGGCATTCCGATTTGGTGTAGACGTGGACAGAACGGTTTCCGATAGAAAACAATTAGTTATAATTTAGATATTAGTTTAATCTGTTAAAAGAACACGTTGATCACTTAAAATTGAGCTTTACGACAATAGAATTGACGCTGACCTGTGGATGCGCCGACGCGCCGAGATAGGAACATCAGATCCATTACCCGTACGGCGAATATAATTTCAAAACGATTTGGAAGATTGACACTAAAACGAAGAGATGCAAACCAATCGTCCCAGACACCTCTTACTTATCTTTGATACTCAATCTTTGGCACCTAACATTACACGTCATGACATTGTCACCGCGCCGCCCCTCCGACTTTCAGTTTGTGGGTCGATAGGAATCGCTTAGCGGGCGCCGGGAGGGGCTACCGAGAGTTATACTTAAAAAAATGTAAAATTATATTGGTGTTACTTTACTTGTACTGTCAGTAAGATATAGAACTCCGCGTCACACCGAGCTCGCGCAGAAGGTAGTCTATTTAATGAGAAATGCTGATCGTTTCCAATATGAACACATCACACATCGACACATTTAACACTAAACTACTACAGGTCCAAGCTTCGCCTAACTTACATCATTAATTTGTGAAAGAGTTCTCGAGCGTGGGCTCGACAAGGTACAGCTTCACTTACAGCTAACTTAGCGCTACAATCGTTATGTTTAATCGTAAGATCACTGGAAGATGCTCGAAATAGAATAGATAATGTACATTATTTATTAGTCATTCGCTTTGTGATCTTGAGTTGGGATCTAGAGCGTGGTGGGTCCGAACGGACGGTCGCGGCTGCCCGCCGTCCCGTAACGTATTGGTAATGATATATTTTGGCAGAGTATCTCTGTGGCACACCATCAATAAATTAAAAGTAAATAAAAATGTAAATAAACTTTATGATAACGAACATTTACACGTGCGATCGTTGCCGTAAAATATCAATAGTATGCTTACCGAGACTACGATAGGACTTAAGTGTACGCTTATACCTACATGATGTAATACCGAGACGCCTACTGCTACAATATATTATTAACAGAATATCTAAAGCATATGTCACTTTGAATAACGTTCAAATTGAGCCTATAGAAAATACCACAAATCTTTTATTAAATAGATATTGATATGGCTAAATTTAAGTTAGAACTTTATTCTTACCTATAGGTACACAAAAGTGTAATATTTTAAATTACTGTCAATTATAGTACTTTATAACACTTCTCACAAATGTATGTAATATAAAATGATAAAACAATTTTCAATTTAATATATTAGGTTACCCTTACATTAATCGTATAATCTAGATAATCGTTTCATATATTAAACATAAAGTGGCACTTGAATCACAAATACTGGAAAAAATTTGGGGAAACAGTAGCTTCGGCGGAGGATCCGCGCCGGCGACTCTACTCGATACTCTCCAACAAAATAGATTATCCTTACATTAGGCAAGATACTTTACATCACAGGATTACTGGATCGCAAGGAGCGGCCGCCCGGCCAGTTAAGTACGCGGGTCGGTCCCGACCGCGACCGCGACCCGACGCGACCCGACCCGACGCGACCCGACCCGACCCGACCGCGACCGCGGCCCGACCGACCGCCGCCGGGCGGCGCGCGTCGGCGTCGCTCGCTCTCGCGTACGTGTCTATACTCATTTCCGTCTCAGACTATACGGCTTAAAAGGAATTTACCACTACAAGAATGCACTTCGAATCTCATAATTTTCAAATTTTGTTACCATTATAAAAATTACGAACTAATTATAAAACTTTTGTTAGTCTGCGAAATGCACTTACTCATTTATTGCTGAATAAAAATATCACTAATGGAAAACGAAGGCTCATCGCGTGTGAGAATTCGAAACCGAATAAATAATTAAAATACGTTAAGTATGTAAAACGAGAAGTAAAAACACAAAGAAACTCGGAACGAAACATCTCGACGGGCGAAACAGCAACAGCCCCCGAGCGCAACAAATAAATACACACTATAGTAAGGCCACGGGACGAGTGACTGAGGTAGCCCGCGACGCAACTACTCTACTCCACAACTAGCTCTATTTGGTAAGGAGGGCCGAGGCCCCCCGACCCTAGCCTAATATACTTCATACAATAACCGTCGATACATTATATGTCTGCCGTTGTATATGTATAATTCTTATGTACACTAAATAATCTACATGAACACTTACAACACACTAGATAATAGTATTGTGGACAGTTGGCTGCCGCGGGTGGCGCGCTTGCGTTTCGTTACGATTTCATTTCACTTCGCCTAATACTCGAGTCCCAGATTAAATCCTAGAATGCCATTTGTCGTCTCAAAACGCCGGATTATTTTAAACATATCGTGTTTCGAGATAAGGTACGTTTAGTAATTAGAATCTAACCCTCTATTCATAAGTCCATCAAGTCTGCTAAAATTCGTTTATCCTTATCTCTCACTTTGACATTTATGTTTGTGAGGGACGAAACACATTTCAGATAGCAGAGGTTTGTTGTTTTATGAAAGGGAGTTAAACATTTAAAAATTCGGCCAGTTTTGCAAAAAATCTACATTCCAGGATTTTTTCGACTAAATCGTAATGAGATCTGCGGGGCTAGCACAACTGCCGCTCCGACGCGACGCGAGTAGAGAAAAATCTACGGTCCTCTTTCTATTCCGCACAGTTTGAGCGAGACAGGAATCGCCGAGTCGCGCGAGATACGACTTGGCAGCAAGTTGTGCTAGCCTACCTGGGATTATCGCGGCGGGATAAAATGAAGGCGGAAGGAAAGGTAAGCGTTTGGCGCCCGCGCTGTGACTAGGCGTAGGTCGCCCGCACGCGGCGCACTTGCGTGGTGCGGGGTGCGGGACGACACAAGCGTACGGGGGAGACGGACTCGCCCACCTTAGATGGACTCGCCGCCGAGCAGGTCGGGCGGCAGGAACGAGTTGAGCGACGAGGGCGTGGCGCGCTGCTCGTGCTGGTCGGGCCACAGCCCGGGGAAGCCGGCCCACTCCTTGTTGGTGGAGCCGCCGCGCCACGGCCCGGAGCCGGCCGAGCCCAGGTGCTGCATGATCATCGTCACCTCCGACTCGGCGGGGGACTCCGCGAAGATGGTCGTGTTGCTGAGCACGCAGTTGTTCAGCGCCATCTGGGCCTAAGCAACCGATCGTACGGTCAACAACAAGATCTAAGGCGGTTTTTAAATAAATAAATATTTTGTGGACAATCTTACACAAATCAACCTGGTCCCAAACTAAGCAAAGCGTGTACTATGGGTACTAGGCGACGATATACATACTTATATAGATAAATATATACTTAAATACATAGAAAACATCCAAGACTCAAGAACAAATATTCGTGTTCATCACACAAATAAATGCCCTGACCGGGATTCGAACCCGGGACCTCCAGCTTCGAAGGCAGGGTCACTACCAACTAGGCTAAAGCGGTCGTCATCAGCGGTTGCCACATCGATGCCGTTTCCGCTCGACGGTGCTGGGTGCGAGCGAGACAGCGCTATGCATGTCTACAGTGGTGTCCCGCTCGCACTGCGGAAACCGTCCGGAAACCGCATCAGTGTGATAACCTAAAGCGCCTAGGAGGGACTTTATTGGCTTGGAGTCGCAAGCGGCTAAGGCTAATGTCTGCATACCATCAGACAGGCCGCAAATGCTTGTTTACGATCGGCCTCACAAAGGACTTAACACCTTTGGGTACAAAAAGTTCGCTTTAAAGTCATGTCTGACATATTAAATTTACAGCGGGTGAAAACGACAAAGTATCAAAGTGACCAGCTACTTATGAGGCCGACTGTACCACTATCGTCGCATGAATAAAACATTAGAACTGAAAAGGCTTTACTTTCTATGCTTTCACTTAATGAAAAGTCTGCTATGATTTTCAAACCACGTTTGTCGTGGTACAGTCAAAACACTCACAAATTGGTAGAAAGAAAACAATTACAAATTTGAGTACAAATGAATATTATTGCGCGATTATTGTCACGGTGATCTTTAAGTTGCTTTGATTCCAAAGTACTTTTTATATTTTTGGTTTATTAGCAACTATACTCATTTGTTTACTGTTGTTTGGGTGGATCAACTATTCTTTTTGCTTGTTACCATGGTTACGTCTCCCGAGTCACTCTTTAAAACTGTGTAATTTTGTAGGGTTTAAATATATCAAACATGCTCATGTTGACATGACCCATAACCAAATGGATTTATACTTATCGCTAAAGCTCTTTAGCGATAAGTATAAATCCATTTGGTTATGGGTCATGTCTTTATCCATAATATAAACATTTTTCTAAGAAACATGGTTACTGTTGTCTCCTCGCTGACGGTACAGAATAACAACAAGAAAAATTGATTGACCCGTTTAACACCGTATTAGTGGTACAGAATAACAACAAGAAAATTGATTGACCCGTTTAACACCGTATTAGTGGTACAGAATAACAACAAGAAAATTGATTGACCCGTTTAACACCGTATTAGTGGTACAGAATAACAACAAGAAAATTGATTGACCCGTTTAACACCGTATTAGTGGTACAGAATAACAACAAGAAAAATTGATTGACCCGTTTAACACCGTATTAGTGGTACAGAATAACAACAAGAAAAAATTATTGACCCGTTAACACCGTATTAGTACTCACTTTAGCTGCCTCTTCGCGAGTGGAGTAGCGCGCGAGCGCGAGTCCCTGGTTCAAATACAGGTGGAAGTTCTGTAGCGGGCCGTGCTGCACGCATAGCGTCTTCAGGGTAGACCCGTCGATCTGATCAAACAATACCCAACGTTAGATGGTATTTAACGAGAACTTGCGGTAAACACGAATCAGAGGCGTTACTCCGAACTTCGTGTCGTGCCGTCCCTCTCACTCATATAGTGAATAACACAAGAGTGAAAGGGACGGCACGATAGGAAGTTCGGATTTCGAAGTTCTGAGTACAAGCACAGGCTATTAGGAAAATGTTACTATAATTTAAATGAATTACTTTTTTGTAAATTATGAAAGTTATTATTTTTATACAAATGCAATAATGGTATCAGTTTAATATTTTAGTGTCTTTACAATGTACAAATAATTTTAAGATGCGATTTTTATTCAATTTTTTTACAAATTCAATGCCATAATGTCCGAAATGGGCGAACTGTTGAATCTATATCAATTTTATGACAACCACCACAATGTACACAGTTTTGAAAATCAATAATTATCTTATCAGGACCTTTTTTTACAGCAGTTGATAAAATTTCATGACTATTTTATCTCGGTGGGGCCTTTACGGTATGCATTATGAACGCGATGCTAATTTCGCAGACAATGCGATCGCAAAACTCAAACTCAAAATATTCTTTATTCAAATAGGCCTAGCAACAAGCACTTTTGAATCGTCAGTTATATATTACATAAATTGAATCTAATTATTCAGAGCAATTTATTGATGCATATGAAATTTTAAAAAAGACATGAATTACTGTAATGTATGTCAAAAGAGAGTATAATAAATTCACAAAAAGATCGTCAATATGTAAAATAAAAACAAGAAATAGTATAATCTAGACAGTTTCTAGAATAAAATCTGAATGTCAAGAGGAAAATTTAACGTCAACATCTAATGTCATAGTTATGAAAATAGTCATTAAGATGTAATGTCATAATTATTAAAATATAATTAGTATTTCAACCACAATTATACCCACGGTGTTTTATCATTCATGTAGTCTTTTGTGCTATAATATGCCTTCGATATGAGTTTACGCTTTATATAAGTATTGAATTTATTAATAGATAAATTAGTCACGATTGTAGGTAGTTTATTATAAAACTTTAAACAATTACACATGAATGATTTTCTTATTTTTTGGAGCCGAGTGGAGGGTACCGTAAGCTTATATTTGTTTCTAGTAAAGTACCAAGACGGGAGAAAGTACAGTACTTTTATCTCACGAGCGCGGGTCAGCCATAGTTTTAGTTGTGACACATACGAACACACACAATGTGAACTCATAGCTCCTACGCTGACCCACACATAAACAATGTGCATGTATATTTCAACACGCAACCGTGGCACACCCGCGTTCGTGAGATAAAAGTAGTGTTGTAGTAGTAGTAGTAATGGGTCATTCTACTTTTTCATGACCAGTTTTCTGTTACAAAAAAAAAATATGATTATGTATTCAATTAGTGTACAAAAATAGGATTTCTAAATAGTACCTGAACCTAATAAAACGAATTTATAGGTAAAAATACTTAAAAATATTAACATATTGCTGTAAAGGGTGGGTAACACAACGGTAAAAACCATTTTTACATACAAATGGTGAGACATCAAAGCACCACTGAGTTACTTGATTTATGGATATTAGCTGTGGTTCGTTAATTACCAAAACTATCGGAAATGATACTGCAATTAAATCTCTTTCTAAATTACAACACAATAATATGAAGTGAGGGCTAAGTATTCCAAAATCTGCATTGTAAAAAAAAGTGACTGAAAATTATGTACATGAAAAAGTAGAATGGCCCTAGTAGTAAATAAATAAAATAAATAAATATTAGAGGACAATCTTACACAAATCGAACTAGCCCCACAGTAAGCTCAAGGAGGATTGTTTTATGGGTACTGGACGACGATATATTTAATAGATATAAATACTTAAATACATAGAAAACATCCAAGACTCAGAAACAAATATTCATGCTCATCACACAAATATTTGCCCTGACCGGGATTCGAACCCAGGACCGTCAGCTTCACAGGCAGCAATCAGGAAAAAAGTAAGCAGGAATCGTGTGGTGACCTGGGCGGTGAGGTTCTTGAGCAGCAGCCAGGTGGAGGCCTGCCAGGAGGGCACGGCGCGCGGGTGGTGCTGCTGCGGCCAGCCCGCCGCCTTGTTGAGGCCGGGCGGCGGCGCGCGCGGCTTGCCCCAGTCCGGCTTGCCCGCGCCCGCGCCCGCGCCCGCGCCCGCCGCCGCGCCCGCGCCCGCACCCGCGCCGCCGCCGCCGGCGCCCGGCGGGGCGTAGCTCCACGTGGACGACGAGAGCGACCTCTCGCCACCTAGTCGACATACATGGGTCATAGTTAGTTGAAAAATCAAAAGTCGTCCCTCCTGTTGGCCTTAATCGCTTCGTACATCCTTAACTAGGTTTATACGTTTTGCTTTCTAGTAATCCTTTCTCATTAGGGTCATACTTAGTTGAAAAAACAAAAGTCGTCCCTCCTGTGGTCAATAATTAACGGCTCATGTGCATGTTAGCTATGTTTTATTACAGGTATTTATAGAAACGGAGACATTGTTTATGCGAGTTACTGCTCCAATCCAAATTTAAGCTTTGTAGCCCTTAACTTTTGGTATGTCCACAGAAAAGACGCGAACCTAAATCCGTGTATGACCCAAAATCCATTTAGGCATGGGTCACCTCTTGAGCATCCTTGAAGTCCATATTTTAAACATTTTTCTAAGAAACTTGGTTACTGTTGTCTCCTCACTGATGGGACAGAATAACAACAAGAAAAAGTTGACCCTCAGGCGCTTACCTAGCCTCTAGCGCAAGGATAAATGGGGTTTTAAGTGACCAAACTCCCAGTAGCTAGATTTAGTGAACCAGCAACAAAACTTCCAGTAGTTCGATTCCACTCACACCTCAAATTCGGTTCAAACCACTCAACCAATATCACTGGAGGGCAAACTCTTAAGAGTATTCCAGTGTTCCAAACTACTGCATTACCCCAGGCTACTCTCCAACCACGCACTCCTATCGCTTTATTGGGCGCGGCCTATAAATCCACAGTCATGTTAAAAAAAAAACAAAAGGGTAAGTGAATAAAAAGACCGGTGCCAGCTTCAAACGGACGACTCTGATTGGCGACAAGCTGCCTAGGACAGAGCAGTGACATGTTTTAGGGTGGGTTGCACCAAACCGTCTGTAATGGTAAGCGGTGTTCGTTAAAATCTGATTGTGGGTCAATCAACTTTTTCATGTTGTTATTCTGTCCCTTCAGCGAGGAGACAACAGTAACCGAGTCTCTTAGAAAAATGTTTATAATATGGACTTCAAGCATGCTCAAGGGATGATCCATGTGCAATTGGATTTATGCTCATCGCTAAAACTCATGTGTGGTAGATTTAAACTCTTTAAAATCACAGTTTTATAGAGTGACTCAGGAGACGTAACCATGGTAATGAGCAACAAAGAATAGTTGATTTACCCTTATATGGAAAGTTTGACAAGTTTCTATGGGGTGACAGCTGCCGGCGCCGTATTTGACGATGACCGGCCTGTGATCGTATGCTGGTGCAACCGACCCTTAGTGTCGGAGGCCAAGATCAAAATCGTGTCGCTGAGGCAGCATAGTAAGTAAGTACAGTAGTACCCAACTGATAAGGCGCGTCGTGAATCTTCGTTCGCGCAGAAAAGAAAGTATCGCTCCGAAGATTAACGAAAGAATGCTTAAAACTTACAATTAACCTTAGATCACTACTATAAGGTTCATAATACACTGTTCATAATGCGCGTGCACTCGATCAGAAGAATGGCGGCTGACTAACATGCCACGCGGCGCGCGCTAACATGGCGGCAGCTGCGGACCAATAGCGGTACAGGAAAAAGAAGCGCGGTGCGTGGAGCGTGCCGATTGGTCAATAGCATTTCCCGCGCTTTAAAAATTCATCTTCTGCGCAGGTACATCGGTAAGCCATATCAGTTGGGTACTACTGTAAGTGAATGTACTGACCAGGGGGCGAGGTCTTCCCGCCGAGCATGTCGGAGTCCTTGATGGCGGTGAGCGAGAGCGGCGAGCGCACCACGGAGCCGGGCGTCATGGACGGGTCGTCCTCCACGTTCTTGATCTGGTTGCCCTGCATTTGTTATAGTTGTAGGTTAAAAGGTACTTTTTGTAGCGGATACCACTGTTTGTTGGGTTAGTTTTTTTTTTAATGTACACAAAACACTGTTGTTGTTTTGACAAATCAGATTATACATATGTGATAATCCACATCGAAAGGGACCTTACGGCGGCAGGCGCTTACGTTGCACCTATTCACTATTGTATTGCAACAGCGGCAATAAAGGCGTAAGTGCCGGCCGCCATAAGGTCCCTTTCAATATGGATTATCACATATACAGGTACAGTCAAGTGTAAAAATATGTATCGAATTAATCCTCTCATAAATATGTACCGAAACCTTAACTCGTAGACATAAGATCCATGGAATATATCTTTGAGTAGCTTGCGTACACCCATATTTTTGCACTCGACTTATACAAAGGTAAACTTATCCCTGTGTAAGGGATCTCTTCAAGTTATAGGCCAAACGGTAAAAAATGTGGAGGAAATAAGAAGCTTCAGGAAGAAATGTAAGATTCAGAAAGGCGAAATGTTAAATAAGAATATTCGAACATCCTTTCCTTAATTTTAAATTTATAGTTTTCGTTAGCAGACGTTACTGCTTTATACGAAAATACATTTTTACTTTACCATGTACAGATGACTATAAGATTTTTTTTTTCACCTTAGAACAACAAATACCTTTGCAGTCGTCGCTTTTACATAAGAAAAACATCTAAGGGTGAATTGCACTAAAGCGTCTGTAATGTAAATTTTCGTTAAAATCTGATTGTATGGAAAGTGTGACAAGATTCTATAAAATGACAGCTACCGGCACCATATTAAACGTAGAACGTAATCTGTAATAAATTGGTGTAATTTTATCTCACGAACGCGGTTGAGCCATGGTTATGTGTTGCGATATACATGCATTGCTTACACATTGTCTATGTGTGCGTCATCGTAGGAGTTATGAGTTACAAAAACAAAATTAAAAATTTTGAAAAACCCACGACGGATGTAAGGTGAAAAATGTTTACTGCAGCGCCCCCTGGTGAGTTATCATCGTAGCACCCAGCTAAAATTCGTCCCGACTAAACTACAAATCTATTGCCGAAAACCGCTTCTAAATCGGTCAAGCCGTTTTGAAGTTATTGATGTGCACACACACACAAACAAACAAACAAACAAACAAACAACCTCTCACTCTAAACGCATATACCTTCTCCGTTCCGTCGTGGGTAACAACTAAAGCCCCACCAGAAATATATGACCAGTGTCAAAAGTCTATGTCAGTTAACATATTTAATAAAATCCCGAAGACACTACGGGACGAAACTAACAAACGTAGATTTAAAACACAATTAAAACGGCACTTGGTCAATAAAGCATACTATTCCGTCAAAGAGTTCTTAAATGAATAAGTAAGTAAGACTCAGATAAACATATATATAAATATTTTATTTTGTATAAAAAATTATGCCTAAGTTTTTAGCATGTACCAACCTAGTATTAGCTGCGTTGCTATACCCTCACAGGGTTCAAGTTGATACTATATACGTTTTTTATTACAATCACAATGTACACATGAAAAGCAATAAACCATTTGAATTTTGAATTTGAAAGGGCGCTATTTTCTCATTTATGGCAACAAGTCAGTAATTACAGTATAGTCAGAATAATGACATTTTGATTTGTTTAGCTGTCAGCTCTGGTGTTAATTTTGAAATGTTTTGTATCAAAATATATATCATTATTGTTAATGGTTCAGTCTTGACAATGAATCGAATTTGGCATTTTTTGTAATTTATTATTTAATTTGAAACACAACCTAAACCACCACAGTGACAACCTATGAATAAAATTATTGCCAGTAACTCAACATCCTGATAGATATGTAATATAAACTACAGTAGGTTAAGTTAATGACATCTAAAAGTTCCTTTTATGAACAAATTATTGAATTGAATTGAATATAAGAAATTAGTTCCAATCGGTAACATTACCCACGGTGATATATTTCTGGACTTCACAATTGGATGCTAGTAGGAAAACCTATAGTAGGTTGACACATTATTGCCTAAAAGCGTCCAATTATGGGTCTCCCGCGCTTTTGAGATAATAGTGTAGAGAGCATGAGATGGATTGGGGGCACTGACCTTCCATGGCTTGCCGGGCTCGAACTCTGGCACCATGTCGAACACGGGCTGGTGCTGCGCGTGCGCCGGCCACGCCTCCTTGCCGTCCGCCACGTCCGCCTCGCCCCAGCCCTCGCCGCGCCCCACTGTCCATGTACTACGAAACAAATACCACATTAGCGAAAAAACCCACTATACACATCCATTGAATAGACAGGATAGTAAATCGTGTTTCAAGGGAGCAAAATGATATATTTACGGCGAGAGCAGTATATTGATGCATAAGGGAAGCGAAAGATTCTATTACAGAATCCTGAGCTTAGCGAGGGATTCAAGTGTTTACGCCCAAGACAGAAATAATTTTGCTAGTGTGACACATACTGTTTTTCACATATGAGGCCCGGCCCGCTGCTAAACATGAAATACCTTACAAATAATTTTGCTACTGAGTGGCACATACTGCTTTTCACACCTTCTATGAGGAAAGAGTAATTGTTGCCCTCAAATGAGGGAAGAAAAGCACAACTTTGATTGTTTATGGCCGCGCCCGGGGTCCGGGGCGGTGGAAGTCCGTGCCCTCGCCGTCCTTGTCCAGCGGCGGGAGCTCCCACTGGTTCAGGCGCGACAGTATGTGTGTACACTCACGGGTCGGGCTGCAGACCGAGCTGGCTGAGCTGCGGGCTGGTGGTGGACTTGGCGGCGCCCGGGGCGCGCGGGAAGTCCGTGCCCTCGCCGTCCTTGTCCAGCGACGGGAGCTTCCACTGGTTCAGGCGCGACAGTATGTGTGTACACTCACGGGTCGGGCTGCAGACCGAGCTGGCTGAGCTGCGGGCTGGTGGTGGACTTGGCGGCGCCCGGGGCGCGCGGGAAGTCCGTGCCCTCGCCGTCCTTGTCCAGCGACGGGAGCTTCCACTGGTTCAGGCGCGACAGTATGTGTGTACACTCACGGGTCGGGCTGCAGACCGAGCTGGCTGAGCTGCGGGCTGGTGGTGGACTTGGCGGCGCCCGGGGCGCGCGGGAAGTCCGTGCCCTCGCCGTCCTTGTCCAGCGACGGGAGCTTCCACTGGTTCAGGCGCGACAGTATGTGTGTACACTCACGGGTCGGGCTGCAGACCGAGCTGGCTGAGCTGCGGGCTGGTGGTGGACTTGGCGGCGCCCGGGGCGCGCGGGAAGTCCGTGCCCTCGCCGTCCTTGTCCAGCGACGGGAGCTTCCACTGGTTCAGGCGCGACAGTATGTGTGTACACTCACGGGTCGGGCTGCAGACCGAGCTGGCTGAGCTGCGGGCTGGTGGTGGACTTGGCGGCGCCCGGGGCGCGCGGGAAGTCCGTGCCCTCGCCGTCCTTGTCCAGCGACGGGAGCTTCCACTGGTTCAGGCGCGACTGCTGACCGCCGCCGCCGCCGTATGCCTGTACGTAAAATCACACATTTTTGTAAATTAAACAACGTCTATCATTCCAGAATAGACAAAAAATGGTCAAGTAATTTATGGAATCAGGCGTTACTTTGCCGAATCCCATAATAAGTCTCTAGAACAATATTCAAGTGGTCAACCAAAACGGTATTTGTGTGTAAATCGTGCAGCGCCGCGTGGCTGAACTCGAACGAGACGAGCGCTCGCGATTATTTGTAAGAGCGTCATCCTTGTCAAACCGAGCCGTCCCGTCCAAACCTGTGGCCTATTATAGTCTTGTCTAAGTTATCATATTCAGTATGTATAGAGAGATGATTCCTTGATCTCCACCACAGATTCGGTTGAAACCGCTCAACCTATCTCACTGGAGCGCAAACTCTTACGCCCTTTTTCATAAACGTCAATCAAACCTCTATTAGTTAAGTAGCCGTTAAAATTCGTTTGTCCTTATCTGTCACTTTGACTTTTATGTTTGTGAGAAAGGGACTAAACACATTTTAGTTAGCAGAGGTTTGTTAAGTTTTATGAATAAGGGGGTTTGAGTATTCCAGTGTTCCAAACCACACGCGTCGTGGTGCCGGAGGTTTTCCCCTGGATTTTCCCCGGGCTACCCTCCAACCGCGCGCTCCTATCGCTTTATTGGGCCCGGCCTATAAAGCCACAGTCAGGTTCAAAAATAAAAATTGATCTTTTGTTGTTCTACCGCTGTCTCCCTATATCTTTGTTTATTCTTTTGTATGTGCTTACTTTATGTGAGATGTGCCTGTGTGAGGTGTATTGTAACAGTTGATCTATAAATCAATAATAACACTCTCTTATAAATAAATAAATATTTTTTAGACAAACTTACACAAATCAACCTAGTCCCAAACTAAGCAAAGCTTGTACTATGGGTACCAAGTGACGATATACATACTTAAATAGACACTTAAATACATAGAAAATATCCATGACTCAGGAACAAATATTCGTGTTGATCACACAAATACATGCCCCGACCGGGATTCGAACCCGGGACCTCCAGCTTCGAAGGCAGGGTCACTACCAACTAGGCTAAAGCGGTCGTCAATTATCAAATTGTCGTCGTTATCTACTCATTTTGGCAAATTCCGTGCATGGCGGAAAGAAGTTGACAACTCGAGATGTTTTTTGTAATAAGATTCAAATTTCTTAATTTTTTCACCTTGACACCATGCTCGGAATTGATGTAAGTATAGTATAGTATAGTATAGTATACTGACGGCCTGCGAGTCCTTGGCGATGTCGATGTTGCCGAAGTTGTTCTGCAGCTGCGACATGGGGTCCGGCCCCTGCTTGAACAAGTCGCCGCCCGCCTGCTGCTTCATGTACAGCGCCTGCTGCGTCGCGATCTGGTTCTGTGCGCACATTGCGGGTTACTATAACACCGTAACTCCGATACTGGCTAATATGACAAGAGATAGTCAGTGCAAACATGACGACTTGCATTGTAAACCTGCGAATCCATCCTCGATAATTTTTTGACTTTGCCTTGACCTATGTATTTCTTTGATTATTTAATTCTTTATTTTTAATTTTGTTAATTTAAATCTAATACCTTATTTTATCTTTTTTTATATGCTATAATAGTAATTAATAGCATTAATGAATAATGACATGTAAAACCAATTAGCACGTATGGTTTAACTGTTAGTTCCAATGTTGAAAGAAATAAATAATACTGTATTAAACAACAGTACAAAAAAAACCGCTACCAATAAGCAATACTTACGAACGAAAATACTTCGAAAACATCAAACTTCAACCTAATTATGTTATTCTAAAGATTTTTATATACATAAAGATGAAAATTGGACACAGTTTGACCATAGAAAAGTTTTTATTGACCACGTGAAACGAAGGTCTCCGCTTCAGCTTTCACTAAAATTGTCTTTGTATGTCCAGATTTTCGGATTTCCAGTTATTCTCCTCTACAGGTCGCATTTCTCAACCGATTCAAGTGAAATTTTGTAAGCGGGTTCGATAATTATGAAGATTTGTTTGTTATCCATTTTCATTTTTTTTTTAATTACAAAATATAAACTCTCGCCAGCGAAGTAATCACGTAACCTTTGTACTACCGTTAGGTAGATTTTAATGTCAAATTTTAATTGTCGGCTCATAGATTTATACTTCAAAATTGACAGTAAAATTTATCTACCGTTAGTACATAAAGTTACGTGATTCGCCTGCGGGTCTACAGTTCACAGTCAATAGTACTAATTAGTGATAGCACTTACTTGCAAAGCAGTGATCTGCTGTTTGGTCTTCGTGATCTGCACAGAGTACTGCAGTGCGAGTGAAGAGTTCGCCTTCGAGATGGCGAGCGTGTGCTGTTGCACGAACTGCTGCAGTACTTTGATCTGTACAACAATAACATACAATTACAACTTAAATAAACTCAAAAACATTTATTTAATTAAGCTTTTATTGCACAGTAACAAATTACATACACAAAAGGCGAACTTGGCATTCTCTATTAAAGTACAAGAATGAAGAAAGAAAGTAAAGAAAGGTCAGTTTATCATTAATATCGTTATTATCGGTCTGGCGAATGTTTATTGAATGAGTATCAATATATTTGGATGCTGTTATGCTATAATGTGTCAACCTAATAGGAAAACCTATACTAGGTTGACACTAGGGATGTTTGGCAGTGATAGCGTCCCGCACAAGTAATCTAACACAGAAATATCTTGTCCTTAATATTAAAAAATATGTATGTATGTTTATATTGTAGCATTTGAATTCTGTAGTATTATGATCCTGTTATTTTATATACATTGTATATTGTTTTGAAAAAATGACACCTCGCCGAGTTTCTTACGCCGGTTCTTCTCGAGGCAGAGGTTTATTTTATGAACCGGTGGTAGTTTTTTGACATTCGTAAGTGCATGTAACATGCCTAAATTGAAGAATAAATGATTTCATTTCATTTCACACATTATTACATAACAGCGTCCATTTTTATGATGCGCTAACTCATCGGTCGGCAACAGGGGGCCCATGAGGCCCTTACCTGGCCTGCGAGCCTCCTTATTGGCAACCGACTATGTGGTACCTTTTGTCTAATAGAGTTACAAATTATTAACACATGCGGCCCGCGAAAATTTTGCTAGCTGCTACGTGGCCCTTGGCTGCTAAAAGGTTGCCGACCCCTGCGCTTACTGATGAATTAAGGTAAATCTAACGACGCTTCGTGAAAGCGACGCAATGCAATGTAAAGCGATGTCAGTTTATTAGCTATTATTTTTTACTTGTTTCCAAATTAAAAGTTATTCATGACATCAAAATCTAAAACTGGTGAGGGAAGAGTTGGCGACTTCCTCGCACAACGTATCAGTATTGCGATATAGCGAGGAAATGCCGCCAGCATCCTCGGTACAATGCCCCAAGCGCCTGTTTTAGATTTAAGTTAGTTTTAATATTATTCAAGTTATTGTTCATCATCATCATCATATCAGCCGAAAAACGTCCACTGCTGGACATAGGCCTCCCCCAAAGAGTGCCACAATGACCGATCCTGCGCCACTCGCATCCAGCGGACTCCCGCGACCTTTACCAGGTCATCAGTCTACCTTGTGGGGGGCCTACCCACGCTGCGCCTTCCTGTCCGTAATCGCCACTCGAGAACCTTCCGGCCCCAACAGCCATCAGTTCTACGTGCAATGTGCCCCGCCCATGCCACTTAAGTTTAGCGATTCGAAAGGCTATATCGGTTACTTTGGTTCTGCTACGGATGACATATGGTACGGAAACGTGGTCGCTCACCATGGGCCTCATAAGAAGGCTCAAAGTCACTCAGAGGGCAATGGAAAGGGCTATGCTGGGAGTTTCTCTGAGTGATCGCATCAGAAATGAGGCCATCCGTAGCAAGTTATTGTTATTTGGGTCAATCAACTTTTTCTTGTTGTTATTCTGTCCTGTCAGCGAGGAGACAACAGTAGCCGAGTTTCAAAGAAAAATGTTTATAATATGGACTTCAAGCATGCTCAAGAGATGACCCATGTCCAAATGGATTTATGCTCATCGCTAAAACTCATGTTTGGTAGATTTAAACCCTATAAAATCACAGTTTTAAAGAGTGACTCAGGAGACGTAACCATGGCAACAAGCAACAAAGAATAGTTGATCCACCCATTTAACTATTATTACCGCCTGTCAAACAATAAATCTACCATACGATCAAATCTAAAACTCAATTCCCAATCAGTATTAAAATGTCCAATATAATTAATTTTACATAATATTAAATTGGGTAAATAAAAGCGAACATTATCATTTAAAAAGACGTCGGATGTAGCCGCGAATTCGAAACCCGTTTCTATTCCGTTCCTTTGTCTTATCTTTACTATCATTGCCTTTAAACAATATCAATCACGAATTATCTCTTAACAACAATGATCACGTAAACAGCTGGTTTGTGAAGCGGAAAAACGCCGCTCGGTTGGGCACGCAATTTCTCCGCTCCGTAACGTAAACGATGGGGTGAGTACTTTGTGACCTAGAAACGAGTGTTGTGAAGTTATAACTAGACCCAGTTATCTTGTCGCACAGAAATTGTTTTTCAGTGGAGCGTGAATGTATTTTTATCGACCTTCTTGATATCGATGTTCATATAATAAATAAATAAATATTAGAGAACAATCTTACACAAATCGAACTAGCCCCACAGTAAGCTCAAGAAGGCTTGTGTTATGGGTACTAGACGACGATATATTTAATAGATATAAATACTTAAATACATAGAAAACATCCAAGACTCAGAAACAAATATTCATATGCTCATCACACAAATATTTGCCCTGACCGGGAT
This sequence comes from Epiblema foenella, assembly GCA_963556455.1. Lineage (NCBI taxonomy): Eukaryota > Metazoa > Arthropoda > Insecta > Lepidoptera > Tortricidae > Epiblema > Epiblema foenella. The sequence continues at coordinate 3,709,618 of OY747106.1, forward strand.
TCGAACCCAGGACCGTCAGCTTCACAGGCAGGTGCACTACCCACTAGACTAATCCGGTCATCATAATGCAACTGAATTTTCGCCTTCTAAGTCTATGCTCAATTTTAACGAAAACTTTTTGTATTACCATTACCAGCAGCTTTTAAAAAACAATTGTTAATTGAAATTGTGTGTCTGGTCAGTGCGTCCTTCGCATGTGTGTATATGCAGCAGGATTTACAGTTGCCGTCCAATGTGGAACTTGTCATCACGAATATCCCTACAGTCCATAGAAACAACCCATAGTTACACTGACGATGTTCAATTGTGTAAAGTTTATTGTAATTATTGTGAAAAAACTATGATAAATCCTAACTAATGAACACCCTATACTTTTATTTCTTCGTTTATTATTATAGATATTTTTATAATAAAGTAATAAATAGTAGCTAGTGACACCTCTTTGAAATTATCAGTGACATACAGTATCGACATTTAGATAGTCGATAAAAAAAACATTCACGATCTACTAATAAACAATTTCTGTGCGACAAGATAACGGGGTCTAGTTATAACTTTAAAATAGAGATGTTGACATCAAATAAATAACCAAATAAGTGATTCAGCGAGCAACAAAGAATAGTTGATCCAATCTTGTAACCGTAAGCAGTGTTCATTAAAATTATTTTTAATGTGAAGTACTCTGCCTTGGAACCAATGTACGACTTCGTGCCAGTGGCGGTGGAGACGGCTGGGCCATGGGGCGCGGAGGCCAGGGACTTTGTCAGGGATTTGGGTCGACGGCTGAGGGAGAGGGGTTGCGATCCTCGGTCCGGTTCGTTCTTGGCTCAACAGATCTCTTTGGCCATTCAGCGTGGCAACGCCGCCGGGGTTATGGGAACTTTCGAGCCATCTACGATCCGGGGCGGTCCTTTGTGTTAAGTTAATTTGACGAAGCATGTTGCGGATTTCATTTTTGGATTAATAGTACATTAGTTGGTCAATTCATTAAAATTTGATTGTAAAACGCACCTCTGTATTGAACGATCTTCATTTACTACGGCGCTTTAGGTCAGTGACGTCACTGATTTGTAGCGCTTTCTCACTCTTATTTACAACATTGTAACGGTTGTAGCTTCGTTGTTATTTGGAATATTTTAATGGGAAAGAAAGAAAGAAAGCATTTATTCACTGCACCAAAAGACACACCGTTACAAATATAATATACTCAGTACATGAACATACATTTAAAAAGTGCGTCTTCGCGGCAGTGAATCGGATTGGGATTGTAATGGGCTTTTCACCATTTTGGCATAGTTTTATGTCTTCTTTCTTTCGGATAATAATTTAGATACTAATAAATTTTGAGTCAAGATCCGTATACTGCGCGTCGAAATATATAATGCAGTGCTGCGCGCCGGAGTATATGAACACGTTCCGGTACGTTCCGTCGCGCACGTGTGTGGCTGCATCAACTACTTTTTGTTGCTCGTTACCATGGTTACGTCTCCTGAGTCACTCTTTAAAACTGTGATTTTGTAGGGTTTAAATCTACCAAACATGAGTTTTAGCGATGAGCATATATCTATTTAGACATGGGTCATCTCTTGAGCATGCATGAAATCCATATTATAAACATTTTTCTAAGAAACTCGGTTATTGTTGTCTCCTCGCTGACGGGACAGAATAACAACAAGAAAAAGTTGATTGACCCGTGTGTGTGTGTGTGCGTGTGTGTGCGTGCGTGCTTACCTGCTGCAGCAGCTGGTTGAGCAGCACGAGCGTCTGCGGCGCGAGCGGCTGGTTGAGGATCTGGCTGTTGAGGTAGCCGGCCGACACCGCCATCTGGATCTGCTGCACGAGCATGCGCAGCTGCGCGGTGCTCGGCTGCCCGCTGTTGCCCGTTCCACTGTTACACGGAACAACTTTATTGCAAAATACTACATTGTTACTCAATGGAGCAAAATGATATATTTACGGCGAGGGCGGTATATTGAATCCTGAGGTGTTTACGCCCAACAATTTTGCTACCATGTGACACATACTGCTTTTCACACCGCCTGTGAGGCCCGCTACTAAAAACATGTAATGTCTTACAAATATTTTTGCTACCGAGTGGCACATACTGCTTTTCACCCTTCTATGAGGAAAAGTCTTTCTTCCCCTCAAATGAGGGAAGAAAAATACGATTTTGATCCCTCATTCAACAACAGTGGGCAACAATGACTCTTTCCTGAATAGCAAGTGTGAAAACGCTTTAAGCATCATCCAAAATCACACATAAAAACAATATTCAATCAAAAAAAGAAAGTAAACGTGATGAATGTCAAACTGTCCTTCTATTTTCAATTGTCACGTTTCTAGTGTTTAAAGAGATTCGTAATCTAATACTAGGCGTTTGACCGGTTACATTGTAAAGGATCCCGGTATAAAAGATCACTGGAATAAGCCCCCATCTCCCTATTCCGGAGACTCCCGACAACATAAGTATTCATAATAAATGATCTCTATAGACGATGGTTAAAGCCTGCTTTGCCGCTTTAGTACCTAATACACAGATTTGGCGTAGACGCTAGTTTTAGCGAATACCATCTGATAGGTCAGATGGTATTCGCTAAAACTAGCTCCGGGATAGGTCCCGGAAGGAAAATTACGATATATGCCTTCGGGCCATGTTGTGGGGGGAATGAAGAAAGAAGGAAACATTTATTCGCGACAAACACAAGACATTTACAAAGATGACAGAACAGAATAACATATTGCCACGAAATGGTCACACCTCAGCGAATGGGGTAAAATGTTCATATAATAGAGTACCTGTTGGGATTGTAGGACTGGTGGTGGTGCATCGGCTGCGGCGGCGGCTGGTTGAGCAACTTCTGCACGACGTTGGGCACGGGCGGGCCCTGCGGCGGGGGGAAGGGGTGCGCGAAGTGCTCGTCGCGGCGCCAGGCCTCGCGCGGCGCCGCGAGCAGCTCCAGCGCCTCCTCGGCGTTCATGTCGCTGCGGCGTAGGGCGGCCTCAGCGTCCTCCTTCTTGTAGCCCATCTCGACTAGGAACCGGAACTGCTTGCTGTTCCACACCTGCATACATTGATGTTAAATTAATATAATCCTGTAAATCGAATTATTATAATAATGACTGAGTGATCCAATCACTGACAACTGTTTTCACACGTCTACCTAGACTGAATATATCATGGGAATTCAGCAATGCTTGTAATCTAAGATCTTATGTTACCATATGTTCATTGTGAATAAACGATTTCATTCGTTCATTCATTCATACAAGTTACGGGTTAGGGTGGGTTGCGCCAAACCGTCTGTAATCGTAAGCGGTGTTCGTCATAATCTGATTGTATGGAAAGTTTGACAGGCGCGATAATTGTCAAAAAACATTACAATTGTAGTTGGTGAAACAGTTTTTACATGGAAATTGTCGATTTGTCAGTCTACATATGTCAAATACATACATTAGTCAACTTGGTTAGGGTGGGTTGCACCAAACCGTCAGTAATCGTAAGCGGTGTTCGTCAAAATCTGATTGTATGGAAAGTTTGACAAGTTTCTATGGGATGACAGCTGCCGGCGCCATATTTGATGATGACCGGCCTGTGATCGTATGTTGGTGCAACCGACCCTCAGAGGCCTGGTCATAAAGCCTTAACATTCGTTTGTAATAGCGTGGTTTTTTGTTCATTTCATTTTAAAACCTAAACGTGCATGAGGTGACACGAACTTCAATTAGTTATACAGTGCTGAATTTATGATGTGGGTCGATCAACTGTTCTGTCGCTTGTTGCCGTGGTTACATGTCCTGTCTTGTTAAAACTGTGCTTAAAAATCCAGCAAATGTAGGGTTTCGTTGGCGATTTAAGGTCCAATTTCCATAGAATAAGAATAATGAAAACTTTATTGCCTTATTCTACAAAATACCAATATCTAAAATACCATTGATACAACAACCAATAGGCAAAAGGACACATTCAGCGACTGCTGGCCATCAATAACCCAATAGCCATCTAATCTGTGCTGTAATATATTTTCCAATAAATTGTCATATTTCCCCCTGACTAAGAGAACTAAATAACATAAATTTACACTAACGTGAGACATATTTACACTTAATAAGAGAACAACGGTTGGAACTCACTTGGAAAGTCACTATTTGCGACATGTCTACTACAATCCAAGTGAGTTCCAACCGTTGTTCTCTTATTAAGTAGTTGATTGACCCGTGTGTATGTGTATTAGTGATAATAAAGTGAGTGTAGTAACCATCTCTTTAGGGATCTGCTTGCCGAGCGAGGTGCCCTGCGGCGGCTTGGGCCCGGGCCACTCGCCGATGTCGTCCGGCCAGCCGGCCGGGTTCGGCTTGGGCTTGGGCGGCCACAGGACCGGGTTGGCCGCCTCCGGCCAAGCGCTTACGTCGCGCTCAGGCCAAGGCGCGTGCGGGTCCTTCAGTAGAAACACGATTGGTTCATTATAGCATACACTTGTTAGCATGTTATTTAGTGTTCCGTACCAAAGTTTTACCAATGGAACTAGGTAACACTAGGGAGCTATCCGTCGAATAATACTCATTAGAAGAAGTTTGTTGTGATGTGTACAAGGAGTACATGACTAATACGCATATCCTCCTGACACCTGGCGTCCTTTACAAAGTGCTAAATAAACCTTACAGTAAAGTCCGAATATTTTTGAACTTCTTATTTGGCTAACAGACGGTCGACCTTTTGGTAGCATCAATTCCCGAGTGTTTGTTTTTTCCTAAAGTCCTTTATAAAAGACAAAAAATACCTAAACAAAAATATGCTCAATGTCTTTGTCAAGTAATATTAAAAATGATTTGTTTTAGTGAAAACTCGAGAAAACCTTAGTTTATATTTTATTTAACAGAAAAGGTCTCGGACTTTACAACAAAAACAGTTTAATGCTTTGCAAAGTACATTCGGCCGTAGTGGAAGTGATTTCAGTGAATGCTCAGGGGTCAGGAGGATATACGTACACGGCACTGCATCTGCTAAGACTCGTTCACTTGTTACAAACGAAATCACGTAAATCGAGTCCAGCAGGCCAGGAGACGTCGGTTATAGAGGGTGAGATGGAAATAATACTAGACTTGTGGGTGAAATTTGGACGGACAGAAAAATGGGCTATATATTTTTTTCATGTTGTTGTCGTAGGTCACCCTAGCGGTGCATAAGCACTTCAGCTCACGCCACACCTCGACTTCGACGATTTTTCCATACTAGTGAAACTAAAATGCGCAGTACCTCCCAGGATCCGTTCCGCTGCGCGTGCCACACGGCGTCGGGCTTGCCGGGCGCGGGCGCGCGCGGCGGCGCCTGCGCGGGCGCGCGCGCTCCGAGCCCGCCCATGCTGCGCCACAGAGAAGTGCCGTCGTCGAAGCCCGAGGGCGCGCGACGGGCCGCCGGCGGTGAAGGCTCCTCCCAGCCGCCCTGCATCATTGTTTTATGTTATAGGAGACAAACGAGAAGACGGATCGACTAATAAGCGATTATTATCTAGCGACAGTTTTTCCATATATAAGTCAAAATGTAAGTATATGAAATGACAGCTATTCCGAGCGTAAACAAGTGGCTCTGTGAGCTGTAGACTTCGAGAGTATTTTTTTTAATGACCAAAACTGGGACCTGCTCACATAATTTCACAATAATCGGTTGAGAAATGCAACCTCTAGAGGAGAACAAAGCATTGAAAAAAAAATTTCCAAAAACTGACGCCCCAAAAAAATCTATATAATTACCGAAGCTGCTCACAAAAATTCACGAGAATCGGTTGAGAAATGCGACCTCTAGAGGAGAACAAACCGAAATTCGCCCGCTGAAATTTACAATGAAAAAAATGTTTTGAAATTTCAAAAAACTGACTTGAGAAAAAAATTCTATGATTACCGAACCTGCTCACAAAATTTCCGAGAATCAGTTGAGAAATGCAACCGTAGAGGAGAACAAAATAAAATCCGCCGGACCTACGAAAGATTTTTTTTTTCGAAGCTGAAGCAGAGACCTCCATTTCACTCGGTCAATAAATCCCGGTCTTTTGCCGTCGATCATAGACACCTGCAACACCAGAGGTGTCTGCATTGCTGGCCTCTCAGAAAGTATGCTCTTTTTTTGACGTGATCTTCGGTTTAAAGGTCACATAGGCCCGGAAACACCACAGGCGACAGTTCACCATTTATTGAATCGTCAAACGGATGGAGACCGAGCCAGAAAAAGTCGATGGAATATCGTATCGGAAACTCGAGGGTGGCGGAGATAAGATAAGGAATGGCGATTACACCCCCGACGGAAGCTCAGCTCTTTAACACTCTCTTTATTTTTTTCTTTTATACAGAAACAAATAAATAGGTCCCGCGAGTTTTAGAGCTAGCGAGCTGCCAGACGTCAGAAAAAAGTTACGCAGCGCCGCTATTCTTAACAGTGAAAGTGTAAAATGTGTAAAATTATAAACATTTGTCTGTCATGGTATCGGTGTCATATATTTAATATGGTTGCGTTCACATTTCTCTGACACACGGCATCAGAGAAATGTGAACGCTGTTAAATAAATTAAACCGATACCGTTTCTGATGCGTCACAACACAACATGACATACAAATTTAAATGCGGCTTTACAATGATTCCTCCGATATCGGCCAGTCCCTTAACCCTGAGGATCGTAACCGCTATGTCATTGTCGGTAAATGCAAAATGCCTCGCCTCTGGATACGGTGGCACCCTGCACGCAGTAGCTGGTATTCACTAAGTCCGGTGATCGATACGAACGCGATTCTTGACAATTTGCCAACATAGAATACTGACAGGTTATATACATATCGCTTATCCCGACAGCCACGAACACGTAATGATGAAGCGGCCCTGGAACACTGGAACGTATACCCTTTTGGGAATACCGACGTGAGTTCATGTTTTTTTTTTATTTTTTATTTAACTCAAAAATATAAATTACAGTAGGCATATGATTTATTTATGAAAGAAAGTAAGCAGCATCCTGTTATCTAAATTAAAAGATGATATACAACCAACATAAAATAACGCGTACACCATATATTATATGTACTTCGTTACACTACTTACACTCAATTTAATAGATAAGTTCTTACAGGTGAATTATTTTAAGTTTGGCATTGAACATGTATGTAGTTAGCACGGGTGTGTGTGTGTATATAATTTAAGTTAAATGTATTATGAGTGTATACAGCTTACTATATTTTGTAACTTGGAGCCTCGTCTGCCAACAAACCATATTCTGGTTTGGCAGAAGTATAGTGTGAAGCATTGTAAGCAACTTTCATGAATAAACGTTATTATTATTATTATTATTTTACCTCGCCAAACTGTATATACAGTTTGTTGGCGAGTGTTGCGCTCTCTCACTTACAGGTTCGGAACTTACACCTACTTCTTTCCTATAAACTAAATCATGCAATGCTAATGACAGACTAACAAATCTAACAATAACTACCTAAGATGCGTAGTGTGTGCACCAACGACGCTACGCCGTACCGGTCAGCCTCTTGTTCAATGTGATGTGATGAAACGACTCTGCCCATTTCCCTTACCATTCGTAGTGTGTGGCCAGGGTATTTCATATGCTCTGCCTGCCACTTTTGCAAATACTGGCGTGAGCACGTACCTTCATAGAGTCCTTGGGTCCCTGCGCGCCCCACTGGTTGACGGCGGGCATGACCTTGTTGGCGGGCGGGTGCTGGTGGTGCTGCGTCCACATCTCGCCGTTGAGCCGGCCGGAGATTCCACCTGGTGCGGTCAAATTACAGTTTAATTAGTAATAGGGACGCCCTGGATACATTTGTCGCCTATTGGGTGGAAGTAGCGCCTAATAGATGCGCTGTGTTGAGAGCGAGGGACATAAATTAGTCCCTTCTGTTGTCAGCACAGTGCATCCTCAAATTTTATAAGGGTCGGCAACGCGTACGTGACTCCTTTGGAGTTGCGGGCGTCTATAGGCTGCGGAGGCCGCTTACCATCAGGTGGACCGTAAGCTTGTTTGCCACCGGCGTTGTATAAAAAAAAATAGGAACGCATGGACAACATGGGGGAGGAGGCCATTGGGGTAAATCTTTGGGATCGTACACATACTACGTGACCGGTTTAGGGGGGAGGAAGTCATCAAAATACTAAGCTTGGTCACTGGAGGGGGAGGATGGGGGTAGGTCTTCGTCAGGTTGTCAATATCCTCGTTTACCAATATTTTTAAAAACAAAAAATATGGCATTAATCTCTATGACAACAATAGGGTTCCGTTTCGACCCTTCGTGTACGGAACCCTAAAAACCAACATAATTCCAATTTTGTTTAGTCCTACATCTTTTTATAATTTTGATTAATTTGTCTAATTTACTATTTACTAGCGACCCGCCCCGGCTTCGCACGGGTGCACTATTAAATGGATGTTATTATACATATAAACCTTCCTCTTCAATCACTCTATCTATTATTTTTTTAATAGATCAATCATCAAAATCCGTTGCGTAGTTTTAAAGATTTAAGCATACAAAGGGATATAGGGATATTTTTTTTTTAATTTTTTTCATAGGGATATAGGGACAGAGAAAGCGACTTTGTTTTATACTATGTAGTGATTGTGTTAATTTGAAGGTTTTCTATTCATTTAGCCACACAACAAGTGTCAAATATTTCCCCTGGATTTTCCCCAGGCTACTCTCCAACCGCGCACTCCTATCGCTTTATTGGGCCCAGCCTATAAAGCCAGTCAGGTACCTAATTGAATATATATAGCGCAGGCGTTTTATAATATGTCAGAATTTTATAAGACAAATAATTATGTAAATTTAATATAAAATCAATTATTATAAATTCTTTTGACATTGTATTCTAATTTATTAACATTTTAATTCTGACTTCTTAGTTGATAATTATTATTCTACTTTATTTATAATCATCTTAAAATGTATTTAATTAAATCTTTGACATACCTATTCAATTTAAAATGTTTGACATGTAAAATTTTATATTTTATCAATAAAATGAGTATGAGTATGAGTATGAGTATATTTCTCAAATGTGAATACTAACCGCGCAGGTCGTGCCGGGGATCGGCGGGCGGAGCCCGCACGTCGGGGCGGTGCTCGAGGCGCGGGTCGGCGGCGCGGTGGGGCTCGCCCCACGCGTTCCAATCGTCCTTCTTCTGCACCGGCCACTGCTGCGCGTGCTGCGGCGGCCCCGCGGGCCACTGCTGCGGCGGCGGCGGCCCCGTCCACACATTAGCGGACTCCCCGGCATCATCGTCCTCGCCCCAAGTGCCCCCGATGTTCGTCGTGGGCGTGTGCCCCCAGGGGGTCTTGGCCGCGGGTTGGGGGGGCGGCTGCCCGCCGTTGCGGAGATTCGCCTCCCAGAGATCGGTGCCCAGGAACGCTCCGTTGTTCACGTTCGGTTTCCAGGCGGGCGGGCCGCCGGCGGTGGGCTCCACTTTAGAGCCCGGCTCCGGTGATCCGGGCACCTCCCAGTTGGTGTCTTGATTCACGTGTTGCTGTGAAAGAAACGTTTTTGAGTACATGGGTGGATCAACTATTCTTTGTTGCTCGTTACCATGGTTACGTCTCCTGAGTCACTCTTTAAAACGGTGATTTTATAGGGTTTAAATCTATCGAACATGAGTTTTAGCGATAAGTATGAATCTATTTGGAAATGGGTCATCTCCTGAGCATGCTTGAAGTCCATATTACAAACATTTTTCTAAGAAACATGGTTACTGTTGTCTCCTCGCTGACGGGACAGAATAACAACAAGAAAAATTGATTGACCCACATACATACTTTCTTAGATAAATTTGAAACTAGCAGGGTTCAAAACTCAAAATAATTAATCCAATTAACACAATTATAACTAACATATGCATATTGTTTATGCCATACACGCGAGCTCGATAATTTGCGTCGATTTGTTTAGTTTTTATCAAGCTTATCTAAATACTAATATATTGATTACTTGACATTCGACGATTTTCACGTGAAAATCGTGTGGATAAGGATCCATAATCATTCATCAAACTTATTTGAGTTGCCACTAAGTTAAGTTTGTCCTTATCTGTCAGTTTCACATTTATGTTTGTGAGAAAGGGACATATCGTCGGCTAGTTCTCGACTTTAGGCCATGATACGTAAAATCGTAAATATCTTAATTCCAAAAATAGAGGTTTGCGACGCTAGTCGACGATAACACATTTTATGTTAGCGGAGGTTTTTTAAAGTTTTATGCAAAAAAAGGGGTCGGGCCCCAAACACCCCCCAAAGCCCCCCCTTTGGGGGGTTATAGTGTAACTTACTTAGCGGCATCAAGTCCGACATAGACATTTTCCACTGTTCCTTAGCCTCAGTAAAAACCAAACTCAAAGCGCTCCTCTAATGAATTAATTGTAGCTATTTTATTTCTTATTATTTTTATGTCTTTCCCGGTTCCATTCATTTTTCATAGTTTTGTTTAGCTGAACTTACTAAATTCAATTATAAATTAGTATAACCATTGTTTTGTAAACTTTGTAAACTATTACACATTTTGTTTTTGTAAAACCTGCACGCATATTCTGTGCATGATGTGTCTACTTTTTTAGGATGTACAAGAGTGTAACTAGCCACTGTAATGTAATAGACCATGAGTGTTCAAAACTTGTAACATCTAGTTTGTAGACCATATACTACAGGCTAAAAACGCGCGGGTAATAGGGCCGACCTACTACGAGCACTTACCCGCGGACATAAAAAATGAAGCTAGTGAGGCAACGTTTAGGCGCAAACTGAAGAACCTTCTATTGGATAAGTCATTTTACTCTGTAAATGAGTATATTAACATTCTTAAATAGCACTTCATTTTTTACTTTATTATTATTTTATTTCTATTGAATTGACATTTTATTTTAATTATAAATTTCACTATTTACTTGTTAGTTATGAGACATTGTTTCTAGTTTTTAAGATCTGACATTAATCGATATTTCTATGGTATCACTTACAAATTGTATTATAGTGCTATATTAACTTCTGACATTATCTATTAAATTGACATTGTTATGATTGGTACCCTTACATTGGTACAACTGTTAAATATTTTTTATTTCATCTTAGAGTTTCAATTTAATCTTTATATCATCATCATCATCATCAGCCTGTGTCAGTCCACTGCTGGACATAGGCCTCTCCCATGGCACGCCACTGAGCTCGGTCTTCAGCTCTTCTCCTCCAATCTTTATATGACATTTTCAATTGTATTGTTTTCCTATTTATACTTTATATGACATTTTTAATTGTATTATTCCCTAACCTACCCTCATATTAAAATTATTAATTATTTCATAGTTATAACGATCGATATACGATTAGCAAGATAAACGAACATGTTTTATAATGTAATTGTATATGGAGATAAATAAACTAAACTAAACTAACACATTTTAGTTAGCAGAAGTTTTTCAGTTTTATGAAAAAAGGGGGGGGGGGGTGTTATAGTGTAACTTTGACGACCGCTTTAGCCTAGTTGGTAGTGACCCTGCCTTCGAAGCAGGAGGTCCCGGGTTCGAATCCCGGTCAGGGCATGTATTTGTATGATGAACACGAATATTTGTTCCTGAGTCTTGGATGTTTTCTATGTATTTATCTATATAAGTATGTATATAGTCACTTGGTACCCATAGTACAAGCTTTGCTTAGTTTGGGACTAGATTGATTTGTGTAAGATTGTCCAAAAATATTTATTATTTATTTATTTTATTTATTTTTTTAACTTACGCCGCCCCAGCCATCCTGGCTGAACAGGGCCTCCCTCATCGAGTTGAGCTGCTCTATCTTAGCGGAAGACGTGGTCGTTGTCCCGTTGCCGTTGGCCGCGGGCGGCAGGTTCGCGCCCGAGTTGGGCGAGTTGCCGCCATTGTTGCCGTTGTTCGGGTTCGTGCCTGGACAAACAGAAAAAAATATGAGTCGGTCACGTGTAAAATTGGACCTCGGGTTCGTTAACGCAGAATAGGAAACACGCTAGGAGGATTATGCGTATCAGGGTCAATCGACTTTTTCTTGTTGTTATTCTGTCCCGTCAGCGAGGAGACAACAGTAACCGAGTTTCTTACAAAAATGTTTATAATATAGACTTCAAGCATGGTCAAGAGATGACCCATGTAGAAATGGATTCATACTCATCGCTAAAACTCATGTTTGGTAGGTTTAAACCCTATAAAATCACTGTTTTAAAGAGTGACTCAGGAGACGTAACCATGGTCACGAGCAACAAAAAATAGTTGATCCACCCATCATCATCAGCGTCTATGCACTACTCTAGATTCTAGATAGACTATATTGTTTTTTTTTGTTCAACGGAAAGCTGCAAGTGTAAATAGGGTTTTTGACTCAAAATTTAACTACTCCAAAAGAAACAAGGGGGCCGTTCAAGTATTACGTAAGCACCACAGGGGGCCGGGGGGGTTTATGCTTTGCTTATTTTTGATGACATGGGGGGTGGACAGATGGTGATTACGTCAGCAATAGCTATTTATTTATGTCCACAAATGGCAACCCACACATTGTCTATACTTGAAAACGAAACGCATTTTCGGGGGTTCTCACAAATAATATATAATAGTTTAAGTAAATTAATATTGTGTGCGTTAAAGTCTTCTATCGTAAATCTTATTTCTAGAATTAAAACTGCTGCTCATGTCTCAAAAAAAATAGTAGGTACCAATGTTTACGTAAGCATGGGAGGGGGGTAAGAGCTTTGCTTACTATTGCTGACAAAGGGGGACGGGGGATAAATAACTGTAATAAATCTGCTTATGTAATACTTGAACGGCCCCAAGGCAAGAAAATATTCCAAATAATAATAAGACGTTTATTCAATGATTGTATACATTTACAGGTAACCAAGAGAGGTATAATAAAACAAAGTATACAAAAACAATTGAAAGGGTAGGTGGCTCAGCTTGTGTCTGTACCAAGAGACCACTAAAGACTCTTGTCTACAGACGCTGTTATTCTGCCACCCCCAATGGTGAAAATCCTATTCAATTATCTCAAAGAATAACGAAGCTGCAGCCTTTTTTAACGTTGCTGGTTAGAGAGAGAAAGCGCGAAAGATCAGTGACGTCATTGACCACGAGCGCCATAGTAAATGACTATGCTTCCAACACAAAGGTGCGTTTTGCGGAAAAGAAAAAGAGTACGCCCCCTCTTAAAACTTTGAAGACTTATATTTATGTAATGATTTTGAGTTACTTTTTTCGCTATTTTATTATAAATTTGATCCCTTTGCGAGAAAATTCGAACTTATTGTTTTTTTTTATTTGGTGTCAACTTCCCTATTCTGTATGTAAATTAAAAAAAAAGACAAGCCAGGATTAGAACCCGGACGAAAGCAACTTACTCTAATTATCCAGAAGCAGTAAGTACTTACCCCCTTATTCATAAACGTCTATCAAACCTATATTAGTTAACTAGCCGCTAAAGTTCGTTTGTCCTTATTTGTCACTTTGACATTGACGTTTGTGAGAATGGGACAAAGAGCATTTTAGTTAGCAGAGGTTTAAGTTTTATGAATTGCGGGTTAGATTATACTTGGTCAGCCAAAAATATTAGGGCTCGACTTTTGTTTCACTATCAATAGAGCTCGATACGAGCTGCTCGTATCGTATAATCATTATATATTTATGACGTTTACACACTTGAAATCTTTTTCTATCTTGCGAAATCAGTCAATCTCTACCTAATCATAGTCCGTCAATTACCGAATCACATCTAATTAAAAAAAAAAACAAATATGTTACAATGTCAAATTGTAAAATCGAATACTTTAGGATTTACAAAGCATTCTGACATCATCCAGTCCTAGCATATTCATCCCCAATCGTATGTCGCCAATTAGGGAATGCAATGCCGGGATACCGGGATCCCGCACGAATTATGCGGAATCAATCCCGCGCGGGAATGCGGGATTGAAGAGAAAGATAGTTTTAGTATTAGGGACACTTATCACGCTCATAATTTCTAGTCACAAGAACGTTTTTCATCCATGTTAATAGGTATTAAAATGTACAAAAAATACATTTGCCCAGAGCTAGAAGTGAAGTGAATGTTGTGAAATTTGTTGTCAGCCAGAAAGCAAAATTTTCGTTAGATAAAAATCATATTTTCGCTTCCTCCAAATGAAAAAATACTTTACCACTTAAGATTAGTTTCATCAAGATTTGCCCAAAAACTCCATGCCCGAAACATGTTCTCTTTTTCTCGTGAGATTAAGACATAAAGGTGGCTCTTATTACAAGGAAGCGTGCGATTCATGAGAATAACATAACCGGATATAAAATTATAATTATTTGTGATATTATTTCTGAACCCTGCGGGATCCCGTGGGATTGAGAATCCACAATCCCGCAAATATCGGGATCGAAATCACCGTGCGAGATTGCATTCCCTATTGCCAATATATCAATCGCGTAATGAAAACATCCTAAGAATCCTAACTCTCCACATTACTTTGGATAATGTGTCCTCTCTTGTCCAAATTCCTATGTCGTATAATAACATCTCGTCATTCATTGTCATATATACTACTGTCCTAAATTGTTCAAATGTTTATCTTCAGCTTCCGTTATATAACGGCCATATATTTTATTCCACTGGTCATGTATCGCCGAGTGATATTCAAAGGGGCACTGTGATTACTAACAGATCTGTAGTTACTCTTAGAAACCACGTATCTCAGTACTGAAACGATGCAGAGATTATTATTTTAAACAGGTATTTGCTACTTGAATTTTGGTGACCAACAGGATGACGTTGAATACTTAGAACGCCATAAGGGCTAAGGCCACTTTTTGTTTATTTTGTTAAGAATATTTACGAGTTAAGGCAGTAGACAAAATAGCGAAGTGGCCGAGATATGAAGTTAAAAAATTAGGTCAGCAATATTGAAATTATCAAAAGAATATCACACACTGTTAATATTTTCAGAAATTAGAATGTTGTGTGGATACTTTGTTCTAGGCATGCCAAATTCATCTTCGGGTCATAATAATACTTATTGCAGCCAGCCTTTTAAGGATTGCGTATAATCAGCCAGTCTGAAGTATACCAAAGAATCGTTCAATGATATCTAGACAATGAGCGCGTATACGTATTGTTCTTTACACCTGTGAAGATCGGTATGCAACTAACCATTGCTTGCAGGCGCACCGTTATTGTTTGGCTGTGCATTTGGCATGTTGGGAGGGGAGCTCTGCCAACTCTGAGAAGCGGTGGTAGGCGGCATCTGAACATTACCCTTGTTGCTATTCACTGCAACGAAAATCTCTTATCAATTCACGTGGAAAATTTGCAGCCGTGTAACCATGCGGTGTTTTATGATTACGACCAACGGCATCACTTTATTGTCGTGCGCAAGCAATTCTATACGTAAAACGAAACGTTCTAAGTTGCTAAGTGCCGATTCAACCAAACAGGATTACGTTGAACTTATTAAATTCAAATATCTTCGTTCAACTCGTATTATACCGCAACTAAACACAAAACAACAATCCGTACAGGTAGTTTCTGTCATTCACAATGCTCATGTCTATTTTTAGAGTGAGTTTTAGAGTGTTGGGCCGTTTTTTTTTCACTTTATTTTTATACAATTTTGCCTTTACAATATTGAGACAGTATTTTTTTAATAGCCCAAATAACAGGTAATGCCGTAGTTTCTATGTTTAACTTAACCGCAGGCTAGCCGTTGTCTCGCGGCGAAAAAAATAAACAATAGCATTCTTTTGTCATGATCCCTGGGATCCCAGGGACCGGTAGACGACTTGTTATGTATCTAGTTTGGTCAAAACGGATCTAAATTTTTGGGCTAAAAGACATCGGGTAACGCAATAATTCGATTCAAGTAACAATTTTAACTTACGACAAACAATTTATGGTAATTAACGTACAGGTTTAATGTAATCACCGTCAATTAGATAATTAGGCTGTGCTACAAACGTGGCGGGTAACTTACTGTCCGCTTGTGAAGTGGGCGGGCGCTGCGCAGCGCTGTTCCATTGTTGAGAGCTGTTTGTTCCATTATTTGTTTGGCCGCTAGAGTTGCCGCCCCAATTACCTGCCAGTGGAAAGGACAATTTAAAGACGCTGGTCATTTTTATATCGAAAACCCGAGTTTCAGAAATAAAATCACTACATAGTATAAAACAAAGTCGCTTTCTCTGTCCCTATATCCCTATGTATGCTTAAGTCTTTAAAACTACGCAACGGATTTTGATGCGGTTTTTTTTAATAGATGGAGTGATTGAAGAGGAAGGTTTATATTGCACCCTTGCGAAGCCGGGCAGGTCGCTAGTAATCTATATAAGAGAGGTAGGGCACAGCAAAATGTCATCTTGCTCGAATTCGGAGCAGCCCAACTGGGAAAGTACCTCCGCCTTGCAGAAGACCACAGCCATAATAACATTATCTACTATACAAGTATGTAGTGTTGTGTTCTTGGAGGTGAGCAAGGTTGCCAGAGCTCCCGAGGATGCACTGTGTTGAGAACGAGGGACCTAAATTTGTCCCTTCTGTTGTCAACACAGTGCATCCTCAAATTTTATAAAGGGTCGGCAACGCGTACTTAACTCCTTTGGAGTTGCGGGCGTCTATAGGCTGCGGTGGCCGCTTACCATCAGGTGGACCGTAAGCTTGTTTGCCACCGGCGTTGTATAAAAAAATCGAATGGCTCACTTACATCATTTAGGTTAAGGTCGATTATCGCAAGGCATGCGCTAAACGCGTCAGCAATGCGAGCGGCTCATTGAAAAACGGTACCGGTTCCGACACATGTCGAGCGATAGTCGACCTTAAAGAGGGAGTGATTCGTTTCATTGTATATTAACAAGCATCATCCTAAGGAGCCGCGTGTCCGTTAGGGCACCTAATGCTAAGACTCGGCGTATGCAGTTTCACGTAAGCGACTATAGTGCCAGAGGGAAAACTACCCCTTGTTAGAATTATTAGACCCGTTCACGATATTCTCTTACACCGATATGATATTTCGTACTTAGTTTATTTTAAAAACCCAGTGATTTGTAATTATAGGAGTGCGATAAATCACTACATAGTATAAAACAAAGTCGCTTTCTCTGTCCCTAATCCCTATATCCCTATGTATGCTTAAATCTTTAAAACTACGCAACGAATTTTGATGCGGTTTTTTTTTAATAGATAGAGTGATTGAAGAGGAAGGTTTATATGTATAATAACATCCATTAAATAGTGCACCCGTGCGAATCCGGGGCGGGTCGCTAGTAGGTACTATAAATATTTAAATAATGTAAATAAATAAATATTTTTGGACAATCTTACACAAATCAACCTAGTCCCAAACTAAGCAAAGCTTGTACTATGGGTACCAAGTGACGATATACATACTTATATAGATAAATAGATACTTAAATACATAGAAAACGTCCAAGACTCAGGAACAAATATTCGTGTTCATCACACGCCCTGACCGAGATTCGAACCCGGGACCTCCAGCTTCGAAGGCAGGGGTCACTACCAACCAGGGATCGGATACCGGTATTTTCTCCATAGAAAAATACCGGTATTATTACGGTCTCCGGTTCATTATTTCGTTTTTAATGGGACAATCTAATAATACGACGTCGTTACCTAAATACATGATTCAGCACTACAGCAAAAAATAATCCAAAATATTGGGCTAATTCAAGGTTTTTTAAAAATACCGGTATCGGTCCCTGCTACCAACTAGGCCAAAGCGGTCGTCGGTATGTAATAGCAAAAATAATCAGTCGCGGGCAAAAGCCAATAAAATAATTTCAATCGATATGTAAGTACATTGAACTATGCGGTGCGATATCGCGACGGCCCGTCGGTTTCGTGGTTTGCGTATCTCCAATAGCCCTAACATTGGTCGAAAAATTCCTATAAAAATCATTTCATCCGATCGATGTACCGCTTTCTTGTGGGCTAGCGTAACTTGTTCTCTTCATGAATTTCATGATATAATAATATACTGCGCCGCGAGGTATGGCAATCCGGTACATCGGTTATTAGTGTGGGTGACACGACCTACACCACCAGCCTATCGATGGTATGCGGCCGAAGTGTGCGCGTGTGTGTGTGCGTGTGTGTGTGTGTGTGTGTGTGTGTGTGTGTGTGTGTGTGTGTGTGTGTGTGTGTGTGTGTGTGTGTGTGTGTGTGTGTGTGTGTGTGTGTGTGTGTGTGTGTGTGTGTGTGTGTGTGTGTGAGTGTGTGTGTGTGTGCCGTCGACCGTGACGTCACTGGTGTCACGATCCGGATTGTTAGATCCTGTTTTCTTAGACCATGCTACTTGTAGATGTTTCCAGGTGGACTAAAGTACTAACATTTTTCAACTACACTCAGGCACGTATCCAGAGGGGGGGGATAGTTGGGATTTATCCCCCCCCCCCCCGAAAATACTAAATATAAAATACTTATAAGTATGTAACTAAACTACGGACGGTACTTCTTTAAGTTATTAAAAATTATAGTACAGTGGTTACAGCGATTTTTACACAGTTCACATGGTTGTTTCAATGTGTGTGTGTCCCCGAACCAAAAGTCTGGATATGTGCCTGACTACACTCTTGGAGACGCCGTCCGTAGGCTGCTGAGACCGCTTACCATCACGCAGTCCGTACGCTCATTTGTCAATAGTGGTATACAAAAAGTGGGTCTCGGCCATATTCAATTCAACCTATTACGATACCTAACATAGGGATGTTGACACCAAGAAAGAAAATCAATAAGTTCGTATTTTCTCGAAAAAGGATCAAATCCTTAATCAAATGGCGAAACAGTAACTAAAAAGAACAAATAATTACATAATTATAAGTCTAAAAAGTTTTAAGAGGGGGCATATTCTGTTCCTAATTTACATCGAAAAAGTAACTCAAAAGAACAAACAATTACATAATTATAAGTCTTCAAAGTTTTAAGAGGGGGCATATTCTGTTCCTAATTTACATAAACGATCTTCTTAACATATTGGACGAACATTGTACGCTTTTCGCAGATGACATATCTACACTGCTTCCTTTCTCTAATACATTAGAAATTCAAATAAAGTTACAAACTGGTTGCAATTTCACCTACAGCTCATCATTAAAAAAAAAAAACAATTTAAACCATACCAAAAAGCGGCATTACCATACCAACACATTATAGATTTAAAAACTCAAAATGAGAGACCTTGAGTTCTGTTACCTTGTTAGGTATAGAGTTGGAATCAAGTATGAGCTGGAAATGCCATATCCAAAAATTATTCAATAAGTTGTCTTTTATATATGCCCTCCAACATCTAAAGCGAGTAACTGAGTTTAAGACAGCCCTTAGGGCATATCATTCGTATGCCTACTCGCGGATATTATATGGCCTAGTTCTTTGGGGAAATAGCAGTGACATTGAGATGCTTTTGCAAAAGAAATGCATTAGAATTTTAGTTAATATAGACCAAATGGACTCTTGCAAACCCTACTTCATCAAACAATAATTTCTAACCGTTACTTCCATGTATGTACTTGAATCAAGTAAATTCGTTAGGAAACACTTAAACATATATTCACCGAAAAAATCAACTCTAATTTAAAGAAACGAACGTAATCCAAACCAAATTGAAATACCATTGTCAAAATTAAAAGTCGTCTCTAGCAGCCCTCATCATATAACTATCAAAATTTATAATCATCTTCCAAACGATGTAAAAAATTTAGAAAATTCAAAAGTTTTTGTTGGCTGTGAAAATATCTGTTTGATAAAAACAATTGAACTTACAATGCCAAGCTACCGGCAGTCCTCGAGCCCAAAGGTCTGACTAGAGATGACGACAAGAGCCCCGAGGGAATAACGTTCGTGCCTTGGAGTATGGGTCGGCCCCTTGTCTGGGATGCTGCCTGTGTAGATACCCTGGCGCCGTCCCATATTCCAGGCACCAAATTTGATGCTGCTGCAGCTGCATCCTCAGCTACCGTCATGCGCCGCAAATATGCCACTCTCCGCAGTAGCTACGTGTTTGCGGCGTTTGGGGTCGAGACCCTGGGGCCGTGGGGTCCAAGTGCTCGTCGCCTCTATAAGGACATCGCAAAGCGCCTTACAGAGGCTTACGGTCACCAGAGGGCTGACCACTATTTCGCCCAGCGGATTAGCATAGCTATCCGGCGTGGCAATACAGCCAGCCTTCTGGGAACCCTACCGAGCACCGAGGACTTAGGGAATTTTTTTTGTCTCTATTTTATTATGTTTGTTCTTTTCTTTTTTTTTGTTGTGTTTCAAACAGATATTTTGGCCTAAAGGAATACCAATGATGTCGGAAAGTGAAAAATGTTACCGTGCGTTCTGCTTATGTAATGATTTTGTCTATGTGTACTTATAAATAATTAGCCCTCTGATATTGCTGTGCCCTTGCAGGGTATCACATACCTATTTATTTGTAATTCCAACCACGCTTGTAATATGATATGCAATAAACGATATTATTATTATTTTGTCCCTTTTCCGCAAAACGCACCTTTGTATTGGAACGATCATTTACTATGGCGCTCGTGGTCAATGACGTCACTGATCAGTGGCGATTTTTCTCTCTAACCAGCAACATTAAAACGGTTGTAGCTTCGTTATTTTTTGCGATATTTGAATAGGATTTTCACCATTTGCCTTATTTTTTTGCCTCTTTTCTTTTGGAGTATTCACATTTTGAATAAACTACCCTATTTATTTAATGAATTTCTTCTTAGATGTATTGCAAGTAATGCAAGGCAAGTATCCTCATACTGTTTTCCTCCGCGGAGAGAAAAGCTTGTAATTCAATAAAAAATGACTGTAGGTACATAAGTACAGAGCAGGTCATTGGAACAGTCAATTGCAATAATAAATGCCGTGAAAAGGCGCCCAAAAATATCTGACAATCCTGTTTGTGGAGCTAGTGACCGTCCGAAGTTTCGATTTCGGCCAGTTTCAGCCAAACCTGGTTTCAGAGGAGCTACTCCGAACTTCCAAAACCGAACTTCGTATCGTGCCGCCACTCTCAATCATATAGAGGATAAAACGAGAGTGAAAGGGACGGCACGATACGAAATTCGGAGTACAGGCTCAGTTTCAGCTGATTCGGGCAGACACTAATTACAGCGTTTCAAATATTTTGCTCGCTTTGCAGTGTCGCAGGCCCTCAGGACTATCTCACGACCCTCTGTTAACCACGCTTGAGAAATCTCGGCGTGGTTACATGTATTGATTTATCGACCAATGTAATGGGGGCTATCGTTTTTGTGCTCACCAGTTGGCGCCACTATCGAGTAAGGTCCAGCTGTCAAAAATTGTTATTGGTTATTATGGGCATGAGAACGAAGTTTACATTTAAATCATATTCAATACCTTGAAACCGTACCGTAAAAATATCGAACATACCGCATTGTAGCGCGGTCCCGTTTTGTTCGGAAAAAAAGAGGAAATAAGTTACCGAAAGACAAAACTGTCTCAAAGCCCTGACAGTCGTTGACCCGTAACTCATATTTGCCATAATCAAGCTCAGGTATTGCAGAATAGTCACCATATTGTTCCAATTAGATATTAACCCGCGTAGCGCAACCACAAAGAGGGACATTTAACGTTTCGGAGACCCCACGCTACACTAGCGCCTCTAGCGGCGAATTCATACGCGATAGCCTCCTCATTGAACCAACTGAATGTCCACGCATTCCGCCTCGTCAACACAATGCAACAATAACAATACCATCAATAACAGTACTGCAGGAAAACAATATTTATATAACAACTAGAATGTTTATTTTAGTATCATATACTTCAGACTTTATCCCTAATTATTATGCGAGCGACGAGCCTCATTTTGAGGCCAAAACAACATGTCTGCCGTAATGAAGTTTATGTTTATTAAGTTGAAGACTGCCAATTGGCTGAGAATTTGAGAAATCTAGTTTAATGGTAAATAAATTTTATTTCAACAGTCGCCTTTCTCTGCCTACAATTAAGGATGAACCTAGAAACCAATATTTTTGTTAAGCCTTCCAAAGGTTGAGTATTGTTACGCCCATTATCCCATTTCGTGGAAAAAACGTTTTTGCAGCCTACAGCCTAAGGACGCGCGCCTCACTGGTTGATTTATATATATATAATATATTTCTTAATCGAATTATGTTGCCAGTTTTTGTTTAACACCACCCAGGGGTCACGTGTAGGGTAACGGTGGGCACTCCCTACGAACGTGGTGCAACTTCGACCCCCGTTAATTTATGTAAGCTAGGCTTATATAAGGTGCACTCGTGGCTCAGCGGCGCCCGCGTACCACATGCGTTATGCGAGGTTAAGCAACGCAGGCCGCTTTGAGTGGGTATTAACTGAGCGCTCCCGTGCTTTGGAAGGCACGTTAAGCCGTTGATCCATGCTGCTGTGTATGATAGCAGTTGTTAAGCCAAGTTAGAGGCCTTCCGGCAGTTTGAGAACTTCTAACAGTCAAGTTGCCCACTTACTTGACAAGCCTAATTCCAATAAGGTCTGGTTTCCCCTCAGGATGGAAGGTCAGGTGGCAGTCGCTTCCAAAAAACCAAAAGTCGCCAAAATCTTGGTATTAGGTAGCGGACCTCGAGCATCATACAAGATGCAACTGTACTGGGATAAAGCTAGGAGGATGATGATGATGATAACAAAATAGTGCAATTTCCAGTACGTCAATTAAAGCATGGTTAATTAGTACAGTCAACTGCAAAAATATGTGTCATATTAACCTTCTTATAAAAATATTAATTGGCTGGCCATGGGACATATTTCTGTAGGTACTTCACTGTAATTTTGTTTACAAAGGCTTATTAAAAGTTAAGTAGTCTTACCGTTGTTGTTAGAAGTGGGCGGGCTGCCCCATCCGGAAGCAGCGTTGAGCGAACTCTCGCCGCCGCCGCAGAGTCGCAACCGGCGCGGCACACCCCAACTGTCTTTATCGCCCGTCATGGCTTTGGTAATCGACTCCTCGTTCCTCATCAACTCCAACATGGCGTCCAACGTGAGATCACCGTTAGCAAAAGTCTTCAAGCGTGACTGAGATGTTACATCGACTTCTGATACATTATTGTCATGGTTCCTTATCGACTTTTCGTCTTTTATCATTCGAGTTTTCGTTTTGCATATCATGTGAGCAGACTTTTCGTTTAGTAGTTGCGTTATATCCATGCAAGGCTCATCTCGTATAATACAAACTGAAGATTTAAAAGCGTAATCAGACTTGTTCATATACTCGGGCGCTCCAAACGCCATCTTATAGTTTAAGTTAAAGCTACTGAAATACGGGTCACTGTATGAGATACCCTGGACTGTTATGGCGTTAATCGTTAAAGGAATGCAGTAGTTAGGCGTATCGCCAATCATTTGGTTTTGTTGGATACTATCAACAAACTCTACATTATAAATATTATTATCTACCATTTTTACACTAACTCGCTGACTCTCATTCTTCTCTCCGACTCGCTTCAAAGCACCAAATTTATTTGTGTTCGCCACCAGCGTAGAGGTGGAGATTTTACATTGCATTGGTTCGGTAACAGTATAAATATTGGAGTAACAATTATCCTTAATTAGATGTGGAACACATATTATTACAGAAACATTAGACATCAGACAATTATCATAAATACCCTTATTAGAATAATTTTCTACAATATCCACCTAGAATTATACTTATTTTCACAGATTGCATATTGTTTCAATTATAGACTAAGTAACAATGGTTCGTAGTGATGCAGTCAATAAAGCAGGTAGCAGTGTTTAGTGCCTCTGTGGCAGAGGGCAGGTGAGATCACCGCTTGAAGCTGCTGCGGACTCGCCTCTAGCCCCGAGTGGCCCAGCCCTACAAAACACATCAAGTCAGCACAGTGCCTTCTCACGGCTCAACAAGAGCCCCACGTAAATATACAAGTCATTTCTACTAACTACAGAAAACCTGCTGCTAAATCAAACAATGAATTAATTTTAGTGCATACCAAATTTAGACATTGTATTCAAATTTAATCAAATATTCGTTAACCGTATCAACATCGTTTTCTATAGCCGGAAAAGCAAGCATACGTTTTGATTGTTCGATATACGCACCTTATAGGACGGACGAGAGGCTGAGCTGTATATCACAGATAATGCGGGCTCGGCAGATCCTTTAGAGCAGCTTCGCAGTCAGCTCGACGTTCAGATTATCTATAGGAAGCACAAAATAAAACAACCTCATTACTAAGAACTTTGGCACTCCTCGGTCAATTCACTAGTTTTCTTCTTGTACGAAACAATTTGAGGTTATTCCAAGGACTAATAAAACAATATTACGGACTGGGGTGCTTATGCCAGCCAGCATGAACTTTATTTACGTCGCGACAAGCGCTCCAGCGCGATAAGAAGCTATTCTACACATAACTAAACTAAAATCAAATCAAGCACTGGGTTTGTTCTCAAACGGTAGCAAGGTACCTACCTAGCTAATACGCCATTCGACAAATGGAAGCTTGTGACCATAAAAATAAATTTTGCTCACCAGATACAAAACTTATCAGAATTTCATAATTTGCAACTTCATAAGATCCCGTAGGTAACACTTTTATATTCATTTACCGTGTATATAATATAGATATTTGTGTATTTCGGCCTTGAGACTCTGCGACTCGATATTATACCTGTACTGTATCTATGTATCTATATCATACACAGTGTACGTATCTATCTATATCTAGAGTGAAAGTTAGCACGACCTATATGAAACGATGGGAGTAACCAAATATCCCATCGAGAAAACAAATGCACTATTGAACTGATCACAATAAACGATCACTTAGAATTTTTACTGCTAGCAAAAATACAAAAAAATCTTACGTGACACGACCGAGCACAACGGTGTTATATTACTAGAATGAGACGGAAAATTAAACATGATGCTAGCTTTCCGTTCACTGAAGCGAGACAGAAGATACGCTTGAGAAAGCGATGCCATAAATGCCAAAAGCAATTGACGACTACAATGTTCACAAATTTTGATAAATTTTGATTATTTATGGCATACCTTCGTTTTGTGTACTTGTTGGCACTAGAGATTTACACAAAAACACTGTTTCAAACCCCCCGAGAACACAGCTTCGACGGCTGGATGGAATGATTTCGTCGTCGATTGGGGTTCGCACGATGAGCGGGATACGACACAAGTTTGAGAGCCCTATCCGCTGCATTGTAATACGTAGAAGCACGGGACGTTTCGTTTGGGTCGGGTTATAGCAATTTGCTATAATACCTATAGCTTCCTAAGCATATAGTGGCATATACGTACATGAGACAGTTGTACATATTATCTACATACCTATATAAACTACTATATAAAGTACTTGTGTCTTGCTCTTCTACAGCTATAGGCACATTATCGTATCGTGCGATGCGAATACAAGCAAGCAATACCTACAAACAAACCTATAACTACTAAATTATTGTGTATGTATACGATCAACAGCGAACCAATCTGCTGTACTTCGCTTGGGTAGCACTTATTTCATATGTCGAGTATTTTATGTGATTGGCGAATATTTTGCATAAGCCTGTAGGACTTAAAATAATGATTTATTTACTTAGTTCGTTTTATATTTTCAAAAACATTAAACGAATAGATGTGAAATGTAAATCAATAGAACTAGGTTTAGACTTTCGTATGTTATATAACTAAACTAACTTTTCAAAAGTTGACTAGGTTCTATATTCTAGGACCTAAGCTGAATGAATGCCCTATCGTTAGTAGAGGTACTGGTGAAAGGCAAGGTTCAATGTTCCGTAGTAACGGTGTTATTAAATACAATATTCTATTCAAGTACTTGAGGCAGAAGGATGGAAGCACAGATTTATTTACGTATTCGTTTTATAATTTTTAATTTGAAGGCTGTTAAAAAACAAAATATTCAATCATGTTATTATTTGTACCTACCTCAGCACAGAAGCCTAGCGCTATATTTTGTAATAAAGCGATAATTGCAATGCAAGTGTCTTTAATCGAATATAATTGTTATATTTCATAAAATTCTTATCAATAAAAAGATTTAAAAAAAATTATCTTAAAATTATATTGATTAATCTAGGTATCATTATACTATTTTTCACTGTAACAATGTTAGTGACTCGAATAGCTTACACGCAGTTTTGACATTCTTG
Source organism: Epiblema foenella (assembly GCA_963556455.1). Taxonomy (NCBI): domain Eukaryota; kingdom Metazoa; phylum Arthropoda; class Insecta; order Lepidoptera; family Tortricidae; genus Epiblema; species Epiblema foenella. The sequence continues at coordinate 3,735,811 of OY747106.1, forward strand.
ACTTTCGACCTGTGTTGCCAGATCCCCCGCTTTTCCACTTTTTTGCCACTGGCCCCGCTATCCATGTTAAGGTAACGTTGATCCACTTTTAAAAAAAAATACGATTTGTTCGTTGAAAAAGGTCGTAAAATCAAAACATCGAACAAATAGAACTAGCTAGAATTCCTTTTTCTTACCAAAATTAGGCTAGGAGGTCTCGGTATCCGCCAAATTTCTAGTGTTGCCGTGCCCGCATTTCTGTCCTCGGTACATAGTACGCTCCCCCTCGTAGGTAAAATACTAATGCTATCACTACGTGATTTCGAGGTAGCGTACTTGTCCGAGGCAGTAGATGCCTGGAAAAAGGTCTGCCCAGATGTAGATCTACCTAAAAACAAAGGAAACCAGAGATTCTTGGATCAGCCAATCTGTGCTCAAGTGCACTCCCATCTCCTAAATTCGTGCTCTACCAGCCAAGAAAAAGTACGGATACTCGCCGTGACAAAGCACGACTCCGAATCTTGGCTCCATGCTCTCCCGTCCACCAATTTCGGCACCCTACTTGATAACACCACTTTTACTGGCTATTGGATTACGTCTAGGGGCGAATATCGTTACACCGCACCGCTGCCCCTGTGGGACCGCAGTTGATAGCTTGGGATACCACGGCCTCTCACGCGCCAAGAGTGCCGGTCACCTTGCTCGCCACGCCTGTCTGAACAATATCATTCGACTGGCCCTTGCCAGCGTCAGAGTGCCGGCCGTACTAGAACTACCTGGCCTCGCGCGCAGCGATTGCAAGAGGCCCAATGCCATGACCCTCGTGCCATGGAGGCTGGGACGGCCCCTCATTTGGGATGCTACATGCGTAGACACCCTGGCCCCGTCCCATTTAGGAAAAACTTCGGCCATCGCAGACGGCGCGGCCGCATGAACCGACATAACGAAACGCTGAAAGTACGTCGATCTTTCAGATCAATATATATTTGTGCCTTTCACTGTAGGAACCCTCGGGCCCTGGAGCTCAAGCGCCCACAAACTTTTTAGACAAACTTCAAATTTACTAGTTGAAATTTCCAAGGACCATAAAGGTGGCTCGTTCCTTTCCCAGCGAATTGGCATAGCCGTCCAACGGGGAAACGCAGCCAGCCTTATGGGTGCGTTACCCATAAGGCTGGCTGAGTTCCCCCGTTGGACGGCTATGCCAATCCCCCAGGGTTCCGATCTGAGGGATCTAATTTAGTTTTGTTGCGGCCAAACGCATCCTTAGCGTAACCGATAAAACATCACACGTCATTGAGCTGTCAGTTGATGAAAGACTGTCGGTTTTTGGATACGAGCCGCGTGTGCGGACGCGCATAATGGCTTGAATTGTGTAGGTATATTTGGTTGAATACGCGGTTTATGTGGCAGAAAGAAGACCGACGTAATTGTAAGTGTTAGTTTTTAAGCATCAGAGGTGCGTATCGAATCCCGTGTTCACCCCAGGGTTACCCAGTTTATAAAGAGAAGCTATCTGATGGGCCCGTGGCTTTCGGGGAGTCCTGGAGTGAACAGTTTTATTATAAAATTACTTGTAGTTGATGAATAAATGGTGCTAGAATAACTACTAGTAACATTTATAACTTCCCTGATAATGTATGTGACGGCCTAGAGATTTTTTTTTCATTTGGAACATAAAGAAAATTGTTAACAATGAATGTATTCCGCATTTTCATTCAAAAATCCGCATTTTCAAACGCACCTTCCGTTTTTTGTATTTCGGCTCCTGGCAACACTGCTTTCAACTGGCAATGAAATGACAGTGACACTGACAGACTGACAGTACACATACGCGTCAACGTCAGATAGCGGTTGATTTAATTCGCGTCGCGGTGTTAATTGGTTTTTACGTTATCGGAAAATTAATATAGAGCTTGTCAAAAAATTTGAACCATTTCTGCCCTAAGTATCAGGCAGAAATGTCTCTGATTAAATTGCTGATATGCCGCGTCGTTTCTGGGGTATAAGACGGTTGTTAAGAATGCCTGTGGCAGATGTGGGGGATCAATATTCAATATGGGTATGTTCTTTGTTATTATTTAAATCAAACAACACGGAAAGGAAACAATTGTTTGATTTTGAACATATGTTCCACGTATGGCACAATATGGATTTAGTAACGTGGAACTTCACTGATCACAATGTTCTCATGATTCTTTGTTTTGAATAGACCTTCATATTGATGTTTATAAATAAGGTCTGTCCTTTCACCTAAGCTTGTAAGCCAATAGTTATTTTTTATTTATTATTAGTTCATAATATGTATTATTTAATGCTTACCAAATTTCAGTTAATTTGTCTCCAAGTTTATCCATTTAATAGACAGAGCTAGTTGCAATAGGATAGAGTTACGCTTTCAAATGGATAGTTCTGTGCATGCAAAGAAAGATTACTATTTGGTCTCTTGTTATCTTAACCTATCCTTGACCAAAGACAAAAATAAACAATAGCATTCTTTTGTTATGTGCCAGAGATCTCCGGGATGGGTAGACAACAGCTTAATACTATTTTTTTCATTCTACAGTAGAAATTGAATACATCATCATATTATTACAATTTGCACATTTCATTATAATATATCAAAAAAATTATACTACTCAAAAGAAATAAGTATTTTGATTAGACTTAAAGACCAAGGAGCGTCAACAAATATGCCCCAACGTTGCCAGTGAGGAGCCATGATCGACAGTCTGGGAGGATCCCGGTAAATCCGCCACTGCTTGCCTCCCTGAGAAATCAATTGCACCTCAAATAAAAAAAGTTCAATGAAAAATTTAAGTGTTCCTTTATTTCAGATAATTTCTTTTGAAGTCTTTTAATCTTAATAATCTTATTAAGAAGTCTTTGAATATTACTACTTAAAAAAATAAATATTTTGTCTCAATAGAGCCCCTTCATATTGCCTAGCCGTGACACGTCTACACACACACACGCACGCACGCACGCACGTCGTGCTATTTATGTGGAGTATGATTACTCACGTGTCAGTGGGTCCCAAGATACAGGCTCAGCCTAGTTTGGGTCTCAACAGATATTCGCATAATTTATATTTCTGTGTTTTTGTATAATAAACAAATTATTATTATTATTATTACTAAATCATTGATTTGAACTGTCATTAAATACAGATGTTTGAATTTTGATTTGAAATATTCCAGGTGGGTCTCATATACGTATTCAATCTAATTGTCGGAACGGGCGCGCTGACGTTGCCGGCCGCGTTTGCGCGCGCGGGTTGGGGACTCAGCACCATCTCGCTCGTATTCCTGGCGTTCATGAGCTTTATGAACGCCACGTACGTCATCGAGACCATGGCGTGCGCCAATGCGGTCTACAAGTGGAAGAGGCTGCAGGCTATTAAAAGAGATAGTGTGAGTATACTCGTTTCTTCGTCGTCACTCGTACTTCGCCTGATGGGAAGCCTGTCACCGCAGCTTATGGACGCCAGTAACTCCAGAACTGTCACATGCAGGGCTCGAAAACCGGTTTCGTCTTCATGCTATCAACCGGTTAAAAATTTCGGTTAATTGCGTCTTACGTATTTTTTCGTATTTTATCCTCGTGAGGCCCCGTGTCATATAGGTACTACATAAAATACAACTGATTTTGAACCATACGTAAAATTATTAAGGTCGAGATTATTTTGTTAATTTTTGAGGGTCAGACCTCAGGAGGTTAAATCATTTATATCATAGATGAAGGCTAACAAAAACAAATTTTAAAATAAAAATGGAGATATGAAAAGTACTTTAGGAGATATTTCAACAATATTAAAAACCGGTTCCGAGGCCTTGTCACATGCGCATTGTCGACCCTTTAAAAATTCCCCTGGCAGGGAGCTCATTCCACAACCGGAGCTCCCGAGGGAGGAAATTCCTCCGAAACCGACGTACGCGACCACCAGGTTTTAAGGTGTGGTCATGAATGCCCTGTCGACGGCGAGCAGTGAGATGGTAAAAAGTGGCCATGGGTATCATGTTGAACGGTAAAGTTCTTCGGAGCACAACATATTATACAAGCGATACTTGTATGATGATGTTGACCATGATCTACAGACATGGAGGACCGACACCAGAGAGAAATGGTGTAAAGGCTAGGTCAGCATCATCATCAGTCTCTTTTAACCTTTTCCACTATTTCTTTGGCAGTGACCAATTCTTGCTCGTTGCCTTCTGGATGTTGTCTTCCCATCCCATTACAACTGAGCTGAGGTCTCCCGGTTGGTGACAATGATGATCCTTGAAAACAGATTACCCTTAATTGGTGAATAGGCATCTTCTGGGTGAGCTCGGTCCATCTTCGGCCTCGTCTTTACCCTTCGGCTAGATGATGGCCAAAGAGCAAATCCATCGGCAATAAAAAAAGAGCTAATTGGGTGGATCAACTATTATTGTTGGTCGGTTACCTCTCCTGAGTCACTCTTTAAAACTGATTTTATAGGGCTTAAATTTACTATGAGTTTTAGCGACGAACATAAATCCATTTGGACATGGTTCATCTCTTGAGCATGCTTGAAGTATATACACACGTCTATATAAACATTTTTCTAAGAGATTCGGTTACTGTTGTCTCCTCACTGACGGGATAGAATAACAGTAAGAAAAAGTTGATGACCCAATTAATAGCCACGTATGTGCAAATACTTTCAAGTAACCGGGATACAAAAATCATGGCGATTTGCCTATCTCCTGATTATCCGCGCCGTGTCCAGGAGTACCGCCTTCTGTATCTGACCCTTGACCCAGCCATCTAGCGAGAGTCTTGAGGTGTTGGCCGAGGCTCTTGGCTATAAGACCGTTCGCAGAAACGACTATCGGGACAATGATCGTTGAATCAATATTTCACATGGCGGTCACCTCGTGTGCCAAGTCTAGGTACTTGCTGTCTTTGTCCTTCTCGGCCTTCACGAGGTTCTCGTCATGCGGGATTGTGACGTCAACGAGCACAGCCTGGCGTTTATTATTATTATTATTGTATTGTATGGCTGAGATACGCGTCATACTCGTGATCGGGTGCTGTTTGTGGAGTCCGGTCTGTTCATCCTTGCTAGGACATAGTGACTACGTTAATACTAGTGTCTTTTTATAGGGGAATGACGAGAGACATCATCCTGTTGTGGATTCGTTTTTATTATCAGTGACTTAGAGACCATATACATCTCTAACAATATTAAATTAATTTTAATTTTGACGCTCAGAGACCATGTACATCTCTGGGATAATATATTAATTTCACTCCTTGTTTAATCTTGAGACCTTATACATCTCTAACTTAATATTTGTAATAGATAACTTTGCAAGTTTATCTTCACTGCATGACATTAATTTTGTTATAATTGTTAAACTCGAAATTATTATTCCTTCTTGAACTGTAAATTAATATTTTGACATGAAAAATGTATTACTTATTATAGCCAGACTTTCTTAAATTGTAAATTAATATTTTGACATGTAAAAGTGCCCTTGTGGCCTATTTGCAGAATAAATGTTTGTATTTGTATTTGTATTGGCAGATTCAAGATCACGATGGGCACGATACGGACGAGCCCTCCAACGATATGGAGGAGCCTCTCGTGTGCGCCTCCGTGCCCTCCCGGTACTACAGCCTGGACCGACGGGTGGAGCTCGGCGAGATGGCCAACCTGTTCCTGTCCCGTACTGGCAGGGGCTTGTTTTACTGCACGCTGTGCGTGTACCTGTTCGGCGACCTGTCTATATACTCGGCGGCGGTCGCGAAGTCTGTCATGGATGTTGTGTGGTGAGTTGAACTTTTTTTTTATATATGTTCTAGGAATAGACGACAAGGCGGGCCCAGGAAGGTAGCCCTTTGCCCATCTGTGGGACATTCTATGAGGCAAATTTAAAACCTCAGTTTGGCCACCAATGGGGCCAGTTTTTAACTGACTTCAAAAAAAGGAGGAGGTTCTCAATTCAGTTGTGTTTTTTTTAAGGTTCCCGGGCTGTTCAGCTCTCGTATCACTGCGACCATTACTGGTCTATTGTGATCGCCACGTACTACAATACTCAATCAAGGTCTGCAAACTCAAAGAAAAAAAAACTTTTTTTATAGGCCAGGCCCAATAAAGCGTTAGGAGTGCGCGGTTGGAGAGTAGCCTGGGGAAAATCCAAGGGAAAACCTCTCCGACACGACCACGCGTGGGTTCCAAACCAAGTCTTCTAAGAGTTTGCTCTCCAGTGAGATTGGTTGACCGGTTTCAACCGAATCTGAGGTACCCGCCTTGGGTCACTCAATCCTAACGTGTGCGAGATGTGCTTGTTTATGCAACAATGCCCTGTAAGCACCCTTACCAATGTGCGTAGTTGGTTCCTGCTCAGCGATAAGGATTCGGTGGACGCCTTTTTGCTAAAGGCGCCTTGGAGTGTTTCAGACCTCCTGGGATCACCCTCCAGGCCTGGATGGTTTTGTAGAAACAGTAGATCTTCAGGGGCCAGTTACTTTTCGTTGTGGTATTGTTTAAAGCCGCTAGAGACCTCATAATAATATTACCATATATGTATTGCATTTTTGTAGTTAAATTTGCACAGGCACGTATCCAGAGGGGGGATAGTTGGGATTTATCCCCCCCCCGAAAACGTTTTTAGCCGTGTGTTTACGGTGATTACAGCGATTTTTACACAGTTCCCATGGTTGTTTCAATGTTTGTCTCCCCCCCCCCGAACTAAAAGTCTGGATACGTGCCTGAATTTGCAATTAAAATTATTTGTGTTAATAATGTGTTATTTATTATTTTCATGTCGATTTTATATAAATAAAACAGCAAAATATAGCAAACATCGTTTATATATTTTTTAATAATCTTAGTGGCAGAATGTCATGACGAAGCAAAAAGCAAATAATTGCTTATGGCTGAACGCCGTGATGCTGTGTCAAAAACACATGTGGAATGGAAATTAAAAAGAGAACTTTGTATGAAATTCCTTTAAAGGCCGCTCGTCTAGCCGCACCCGAAACCTGACACTTCGCAACCTATTATAAGGAACATAACCTCAATATTACATTGCATGTTTGAGAAAATACTATCACGTGTAGGCACAGTATAGGTACATATATATTACCTACGCATTTATTCTCTCAGAGAACTGCTTATTTGCAGAAATTGTATACGTAAATTGGAATCCATTTGTTATGACGTCGCCTATTCGAATCGAAAACAATTGTACCTATTATGATTTAATAGCGTGTTATTGTTGACACGTGCCTCCCTCAATGTAATTTTATACGCATGGATCAATTTTCAACTGTAAATGGCAGGTGCAGTTGATGGCGATCAAATGTATCTGTACTAAATTAATTGGTTAAGCCAAACTTAGAAACAACACCTACAAATTTAGAAATAAATGAAAAAAAATTAATCCTGCTCGGTGCCTAGCGGTACTGCCTAATACACAATTAACTTAGTATGGGATGGCGCATCGTAACTGACGATTTTCAACATGATTTGAGACGTTAGTGCCGTTAATGAAGCCTGAGTCTTCTGGTAGATGTCGCTGTACGCCTCCCTAAGGCGTTTGTATATTTTTTATAAAGTCACCGTAGCCTTTAATCACTTCATTGGTATTATCAATACTTTTGTGATAATTTGAAATCTAAAACATTTTAAAACATATAAGGCCTCTTAAAGATGAAGAGGTCGAAAACGTTGCCGCTTTTTGTATGGCAAGAATTATTTATACTTTATTGCACAAAATACACAAATTGTACAAATGGCGGGGTTAATGCCAAATGGCCAAATGCGACATTCTGCTACATAATCCTCTTAAGACGTCATACATACCTGACTTAGTAATATGTTGTAAACTTTACCTACAGTCCACAATAAAATAAATAAATATTAGAGGACAATCTTACACAAATCGAACTAGCCCCACAGTAAGCTCAAGAAGGCTTGTGGTATGGGTACTAGTACTAGACGACGATATATTTAATAGATATAAATACTTAAATACATAGAAAACATCCAAGACTCAGAAACAAATATTCATGCTCATCACACAAATATTTGCCCTGACCGGGATAATAATATTATAAATGCGAAAGTAACTCTGTCTGTCTGTTACCTCTTCACGCTTAAACCGCTGAACCGATTGAGATGAAAATTTGGTATTGTTTCTTCGATCTAAAATTGTTATGATTGCACTGGTTCTTAAGTTTGTCTTCATGCCGTCACGGACTCTGATCCGTCTGGTGTAATTTAATGGAAAAATATATATATGAAGAAAGAAAGAAATATTTATTTGGTGTTAAATCATTACACAATAATAAGTACCTGAAATAAGATGAAATTAACACTAAATTAAGTATGAGTTATGAACACCAAAAAGTATATCACTCAGCATATGCCAATAGCAGAGTGTATACTGTATTTTCCGAAAATCGTTTTTTCTAAATGGCGATTAATGCTATTCGCAAATTTTACCACTTTGTTTTTTCTCGTTAGCTTCCTTTCCCGAAAGCATTATACACTCGTTTTCAGGGCACACTAAGAGAGATACAAAGATAATCTTAACTAGACTAGCCAGCTTAACTTAATGATGGTAACAGGAATGGAGATAGTTTTAGACCCTGGGAAAGTCATAGGATAGTTTCTTATGAAAGGGGGGGTGGAAGTTTTTATGGTAGTACGAAATAGACGATTACCACGCGGCAGAAGAAGCGGGCAAAAACTAGTGCTAAATGAAATTCCCGAATTTCTACAGAATTGTTATTAGTTTTTACACGACTGTCCAAAATAAGGAGTGTAAATGTTTTCAGGGTTCATGTATATATATGTATGTGTGTATGTATGTATGTGAGATCTTTGTTCCTCCAGAACTTCTCAACGCCTTAACCAATTTAGATGTGTGAGGTATCGTTGCAATCCTTACGTCATCCCGAGGAATATCGGATATGTGACGTTGCAATAAATACAATATGGCGGACTATGTACACCATTTTGTGTGTTCTGAAAAAAAATTGAACGTATGAAGTGGGTTATCAAAATTAAGCATTTGAAAAGACGTCCGGCGGTAGATAAGGCACTGCAACTTATTAGTCGTAATTTTATTTTTTATGTTATTAGTGCCTAGTTAAAATATTTATTATTTATTTATTTATTGAATCTAATATACATGTAACATTGCAGTTTTACCCAAAGCGTTACAAAGATTCTAGACTAAAACTACAAGTCTACAAACTAGCTTAAAGCTATAGGATACCCGTCTTGCTAAGTAAAGTAGTAGTTAAGTAGTTATTTACACTCTCATGTACTCGTTTTTAGCTGTCGTGGAATGCTGCATCGAGACAAACCACGCTGTGGTTTAACGGTGCTGTTTAGCCAATTGTAATGTATCTGTGTTTTTTACTTTAAATAATAAATAATTAAAAACATGATTTTACGGCATAAAATACTATTTCGGCAGATACCATGTAAAATTCTGCAATGAAAAAAAGTTAACTAAAATGATAAAAACAAGTTTCAAAATGAATAACTTAAGGAAATCTATTTTGTTTGTAGGCGGGGGATCACCACATAAAATACAAAAAAAATATTAGGTCCCCCGACTGCAAACAAAATAGATTTACTTAAGTTTTTCATTTTAAAACTTGTTTTTATCATGTTATTTAACTTTTTTCCAGCGCAGTCGTGTTTTCAATTTTCTTTCATTTTCTTATTTTGAACAGTTAAATTAGATTTTTGAACGAATCTATAAAATTCTTTGTTGTACAGTCGCCATCAGATATATCGGAGCGAACAAGGTGCTCACAAATATCTGAACAAGACTCTATTATCAAGGCTTTAAAGTGCATGTTCAGATATTTTTGAGCACCCTGAAGAGTACAGATATATTTGATGGCGACTGTACGTGAGTAAAACACAACAAAAATTACAAGAACAGTCAGTCAGTTATAATGGTTATATCAGTCTGATGGACGTGGCAAAGGTGTATGTAGCAAATATTTGATCACGTGTCGCGCCTTATTCAGTTTTGTGCACTCATTATTGCATGACGTATGTGTGTATAGCATATTTTCTGTCGTCTAGCTAGATGGTATTTTCGTTTGCGCGTCAACAGCGACACCTATACTATCCTCAAACCAAACTGAGGACTGGGGCATTAAAACCATTAGGCTCGCGTTATCTCTTTCGCATTGTTTTTCACGGAGCGGGCCGAGACCCATAGTACAGGTAGTAAATCCGCAACAAGGAATGTCGATAGAATTAAGTGATTAGATAAAATACGTGTCTTAAGTATGAATTTTATAATATAATTAATGAAAGTGGTAATATACTGTACCTAATTTAATATCAATCAATTTCGTCCTCGTCGTCGTTGTCACTGTCGTCTTGAAGATTGATTATGAGAGGACGTGTGTCTATTAAATGAACTTTTGCTAAGTCTTCGTTCTGGAGATTTTCAGTATGACGAACGAGACGAATAAGGCAAATAACTTGAACTACCCATTAAAGTATCATTAACTATTAAACTAATATAAGTAATCTATCGACGTTTAAGTAAAACCTGTATCGACATGCCGCCATCCCTACAGTCGCCGGCATTTATTACCCCAGTCCTCAGTTTGGTTTGAGGATAGTAACGCGTTGGACTCTTTGCCTGTCCTGTCCGGATGCCAGGTCATCATCATAAATTTAAGAGCTGTGCTCATGTCGGTGGAGTAATCGCCATTTCATTGTATTCTCTGCCGCTGATACGACGTTACACTGACCTTCTCCTTGGCTAAGTCCATAAATGTCCGTGGCGGTGTCAGTGGGTGTATATAGGCTGAAATCCATACTATGCAAAAGTGTATATGTCTGTATGTTACCTCTTCACGCTTAAACCGCGTAACCGATTTAGATGAAACTTGGTGTGGAGATAGTTTGGGTCCCGGGGAAGGACTTAGGCTACTTTTTAAAGGGGATAAAAATTTGTATGGAAGAGCGGTGATTAGGTACTTAACGGCCTGATTAAAAAAAACTGCAATGAATTCTTTTTTTTATACCACGTTGGTGGCAAACAAGCTGACAGCCCACCTGATGGTAAGTGGTTACCGTCGCCTATAGACGCTTGCAAAACCAGAGGCGTTACTCGCGCGTTGCCGACCCGTAAGAAACCTTTTCACGCCTTTTTTTGACGACCGGTTTAGCCTAGTGGATAGTGCACCTGCCTGTGAAGCTGACGGTCCTGGGTTCGAATCCCGGTCAGGGCAAATATTTGTGTGATGAGCATGAATATTTGTTTCTGAGTCTTGGTTGTTTTCTATTTATTTAAGTATTTATATCTATTAAATATATCGTCGTCTAGTACCCATAACACAAGCCTTCTTGAGCTTACTATGGGGCTAGTTCGATTTGTGTAAGATTATCCTCTAATATTTATTTATTTATTTTTTGAAGAGTCCCATTCTGTGTCCCATTCTATCGCGAGGAAAGAGTTCTACGCAGATGGAGTGAATGATTAATTGATTTTTCTCAAACATGCAATGAAATAAATTAAAAAAACTCAAAAAAACTTTCTAAATAAACTAAAAGCAGATAATACAAAAAATATAATTAACACTTATATTACTATTTATTTCGTTCAATTTCCAACTCGAATTAAAAATAAAACACTACTACTACATAAATATACTAAAATGGTAATAGCACGTTCCAACCTCGTAACTATCCGGGTCTATATGTACTCGGCCGGCAACCCCTTACTTCCCGGCCACTGTAGTAATGTACTAATTTTCTCCAGCTCGCCAGTCCCGGCCAACATGACGAACAGCACCGACTGGGACTCGCTGCCCTGCTTCCCCGGCACGCCTGCGCACACGCGGCTGCGCTGCTACCGCGCCGCGCTGCTCTCCTTCACCGCCGCCATCGGCCCGTTCGTATTCTTCAACGTGCAGAAGACCAAGTATCTGCAGCTCTTCACCACTGGCATGAGGTGGCTAGGTAAGTTTTTTTTGTCCAACTTCCCCAAAAAGGAAGTAGGTAATAAGTATAAGATTTCAAGCTTACATGGTCATTTACATTAGAATTACGATTTGAAACGGGATATTTACTATATCTATTTGTATTTTTGAGTTCCCGATATTTCGGCACTGTTGCAAGCGCCATTATCAAGGTTTAACTGACGTGCTGCGAGTTTTAGTTGTGGTCTACCCACACACCATAGCGATCTACCCTCTTCCTGGTTCGCTTTTTTTTTGTTTTTTTTTTTACTCGCAGCACATCAGTTAATCCTTGATAATGGCGCTTGCAACAATGCCGAAATATCGGGAACTCAAAAATACAAATATACACGGTAAATATCCCGTTTCAAATCGTAATTCTTAGGTAATAAGTTATGGTAAGTTCTATTGAACAAAAGAAACACTCACTCGATTTTGAATGAAGATTTGGTTGATCAACTTTTATTGTGTTGTTATCTTGACCCGTTGTCCAAGGTACACTAGCGGCGCAGTTTGTTCAAAAAAATGTTGTATTAAATTCTACTAACATGCTTAGTAGGTGGACCATTATGGAAATAGCATATAAATACCACAAATACGTATGTTTGGTAAACTTAAATAGCATGATATCACGACAAGTAGACGTAACCACGGCAACGATGTCTGTGAAACCAGGTCGATGACAGCGGGCAAGTTTGTTGTGCCGAGGGTCACTAATTACTACGGCGATAGGTGTCTTCAGAAACGCCTTCCCTACATACTCAAAAGCCTGCCCTCTGACATCAGGCAGGAAGCCAATAAAGCTAAACTTAGTAAAAAGCTACATAGTTACCTTATTAAACTCGTAAACTAAACTATTGTACCTAGATGTAGAATCATAATATATAAAGTTGCCTTGTTAAACTCGTAAAATAATTTACTGTTAGAAGAGAGAGGAGACTGATCGATCCCACAGTCAAACTGTGCAAACGGTTTTGTGGGTCTATGTACTTGTTTGTGTTGTATTATTATTTCTTAATAAATAAATAAATAATAATAACGAGTGGCACTAAAAAGTTGATTCACCCATTTAATCATAAATTAAAAGCATGAAGTAAGGATGAGCCGGAGCATACACACATACAAAGATGCGGAAGAGATGCAAGCATAGATACCAACACACGTGGGAACGAGACACGATGTGTAAACGCCTGTACCTCATCGCGTATTATTTGTCACCAAATTCAAGCCTATTGGGTTAATAACAAACTAGTAATATTGTATAGCAACTATTATTTTGCAGCCGAAAACACCATAATCTTTTATATATTAGTACAGAGTACAGTCTTTATTGGTAAAAATACATTTTACAGGTCATATCATACATAGGAAAATAAGTTTAACTAATAAAATAACGTATACTACCCTACCCATAAGAGGGATAATTATCGCGATAATTATCAAAGACCATAATTATCTTGATAATTTCGAACCCTGATTGCCATATACGATAAATAAATGCCTATTTATGTGCCACTGGCAACAATTATATCGATGTTAATTAATTTTACCATTTGTTCCAGCCTTTACCATAATGATATCATTCGCAATCCACCTGCTCGTCGCAACCGGCGCGCAGGGCCACCCGCCCTCCTTCGACATCACCGGCACTCCGACCCTCTTCGGGGCCTGCGTCTACTCCTTCATGTGTCACCACTCCCTCCCGGGCCTCATCACCCCTATACGTGGCAAGAACCGCCTCGGCCTACACTTAGCTTTAGATTACGCGCTTATAAGCATTTTCTATCTACTTCTAGCGTTCACAGGCGCCTTTGCATTCGCGCATCTAAACGATTTATACACTTTAAATTTCGTGCCGGATGACCACGATGGGTTATTTATTAAAATAATAGAGTATTTCCTAGCGCTTTTCCCAGTTTTTACATTGTCTACCAGTTACCCAATCATAGCTATCACTTTAAGGAATAACTTGCAGAGTATGTTTCTAGATATGACTCGTTTGGAGTCGTATAATTTTGTTTTAAGGAAGTTATTGTTTCCTCTGGTAGCGGTCGCGCCGCCTTTATTAGTTACATACTTTTTAGAAGATATTGGTCTGCTTATCGAGTTCACGGGCTCTTATGCTGGTACAGGTATTCAGTATTTGATACCTACGTTCTTAGTTATGTCTGCGAGACGGCACTGCACTAACTTGCTGGGGTTGGGTGTTGTTAATAAATATAAAAGTCCGTTTTCGAATGTCGCTTGGGCGGTGTTCGTGTTGGTGTGGTCTTTTGTGTGTGTTGTGTTGGTAACAGTGAACATTGTGGAGAAGAAATCATGACAGTAATTAACTGATCGATATTGTTGATACTTTATTTATGTTTGAGCGCAAAATTGTCAAACGCGACACTTGTGGTAATGTGTAACAAATAAGTACATTTTAGCTTTAGCGTGCGTACAATAATTTGTAATTAGTACATAAAGTCTCATAATTGTATGAAGATTACAGATCTCTTTATGGATTTCTCATAAAATTGCAAGTTCTATGTGTAACGTTGTAAAGTTGGCTCACAGCGCTTCATTTTGAAAGTTTTCGAATATAATGGAATGTGAGCTCAATGTTTCAAGTCTTCCAATGTCTTCATGATTTCTAACTTTTTTTTTTTCAAAGAATACCAAAGTAAAGTAAAACAATTGTGTTCGTCTTTCATACTTACGTATCGCTCTGATATATCCGATGGCAACTATTCTTTACGGATTTGTTAACTGGAGATCAATTAACCCCGTAACAAATGAATATTAACTTTTTATATAGTCATGTCGGAGTATTATAATTATAATGAATTTATTTTCTTCACTGTGATAGAACAACCATTTCATTTGTATTAATAAGATAATAAATGTAATGTTTCATTAATACATAAAAGATTTAACTATTTGAATAATATAGTTATTTATATTTTGTGTGATGTGCGTTTTATTCCTTCAAAATTTATAATTAAGTAAAGGAATGCAAGTATTTTTTTTGACGAGTGCTATTAAAGGATTCTTTATCTGTCTGTCCGTCTCCTACATACTAGTAAAGTACCCATACTTAGCTTACATCTTACTTTTTTTTCTTGTCAAGATGTCTTGTTCAGCCCAACTCATAAAACCTAAATTTTATATCTTGTGCAAATATATGGATCGGCCTAGGATTTGTAGTTCCGAAACCGAAGTGTACGAAAATCCCGGAATTTCCGGGACTTTACATACAAACCGGTTACGGTACTGGTAACCTCACGGCAACATCACCGGTACGGTCGGCCCCACGGCCTTAACACTTTTATAGCCTATCGCTTTAACGTCAAGTTTATGCTGTCATACTAGTTTCCGGCAGATACGAAGTCAATCCTGACATCCCATATGTACTATTTGTTTTAGGTTTCCAGTCTGATCCTTCCCCAAAAGTAAAACAAACAGGCTACCGAACATTCTCCTCGCGCGTCAAGTCCAAAAATTTGATATTGTCAAATCCACCTTGCTAAAACCAGCAAGGAGTAGAAGCCATTAAAAAAAAACAATCCTGATATCTTCTCTGCCGGGAACTGTAAATTTCCAATTTGTGAAAGTGACAAAGTACCAGTGTCCAATCGGATTATAGATCTTGACAACAAATAAGAAAATCTCGAAAAAGGATTAAACCCTTATCAAATGGTGAAAACAATAACTCAAAATGATAAATAATTAGTCTTCAAAGTTTTAAGAGGGGGCACATACTCTGTCCCTTTTCCATAAAACGCACCTTTGTATTGGAACGATCGTCATTTACTATAGCGCTCGTAGTCAGGTCAATGACGTCACGAGCTGTCGCGCTTTCTCTCTCTAACCAGCAACATTGAAACGGTTGTAGCTTCGTTTCTGTTTGAGATACGTGAAAAGGATTTCCTCCATTTGGCATATTTATTTGCCTTGTTTCTTTTGCAGTAGGTACTCAAATTTTGAATAAAACTTCCCTATTCTCACGAAAGTATTGGTTAACACTTATGATGTTACCACCAACACTATAGGGTCGCTAGGCCAGTTACGCGGCCTGCGTCAGTTTGCGGCCTTCTGAAGAAAAAGTTTTTTTCAATTAAAAGATATTTACATTTTTACCTGCCCTAAAGAAATAGTGAGTCGTATGCGTTTTTATCAGAAGCTATTGAATGGGTATATATTAAAAAAGCGAGAATATATCCTTTCATTTCATCAACTCATCCAAGTGGGCGCAAAATGGCGCATCAAATTAACAGGCCGTAAACCCACCTACCGACCCTACCTTGTTTTTTTTAGCATTAGAAAGAATGACATTGAACGACTTAAGAGGTTTTTTTATCGGGCACGGTTTGCGTTAAGTGTCAAATAATCTCTGAATATTAAAACCTATATTACATGCCTTACATTATGTTATACATAATGTTATTCACAAATAAAATAATATGTCTTAATTAATATTAAGTTATATAGTTTTTTAAATGACAAGTATGATACGCAAATTATTCTTTAAATAAAGTTTCGGTTCAGTCACTAAAAGTTGTACAATGTACAACCCCAAGAAGCAGAGATTGACAAGGTGTCGGTTCGATTTTTAATAAGTAATTTATTGTCATAGTCAATAACAGCCACTAATCCGGATCTTTCGTGCCAATTGAATGAGTGTATACGACCACTGCTTCTCTGTGGGTAACAACTGTACAAGGTGAGTGCCCAGGATATGGGAGGTGAGGTAAACTCTGTGTTGCTGGTAGTAGAGTTCTCGTATTAACCCTTTGTTATAACAAAAACATACTTAGGCTCGGTTTTATAAATATCCGTTAGACCTTATGTCGGTTTGTTATGTCAAAAAATGTACTGGGTTACTGAAATTTGATCTTGAATTTGGTCTAACGGATCTTTATAAAACCCGGCCTTAAAGTGAAGCTCGTGTCTCAGCATAGTTTAAATAAATAAATATTAGAGGACAATGTTACACAAATCGAACTAGCCCCACAGTAAGCTCAAGAAGGCTTGTGTTATGGGTACTAGATGACGATATATTTAATAGATATAAATACTTACATACATAGAAAACATCCAAGACTCAGAAACAAATATTCATGCTCATCACACAAATATTTGCCCTGACCGGGATTCGAACCCAGGACCGTCAGCTTCACAGGCAGGTGCACTACCCACTAGGCTAAACCGGTCGTCATAGTTTAAATACTTGAATAATGAATACCAAGTTTCTAAAACTAGTGACAGATTTGCTAGTCACTTGGTTGTCAACCGGCGATTTCATGCAAATGAAAGAAAACTCCTCAAAAGGTTGAAGTATTATTTTATTTATCATCACCATTATACATAGTAAAGTTGTCACTTACCGCGTACACAAGCGACAGAAGCCTTTCATAGCTCAATTGACTTTGGCATGAAACAGTTTGTGCGGCTGCGAGACCACGCCCTTTGCTTAACCCTTTCAGCGGCGAGCACGTGTTTAAACGACGTACAAATATGTGATAATCTATATTGAAAGGAACCTTATGGCGGCCGGCACTTACGCCTTTATTGCCGCTGTTCCAATACAATAGTGAATAGGTGCAACGTAAGCGCCTGCCGCCATAAGGTCCCTTTCGATGTGGATTATCACATATAGTCATCATAATTTAAAATAAATTTCATGTAGATGGTATGTGTCAATGGCGGTGAAAGGGTTAAACTAGATTATCATTCACATAACACCAGATCATCAAACTCGAAAACCAATTTAGGTATATTTGTGTCACTTGCTGCAAGTTACGTTTATGATAAATCTGGCATTTTGGGATAAATTAGCACTAGTGGACAAAATAAAGATGAAATCGAAGGTCTCGAAACAATACTATTAGCTTACCACTGGTTTGATAGCACTATTATAATTGAATTTTCATACATGAACTACATATAAATACGTGGCGTGAAAGTGTACGCCTATAGGATTTTGCCGCCCGATTCGAGGAACTATTGTGATTGGGGTAAAGCCCCCGCTACGTGAACAATACATTGGTAAAGACGGCTTTGATTTAACTAACTAAACATGTTCGTGTAACAACTGCTATATATGTACCGAATTAGAAAAACATGCTCATTAAAATATTTCTCGCTAAAAAATAAAAATAAGAAACTATAATAACATAAAAAAAGGGAGTTTACACGCGCCACGTAACATACACGCTCACAAAATAACATTAGCCGATACACAATTCATACATACATCCTTATAACAGGTTGTGACGAATCAAATCGAGAATCGATCTCGGAAAATCTAAAAGTACGTGTCTTTATCGAATTTATAGCATGCTGGCAACATTATAACAGCAAAAGCTTCAAGAATAACCCATTGAAGGAGGATAACGCATGAAAAGTACAGATTTACTTTAACAAATAATTTATAATTATCAATTATTAGATCTAATAATAATTTCGCATAAGATCATACATTTTCATTTAGAATTTGATTTAAACGATGGACCCCGAAGCGTCGTATTAGACCAGTAATACGAGGGACGGAGTCGCCGGCATGCAATACTAATTCACCGCCCGCCGTGCGTCACGACGCATCGTACAAATGACGCACAGCGGAGTGACGATGACGCAACGACGCGTCGCAAGTTCCATTATCAATTTAAAAAGAACAATAACGCGAACCGACAGCCGGTCCGCGCCAAAATATACCTACAGTCGAAAATACATCACAATAAATACTATAACTACATCAATTTGAAACCGCGAGCGGCCGGCGTATTTTTTTTTTTTTACTCGCGACGCGAGCGCGCACATATAACATTTTAAGTACTAAACTACCGATTTACTCGGGCTATAACTCGCACGGGATCTCGTTGCGGCGGAGTGCCGCGCGGAACGACTCGAGGGACGAGCGGAGCGTGAGACAGAAGCCCCGCGAGGCGGGCACTAGCGGGAACTCGGGGGGCGGGACGTCGGAGGCGCCGCTGGACAGTTGGACCCACCCCTCGAGCCGGCGGCAGAGGGCGGCCGCGTGGTTGCGCAGGTGTTGGAGTATCTCCTCGCGGAAGGGCTCGGGGGGGTTGCCGAGCATCTTGGTCATGGACTGGACGAGTTTGAGGAGAACCATTTCGTTGTACATGCGCGAGTTCTCCGTGCCCTGTTGCGTGCCTGTAATAACATCATTATTATAGTAATTAAATAAATAAATAATAAATTATCTGTTTAGCCCAATGGTTGGCTGGTAGAGAATGCCATTTGGCATTAAGCCAGCCATTTGTACAATTTGTGTATTTTGTGCAATAAAGTTTAAATAAATAAATAAATATTAGAGGACAATCTTACACAAATCGAACTAGCCCCACAGTAAGCTCAAGAAGGCTTGTGTTATGGGTACTAGACGACGATATATTTAATAGATATAAATAATTAAATACATAGAAAACATCCAAGACTCAGAAACAAATATTCATGCTCATCACACAAATATTTGCCCTTACCGGGATTCGCACCCAGGACCGTCATCTTCACAGGCAGGTGCACTACCCACTAGGCTAAACCGGCCGTCATTCAGTCAGCTATTAAGCATTCGGTCAGTAATTAAGCCGAATAATTATTTTTTGCTGCGCGTTACTATAGTTACGTCTCCCGAGTCGCTCTTTAGAACAATGCAGTACAATACAGATACTCTTTATTGCACACCTCAGAAAAAAAGGTAGGCCAATTAAATTTTTCTTGTTGTTATTCTGTCCCGTCAGCGAGGAGACAATAGTAACCGAGTTTCTTAGAAAAATGTTTATAATCTAGACTTCAAGCATGCTCAAGAGAATATCCAATATCCATGTCCAAATGGATTTATGCTCATCGCTAAAACTCATATTTGGTAAACTTAAATCCTATAACATCACAGTTTTAAAAAGTAACTCAGGAGACGTAACTGGTAAAGAGCAACAAAGAATAGTTGATCCACCCAGGTACATCAGGCTTATGGGGTTTAAATCTACCAGACAAGAGTTTTTGCGATGATTATAAACCCATTTTTACTTATTTTTACTGTTGAGTATAGGTACTACTCGTCCATATCATATTTTTTTCTCAGAGACTGTACCTGCACTCCGAATTTCGTGTAGTGCCGTCCCTGTCACTCTCGTGTTATACACTATATGAGTGAAAGGGACGGCGAGATACGAAGTTCGAATTTCGCAGCTCGGAGTAGCCCCACTGTTACTGTTTTGTCCTGGCTCTTATAGCCAATATACAAGTACTAGTAGTGTGTAGTGGTCTCTTGGTACAGACACAAGCTGAGCCACCTACCATTTCAATTGTTTTGTATACGTTGTTTTGGTTGTGCCTGTGTTAGTTACCCGTAAATTGTCATGTATATAATCATTGAATAAACGTCTTATTATAGCGGCTTCAATCCCGTAGTTCAGGTTCAACTCCCGAACTTCTAATGTCTACAATCGGACAATCGGGTTATGAATCATAGAACATTCGCAACATTTAGGCCGGGTTTTATAAAGATCCGTTAGACCAAATGTCAGATCAATTCGACATGTTTTGTTTTCTTGTGTAACTACACATTGTAAATACCTATTGTCATTTTTTCCTCGTGTTGTATATGTGTGAGTGGCTGCGCCCACCTTAAGTAACGTGTTCCTACGTACAATAAAACAGTGCGATAAGAGCAGCCCGTGGTTTCACTCGTGTCAACATACCCATCACTGGCGACGATCCGCGTTCTACCCGCGTGTTTAGTGATAAAAATGGCTGGTGCTAACTTCGGCGTTTTAGATACCTTTGACCATAACGTTCAAAGTTGGAATAGCTACAAGGGCCGATTGCAACAGTATTTTATTGCGAACGATATCGATAGTGCAAAAGACGCGCAGGGAATAAAAAGACGGGCCATCTTATTAACCGCACTCAAGGAAGGGACGTACAAGCTCGCAGCTGATTTAGCTCTGCCAAAACAACTAGAAAATGTGCCTTACGAAGACATTGTAACACTCCTCGACAGCCATTTTACACCCAAACGCGTCGGATTCGGCGAGCGCCACAATTTCTACGCCGCGGTACAGCAGGCCGGCGAGTCTCATACGCAATGGGCGGCGAGACTGCGCGGGTTGACCGCTCACTGTAATTTCAAAAATGTAGAAGAGACACTTCGCGATCGATTTGTAATGGGTATGCTACCAGGGCTGGAAAAGGAGAAGTTATACGCTCAAAACCTCTCGGAGCTGACGCTAGTGAAAGCCGTCGAGCTCGCCGAAAGTATTCGCTGTGCGCGAGCCGGTGCCGCCGCTGCCGCTGATTACGGCTCCATTCCTGGCATTCCATCTTCGGGTGACATTTTCAAGATTGCGTCTAACAAACAGTTAAGTAAGAAGACTGATAAAGTGAAGTGTTCCACGTGTGGTTATAGCAATCACAAAGTTTCGGAGTGTCGCTTCACTAATTACGTATGCAAAAAATGCAAAGTGAAGGGTCATTTAGGAAGAGTGTGTTCCAGTGTTAAATATCTAGAGGCCAAGGACGACGGTGATGACGACGACGGTAAGTTATATAACATCCGATCCGTTAGGGGGGAGCCCATGGTCGAAATTGTTTCTATTTTAGGGACCAAGATTAAATTTGAAATAGACAGTGGGTCTGCCGTCACGGTGATATCTCAGCAAGCTTATCAAACTTATTTCCATAACATTCCATTGTCACCTACAAAGAAAAAATTGCGTAGTTATACGGGTGATAATATTGAGTGTGCGGGTATGCTGCCCCTGCCGATTACGTTTTCTGGGCAAACCCACACGTTGGATGTGTATGTCGTGTGCGATGGGTCTGTCCCACTATTGGGACGAGACTTTATTTCAAAGTTTAATTTAGAATTGGCCCCAGTTATTTACTGTAAAAATATTAATACAATTGAACAAGACTTTCCACAGCTGTTTTCGGACAAGTTAGGTTGCTTTAATAAATATCGTGTTAAATTAACATTAAAAGACGGTTCTCGGCCTATATTTTTTAAAGCTCGACCTGTTGCTTTCGCATTAAGAGATAAGTTAAGTAAAGAAATCGATAGATTGGTCGATTTGAACGTCCTTATACCCGTAGAACATTCAGAGTACGCTTCGCCAGTTGTACCAGTACTAAAGCGTAATGGTTCCGTGAGATTATGCGCTGACTACTCAGTCAGTATTAACAAACAGTTGGTGATCGAACAATATCCCCTACCAACGGCTAACGAGCTATTTGCTAAGTTACATGGAGGGCAAAAATTCTCAAAATTAGATTTATCTATGGCATACAACCAACTGATGTTGTGCGAGGAATCACAGAAACTAACCTGTATAAATACACACAAAGGGTTATTTATGTACAGTCGCTTAATTTTCGGTCTCAGTAGCGCGCCAGCAATATTTCAGCGTGCGATGGAAGGCCTCCTAGCAGGCATGGAGGGCGTGCTGTGTATGTTGGACGACGTGCTGGTTACTGGTCGAAACGACCAGGAGCATTTGGCTAGACTAGTTAGTGTGTTACAAAGACTACAGGATGCGGGGCTGACCTTACAAAAGGAAAAATGTGACTTTTTTAAGAGTGAGGTCAGTTACTTGGGTTATGTAATTAATAAAGACGGGTTAAAAAAATCAGCAGATAAAGTTAAAGCTATTGTGAACGCGCCGGTTCCTACAAACATTAATCAACTTCAATCATTTTTAGGGTTGGTTAATTATTATAGGAACTTCGTTCCCAGGGCGTCCAGCATTTTATGCCCTCTGTATGAGCTGTTAAAAAAAGGAGTCAAATGGACATGGACTGCTGTTCATGAAGAAGCTTTTAACAGAATCAAAGAATACCTCGCTTCCGATCAAGTGTTGGCACATTATAACCCTGACGCTAAATTAGTGCTTACGGTAGATGCGTCACCTCAAGGTTTGGGAGCGATTCTTTCTCAAATCGAGTCGGATGGTCACGAAAGACCAATTGCGTATGCGTCGCGAACCCTCAATGCCGCTGAGAAGCGCTATTCACAAATACAGAAAGAGGCTACTGCTATAATATTTGGGGTACGTAGATTCCATCAGTATCTCTACGGGAGGTCCAGACCTTTCCTGTTACGAACGGATCACAAGCCATTAATTACGATATTTGGACCACACCGAGGAATACCAGAGGTATCTGCGAACCGTCTGCAAAGATATGCCATATTTTTAAGTAGCTATAACTACGTAATTGAATTTGTCCGGAGCGCAGACAATAGCGCAGACTACCTGTCACGCGCTTGGCCAGTACAGGTAGACGGAGAGAATCGGGTGGGGGAAGCGATGACGCGCGGTGAGTCGGGCGCCGCCGCCGCCGCCGCCGCGGCCGCCGATATCGCCGACATGAGCGAACGCGCTGCGTATGTGTGTTTCGTAGTTGAGGGTAGCTTGCCGATAACGGTCCAAGAGTTGCGCGACGAGACAAACAAAGACGTAACGTTGAGTCAAGTACTTAAGTATACTTTCAATGGGTGGCCCAAGAAAGTAGATAACTTAAGATTAAAGCCATTTTATTTATGTAGATTACAGTTGTCAGTGGAAAATGGGTGCTTAATGCGCGGCCATAAGGTCGTTATTCCTGAGACCTTGCGTAATAGAGTGTTATCAGAATTACACGCATCTCATTTAGGAATCGTGAAAACGAAGGCAGAAGCCCGTTCCCGATTCTGGTTCCCGGGGATAGATGAAGCGATCGAAACGTTGATAGGTACTTGTGACGTGTGCATCCAACTGCGACCGACACCGGCGCGCGCGCCGGTCGCGCACTGGGAATTCCCACCTCAAGTGTTTTTCAGGTTGCATATTGATTTCTGTGGACCTGTCAACGGTAGATCATATTTAGTGATAGTTGACGCATATACAAAGTGGGTTGAGGTTTATGACATGAATAGTTCAACCACGTCTAGTGCCGTAATAGAAAGATTGTATGAATTTATGTCTAGATACGGTTTACCCCACACTATTGTAAGTGACAATGGAACTGCTTTTTGCTCACAACAATTTAAGGACTTCTGTTTGTTAAACGGCATATCACACGTGACGTCACCTGCCTACCATGCACCTAGCAACGGTCAAGCAGAAAGTTATGTAAAAGTTTTTAAAAAGGGATTAAAGTCGTGTCTGCTATCTAGCACCAGTGGGAAGGAAAGCAAACTTAAATTACTCAAGTACATTTTCGACTATAGAAATTCCATTCATTCGACCACGGGGTTCTCACCCGCCCAACTCGTCTACGGACGAAAGTTAAGATGTCGGTTGGATTTATTCAATCCCGTTATCTCGTCGCCGTCACCATCGTCAATGGCCTTATCTAATGTTGTTGAAAAAAAACAGTCCTTGCAGAATAATAAACTAAACAGGAAAAACAAACCACTATTCCAACAAGGCGATGTTGTGTTATATAAACAGTATAAAGGTCAAAATAAATGTGTCTGGAAGAAGGGGGTAATTTTAAGAAAAATAGGTAAAGTATTGTATAAAATCCGAGATATATCTTCTGCTGCAATTGTTAAAAAACATACAAACCATGTATTGCCTTTTAAAGGGACGATTACCAATCAAAACAAACCGAAATTTGATAATTATACATACAATGTACCACCCGTACACATGTCGGGAACCGTCGATACACCGCCACCGACACGAGCACATTCGTTCTCTCCGCCGCCGCCTCCATCGACGAGCAAGACGGCTACAAGTGACGAAGCAAGGCCAGCATCCCCGCCGCTAGACGACCAACCTGACGACCCGTCTACGCCGTGTACCTCACCCTCGACATCATTAGTACACCAGCCAAGAAGCCCACCATATTTTTACACGGGGAAGGGAAGGGATGACCTAGACTTCGAGTCTACCAAGTCTTCAGAGCAACCCGAGTGCTTGGCTCCAGCGATTGTCGGTACATCAGACGACGACGAATTTCAAGAAGCGGTCGCGGAGCCTCGACCAGGCGGAAATATTAGCGAGCCGCCGATGGCGAGTCACAGGATACAATTACGTAATCGTCCCAAGGTCAATTATAAAATATAATAGTTTAGGTATATATTTTTGTACTGTTAGTTATAGTTAGAGTACTTTCACTAGGGGAAGGAGATGTTGTATATGTGTGAGTGGCTGCGCCCACCTTAAGTAACGTGTTCCTACGTACAATAAAACAGTGCGATAAGAGCAGCCCGTGGTTTCACTCGTGTCAACATACCCATCACCTCGTTTTTCTTTTAATTCTCTTTTGTTGTTTACCACTTACATTTACTTAAGTAGGTTAAGTAGTATCATTGTAATAAGCATATTTTGGAGAAAATGACTGACTGTCGAGTTTCTTTCGGCGTTTCTTCTCGGCAGCGGTCTCATGAGAAACGCTAGTAGTTTTTGACTTGTAAAAGTGCCTTTGCGGCCTACTTGCAGAATAAAGTTCATTTATTTATTTATTTCAGTAACTTAGTACGTTTTTTGACATAACAAACCGACGTAAGGTCTAACGGATATTTATAAAACCGAGGCTTAGCGAATGAGTTTAAATGGTAAGTATTATGAATCTGACCCTTCTGCTTCTCGTAGCCGGCCTCGTTGAAGTAGGGCTCCGCGTTGAGGATGAGCCCCTGCAGCGACACGATGACCTGCAGCAGCGAGCTGTCCTTGCCCCACACCTCCACGCCGCGCCCCGACCACGTGCCCAGCAGCGACACGCACACCTGCGCACGCCACAATCCCACAATACCACCTCATACATATTTGTGTACACAAATCAATCTAGTCCCGAACTAAGCAAAGTTTGTACTATGAGTACCAAATGAAAAAAAAATGAAAATGAAAATATATTTATTTACGAAAAGAGCAATTCGATACATAGTGGCTATGGTCCCACACTAGGCTGTGCTTGAAAATAATGCAAGACAAGACATGAAATTTTACAAAGTAGTATACAAACAAAAAATAATAACAATGATTAAATACCGAAATACCTATTATAATTTACTATTTTGAAGAGTCGTAGTAGGAATAAGTGGAGGGTGTACGATTGTTCATTTTTGTATGTGTGCGTCTGTGACTATATACATACTTATATATAAATAGATACATAAAAATACATAGAAAACATCCAAGACTCGGGAACAAATATTCGTGTTCATCACACAAATAAATGCCCTGACCGGGATTCGAACCCGGGGCCTGCCAGCTTCGAAGGCAGTGTCACCAACTAGGCTAAAGCGGTCGTCAAATATAGTCATAATACGAGTACAGTTATAGAGGATGTAACAAAACTAAAGAAGATCCGTTTAAGGGCATATTCGGTATCGTGTTCTGATTAAGAAAAAGTAGAATTTTTTTTGACGCGAAAAATTTTTTTTTATATGAGACAGGTCGTCCGAGTCAGCCAACTGTCCACACAAAGGCCAAAAATTTATTGCATCAAAAAAAATTTTCTTCTACTTGTTCCTAATCAGAACAAAATACCGAATATGCCCTTAAACGGATCCTCACTAGTTGTGTTACACCCTGTATACTCCAATTTTATTATTCCTGTCAATTAACAATACCAAAAAATATGCCAAATATTGGAAAACTTATACTAGTATCTCAAAAATTACGAAGTTAAACTGTTTTAATGTTACTACTAGGTAGTTAGTAAGAGAAAGAGAAAGCATTGCAGATGTGACGTCAAAAATCTGTAGCTTAAGTTTGTGTTTAGTCTCAATATGTATGGCAACGCGAGTAGCGCTTATGGTGGCCTTTGGTGAGTTGAGCTTAATGAAAACGGGCTTGTTTGTGTTTTGTTTACAAAAAACTTGTAACAGTACCTCTAGTATAAAGCTTCAATTACATTTAGTCGTTCGCCGCATGCTGCATGCGGCGACCGCAAAAGTGTAAAGATCACGTTAATCGGCCGCATTCGGCGATCGACAGCTGCCAACGTTTATAGGTAGGCGGACAGACTAATGTAAAGACGACGTTTGTTGGCCTAAGTAGTTTAAAATGAATTCGGCGACCCCATTATGTGAACGACGAAGTGTAATTGCCGCTTAAGTTTTATCGAAACAAAACACAAACGAACGCGTTTGCGTTTAGTCTCAATTCGTATGGCAAGCATCGCGTCCGGTGGCCTTAGGTGGTACAGTAGTACCCAACTGATAACGCGCGTCGTGAATCTTCGTTCGTGCAGAAAAGAAAGTATCGCTCCGAAGATTAACGAAGGAATGCTTAAAACTTGCAATTAACGCTGTCAAATTATGGAACTCGTTGCCCCCGTCACTCAGGAAGTGTCAATCTGTGGCCTCGCTGAAGGGGAAGTTGAAGGAATTGTGGTTGTCGAGTAGTAATATTTGACTGGATATTTTATTTTATTTTATTTTGACATTTGCTTATTACATATATGTGCGTATCTATTTATATATACTTATATTCGGTATTTATATATTTATATACATTTGGTTTTTTTTCGTTTATACATATATATATATATATATATCTATATATTATTGTGATGTTACTAAGATAATTTTGTGTTCGAATTGTACATGTTTCTCGGTTTGCCTATTAATCTTAATCTCCACTCAATTGCTCAAAGGTTAGCTGGAAGAAATCCCTTACAGGGATAAGCTCGCCTTTGTACATATATGTCAACTGTTCTTGTAATTTATGTTATGTTTTACTCATGTACAATAAAGAATTTTACATACATACATACATACATTAACCTTAGATCACTACTATAAGGTTCATAATACACTGTTCATAATGCGCGTGCACTCGATCAGAAGTATGGCGGCTGACTAACATGCCACGCGGCGCGCGCTAACATGGCGGCAGCTGCGGACCAATAGCGGTACAGGAACAAGAAGCGCGGTGCGTGGAGCGTGTCGATTAGTCAATAGCATTTCCCGCGCTTTAAAAATTCATCTTCTGCGCAGGTACATCGGTAAGCCATATCAGTTGGATACTACTGTAACTATGTTTTGCCATACAAATTCAGACCAAAACGCAAACGCGTTCGTTTGTGTTTTGTTGCGAAAAAAATATACTAGAGCGTCAGAGGTACAGGCGACGTGTGACAGTACCTTGCCGTCCTCGTACAGGTTGGGGTTGAGCCGGTCGGAGCAGTAGGAGTGGTAGTGGCAGAGCGGCGGAGCTCGAGGGTATTCACCGCCGAGTTGCACGTCGAACACGAACAGCCCGCCCTCGTACGGGGTGTTGGTGGGGCCGGCGATCATCACCGACAACAGGTCGATGCGGTCTTCGAAGCCGCGCACCCACACCTGGAGAAGCCAATATACGTGTCACATCGGCTGTCATTATTATTAATAACTAGCGACCCGCCCCGCTTCGCACGGGTGCACTATTTAATGGATATTATTATACATATAAACCTTCCTCTTCAATCACTCTATCTATTAAAAAAAACCGCATCAAAATCCGTTGCATAGTATTAAAGATTTAAGCATACATAGAGATATAAGGATATAGGGACAGAGAAAGCGACTTTGTTTTTATAAGCCTTTATTCCCTCTAAATGTTAAAATAAAAATAAAATCTATACATTAAAATACAATAAAACTCAAACTATTTGCCCATTTTTGAGCGAAGGCCTCCTTCATTGAGTGGCATCTCCTTCTGTCCTCCCAAAAGTTGGTATTGGGTCCATGTCTAGAGGCTCAGCGATGGCGAGAGGTATCACCAACTGACTCGACTGTTCTAGGTACAGTCAGCATCAAATAGATAGTGACAGTGAAGGTCTCCAAATATACCGCAACATCTAAATTTACCATTAATACTAAGTCATCCAAAGTAATCAAATAATTCATGCCATCCACTGTCTACAAATATACCGAAGCACATACAATGCCTGATACTTAGTAACATTCAAACCGTCATAAACACCATTACAGCCACATCGCCGCCGGTAGCGTAACACCCGAAGTATCCAAAAATACGGAACACTTAAGAAAAATGAACTTTATTTTTAATGAAATAGATTTCAATCATAGTTTGGCAACTTTGTATTTTGACAATCATCGAGAAGAGTGGCGATCTGTCAAATAATTTCCTCTCTTTCTTTATGGCTATGACTACGAGTACAATATTATTAATTTTGCGGCAGAGTTTTTAAATGAAATATAGTAATTTTATTTATTTAAAAGACCTACTTATATGAGTGGGTTTAGATTCCAAATTAAATCGAATGTTATCAGTGATACCGGAAAAACAAGTACTTACCCGTAGTATAGAATAAATGCAGTACTGGGTACTTGTATATACATACTTGGTTCGAAACACAATGTGAACGAGAAACGG
This sequence comes from Epiblema foenella, assembly GCA_963556455.1. Classification (NCBI taxonomy): domain Eukaryota; kingdom Metazoa; phylum Arthropoda; class Insecta; order Lepidoptera; family Tortricidae; genus Epiblema; species Epiblema foenella. The sequence goes on from OY747106.1 coordinate 3,765,081, forward strand.
AGACAAATGTTTAAATAACGCAGGTACACGAATAAAATAATGTTTTAATCAAACACACATTTAATCAATCAATCACACACGTTGTTGTTTCGGGAAATAATAAGCAGTATTAACAAATGTGAAAAAAAAAACAACTTTAAACTAGAAAATAACAGAAAGAAAGCAATTTATATTTTTTAATAGCGTGTATATCCACCTTCAGCAACGATTACATCCGATAATCGTTGTCGCATGGACTGCACCGCATTAGAGCAAAAGACATTTCCCCGTAAAGACTCCCACGTCTCTACAACGTGTCTTCGTAAGGACTCTGTATTTCTTACCCTGTTGTTGTCCCAAAGTTGAACCATTTTTCCCCAAACGTTCTCAATAGGGTTTAGATCCGGACTAAGAGGAGGAAAAACTATTTGCTCCAGATACTCTCTAGTCTCGGGCTCATTTAAATAGTTTCGGACTATTCTGCAGTTGTGAACCGAACTGTTATCTTGAACAAATCGGACGGTTTCATTGGGATAGTATATCTGCGTGGTGGGCAACAAAACATCACTTAAAATCTCTTTATATTTTTGCCCATTTAATCTACCACCGACTTCTATCAGTTCACCAGGACCAGCTTTAGACATCCATCCCCAAAATCCCAATGTGATTCTACCACTCCTATTATTCGGTAAAACGTTCTGTTCCTCATATCTGGAATTGTTCATTCGCCATAATGACAGCCGCCCACGAGCAGAAGAACAAAATACTTTCTCATCCAAGAATACCACATTTTCAAAATTGAAATTCAGGTATCTACGTGCAAACTCTAATCTTTGAGCTTTGTGCCTATGTGTAAGGAAAGGCTTTTTTGCTGGTATTCTGTGTCGCAAACCACCCTCCCGTAAACGCCTTCTTATGGTGGTTTGTGATACTCTATGTTCGGTTGCCAAATTACGCGAATTCACAAACCGATCATCAAGAGCCCGCTGCACAATTTCTCCATCTTCAATGGCAGTTGTTCGACGAGGACGTCCAAAGGAGACGTGATTGTTGAGATTGCCTTCCGTGGTCTCTCTCTCTATCCATCGGTAGACTGTAGATCTCTAAAAATAACAATTCATTATTAGTATTTTTAACTAAAATAGGCACACCATGTGAGGTAAAAAACAAACGGAGTAGACAACTTACGCTTATGCCCAGTTCATTTGATATGTCTGTTATTGAAACACCCTCCTGTTTTAAATGAATAATTTTATGTTTAACATCATCACTAATACGTATCGTGTCCATTTTGAGGCTTGTACAAGATTACAATTACTTATTAATCTTATTAGATAGCAATTAGCAATGACATATCACGCACTTGACAGTGTAAGTACGAGTAGCTATGTTGACAATAAAACGAAGTTTATTTTTTAATTTTAAGCAAATGTAAATCAACCTCCTTTACCTGAATTCGAAACTCACTTTGAAAAAGAACACTTCTATGTAGATAAATCTTGCAATTAGGTAGACCATTCCAGAACGATCATTTTTCGGGTTCCGTAGCCAAAATGGCAAAAACGGATAGATTCTATAGATTCCCTTATAGATTCGTCATGTCTGTCCGTCTGTATGTCACAGCCGATTTACTCGGAGACTATAAGCTCTACAATGAAATTGGGAACTTAGCTTGAGTTCCGATGACAATACAATAATATATATAGTCAATAGTATTACAAATCCAAGATGGCCGCCGCCACAAAATGGCCGACTTTACATTCTTTCGTAACACCTTTGTCATGGGTAGGTATCAAATGAAAGCTCTTGGCTAATAGAATACAACACAATATAAAAAAATGCTATGCAAAAAGATGGTGGCTGATACAAAATGGCGGACTTCATAATTATTTTATATATTTATTTATAATGTAATTTCATAAGAAATAAAACAATGGAATGATTTTATTGGTGAAAGCGATTAGTATATTCATACACGCAGTTACAATTGATGAGGACATTCAATAAAACAGAGACCGGTACATCGCTCACAGAATAAGTACATTACGTTTATTTTTTCGTCGTCGTAACTGTCGTCGTTATCAAAAATAACAACGTGGCCGCAGTCGATGCATGCTCCCGTAACTGATATTTCTTCCTTATCAATGTTGATTTTCAAACGCATTTTGCCGGCATTTGTTCCGTATTTTTGGACACTTCGGGTGTTACGCTACCGGCGGCGATGTGGCTGTAATGGTGTTTATGACGGTTTGAATGTTACTAAGTATCAGGCATTGTGTTTGCTTCGGTATATTTGTAGACAGTGGATGGCATGAATTATTTGATTACTTTGGATGACTTAGTATTAATGGTAAATTTAGATGTTGCGGTATATTTGGAGACCTTCACTGTCACTATCTATTTGATGCTGACTGTACTTACAGTAGTACCCAACTGATATGGCTTACCGATGTACCTGCGCAGAAGACGAATTTTTAAAGCGCAGGAAATGCTATTGACCAATCGGCACGCTCCACGCACCGCGCTTCTTTTTCCTGTACCGCTATTGGTCCGCAGCTGCCGCCATGTTAGCGCGCGCCGCGTGGCATGTTAGTCAGCCGCCATACTTCTGATCGAGTGCACGCGCATTATGAACAGTGTATTATGAACCTTATAGTAGTGATCTAAGGTTAATTGTAAGTTTTAAGCATTCTTTCGTTAATCTTCGGAGCGATACTTTCTTTTCTGCGCGAACGAAGATTCACGACGCGCCTTATCAGTTGGGTACTACTGTACTCCAGGTGGAAGGTCACTCTTCAGCACCTTGATCTCCCGCTTCACCGCGGAGTAGAAGCTCCTCGGCTCGGAGGGCTGCAGCATGGAGAGCCTGAAGCGGTGGTGCGTTGGAGCCGCGTCCAGCACGCAGAAGCCTTGTCCACCCTCGGCAGTTTCTGTATTGAGGTTGGTGTTGGATCCATGTCTAGAGGCGCAGCGATGGCGATAGGTATCACCAACTGACTCCACTGCTCTAGGTACTTGAAGGAAGGAAGGTCACTCTTCAGCAGCTTGATCTCCCGCTTCACCGCGGAGTAGAAGCTCCTCGGCTCGGAGGGCTGCAGCATGGAGAGCCTGAAGCGGTGGTGCGTTGGAGCCGCGTCCAGCACGCAGAAGCCTTCTCCACCCTCGGCAGTTTCTGTACTGGCGGGGGTTGGCGTTGGATCTATGTCTAGAGGCGCAGCTATGGCGAGAGGTATCACCAACTGACTCCACTGCTCTAGGTACTTACTCCAGGTGGAAGGTCACTCTTCAGCAGCTTGATCTCCCGCTTCACCGCGGTGTAGAAGCTCCTCGGCTCGGAGGGCTGCAGCATGGAGAGCCTGAAGCGGTGGTGCGTTGGAGCCGCGTCCAGCACGCAGAAGCCTTCTCCACCCTCGGCTGTTTCTGTACTGGCGGGGGTTGGCGTTGGATCTATGTCTAGAGGCGCAGCTATGGCGAGAGGTATCACCAACTGACTCCACTGCTCTAGGTACTTACTCCAGGTGGAAGGTCACTCTTCAGCAGCTTGATCTCCCGCTTCACCGCGGTGTAGAAGCTCCTCGGCTCGGAGGGCTGCAGCATGGAGAGCCTGAAGCGGTGGTGCGTTGGAGCCGCGTCCAGCACGCAGAAGCCTTCTCCACCCTCGGCTGTTTCTGTACTGGCGGGGGTTGGCGTTGGATCTATGTCTAGAGGCGCAGCTATGGCGAGAGGTATCACCAACTGACTCCACTGCTCTAGGTACTTACTCCAGGTGGAAGGTCACTCTTCAGCAGCTTGATCTCCCGCTTCACCGCGGAGTAGAAGCTCCTCGGCTCGGAGGGCTGCAGCATGGAGAGCCTGAAGCGGTGGTGCGTTGGAGCCGCGTCCAGTACGCAGAAGCCTTCTCCACCCTCGGCAGTTTCTGTATTGGGGTTGGTGTTGGATCCATGTCTAGAGGCGCAGCTATGGCGAGAGGTACCAACTGACTCCACTGTTCTAGGTACTTACTCCAGGTGGAAGGTCACTCTTCAGCAGCTTGATCTCCCGCTTCACCGCGGAGTAGAAGCTCCTCGGCTCGGAGGGCTGCAGCATGGAGAGCCTGAAGCGGTGGTGCGTTGGACCCGCGTCCAGCACGCAGAAGCCTTCTCCACCCTCGGCAGTTTCTGTATTGGGGTTGGTGTTGGATCCATGTCTAGAGACGCAGCTATGGCGAGAGGTACCAACTGACTCCACTGCTCTAGGTACTTACTCCAGGTGGAAGGTCACTCTTCAGCAGCTTGATCTCCCGCTTCACCGCGGAGTAGAAGCTCCTCGGCTCGGAGGGCTGCAGCATGGAGAGCCTGAAGCGGTGGTGCGTTGGAGCCGCGTCCAGCACGCAGAAGCCTTCTCCACCCTCGGCAGTTTCTGTACTGGCGGGGGTTGGTGTTGGTTCCACGTCTAGAGGCTCGGCGGTAGCGAGCGGGGCTGTTTCTGTTGGCGCTGCTGAATAGAAAATACAATACAATACAAATACTATGCAATAAATAGTATTTGTAATAGTATTTGTATCACCTCAAAAAGAACACAGCACAGAACTTCAGGGTTAAAAATCGCTCTTTAGCGATAACAACGCCTGTTGTTTGCCTCTACTCATTGTGTTTTTGTACTGTACTATATCGTTTAATTAAGGTGTGCAATAAAGAATATTTGTATCGTATTGTATTGTTAAAGTAGAGGTAAACAACGGGCGATCTTATTGATAAAGAGCGACTTCTTCCAGACAACCTATCTCTCATAAGATCCTCTCGACAGAACGCCATTACATACCTAGGTTGGTTAAGGAAGCCATTGAAATCCAAAGGCATAAGAATTTCAACCGGGAAGATGGGTTTCAACTGTCAAGTGTCTGGCGTCCAGTGATCCGAAAGTTCTCAAATCGAAAAGAGACTGTTTCCGGAAAGAACTCGCGTATTGATACTGTGAGTGTAGTGTGTCGTGACCGTAATCGAGTTTCAAGTGACAAGGCGGACGGTGGTAGTGACGGTGACACTGTGCGAAAAAAGCGAACCAGGAAGAGGGTAGATCGCTATGGTGTGTGGCTAGACTATAACTAAAACTCGCAGCACGTCAGTTAATCCCAAAGAGTATAATAAGTATGTTGGGAAAAGAGAGCCATCTCGCGAGTTAACTTGGAAACACGTCTACACCAGCGCCGCAAGCTTATCTTGTCCGTACTAATTTTGCGTATGTGTGCGTGTACACACACATGCACGTATGTATGCACTGTTCACCAGGCGAGTTCCGACCAAAACGAAGATCAAGTTGCCGGATTTGAGCAAGAATGGCAGTGTGTAGGTTTGTCCGGATCTCGTCGACTTGCTAGTAACAAGCCTACATACTGCCATTCTTGCACCAAATCCGGCAACTTGATCTTCGTTTGGTCGGAACTCGCCTGGCGATGAGATATATTGAATCCCAGTGAATACAAAGATTCAAGAGTAATAAAAACAAGTTTTAAATGTTATTATTTATTTATTAGGTACATTATAAACTTCTATATGAATTACGTGAGATCTAAGCTCCTTACAAAAACAGAACGGTCGCCACTCTTATACATTATCTAGTAAAACTGTTAACATTGGCTGTTTTATTAATGAAACAATATAATCATATTCTGCAAGTAGGACGCAATAGTTTTAAATGTTATTAATTATTTATTTGCTGCCATTTTCACCCTCATCTTTTTGATCTTTGCTAGAAGAATGCGTGCTTCTGTAAGTTTGTGAAGACACCTGAAACACAAATAAAACCGTTGAATATCTCACAGCGTTTTATATGAAATTGCTATTATGATTATGGTTAACAATATTATCCCAAATGAAATTAGTAGGTAAATGAATGATTTATGTTTTTAATAAATGTACAAAAATTATAATATAAATGTTACTTTTAACACGTTCAACGTCCGTGACCCTGATAAGGGTTACTGCAAGCCTCTTTTGCAAAGCCGTAAGGTTTACAATTCGGATTCGAACAATAAAAGTATTATTTTTAGTAAAAAGATATGTTCAATAAAAAAAAACAGGTTCTTAATAGACAGCAGGGATCAACGGCTTAATGTGCCTTCCAAAGGACGAGAGTGTTCAGTTTAAAACCACTCAAAGCGGTCACCCATCCAAGAACTGACCTCAGCCGACGTTGCTTAACCTCGCATACCTCACGCAGTACGCGGGCGCCGCTGGGCCACGAGCGCTCCAAACACAACTTTTTTGTCAAGGCGTTAAAGAATTTTCAGATATATTTGAGTACTTACCCTTCGATATTATGAAGTATATGATGATGACGTATCGTTATATCATTATACATTTGGTAGAATCATCAAATCACTGAATAGTTTAGTTGTTTGCGAAATTTACTTACCTAAGTGATCGCACCCGAAGACAAAACCTTTTTTTCCCGGAATACTCATTTTCACGAGTAACCACAACAACAAGAATGTCTAAAAAAGTAGGTTATGAAAAGCGGTAACAGTTCTAATACAAAACAAGTTATATTAATTCTAACAAATAACAATAGCAAAAAACTAAAATAAGACAAACTAACGATATTAACAGAAATCATCACAGTCGTAGGAACAATAATATGAAATTTACACTCCTACGAGTCTAGTAACAAGAAAAGAAATTAAAATTACCCACATTATGACACCCGTGACACAGGTACGCCAATTCAATAAACGTTTCTTTTCACGACAATAAATAATGTTAATCTTTTGGGAACGTGCCATTACCAGAAATAATTGTATTATAATTATATATTATCAATAAATTAAAAATTAAAAAATAACAGTTGGGCCATGATTCAAGGACAATTTAAAATATTATTTGCTTGAAACGAAATGTTATATCAAATTGTTATTGTCGTGACAGCGAAATCTAGCGGTGGTAAGTATAATTAGCAAGCAAGTAAGAAATGTCGGACAAGATGTGAAAGATGTCGCTACCTTCCTTTTATGTAATGGGTTCGTTATAAGTTTCCGGCCCCTGGTTAATCCTTGATAATGGTGCTTGCAACAGTGCCGAAATATCGGGAACTCGAATATACATGGTAAATATCCCGTTTCAAATCGTAATTCTAACTCGATAGAAAGTGCCAGATGCCGTATCTTGTTTATCACACGATATGGTCGCAGTCCATAACGCGGGGCCTGGTCGAATGAAAATTATGCAGACAATCTCCTACCCGATGGGTAGGTCTTTTAATAGTAGTGACGAAGTCTTCCGTGATTAGATGCTACGCTATCAAATAACCGTCAGAAATAAAAGACATCTCAACGGAAACGCTGTCAATGCCAAAAACAAAGCCGGAAGTGATTAGGAATCCATGATGGACATCCCGCATCCATATCTCAAATGCTAATTACTATTGTCCGAACGGCATTTATGTAATCTGACACTGAAGAAGAGATAAATCTAACTCCCGAGATACAGGTCTCCCACCTAGTTCGGAGGTCGGAAATATCGACCACTACTTTTAGGCGTTGTTGTACTGCCCAGATGAATTTCTATGATGTATTGTGATTGTTTGCAGCTATGTACAAAATAAACCATTATTATTATTATTATTATATCTGCATGCTCTTCTTCTTGATCCCATAATTCTAATAGAGACCGCTCTAATAATCGATATCTGTATCACTTCGAGCCAACTGAATAATACAACAACTTAAAATAATAATGGTGAACTTGCGTTAAGATTACATCGAGAAATTATATTAGTAATCCATTGATAATAGCCATTACAAGTGTATTACTGGAGGATTTATTCTGAAATTATTATGGTTCAGCGGTTTAAGCGTGAAGAACTAACAGACAGACACATTCTCACATTTATAATATTATTAGCGACCCGCCCCGGCTTCGCACGGGTGCAATGCTGATGCATGTATTATACATATAAACCTTCCCCTTGAGTCACTCTATCTATTAAAAAAACCGCATCAAAATCCGTGGCGTAGTTTTAAAGATTTAAGCATACATAGGGATATACATACAAAGATCCTGTATAAATGGCTCCTTGAACATAGATTTTATAAATTAAACGATTTTTTTGATAGACAATAATAATAACTAAATGTATTAACTTGACTTAAGATGAACCTGACTAACAATTATATATAATAATTTTATGCAATGGAATAATATATTGAAATATACTTAAGAAGAGTGCATGACAACTAAACTTAAGATGTAATTTATGTACCTAATTGAATACCTAGTCGCATAAACTGTTAATATTTTGCATGCCATATGTAATGGCTGATTAAGGAGATACTGAATGTTTTGTATTAAGATCATGACAACCCTTTTTCTTGCAAAATAAACTATTTGTATTTGCATTTGTATTGTATAGGGACATAGGGACAGAGAAAGCGACTTTGTTTTATACTATGTAGTGAAGTATGGTTTGTATTGTGGTACTCACGGACTCCCTCAATAGACGGGGCCGGTGTGGGGCCTGGCTCCTTGTTATCTGCCGTCTCGTTCTCGCCAGCCGCCTCCTGGTCCGCCATGCTCACCACCAAAGCACCATATTGGCTGCAGACACACACACATATAAACGACATGTAGGTATAAAGATGGAACATAGGTTATATCCCTCGGTAATGTGAAAATTATTTGTTGGTCGAGTTTCAATAAATATATTATTAGATTTCAAACCTTTTTATAGAATACATTAATCACATCAATTACATTTGACGATCGGTTTAGCCTAGTGGGTAGTGCACCTGCCTGTGAAGCTGACGGTCCTGGGTTCGAATTCCGGTCAGGGCAAATACTTGTGTGATGAGCATGAATATTTGTTTCTGAGTCTTGGATGTTTTCTATGTATTTAAGTATTTATATCTATTAAATATATCGTCGTCTAGTACCCAAAACACAAGCCTTCTTGAGCTTACTGTGGAGCTAGTTCGATTTGTGTAAGATTGTCCTCTAATATTTATTTATTTATTATTATTTTTTATTAATACATTAAGTCAGGGGTCGGCAAGCTGCGGCTCTTTTGGGTCTCCTCAAATTTCTAAAAAACAGCGAAAAGCCTGAAACAGATACCTTTTTGCGGCTCTCTGACGTTCCAAAAATTTATATTTTTAACCGAATTTGGCGCTTTGGCTAAAAAGTTTGCCGACCCCTGCATTAAGTCATATCGGCGGTACTCAATCTAAACAATTTTGGTACTTGTAATATTTGTATCAATTGACCACGGTTTAAATCAATGAACAGTAAGATAACCGTGATGTATCTACTAATTAAAGGATAGAAGACGTGAAATGATACTAATTTCCTCTAGCTTCATCGCAATTAAAATTATGTCAAATTGCTGTAGTAAGCCTTCATAAAATTAGGGAAGCTTTTAGTAAACCATTCCAACCAATTAAAGTAGTCAGACATACGAGTGTTACACTATAAAATATTAATTTACATATAAAAAAAATACATTACCAAAATTACACAAATATCAACAATAGAGCGGCATGCTTGAATCAAGATCACCCCACAAATACAAAGACAGGTATCACGCAAGACTTACATTAAATAATTCAGATACATTATCCTCCAGCCGCCCAGAGCTGCTACCGCGACCGGCATTCGAAGTTTTCCCTCTCTGTCACACTTGCAAGTTTGCACATAAGTGCGGCAGAGAGGGAAAACTTCGTTTGTGGTTGTTCGCGGTAGCACTCCAGCGCCCTTTTGAAAGGCTCTTCATTCTAAATAAGATTTTGTTCGAAAACAAACTAGTTCCAATTGGGAACCTCAAGTTTTTTGGAGTGTTCCACATTATATTTTTTATTGATAGTAGACTTATTATATAGTTCAAAACTGTGGGCGATTTTTTTTAAGTATCGCTTTTAAGAAATATTTTTTTCAATTTTATCTTTGACAAACCACTCGTTTGGAGGCATTAATAGGATCGTGCCTTGGTCTGCTGCGAAGCAAAAATAATAAATGTCAACTTGACAGCTGACAGATGTCAAATGTGACAGTTACGTTTATGTTCATAGATGTAACTGCCACATTTGACATGCGTTCTTAGATGTAACTGCCACATTTGACATGCGTTCATAGATGTAACTGCCACATTTGGCATGTGTTCATAGATGTAACTGCCACATTTGACATCTGTTCATAGATATAACTGCCACATTTGACAACTGTTCATAGATGTAACTGCCACATTTGACATCTGTTCAAAGATGTAACTGCCACATTTGACAACTGTTCATAGATATAACTGCCACATTTGACATGTGTTCATAGATGTAACTGCCACATTTGGCATCTGTTCATAAATATAACTGCCACATTTGACATCTGTTCATAGATGTAACTGCCACATTTGACATCTGTTCATAGATATAACTGCCACATTTGACATGTGTTCATAGATGTAACTGCTACATTTGACATTTGTCAGCTGTCAAGTTGATGTTATTTTTTTTGTTTCGCAGAAGACCAAGGCACAATCCTATTAATACCTACAAACGTGTGGTATGTCAAAGATTCAAAAAATATTTCTTAAAAAAGATACATAATAAAAAAAAACCGGCAATAGTTTTAACTCTATAATAAGTCTACTCTCAATGAAAAATACAATATGGACCTGTCAAAAATACTTAAGGTTCTCAGTTATATTAGATTAAAATTTCTTTACCAATTTTTCTTACATGGTGGACACTTGCGACCCTTGAAGAATAACAAGCACGTTTTCAACTTTATTGATTTGAGGATTCGTCGTGTTAACAGCTAGAAACAAATAGCCTGGCTCTCAACACAACGCACCCTCGGCGGCTAGAGGCTATTCGGACTCTAAATACTAACGAGAGGGCTTCATACAACTTCATAAAAACAAGTTTGAAAAACAGAGAAATTAAGTTACCACTTTATACAGTTTTACTACTTGAAAATGCCAATGCATAACTGAAAATAAAGGGGTCGGGAACCGCACACTGCAGGGGTCTAACTACGGGATATTGTACGTACCAACTTAGCTCTTCCCCTGGCCACATGATGCTATAGTGTCGGAAATGAAATCAGATCAGTGTTCACCTAAAATATGTCTATAGTTTGTACAAACGTGTAGTAATGTGTGTATATATGTAAGGAATTGTTGCAGGGTGTGTGGATTGTTTGAAGTAGGGACTAAAGTGCGATGCCGAATGAGGAATTTTGTTGGTTAGCCTGCTACTAGGTACTATGATTCGCATTAGCCGGGACTAAGACGACTAGATGTAAAGGAATTTGAACACAGTACATAGTACACACACACACAGTTTGGATATCTTAAGTTTTTTGGATTGGTCCATATTATATTTTTTATTGATAGTAGACTTATTATAGAGTTCAAAATTGTGCCGGTTTATTTTATTAAGTTTCGTTATAAAGATTTTTTTTAATTTCATCTTTGACATACCACACGTTTGGAGGCATTAATAGGATCGTCGATTAATACGATTTTGGTCTGCTACGATACAAAAAAAATAAACATCAACTTGACAGCTGACAGATGTCAAATGTGGCAGTTACGTCTATGTTCATAGATGTAACTGCCACAGTTGACATCCGGTCATAGACAGAGAAAACGATACACCCGTCGTCTACCGGTCTCTGGGATCCCCGGGCACATTACAAAAGAATGCTATTGTTTATTTTTTTCGCCGGGAGACGACGGCTTAAAAACAGGCAACAGTTTTGAACTCTATAATAAGTCTACTATCAATATTTGACGACCGCTTTAGCCTAGTTGGTAGTGACCCTGCCTTCGAAGCTGGAGGTCCCGGGTTCGAACCCCGGTCAGGACATGTATTTGTATGATGAACACGAATATTTATTCCTGAGTCTTGGATGTGTTCTATGTATTTAAGTATCTATTTATCTCTATAAGTATGTATATCGTCACTTTGTACCCATAGTACAAGCTCTGCTTAGTTAGGGACTAGGTTGATTTGTGTAAGATTGTCCAAAAAAATATATATAATATGGACCACTCCAAAAAACTTAAAGTTCCCAATAGTCACATCTCATATTTGACCGAAATCGCGCATCCATTGCGAGGCGACAGAAGACCAACAGCTCCATTCAAATATGTTTCAAAGTCAAACATTTTTTTAATTCAAATAGGCCTAGCAATAGCCTCCTAAGACCCCGCGTCCTATATAAAGGACAAAATATGGTCAACGGAAAATAAGTTAAATTTTGAAGTGATAGAGTTGCATTTGTTTTGGTTTGATTGATTTGACATAAAATAAAATTCAAATTTGTAATCGGAACTGTTAGGTTCAAATTCGATTGTATTTTTATTTGTATGGTGGGTCTCAGGAGGATAGGCACTTATGATTTTTGACACCGATACTTATGAACCGTATCTATCGTGTAGAAGGTTCAAATTCCTTTGCATCTAGTAGAATGCGTTCCGTCCGTTAGCTTAGTTGTATTGCCGGCGGAAATGCTTGTGCGCCATTGGAATATTGTTAAGAATTGTGACGGTTCAATGTACGATATACTTCGTGCGCGGCGACTTTTTTATCACGAAGTTTTTATTATGGTTATTGTTTTACTGTTATTATTTTTCAACCTTGCAGCAACGACGATGAATATTTATATTTGAACATGTGTAAAAAAGTTAGGTAGTGTTACACAATATTATAGACTAGTCTCTGCAGTGTACGGCCAGGATAGGACAACTAAACATATAAATAAAAAAAAGATGACTTGAATTTGGGTAATAGGTAACTAATTTGGGGCGGTAATTGTATTATTTAATATAAGTATTGCGATGACAATTTTCATGGGTCAAATCATTTAAACACGGATATTGTTAAAAATATATACATCACTATAACACCAACATTGTACAATCAGCATCATAAATATGTATACCCTTTACCCTTATCTTCTAACCAGGGACCGATACCGGTATTTTTAAAAAACCCTGAATTAGCCCAATATTTTGGATTATTTATTGCTCTTTACGTAGGGCTGAATCACGTATTTAGGTAACAACGTCGTATTATTAGATTGTCTCATTAAAAACGAAATAATGAACCGGTGATAATAATACCGGTATTTTTCTATGGAGAAAATACCGGTATCCGATCCCTGCTTCTAACGATAAAGTACTAGAATGTATACATATTTACTATGACTGCATACACATATCATGCCGATACATTGTTGATAAGATAGTTAAGCGATTCATACTGAATTTACACGTAAGGATTTTGTTTACAGAGTGGAAATGTCAAATGGGTAATAGGGTTGTCGACTCAAACATTGACTACACCAAAAGACGTCTCCAAAAGAAAGAAGGCACAAAAATATGCCAAAGAGTGAAAATCCTATTCAAATATCTCAAAAAATAACGATGTTACAACCGTTTTAATCTTGCTGGTTAGAGAGAGAAAGCTATATAGACAGATATTTGGTGTCAACATCTCTATTGCAGATTGGATCTCTTGACGTCTTGCCATCACGCGAAAATTAAACCAACACACTGCCAGAATCGCATGCAAGTAACTAAATTGCGGGTTACCCAGGTACAATACGATCAAAACTGTTAAGGTCAAATTCTGTCGAATGATCACAAGCAAGAATCTACATTATAGTCAGAGCTTTTAGTCGTTTTTTGCTTGCGTTCGTTTGACAGAATTTGGTCTGAAGAGTTTTGTATGAACTATACAATATCCTCCTGACACCTGGCGTTCTTTACAAAGTGCTAAATGAACCTTACAGTAAAGTCCGAATATTTTTGAACTTCTTATTTGGCCAACAGACGGCTGACCTTTTGGTAGCATCAATTCCCGAGTATTTGTTTTTTTCTAAAGTCCTTTATAAAAGACAAAAAATACCTAAACAAAAAAATGCTCAATGTCTTTGTCAAGTAATATTAAAAATGATTTGTTTTAGTGAAAACTCGAGAAAACCTTAGTTTATATTTTATTTAACAGAAAAGGTCTCGGACTTTACAACAAAAACAGTTTAATGCTTTGCAAAGTACATTCGGCCGTAGTGGCAAGTGATTTCAGTAAATGCTCAGGGCTCAGGAGGATATATTTTTTTAACCTGACTGTGGCTTTATAGGCCCAATAGAGCTATAGAAGTGCGCGGTTGGAGAGTAACCTGGGCCTGTACTACGATCTTCGAAATCCGAACTCCGTATCGTGCCGTCCATTTTACTTTCGTGTTATATACTATACGAGTGAAAGGGACGGCAAGATACGGAGTTCGTATTTCGAATTTCGGAGTAGCCCGTCTGGGGGAAAATCCAGGGGAAGCCTTCAACAGGACCACGCGGGCGGTTTAAACACTGGAATACTCGTTTGCGCTCTAGTGAGGTTAGTAGCGATTTCAACCGAATCTGAGATGTAAGTTTTTTCGCTGGTTCATTAAACCTATCTGAAAAAAGTCCAGCAAGAAACCCAGCTAGACTAGGGTTGCCATAAGCATGAGGACGAGCACCGGGACAGTTAAAGAAAAAGTAGTATAGTTAGACCTCATGAAGAAAAATTGGAAGGACATCAGCGCAATGCCTCATCCCCAAAGTCAAAGCAGATGTAGGAGCGGGTCTGGTCTTTGCCGTAGGACGGTATCCTTCATGCGCGCGCGCCACGCAAGCACTGCCTGTCTTAAGCGTTAGGCTTATAGCCGTCCGTACTACGTACATGCATAAGTACTTAAGCTGCTGGTCCCTACTAATTAACTATGCTTTTCAAACCGGGACAATTTGCTTAATGGGCGGGACACTGGGACACCATGCTTCAAACCGGGACATGTCCCGGCATACCGGGACGTATGGCAACCCTAAGCTAGACCCAACCTGGGTAGGACCGACTCTCCGTTACGCGGTGGTATCGGGACGAATAGGAACTACATGTGTCTGTGTTGTAGCGATCGCGCAGTGAACGTCCCCGCCCTAAATACCGTATTGCGCAAGTTATCGCGGTACGAGAAGTAATATCTATTTCACGATTATCAGCCCTTAAACCATTCAACTTTCCACTCCGAAAACACCGATAACGGTGAAAAAACAAAAGGTTAAGGTTAAACACATGATACAACATAAACGATATGGAATTCTGTACAAAAATTATATAAAAGCAAACATGAGCGAGTGTTTTCTGAAGCTAGTGTTTTGTTTAACTTGTTTGCGAGATTTAAAGCCGGATACTTAGGGTGGGTTGCACCAAACCGTCTGTAATCGTAAGCGGTGTCCGTTAAAATCTGATTGTATGGAAAGTTTGACAAGTTTCTATGGGATGACAGCTGCCGGCGCCATATTTGACGATGAGCGGCCTGTGATCGTATGTTGGTGCAACCGACCCTTATTAGAGAAGTGTAACCGTAATCGTACAGCACCAAGGACCTTGGTAAGCCGGCCTTTGGTGCTTCCCATAATTCCCACCTTTAACCTATTGACCGCCACACTCGGCTATACACGTCATCGGTAAATCTCGCCATGGACGCGACGGCTACAGCCGATAGCCAGGCCAAAGCAATCTACATGCGATTGCGTAAGGTTCAATTTCGCGTTGAACAACACGATGTTAGCGTGTTATTTTTGTCCGATGCATGGCGCTCAAAACGTTAAATCGGATGACAAGTATCACTGTTAAATCTCCCAGTGTTCTAAACCCATCATAGATTACGCAAGTTATAAATTAGACGCTGTTATGCAATAATATGTCAACCTACTATAGGTTTTCCTAATACGTTGACACATTATGGCATAACAACATCCAATTATAATGTACTGAATTCCAATGTCCTGCCGCTCGGGGGGTGACAAATAAAAATAAAAGTAAGCTCACACTGTAAAGTGGTAGTGTAACTTCTCTTCATTCACGTTTTGTTTTTCCATTAAGCCGTTTAGGAAATCGGCCAATTCTTGGGGCCTTCTCCTGCGGAAAACAAATTTAGTGTTTATTTTTACACTTTAACAATAGTAGTAATAATATTTACATTATTTAGACACTGTCTAAATGCTTCGTATAGGAGTTTTATGAAGATATAAGAGTAGTTTTCGAAAGAAGTGGATATAGTTCAGGACTTCATTTGTAAATTTTTTAAACTGAGGGGCTACCGCGAACCGAAAACGAACGAAGTTCGAATATCTCCCCCTCTGTCGCATGAATTAGCAAGTGCGACAGAGAGGGAGATATTCGAACTTCGTTCGTTTTCGGTTCGCAACAGCCCCTCTGTAGTTGAATGGGACTGTTTTGATAATATCATTGAGCAGTGAAATAAAAAAATATGTGTGCTAAGCTTCAATTTCAAAGTGTAGAACATAACTCAATAAATCAGACATACAAATAAGCATCAAATCTCATATTTCTCATAATTAACAATAAAAAACCAACTTCTAATAACGTACATAAATATGATACCTTTTTTCAATAAAAACATTAAATATATAAATATTATAAAACCATACAGTACGTTACCGGCACGCGGGCATTTATTGAAACTGATAATATGTTCCATTAGCAATTATTTCCATGTATTAGCAAACTATAACTATGTGAATTAACTTCAGAATTAAATTTCCTAACTCCGCAACATCAATGTACTGTGTGCACTGCTTTATTATTATTATTGTTTGTTGTGAGCTTTCTTTGCCGCCTCGGCCAGTATTGATTTATTGTGGCAGCCCTTAAAGTTCTTTGCTTATGCCCGTTGCTTCCAGGAATTTCCAGATTCTTTGGGTCGCAATCTGTTGTATCTCCTCTGGGTGCATGATGTGCCTCCCTAGGTAGATACTTCTTTTGCGCATAAGTGGTCCACAGGAGCGGAGGATATGGATGGCAGTTTCCTCCGACTCTTGGCAGAACCTGGATGTTGCACTTTGTTTTATGTCCGTTTGCGTTAGATGTTTGTTAAGTTTGCAGTGACCAGTGAGTATTTTGTCACTGCGCAGGTTTTGTGTCTTTTGAGTTGTAATAGCTCTTTAGACAACATGGCATTGTAGCGTTTTATTAAAGCTTTTGATTGTTTTAGTCCTTTAGTGAACTTCATCAATGGCTATTTAAATCTTGTAAGAAAGTAAGTGATAGACATTTTAGTTTTATAAAAAATTAAGCACAAGGTCAGGTTAAGGGTCCTTATCAGTTAAAAAAACGCTCATCTATTTACGCCATTTTCTGTTTGAATTGACACGTACCTTGACATTTTCTCAATATTACTATCTAGAACAGGACTATTGCGACCTTATTATTAGAAACGATTTTCATTAAGAAATATCGTTTGAAACATCACTCCAAATCGACTAATTTTAAGCTAACAACTTGTTTTTTCCGCTTAAATTTTACTACACACAATAAAATCAAAAAATGGCTATGTTACTATTTAAAACTTGAATAAAATCATAGTAGCCTTTAATAACTTTATTGGTATTATCAATACTTTTGTCATAATTTGAAATCATAACATTTTAAAATTTATAAGGCTTCAAGGAACTGCGTTTAAATACCCTAATAAAAAAGAAAAGCCCGTATGTCGGCAATGCACTGTGTAAGTAGTCTCTATAGGGTACGTTTTTTGAAGTTGAGTCCAATGAGTGAATACCCACCAGAGATGTATGAAGCAGAGTTTTGATAAATTTAACACCTCGTATGCTTGGTAGGTATCAAATACAAAGTGCGTTCTGTACCTCCAGTATAAGATTTTTCGGAACAAAACTCAAACGAACACGTTTGAGTTTAGTCTCGATTTCTTAGGTGGTAAGTATTTTTTTGCCATACAAGTTGAGACCAAATGCAAACGCGTTCGTTTGTGTATTGTTTTGAAAGACGAAAATAATTTATTCCTGACAAAACATTAAACAAATTAAAACATTATAAGTAGGTAAATAAGACTATTCTGTATTACTAACTAATAATAAAATTGCCACTAAGACCAGGTTTTATAAAGATCCGTTAGGCAAAATGTCAGATCAAATTTCAGTCACTCAGTACATTTTTGGACATAACAAACCGACATAAGGTCGAACGGATCTTTATAAAACCGAGCCTAAATGGTGCCTCCTCAGCATAATGCTGACTCACAAGCCAGCGCTGGTCTTCCGGTGGCACCATTTTTGTGGATCACGTCGCCTCGTTGTCTGATGCGGCCTTAACCTATTTTGAACACAGCCGTTACGCATGCGTCAAACAGCGTCATCTGATAGGCTGTTAATTAATTGTCAACAGGCAAGGCCGCACGGACATCGATCAACATGGCTGCAAGTTATAATTCCTTTATAATGCATATGCTCGAAAAGTGCGTTTTCTAAACAGCCAAACTGTGCGGAAAGTACCACTATTCCGCACTAGTGCTTTTTACATTTAAATTTTTATCTTCGTAGGCGGCCCGACGCAAACGTTTGATATTTGAGAAAAGTTTTACCTCCTTATTCATAAACGTCTATCAAACCTATATTAGTTAACTAGCCGCTAAAGTTCTTTTGTCCTTATTTGTCACTTTGACATTGACGTTTGTGAGAATGGGACATAGAACATATTAGTTAGCAGGGGTTTGTTAAGTTTTATGAATAAGCGGATTAGAAATTAGTCAAATATTGATTTAAATTCTTATAAAATGTATATAAATATGAATACTTCATTAAACGTATAATAATTTTAGATTTAAATATTTATCTATAAATAAATTGTAAACATTCACTAACATGCTTGGCTGAATACAGATGCAGCCTGTGCCTTCTGTTCACATTGACGTATCGAGCAATGTAAATTATAACCTATAAATTTTTAAATTAACTTTTTGATTAAATTGTTAATTTCCTCGCACAATGCATTATAAAACGTTGTACGATACGTGTTCGGAAACGCAATTCCCAACTCGTGTCGGTCAAAAACACTCGCTGATCGCTCGTGTTTTTATTCACCGCCACTTGTTGGGAATTGCTTATTTTCCGAACTTGTATCGTAAATAACTAGTTCCAAATCACTCAGAAAGTTACATGAATACGTTTGTGAAACAGCGTAAAATGTTTATGGTTAAATCGAAAAAAAACTTATACTAGAGGTACTGGTGACATTCTTAAACCAGCGCTCATTGATAGGAGCAATGGCGCACATATGTACGAACCTGGTAGCACACGTAGCTCGAGTTCGACGTGTTGGTTCCTCGACACTGGTGCATCATTGCATATGTCTACTAGAGATGGGTAATCTCGACTCCGAGGAGAGATTCAAATCACTAAATCCGGCTCCGCTATCGGAACCGACTCCGCTTATCGGCTCTTTGATTCCTTTGAATCCAACAAAACCGAATCACTCCGGACTCGCTTGCTTCAATACAAATCCAGTGATTTGGTTGGTTCTTTGGATCATTTGATCCAAGCTCAAGGCCAAGCCCGCCTCGCTCATCGCCGACTTCCCGATTCAAGTGATTGATTCGGCTCTGTACCGAGTCGGAATTAATAAATCCTCGGAGTCGATAAGATTTGAAAGGAGTTGATAAGGAAACGGATCCGCTTACGGATTCGACTCATTTAAATCTTCAAGCCCGGATTTACCCATTTCTAATGTGTACGTACGGAACCGCTATATTTGGAGCGTGTGCGTAAAAGTTTGTCGCTGGTGGAAACCTTCCATCAGAGTTCTTTCACATTCGAATTTATAAATACATGTAAGTAGGTCCCCACAGGTTCAAAACTATATAGTAAGTTCACATATTTTGGCCACTTTCTCCGTTCACATATTTACGAAATCGCCTGTATTTACGAAGCTAACAGCCTTATTTGGCATGATTAACTTGGGACAGTAAATATTAATGTATCTCTTTCACAGGTGTTAAACTTTTTCATAGCAGCCGAAAATGACACAAGCAAAAAATTTTTTTTCATACATTGAGTGATCCATCCTACTGTATATTTTACGTACGTGCTGACTTCCTTGTGATGTATGTACACCACCGTTCGTAGTTAGTCGAATTTCGGATGGAATCTGAGACTAGCAACTGTGGCCCCTAACTAGTGGGAATAACGCCGCATTGGTTGTACTCCGGTGCCCATACGTACCGGCTGACTTCCTTGTGCGCCTTCACGAGCTGCGAGTGTATGAGAGAGCACAGCTTGTAGCACACATTGCGAGTTGTGCCGTCCGCGTCCGCTGGCTCAGCGGCCGCTGCAAACAATTTTCATTCAAATCAAATATAAATGTGAACCAAACCCGTCGTCTACCGGTCCCTGAGGGGCTACTCCGAACTTCGTGACGTGCCGTCCCTCTCACTCATATAGTGAATAACACGAGAGTGAAAGGGACGGCACGATACGAAGTTCGGATTTCGAAGTTCGGAGTACAGGCTCTGGGATTCCAGGCATCATAACAAAGGAATGCTATTGCTTTTTTTTTCGCCGGGAGACGACGGCTTAATATATAAGTCATATATTCATAAAACCAATTTACAAGTTATAATATGGAATATAATTAAATAACCGTGGGCCATGCTGCGGAAATTCATTGGAAGTAAATTCTTACACTGACAATAACTTTAATGATAGGTAGTAGTGTCAATATTGTGATTTATATCAATAATAGTAAATTTTTGAATACTGAATGATAAAATGACAAAAAATGGCAAAAATTCAGTCTCATGTAATAGTCAAGAGCGGAACATAATATAGAAGAAAAGCTCGGGAAAAGAACCTATTTCGCTGTCAAAAATTTCAAAATTAACATCAGCTGACAGGTAAACATGTCAAGATGTCATTGTACCGGCTATTTTTAAACGTTATTGCACAAAAAGAATATAAAAAATATATATATTTTGTACTATGGGTACCAAGTGACGATATACATACTTATATAGATAACTAGATACTTAAATACATAGAAAACATCCATGACTCAGGAACAAATATTCGTGTTCATCACACAAATACATGCCCTGACCGGGATTCGAACCCGGGACCTCCAGCTTCGAAGGCAGGGTCACTACCAACTAGGCTAAAGCGGTCGTCATAAAAGTACAAAGGTAAGTACAAAGGGCAGACTTAATGCCATGAGGCATTCTCTACCAGTCTATACTAACCTGTTGCTATATAAATCAGAATAATAGCGCCCTCTTGAGAATAGCTACATGTTAATGGTTTATGTTTAGTTAAGAAAACTCCTAAAATAATTGGCGTGTCAGAGGTGTGAGGATAGAGAAACCGAGGCAATCGTTTGTAACTTACGATTGTCCGCAATGACACTCATGTCGTTGTCAGGATCCGCGCTGGAATCAGATCCTGAGGGCTGGAGGGAGGCGGCCTCAGCATCAGATTCTGATTGCCTCTTCGGAGACGTGTTTTCCACCTGAAATAGTACATTACTGCAGATACCAGTAAGTAAGCCATCCTGGACGAGTATGAGTTAGTCGGTAGAGCCGAAGGCGAGGCTATAAAACGAGGCCAGGCCCCTATTTCACCAAGTTGACATATGTAAGCTGACAAATCGACAATTTTCATGTGAAAACTGTTTCACCAACTGCAATTGTAATGTTTTTTGACAATTGTCGCGCCTGTCAGCTTTGGTTAAATAGGGACCAGGATGGCACTTATGATCGAAGCATGTATAGTGATTTTCTCAAAAATATAACTAATTATATGAACAAAAGAGAATAGTACATTCTGACCAACTTGAAATTTGATGTTCCGCTTTTCACATAAAAAACTTTTCATAATTGATCAAATATCTCTGTGTGGATTCGGGTGGAAGTATTTTTTTCAATAATAGTGCGGTCTATGTCGCAATCTGATTCATCAGAACGAATCGCTCGGAGGGTGCGAAGAGCCTCGCCCGGTGCTCGTGCACTGTAGCCACTGCTGTCTAGTGCTCACCTCCATGTGCTCGCACACGTTGGCGGTGATGATGGCGCGCGGGTGGTGCTCGGGCTCGTCGGGCTCGGAGGGTGCGAAGAGCCTCGCCCGGTGCTCGTGCACTGTAGCCACTACCGTCTAGTGCTCACCTCCATGTGCTCGCACACGTTGGCGGTGATGATGGCGCGCGGGTGGTGCTCGGGCTCGTCGGGCTCGGAGGGCGCGAAGAGCCTCGCCCGGTGCTCGTGCACTGTAGCCACTACCGTCTAGTGCTCACCTCCATGTGCTCGCACACGTTGGCGGTGATGATGGCGCGCGGGTGGTGCTCGGGCTCGTCGGGCTCGGAGGGCGCGAAGAGCCTCGCCCGGTGCTCGTGCACTGTAGCCACTACCGTCTAGTGCTCACCTCCATGTGCTCGCACACGTTGGCGGTGATGATGGCGCGCGGGTGGTGCTCGGGCTCGTCGGGCTCGGAGGGCGCGAAGAGCCTCGCCCGGTGCTCGTGCCCTGTAGCCACTGCTGTCTCGTGCTCACCTCCATGTGCTCGCACACGTTGGCGGTGATGATGGCGCGCGGGTGGTGCTCGGGCTCGTCGGGCTCGGAGGGCGCGAAGAGCCTCGCCCGGTGCTCGTGCACTGTAGCCACTACCGTCTAGTGCTCACCTCCATGTGCTCGCACACGTTGGCGGTGATGATGGCGCGCGGGTGGTGCTCGGGCTCGTCGGGCTCGGAGGGCGCGAAGAGCCTCGCCCGGTGCTCGTGCACTGTAGCCACTACCGTCTAGTGCTCACCTCCATGTGCTCGCACACGTTGGCGGTGATGATGGCGCGCGGGTGGTGCTCGGGCTCGTCGGGCTCGGAGGGCGCGAAGAGCCTCGCCCGGTGCTCGTGCACTGTAGCCACTACCGTCTAGTGCTCACCTCCATGTGCTCGCACACGTTGGCGGTGATGATGGCGCGCGGGTGGTGCTCGGGCTCGTCGGGCTCGGAGGGCGCGAAGAGCCTCGCCCGGTGCTCGTGCACTGTAGCCACTACCGTCTAGTGCTCACCTCCATGTGCTCGCACACGTTGGCGGTGATGATGGCGCGCGGGTGGTGCTCGGGCTCGTCGGGCTCGGAGGGCGCGAAGAGCCTCGCCAACTGCTCGTGCACGCGACGCTCGCCCGCGCGAGGCGTCGTGGCGCCGCGCTCGCGGACTCGCTCCAGCAGACCCTGTTAAACATAATCACCAAGTAGACCTGTTAGCTGTAGACCTCGCAAGGATTTGTATAAATTAAAAAAAAACCGACTCGACAAGATAACTCTATAATTATCGAACCTGCTCACAATATGTCACGAGAATCGGTTGAGAAATGCGACCTGTAGGGGAGAACAAACAGAAATCCGCCCACAGAAGCCGAAATCATTGAAAAAAAATTAGCGTAGAATACCACACCACGCACTAAGCCTCGTTCGGCTGGTGCCTTTCGAATAAGGTTGTTTCAGCGTTAAATTTGTATTATTTTAGTGGACTCATAAAAAAAGTATTGTATACAATAGTTACAGTAGTACCCAACTGATATGGCTTACCGATGTACCTGCGCGGAAGATGAATTTTTAATGCGCGGGAAATGCTATTGACCAATCGGCACGCTCCACGCACCGCGCTTCTTTTTCCTGTACCGCTATTGGTCCGCAGCTGCCGCCATGTTAGCGCGCGCCGCGTGGCATGTTAGTCAGCCGCCATACTTCTGATCGAGTGCACGCGCATTATGAACAGTGTATTATGAACCTTATAGTAGTGATCTAAGGTTAATTGTAAGTTTTAAGCATTCTTTCGTTAATCTTCAGAGCGATACTTTCTTTTCTGCGCGACGACGCGCCTTATCAGTTGGGTACTACTGTACATAATTAATTGGCTATTGAAATCTCGTAACTTCACTCGGCAAGCCTAGTGGTCTAAACGCGTTACACGTTAATAGCTGTCATTACGTAACGATTGTATAAAATACTATTTGAACGACTTACCAAAAAGTGATCTTCATGGAAGAAAGATGTGCCCATCAAACGATCCAAAAATCTGCAATCCTTGTACAGATTCAGTAGCTTGCGCATAATCTGCAAAACAAACCGATTATTGGATAAACACCCTTCCCGATGTCACATAACCTATTCCTTATACGAAAGCTCGGAGATCGTTGTTTTTATTAGGCTTCCGTACCAAAATGGTAAAGACGGAACCCTTATGGTTTCAATTTGTCTGTCTGTCACATCGCTAAATATCTCAAGAACCACTTATACTATCGATTTGAACTTTGGAACAGTTATAAAGAAGGGTAATCCAGAAGCATAGAACATGATTTTTTTGTGGTGGTTCAAAATTTGAAAGTCTAGTGAATATGTCAAGTGGGGTGTCATATGAAAAGGCTCGAGTTGCACATTCACTTTTTTTTACGTTGAGTAATCTTCGATGTAATTTCGCTTTGACTCAAACTCGTAATAATGTACTAAATACTGTAATTTTATTAATGTTTATACTTCATCACTTTGCCTTGACTTGAATGTACTTTTTTATTTTTTAGTTTGTTAATTTCAATCTAATTCCCTACTTTATCTATTTTTTATATGTTATAACAGTAATTAATGACATTAATGAATACATTGAAATGTAATACCAATTAGCACGGTATTACAAGCAAAGGTTTAACTGTTAGTGCTAATGTTGACATAAATAAATAAATAAAAATGGTATAAAATCTGTCACGTAGTATGGGCATATTCCCTCGGGTGTCCTCTCATGTAAGCTCACCTCCTGGCTCTGCAGCGTGGGGTGCTTGGCGAACATCTCCTCGAGCCGGCGCATGGCGACCCTGCCACGCTCAATATGAGCAGCGACCCTGGGCTCGAGTAGACGCGGCACTGCCGGTGTCACTCCACCAGACTTGATGGCCGATGCGTTCTCAAAAATCTCGCGACGCGCTGCAATCACAAAAGAACTTCAGTTTTTGACTTACTACTTGTAGTCTAATGACATACGCACTGACGTCAGTTGACAATGCAGCACAAATACAAAATACAAATACAAACATTTATTCTGCAAATAGGCCACAAGGGCACTTTTACATGTCAAAATATTGCGAGGGCCCAACCTCGCAAGCGGAGCACAGCGCGCACCACGCGACGCGTGCAGGCGGCGCGCGGGGAGCGGGAGCCACGGCGAACCCTACTCCATGCCCCACGCACACATCGAAGCCGGCCGCTATATAAGGACGCGCGCGCGCGGCAGCAAGCAGTCAGTCTTTGTCTCGGCTCCGTGGCGGACACAAGGGCTGACCAGCCTAGAGCGCGGTGCGGGCTACCGGATTCGCGCCTAGGTACCTATAGGCAAAGCCTCAGAGGCCGCGTGTGTTATCTCCCTCGGGAGCCGCGTGGCTTGCCTCTGAGGTTCTATCCTTCCTCCCTCTTCCCGATCACCCCTGTAGTTGCGGCGCGGGCGAAACCGGGTACGTTCTGCCAGGCTCACACCTGGTAGTTGCGGCGCGGGCCAAACCGGGTACGTTCTGTCAGGCTCACACCTGACAGTTGCGGCGCGGGCCAACCGGGTACGTTCTACAGGGTCCCTCGTTCTCCGGAGAGCGATCCGCCATCCAAACCTCCTGTAGCTATCCATCGTGTCCGTAACGTCCTACGGGACCCGCGTTATTCGTAGCTTAAGTTTACCGTCAAACATTAGATAAGGCTTTCATTATCAATAAAGGGCATAAAAGACCCATATTTATATATTAAGTAAATCTGCGTTTGCTATTTAACCTAGCGTGATTCCTTCAAACCCTGAGCTAGCTAGGAAACCTTCACTACGCCCTCCAGGCGGAAGGATATGTGTGGCTCGCCCTCAGCGACAACCATCACATTTGGCGCCCAACTGAAAAACTCACGTTTTACTAGCTCAGAAGGACTAGACTAGATAGCTTCATATTTATAAATAACCGACACACAGGAATATTAGCATTTGCGACGCATCCGCCCACCCGATAGAAGGGGAGAGTTCTGACACCACATTTCGCCATTTACGTGTATAATTATAACCGTTTTACCCCACTTAGTCCGCCGTTCACCCGCCCGCCAGTACGAGCAACATCACCAAGGACAGGTTTGCTCCATATCCCGCCCGCCAGTCTTCATCAGCGCCTCAGTAAGTAAAAATACACTTTACACAGTCACACCGTAAGCCCAGAGCGTCGCTCCCGCTGGAAAACGAAGCCCGCCGCTTTACTAATGTCTACAACTTGGATATACCACCTGAAGAAACCAGAACTAGTGAAAGAGGCCGAGGAGAGAGGTTTGTCAACAGAAGGACTGACCGTGGAAGACATTAGGAAACTTCTTGTAGAAACCGTGAGAAACGCGGAGGAAAGCAGAGCCGAAGAATTTAAAACTCCGGAGAAGAAACAACCCATAGAAATGGGAAACAACGAGGACCAGCACAAGGTAAAAAACCTTAGTAAAATCATAAAGGAATGGAACTTAACATTCACAACGGCGAACAACGCGGTCGAATTCGTAGAGAGACTCGAGGAACTAGTGTCAGCGAGCGGCATCGAGAAGGACGAGGTACTACCGACCCTACCGCAAATCTTACAAGGTAAAGCCTTGCTATGGTACCGGAATAACGCCAAGTCGTGGCAAACATGGGACCAATTCCTGGAGTTATTTAAATTATACTACTTTCCGAGTAATTATGAAGAGGACCTGATCGAGAGAATTGTAGCAAGGAAACAAAGGTACAGAGAACGCTTTACGGATTACTTAACCGATTTACAAACTTTAATGAGGAGATACGACAGGCTTTCCAATGGCGAACAGTTACACCGCATCCACGAAAATATGGTAAAGGAATACAAGTTATACATCAAAAAACAAGATTACAGCGACCTACCAGGACTCCTAAAACTTGCAGCAGAGTACGAGAACATATCCGCAACGACATACAGAGACCGTTACGCAGCATACCCAGACACAACCGGAAACCAGGTCAGGCCGCACCAGCAAAGACAATGGGCCCAAAACCAGGTAACACCCCAACTAGGAACAAGCGCAGACAGAGGCCAAGCCCGTGAGCAACGCCCAGAGGGTGCCAGAATGGAAAATGGGAGGGGAACGAAAATACACCCCAAGTACGACCCGAAAACGTGCTGCTGGTCGTGCGGTAAACCGGGACACGACGCGAGGGAGTGCAGATCCAAGCGCCAAATTTTTTGTAGCGGCTGCGGAACGTACTAAGCAAGGATTGCTGCAAGACGGGGATCCGTCAAAAGAGAGAATTCCTAGGCGAGGCGAACGATCAAACCCGTGAAGATAACCGAATTTACACAGAAGCGACAATAATGGGTACCACACACACTTGCTTGGTGGATACGGGATCCACAAACACCTACATTAATGAGCACGTGTATAACGCCTGCCAAGGACAGGGGGTGTTAGAAAGACACACTCAGAAAGGAATCGTACTAGCCGACGGTACGAAAACGCAAATCACTAAGAGTCTTTTGGCGAACATACAGATGAAAGGGGCAAGTATCAAGCACTGGGTACGGGTGCTACCATCAGCCGCGCATACAATCATCGGGATGGACGTGTTAAAACGAGTGGGAATGGCGATAACATGGGCAGGCGAGACACCGGAGACAATCGGGGCAGCCACAACGGAGCACCAACCACTCGAACTACAAGCGCCTCCCACAGGACACCCAACAGCCGAAGCCAACGAGAGCGAAACACGCACCGTCAATGACTTGCACCTTACCAATCAAGTCCTAACAGAGGCTCAAAAGAAAAAACTCGCAGACACACAGCAGTACCAATTTGACATAGTATACCGAAGCGGCAAGCAGAACAAAATAGCCGATGAGTTATCCCGCAATCCCGTTTGCGCCGTTACCGAACGCGACTGGTACGAAACTAAACGCGCGCAAGTAGAAAACGGAACAGAACCGTCACAAGAATACCGCATAGAAACCGGAAAGTTATATTGGAGGGCACCCCACCTCACACACAATAAATATACAGACCCCGATTCAGAATGGAAAATATGCGTACCTAAAGCCGACACACAGCAGATAATATGCCAAAACCATGATTTACCAAGTGCCGGTCACTTAGGAATAGCGAAAACTATCAAACGAATATCACAAAGGTATTACTGGCCCAGAATGAAAACGGAAATAATAAAATACGTAAGGAAATGTAACGCCTGCCAAAAACATAAGGTCTCTCAACAAAAAAAGAACGGACTCATGCACATAAATAACGCCATTACGGAACGCAACGGCCAGCACAATAGCAAAGGCATTCGAAGAGCGAATAGCGTTGCGCTACGGCTCACCGCAGGCGCTTTTATCCGACCGTGGACCACAGTATCTATCGAAACAATTCAGAGACGTACTACAAAAATACGGCACAGAGCACAGACTAACCCCGCCCTACAGTCCGAATTGCAACCCTACCGAACGTCAGAACCGGACTCTGGAAGTAATGATCGCAACATTCATCGACGAAAACCACAAACAATGGGACAAACATCTAGCAGAATTCAACTTCGCACTCAACACTTCAGTACAAGAGTCAACAAAGCATACTCCGGCCTTCCTATTATACGGGAGAGAGTTAAGGAATCCCAAAGATCAAAACACATTACCGACCCCACGAGTGAGAGATACCAGCACACTACAAGAAGTGTACGAGCAAGTAAGGCAACACCAGAACAAAGCATCCACACTACAGAAAGTATATTACGATAAACAAAGGCGACACTGGGAACCAAAAGTAGGTGACATAGTACTAAAAAGAAACCAAGTATTATCCAATGCGGATAAAAGCTTTTGCGCGAAATTGGCACCTAAATACATAGGACCATTTATAATACAGGGACGGACTTCACCAGTAATATATACATTAAAACATACGGAGGGAAACAATAAAAACATTACAGTGCACATTAAAGACCTAAAAGCATATAGGCAGTAAAAACACACAGAATTCCACAGTATAACCACCGCCATTAAAATGAACGCCCACCCGGAACAACATACCGTTAGTACACACGCAGAACCGACTCACCGAGAAAGATGATCGGCAGCGACCCGAACGAAAAGCAACCGTGACGCAAAGGACATAAGGGCCATGTTTCATAAAACTTACAATTGTCAGTGACAGGAGATAGGTGACAAGTTGACAATTCGACAAGTAAACGTTTCATAACATATTTGTCTAGAACTATTTGTCACCGAAAAACTGACATATTTGTCAAATTATTACGACAAGTCGACATTTTTCCGCGGCCCCTGAATAATGAATTTTAACACATTTAAACGACGAATACCTACTTAGGTAACCGAGCCCTAATCAACGTCGTTCGTATTTTTCAAGAGAAAGGGGGTTTTTCCCAAAGATAGGACTAGGCTTGAAGTATGTCGCGGGCGAGGGGCTAGCAACCTATCATTGCGATATCACATTTGCGCCGTTTATAAACCTACAGCTGCTAAAAGCGGCACGGAAATTAAATTTCATGGGCTCTGCCTACCCCCTTTCGGATGTATGTTTATGTATGGTACTGAGTGCATTGATTATTCGCACCCATATAAACACCAGTATATTTTTTTTTTCTCGAGGGAGCCATTCCCGAAATGCTCGAAACAAATAAATAAATAAACCAAAACATTACATTAGACAGAGATATACCTCGGCCGCTATCAAAAAAAATGAGGGTACCTCTGAACCGATAGAATAAAAATTACCCTCAAGATGAAAATAAAGGGTAACAACTCCTATATAAGGCGCCAAGGAACGGCCAGGGACACAAAACGTCACAATGAACCCGTGCGGAAGGAAGCCGACGAGGCCACAACCTCCTATAACAACCCGAGCGGTCACGGCGCCCCAAGACCTCCCAACAAGAAGGTCCTGCATATGGGGCCCCATAATTCAGGGCACATCGAGGGAGCTTCACATCGCCAAGAGGCCCAACGGAATCTGGCACGATGCAGAGCGGGCCAACCAGACGACCGAACCGACACCCACACCAGAGCGAGCTGAGGGGACGATCCAGTGGTCTGACCTGGACAGGGCCCCGGAGCTGAACCAGGAGACGGTAGAGGAGGCATGGGCGCTCCTGGAATCCGGCGAGGAATACCTCGCATTTATCGCACATGAGCTGGGCGAAAACCACGACGCGGAGGAACCACAGCAGCGGGAACCGCAGCCACAACCTCAACCAGGAGCCCGCCGGAAGAAAAAGCGATCAGGGCGGAAGCGGAACGGCGGACAAAAGCGGGGGCTAGTGCGCCTACCCCGCACGAAGCAGAAGCCCCACTAGCACAGACGTCGCCAGGGCCCCTAATAATCCGATAGCCCTCCGATTATTATTATTATTATTTTGTTGTTACTAAGAACAGTTTTTTTTATGTTTTATTTTTTTTGTTTACGTTTAGTTATCTTTATTACGGTCGTTATTGTTTTAGTTTGAAATAAAATAACAATACAGTTGGTTAAGGGCGTTTTATTAGGTAATGTACCAGAAATTAAACCGTTACCGCATAGTTACCGCACCCGAAGCCACGCGTGGTAAATACCTTTTGAACCTTATTGCATCGAGTCAAGGCTCTTTAAGGTTAACTAAGAATTGTTTTTATCACACGGTAAAGGGTAAAAATATAAGAGAATAATATACTTACTAAAACTTTACTTCTCACTTCCGACAAGCACTAAGGATAGCCAGGTAGCCAGTATATATAATAATACCGAAGTATAATTCACAGAAACATAAAGGTTATCACGAATAAATGAAACCGCAGCAATAATAGTCTAAACAAGTAAAATAATAAAACAAAACATAGATATAGCCACTTTAGACTACACATAAAAGCAATCTATAGGAAAGAAAACATCTCCGCGCCGGCAAGGCATACAAAGTTGGTTTTATTTTTTTTTCACGGTGATTTTTCCCCTAGGTAAAAATCTCCTGAAGGGGAGAGGCAATGCGAGGGCCCAACCTCGCAAGCGGAGCACAGCGCGCACCACGCGACGCGTGCAGGCGGCGCGCGGGGAGCGGGAGCCACGGCGAACCCTACTCCATGCCCCACGCACACATCGAAGCCGGCCGCTATATAAGGACGCGCGCGCGCGGCAGCAAGCAGTCAGTCTTTGTCTCGGCTCCGTGGCGGACACAAGGGCTGACCAGCCTAGAGCGCGGTGCGGGCTACCGGATTCGCGCCTAGGTACCTATAGGCAAAGCCTCAGAGGCCGCGTGTGTTATCTCCCTCGGGAGCCGCGTGGCTTGCCTCTGAGGTTCTATCCTTCCTCCCTCTTCCCGATCACCCCTGTAGTTGCGGCGCGGGCGAAACCGGGTACGTTCTGCCAGGCTCACACCTGGTAGTTGCGGCGCGGGCCAAACCGGGTACGTTCTGTCAGGCTCACACCTGACAGTTGCGGCGCGGGCCAACCGGGTACGTTCTACAGGGTCCCTCGTTCTCCGGAGAGCGATCCGCCATCCAAACCTCCTGTAGCTATCCATCGTGTCCGTAACGTCCTACGGGACCCGCGTTATTCGTAGCTTAAGTTTACCGTCAAACATTAGATAAGGCTTTCATTATCAATAAAGGGCATAAAAGACCCATATTTATATATTAAGTAAATCTGCGTTTGCTATTTAACCTAGCGTGATTCCTTCAAACCCTGAGCTAGCTAGGAAACCTTCACTACGCCCTCCAGGCGGAAGGATATGTGTGGCTCGCCCTCAGCGACAACCATCACATTTGGCGCCCAACTGAAAAACTCACGTTTTACTAGCTCAGAAGGACTAGACTAGATAGCTTCATATTTATAAATAACCGACACACAGGAATATTAGCATTTGCGACGCATCCGCCCACCCGATAGAAGGGGAGAGTTCTGACACCACATTTCGCCATTTACGTGTATAATTATAACCGTTTTACCCCACTTAGTCCGCCGTTCACCCGCCCGCCAGTACGAGCAACATCACCAAGGACAGGTTTGCTCCATATCCCGCCCGCCAGTCTTCATCAGCGCCTCAGTAAGTAAAAATACACTTTACACAGTCACACCGTAAGCCCAGAGCGTCGCTCCCGCTGGAAAACGAAGCCCGCCGCTTTACTAATGTCTACAACTTGGATATACCACCTGAAGAAACCAGAACTAGTGAAAGAGGCCGAGGAGAGAGGTTTGTCAACAGAAGGACTGACCGTGGAAGACATTAGGAAACTTCTTGTAGAAACCGTGAGAAACGCGGAGGAAAGCAGAGCCGAAGAATTTAAAACTCCGGAGAAGAAACAACCCATAGAAATGGGAAACAACGAGGACCAGCACAAGGTAAAAAACCTTAGTAAAATCATAAAGGAATGGAACTTAACATTCACAACGGCGAACAACGCGGTCGAATTCGTAGAGAGACTCGAGGAACTAGTGTCAGCGAGCGGCATCGAGAAGGACGAGGTACTACCGACCCTACCGCAAATCTTACAAGGTAAAGCCTTGCTATGGTACCGGAATAACGCCAAGTCGTGGCAAACATGGGACCAATTCCTGGAGTTATTTAAATTATACTACTTTCCGAGTAATTATGAAGAGGACCTGATCGAGAGAATTGTAGCAAGGAAACAAAGGTACAGAGAACGCTTTACGGATTACTTAACCGATTTACAAACTTTAATGAGGAGATACGACAGGCTTTCCAATGGCGAACAGTTACACCGCATCCACGAAAATATGGTAAAGGAATACAAGTTATACATCAAAAAACAAGATTACAGCGACCTACCAGGACTCCTAAAACTTGCAGCAGAGTACGAGAACATATCCGCAACGACATACAGAGACCGTTACGCAGCATACCCAGACACAACCGGAAACCAGGTCAGGCCGCACCAGCAAAGACAATGGGCCCAAAACCAGGTAACACCCCAACTAGGAACAAGCGCAGACAGAGGCCAAGCCCGTGAGCAACGCCCAGAGGGTGCCAGAATGGAAAATGGGAGGGGAACGAAAATACACCCCAAGTACGACCCGAAAACGTGCTGCTGGTCGTGCGGTAAACCGGGACACGACGCGAGGGAGTGCAGATCCAAGCGCCAAATTTTTTGTAGCGGCTGCGGAACGTACTAAGCAAGGATTGCTGCAAGACGGGGATCCGTCAAAAGAGAGAATTCCTAGGCGAGGCGAACGATCAAACCCGTGAAGATAACCGAATTTACACAGAAGCGACAATAATGGGTACCACACACACTTGCTTGGTGGATACGGGATCCACAAACACCTACATTAATGAGCACGTGTATAACGCCTGCCAAGGACAGGGGGTGTTAGAAAGACACACTCAGAAAGGAATCGTACTAGCCGACGGTACGAAAACGCAAATCACTAAGAGTCTTTTGGCGAACATACAGATGAAAGGGGCAAGTATCAAGCACTGGGTACGGGTGCTACCATCAGCCGCGCATACAATCATCGGGATGGACGTGTTAAAACGAGTGGGAATGGCGATAACATGGGCAGGCGAGACACCGGAGACAATCGGGGCAGCCACAACGGAGCACCAACCACTCGAACTACAAGCGCCTCCCACAGGACACCCAACAGCCGAAGCCAACGAGAGCGAAACACGCACCGTCAATGACTTGCACCTTACCAATCAAGTCCTAACAGAGGCTCAAAAGAAAAAACTCGCAGACACACAGCAGTACCAATTTGACATAGTATACCGAAGCGGCAAGCAGAACAAAATAGCCGATGAGTTATCCCGCAATCCCGTTTGCGCCGTTACCGAACGCGACTGGTACGAAACTAAACGCGCGCAAGTAGAAAACGGAACAGAACCGTCACAAGAATACCGCATAGAAACCGGAAAGTTATATTGGAGGGCACCCCACCTCACACACAATAAATATACAGACCCCGATTCAGAATGGAAAATATGCGTACCTAAAGCCGACACACAGCAGATAATATGCCAAAACCATGATTTACCAAGTGCCGGTCACTTAGGAATAGCGAAAACTATCAAACGAATATCACAAAGGTATTACTGGCCCAGAATGAAAACGGAAATAATAAAATACGTAAGGAAATGTAACGCCTGCCAAAAACATAAGGTCTCTCAACAAAAAAAGAACGGACTCATGCACATAAATAACGCCATTACGGAACGCAACGGCCAGCACAATAGCAAAGGCATTCGAAGAGCGAATAGCGTTGCGCTACGGCTCACCGCAGGCGCTTTTATCCGACCGTGGACCACAGTATCTATCGAAACAATTCAGAGACGTACTACAAAAATACGGCACAGAGCACAGACTAACCCCGCCCTACAGTCCGAATTGCAACCCTACCGAACGTCAGAACCGGACTCTGGAAGTAATGATCGCAACATTCATCGACGAAAACCACAAACAATGGGACAAACATCTAGCAGAATTCAACTTCGCACTCAACACTTCAGTACAAGAGTCAACAAAGCATACTCCGGCCTTCCTATTATACGGGAGAGAGTTAAGGAATCCCAAAGATCAAAACACATTACCGACCCCACGAGTGAGAGATACCAGCACACTACAAGAAGTGTACGAGCAAGTAAGGCAACACCAGAACAAAGCATCCACACTACAGAAAGTATATTACGATAAACAAAGGCGACACTGGGAACCAAAAGTAGGTGACATAGTACTAAAAAGAAACCAAGTATTATCCAATGCGGATAAAAGCTTTTGCGCGAAATTGGCACCTAAATACATAGGACCATTTATAATACAGGGACGGACTTCACCAGTAATATATACATTAAAACATACGGAGGGAAACAATAAAAACATTACAGTGCACATTAAAGACCTAAAAGCATATAGGCAGTAAAAACACACAGAATTCCACAGTATAACCACCGCCATTAAAATGAACGCCCACCCGGAACAACATACCGTTAGTACACACGCAGAACCGACTCACCGAGAAAGATGATCGGCAGCGACCCGAACGAAAAGCAACCGTGACGCAAAGGACATAAGGGCCATGTTTCATAAAACTTACAATTGTCAGTGACAGGAGATAGGTGACAAGTTGACAATTCGACAAGTAAACGTTTCATAACATATTTGTCTAGAACTATTTGTCACCGAAAAACTGACATATTTGTCAAATTATTACGACAAGTCGACATTTTTCCGCGGCCCCTGAATAATGAATTTTAACACATTTAAACGACGAATACCTACTTAGGTAACCGAGCCCTAATCAACGTCGTTCGTATTTTTCAAGAGAAAGGGGGTTTTTCCCAAAGATAGGACTAGGCTTGAAGTATGTCGCGGGCGAGGGGCTAGCAACCTATCATTGCGATATCACATTTGCGCCGTTTATAAACCTACAGCTGCTAAAAGCGGCACGGAAATTAAATTTCATGGGCTCTGCCTACCCCCTTTCGGATGTATGTTTATGTATGGTACTGAGTGCATTGATTATTCGCACCCATATAAACACCAGTATATTTTTTTTTTCTCGAGGGAGCCATTCCCGAAATGCTCGAAACAAATAAATAAATAAACCAAAACATTACATTAGACAGAGATATACCTCGGCCGCTATCAAAAAAAATGAGGGTACCTCTGAACCGATAGAATAAAAATTACCCTCAAGATGAAAATAAAGGGTAACAACTCCTATATAAGGCGCCAAGGAACGGCCAGGGACACAAAACGTCACAATGAACCCGTGCGGAAGGAAGCCGACGAGGCCACAACCTCCTATAACAACCCGAGCGGTCACGGCGCCCCAAGACCTCCCAACAAGAAGGTCCTGCATATGGGGCCCCATAATTCAGGGCACATCGAGGGAGCTTCACATCGCCAAGAGGCCCAACGGAATCTGGCACGATGCAGAGCGGGCCAACCAGACGACCGAACCGACACCCACACCAGAGCGAGCTGAGGGGACGATCCAGTGGTCTGACCTGGACAGGGCCCCGGAGCTGAACCAGGAGACGGTAGAGGAGGCATGGGCGCTCCTGGAATCCGGCGAGGAATACCTCGCATTTATCGCACATGAGCTGGGCGAAAACCACGACGCGGAGGAACCACAGCAGCGGGAACCGCAGCCACAACCTCAACCAGGAGCCCGCCGGAAGAAAAAGCGATCAGGGCGGAAGCGGAACGGCGGACAAAAGCGGGGGCTAGTGCGCCTACCCCGCACGAAGCAGAAGCCCCACTAGCACAGACGTCGCCAGGGCCCCTAATAATCCGATAGCCCTCCGATTATTATTATTATTATTTTGTTGTTACTAAGAACAGTTTTTTTTATGTTTTATTTTTTTTGTTTACGTTTAGTTATCTTTATTACGGTCGTTATTGTTTTAGTTTGAAATAAAATAACAATACAGTTGGTTAAGGGCGTTTTATTAGGTAATGTACCAGAAATTAAACCGTTACCGCATAGTTACCGCACCCGAAGCCACGCGTGGTAAATACCTTTTGAACCTTATTGCATCGAGTCAAGGCTCTTTAAGGTTAACTAAGAATTGTTTTTATCACACGGTAAAGGGTAAAAATATAAGAGAATAATATACTTACTAAAACTTTACTTCTCACTTCCGACAAGCACTAAGGATAGCCAGGTAGCCAGTATATATAATAATACCGAAGTATAATTCACAGAAACATAAAGGTTATCACGAATAAATGAAACCGCAGCAATAATAGTCTAAACAAGTAAAATAATAAAACAAAACATAGATATAGCCACTTTAGACTACACATAAAAGCAATCTATAGGAAAGAAAACATCTCCGCGCCGGCAAGGCATACAAAGTTGGTTTTATTTTTTTTTCACGGTGATTTTTCCCCTAGGTAAAAATCTCCTGAAGGGGAGAGGCAATGCGAGGGCCCAACCTCGCAAGCGGAGCACAGCGCGCACCACGCGACGCGTGCAGGCGGCGCGCGGGGAGCGGGAGCCACGGCGAACCCTACTCCATGCCCCACGCACACATCGAAGCCGGCCGCTATATAAGGACGCGCGCGCGCGGCAGCAAGCAGTCAGTCTTTGTCTCGGCTCCGTGGCGGACACAAGGGCTGACCAGCCTAGAGCGCGGTGCGGGCTACCGGATTCGCGCCTAGGTACCTATAGGCAAAGCCTCAGAGGCCGCGTGTGTTATCTCCCTCGGGAGCCGCGTGGCTTGCCTCTGAGGTTCTATCCTTCCTCCCTCTTCCCGATCACCCCTGTAGTTGCGGCGCGGGCGAAACCGGGTACGTTCTGCCAGGCTCACACCTGGTAGTTGCGGCGCGGGCCAAACCGGGTACGTTCTGTCAGGCTCACACCTGACAGTTGCGGCGCGGGCCAACGTTCTACAGGGTCCCTCGTTCTCCGGAGAGCGATCCGCCATCCAAACCTCCTGTAGCTATCCATCGTGTCCGTAACGTCCTACGGGACCCGCGTTATTCGTAGCTTAAGTTTACCGTCAAACATTAGATAAGGCTTTCATTATCAATAAAGGGCATAAAAGACCCATATTTATATATTAAGTAAATCTGCGTTTGCTATTTAACCTAGCGTGATTCCTTCAAACCCTGAGCTAGCTAGGAAACCTTCACTACGCCCTCCAGGCGGAAGGATATGTGTGGCTCGCCCTCAGCGACAACCATCACAATATTAATTTACAATTTAAGAAAGTCTGACTATAATAAGTAATACAATTTTCATGTCAAAATATTAATTTACAGTTCAAGAAGGAATAATAATTTCGAGTTTACAATTATAACAAGATTAATGTCATACAGTGAAGATAAACTTGCAAAGTTATCTATTACAAATATTACAACATCAGTAAAGTTAGAGATGTATAAGTCAGTGTCAAAGACAAGAGTTGTCAATAGTTGGCAAGCTGCGTAAGCGGAACTGTTCCACAGATTAATTAATAGTACCTAAATACGTATATACGTACGTACGTAAATAATACCTAAATAAGACCTTAGAGATCAATGTGATGATGTTACTTGTCAAATTTTAGCCATAAACAATAGTAGAGTACGATGACGAAGCGAGGGTTATCGACAGATTGCGCCTCCATGCTTTGGAAGGCACGTTAAGTCGTTGATCCTGGCTGCTGTCTATGACAATAGACGTTAAGCCAAGTCAGAGGCCTTCGGGAAGCTTGAGAGCTTGTAATAGTCAAGTTGGCCACTCACTTGACAATGGGGGTCGAAGTTCCACCACTCACCGTTTACCCTACACGTGACCCCTGGGTGGTGGCTAAGCGGTGCAAGGTACAACAAAACTGGCAACCTTCTCGAAGATCTTATGGTTCGATATAATTGCCATACGATAAATAAAACAAACTACAGATCAAATCAACATTCAATTAGTTTATTTTTGTTCTTACATTGTTTTAAAAATACCTAAAACCCATTTAATTTTCAAAAAGTAGTAATGGAAGTGAAAAGTTACACAATTAGGTTTTTAAATTATCATTTTAGAAAAAAACAATGCTTACAACGTTGTGCGACATTTGGTTGGTTTTGTTTGGTGTGGCAACGACTATAGCAACATAGACCTACGCCAGGATATATAGTTTTTTTGAACCCGACTGTGGCTTTATAGGCCGGGCCCAATAAAGCGATAGGAGTGCGCGGTTGGAGAGTAGCCTGGGGAAACTCCAGGAGAAAACCTCCGACACGACCACGCGTGTGGCTTGGAACACTGGAGTACTCTTAATAGTTTGCGCTCCAGTGAGATTGGTTGAGCGGTTGACAACCGAATTTGAGGCGAGTGGAGTCGAGTTACTGGGAGTTTTGTCGCTGGTTCACTAAAACTAGCCTAGCCGAGAAGAGTCCAGCAAGCAACTCAGCTAGGCCCGACCTGGGTCGGACTGACTCTACCTGGCGTGCGGCGGTACCGGGACGAATAGGGACTATATGTGTCAGTGTTGTCGCGATCGCGCGGTAGACGTATCCGGCGGGAGGATATATAGGCGTCATTTCGCGCCAAAATGAGAACGGGATAGGTTTGGCTGTACGTCTCCCACTATATAGCGTAATACCTAAATAGCGTAAAGAGTCATGTATAATATTTTTATTGTATCTAGTTGACACAGTTCCTGCAGGAAAGCATATCAAACGATTCGACATGTTTCGTTTTCTTGTGTAATTACACATTGTAAACACCTATTGTTATTTTTTCCTCGTTTTTCTTTCAACTCTCTTTTGTTGTTTACCACTTACATTTACTTAAGTAGGTTAAGTAGTATCATTGTAATAAGCATATTTTTTTAATAAGTTTCTTTCGGCGTTTCTCCTCGGCAGTGGTCTCATGAGAAACGCTAGTAGTTTTTGACTTGTAAAAGTGCCTTTGCGGCCTACTTGCAGAATAAAGTTCATTTATGTCACACCTGGCCATAAAGTGGCAATTACCGCACGCTCCGCGCGCGGAAGATCCCACTTCCTGGCCAGGGGGTGACATAAAATTTTGTACTAACCTCGGGCGGTAATTAAGAAAGCCTCAGATCGCATAATTATCGCCCTTGCCTTCGGCTCGGGCGTCAAATACCTGCGATCTGAGACATTCTTTGTTTTACCGCCCTTGGTAAGTAATGTACTATTATTTCATTTATGGGTCAATCAACTTTTTCTTGTTGTTATTTTGTCCCTTCAGCGAGGAGACAACAGTAACCGAGTTTCTTAGAAAAATGTTTATGATATGGACTTCAAGCATGCTCAAGGGATGACCCATGTCCAAATGGATCTTTGCTCATGGCTAAAACTCATGATTAATAGATTTAAACCCTATTAAATCACAGTTTTAAAGAGTGACTCAGGAGACGTAACCATGGTAACGGGCAACAAAGAATAGTTGATCCACCCTTATAGCATCGTTCTTGAACCCAAAATGACGACCGGTTTAGCCTAGTGGGTAGTGCACCTGCCTGTGAAGCTGACGGTCCTGGGTTCGAATCCCGGTCAGGGCAAATATTTGTGTGATGAGCATGAATATTTGTTTCTGAGTCTTGGATGTTTTCTATGTATTTAAGTATTTATATCTATTAAATATATCGTCGTCTAGTACCCATAACACAAGCCTTCTTGAGCTTACTGTGGGGCTAGTTCGATTTGTGTAAGATTGTACTCTAATTTTTTTTTTTTTTTAAATGTCAGGATACCTGTGCCGTTGGTCGGTGGTATCGAGTCGGGCGGCGCCAGCGGCGTGCGCGGCTCCGCGTCGTGCGCCGAGCTCTGCGTCTCCCACGAGTCCTCGGAGCCGGACCCGTCCGAGCCCCACAGCTCGCCTTCCTCCGAGTCGTATTCACCGACCTGCCAACATATACAATACAATATAAATGTGATAATCCACATTGAAAGGGACCTTATGGCGGCAGGCGCTTACGTTGCACCTATTCACTATTGTATTGGAACAGCGGCACTAAAGGCGTAAGTGCCGGCCGCCATAAGGTCCCTTTCAATATGGATTATCACAAATATTCTTCATTAACCAAACCAATAATACAAGGAACTTAAACACTATCCCCATTATTCATAAACGTCTATCAAACCTATATTAGTTAACTAGCCGCTAAAGTTCGTTTGTCCTTATCTGTCACTTTGACACATGTGCTTATGAGACAGTGACAACAGACATTTTAGTTAGCAGAGGTTTGTTAAGTTTTATGAATAAGGGGGTATAACGATATACAATAGGCGTTTTCATCTCTCATCACATAAATAGTA
This sequence comes from Epiblema foenella, assembly GCA_963556455.1. NCBI lineage: Eukaryota > Metazoa > Arthropoda > Insecta > Lepidoptera > Tortricidae > Epiblema > Epiblema foenella. The sequence goes on from OY747106.1 coordinate 3,805,632, forward strand.
TAATAACATCGAGAGAACTTGCGTCTTTTACTGTGTATCAATTTTCTCAAGAAGGTAGTGGTTGTGATAGAAACCGGCCAAGTGTGAGTCGGACTCGCGCACGAAGGTTTCCATACCAATATCTATAAAAAAGGCAAAAAAGCCACGTTTGTTGTATGGGAGCCCCTTTAAATAATTATTTTATTCAGATTTTTAGTATTTTTGTTATAGCGAAAACAGAAATACATCACCTGTGAAAATTTCAACTGTCTACGGTGACAGACGGACGGACGTACAGACATAGCAAAGTCTTAGTAATAGGGTCTCGTTTTATCCTTTGGGTACGGACCCTAAAAATGACAGATAAAGGTAAATCAAGCATGTGTACCATCAAAACTCCTACGAATTGGGCATTACTATAAGAAGCGCGGAAGCGAAACAAGCCGCCTCGTGGCACGCTTCATAAATTTGTATGTGTTCTTCCCCTCGCTGCTTGCACTGGTAACATGCTCTCGACCCACCACACGCACCTTGATGGGAAATTGTCGATCACCTGCAAAATGTAACGTATGATCCCCGCAATACAAATCAACATGCACACCTTCGCAACCTTTAATAGGTCTTGCAGCTAGTACATGCTCATGTGCCTGGACGCACCACACGCGGCTTAATGTGAAATTGTCGATCACCTGCAAAATGCAACGTATGATCCCTGCAATACAAAATAGCATGCACACCTTCGCATTTACCTTGTAGAGATCTTGCGGCCAACACATGCTCATGTGCCCATCGACCCACCACACGCGGCTTGATGGGTAATTGTCGATCACCTGCAAAATGTAACGTATGATCCCTGCAATACAAATCAACATGCACACCTTCGCATTTACCTTGTAGAGATCTTGCGGCCAACACATGCTCATGTGCCCATCGACCCACCACACGCGGCTTGATGGGTAATTGTCGATCACCTGCAAAATGTAACGTATGATCCCTGCAATACAAATCAACATGCACACCTTCGCATTTACCTTGTAGAGATCTTGCGGCCAACACATGCTCATGTGCCCATCGACCCACCACACGCGGCTTGATGGGTAATTGTCGATCACCTGCAAAATGTAACGTATGATCCCTGCAATACAAATCAACATGCACACCTTCGCATTTACCTTGTAGAGATCTTGCGGCCAACACATGCTCATGTGCCCATCGACCCACCACACGCGGCTTGATGGGTAATTGTCGATCACCTGCAAAATGTAACGTATGATCCCTGCAATACAAATCAACATGCACACCTTCGCATTTACCTTGTAGAGATCTTGCGGCCAACACATGCTCATGTGCCCATCGACCCACCACACGCGGCTTGATGGGTAATTGTCGATCACCTGCAAAATGTAACGTATGATCCCTGCAATACAAATCAACATGCACACCTTCGCATTTACCTTGTAGAGATCTTGCGGCCAACACATGCTCATGTGCCCATCGACCCACCACACGCGGCTTGATGGGTAATTGTCGATCACCTGCAAAATGTAACGTATGATCCCTGCAATACAAATCAGCATGCACACCTTCGCATTTACCTTGTAGAGATCTTGCGGCCAACACATGCTCATGTGCCCATCGACCCACCACACGCGGCTTGATGGGTAATTGTCGATCACCTGCAAAATGTAACGTATGATCCCTGCAATACAAATCAGCATGCACACCTTCGCATTTACCTTGTAGAGATCTTGCGGCCAACACATGCTCATGTGCCCATCGACCCACCACACGCGGCTTGATGGGTAATTGTCGATCACCTGCAAAATGTAACGTATGATCCCTGCAATACAAACAAGCATGCACACCTTCGCATTTACCTTGTAGAGATCTTGCGGCCAACACATGCTCATGTGCCCGTCGACCCACCACACCTTCACGCGGCCCGACGGGAAGTTGTCGATCACCTGTGGAAATTAACGTAAATTAATATACCAGACAATAACGAATAAATCACTTTATAATAATGATTATGTAATGATAGTAGCTGATTGATTGATTGCTATTCTCTGTCTCGTTTTGTGACTACAACGCAGACATTTCATTTGCTTATGTGTTTAGTTTTAATCAGTCATTTTATTATTGTCATATGACGCTAACCTAATGCCTCCATTCTCATTTCACGAAATCGCGTAATCTGTCACTGTTTTAGTGGTTGTCCGCTGGCGCTAGTTGCGACTTGTGACAGACCACAGATATTTAAAGATTGTTTAAGGTCGCGTTCATGTTTGTCTGTTCTTGTCTGTTTAAATTGTAAATTATGACATTTATTTAATTGTTATGTTGTTTGTGACTTTAGTGTTTTTTGTCTTTCGTGGCTTCTCGTGGTCCCAAAGGAAGACCAGCGCTAGCCAATGGCTATCACTATGCTGATTTGGGGCCATTTCGTGGCTATTTTCTGTATTTTGGTGTTATGTTAATTTGTACTGTGTCTGTGCCACGAATAAATGTTTTTTCTTTCTTTCTTGTTTTTTCTTGATGGTTCTCCGAATAAATAAATAAGAATAGACAGCTAAAACTTAAGTACCAAATATCATTTGATAGGGTAAATCGCCAGAAACTGACCACTTAAGAAAATCATTCAGTTACTACCACCAGCAAATTTGTGCAGTGAAGATCACCTTTAACAAAATACATGAGCTCTGAACCCAGTTATTTCAATTTTATTTATTTAATTGCAGAAATGCCAATAATTGGTTTGCTCTGTGCATATTTTTGCGAAGTGGCGAGTTTTTGGGGGGTGGCTAAACTGGTCTAAGCCCAACAAAATCTAGTTTCTACTCTGCGTTGAGAATGTTACGCGGCAGTCGCTTTCGTAAAACTAGTTCCTACGCCAAATCTTGGGATAAGGAATCATAACGCTAGTATGATGTTGATGATATTATTTTCACTACGCCAGCTTTTACATAAATGACTCCTGTTTATAATTGCCCTCTTTCGCTGTTGCGTAACTCGTATCCTGTCGTATAGCAATTCATTATATAGAGACAAGAAATCCATCTAGTTAGTGTGGCCCACTATCATTACAGTAGGCGCTCGATAATCCGGCGCTCGCCAATCCGGCACGCTCGGTAGTCCGGCACTTTGGGACTCAGGTAGCCCGCTCTATAATCCGGCATTTTACACAGCTGAACGCCGGACTACTGAGCGGTTCGGTTGAATTGTTCGAGTAGTTTCTCTCGCTCGGCAGTCCGGGCCTAACCTTAAAAGTGAAGCCATACCATAACCATAATAAAATAGTCTTTCACTGTGGATCTATTTTACTTCCTATACAAATTCGATAATCCGGCAGTTCCGACAATCCGGCATAAAGGAAAAAAATCGGGTGCCTACTGTATATGCATCATTAATTGATCCGGGTGGCAGCTTTTCAGCGGTGGTGTGTTAGTTAGTTTTACGGGCATTTTGCGCAAGTCGACACCGAGCGTGCCTATTTTGCGTGAAAAAACAATTGGGCCGTCCCAGATACGCTGTCTGTCCCCAGCTATTTTTATTCTCCTGTCCCACGGCGCAATTGGGTCGTCCCACATACGCTGTCTGTCCTCAACTATTTTTATTCTCCTGTCCCACGGCGCAATCGGGTCATCCCACATACGCTGTCTGTCCTCAACTATTTTTATTCTCCTGTCCCACGGCGCAATTGGGTCGTCCCACATACGCTGTCTGTCCCCAACTATTTTTATTTTCATGTCCCACGGCGCAATTGGGTCGTCCCACATACGCTGTCTGTCCCCAACTATTTTTATTCTCCTGTCCCACGGTGCAATTGGGCCGTCCCACATACGCTGTCTGTCCCCAACTATTTTTATTCTCCTGTCCCATGGCGCAATTGGGTCGTCCCACATACGCTGTCTGTCCCCAACTATTTTTATTTTCCTGTCCCACGGCGCAATTGGGTCGTCCCACATACGCTGTCTGTCCTCGACTATTTTCATTTACCTGTCCCGCGGTGCAGGTGGCGTCCTCGCCGGTGAAGTTGGCGACGCGAATGACGACGGTGCCGGGCCGGTACTGGAAGTCCGGGTGGTCCTTCAGGTCGTACACGCTCATCTCGCTCTCATGCAGCATTTGTGGACTAAAAAAAACATAACAATACTCTTTTCACACCTGCTATTCAGAAGTCATTGTTGCCGTCGAATGGGGCATCAAAGTCGTACTTTTCTTCCCTAATTTAAATAAAATAAATATTAAATATTAGAGGACAATCTTACACAAATCGAACTAGCCCCACAGTAAGCTCAAGAAGGCTTGTGTTATGGGTACTAGACGACGATATATTTAATAGATATATAAATACTTAAATACATAGAAAACATCCAAGACTCAGAAACAAATATTCATGCTCATCACACAAATATTTGCCCTGACCGGGATTCGAACCCAGGACCGTCAGCTTCACAGGCACACTACCCACTAGGCTAAACCGGTCGTCAATTTAAGGACAACAATGACTCTTTTTCCTCATAGAAGGTGTGAAGATCAGTATGTGCCACTCGGTAGCAAAATTATTTGTACGACATTTTGTTTGTAGCAGCCGGCCTCATAGGCGGTGTGAAAAGCAGTATGTGTCACACGATAACACAATTATTCCTGCCTTGCGCGTAGACACTTGAATCCCTCGCTACACTCAAAATTCTACATTAGAATCCGTCGCTGCGCTCAGGTTTCTATTCTAAAATCTTGAATGTAGTTTAAAATGTCCTACATTTTATAAATCTCTCATTTGATTATCCGTTTCCGTTATTCTCCGTTTGGTGAGCACTAAAGAATATTTGTCTAAACATTAAATAAATCTTCAAGTCGTACATAATGGTTGATTTAATGGCGTGGCAACTATAAGATAAAACATTCAGCTCTTTCATATTTGTCTTGTATTGAAGATCATTTATTTATTTATTTTAACTATATTGCACAAAACAAATGAGTACAAATAGCGGACTTAATGCTTTTTTTATGATGTGAGTCTTATTGCATACTCGGAAATGTTCGCCTTTACTGTGGCAAAAATAGTCAGCGAAGTTTTAAAAAAAATAATAAGGAAATTACTAAGTAAAAAAATATGTTTATCATCAATATCTGTTAGTAAAACATAATCAATAATAAATAATATCACCAAATTTCAAGTTCAAAGGTCAAACAAATTTTGTAAAAAAAAACAGACTCTGATGGCTTGTAGTTCCTTGAAGCCTGTAGCCCCAACCGTTTGGCTGTAAAACCTGTGTGACAGACAACGAACGGACTCGTGAGTAACAGCAATAGGGTTCCGATTAGACCCTTCGGATACGGAACCCTAAAAATGAATTCCTGATGTCTCTTTCACACGATAACGATACCACGCAAGCCCTCCCTTATGTAACTGTCAGTAAAAAAAGAGGTATACTTGGTCCAATTCACTCCGCTCACCCCGCGCACAGAGGACGAACCTAACTTATCTCCACATCTGAAAATAATCACCGCGGAACACTTTGTCTATGGTACAAATGCCATGCTTGTAACCCGATGCGTACAAACATTTTAGTAATCTGCTGTTTAGCATCCCTACAACTGTACTTACCCCAATGAATATTCGCATATTTTGAAAAATATAGGTCCTATCAACATACATCCAAAGAATGACTTATAAATAATTCTATAACAAACATTTTTTCCTTTGACGGTATTCGCCTAGCTTCAGCCGTTTTCAATATAATTTAAAAAACTGTGATCGGTACACGTAAGTAATGGAGGGAGGGGGGAGGGGGAATGAAAGTATTTCAACGTGTTTCTCCTTATATATTAAAGCACATATATGAATAATAAATAAATAAATATTAGAGGACAATCTTACACAAATCGAACTAGCCCCACAGTAAGCTCAAGAAGGCTTGTGTTATGGGTACTAGACGACGATTTATTTAATAGATATAAATACTTAAATACATAGAAAACATCCAAGACTCAGAAACAAATATTCATGCTCATCACACAAATATTTGCCCTGACCGGGATTCGAACCCAGGACCGTCAGCTTCACAGGCAGGTGCACTACCCACTAGGCTAAACCGGTCGTCACTGAATGCTACATGCAAATTTCATGCTTTCTCCCAGATACGACTGTATTCGAGCCAACAAGCCATACTAACCTACAAACTATGAGATTTGACATTTCGGAGGACTGACATCGCACTAGCGCCTCTAGCGGCGAATTCATAAGCGGTAGCCCTCGTTGCTATTTCCCGGCCTCTGCAATGATGTAGTATTACTCACACTGGCTCGTCGGCGCTGGTGTACGTGCGGTACCAGTGAACGATGGCGGTGCGTCCGTGGTGGTCCACCCGTTGCACCACGCCGTACTCTCTGTGCTTCAGCTGTACATACAAACAAATATATCAAAATCAAAATCAAAACATTTATTCTGCAAATAGGCCTCAAGGGCACTTTTGCAAGTCAAAATCTATCTAGGTACATCAAATAAAAATAATACAATAATCAAAGTATCATTAATTAAATGTAGTGTTACATGTCAAAAATAAGACTAAGAAACTAATAACAATCGAGATTTGTTAGAGATGTATAAGGTCTCTAAGCGTCAAGATAAAAGGTAATAAAGTAAGTACACTAATCATAATAAAATATTTTGAGCTATATCTATAACACGTCAACATGAAAATAATAAAATCTAATAAATAAATATCCTCAGAGATGTATAAGGTCTCTGAGCGTCAGTCTAAAAAATAAAATCAAATGAGAACAGTGAAGTCTCTCATCATGTCAATTCCACTGAACACTAGTACGAAGTTACTAGTCCTTGCAAACATGAACAGACCGAATGAACCTTGCAAACAAAAACAGATGAAGGAAAAATTGAAAAATTTAGGCACCGAGCAGGATTTGAACCTGCGACCTCCCGGCACTCGCGGCCGGTCGCTCTAGCCAACTGAGCTATAGGTGCAATCGCTACTCAGTTCCAAATTCATCAACCGTTCCTTCGTATTAAGCAGTACCGCTACTAACGTAAACTATTTTTTATACAAACGCCTTAAGGGACGTACAGCGTACAGCGACATCTACCAGAAGACTCATGCTTCATTAACGGCACTAACGTCTCAAATCATATTGAGAATCGTCAGTTACGATGCGCCATCCCATACCCAAATTTAGAATGAAAGAAAAATTGAAAAATTTAGATACCGAGCAAAACAAACAAATACATTGCGGTTTAACAACTGTAAAAAAACATTATTTTTACTTTAAATAAACAGTACTTAATAATTACTTGGAAACCATCATATTTTAACTTATCGCTATTTTTTAGATATTCAAGGTGCAGAGACTTTAAGGTCTGATAGAGGAGGTCTAAGTAAGAGTATCAAACAAGAGCATCGAAAAAGGCTAGGTGACAAACACCATCCACACAGCACTGTGCTGTGTGGATGCACTGTGTTGAGAGCGTGTTATATACATGCATAACCAGCGACCACCCAAGCAGCCGCCCAGGTGACACCTGTTATACCCTTGCATAACCAGCGACCGCCCAAGCAGCCACCCAGGGGACACCGACTCAGCATATTGCAACATCGCCGCCCCGTTGCCCGAAATACGGAATGACTGGTCACTCTTGGTTCTCACATCGACCATTAGGCACACCTCTTAGTTTTAATTAATTTTAATTCATTTATTTTATTCCTTGTAATTCCGTCATTAGGAATTAAGTTCGCAATTCTTGGTTTCTCTCGATCCTCCCACTCCCAGCCTACATAATTAGCGAGGGACCTAAATTTGTCCCTTCTGTTGTCAACACAGCGCATCCTCAAATTTTATAAAGGGTCGGCAACGCGTACGTGACTCCTTTGGAGTTGCGGGCGTCTATAGGCTGCGGTGGCCGCTTACCATCAGGTGGACCGTAAGCTTGTTTGCCACCGGCGTAGTATAAAAATAGAGATTTTTTCATGCCTATCGAAACACATTTTATAGAAGATCAAATGAATACAATTAAATAAATAATAAATAAATAAATGAAATAAATGAACTTTATTCTGCAAGTAGGCCGCAAAGGCACTTTTACAAGTCAAAAACTACTAGCGTTTCTCAAGAGACCACTGCCGAGAAGAAACGCCGAAAGAAACTCGACAGTCAGTCATTTTCTCCAAAATATGCTTATTACAATGATACTACTTAACCTACTTAAGTAAATGTAAATGGTACACAACAAAAGAGAATTGAAAGAAAAACGAGGAAAAAATAACAATAGGTATTTACAAAAAAAAACATGTCGAATCGTTTGATATGCTTTCCTGCAAGAAATGAGATACAATGAAAATATTAGACTCTACGCTATTTAGGTATTTGGTTTGGGCCATGCATTTCTGTCTGTTAGATAGTCCTCAACCCTATAATAAGCCTTTGACATCAAAGTTTTTTTTAGGTAATTTTTAAGAGCCGGAAAGGGTAAATTCAAAATTTCATCGGGTAACTTATTATAAAAACGAACACATTGACCTACAAAAGACTTGTAAACTTTACGGACACGAAACTTGTGAGTGGCAATTTTATTTTTATTCCGGGTATTAAAATTATGGATATCAGAATTTTTACAGAATGATTCTCGATTCTTTATGACATAAATAATATTCTCATAGATGTATTGGGATGCTACCGTTAAAATGTTAATTTCTTTAAAGAGATCTCTTAGAGTTTCACGTGAGCCCAGGTTATATATGGAGCGAATGGCTCTTTTTTGTAACACAAAAATTGTCTGTATGTCAGCTGCTTTACCCCAAACCAGAATACCATACGACATAACATTATGAAAATAGCTGTGATAAACTAAGCGAGCTGTTTCTACATTGGTCAGTTGTCTGATTTTTCTAATAGCATAAGCGGCTGAACTTAATTTACGTGCCATAATGGCTATATGGGGACTCCATTGTAGATTTTTGTCTAATGTTATACCTAAGAATATTGCTTTATCTACAATTTCTAAACACTCGTTATTTAAAAGAATATTAGTTTCAACCGGTCTAACATTAGGCAAAGAAAATCTGACACATTTAGTTTTCTTAGCATTAAGTAGGAGGTTGTTAACGGTAAACCAATCAAGTACTTTGACCAGTGTGTCATTAACGTTAGAACATTCTATTGTTTTTCGGTCAACCTTAAAGATTAATGATGTATCATCCGCGAATAATACTATGTCACAAAGATCACTTACTATAGACGGCAAATCATTTATATAAACCAAAAATAAAAATGGACCTAGGATAGAGCCCTGAGGTACTCCTAACGTTACTACAGCTCCACTAGACTGGGTTCCATTTACAACAACTGTTTGAGTTCTATTGCTAAGATATGAGGACATAAGGCTTAACGCATTATCAGACAGACCATAATGTTTAAGTTTCAAAATGAGCGTTCCATGATCCACGCAATCGAATGCTTTAGAAAGGTCACAAAAAATACCAATCGCATCACAAGAATTCTCCCAAATATTGTAAATATACTTAATAAGCACAGATGCAGCGTCAGTCGTGGAGCGCCCTTTTGTGAAACCGAACTGATTACTTGTAAGAAGTTTATTTCTATTGAAGTGCATTAGCATATCGTTTAACATTAATTTCTCAAAAACCTTACTTAACACAGGTAGTATAGATATAGGACGAAAGTTAGTTAGGTCGTTCAAATCACCCGATTTAAATAAAGGTACGACTTTACTAAATTTCATAAGATCCGGAAAAATACCCTCTGATATGCAGTTATTGTAAACCAAAGCTAAGTGGGGCGCAATGACATCTATGATATGATTAATAACTTTTACTGATGTTCCCCATAAATCCTCCGTTTTCTTTAAATTGAGCGATTTAAAAGTTTTAATAACTTTGATTGAATCTACTTGACTAAAATTAAACGTTACATTACATTTACTAATGTTAGCACAAAGTAAAGCGTTAGCTTGGGTTTCAGATGACGGAAGACATTTCGTAGTACTACTTGCTATATTCGAAAAATAATTCTCGAATGCCAAGGCAACATCATTATTTGACATGACCTGTTGGTCTTCTTTGAGGATGTTGACTTGACAACTGCGGGTTTTAAGTTTACCAGATTCTCTATTTATAATATTCCAAACAGTTTTCACTTTATTGTCAGATATTTTAAGTTTCGAACTAATATAGTTTGCTTTAGCAGTAAAACACACTCTCTTGAAGATTCTTGAGTAAGTCTTGACAAAGTCCAGGAAATGACTGTTCTTGTTCACCTCCCTTTCACCATAAAGTTCATAAAGCCTATTTCTACTTTTATGTATGCCTACAGTAGCCCAATCACTAAACTTTATCTTATTATTATTATTTTTTGACCCGGAAATAGTTTTCAATGCAAAATTTTCGTTGAAGCGATCAATAATTAAGCCGAATAAATCTTTATACATGCTATTCGAATTATCTTGTGAAAAAGGTAACATACAAATATTATAGTTAATTTCATTTTTAAATAACTCCAAACGAGAACTAGTTATGGGTCGGTATGTTATAGTTTGGGGTTGTTCTTCAATTATCTTTGAGAAAGATGCCTTTTGACCACTGTGGTCGGAATTAAAACAATTTATAATTTTCTTATCCAAACATTCACAGTTACAAAAAATATTATCTAAGCAGGTTGCACTGGTAACACCTACCCGGGTAGGCTCAAAAAACAAATTTACCAAATTAAAAGATTTAAACAAACTTAACAACTTGACGGTATTGTTAGATGGTTGAAGTAAGTCGACATTGAAATCACCACAAACTATAACATTTTTTTGGCTTTTAGTTACTAACCTCAACACATTTTCCATAGTGGATTCGAATGTGCAGAAGTCAGATGCTGGCGGCCTGTATACACATAGAATTATATAGCTATCTAGTTCTGTACAAGCAATTTCTACAATCCTCTCAATTGATAACTTTACTATGTCCTTCCGTTCTTTGCATTTAAAAGAGCTTTTAACAATTATGAGAGAGCCACCATGAATGGCAGATTTTCTAGCAAAGAAACTCACTAATTTAAAATTCACAAAGTCAAATATCATCTGTTCTTGTTTGAGCCAATGTTCAGTAATACACAAAACTTGAATATCATCATTATCTAAAAATAAGCCTACTTCTAGTTCCTTGCTGGAAAAACCCTGAATATTTTGATGAAAAATATTAACACTCAATGGTTTTTCCGCTGTCTTACAATTTAGTTTAAAGGAATGGTATTGATGACACTATCGACTTGGTGGAGTCTGCTAGGTGAACTATTAAATCGGTGTGGTTCTATATTAAAAGCTAACAGATCCACCAAAGTCATGAAATATTTTTTTGGCAAAAATATTTTTTCTAGTGTTAGCGTGAAGCGCTTTATAAATTTATTTGTGTCAAAGAAATGATATTTGTTATTAAAACAAGTGGCTTGGTACATCAAGGAATTCAAATGAGCTACTTTATTGTTATATTGATATGTCATACTCTGTGAGTATGGCAGTGCACATAATATAATTTTACCAATGCCAGATTTTTCAATAATATTTAATGTGGACATTAACTTATCTATGGCAGACTTATCAATACTAACACTATTTCCTAACAAAATTACTAAGTTAGTACTGTCATCACAATGCCCCTTTAACATTAACTCACATATTTGGTTCATACTCGCATTGTGATAACAGTAGTTTATTACACTTTGATTTATTTTTTTACTAAGCATGGAACCCATCCCTGATCCAATCTGATCTGAATAAATAACAGTTTTACTGCTACTTGCTAACCTATGGGCCTGCTCTTTATTAACAGGTAGTACTGCTGCCGGAGTGCCCAGGGTGATGTCCTGTTGCACAACAGCTGTTGGTGGAATATGGCCACAATTACAAAAATTACTATTAATTAATGAGTTAAAGCGCTCCTCATTTTCTTTACATTCCTCCAACAACTTTGTGAATGCCTGGACATGCTCCTTGCACTCCTTTTGAGTGGAAGCATACAATAAAGTGGTAGCTTCAAGCTTCTCTTTTAGCCTATTTAATTCATCCTGCATTTTCTGTGAATGTAACTCCTTACTTTCTAATTCTAAGTTACATTGTTTGACCCTATTTTTCATTACAGACAATTCTAACTTTAATTTGGAATAATTTTTGATACATGCCTTGCTATTAATAAGCTTTTGTGTACGCCGAATATACCTATTTATCCTAACATACTTTTTTAACTTTCTACTACTATCAAAGAACACAAGTTTATTAGAGTCATTAGGTTCATTGCCTACCAGCTCTTGGTACAGGTTCTGAAGCATTCTTGCATCGTAGTGCTCACGCTCTTTTCTGAATAAAATCAGCTCCTCATCGGCAGCACGAAGTTCTAATTTGAGACTCTCTATCTGCTTCAGCGCTACTTCATGAGTAGATGTACATTGGGTGAAGGAGTCCACTTGTCTCTGCAAATAATCCACTAAGTCTTCGGCTTCAGTTAGTTTTATTTCATACTCGGCAAGCTCATTTTTCATTGCCGAGTTCTTCTTGAGTATCTTATGCAATTCCACTTCACTGTCATCCCTTTCCTGTAGCAACTGCTCGCATAAGGCCTTAGATTCCTGCAGTTCCTTCAGGGTCTCCTTCAGTTGCATGTCGCGTTGACGTGCAGTGATTTTGCGGGATGTCATGTTAGCAGCGCTATTCATTGTCGCTCAGTAACTCCACAAACACTGAAAGATACGATTTGTGAATTGTAATATGTTGATAGTAAATTATAAACAGTGAAAATAAGTGTGTAATAGCAAATAAAAACAATTTACTCCCCTGGTTTAAGTCCGGTTTCAAAACTTTGTCCGTTAAGGTGACGGCTTCTGGTTCAAATAAACAGTAACGCGATGTTGCTCAGTAGTATTTCGCACGAACACTATTAATTGTTCCTTGACATGGGCACACTTATTTAATATAAGAAATAACAGTTATTACTATAAATTTACTAATAGAATTAGAGCAACACAAAAGACGTAAATGAGAGCCAAGGTACAGCAGCAGCATAGCTGAGCACTGAAAACGCTCCACGCTGGCGTCGTACTACCATTGTATGGAATTTGCCGTTTTTGTCGTGAAATATTGAGTTTATGTACATAGTTGCCGTATAGCTTATTTTTTATTGAAACACGAGAATTCTATTGGTAACTTTTTTATTGTCAGCGCTCGCGCAGGCCGAGATTATTAATTAGCGTAGATCAACCCTCAACTGTTATGTTGTGATTCATTACTAAGAATACCCGCATGATAAAAAAATAAATAATATGTATGTATTTTTATGTAAGGTGAAATTAAGTAGGTAAAATAATGTTACTAACATATTTATTTAGATGGCTGAGTAAAAAAATAAAGAGTGTTTCTTTCGCCAACAAACTGTGATGCCGTTTGGCGAAGTTATAGTGTAAACGAATGTAAACTTTTTTTGTAAGAAATAAATTAAAAAAAAAACTACATTGGGCCTATAAACAAATAACATAATTTTTGCGAATCTGATTTTAATTAATTTGTCTAATTTATTGTGATAATTTGATGGTAACCACACTATATAATAAATTGTAACATGAGTAATCATCCATATTGCCGTATGCTTGTTATCTCTATGGCACGCGTTATACAGTTCCATAAACATACCTGTTGATTCTCCTCGACGTTGGCCGCCCCGCTGACCACGAAGTCGCCCGGGAAGCACTCCTGCCCGTCCAGATGGTGGATCGGGTACAGCTGTGTAGACGGTATCCCCATTTCTATGGTGCCGTCCTGTTTAACATACAAACTGTCTAAAGAACGAATAAAGAGAAACGTCGATCTGTCATGTCCACTGGTGGTTAGTAAGGTCGCCAGAGCTCCCGAGCATGCGGTGTATTGAGAGAGAAAGATCTGCTATGTTTAGCTGTTGACACAACGAACAAAAATTAAAAGTGTGTGTGTGTGTGTGACCGGTGCCTCTTGTATATTTAAAGGTTTAGGCTTGGTTTTATAAAGATCCGTTAGACCTTATGTCGGTTTGTTATGTCAAAAAATGTACCGAGTTACTGAAATTTGATCTGACATTTGGTCTAACGATCTTTATAAAACCCGGCCTAAGCCGTTATCTCCCGGTTGCCGGAGATCTATTGGCACATAACAATAGAATGCTACTGTAATTTTTTTGTCGGGCGAGAACGGGTCTACTGTATTGATTTATTTCCCTAGCTCTAAACGTCTCTCTAAAGAGTAGCTTTTGTATTTTTCGTATTGTGATTATACTGGTTTATATAGTAGCGGATTGCGTTATTCTTTAACCTTATTGACCGAGTAAAACGAGGGTCTTCGCTTCAGCTTCGACAAAAATGCTTTCGTATGTCCAGATTTCGGATTTCCGTTTGTTCTCGTCTACAGGTCACAATTCTCAACCGATACTCGTGAAATTTCGTGAGCAGATTCGATAGTTATATAGTTTTTTTGTCGAGGCGGTTTTTGGAAATTTCCAAAAACATTTTTTATTATCAATGATTTTGTAAGTTTCTGCGGGCGAATTTCGGTTTTTTTCCTCTACAGGTCGCATTTGTCAACCGATTCTCATGAAATTTTGCTAGCAGGTTCGATATTCATAATTGATCTTTTTTATAATGTCAGATTTTGGAAATGATAAAAAAACTCACTCACGAGGTCTAGAGTTCACAGAGCCACTAGTGGTATCGAAACAAGTTGTGTAAGGCCGCGGATTTGACGCCAGCGGATAGCGGGAGAAGAATGGAATCGCGGCGCTATCGTCCAGAACAGACTCATTATATAGTCTATACATTTTGATCGCGTCGCTCGCGCTACCCCGCTGCCCGCTAGCTTAGAGTCCGCGGCCTTATCTCTCTCAAATTGAAATAAGACAAATGTAAGTGATGTTTGGGTCATACACGGATTTAGGTTCGCGTCTTTTCTGTGGACATGCCAAAAGCTTAATTTTGGATTGGACCAGTAACCCGCATAAACAGTGACTCCGTTTATATAAATCCCTGTAATAAAAACATAGCTAACATGCACATAAGCCGTTAACTATTGATCACAGGAGGGACGACTTTTGTTTTATCAACTAACTATGACCCGTTTGTCGTATATTAGGTGGAAAATCTGACAACGCAGCAGCTCCGCTTCGTATAGTATTTCGAGGTTATTTTTTTTTATAAGCCCAGAAAGATTATGCGCCTTGAAAAAATCATGCTTGCTTGGTTGTTCGATGAAACATTGTTCTTGGAAAGAATACTATATGGCACGCACTATCTATCTGTGAATCATGTTTCGTTAAATTAATAACGAATATTTCTATGAAAGGTAAATTCGATGTACCGTCACGCTACGACTAGAGACGGATTCGAAACGATTAACTATGAAAAGTGGTTCGATTATATAAAATGCAATGAATTGATGATTATGTGATTAGAAAAAAAAACCTAATGGAATTCGTGGAACAGTTTTCGGTGAAATGAAAATCGATGTAAGATATTTCGATAAAACAATAGACACCCATAGTACAGTAGTGTACGGTACCTGCCACACGACGTTGGCGCGGCTGGTGGTGTGCAGCGTCTCGACGACGACGCGCTCGCCGAGGCGCGGCGGCGGCGCGGGCGGCGCGCGGCGCACGGTGCGCTTGAGCCGCTTGCCGCGGAGCAAACGCACCGCTAGCTGCGGTGAACGCTTGCCGCGGGTGGAAGCCGCCGATGAACAGCGGGATGACCATGTAGCACCGCTAAAGCAAAAAAAAAAACAAAGTTAAAATCAATCATCTGAATTAGTACATTACTTACCAAGGGCGGTAAAACAAAGAATGTCTCCAATCGCAGGTATTTGGCAAGGGCGATAATTATGCGATCTGAGGCTTTCTTAATTACCGCCCGAGGTAAGTACAAAATTTTATGTCACCCCCTGGCCAGAAAGTGGGATTTTCCGCGCGCGGAGCGTGCGATAATTTCCACTTTATAGCCAGGTGTGACATAATAGTACATTACTGCAAAGGCCGCGAAGGAAGGAATTGCATGCCGAGTATGTTATAGACGGCCGACGATAGCGATGCCGTCTAGTAAAACGAGAGAACAAACCTTGTTCTGGTCGAGGCTTGTATAAAATTATAATAAAATCTAAATGAAATTCTAAGGGTCGGTTGCACCAACATACGATCACAGGCCAGTCATCGTCAAATATGGCGCCGGCAGCCGTCATCCCATAGAAACTTGTCATGCTTTCCATACAATCAGATTTTAACGAACACCGCTTACGATTACAGACGGTTTGGTGCAACCCACCCTAAAAATTCGGTAATAAAAACTAGGGATGCGCCGAATATTCGGTTATTATTCGGTATTCGGCATGTTTTTGAATGTTCGGTATTCGGCCGAATTATTCGGTTCAGCTGCCGAATATTTACCGAACATTTTTCAGAGGGTTTTGTTACAAGTTACAAGAGCGTATTATAGTTACTGCATCGTGAAATTAATACTTAACCCATTATTAACAGTGATTCAACTTATTTTTTGACAATACTTCGTTTTGATAAAGAACAAAAAGTTTACCATTCAATTAGTCTGTTTTATAACAATAGATGAAGGAATTAAGTTGAACCGAATAATTCGGCCGAATATTAGGTTCGGCAACAGCTGGACTTAATATTCGGCCGAATGTTCTTATTCGGTCAAACCCATATTCGGCGCATCTCTAATAAAAACATTCGCTGCAGGGCGAATATTCAGCGTTTTTACGGCGGTTATTTTTGGTCATTGTCGTTTCATTAAATATTGTTAAAGGAGACGATGATCAGAGTAAACTTTTGCAAAAAGCGTAAACCAATATCGGGTCCGAGTGTTATTTGATTAATGTTTTCGCCGGTTTATCCCAACTTTTGGGTAGTTAATCTTGAGTCGACAATGATTTTAGAAACGAGCGTTTCAAACGCTCGGAGAATCGCCCTGCAGCAGTGCCTTTACCATGAGTTTGCATGACTGCACTCGCTAGCGACTACGTAAACGATTCAGTATGCAGATTCTTAGTTCCACTGCGTAACCGCCAGAGGCGCTGTACTTTTGCCCGTACAAATTTTTACGCAGTCACTAGCGAGTACGGTCATGTAAACTCATGGTAAAGGCACAGCCGGCTTGGCCCGGTCAGTCTGCCGGCCCCGCCGGGCCGGGCCGGGCCGGGCCGGGCCGGGCGGCGGTCACCTGTCGGTGTCGCTGCCGTCGCTGCTGGTGTTCTCCCAGTTGTCGGAGTCGTCGTCGTCGAGCGCGAGCTCCGACTTGCTGTCGCCGTTCAGCAGCTCGCCGCCGTCCCTGGCCGGCTCCGGGCTGTGGATGTGCGATTTACTGAGGCCGCTGTCAACAAGCAAACATTCAAATTCAAATTGATTTATTGCCAAAAAAGAAACAAAATGTGTACAGTACAAAGGATCTCTTATAACATAACTTAAGATTATTATTATTAATCGTTTATTTCATAAAAACACATCAATTTACACAAAATTAACTACACTGCCAAACTGCGTAACAGTTTGTTGGCAGTTAGAATGCTCTTGATACACTTGTGTCATTATATCTAAGTATGTAGTTATAGTATTCATGCGGTCGCTGTAATAAGGTAAATGTCACAGTGCTCAACACTGACCCAATACCTCAACCACTTTCAATCCTATGTCATAGTAATAGAGGTGAGAAACAGGTGTCAACTGTTGGGCATTGAGGCGTCAATCACTGGAGATACATATTTATTTGTATTAGGTTGGGCAATGGGTGCTCGTCTCAGCATGTAAAGATGTACTGGAGATGTGGTGAAGGTGTGCCCCAGAGGGCACACTAGGGAAGTAAGTACACACAACTGCAGTCGAATATTAATTGATTTATTGTCTAGAAAATACATGGTTTATATACTAGAGAGTTCCTTTGTTCGTGTGCATTCTTGTGGAAGTAATATACTTCTCAGGTTACATCGTAAAATAGGTAAATCATGTTACAATAAATAATATGTAATGTGATACAATCGAATTAGTTAAATGGTGCGTTAAATAGGTTAACGGCGTAATAAGAGTAATCGGTTATTTGATACCTTAATGCATGTGTGTGTGTACTCACACTACAGCTTTCCTCTTTTTTTTTTTAGACAAAAATAGTATGCTTCAGAAATCTATTTTTGGCTAATGTATAATGTACATGTATCTCTAAACGGTATGTAATATAAATCTTAACGCTATTTGGTTATACAATTTTTTCTAGTTTAGTATAATAAAATTCTTAATGCTACTTGGGTATACAATTTTTCTTAGTTTCTACGTTTCATGTTTCTTACATGATTGTGTTCTACAGATTTGCTCTAACATATGTTTAATGTCGTGTTAGCAGTTAATATGATATTTGTTACCTGTTATAGGACACTCTTTTAATTATGATTGTAGCGGTTCCTTATTTGGAGTTGGTATTTATCGGTGTCTTATTGCTCTTGTGCTTTAATAATAGACTGGTTTATTTATTAATGGGGTTTTTCTTGATCCTTATCTCGTAATAATATTAATCTATTCTATTATTAATAATATTAATATTTCTTTTTTGTAATTGAATTTCAACGCTCGTTGTGATGGCGTTTTTTTTTTTTATAGTACTTTATATTTTTTGTCGAATTCCCATGTGGAATTTATATCATTTATTTACGTTTTTGTCGTAATACGCGGCGTTTTTGTCGTTTTTCCTTTTTTACGGCGTTTTATTATGTCGTCGTTTTCGTATATGTTTTTCGTACGTACGTGTTTAGTTTCTTGGTATTTTTTTTTATACCGTCTTAAAGAAAACAGTGGCTCTTGTAAGCTCTTATCTGTGTCTTATTTGTCATTTATTTTTATTGCGCATACATTTTCTTTGGACGTCATTGCGCTATTTTTTTTTCAGTCACTTATTATTTAACTTGTGACAAAGTGTGCACTACTCATTGCGAAGGTACATTGCATGCAAATATATGGCCGGCCGACCCTTAATTATTACTACAGTATACAAGGATTTTATACATAATTATATTTATGTAGAGCGCGCATAATACCTTAAGAGGTATTGGTTTACAGGTCTGACAATTCTTTTAACACAAATTGTGTCCAAGGACTTCACACGATTGATGCTCGATCGAATTATGTTCAAGTCATGGATTTGTTGTTTGCCTAATAGACAGTTCTTTTAACACTTTATAACAAATAGTGCCCAAGTATTTCCACTCGTTTGATGCTCGATCGAAACGTGTTCGATATCCAAGGGTTTGCTGTCTACCTTGTGTACTGGTGTACCTTGCTATTCATCATATATTTAATTATTCAATGGTCCCTCTCGGTACTATCACTGAGTACGGGGAAACACATTGTTTTATTTATTTCCTAAATAAATTTGTCTTAGTATTTTTATCCTGAAATCTTCAACATATAAGAATTTCATCGACTTTTAGATGATCAGGCTAATCGTCTAGTGAAATACTTATGTGTATCCGTTTTTCGGATTATTATATGGGTGCGGGAGAAGATTATAGTCACATAATGGTTCTAAAGTTATGATTCCGTTGTTTAAAATTGTTGCTGTTTTTTTTTGTATATTTTATAATTACTACGAATTATTTTAATTGGCTTTTAAAATTTTTTTTTTT
Organism: Epiblema foenella; assembly: GCA_963556455.1. Classification (NCBI taxonomy): domain Eukaryota; kingdom Metazoa; phylum Arthropoda; class Insecta; order Lepidoptera; family Tortricidae; genus Epiblema; species Epiblema foenella. Next base: position 3,825,313 of record OY747106.1, read on the forward strand.
TTTCCATTTTTATTTGTTTTGCTCGTTTGTCGTAATTTTTGATACATAAATGTTGAATCAAAAGCATTGTCCGATTAATGTTAATACGTGGAAATCATATTGAAATTTTTATTTTAGTATTCTAAAGAGAATGTACTATGTGACGTTATCTTTCCTCGGACTCGATGTGAGTCGTCCTTACGTGTCATATGGCGCGGAGTGCGTCATGCGCTTCCTATGGCGCCACGACTTGCGCTCGCTGCGGCAAATCATATGTGCCTTGCGTCGTTTATATGTGCTGTACCGCTTCTTCCGGTAATTCAATACTTGGTCCGGGGCGGGCGTAGTGGATGTGGACTGTTTGTGGTCCTGAATCGCATTTTTAGCGCGGAGTATCCAAAACATACGCATTGCATAGCATTTTTTGTGTATGCTATGCTTGTCATTTCGTTAGTCTTTTGTGAATCTGGCTATGGCCATTTGTTTAATTAACGATTGCAGTACTGAGTCCGCTTCTGGTTTCCCATTGGCCTGGGTTACTGTGAGGTTTACAAATAGTTCCTCGAGTTATTGGCCGTACCGCTCGATTGACTTACTTCCTTGTTTTGTTGTGAGCAACCTAGTTTGAATCGCGGTTGCCGATTTGGTAGGTAAAAGACGTAGTCTCATCTCATCAACTAATGCTGTTACACTAGTATGTTTATCCGACATTCTTAGCTTGGCGCTTTGACTTAATCGGGTCTTAGTAACGAAAATAATAAATGACTTTAAATCGGAGTCTTTAATCATTGTTGCGTACAACTCTATAGCATCTATGAGTTGCCTTGTGACGGTTTCCGATCCGTCCATGGCTGGTAGCAACGCTACTGGTGCTCTTAGGCTAAAATGGTATTTTGACGTCATTTTGCCTTGTTCGGTTTCTTTCTCGTAAGACGCGTGTATTGCGCTATAAATCGCTTTTATCTCCGTTACGTAAGACTGGATTAATTCGCTGTCGCGTACATATATTTCTGATCGCCCTAGCTTATGGCTATTCTGCTCTACATTTTTTTTTTTTTTACTCATTATACAATAATTCAACCTGCTGGAGTTCACTCTGACCGATCGCCTATTTTCGGCGTTTTGCACTTAATTTTCTAATGTCTTCTTGTAATAATTGTAACTCTTTATACAATTTTTGAATGTCGGTCATTAGTACATATGAACTTGACACGTAATGCGTTTGCATAAACATTGACATAAAAACGTGCTTCTAATCTTAAATTGGTCGGTTTACGCGGTTAATTGCGCTTAAATGATACCTGTAGGCAGATGCTGCTAGTTGATGGTGGCTGGCGGTTGGTAGTTGACAGTGTCCAATGCCGATGTTGTAGCCGTTGTCGCGCTGGTCGTGCGGTTCGGAGCTGCTAGACGTTGCTGCTGTCAGCTTGGCTCGTACTTGCGCTGCTGGATGCCCCGTTTTGAGCTATGATGACCTCTTCTTTCTGGCTATTTTTCGTGCTCTGGGTTCCCATGGTTTGCTGGCTCTGGCTGGCTGGACGGTTGGGCGGCGGCAGTGGTGCTTGGCTCGGTGATGTTTATATTGCGGTTGCCCCGAGTAGCCTGACGGGCAGGGTTGCCCCTTGGTACTCGTGCATACCGGCTGGCAGGGTCGCCATGTAAAGATGTACTGGAGATGTGGTGAAGGTGTGCCCCAGAGGGCACACTAGGGAAGTAAGTACACACAACTGCAGTCGAATATTAATTGATTTATTGTCTAGAAAATACATGGTTTATATACTAGAGAGTTCCTTTGTTCGTGTGCATTCTTGTGGAAGTAATATACTTCTCAGGTTACATCGTAAAATAGGTAAATCATGTTACAATAAATAATATGTAATGTGATACAATCGAATTAGTTAAATGGTGCGTTAAATAGGTTAACGGCGTAATAAGAGTAATCGGTTATTTGATACCTTAATGCATGTGTGTGTGTACTCACACTACATGCAGGGCTTTAGGCCTTGTGCTGATTTTCAGACGAGTCCCTTCGACAGGGTTGGTCGTAACACTACGTCTAGGAGACAATAATTGAATTGCTAACTGAATCATTTGCCCGGCAACTTTTACATTTGAGGTTTAGAGCGTTTAGATGTGTTCAAATACTATAACTGCCTATCTATCTATATTGTTTAGCAGCGTACCTACCTATATATAAGAATTGTATGTGTGTGATGTGTGTTTAATGTTGTGTGGTGTGATGTGTTTTATTTGGGTTTTAAACTTGCCTTTGTAGTTTAAGATAATGAGCTCGTAATATTTTTTTGAACTTTAGGTAGTGCATATTGCAATTCATAGCATAGAGGCCGGCTAATGAAACCTGACACTGAGATTGATTGAAAACTTTTAAATGGCAACTATAATATCTGGGTTAATCAACTATTTCTTGTTATTATTCTGTCCCGTCAGCGAGGAGACCACAGTAGCCGAGTTTCTTAGAAAAATGTTTATAATATGGACTTCAAGCATGCTCAAGAGATGACCCATGTCCAAATGGATTTATGCTCATCGCTAAAACTCATGTTTGATAGATTTAAACCCTATAAAATCACGGTTTTAAAGAGTGGCTCAGGAGACGTAACCATGGTAACTAGCAACAAAAAATAGTTGATCCACCCATCTACGTCAAATGTGTCAAATGTCACTTAATTTCCGTGTCAATGGGGACAAACATTGCTTGATCCTTTACGAGTCGGAAACAGGATACAGCAAATCGTATCATAGTATATTATTGCTCATGAATTGCTACTTCCATAACAGACTCGGAATATTTAAATTTATATATTGTTTTGTCACATTATAAAGTTGGACTACGTGGTTTTATTTAAATTTCCGCTCTTTTCTAATGTCAGCTTTCATCAGCCAGACTCTAGATCCTAATACAGTAATTCAAACATCAACGTCATGTTTAACACAACAACAAAACCCTTAACCCTAAACAAATGTTTAAACAAATGTTTTGCAGCGAAATAGTTGCATTTCACGAGTATTATTTTCTTTCAGCAGTTTATACAATAAGATTCAGCTCTTGACTATGAATATCAATTAAAATTTAATTTTCAACACTACTATTATTTAAATAAACCGAAACTGTGACACTGACAAGTGACAACCTATAATAATAATTATTGTCAGTGTGAGAAATTAGTTCCAATGTCATTCCGCAACATGGGGCATGGGTCATATATTTCTGATCGGGCATTACTATTCTTATTATTTTTTATATACCACGTCGGTGGCAAACAAGCGCACGGCCCGCCTGATGGTAAGCGGTCACCGTAGCCTATGGACGTTTGGAACCCCTGGGGTGTCACATGTTCGTTGCCGAACCTTTAAAAATGTATACACTCCTTTCTTGAAGAACCCCATACTGTGGTCCCTCGGGAAAACCTCGGCAGGGATCTCATTCCACAACCGGAGTGTCCGTGGGAGGAAATTCCTCTGAAACCGTACCGTACGCGATCATTTCGGTTTTAAGATGTGAGGATGAATGCCCTGCCGACGGCGAGCGGTGCGATGGTAGAAAGCGGCCGTGGCCGTGGGCATCATGTCGAACAGTTCTTCGGAGCACAACCCATTATACAAACGATAGAACACGCACAAGGAGGCAAAGTTTCTCCAGGCAAAGTTTTTCTATTAATTATTCTGTGACTCGGCTTACCTAATCCCGGAGTCATTTTTCTCCTCAGTAACGGTGTCCTCCTGGCTACTCGCTATGGGCAATGAGACATCCGCACTGGGCTCGATCTTGATACTTGGACAGTTGGAGTCCACCTTTAGAGCCTCGTCCAGGGATTCTAGAGTGTTCTCCGAAGGATCCACTTCCATCTCATTCTGGGGGTTAGAAAAATATTAGGAGTTATAGTTAGAAACATCGCATGATGCACTCAGGCCACACCTGAGTGCAACCTTGAGGCCTAACGTAAATTTTGAATTAAGAAATATTTCAAACCTCACTCGAAATCGAAAAAAATCATGAACACCAGTTTTTGGTTTTTACTTAAACGCCCTCGTCACTATCTAAAATTTTAATAAAGGCATCGTTGGCTTCAATGACTATTGGAATAATCAATACTTTTGTCCTGTACCTGTACCTTAGGGTTCCGAACCATAGCGGTTCAAACGGAACCCTATTATTGTCGCTCATGTGTCCGTCCGTCGTCTGTCACACAGGTTCTATAGCCAAAAGATTGGAGCTACATACAGTCTTCCAATTTTCACAGTAGCTTCTTGAGCCGCGTCTGCTTGCGGATGCCCCGGTAGTATTTACCTGATAAGAACCCTAACTCTTTGGAAATAAGGGTGATTGTGCTAACTCACATCGACGGACTTGAGTTTTCTATGCGCCGAGGCACGCTTCTTGGGCCGTGAAGGTACATGCTCCGAGCTCTGCTTCTTGCTGGGCCGCGTCTGCTTGCGGATGCCCCGGTAGTGTTTACGTGATGAGGACCCTAACTCTTTGGAAATAAGGATGATTGTGGTAACTCACATCGACGGACTCGAGTTTCCTATGCGCCGAAACGCGCTTCTTGGGCCGTGAAGGTACATGCTCCGAGCTCTGCTTCTAGCTGGGCCGCGTCTGCTTGCGGATGCCCCGGTAGTATTTACGTGATAAGGACCGTAACTCTTTGGAAATAAGGGTGATTGTGGTAACTCACATCGACGGACTTGAGTTTCCTATGCGCCGAGGCGCGCTTCTTGGGCCGTGAAGGTACATGCTCCGAGCTCTGCTTCTAGCTGGGCCGCGTCTGCTTGCGGATGCCCCGGTAGTATTTACGTGATAAGGACCGTAACTCTTTGGAAATAAGGGTGATTGTGGTAACTCACATCGACGGACTTGTTTTCCTATGCGCCGAGGCGCGCTTCTTGGGCCGCGAGGGTACATGCTCCGAGCTCTGCTTCTTGCTGGGCCGCGTCCGTTTGCTGATGCCCGTGTAGTATTTACCTGATAAGAACCGTAACTCCTTGGAAATAAGGATGATTGTGGTAACTCACATCGACGGACTTGAGTTTCCTATGCGCCGAGGCGCGCTTCTTGGGCCGTGAGGGTACATGCTCCGAGCTCTGCTTCTTGCTGGGCCGCGTCTGCTTGCGAATACCCCTGTAGTATTTACCTGGAGGAAAACGTGGGTAACGTTAGCTGCGATAATTAAGGTGATGTCTCGATCGTGAAAACTACGCGTTTTTAGATTAGCCGCGTGTATTAATTAAGCCGCCCTCTCCCGGCGAAAAAAAAATGAACAATAGCATTCTTTTGTTATGATCCAGGGGATCCCAGGGACCGGTAGATGACGGGTATAATAGCTAGGTATGTCACGAATGTCATTCCCATCACATTCGCGAATGCGTAAATTTAGAATAACCTAGGGGAGGAAGCAAAACCTCGAAATGTTGGTAACTTTGATCAAATTTGGTATGAATGTTCATTGATGGCTTTGTGTTCGTCTCCCAAATGTCCTCAGGCCAGGACCTTCTAGAGCCGCCGCTATCTTGGAAAATGTACTCCATCAGGAAGATATTCGCATTATGTGCGGCAGCGGCTAGAAGGCGAATGCGCGAATGCTGATAGGAATGTTAAGGAAGTACAGTAAAAACTGTACGTATCTAATCACTACCAAAGTAAAAACGATAAGGAAGTACAGTAACAACTCTACGTATCTAATCACTACCAAAGTAAAAATGCTAAGGAGGTACAGTAAAAACTACGTATCTAATCACTAACAGAGTAAAAATGCTAAGGAAGTACAGTAATAACTCTACGTATCTAATCACTACTAAAGTAAAAATGCTAAGGAAGTACAGTAAAAACTACGTATCTAATCACTACCAAAGTAAAAATGCTCTCTATTCTGACAACCGGTTTAGCCTAGTGGGTAGTGCACCTGCCTGTGAAGCTGGAGGTCCCGGGTTCGAATCTCGGTCAGGGCAAATATTTGTGTGATGAGCATGAATATTTGTTTCTGAGTCTTGGATGTTTTCTATGTATTTAAGTATCTACTTATCTATATAAGCATGTATATCGTCACTTAGTACAAGCTTTGCTTAGTTTGGGACTAGGTTGATTTGTGTAAGATTGTCCACAAAAAAAAACTCTACGTATCTAATCACTAGCAAGGTAAAATGCTAAGGAAGTACAGTATAAACTACGTATCTAATCACTACCAAAGTAAAAATGCTCTCTATTGGCCACTCCGATGGTGACAAAGTTCAGGTTGCTCAGGTCTCCTCTATGGACGTGTGATGACATGTACTCACTCTGTTGTTTCCGCCACTGCTGCTTGCTGACGAACGTGTCCTCCGCGCCGATGGTGAGGAAGTTCCGGTCGCCGACCTGCAGCGTGCACGGCTCGAACACGTTCAACAGCTTCAGGTTCTTCAGGTCTTCCCCTGCGGACGTTTAAAGGAATATCAATTATCATCATCATCATCATATCAGCCGAAAGACGTCCACCGCTGGGCATAGGATATTATGATTATGATTTTAAAATTTTTTATAATTATTATTAGTTTTGACATTCCTTAAATTATTATTATTGTATTATATTTCTTTGAATGTTTATAACAACTTGCTCTTTTATACGGTCTTGTGGACTTCGAAGTGCCGTACTATAAGTATACACCTGCACCAGTTCTGGAAAATGGTCGTGCCACGCTCTATTGGGATCGATCTGTCATCACGGACAGGACTATTGTAGCCAATAAACCTGATATCGTGCTGACAGATCGATCGAAGCGCCAGGCAGTGCTCGTTGACATCACCATCCCCCATGACGAGAACCTCGTGAAGGCCGAGAAGGACAAAGTCAGCAAGTACCTAGACTTGGCACACGAGGTGACCGCCATGTGGGATGTTGATTCAACGATCATTGTCCCGATAGTCGTCTCTGCGAACGGTCTAATAGCGAAGAGTCTCGACCAACACCTCAAGAGACTCGCTAGATGGCTGGGTCAAGGGTCAGATACAGACGGCGGTACTCCTGGACACGGCGCGGATAGTCAGGAGGTTCCTCCCTCTGTCGCCCGACACCACCGGTAGCTTAGGCCCCGCCTCGCTGCCGGCGGCACACTAGATTAGGTTTATATAATGATTTTATGTTTTGTAAATATTGATTTATATTTTACTTTTTATATAATTATTATAAAATCTAGCCTAAGTCTTAAAGAATGCTAATTATTATTATTGAAATTTAATTAAGTGCATGTACCTGTTTTAATTCTATGATGAAATTTATCCTAGCGTGTAAGTGATTTGGTGCAACAGTGCTGTAAACTTACATTGTGTGTTAAATAAATAAATAAAATAAATAAATAGGCCTATTCCAAATAGTGCCATAATGGCCGGTCCTGCGCCACCCGCATCCAGCGGACTCCCGCGACCTTTACCAGGTCATCAGTTCACCTTATATCAATTACAGATATCGAGAAAATTACAGTACAAATGACTGCATTAGTCAGACAGGATAAATATATAAGGGCAGAATTTAAAAAAAATTACAGCGCCCGCGGCTACTCGCGGCCATTGCTGCTACCATTTAAATATTAAAATCTGGGGGGCTAGCACAACTACCGCTGCGACGCGACGCGAGTAGAGAAAAATCTACCTCTTTCTAACCCGCACAGTTCGAGCGAGACAGGAATCGCTGAGTCGCGCGAGATACGATTTGTCAGCAAGTTGTGCTAGCGTAGCTGAGATGGTTCAAATTCCCCCAACTCTAGTAAAACGCACGCCGTCTCTGAGGGCCTACTCCGAACTTACTGAAAGGGACGGCACGTTACGACGTGCCGTCCCTTTCACTCATATAGAATATAACACGAGAGTGAAAGGGATGGCGCGATACGAAGTCCGGATTTATAAGTTCGTAGTAGCCCCTCTGACCGTTTGATATGAATTCTACAGTACAACTTTTCACATCTGCTATTCAGAAAAGTCATTGTTACCCATCAAAGGATCAAAGACTTACTTTTCTTCCTTCATGTGAGGGCCACAATGACTCTTTTCCTCATAGAATGTGTGAAAAGCAGTATGCACACTCGGTAGTAAAATTATTTCCGTCTCGGGCGGAAACACTTGAATCCCTCGGCATGCTCAAGATTCTACTTTAGAATCTCACGCTACGCTCAGGATTCAATATACCACCTTCGCTGTAATTATAACATTATGCTCCCTTGAGACCAGGGACCGATACCGGTATTTAAAAAAAACCCTGAATTAGCCCAATATTTTGGATTATATTTTGCTCTTTACGTAGGTCTGAATCATGTATTTAGGTAACAACGTCGTATTATTAGATTGTCGCATTAAAAACGAAATAATGAACCGGTGATCGTAATAATACCGGTATTTTCCTATGGAGAAAATACCGGTATCCGATCCCTGCTTAAGACACAATCTACTATTTGGATGAATCAACTTTTTAGTGCCACTCGTTGCCGTGGTTACGTCTAGTTGTCCAGGGGACAAAATTCGAATACAATCGTGATTTTATGCTATTTAAGTTTATCCAACATACGCATTTGTGGTACTTATAAACTATTTCCATAATGGTCCATTTACTTAGCATGTTAGTAGAACTTAATACAACATTTTCTTTAACAAACTACGCCACTAGTGTCCCTTGGACAACGGATCAAGATAACGACACAATAGTAGATTGTGTCTCAAGGGAGCAAAATGATATATTTACGGCGAGGGCGGTATATTGAATTCTAAGTGAAGCGAAAGATTCTACAATAGAATCCTGAGCGTAGCGTGGGATTCTAAAGTAGAATCTTGAGCGTAGCGAGGGATTCAAGTGTTTACGCCCAAGACGGAAATAATTTTGCTACCGTGTGACACATACTGCTTTTCATACCGTCTGAGGCCCGCTGCTAAAAACATGAAATATCTTACAAATTATTTTACTACAGTGTCACATACTGCTTTTCACACTTTCTATGAGGAAAAGAGTCATTGTTGCCCTCAAATGAGGGAAGAAAAGTACAACTTTGATCCCTCATTCGAAGGCAACAATAAATCTTTTCTGAATAGCAGGTGTGAAAAAACAGTTGATCCACCCATTTCTGGTCTCGTTTGTATAAGGCTCACCTTCGACGAGATACTTGGGCTGCTGCGGCGCGGCCACGTCCGGCGGGTGCGTGCAGAGCGCGCGGCACTGCCAGTGCACGCCCACGCTCTCCGTCACCACCGCCTCCACCGTGAACTGAACAAAACGACCGACTCACTAGTTAAGTAGAGGGCTATCGCGTATGAATTCGCCGCTAGAGGCGCTAGTGTAGCGTGGGGTCTCCGAAACGTCAAATGTCACTCTTTGTGGTTGCGCTACGCGGGTTAATATCTAATTGGAACAATATGGTGACTATTTTGCAATACCTGAGCTTGATTATGACAAATATGAGTTAAGGGTCAATGACTGTCAGTGCTTTGAGACAGTTTTGTCTTCCGGAAACTTATGTCCTACTTTTTTTCCGAACAAAACGGGACCGCGCTACAATGCGGTATGTTCGATATTTTTACGGTTCGGTTTTAAGGTATTAAATATGATTTAAATGTAAACTTCGTTCACATGCCCATAATAGCCAATAACAATTTTTGACAGCTGGACCTTACTCGACAGTGGCGCCAACTGGTGAACACAAAAACGATAGCCCCCATTATAGTAGTTTGTCACACCTGGGGGGCGATTTTTGAGTGTCGAACGCTCGAATTTTCACTCACAACAACTATGATGATTTGACAGATGTCGAGTGAAAAGTCGAACATTCGACATTCAAAAATCGGCCCCCTGGCCAGAAAGTGGCAATTACAGCACGTTTCGTGCGCGGAAAATCCCACTTCCCGGCCAGGGGTTGACATAGAAAGAAAGAAAGAAAAAAAGAAAGCATTTATTCACTGCACGAAAAGACACACCGTTACAAATATAATACTTAGTACATTGAACATATAATTATAAAGTTCGCGGCAGTGAATCGGTTGCTGTCTCAGCATTATGCCGAGGTGTCAGACACCTGCAGCACTGGTTTTCAGACACACAATTTTGTACTTGCCACGGGCGGTAATAAAGAAAGCCTCAAATCGCATATTTAGCGCCCTTGCTTTCGGCTCGGGCGTCAAATACCTGCGATCTGAGACATTCTCTGTTTTACCGTCCTTGATACATAAGTAGTGTGCTATTATGCAACTGTTACGTAATCAGAGGCATTACAACACAAGCGTTATCGTAACAGGATCATACGAGTGTTTTAATGCCTAATTATGTACAGTAGCATACACTACTTTACCTACAGATTTAGATTTCATTTATTACACAATACAAGACTTCATTATAAATTACATTCATGTCATTTTAAAAGAACCCCTGTTGTTATCGTCAATACATTGAATAGAATAATAACATACAATAAAACAAAAGAAAAACAACCATAAATTAAATAAAAATAACATTTCAAGTTTCATCCAAGAGGATCGTCATAATATTCATGTAGGTATTGATAACAATATAATAAAGGTAATGGTTCTACATCCATATATTAAATTCACTTGGCCTACAAATGGCTTGGAACCGTCAAAACAATAGTTTTCATGTCTCGCACTATGTAGCACTTAGGTCGTTTTAAATATTAACAGATTGCGTCAATACGGATCGGAGATCTATGCAATTTTAACCTTTGTTATCACTGCAATGTATTTTAAATAAAACATTTATGTTTTGAATCTCGAATAAGTTGTCATTTATAATAAAAAACCTAACTCTTTCCATCATAAAAAAATATATCGAGGGGTGAGTGGTCAAACCCGATAAGACATCTAAAAGGTTTATTGAAAATAGAACTCTGCGTAATGGATGTTGAGTTATTATTTCAAAAAACAATTATCTCGATTTATATATCTCTATATATTTAGATATATATCTCAATTTCAAAAATCAATTGTTTGTCAGACCAAGAGCTCGGATTATAGTGCTCAGTGAAGAAGGCTATGGTATTACTGTGAAGAACAGAGATAGTAATTTTAGCATCGAAACCAAGACTGAGTCATGGTTATCCAAACTGTTTAAAACAGTAGTTAGTAATGGCCGGTATACACTTTGATTAGCGTTTAAACTAAAAACGGGTTTTTTCCATTTAAATTCTACTACGCACAATAAAATCAAGAAATGTCACTATCTAGAACTTTTATAAAGTCATCGTAGCCTATAATCACTTCATTGGTATTATCAATACTTTTGTGATAATTTGAATACAAAACATTTTAAAACATATAAGTCCTCTTATCGTAATTTACCAGTAAAGTACTAACCTTGTGCTCGTGCATCTTATGTTTCCTAGCCGCCTTCATCTCTTTAGTCATATGGAGCCAGTTGGCGCTGTCGAGCGCTCCGAGCGGCCCGAACACAACCTGCCCCGGGTAGAACTCAGACGAGGAGTAGGGCGTGGAGCGGCGGCGGCGCATCGAGTAGTCCTCCAGCGGGCAGTTGTCCAGGTCAGGGTATTCGAGCCGGGAGCCGTCGGATGATACGAGGCGCAGTTTGCTATTCACCGCCTGGAACAAGAGTGGTTTTGAAATATTCTTTTTTCTACTCCGGTACTTTTATCTGTCAATTATATGGTCCCGCAAACGAATACAAAAGCATGTCTTATGCAATTTCAAAAAAGTTTATCTAGTCTATAAGACTCCCAGATGATATATATATTATAAGATACGTCATTCCTGGGGAACACGAAACGGCTTTTAGACACCTTTAGACACTTTTGTAAGGTTCTAGGAGATCCCCCCCCCCCCCCCCACCCCGCACCTAACCTCACATGTATTTTTTCATTATTAAAAATGTAGACTGGAATGTTGAATGGTGATTGTGTTAGTTGATAATTATTGTTGTTTATTTTCGTATATGTGTCATGCGAGCGCTCCAGAATCTCAAAAAACGTAAATAGACTCGCTGTTTTTGAGGTGCGAAATAATGATTTATAATTTCCTACATGAGTAGGATATTTCACGGTTTTGTAGGTACAGGAAAATAATACACGTGAGGACGTTGCACCCCCCTTCCCCAACGTGATCAGTCGTGAGGTCACGTTTTCATGACCCCCCCCTTTGGAACCTCGCGTGATTTCTGGATAAACCATTCTGCGGCATTTCTAGCTACCAAAGCATACTATTCCATACAAGAATATTTAAACGATCCTAACATAACATAAGCGTATAATAGCATAATTAACGATTTTATATTTAGTGTGTAAATATGCATGCTGCATGCTATTTTGTGGCTATTTGTATGCCTTAACAGGCAAGACATAGTGATACAATCCGTAAACTGAAACACCGATGTACATACCTATGTTTAACAAATAAAATATTTTGTATTTGTATTTGTATTTGCGGTCGTGAGGTCACGTTTTCATAACCCCCCCCTTTGGAACCTCGCGTGATTTCTGGATAAACCCTTATAAGGCCGCGGTCACAACGTCACTGACCTTTGAAGTGCCGACCCAAGAGTCGAGACAAACAGCCAGGTCTGGTGTGAACTTCATGACCCTCCCTTTGGAAACTCGCGTGATTTCTGGATAAACCCTTATAAGGCTGCGGTCGCGACGTCACTGACCTTCGAAGTGCCGACCCAAGAGTCGAGACAAACAGCCAGGTCTGGTGTGAACTTCATGACCCTCCCTTTGGAACCTCGCGTGATTTCTGGATAAACCCTTATAAGGCTGCGGTCGCGACGTCACTGACCTTTGAAGTGCCGACCCAAGAGTCGAGACAAACAGCCAGGTCTGGTGTGAACTTCATGACCCTCCCTTTGGAAACTCGCGTGATTTCTGGATAAACCCTTATAAGGCTGCGGTCGCGACGTCACTGACCTTCGAAGTGCCGACCCAAGAGTCGAGACAAACAGCCAGGTCTGGTGTGAACTTCATGACCCTCCCTTTGGAACCTCGCGTGATTTCTGGATAAACCCTTATAAGGCTGCGGTCGCGACGTCACTGACCTTCGAAGTGCCGACCCAAGAGTCGAGACAAACAGCCAGGTCCGGTGTGAACTCCTCGAGCGGCTGGAGCCGCTCGCTCGCCACGCTCGGTATCACGTGCTTCGTGCCGACGACTTGTAACGCCGCGGTCATGACGATGTCGCGACAGTAGCCCCGCTGCGTGTCCTTGCCGGCGATCAGGCGGCGGACCACGTCGCCCGGCATCAGGGAACGGTCGGCCAGACCCACCTGAGAAACAGAGAGTCTTCATTCATATCCGTACTATAATATTAAATCCGAAATTATTTATTTGCATAGACACAGTAGGTATAGGGATGTTACAATACATTTTGTTTCTGATCTAGCCTGCATGCAAGCGTGCAAATACATAAAATGTCAAAAGTTACAGTCCATTAAAATGTCAAAAGAATAAAAATAAAAATAATTGAAATAAATATAGGAAGTCAAATTGAAATAATAATAAAATTAACATAATAGGCATATCACAGTCAAAGAGGCACAATAAAATCATAAAATATTAACAATTATATAACTAATTATTACTAATTCTAATGCTGGTGTTCGAGATACGCCTTTATGCTGTAAAAACAATGCTCTAAAAGCCAGTTTGTTAGACTGCGTTTAAAGGAGTTTCCCTCCAGCAGCTTTAGTTCCTCCGGGAGATGATTATAAATGACAATACACATGTTGAAGACGTTCCTCTTGTATATCATCTTGTGACTTCGAGGGTGATATAAAAGATTCATTATTTTTACCCTGGTTTGCCTTTCAAGTACTTCTCCACGTGTTTTAAAGTAAGAGTGATGTGATCTGACAAAATTACATATGTCTCTTAGGTATAGCCATGGCAAAGGTAGGATTTTAAGTTTTTTGAAAAGAGGTACGTAACTTTCTTTTATAAATGTGAAAGTACGTCTATCTGTCTCAGGGAAGGACATAGCATACTTTTTTCCCGGAAATCATCCCTTAAAACGGTGGAAGTTTGTATGGAGAGCGATAACTAGGTAACCGCCTGAAATAAAATAATAGCAATAAAATTCTAATGCGATGAACGAGTTCTATGCGGACAAAGTCGCTGGCAAAAACTAGTAGTGAATAAATTGGTTTTTGTCTCATTTGTCTCTATCTTCTTCAGCCCAGGGATCGGATACCGGTATTTTCTCCATAGAAAAATACCGGTATTATTACGGTCACCGGTTCATTATTTCGTTTTTAATGGGACAATCTAATAATACGAAGTTGTTACCTAAATACGTGATTCAGCCCTACGTAAAGAGCAAAAAATAATCCAAAATATTGGGCTAATTCAGGGTTTTTTTTAAATACCGGTATCGGTCCCTGCTTCAGCCACGATTGTTCGTGGTCACCTAACATTAGTAGTAACATTAGTAGTAGTAACACTAGTAGTCTACTACTAGATATCATTGTAGCAACGACCTCACTAAGTGAGGTCATTCTCCGGCGCAACTTCGGTGCCGCTTGAATTTTTTGAAAAAAATTATGAAAGCGACGCGTCGTGCCTAGGCCACACCGCTTAAGTACAATTTACGTCGCATCGCTTTCATACATTTTGTATGAAACAATTTCAAGCGGCTTCGAGTCGCGTTGTGCACCCTTGCCGAATGCCTTTTATGTATAAATAGCGTCTAAAAGGGCCTCAAAGGGTAGGGGTAGCGTCTCAAAGGGTAGCGGACAACGTACGGCTGCCAGGCAACTGTCCGTCTCCTCTGTCCGTTACCCTCTGACGCTTCTCCTCTTACGCCGTGCGCCAGGCAGGAACCGTCTGACTTAAACGGTAGATCTATAGTAGACTATGATATAACACGAGGTAATTTTTAAGTAGTGTATAGAAAATATTAAATAAGTATATGAAATCGTGACAACCAAATCTCACTATCAAATATGTCACTATTCTTAGAAACCTCGTATCTCAGTACTGAAATGATGTGTTTGTTACTTAGTGAGTTTCGGTTGTCAACAGGCGAAATATAGTATTGTATTATTTTCTGCTGTCGTAAATTATGCATAACAAAGTAACCCCTAAGCATGATAACCTTTTACTAAGCATTTAAGCGCCCTAGCATTTATGAGGGTTACTACCCTGTCAGTGGGTGAAATGACCTTGACGCTAACCAAACACAGTTTATTTATTCTCATGTCAGCAAGGAATTAAATTCATTAATTGTGATCATGAATAAATAAGTAGCCTAACACGCCGACTGTTAATCTTAAGTTTTTATCTAGACAGTCATATATGGATTATAATTTCGTAAGAAAGTAGTGTAGAATAACATCATTAAAATGGTCCTAAGTGAAATTCTCTTGACAATATTGCGCCAGAGTTGATTTTCCCTAGTTTTTTAACTTAGGTCCAATTATAATATAAGCTATTACTGAAACATCTGAGAATTTATTCAGTAGTGTCAAAGAACATTGAGTCTATATCATTATTCATAAACTGATTTTAACGGTATTTTGGTTAAAGTAGGTTGTGTTAGACATTTTTTAATGGCCAGTATTTAACCCGTCCTCGACCGGCGAAAAAAAATAAACAATAGCATTCTTTTGTTATGTGCCAGGAGATCTCCGGGATGGGAAAATAAAGTTAACAACCTATAGGGTCAATAAACTTTTTCTTCTTGTTATTCTGTCCCGTCAGTGAGGACACAACAGTAACCGAGTTTCTTAGAAAAATGTTTATAATATGGACTCCAAGCGGGCTCAAGAGATGACCCATTTCCAAATGGATTTATGCTCATCGCTAAAACTCATGTGTGGTAGATTTAAACCTTATAAAATAACAGTTTTAAAGAGTGACTCAGTAGACGTAACCATGGTAACGAGCAACAAAGAATAGTTGATCCACCCTATAGCATTATTGCAAAGCTCAATTACTGTTTTGATGTGTAGTGTGATAAAATTAGGAATTCGATTAACAACGGTAAATGTATGTACAAACGGTGTATACACATATACTGAGGAACAAAATATCAATATCACAAGATCATAAAAAGAGGGAGAATAAAATAAAATTGCTATCTACCCAGCTATCAAGATACCGTCACGTTTCATGCCCATAATTATACGTCCAATAAAACAAGACGGTATAACTTACTATGCTGATAATATTGATTGTTATTGACTTCAATGGTGAATATCAATATGCGCTACTAAAATAATTGAAAATACTTAAGATGGACATCATCATTATTATTATTATTATTATAGCCTTATCGACAGGTGCTAAGTGTCAGTGTTGTAGTATGTCTTTTTTCCTAATTTTTTGTGCATCTGTTTGCCAGTCGGCAAAGGCCTCCTCCAGCCTTCTCCATTCGTGCCGGTCGCGTGCAACCCTGCTCCATGATGGTCCGGCGACTTGGCGGATGTCGTCATCCCATCTTTTCAGAGGCCTTCCTCTACTTCTCTTGCCTTCCCTCGGATACCATTGGGTTACACGCTTACTCCATTTATCATCTCCCCTGATCATGTGGCCAGACCACTTCCACTTTTGTCGTTTTATTTTGGTTGTAATGTCCTCTGTTTTTGTTTTTGACTTAATAGTGGAGTTCCTTACTCTGTGTGCTTTCCGGATTCCCAACATACTTCTTTCCATTGCATGTTGACAAGCTTCTATTTTGGCAGTGGTTTGTTTTGCTAGGGCCCAAGTTTGGCTTCCATACATTAGGACGGGTAGGACGCAGGTATTGAATAATTTGCCTTTTGTTCTATTATGGACATTTTTGTCTTTAAATACTTCTTCCAGATTCCAATACCTCATCCAACCGTTTGCCACTCTTCTATCCAGTTCTTTAGAAAAAGTCTCCTTGGGTGATATGATTTGGCCCAGATAGATGTATTCCTCAACATACTCAATGGGTTGTCCTCCTACCTTTATTTCCGATTTCGCATTGTTGGTCATTACTTTTGTTTTCTCTGGGTTCAGACTTAGTCCAACGGTCTGGCTTTTTTCTGCTAACTCGTTCATCATAGTCTCTAGGTCCTGGGGTGATTTGGCGAATAATATGTGTGTTAGTGGGGTGCCATCAATATTTATTCCCAACCCTGCCCAGTCCAAATCTCTGAAAACCATTTCTAAAACTGCTGAGAATAGTTTTGGGGACAGGGGGTCGCCTTGTCTTACTCCTTTTTCTATGTCGAAAGGCTCCCCTTTCCTCTCCAACTGGATGGTTGCTGTGCTGTTTTCGAAGACATTTTTAATTAGTCTAATGTATTTCAGGTCAACACCCTGGCTCTTCAGTGCTTTCCATATCTTCTCATGTATTAGGGAGTCGAATGCTTTGCTGTAGTCTATGAACGCCATGTAGTATGTGAGCTGGTATTCATTGTATTTCGCAACGATTTGTCTTACCACATGGATGTGATCAAGTACCGAGTATCCTCATCTGAATCCTGCCTGTTCTGCTGGCTGTTCATGGTCTAAATTTGCTTCTAGCCTCTTCACATCATCATAAGAAAATATATTGTTTGGTATGAAAATCTGTTGATTTGCCAGCCTCCAGCACCGTCTCCTTAATCTAAGACCGTACATGAAGGAGCACAAACTCGTTACTGACAAACCGTCTAACGGTCCCGAGGATCCCCGGGCTCATTACAAAAGAATACTATTGTTTATTTTTTTCGCCGGGAGACCAGGGCTTAATTTGAAAACCAATGATTTGTGAATGAATTCTCAAAAGGCAACTTGGAGATATAATTGCAGGTTTTGTTGAAACCAAGCTGCTTGAACAGGAAATTGCTTCCCTGGTCAAGCAGAATCATATGGTAACCATCCAGTCACAATACATACATGCATCTTCTACTTATTAGTCTTAATTTTATTTTTATGTTATTAGTACCTAGTTAAGTAGTTATTAACACTCTCATGTACTCGTGTTTAGCTGTTGTGGAAATGCTGCATCGAGGCAAACCACACTTTTAACGGTGCTGTTTAGCAAACTATAATGTTCGTGTGTTTTACTTTAATAAATAAATAAATAATAAAATAACTACTAAGTCCCTCCAGAACTATAAGTTTTATAAGACTGCCAAAACACAGTGTTATTTTGGTGTGTACTCAATGAATAGTAGTGAGTTTGGTGTGTACTTCATGAGTTACTGTGGTTCTTGAACTAAAAGGCCTCTAAATTGTTTTATTTTGAAGGCATTTAGTTTGAGGACGGCAAGACTACTCATGAACACTTACTTTACCACTGAGTAATATAGAAATCAACACATGTCAGTTCATTACTGCCCTTGTACTTTTTGACTTGCACCTCGTTTTTGTTGCCATTAAACTGCTTTAACTTTGACAGATGCTCTCAACATCAAGCGGCTAGGTGCACAGACTTTCCGACCAGCTAGTATTCCACCAAAACTTTTAAATATGTATTAGAATCCATACTTTCAAAGTTGTTTATTTTTAACATTGTTCAAATTACATTTTTAGAAGTACAGGTATATAAAGACATGGCAAAATTGGTGTGAGCACAGCGCTAAGCTGGTTTTAAGCCCACCCGTAGTCAGTGAGATGGTTTCACACTAAATAGGGGTTCTTAAGTTAAGTTAATTACTTTTAGAATATACCTAATATAAGATATGTTGTAAGCTTTAATGTAAGATAAGTTGAAATGTAAGTAATATTTAAAATGCAAATTAGTTTTCGAAACTCTTATAGGTGGTGGAATGTCAATGGTGGACCTTATCCTGGTTAACATAAAGCATGAAGTATGATTTTATAATCAGCAATCATGCTTTTTGTCACTTTTTAAGCCATTGTCTACCCATCCCGGAGATCTTCGGGCACATAACAAAAGAATGATAGTGTTTATTTTTTCATCACTCGAGGACGGGTTAACGAGTGTGTCTAATGAATCCAGAAATGACTGTTCCCTTTCAAATGCATTTTTTTTACAGTATATGGTGGGATAAGATTTGGTTGAAAGAGGCTAGTGAACGATTATGAATGAATCCACTAGCACAGTATTTAATAAGTTAAGTTACTTTCTCTAGAGAACTGAGTGCATCTTGCCATCAAACATTTAGTGTGGCGAGTATAATTGGTATATGTCAAATGTAACTTTTTTTCTTGGAATAATAAATAATAAAGAAAAAGTAATGGTGACAGTACATGTCTCAGATGAAATGAAACAAAATATAACTAACGCTTTAGCATGTGTCTACGAACATGTTAACATCTCTGTAATGTCCAACTGGCTTATTCATAGGTACTAAAGAAAGTTTTAACACAATCCCTATTATCACTAAATTTGACCGTTATCTTACATTTTGTTCTTTAATATCGTGGCTTCATGGTTTTACATCAATGTATGATAAAGAAGCTACCTATAAAGTATACTCAATTACTTATTTTTTTAAAGTAATATTTATACATCTGAGTTTCTACCATGTGCTTATTACAATCTTAAACTGTGGGTAGATGAGATCAGTGGTAACTGTCTCTAAACTGTTGTCCTTACCCCCACAATCACCATTCATGCATAATGAGATTATTGCATGCATTATCCAACCCCTAGCTGCACACTTAGGGGTGGATGCACTATTCACGACCTCATTCGTTGTTTTTCATGAGCACGAAACACCACATGTAGGCAAGGTAATGTGGGTATGTAATTAAGTTTTCAGCATGCCACACTCACCGACTTCTCCGATATGACACGCTCAGTGCCTGACGGGTGCCACACAACACGAATTTCGCCTTTTTGAATAGGTGTCTCGATATCGCTTTCTTGGTCGCTGGAGTTGGCTTCATAGTTCTCAAGCACCAGCCCGAACACCACTTGCCCGTGATTGTTGATTTTATACACTTCATCCTCGTAAAAGTACTGAAAGTCAGTCGGCGAACCCGGATTTTGCCCCGCCATATTGACGGGAATTATCTAAAGACACAAATAATTTTGTTTTTTACGTGATTATGTTCTTTCTGACAGCTGATTGCAATTGAATTGTGGCGCATGCGTCAAATTAGTGATGAGCATAAGAGTATGGAGTCGATAATAAGTCGATAGTAGTAGAAGCTTCATCGATTTAGAGCCTGTCCAGACTATCCGATCCGATATCGGTGTAGGATCCGATATCGTTAAAAATGTATGGACCCGCTTAGGGTTCACACAACCGATCCGATATCGGTGTAGGATCGAGTAGGCGAGCGATATCGGTGGCGTTTGTTTGTGTGTTGTACGAGTATATGTTTTATTGTAGTGTATGAGCGTGCGTGGTCGCTGTTCCGGGGTAACCAGTTACAGTTATCTATGCCTAGTATGTCTATGCCCTACTTCAATATTCATTATTCATCACTAGTAAGTATACTAGTGATGAATAATGAATATTGAAGCAAAATCCAAACAAATTCTTAATACTAAGATAATATTGGCACTACAGTATTGTTACAATAATTACTGTCATATCTTGAAATGTAACTTCTTAATTGAAATGAAACTCCAATTAATTAATAAGGTTGTATTTAACTAAACACAACAGAAAGCTGAACAACGTAATTATGCCATCTTGTCCAGAGAGAGAACATATGATGGAGCGATAAAGACCCACCATCCAGTTACCCGGCCCCATTATAACCACTACGACCTAAACTGGCAATAAAATGGCGATATCTGTTCGATATTATCGGACAATGTGAACAGCAATATTGGTGTAGGATCCTACACCGATATCGGATCGGATAGTCTGGACAAGCCCTGATAGTGATATTATTTTAGTAAAGTTGTGATTTTTCGATTACCGTGCCGTATAAGTCAAGCATAACTTTCTAGTTTTTATTAACTATCTAAACAAGTTCAAGAGGATGCGATTATTTTTAATTTTTATAGTTTACTTTTTAGAAGAAGTTAGTCAGTTAGTCAGTTTTCGCAACAAAATAACACATTATCATCCATTATACTTTAACATGTTTGTAGTCAGTTTTACACACTAAAGTAATGATATTCGTTCGTTTTCGCAGAATGTTAATATATTATCGATATTTCCCATAAAGAACTCAATTAGGACATCACTAACCAATTATGCAACGGGAACGCCACCGTGCGGGCGTTGCTGAAAAAAACAGTGCGTTTCGATTCACTCATTCGTGACTGGTGCTAAATATGTTTTATACTACATGTCATCTGAAATATATTTTAATTAATTTCTTCTAACAAATATCTACGACGTATTTAGTGAATAAAAGATGTTAATTTTTTTATGACAGTAAATAAAACTGTTTTTTTTTTATGAGTTGAAACACTTGAATAGGAATTCAATTAACCTCTATTTAAAAAAAAATAATGTGCCTTTGTGCCTTTGCTTTGATGGGTTGTTTTTATGTTTACGTGGTTGGGCTGTTATGTTTAAAATTTGATTAAAAATTAAACGACAAACGGATATAAATAAATGAGTTTGCACCTTGTTTTGTTAAAATACATGCTGCATTTTTTTGTAGCGTGGGCTTTTGTAACTTGTAACGTTGTAGGCTCAGGGAGTACAACTATTACTAAAACATCTACAATGCAATAAATTCAATTATTATAACGAAAACTCGAGACAAATTCTGCATTAAAATCTGATTAAACATGCCTTCTTCGAGCTTCGTAAGTACTTATGAATTTTAAAACATTGCTTACTATAAATTCTACTTAGGTACCCGTTTAAAGGTTCGATGAGTTCAATCTTCGTTATGTGTATTACACTCACATAAAAACTTCATTCCTCATTCATTCCCTCCTTTAAATTCCTGGCTAAAAACTATCCTATCTATGTCCTTTCCGGTTCAGCGGCTTAGACGTGTAAGGTAACAAACATACAAACAAGATTTACTTTTGCGTTTGTAATAGTATATAGACTATAATATGTATACTTAGATAAATACAAATTCAAACCCGGTAGCGAAAGCCAAAGACGTAACTGAGGGGTTACTCCAAAATTAGAAATCCAAACTTCGTATCATGCCGTCCCTTTCACTCATATAGTGTTTATACACGAGAGTGAACGGGACGGCACGATATGACGTTCGGAGTACAGGCCCTGTAGGTAGACTTTCGCGTGCCCTTTCACGATTTTAAATTAGTTATTTTAGAATTATTAGCCATGTGTTTGCTGAGTAGCTAAATGTACATATATATAGTCCGCCGTTACTTTGTTTAATGTATTTGTGTATTGGTGTAGGGTCTGTACAAGCTGTATTTATATAGGTATAGGTACTTAACTCCCTATGTCAGCTTCTGCGGGTTGGAAACTCAAGTAGGGTCGCTAGGCCAGAGAACTTCGTATCGTGCCGTCCCTTGCACTCACATAGTGTTTAACACGAGAACGAAAGGAACAGCACGATACGAAGTTCGGATTTCGAAGCTCGAATTAGGCCCTTAGTTACGCGGCCTGCGTCAGTTTGTGACCTGAGAAGGAAGTTTTTTCAATTAAAGGTATTTACATTTTTACATGCCCTAAAGAAATAGCGAGTCGTATGCGTTTTAATTAGTAGCTATTGAATGGGAATATATTAAAAAAAGCAAGAAAATATCCTTTCAGTTCATCAACTCATCCAAGTGGCCGCAAACTGGCGCATTAAATGAACAGGCCGTAAACCCACCTACCGACCCTACTATGTCAGGTAACCTCCACAAGTGTCTGCGCTCAACTAATTCCCCTTGATCCCCGGTTGATCCGCGGGAAAGGGAAGACTGGGAAGAGCTTAAGCCGGTGAGCCCTGGAAGCTGCGGGGAACGCTATAGTCATAATCGCGTCAGACCGGGGCCGGGCGGTGGCTGCGAGGGAGAAAACCTCTACAATGAATCCGGGGTTATTCACTCCCTCCCGGCGTGTCCTTGGTCGGTAAGTGTGTGGTGTCGTCCTGTGCCTTTACCATGAGTTTGCATGACCGTACTCGCTAGCGACTGCGTAAACGATTTAGTATGCCGATTCTTAGTTCTATTGCGTAACCGCCAGAGGCGCTGTACTTTTGCCCATACAAATGTTTACGCAGTCGCTAGCGAGTACGGTCATGTAAACTCATGGTAAAGCCATTGCACGCTTGCCGACGGTTAGTGGGGTGGGACCAGGGATCGGATACCGGTATTTTCTCCATAGAAAAATACCGGTATTATTACGGTCACCGGTTCATTATTTCGTTTTTAATGGGACAATCTAATAATACGACGTTGTTACCTAAATACATGATTCAGCCCTACGTAAAGAGCAAAAAATAATTCAAAATATTGGGCTAATTCAGGGTTTTTTAAAAATACCGATATACCGATATCTGGGCTTTTTGCACGCTTGCCGACGGTTAGTGGGGTGGGACTTTGTTTCTGTCCCTTTGTCTCTGATGAGAGGTAACAGCTTGGCTGTTGCAGCAGGCGGTGTTCGCGATCCCGTACCGCTAACTAATGCTGCCTGACGGGCATACCTGGTGGTTTTAAACGGTAGTCCGGGCGGTTCCCGGGAGCCCGTCATACCCTTGCTAGTTCCTCGGATAGGCGGGATGCGTAAAGGCGTTTCCCCAGGTAAAAAAAGGTTACTTACGAAACAACCTTATGATCGACGACTGTACGTATTGTATTTATATACGTAGCCTAGCCAAATTGAACTATAACTAGGTACTTAGCTTCAGAAATTACTAAAATATCTATCGTGTAAAATTCAAATAGTCTTCTACTATAGTAAGTCCATTAAAATTGCTCCATATTATTATGTCATGACATGATTAGATGCTCCACGTGGTTTGCTATGAAAAATAATATTTAACTAATAATATTTTTTAATATTTGTGGACAATCTTACACAAATCAACCTGGTCCCAAACCAAGCAAAGCTTGTACAATGGGTACTAGGCGACGATATACATACTTATATAGATAAATATATACTTAAATACCTAGAAAACATCCAAGACTCAGGAACAAATATTCGTGCCCTGACCGGGATTCGAACCCGGGACCTCCATCTTCGAAGGCAGGGTCACTACCAACTAGGCTAAAGCGGTCATATAATACGCAAAATAAGGTATTTTGTGTATTATATGTCCTTTATTCATGTTTATAAATGCATATTACGTGTAAAGAATCATGATAATATCCTTACAGATACATTACGCATTGTAAAACAAAATGTTTCCAAGTTGTGTCAGCGATACAATACAACAGAATAACATAAGAAGACCATACATCTTTCATTATTACAGCTCCCTTATGCTCTTTCGGCTTCAGACCGCTCACAGCTGTCACACCGGATGGATCAATACTGGTGTTATCAGTGTGGGTGTTTATTCGCGCAGTAGCAACACAGCCGCGCTCCGATGAGGTCGTTCGCGATAACGTAATAGAAAAATGTGAATATGCCGCTTCCAGAATTGTTTAAGAGAGCCTCAAGCTATTTCCTAGGACTTGAGTTCGAGGACTATGAGGAACTGCCTGACTACGTCGACAATGAGATCTTATTCTGTAAGAATAACGTGTGTGTACATCCGCCGACGATTGCGAGACATGAGCTCGATATTGTTCATCATCCAGGCTACTTAACAGTTACTACCAAGGTATTTACTGATCAGCATAACAACGCCAAACGGCCCACGATATTCTTAAACTGGATACCTAACTCTACGCTCAAAAAATGCCCTTCAGCCTTCGAAACTAGCTCGAGCGATGAACTAGGGCTTCGTAAAGCAGAAATAAAGAAGCCAAAGGTTGTAAACAAGGATCCTAATAACGAAAATGCTTTCTCAGATTCATCAGAAACGACCAGTATTAATTCTAACTCGGACAAGCATAGCATTAAGTCTAATGAGACGCGCTACACGCATGAAACTACGCAAGAAGAATTGACGTCCATATCAAAGCCCACAGTGAAGACTGTGGAATCGGCGAAGGACGGCGTTTTCGGGAGTTTCGAGAACGACACGAAAGACGACGTGTTTCTGTATGATAAACATGTGAGATCGCAATCAATGACGTCTGTTAACATAACCATCGCTAACCCGACGGTTGAGAACATCGATCTAACACCAGATTCATTGTCGGGTGACAAATTTATAAGGTCGCTCTCAATGAGCTCGTGTGACGAAGGCAATCCCAACTGGATGAGCACTCCTGAATTCTTGGCGTTGAAGCATAACTTGGTGTTTCCTGAGAGTGTTCAGAGCTCGCCGTTGCCACAGAGACGAGCTCCAATCAAATGTCGAAGGTAAGTCGGCAAGCTAAATTAAGCCCATTCTCTTGTGGCGCGTTGCGTTGCGAGGCGCGTTGAGTTTTAAATAAGCGCGGATTTCCACTAGTCAAGGAAAGCCTTATTCCGTGAATTTCATTTTTCTCTAAAGGATCTATTTGGGGACACCATAGCTTGAATTCAATGCGGAACGCGGACACCACACCCGTCTATAAAAGCTTTAACCATCATTATCTATATTAGTCCTAAGTGGGCGAAACTTGAGATTTTATAAGTTTAACCTACGTCAGCATGTCTTAGGGGTAGGTATTAATCGGTTATAGTTTGGCTACCGCTTCACTGTAGAAGATCCAGCTTAGGTTGAGCCCCGATTTTCCTCGACTACGTTTCTACGCGTTAAACTTCCACTCTCCCTTTGAGGCATGATTTTCGAAATAAAAAGTATTCTTCTCGTTAATCCAGGCTATATACTAAGTTAATAACTATTAAATATTTAATAACTATTAAATAAATAAATAAATTTTTAATATACCAAGTTTCGTCATAATACGTTTAGCTTTTTTTAACCAACTTCAAAAAAAGGAGGAGGTTGAAAATTGTCATGAGATGCACTACCGTAATTATTCACTAAAAAAAATGTGAAATAGATATATAAAACTGGTCAAGTGCGCCTCATATTTTCCGCCTTAAATCAAAAATGACTCGATGTAAATGTGTAACTCAAGCCCTTTCATATGACAACCCACTTGACATGTTCACTAGACTCAAATTTTGTGAATCCATAAGTTCCATTTTTACCATTTTGATACGGAACCCTAAAAATGCACTCTGGTAACGATTTACTGAAAAGTGTGAAATAAATAATTAAAGAAATATAATATAAAATAATTGTAGTCAACTTTAGGCCATTTCCTTGGATGGCATTGGCACCGACTACAAAAATTACAATACCTACATTGTTCAATAAGAATCGTAAAGTTTCATATTGACCTATTAGAACTTAGAAGTTAGACAATATTTTTTTACTTTTTAGTTTTAGTGGTTTTTTTAGAGACTGTTTTTTGGGTGATTGAGTAACAATCATCCAAACTTTCTCATTTAGATACTTATTATATAGGATAGCAAAATTAGCAGGATATTCGACATACACAGTGAAGTACACAGATGGAGGCCTTCTAAGAATAGCTGGGTCACCCTGCTCGGTGCTAACATCTCTATTAGGCCAATTAAGTCTACTTAAACTCAGAGGGGCTACTTCGGACTTCGAGATCCGGACTTCGCATCGTGCCGTCCCTTTCACTCGTACGAGAGTGAAAGGGATGGCACGACACGAAGTTCGTTGTACAGGCCCTGTACATAGTTCAAATATAATTTTACTGTAGGCTCTCCAGCGAGGCTAGCACAACTGCCGCTGCGTCGCGACGCGAGTAGAGAAAAGTCTACGGTCCTCTTTCTAATTCGTACAGTTTGAGCGAGACAGGAATCGCCGAGTCGCGCGAGATGCGACTTGGCAGCAAGTTGTGCTAGCCTACCTGATATTAAACGGCAACCAAATGTGTCATTTCAAGGTATACCACAAAATTACTAACGAAGTAACTGATATATATTCAAATTTGTGTAACGGTTCGCTTCGCTGTCAATCGATAAGTCCTACTTCATTCATGTTGCAGTTCGTCAATAATGCAACGAAACAGATATCGAGCTGCATAATAGGGCTATCGTTTTTCTGCTCACCAGTTGGCGCCACTGTCGAGTACTGTCCAGCTGTCAAAAATTGTTATTGGTTATTACGAGCATGAGAACGAAGTTTGCATTTAAATCTTATTTAATATCTACCTTAAAACCGTACCGTAAAAATATCGATCCCGCATTGTAGCGCAGTCCCGTTTTGTTAGGAAGAAAAGGAGGAAATAAGTTTCCGACAGACAAAACTGTCTCTAAGCACTGACAGTCATTGATCCGTAACTCATACTTGCCATAATCAAGCTCAGGTATTGCAAAATACTCACCATATTGTTCCAATTAGATATTAATCCGCGTAGCGCAACCAGAAAGAGTGACATTTGACATTTCGGAGACCTCACGCTACACTAGCGCCTCTAGCGGCAAATTACATGATAATGTATTATAATTACATACATTAAATACACCTATGTCTGCTCCATAATGAATCCATGTTGAATATCAATTAATGTAGAATACATAGGTATTAGATCTCAAATCCGTTGTTTACGCTGCATGTTACCTATTAATGAACTAGCTACCTAATTATAATACAACATCAACATGGCATTGTCAACTGTATCCCTAAAGTCAATAGCATAGATAATCGGGTGTGCTAGATCAAACGGACCTGTTGCTTACACCGTTGTTGTGAGTTATTGAGTGAGCGAGCGAGAGATGTCCAACAAATGTACGGCTGTCTCCTCCACGTAACAGAACATTCGATTTTTCAAAAAATCGAAATCAAAATCAGTTTTATTCTGCAAATAGGCCACAAGGGCACTTTTACATGTCAAGATATTAATTTACGATTTAAGAAAGTCTGACTATGATAATACATTTTTCATGTCAAAATATTAATTTACAGTTCAAGAAAGAATAATAATTTCGAGTTTACAATCATAACAAAATTAATGTCATAAAGTGAAGATAAACTTGCAAAGTTATCTATTACAAATATTACAACATCAGTAAAAATGGAACGCTGCGCTTATGGGGTCCAACTCAGGTCAGACACGACGTGTACACTTAGGCAGACAGGTATAGTGAAATTACTTCAAGAAAGAGACGCTATAGTGGGAGACGTACAGCCAAACCTATCCCGTTCTCATTTTGGCGTGAAATAACGTCTATATATCCTCCCGCCGGCGGGGACATCCACCGCGCGATCGCGACAACACTGACACATACAGTCCATATTCGTCCCGATACCACCGCACACCGGGTAGAGTCAGTCCGACCCAGGTCGGGCCTAGCTGAGTTTCTTGCTGGACTCTTCTCGGCTAGGCTACGTTTAGTGAACCAGCGACAAAACTCCCAGTAGCTCGATTCTACTCACACCTTCAGATTCGGTTGAAACAGCTCACACTGGAGTGCAAATTGTTGCAGCATTCCAGTGTTCCAAACCACACGCGTGGTCGTGTCGGAGGTTCCCCTGGGATTGTCCCCAAGCTACTCTCCAA
This sequence comes from Epiblema foenella, assembly GCA_963556455.1. Classification (NCBI taxonomy): domain Eukaryota; kingdom Metazoa; phylum Arthropoda; class Insecta; order Lepidoptera; family Tortricidae; genus Epiblema; species Epiblema foenella. Next base: position 3,853,664 of record OY747106.1, read on the forward strand.
CCGCGCATTCCTACCGCTTTATTACTGGTCCCGGCCTATAAAGCCACAGTCAGGTAAAAAAAAAGAGGTACTACGTCATGAAGTAAAAATAAGACTGGAGCCGGCAATACAGCAATACAAAGATGTGCGAAAGATATGCAAGCATATGGACACCAACACACGTGGGAACGAGATGCAATGTGTCATCTCCTGTCCCTCATCGCGTATTATTTGTCACCGGCCTGGGTCACCGAAGTGTCATCAATGTATTCAAGCCTAGTTTCTGGCAAGCAAGTGTAATAGGTAGGTTCTGTCGCTATAAATTTCCAAAAACTGATTCATATGACGAAAATTTCTCACCTCATAAGAAAATTTCTCGAGGATCGGTTGAGAAATGCGACCTGTAAAGGAGAACAAACCGAAATCCACCCGCAGAAACGACCGAAAACATTGAAAAAAAAATGATTTTGAAGTTTCCAAAAACTAGCTTGACAAAAAAAAGTCGAATACAATTATCGAACCTAAAATGCCGCCTGTCGAGAACAAACCGCAAAGTTTATAAAAACCGGCCAAGTGCGTGTCGGACCACGCACAATGAAGGGTTCCGTACCAAACTAGCCCACATTTAAAATCACTATCCAATACATTGAATCTAAAAAAGTCGTATCTTCATAGGGAACTCACGGCACTTACGACCTTTTGTTTGGGCAAGACAGTTTTTAAGCGAAAACTCAAAAACCATAAAACCTATATTGTTCAAACCAAAAATCGTTGAAAGTGTTGACTAATGCACACCACCTCAATTTTTTTCAGAATTTTAAAATTTATAGTTTGGAAATTAGAGGGAGAGACACTTTCTATGACTTTGACAGCTAATATCTCACCAACGGTTGACTTAAATGGACAAGTTTTTTAGAAACTTTGATATCATCTTTAAAGGCCTATCCATCGATCGATCCCCCACACGACTATGTGCGTTGAAATTTTTTTTTCATCCACCACATGTATGTATGGAGTGCCCCCCCTAGTTTAATATTTTTTTGTAATTTCACATCACTTTTATGTAGCGGTTCATAGAATACACCTTCCTACCAAATTTCATAATTGTAGTGCTTATAGTCTCCGAGTAAATCGGCTGTGATATACGGACGGACGGACAGACGGACATGACGAATCTATAAGGGTTCCGTTTTTGCCATTTTGGCTACGGAACCCTAAAAACTAATGAAATTTGCTAATATTTCTTAGATAGAGGGCATCTTTTGGCGCAGATTCCCTTGGCTAATAGTTGCCGTTGCTAGTCTATTCCGATCTGTGCAGCGTGATAACTGATAATCTGATAATACATACGTACGGCATACCCTACATACCACACCTATACGTGGGTATATAACTACAAACCTGTACCTACTAGAAAAACAATCTCAGTTTAGGAATATGGTTGAGTAATATACACTCTTGTTTAGTAGGTCTCCGAAAATAACACACACCTGCAAATAAAATTTCGCCTCTATTGTCATATAGAAAAGAAATATCTCCATTTCTAATGTGTGAATTGTGCGCTAATAAGTACCAAACAATTCGTTCAATAAGCAACGTTATCCTTGAAGGTAGAAGATTCAATTTATAAATGTTCGGCCAGTATAAATAATGTCAAGTATTTTATATGCACATAGTTTTTTTTCTCGAAAATGTAAAATGAGTGAATATATATACGAGAATGCGATAATTCATTCGTATTACGCCTCAGGGAAATCTAATAGCAAACATCTCGACTGGCGTCCAACAAGTCGTACCCAAACTAATTTAAGTCGCAGGCAGTCGTAATCTAAGTTGAAAATAATTTGATGCTGAGAGAACTGCGTCATGAACATGAAATTGCGAGAGACATCGTGGGAGTTTCATAATTTCATTTATTAGTCGAAATTAATACAGCTCAGCTCAAAGTACGCCCACTTAAAATTTTGTAATAAAGTGGAAATCCTTCTAGAAAAAGGTCATCTCAACTCATAATTATGCCTCGAACCGCTTCGCCCTGATATTCCGTCGATTGTTCCGGAAGAAATGTGGAGAATTTCATTAACTGTTGGATCCAGCGCGTAGTGCGCTTTATAACCCGGATATAATATATCGACACGACCTTGGATGATTCAGATTCAGATTCAGATTTTTTATTATCACAATCTTACAATTCCATCATTATACAATAAATTAGTATACACGATAAAATTTCCAAAATTATGATTCGTCAGCTGTACACATTATTTGATTAGTTTATCAAATTATCACTACAATTGTTAATTACTTAATGTCAATTCAGAATAAATAAAAAAATAAATAAATAATAGTGCTATTAGATATAATAGCGTATAACCAATCATAACAAAACACAACATAAATTACAATTAATTCATATAGCAAGTTACAGCTAATTAACAATATTTTAGTATAATCTATACATATAATAAAGCTGTAGAGGTTCGAAAGTCTGTACATAGAAGATATTAGCAAAAAAATCGATGGAGGGGTCTTAGAATCGATAACAGAACACATTTCAACAGTTTTTAGAATTTGTGTCTGTTTGTCTGTCTGTTTATTTGTCTCACTATCACGCGAAAACTACCCAATAGATTTCAATACAACCTTCACTAATACTTTTAATTGATCTTCGGACGGGTTATAGGCTATAAAAATCATACAGATTGGGGATGAAAGGGGGTGAAAAGAGGAGTTTGAGAGGAACTTTGTATGAGAAGTCCTTCAATTCGTGACTTAAAGGCTTGAAAATTGGTAAGCATATAATTGGAAGCAAACTAAAAAGAATCCCATTAAAAAATTATACAGTAAACAGATAATATGTGAAAAAATGGAGGGTAAAAAAGTGCTTAGGGGGCTAGCGACTAATAACCAAAAATCCCTCAACGCATAGTAACTGTTTGAAATTAGAGATTTAATTATGTTAGTCAGTTGTTGTCAACATTGTCAAACCAGTGCCTTGAACTTCGTCTACCTATAATTGATATATCTTCGTTGTTAGAGTGGTCGAGTGTGATGACGGTGTCATCTGAGGGCCTACAAAATAGAGCAAATTCCTACTATTCCCACTAATATTATAACGGTGAAAGTTCGGATGTTTAGATGTTTGGATATTTGTTACTCATACACGCAAAAACGGCTGACTGGATTATGATGAAACTTGGTACACAACGCGTTTATAGCCTGGATTAACATATAGGATACTTTTATCCCTTCGTCATCCCTCAAATAGATAAATTCGGGGGTGGAAGTTGAATTTCATAGATCCAGAATCATGTAGAATATTTATAATACCCGCTGACTTACGAAAATTCGACTCAGATAAACCAGTGTAAGTCTGAGCTCCAAATATGTACATAGTTGTCACGAATCGTAGGGTCAAGATACAGTAAGGACGTATCGTGAGGCGAGTGTAGACTGTTGTACGTAATTTACGATATTTGACGTTTGGCGTGTCAAAGACGTGTCATTACACAGATGCCATTCGTTCAAGTCGAATCGAAGTTAATGAAGATTATTTACTACTTGCACAACTCAATAATTTGAGTCTTATAGTGGCTAAGATAAAGTAGGTATTTTCATGTAAAGTTTTTACTTTTACCATCGTAGTTATAAACTGAGTAATGTCGCTACCAATTGACTATGATGAGCTATTATTATGAAAGATTTCGGATTTTTGTGACTCTTAGAGCTTAATTATCTCCAAACCAAAGCGACTCATGTGAATGTGAATGTTTACCGCATTTCAGTACTTACCTGAAGTTCTATTAATTATTTACGTGCATAATTATAAGCAGTACCTAAATAACGCAAATCTATTATGTTTTAGATTTGCGTTATTTAGGTACTGACTTACAGCCTTTAAAGCGCTTGCGTTTTAAATCAAAACTTGCTGACCCATTGAGCCTAAATAACTTTACTGTTTATAAAATTGGAGATTAAATAGATTTAACGTAGACGATTGTTATCAGCATTGACTGACGAGCGCTTTGATATATGCCTGCATAAAAATTATAGAAATTCCACTCCACTCTATTCCTTTTATTGAAAAAAAATGGGTGGTTGAGAAATGTAAAACAGTTTTTTTTTCTTGAACCTGACTAGCTTTATAGGCCGGGCTCAATAAAGCGATAGTGAGTGCGCGTTTGTTTGGAAAGTGGCCTGGGGAAAATCCAGGAGAAACCTCCAACGCGACCACACGGGGGGTTTAAACACTGCAACTGGAATACTCTAAGAGTATGCGCTCCAGTGAGATTGGTTGAGCGGCCTCAACCAAATCTGAGGTGTGGGTGGAATCAAACTACTGGGAGTTTTTTCGCTGTTTCACTAAACCAATCCTAGCTGAGAAGAGACCAGCTAGGAACTCAGCCAGGCCCGACCTGAGTCGGACTGACTCTACTCGGTATGCAGAGGTATCGGGATGAATAGGGACTATATGTGTCTGCGATATCGCGATCGTGCGGTGGACATCCCCGCCGGCAGGGTAATTTTGTGTCTATCCTAAGGACCCATAGAAACCGTTACAAATCTTTTTGGTTACTATAGGTCAGCTTATCCAAAATACTTATTCAATGTAGGTAATATGAAAACATGGATTACTTGACTGATTAGTTTATACATAATTGTAAATCGATAATATGCGCGTAAGTAGTTAAAAATATTACTACTGTTTTAAATTACAAGTTGAAGTTAAGGAAGCACGAGTCTTTTTGGTAGATGTCACTCTGAGTACGGATCCCCAAGGCTTTGAAGAAGAGAAGAAAGAACTGGTTGAAGGATTTGGTAACCGAGTGTGATGACTGATTTTTCATGCAGACAGCTTAGTTAAAGTGATTGGCTGCGTATGTCAGGATGTCACCGGTTCGATTGTACGTTTTGGAAAGTGACTACTTCACTAGAAAAATACCTATGATTAATCGAGAAAATTTAACACTTTTGTAAACGTGTTTGTCTTAGGTAACAAGTACATATGAAAAAAAATTCTTAGTAAACTAGAAATATTAAATAAAGTTTCATACACAGGGATAATGCGTAGAAACATGTGCCCAAGGTGACAGGTGTTCACTGCAAGTAGAGCGTGTCATATTGTTGTAGGTCATTACAGATCTTGGGTTATAATGTAGGACTCCTAACACGTTGCAATTCGAGAAACATAGAAGTTTTTGTTCCATTCAATCATAATATGTTTTCCCCTGTAGTCGCTACATCGAGCATGTCAGTACTAAGGCTCGGAAAGTAGGGAATTGGGAAACTTCATAGAACAAGCGAACGAATGTGCATACGTACGCAACATCGAACCATGACACCACTATGCTACTGCCTGGATTTGATGACGTAGTTTCTTAGCACACATTGTGTTTCGTTACGTAGTATAAGAAATCATATAAATTATTTGTACGTATATATACTGTATGGGATCGAGTCGACGGCGCTCTCGGGGCTGGAATGATATGTGTTTAACGTCTGAATTTCCTGGCCAGTACCCTTGACCAGTACCTATTGAAAAATCATATTACCCATTTTGTTTCATTATCCGCCTATTACATCCTACTTCAAGACACATGCCTCCTTTCATGAACAAGGGGGCCCATTTCACTTGCTAATATATTTATATGAATAAGAAACTTTGTAAGGTTGTAACTTTGAGACGTAAAAACGTTTCAGTACATTTTGAGTGAGTCAGTCAAAGTTAAGTAGTTTATAACCTAACCTGCAGAATATATCTACCAAGGGGAAGGAATAGTCAGTAGACGTTCACGCGAACGAAGTCGCGGGCAAAAGCTAGTTAATAATAAATTTATGTATACTGATACAAAAATTAGTCATTATTGAGAGTAATGTTCTCATAATCGGTCGAGAAGAATTCTTCTAGGCTATACAGTGTTTTCTCAAGCAATAGTCGTTTTACATGATGGCGAAATGAGATGTCCTTAGTGATTGTTTTAAGGCTTGCTGGAAGTTGGTTAAATAATCTTTGACCAATCAATTTCGGCAGTTTTTTTGAGATTTTAAGTCTGGAAGAGGTTATTTTTATGTCATGAACATTTCGCATAGGTCTTATACTATTTTCACCTCTCCTTTGAAACTCATTTGGGTTACATTTTACATACATCAATACTTCCAATATATAAGTTGAGACAGATGTTAAAATTCCAAATTTTTTAAAGAGTTCCCGACACGAATCTCTGTTCTTTGCATAAGCAAGTACTCTAATTGCACGTTTCTGCATCTTTAGTATGCGCTCATAATCCGTTGAGTTGCCCCAAAGTATGATCCCGTAAGAGAGCTGGGAGTGTACATACGCGTAGTACGTCTCTTTTAAGCAACTTTCTGATACAAGTGGTCTTGGTCAAGATGGTTTTGAACTTGAAGTACTTACTATATATATAAAAGTTATAGTTAAAGTTAGATATCATACCTAATTGTCGACTGAGATTAGTTTGTTCCTATATATTATAATAGTTTTTTACTTTTCTTTAGTTACCAAGTTAACATTTACGTGTTGTTTAAAAAATATATAATAATGTAGTTAACACTATGTGAAATGATGAACCTCCAGGTCTATTGTTTTCTTTTGTATAGGTACATTTCATGTACTGTCAATTTGGATACCTCTATGTGACTGTTTGTGTTCTAAATAAATAAAATAAAATTAAATTATATTTTGGTGATACCTATTGTGTTTATTGTACAGGTTGTAACAAAAATAGTGATGATCCTTTTTTAAGGGCATATTCGGTATCGTGTTCTGATTAGGAAAAAGTAGAAGAAAAATTTTTTGACGCGAGAATTTTTTTTTTCTATGCGGCAGCTCGTCCAAGTCAGCCAACTGTCCATATAAAGGTCAAAAATGTATTGCGTCAAAAAAATTTTTCTTCAATTTTTTCCTAATCGGAACACGTTATCGAATATGCCTTTAAACGGATCCTCACTATTTTTGTTACATCCTGTATAAGAACGCCTAAAGCGATGCGGTTGCGTGTTGTATCATCCTGACTGCGCCAATCAGAAAAAAATCCATATGTGAAATTGTCGAATCTGCTCACAAGGAGTACCCGCCGTTATCCTACACGCGACCCCTGGGTGTTGCTAAACGATGCAACAAAAACTGGCAGCAAAATAGCCATACGATAAATAAAAAATAAACACTCAATCGTCAATTTCTTTCCACCAGGTTCTCAGTAGACCTGAGCCAGATGCGCTCCCTGCGGCTCTTCTTCAACGACGACAACTGTACGTGCGGGCAGCTGGTGGTCGCGTCTCGCGAGTCCCAATACAAGATCCTGCACTTCCACCACGGCGGGCTCGACCACCTGGCGCAGGTGCTGCACCGGTGGCACTCGCTGCTGCACAACATCAAGCTCACGCCAGGTGACCTGCCTCCTAACCCTCAGTGTGAGCAGCGGTTGAACGACAGGTGGTGCTAGTCCCATTGTAAGATCCTGCATTTCCACCAAGGGGCTTAATCACCTGTTATTTTTAGTTCTCAGGCCTCGGTGTCAGCTGCTCTCTCAAGCCCAGGCGCGGATCCAGGATTTAGTTCAGGGGGGGGCACTTTCGAACTTTCCGAAAATAAAACTGACTTTTGATAACTGTTTTTATTGTCAGAACATATTTCCTACGTCAGGACATAGGCAATTGCCCTCCCCTGACACAGGCTTCAGGGGGGGGGGGGGGGCAATTGCCCCTGTTGCCCCCCCTCTGTATCCGCGCCTGCTCAAGCCGCATCTAAACTATAAGATAGAACAAGAAAATCCCGATTATATTTAGTCCATCATCTTATATAGTTTTCATCAAGTGGCGTTGTGGTAGAATTAGGCATTGATATGTGGTATGTGGTTTGTGACTAGATTCCTAATCCATTCGCAATAAAATATTTATTACATGACTAGCGACTTCATTATAAAAGTATATTGTTTCGTAATAAGTCATCAGAGCTGCACTTAAGTATAATAATAAAAGGGACGACGGTGCGACCCTTCATTACGTTTTGGTCCCAAATGGACTGGATACATAAGCCTGTACTTAATGCCATTACTTACCCTAATGTGTGCCACATACTCAACAAACATCAACATTCTCATTGCAATATAAACACTATTACAGGATCAGAAGAGCCGAATTTGCCGTACCGCCATTTCATGGTCTGCCGTCCCGAAGTACAAAAATCAGAACAGCACCCTGAAGAAGGGAAAATACCAAAGATTACACCTGAAATATTCTACGGAAAAGTGATGGATGGAAAGGGATTCATAGAAGATGACCTGTTTTTAAGGAAAGGGGTTTTCTTCGGGGGTTTAGATAAAGAATTACGAAGAGAAGTCTGGCCGTTCCTTCTTCACTGCTACCCGTATAACACTACGTATGACGAACGAGAAATAATTCTCCAAATGCGGACTAGAGAATACGAGGAAATCACTAGAAAACGTCTGGAGAAGATGACTCCGGAACAGTATGCCGTGTTCTGGAAAAATGTGCAGTGTGTCATTGAGAAAGACGTGGTGAGAACTGATCGAGGCAATCCGTTCTTTGCCGGAGAAAACAATTATAATGTAGAGATTATGAAGAATGTTTTGCTGAATTATGCTGTATATAATCCGGTTTTAGGGTAAGTGCACCAGGTAAACATTTTTATATAGCTGATAAATAGTGTCGAACTAGCCCAATGAGGCTTGTATGTTACCGGTACTTAGACACCCACAAGGTGGACTGATGACCTGGTAAAGGTCGCGGGAGTCCGCTGGATGCGGGTGGCGCAGGACCGGTCATTATGGCACTCTTTGGGGAGCCCTATGTCCACACTGGACTGGATGTCTTTCCAATATTCAAGACTCGGAAACAAATGAGTAGATCAGCTATTCTTTGTTGCTCGTTACCATGGTTACGTCTCCTGAGTCACTCTTTAAAACTGTGATTTTATAGGGTTTAAATCTACCAACATGACTGAGTTTTAGCGATGAGTTTAATTCCTTTTGGAGATGGGTCATCTCTTGAGCATGCTTGAAGTCCATATTACAAACATTTTACTAAGAAACTCGGTTACTGTTGTCTCCTCGCAAGGCTCCTTCGAATCCCGGTTTTAATAATTAATAATAATTTGATTAAAAAAAAAATTAAAAGGTCCTTTAATTCTCTTCCCTTTTCTAGATACACGCAAGGCATGAGCGACCTGCTGGCGCCCGTGCTCTGTGAGATCAAGTGTGAGGCGGAGGCGTTCTGGTGCTTCGTGGGGCTCATGCAGCGGGCCATATTCGTGTGCACGCCCACCGACAACGATATGGACATTAATCTTGTAAGTTCCTTACCTCAGGCACTATATACAGGTGAGGCATACGCTACCTGCTGGCGCCCGTGCTCTGCGAGATCAAGTGCGAGGCGGAGGCATTCTGGTGCTTCGTGGGGCTCATGCAGCGGGCCATATTCGTGTGCACGCCCACCGACAACGATATGGACATTAATCTTGTAAGTTCCTTACCTCAGGCACTATATACAGGTGAGGCATATGCTACCTGCTGGCGCCCGTGCTCTGCGAGATCAAGTGCGAGGCGGAGGCATTCTGGTGCTTCGTGGGGCTCATGCAGCGGGCCATATTCGTGTGCACGCCCACCGACAACGATATGGACATTAATCTTGTAAGTTCCTTACCTCAGGCACTATATACAGGTGAGGCATATGCTACCTGCTGGCGCCCGTGCTCTGCGAGATCAAGTGCGAGGCGGAGGCATTCTGGTGCTTCGTGGGGCTCATGCAGCGGGCCATATTCGTGTGCACGCCCACCGACAACGATATGGACATTAATCTTGTAAGTTCCTTACCTCAGGCACTATATACAGGTGAGGCATATGCTACCTGCTGGCGCCGGTGCTCTGTGAGATCAAGTGCGAGGCGGAGGCGTTCTGGTGCTTCGTGGGGCTCATGCAGCGCGCCATATTCGTGTGCACGCCCACCGACAACGATATGGACATTAATCTTGTAAGTTCCTTACCTCAGGCACTATATACAGGTAAGGCATACGCTACCTGCTGGCGCCCGTGCTCTGCGAGATCAAGGGTGGGTTGCACTGCACCAAACCGTCTGTAATCGTAAGCGGTGTTCGTTGCCATGTAGTGGGCCATATTCATGCATACTAACGGGGTAAGTTAAATAAAAGCCTAAGTTAAAGGCGGTAGTACTTCATGATCAGGTCAGCACTGTCAATCTATATATAGCATTGCATAGCAAAGGCATCATCTCGTGGTTATTTTATTTATTTATCGCATGGCAATTATTTGGAATCTTGAGATCTTCGAGAAGACAGTACGGTTGCCATGACAGTTTGTTGCACTTTTAGCACCACCCAGAGGGCCTACTCCGAACTACGTGTCGCGCCGTCCCTTTCACTCTCGTGTTATACATTATATGAGTGAAAGCGACGATACGATACGAAGTTCCGAGTTCGAGGTTCGGAGTAGGCCCTCAGGGGTCACCGTGTAGGGTAGCGGTGGGTACTCCCTACCGACGTGGCGTGGTTCAACTTCAACCGTGTTTCTTCAATTACGTAACCTGGCGCCTACAATTAAAGTATTATTTAGTTTTTGAATGCCATTATCAGTGAGCCGTTAGAAATTTAAAATATAAAATTAAAACATGGCATGATACAAAGGAACTACCTGTGTTTTTCAGAGTTACCTGCGTGAATTAATACGGATAATGTTGCCACATTTCTACAAGCACTTGGAGAAACATGCAGACGGCATGGAGCTTCTGTTCTGCCATCGATGGATATTATTGTAAGTGACCCTAATTATGATAAGTAATTGAAGCATAAGTAGGTACCTATGTCTAAACTGCCCTGTAGAATTTTATTGCTATTCCCTTATATCAGGCGCTTGCCTAGTTATCGATCTTTCATATAAACTTTCAAACTTCCACCCCCTTAAGGGATTTCCGCGATAAAAAGTATCCTATGTCCTTCCTCGGGACTCAAAACTGCCTCCATACCAAATTTCATCTCAATCGGTTCAGCGGTTTAAGCGTGAAGAAATAACAAACAGACAGTCAGAGAGACAGACAGAGAGACACACTTTCACATTTATAATTGTAACTAAGTTTCAAATTTTAGTGGACTGTATGCGAAATTTATGACAGTAAAATAGGCGGCACACGAAATACTGGCACTAAATAAAGTTAAGATGGAGATTTGAGGCCTAATCAAAAAGAGACTCACCACTGCCTGGTAGCCGCACTCCTTCGTCGGGTGTAGGGTCCTTGGGGACTGGCTCGTACCGTGCAGATTTACCCGCCGTCCAAAGTTTACCTGAGAGCCTACTCCGAACTTCGCCCGAATATGGCTATATGGGAGGCTCTAGTTATCGCCCCTCAGTGTTATGGTTGAACCGGGAATCGAACCCGTTACACGAGAAAAATAATTACCCTGTAGCTTTATCATACCGATCGAAAGACTTCATCATAAGGATTATTTTTTGCTAAATAACATAGTGTCAGAAATAAAAGGAAGACCATGAATTTTAACATTTTTAATACAAAATTAGTCAATTTATCACGTGTAAAAACTTTCCAGTATTGTAGCTTAGACATCAGAATAGGACATAGACTACCATTTATCCGCGGGTAACACCGCAGGGCGCTGCTAGTATGTATATAATTTGTAGCTACTCCGTTTCCTGTATATATCCAACCCTGTGTACATTATCCTACTAAGAACACACTACTTATCGACACATGCATGACTGCATGTGGCTATTTCAGAATGCCGATGCCAAAGCGGTGCAAAGAATTCAATTTAAATGGGTGGATCAACTAATTTTATTGTTTGTTACCATGGTTACGTCTCCTCAGTCCGGCCCCGTACGTACTACATAATTATGGATTTAGATTTAGATTTCATTTATTACACAATACAAGACTTCGTTATAAATTACATTTATGTCAATTTAAAAGAATCCCTATTGTGGTCGTCAATACATTGAATAGAATAATAACACATAATGTGGTAAATAATAAATTTTATTTTCACACCTGCTATTCAGAAAAGAGTTATTGTTGCCTTCGAATGAGGGATCAAAGTTGTACTTTTCTTCCCTCATTTGAGGGCAACAATGACTCTTTTCCTCATAGAAGGTGTTAAAAGCGGTATGTGACACTGTAGTAAAATCATTTGTAAGATATTTCATGTTTTTAGCAGCAGGCCTCATAGACGGTGTGAAAAGCAGTATGTGTCACACGGTAGCAAAATTATTTTCGTCTTGGGCGTAAACACTTGAATCCCTCGCTACGCTCAGAATTCAATATACCGCCCTCGCCGTAAATATATCATTTTGCTCCCTTGAGACACAATCTACTATTGATCATCAGATGTTTCAAGCGCGAGTTCACCGAGCCGGTCGCGCTGCGCATGTGGGAGGCGTGCTGGGCCAACTACCAGACCGACTATTTCCACCTGTTCCTCTGCCTGGCCATCGTGGCCGTGTACGCGGACGACGTCATCGCGCAGGACCTCAACACTGACAACATGCTGCTGCACTTCAGCTCGCTGGGTGCGTACCAAATATATATGAGGGGCTAGTCCGAACTTCGTATCGTGCCGTCCCTTTCGCTCTCGTGTTATATAATATATGAGTGAAAGGGGCGGCGCGACACGAAGTTTGGATTTCGATGTTCGGAGTAGCCCCTCTGGCCGGGATTGGAACCGGGGACCGTAGGCAGGGTCAGGGTCGTGAGAGGGATCTCACTCGTATCGTTGGGTGAGAAGCAAAACTCACTATCAAATCTGTCACTACTCTTCAAAACATCGTATCTCAGTACTGAAATGATGCTGATATACGAGCTTTCATTTGTTACTTAGTGACTTTTGCTTGTATAACCCGACGATATAGTGTATAATATGAGAGTGAAAGGGATGTCACGGTACTCTGCCTCTGTCGCACTTGTATAGACAGTTGATGAGGATTGAGGTGAATGACACGCACACAGCTACAGTATGAAGTATTGATTGAACAAAAAGTGAATGAATGATTGAATAAAACAGTCACGGCGTAGCGTGTGGCAAAGGCTGCTACTGGTTGGAAATCAGAACTTCGTATTGTGCCGTCCCTTTCGCTCTCGTGTTATATAATATATGAGTGAAAGGGACGGCGCGACACGAAGTTTGGATTTCGATGTTCGGAGTATCCCCTCTGGCCGGGATTGGAACCGGGGACCGCAGGCAGGGTCACCAACTACGCCAAAGTGGTCGCCATTTAACATTGGTACGGGAATCAAACAAATAGTGTTAAATGGGGAAGTAGCAATTCTGATACATTACAAACTGAATTGTGGGGTTAGACAGGGTGGACTGATATCCCCATTACTGTTTAACCTTTATATGAATGAACTGATAGAGGAGCTCAGCAGGGCAGCAGTCGGGTGTCACGTAGCAGGCGTATGTGCCTACAATCTCAGCTACGCTGACGACATGGTCCTGCTAAGCCTCTCTAGATGAAGGAATTACGTTGAACCGAATAATTCGGCCGAATACTCGGTTCGGCAACAGCTGGATCTATTCGATCGAATGTTCGTATTCGTTCGAGCCCATATTCGGCGCATCTCTATATGCTACAATATAGAGATGCGCCGCATTTGGACGCAAACTCAGAAACCTTTTATTGAATAAACCAGTGTACTCGACTAAGGAATTTATGGAATTGACATTTGCTTGAATTTCATTTGTTTACCATTAATCTATTTTTGCTGATATTTTTATTGACATTATCTCTGTACTTGTTTGTTTGTTATATTTTATTTATTGACGTGTACCACTACTGTTATTTTAAATTTATTGAATTTTAACGATCCTGACTACCGGGAGATACGATTTATTTGAAATGTAACGCATTTGTTTGAATATTTTTATATTATTTTTGAAGATCGTGATGTAAATTCTTATAATTTTGACTTAGGGTCCATAAATTACGTGAGGTGTTTTTTTTTTCTGAACCTCCCTCCCCCCCTGGTGAGATGTCGTGAGATTTTATTCAATCCCCCCATCCCCCAATCTCACGTGAGATTTTTTAAAATTTGGGTTTCTTACGTAAACGCGTTGGATTATTATTGTAAAAAGAAGAAAAAAATTGCTTCGTGCTTTTATTTACGACTAGTTAAGACTAGTAATCAATATTGCTGAGAGTTAACGTCGAAGTATGAATGAAATTATTCTCTTTCGAACGAATTAGTGAATAATCTTAATCGTATTACGATTATGTACAATCTGGATTAAATGGACCAAAATAGTATAATTTTTTTTTGTTTCAATCAGAAAAATAATTGCGTGATATTTGCCGAGAACCCCCCTCTCTCCAACGTAAGATTAGATGAGATTTGACTCGACCCCTCCCCCCCTTAAACATCTCACGTAATTTATGGACGCCCCCTTATGCAAATTTGTACTGTAATTTATATCATGAAATAAATCTGAATGTGAATATTCCACAGCGATGTACATGGACGGTCAGCTGATCCTGCGCAAGGCGCGCGGGCTGCTGCACCAGTTCCGGCAGCTGGCGCGCATCCCGTGCTCGCTGGCCGGGCTGTGCCGGCGCTGCGGGCCCGGCATCTGGGACTCCGCGCACCGGCCCGCGCTCGAGTGCGCCGACCACCACGACTCCTGCAACTACGCTGTACAGCTACAGTAAACACCGCCATTTGTGATAATCCACATCGAAAGGGACCTTATGGCGGCAGGCGCTTACGACTTTATTGCCGCTATTCCAATACAATAGTGAATAGGTGTAACGTAAGCGCCTGCCGCCATAAGGTCCCTTTCGATGTGGATTATCACATTAATAAAAACTTAACCCTTTCTCGTAAAATATTATTCGTTTAAATTTGAACCTTGACACAATGCAATTGACATAATACGAGAGTGAAAGGGACAGCACGATACGAAGTTCGGATTTCGAAGGTCGGAGTAGGCCCTCAGGTCGCGTCGGCGTGGACATCCGGGACAAAAGTCGCATGAGAATTCTATTACTGTATAGATATTCCGTCAATATGCGCCGGCGCATAGATATGCCTAAGGATACCTTAGCGTGCCGTACCGATAGTGGGCAACGGGCTGCACCACAAACACTGATTGCAAGAAAAGTTTGTCAATTTTTTAATAGAACAACTCTGTTGTCGGCCAGGCACGTATCCAGAGGGGGGGATAGTTGGGATTTATCCCCCCCCCCGAAAATACTAAAATACTTATAAGTATGTAACTAAACTACGGACGGTACTTCTTTAAGTTATTAAAAATTATAGTACAGTGATTACAGCGATTTTTACACATTTCAAAAAAATTCTATGATATTTATTGTATTAGTGTACAAAAATGGGATTTCGAAATAGTGCCTGAACCTAACAAAGGGATTTTATAGGTAAAAATACTTAAACATTAACATATTGCATACAAATGGTGAGACATCCAAGGAACACTGAGTTACTCGATTTATGAATATTAGCTGTGGTTCGTTAATAACCAAAACTATCGAAAGTCAGGCACGTATCCAGACTTTTGGTTCGGGGGGGGGGGACAAACATTGAAACAACCATGTGAACTGTGTAAAAATCGCTGTAATCAACGTTTTCGGGGGGGGGGGGGGATAAATCCCAACTATCCCTCCCTCTGGATATGTGTCTGTCGAAAGTGATACTGAAATTAACCTTTTTCTAAATAACAATACAAAAATATGAAATGAGGGAAAAGTATTCCAAAATCTGCATTTGTGTCTGAAAATTATGTACATGAAAAAGTAGAATGGCCCGCTTACCTTTACGTTGTAATTAACCTTTCGTATGTGATGAAACTGACAGTGCTGAAAGGATATGAATTTTTAATTTTTGTCATAGAGTTAATTTTTGATGGTACTGATCCTTATCAAACACAGGCAAGAGGTTACATTCTAACGAATAATTTGTAATTGGTTCCTCGCGATACAGTGTCTTTACCATGACTTTGAATGACCGTACTCGCTAACGACTGCGTAAACGATTTAGTATTCCGTTTCTTAGTTCTATTGCGTAACCGCCAGAGGCGCTGTACTTTTTCCCATATCAATTTTTACGCAGTCGCTAGCGAATACGGTCATGTAAACTCATGGTAAAGGCACAGGCGAAGCCTAGTGCGAGGACCACTGGTAACTATTTTAGAATAATATTTCCTAAATAAACGATTATTATTATTATATTACGATGTCCAGTCATGGGCGACAAGCATACGGTAAGCCAAAAAAGTTGTCTGCCAATTTTCGACTCTTTCATTTTTACATTAAAGCCTAGAAGTGGTAGACCACTTTCTTTGGTTGCCTTAACTACATACTTAGATAAAGTATGTTTCTTATTGTACAAAGAATATTTATATATACATTGACTAGTACAAAAATATTGTCAGTATTGCCTTTATTAACACGTTCACAGTCCGTGAACCTGATAGGGGTCACTGCAAGCCTCTATTACAAAGCTGTAAGGTTTACAATTCGGATTCGGACAGTGAACGATGTTAATCATATTGAAAGCTTCGTAGACGTTATTACAAATGTTGCAATAAGTAAATCCGTATGTATACGTTAAATGGCTTTTGCAATGTTACATCATTGTTGAATAAATTTTGATATATAGAAACATATCAAAAATGTTGACGGAAAGTGACATAGCGTGGTTATATTTATTAATTTAAACATTAGGGTCATTCTACTTTTTCATGACCAGTTTTCTATTACAATAAAAAATCTATGATATGTATTAAATTAGTGTCCAAAAAAGGATTTCGAAATAGTACCTGAACCTAATAAAAGGAATTTATAGGTAAAAATACTTAAATATTAACATATTGCTGTAAAAGGTGGGCAACACAGTGGTAAAAACCATTTTTTCATACAAAAATGGTGGCACATCCAAGGACCACTGAGTTACTCGATTTATGGATATTAGCTGCGGTTCGTTAATTACCAAAATTATGGGAAGTGATACGGGAATTAAACCTCTTTCTAAATCACAATACAAAAATATTTAGTGAGAGCCAGGTATTCCAAAATCTACATTTAAAAAAAAGTGTCTGAAACTTATGTTCATGAAAAAGTAGAATGGCCCATTACCTATTTGCTAATAGTAATAAATAGGTAACAGGTATAAATGCAAAGGTGTGGGCAAGAGACCAGTGCCTTTACCATGAGTTTGCATGACCGTACTCGCTAGCGAATTTAGTATGCCGATTCTTAGTTCTGCTGCGTAACCGCCAGAGGCGCTGTACTTGTGCCCATACAGATTTTTACGCAGTCGCTAGCGAGTACGTTCATGTAACTCATGGTAAATGCACAGACTAACAATCAAAAATCCGTAAACAGAAGCACCATTATATACAAACAAGTACTTTAATACGCCATAATTGAAACCACTTGGACACAGATCAAAGAATACTAGCACTTGGACGAATTGATGAACCGTAATGATTTTTTCCTCGATTTTTAATGGATTTCAATTAAATAACTACTAAATACCTAAAACGCATGCAGCTCACTGCTTTTTAGGGTATGTAGAACTATCTGTAACAGAACCTACGAAAAACCTTATCCACGAGGTGGTCGAAAAACTGTTGCTGTTCGCATAATCGGTGTAACCATGATACAATAATAGATACAATAATATACTGTGCCAGGTATGGCAATCCGGGACATCGGTTAGTGATGTGGGTGACACGATCTAGTCTGGCTAATGAAAGCTGAGACTGAGATTGACTTAAAACTTTTTAAATGTCAACCAAAGAGAATATAATCACTACGTTAACGTCAACCATAATACGTCTGTGTCAAACGTCACTTAATTTCCGTGTCAATGGAGACAAACATTGCTTGATCCTTTACGGGTCAAAAACAGGATACATACTTCCATTGCTACTTCCATAACAGACAGAATATTTAAATATAATAAATCTATAAATAAATCATAAATCTTCTTTTTGGTAATAATGTTATAGCACAGTATGTACTGAACTATGTAGTGCGAACATTTTATTTTGTTGCCCAAGTATCATAATTGTATTGTCACATGCGTATATAAAGTGTTGCACCACGTGGATTTATTAAATTTTCCGCTGTTTTCTAGTCTCAGCTTTCATTAGCCAGTCTATGGCATCAGCCAGGCCCTGTACTTCGTATATTACTGTCCCTTTCACTCTCGTGTTATACACTATATGAGCGAAAGGGACGTGAGGACACGATACGAAGTTCGGAGTAGCCCCTCCGCATCAGCCTATTGGCGGTAAGCGGACGTAAGTGTGAGTGTGTCGTCGACAGTGACGTCACGGGGTGTTACAACCCTATTTCTCATTTATTTGCGTTAATATTAGCCTCGGTTGCACCAACATACGATCACAGGCCGGTCAGCGTTAAATATGGCGCCGGCAGCTGTCATCCCATAGAAACTTGTCAAACTTTCCATACAATCAGATTTTAACGAACACCGCTTACGATTACAGACGGTTTGGTGCAACCCACCCTTAGTATTTTATAACGACATATCATCGTTAAATGTTTAAAATATGATTTTATTCTAGCCAACCTAATGGTTGCGTTCGCGTTTGTTATTTTTTTAAAGCGTAATATATACTATGTACCTATATGAATAACTGAGGGACGGAAACATATGGTACGGTCAAGGGAATCAATATGATAATTATTCCATTGAAAATAAGGTCTAAAATAACATTTCATACCCTCGACTGTACCTACCCACTTAGTAAATAATATTTTTATTTTTCGCATATTGTGAATTGTTATTCTGTGATAATGATCTGCTTGAATGTAATATAGTTATTGTAAATGTTCGTTTTAATAATAAACTGTCAATGTACCTAATTGAACATAGTCATATCTTGTTAGAAATAAATGTACGAGCATTGGACATTGTGTTTAATTACTTTGAATTTTCCTTACCTACATCAAACATCAAGTTGTAGAGTCTGGCAAATCAATGATGAGAATGAGTTTTTCACCTCACTAACCCCTTTTTTATTGTTAAAAAACAGATAGTAAAACTCCATTTTATCCACAAGAGTGCAAAGAATATTTGTAACCCGAACGTGCTATTTGTAACTTTTGTAAACATGTAAAGACCAGTCCAGACAGTCCAGCAACAATAATTTTATATTGTGCTGTTGTATTAAAAAAACTAGTACCTACGCCTCTCAGCTCAGGATTATATTTTTGAACCACTCGCTTCGCTCAGAATCCGTTCGCTAGCTCGTAGTTTAACTCTGGAATCCATTCGCTAGCTCGTGTTTCAATTCCACACTCGCGGTTAAAATACAACTTTAACAAGTAACATGAAATTATAACCAATAACTATTTTATGGAACTTTTTATATGACAACACAACCTGAATTGTCAAACGTCATTGCTCTTTGAAATACAATTTTTGATACTTACGTTTAACCTATAATTTTACTCATTGCTACCATGCTTTGGTATCTTAGTAGAAGGTGGTGGAATGCATGAAAAAATTGATTTTAACGCCATCAAGGAAGCATGCCGAATCAACACAGCTAAACTAATTAATGCGCATAATTGTACACTAGATGGCGCTGTAGTGCATTCATGTTAGTGTGGCTATATGAAAATATATAGTAGTATTAAGTAATTATTTTCTGAGTGTTTTAAAATTTAATTTTTTATCATTTTTGTCGATTCTGTGAAGAAAAATATTAGTCTTTCATTTATATTTATAAAAAGTATAGAAACCAGATTTATATAAACGAAAACAGAATAGTTCTAAATCATATAGTACAACTTACTAGTTGTTGTGGCAACAATTTTAAAATGGCCGCGACCGCTTAATTTTATTTTCAATTCAAACTGAATTCGTCGGTCTTTACGTATACGCTTCCCGTGTTTCGTATTTATTTGAACGGATTTCAGTGCTTCTGTGTGTAATTAATGTTGAGTTGCAGCTCCTTAGCTCCTCCATTAATTACCACATTGTTATAAACTTTAGTGGTGGTTTTATTTGTGTTGAGATTGTTGTGGTTGTGTTACCGTTTCTCTTTACAAATTAATCACCACGACTTGGTGATGGCACCAAAGCAGCGACGATGTTGTGTACCGTCCTGCAACGTTACTGACGCAGACAGTAAGTTACAATTAGTATTATTTATTTCAATCCGATACAAAGCTTATAGCGTGTTCATTCTGCAAACAAAAAGGCAATTTAATCCTAGTAAAAAAACTCTGTAATCACAACTATATATATATCTTGGAAGCCTCTATAGTTGAATTTTTTTTGCAGGTCGGTATTTTACAGTTTAATTTTTTATATACTCCTATTGGATTTAATATCTTTTGGCGTTGAAAATGAAGTCGGTTTATGCTCGGATTACTTGTACTCTAATATACCAACATAAATAACCTTTGTCAAAGCACATATCCTTTTTTCATATAAGCTAAAGACCATCATGTAAAATTTATTGTTGTGACACAGATTTACATGTTACAACAATGCTAGGCGTTACTATCAAATTTAAAGGATCATTTCAGCTAGATAACACAAAAGTAGAATATTCAGTCAGCAGCGAGTCAATTTACCTGGACGCCTCAGAATTAGAATGAGTAAGTAGCCAAACGTCTGGAAATATAAATAATTGTATAATTATAATACCTTATTTGTCATAAGTAAAATTGTCATTTTAAGATCCAGATGTTTGCTAAAGGGCCATTTGGTGGTCATGACTTTTTTTACACAATCCAGATGCTTGAGCTATATTGTTCTTTGGGGATAAGGTAAATTTGATAATAACATCATCTGGCTTATAAATATATCACTCAAATCCACATGTGATGTGTATAAAAATATTAAATGTCATGCTGTTTCTATTTTTTTATTTCTGCAATTTTATGCTGATGTCTGAAAAAATTAAATAAACATTTTCATCTAAATCTTTTACTAGCTAACTTATATATAAACTTGCAGATATCCCATTGCATTGCTTCCCAAACCCTGGCAATGTAGGGAAACCAGAGGAATTGGAACGCTTCAGAACATGGGTTATGAGGATTGGCGGTGATATTGTGGGCGAAGAGAATATGTATATATATCGCAATAGACTTGTCTGTGATAGACACTTTGAGAACGTCTTCGTGTATCCCACAAAGCGCCTTAATCGATTGGCTATACCAACGCTACATATACCAGGTAAGCTCTACATTTTAATGTCATGGTTCATTCAATTTTTGTATTATATACCATATTCATCACCATCATCATCATCATCATTGCATCATTGGCCTTGCTCATGTATAAAAAATTTATTTAAGCAGCATCCGTAATATTATTGAGTCGGCATGTACGTAAGTGGGTTGTAAGGCTGATATGGGAGCAACAGCCACAACCATCAAACTGACAAGTAAATGACTTGGTCGAAGATAAAAAATAGCGTAGGCTCTCTCCACTTTCTTTACGTATTATTAGATTACTAGATTATGACTAATCCCCACACTACGAGAAATATGCGTAATATATGCATATTATGTAAGTTTTTCGGAATTCGAAATTATGAAAAACTTACTTACATAATACACAGAGTCCGGAATTTTCGTGGCAATTTTGAGCTGTCATAGTGACTTCTCATATACCGACTTTTAAAGTATGGTAAGTTATCGATAAAAACATCTAAATTCAAAGTATATCTAATTAATG
This sequence comes from Epiblema foenella, assembly GCA_963556455.1. NCBI lineage: Eukaryota > Metazoa > Arthropoda > Insecta > Lepidoptera > Tortricidae > Epiblema > Epiblema foenella. The sequence goes on from OY747106.1 coordinate 3,875,381, forward strand.
TATTATACTTAACAAATGTAAAAGTGCTGTCAATTAATTATTATAAATTTCATTACTAGTTTAATTCACATAATTATGGATTATTAAACAATTTACAATATCTCTTTCTCAAAAGAAAATATATGAAACTCGGTAATTCTAAAATAATCTTATATGAATCCAGATTCCACGAAATTGTTTAATTTTGTGACATCCGTTTGAAACAAACCAGGAAACTTATCAAGATGAATATTTGGTATAATTACTCGTATTAGTAAGAGATAAACCGCGTGCAGTTATTAGCACTAACAAATAAATACCCTTAGTGAATCTAATATTTTATTATATTTATATCGATATGACAAAGTCGATGAATGAGAAGTCACTACAACACAGTCAGCACCAAAATTCCGGTTTCTGATAATATGTAAGTAAGTTTTTCATAATTTGGAATTTTTCACTTATACATATTATGTACGTATAAATGAAAGAGAGGTTTTCATTGTTAGCTTTTATGAAATTAAAATTTGATGAAATTTTACCAGGCCGTTGAATTTTTCCTATACTTTTATATGGGGACCTATATAGTTTTGTATTTGAAGTATAACAACTTACACAATTTATATAATCCTTGACCTTTTGTTACTATGAATATATCTCATTCTATAGTTATATATTCATAGTAAAAAAAATTCTGGAATTAATTGACCAAGTGAAACAAAAGGTTTCTGCTTCAGGTTCGACAAAAATGCTATCGTATGTACTTCTTGGTTCTCCTCTACAGGACACATTTCTCTACCGATCTCGTGAAATTTTGTGAGCAGGTTCGATAATTGTATACAATTTTTGTCGAGTCAGTTTTAGTAAATAAAAAAAAACACTGGCGAGTCTAAAGATCACAGAACCACTAGTTAAGTAAAGTTAGGTCATTGGAAGGCATGTCTCAAGGTACCCTCGGGGTCCTGCCTGTGACATAACACATTTCTTAAAGTATCAGCCCAGATATGTAATAAGGCAGGGGTCTCCAAACTTTTTTTGAGCATAGAGACGCTTTACATCCCATTATTATAGGATAAGTTTAGCAAATATGTCCCCAGGTATTTATCTGTTGGTTGATTGTTGCTATATAATCATGTCACTTAATGATATCATTGTAATTGTATCCTAATTTGTAACATGCAAAAGAGCCCTTGAGGCCTACTTCATCATCATCCTCCTAACGTTATCCCAGTACAGTTGCATCCTGAGGGATGCCCGGGGTCTGCTACCTAATCCCAAGATTTGGCTTAGGCACTAGTTTTTACGAAAGGCTTACACGCAGAATAAATATTTAATATTGATTTTATCACGAGGGCCATATGACTTTCATGGCTGTGGAAGGGTTAAGAAAAACGTGGCCTACGTCGCGGGGCGGGTTAGAAGGCCTTGCATGTAATAAATGATAAATAGTTTGTGTGACAAATATTGGATTTCTACTCAGACGAAGTACGAAGCACTAGCTACACTACTAACAAACAAGCTTCAAACAGCTTCTTAGAAATATTTTCTTCGTGAATAGTAAAAAAAAATTGCCCAAGTGCGTATCGGACCACGCACAATGAAGGATTCCGTATCGGCTACTAAAGGTCGGTTGCACGAACATACGATCACAGGCCGGTCATCGTCGAATATGGCGCCGGCAGCTGTCATCCCATAGAAACTTGTCAAACTTTCCATACAATCAGATTTTAACAAACACCACTTACAATTACAGACGGTTTGGTGCAACCCACCCTTAGTCCACATTTAAAACCACTATCCAATGCATTCAATCAAAAAGGCTGTATCTTCATAGGGAACTCACGGCACTTACGTCCTTTTGGACCATGGTTTTAGAAACCTCTATATCATTTTCATACCCCACACGCCTAAAATATTTAATTTTGTTTTTTTTCATCCCCCGGTTACATGTATGCAGTGAACCACCTCTAATTTAATATTTATTTCACATCACTATGTAGTGATTCCTACCAAACTTCATAAGTGTAGTGATAGTCTCCGAGTAAATCAGCTGTGACATGCGGACGGACGGATAGATATGAGAAACTATAGGATTTTAGAAAAACAGCCCAATTTTTAATGCCCCGAATATCTGAAAAACTGCTTAATTTAATACTAGATTTTAAAATTCAATGTAATCCCTACTAGATGAAATTGAATTTATTTCTCTGTTAATATATGATTTATGTTATATTTCTTATTTAGGGGTAAAGAAGAAGTAATATATTGAAATATTGAACCAATGTGATTGCCAAAAAGTACCTCTTCCTACTATAGGTACCTCATAAAAAATGTATATCTCCTCTTACCTGAGGTAGAAATAGGTGGTGCCTGGAGCATCAGTTTATCAATCTTCTTCTATATATATTTATATATTTAAATATATAAAAGAAGAAGTCCTGATCTACCATCAACGCACAGCCGAAACTACTGGAACTAGAAACTTCAAATTTAGTCCAGAGCTTACTTTTATGACGTATGCAAGGGATACGACGGGATTTTTGGAAATTCCAATCCTAAGGGGATCAAATACGGGTGCAAAGTTTGTATGGGAGAAAAAAATTTTTTTTGAGCTGAAGACTTAAAATTTCGTAAAATGGTTACGAACTTAGATCTAAAGAAAGTGTTTTGAGCGTTTTGCAAAATTCTAACCCTACGAGGGTAAGATATGGGTGCAAAGTTTGTATGGGGAGCAACTCTTTTTTGAAGTGAGAGATTTAAAACTTCGTATATAGACTCTCTGTTTAAATAGAACAAAACATATTTCAGCGTTTTTTGAAATTGCTGCTTTAAAGGGGTGAAAAGGGGTTCCAACTTTGTACGGGGAGCAATTCTTTTTTGAAGTTAGAGATTTGAAACTTTGTAAATAGACTCCATATTTAAATACAACAAAACATATTTCAGCGTTTTTCAAAATTGCTCCCCTAAAGGGATGAAAAGAGGGTTCCAAGTTTGTAAAGGACCAAATCTTTTTTGAAGTGAGAGGTTTACAACTTCGTAAATAGACTCTCTGTTTAAATACAACAAAATGTATTTCAGCGTTTTTTGAAATTGCTCCTCTAAAGGGGTAAAAAGGGGGTTTCAAGTTTGTACGGGGAGCAATTATTTTTTGAAGTTAGACATTTGAAACTTCGTAAATAGACTCTCTGTTTAAATACAACAAAACCTATTTCAGCGTTTTTTGAAATTGCTGCTCTAAAGGGGTGAAAAGTTGGTTTCAACTTTGTACGGGGAGCAATTCTTTTTTGAAGTTAGAGATTTGAAACTTCGTATGTAGACTCTATGTTTATATACAACAAAACATATTTCGGCGTTTTTCAAAATTGCTCCCCTAAAGGGGTGAAAAGAGGGTTCCAAGTTTATAAAGCAGAAAATCTTTTTTGAAGTGAGAGATTTAAAACTTCGTATATAGACTATCTATTTAAATACAACAAAATGTATTTCAGCGTTTTTTGAAATTGCTCCTCTAAAGGGGTGAAAAGGGGGTTCCAAGTTTGTAAAAGAGCAAATCTTTTTTGAAGTGAGAGATTTAAAACTTCGTAAATAGACTCTCTGTTTAAATACAACAAAACGTATTTCAGCGTTTTTTGAAATTGCTCCTCTAAAGGGGTGAAAAGGGGTTTAAAATTTCGTACGGGGAGCAAATATTTTTTGAAGTGTAGGATTTAAAACTTCGTATACTGACTCTCTGTTTAAATACAACAAAACATATTTCAGCGTTTTTTTGAAATTGCTCCTCTAAAGGGGTGAAAAGGTGGTTCCAACTTTGTACGGGGAGCAATTCTTTTTTGAAGTTAGAGATTTGAAACTTCTGAAATAGACTCTGTTTAAATACGACAAAACTTATTTCAGCGTTTTTCAAAATTGCTTCCCTAAAGGGGTGAAAAGAGGGTTCCAAGTTTGTAAAGGAGCAAATCTCTTTTGAAGTGAGAAATTTAAAACTTCGTATATAGACTCTCTGTTTAAATACAACAAAACTTATTTCAGCATTTTTTGAAATTGCTCCTCTAAAGGGGTGAGGTTCCAAGTTTGTACGGGGAGCAATTCTTTTTTGAAGTTAGACATTTGAAACTTCGTAAATAGACTCTCTGTTTAAATACAACAAAACGTATTTCAGCGTTTTTCAAAATTGCTCCCCTAAAGGGGTAAAAAGAGGGTTCCAAGTTTGTAAAGGAGAAAATCTTTTTTGAAGTGAGAGATTTAAAACTTCCTACCTATATAGACTCTCTGTTTAAATACAACAAAACCTGTTCCAGCGTTTTCTAATTCTAAATTGTTCCCCTAATGGGGTAAAAAGAGGTTCCAAGTTTGTGCTGGGAGCAAATCTTTACTTTTCGTAAAAATCAATATAGGTGTATTCTTCGAGGTTCCTCGGGGTGCCGATTACTAAAATGTCATGCATTTGCAAATCCAAGATGGCGGACAATTATTTTTTTTAAAAATCGACATGGGCGTCATCCGTGGTTCCTCGGGGTGATGATTACGAAAATGACATGCATTTTCAAATCCAAGATGGCGGATATTTATTTTCCTTAAAAATCGATATGGGTGTCATCGTCGAGGTTCCACGGGTTGCCGATTACGAAAATGACATCCATTTTCAAATCCAAGATGGCGGACATTAATTTTTTTTAAAGTCGACATGGGTGTCATCTTCGAGGTTGCTCGGGGTGATGATTACGAAAATGACATCCATTTTCAAATCCAAGATGGCGGACATTTATTTTTCTTTAAAATCGATATGAGGTCATCTTTGTAGTTCCTCGGGGTACCGATTCCGAAAGTTACATCCATTTTCAAATCCAAGATGGCGGACATTAATTTTTTCATGCGAGTAATTTTCACAAAAGATTAATAGCATCAGACAACTAACAGAAACAAATAAACCTCATTTATATCTTTGTTACCATCTAAAATCTACGCGGACGAAGTCGCGGGCGGTTGCTAGTAACATATAGAATTCTAGATGTTCTGCTAAATGTGTATAATATATTCTATAGAGATATATTACATTTCAAATATCCATACCAGTCAGTAATTAATGATAGATCTATATTTTTATTTTCTAATAATGTTTGTGTTATTTATGTATATTAAAATATACTTCTCTTCTATACCAGTAGGTCTTCCAGTAGATTATTTATAATTGGCTGTGTATTTTTATCTATATCAGGAGTGCAAAACCTATCACGTGGACAACTTCCAGTGATTGGTGGCCCCAACGACGGGGCAATACCTTCCACATCCAGAACATCATTACTAGTAGCACATACTGGTTCAGCATGTGGTAAGTTCAAGTTTTAGAAATGAATGATGATAATTTGAATCACTCTCCAGGAAAAGATACCTTAGTCCATCTTGTGATAAAGTCCTGGCACTATCACATAGCATAGAACTCTAGGGTACCTCTCGTCCCAGAGTGAGTCATTTGTATTCAATTACTTTTCTAATCAGTAGCATTTGTGTGCAAGATATGTTTTCTTCAAACGAAATAGTTCTCCATGAAAAGATATCTTGGTCCCTCTTGTGATATATATTTTTTTAAGCGATAAGACCGCCTGTTGTTACCATTTAATGTTTTAAATGTTATTTTATTTTGTAAGAATCCCTCATTTAGTGGTACAATAAAATTTTTTTTTTATTAATATAGAAGTTTTTTTTTAACCATATTTAATTTTATTTCACTTTAAATAAGGTTTTTGTTTTACTTCATCAAAAACAGTTATATCTACTGTTTTAGTTTGTCATTATCATCATCAGCATCAGCCTTTACACGTCTCACTGCTGGGAACAGAACTCTTATTGTTAAGAGGAATTTAGCAGTAGTCCCCACGCTGGTCCAGTGTGGGTAGAGGACTTCACGTACACCTTTGAATTTCTTCGCAGGTTTCCTCTAGATGTTTTCTTTCACCGTAAAAGCAAATGTATTGTGGAAATAAATAATTAGGTGTGCAAGTAAATTATTTGTAATTGACTGTTTATTCTATCAGAACTGCAAAGCCGTTCACAAGGACAAGTTCCAGTGATTGGTGGTCTCGACGATATAGCAATACCTTCCACATCCAGAATATCCTTACCAGTAGCACATACTGGTTCAGCATGTGGTAAGTTGTTAAGTATTTTATTCAAAAGAATTATGATCATTTGAATCGTTCTCCAGGAAAAGATATCTCAGTTCATCTTGTGAAAAAGTCCTTGTGTCTAGGGTAGACCGGGTTCACCCAATCCATAAATATTTTAATTGCAGATGTGCCAATGGCTGTTGACGAACCTGTAAATGTTACAGTTCCTCCATCTACAATGAAAATTACCGAGTCTGACCAAAGTAAGATTTTTGAAGTTTTTTCTTAACATAATTATAGTAAATATTCAAAATCTCTAATCGGTATTTATAACTTATGGCAGACTTACAATTACCCAAAATATTTTTTTGGGTTGAATGTATATGTATACATAGCGCTGTGACAGACAGATTGAATTGCAACATACGAATCTTTTCTGGTGCGGAAGCCTAACTCCGAGGAACATTGTAATTCGTCATCTATCTACTATATATTTATGTGAAGGTAACTTTTGCGTGAACTTTCAGGACCGAAACGACGTTTGTTGTCAAAGTCCATGACCAAAACTGAGCGTCAATTGAGAGACACACTGAGGTTGACAAAAAATACTTTGAAAAGATGCCAGACTTCAAAGAACATTTTAAAAATGAAAGTGGCCTTGACTAACAGAATAATTAAAACGTCGGCTTTTGAGGCCATTAGCAAAAAAATGACACCTGCGGCGAGGACATTTTTTAAAATGCAGATTTCCCAGTTTGGAAAAAGACCTAGAGGCCGAAGATTTTCGCTTGATGAAAAAATACTGGCGCTCTCTGTTTATAAACCATGCCCAAAAGCATATAAACTTCTGGCAAAAATATGCATTTTGCCAAAACGCCGGACCCTCGATAAAATTTTGCAAAAGGTTACGTTGTTCCCAGGGATAAACGATGCCCTATTCGAGCATTTGAAAAAAAGAGTGGATAAAATGCCCAGCCACCACAAATTGTGCAGCGTCATATTTGATGAAATGGCAATCGCTCCCCATGTCAACTTTGACAAGGGCAAAGATATCATCAACGGCTTTGTCGACAACGGATTTTCCAGAGAAAACACATTTTGTGACCATGTTTTGGTATTTATGGTGCGTGGTATCATAAAGAAATTTAAACAGCCAGTAGCTTTTACGTTTTGCGCGGGTACAACCAAAACCGCTGAGTTGAAGAAGCTTATTGAAGTGGTTATAGAAAAAGTTATGGCAACTGGCCTACGCGTCGTTAGCACTGTGTGCGATCAAGGGGCGACGAACATGGCTGCTGTGAACGCTCTGATGAATGAGACCAAAGCCAACTATTTGAGGGCAGATAAATTGTATAAAGGTGGTTACTTCGAACTCCAGAATCAGAAAATATATCCCATTTATGACCCACCACATCTAATGAAAGGTATTAGAAATAATATGATAACTAAGGATTTGGAATATGTGATGGAAGGAAAGACAAAAAGAGCAAAATGGGCGCACCTTGAGGCATTGTACAATCGAAGCCCGGGTTACAAAGGTGTTCGTCTTATCAGCAAACTGACTGCACAACACATAATTCCGAGCCAAATCCCGAAGATGAGAGTGAAGTACTGTACCCAGGTGTTTAGTCAAAATGTGGGAATTGCAATGGGCTACATGGCAGGTCAGTGTCATATTGTTTTTGTAACCTTAAACGTCTCGTGTGTGTAAGACTAACTTTCTACACTATAATTAAGATGAAAATTTTCAGATTGATTTATTTCAGATCCTTTCTGATAATGGCAACGGGAAGTAGCGTTAATACTGCTAATACAAATATTTCGTGCCATTTGTCTGACGCTCTAGAGAGCACCGGTCAGCGACAGACGGCCCGAGAGCCTCCTTATTGATAACAGACAATGTGATACTTTTTCCAAACTTTTATTTATCAAGTAGTCCTCAATATTTGCAGTCACTTGCCGGTATCCGATTGAGCTGAAATTTGGCATATTTATTTAAATTAGTGTGATAAAATCAGTAATTATTACCTCTTACGACCTGCGACAATTTCGTTAACTACTATAGTTACTACGTTAGTTTCGCCCGGGCTTTCTATAGTATTCGGGCGAAGCCGCGGAGATACATAATTGTATATCCAGTGTTTGTATGTGTCTGTATATATATATATATAATTCTCTAATTTCAGGAACCGGGCATATTCCGAAAGAGAGTGTGGACACTGCAGATATTCTTCTTTTTTTTGACAGTCTGTTCGACTCCGTCAATGGAAGTTTCAGCAAGCCTGTCGGAGAGAAAATATATCGGTCTGCTGTAACGCCGCGGTCGCCCCATCACAAATTATGGTATAAAAGCTTAGCTATTTTAAAATCAATGAAATTTGTATCTGCAGGTGGGAATAAAAGTGTCGTACCTTCTATCACGAGTTGGGTAAAGACAATTGAGGCTTTTCTGGAAGTTACCAAATTTTTACACTCTTTGGGCCTGAACTCTCTATTGCTGCGCCATTTCAACCAGGATCCCTTAGAGAACTTTTTTGGTGCGATCCGGGCTCACGGACTAAGAAATGTTATGCCTACCGCATGCGCGTTTATGATGTCCTATAAAGCGTTGCTTATAGGTAACTTGATATCCCCTCATTCCGTGGGTTCTAATTGCGAAGAGGATGAGGATACCTGCCTGCAATCTCTAAAATTCTTCCTCACAGAGAATATTTCGGTACCAGCTCCAGAGGAACGAACTGTATTCGACCATTTCGATAGGCATATAGACATAGCTCCAATTGACACACAAAACCTCATTACTGACAATTCCGTTACATCAAAAGAAAAATGCGCAGCAATAGCATATTGTAGTGGTTGGCTCATACAATGTTTGAAAAAAAAGGTTTATAAAAATTGTGAAAACTGTAAGAATGACTTGGAAAGCGATGGTATTCAGGAATTCCACTCCTTTATACAAATTAAAGAATACAAAAAGGACAAAACCTGGTTGTCCTACCCAACTCGCGAGGTATTTGACTTTTTTTGTCAAGTGGAACATATAACCATCGAAATTCTTAAAACTTCCAGTAATTTAATGAAAATCGCCGAATATATCGAATTAATAAGTAGAGTACACATTCACTCCAATTTCGTGAAATGCCCAGATCATAAGGAAATAATTTCTAGGTTGATTTTAAAACGGAGCATTGTTTTTTTTTTGAATAATTGGTGTAAGGAAATAAATCAAATTCTGTCTGGGCACACTACATTTTGGGATGAGGACGATTATATGAAGCAGAAGGCAAATGATTATTTTTTAAAGCATAAAAAAAGGGGTTAAATTAGGGGCTAAATTTATCAGTCTCATTTGTGGGGTCAAACAATAGAGAAATATTTTTTGTGGCATATGGTCCTTGTATAACAGTTCTTAGTGGGTATTCAACTGCTTCCAATTCAGTCTGTATTCGTATAAAATGTCAGGTCCTACAAAAAAAGCGATTTTTAATCCTAGCTATGTTATAGTCACGTTTTCGAAATTTCATCCAAACCCTTCAGGAATTACCAAAAAAATCCAATCTTGTTGAATCCTTCATGTTAGTAGAAGGTTGAGGTAATTTCGTAAAACATAATTTAAGAGGACGATAGGAAGTACCATATCGTCCTCTTAAATTATGTATAAGTATGCCGTTTTGTCCAAGATTCCGAGTCCAGTTGTTGTTTTCTTGCTTCTGTTTTGTATTGCTCTGTCCTCTGTAATTCTCAAGTTGACGATTTCGACTGTAATCAAGTTCACACATGCAAAACCTAATTACTAGAATCAAGTTCACCGAAATCAATCGCCACATGGTACAAGAGGACCTGTGTGCTCAACTGAAGACCGGAAGTCAAGACGGTCTTAGGCGCCGTTTCGCTTGCAGGCCGCTAGCCGGGCTTCCCCGAACGGGGTTTCACCCGGCCAGCGTGGTCTCGCGGGCGGCGTGAAAAATGTGTTTTGAAAATTCAAAATATTGAAGCCTCAAGACGTTCTGCTCTATAACTGTCAGAAAGGAGATGAAAATGCCAGATTCGAAACGATTAAAACATCACGTTTACTAAGGCGTGACATTTTTACTTTGTATTTGATGTTCCAAAAAACCTTTTCTGGCATCTGTCCCGTCTTTTTTGTTTCTTTTTTGATTCCGTCTGATACTAAGTCCTATGTTTCCTTTGAAAGAAAGAAAGAGTGAAGAAAGGAAATAATATTTTATATGCTATGCAGTCACCTTGCTGTTGAGACGATTTCCTCTAGTGTTCAATGCCTCTTCAGATGCACCCATTTTGCTCGTTTTGTTTTTCGTGGTTTTCTTTTCGTCCCGTGCTCGGAATTTTTAGTTAGTATGTTGTTACAAACTCCTGTCAGGAGTGTAGAGGCGTTGGATCATAAATGGGATTTATTTCTGATCTTGAATTTCAAACTACCTTAAAATAATACCTGAGCATGGTTAGATAGTGTGTTCTCTTGTTGTCAATATTGACGTGTTTAAGATGCGTATGCCTAAATTATGTGCTACGCAGTCACCTAATTGATGACACAAATTACTCTACTATACCTATAATGGCATATGTACCCATTTTGTCCAAAATTCCGAGTCCAGTTGTTGTTTTCTTGCTTCTGTTTTGTATTGCTCTGTCCTCTGTAATTCTCAAGTTGACGATTTCGACTGTAATCAAGTTCACACATGCAAAACCAAATTACTAGAATCAAGTTCACCGAAATCAATCGCCACATGGTACAAGAGGACCTGTGTGCTCAACTGAAGACCGGAAGCCAAGACGGTTTTAGGTGCCGTTTCGCTTGCCGGCCGCTAGCCGGGCTTCCCCGAACGGGGTTTCACCCGGCCAGCGTGGTCTCGCGGGCGGCGTGAAAAATGTGTTTTGAAAATTTAAAATATTGAAGCCTCAAGACGTTCTGCTCTATAACTGTCAGAAAGGAGATAAAAATGCCAGATTCCAAACGATTAAAACATCACGTTTACTAAGGCGTGACATTTTTACTTTGTATTTGATGTTCCAAAAAGCCTTTTCTGGCATCTGTCCCATCTTTCTTGTTTACTTTTTGATTCCGTCTGATACTAAGTCCTATGTTTAATTTGAAAGAAAGAAAGAGTGAAGAAAGGAAATATTATTTCATATGCTACGCAGTCACCTTGCTGATGAGACGATTTCCTCTAGTGTTCAATGCCTCTTCAGATGCACCCATTTTGCTCGTTTTGTTTTGCGTGGTTTTCTTTTTATCCCGTGCTCGGAATTTTTAGTTAGTATATTGTTACAAACTCCTGTCAGGAGTTAGGAGTGTAGAGGCGTTTGGATCATAAATGGGATTTATTTCTGATCTTGAATTTCAAACTATTTTAAAATAATACCTGAGCATGGTTACATAGTGTGTACTCTTGTTGTCAAGATTGACGTGTTTAAGACGCGTATGTCTAAATTATGTGCTACGCAGTCACCTAGTTAATGACACAAATTACTCTACTGTGCAATGCCTCCTGATGCACCCATTTTGCTCGTTTTGTTTTACTTAGTTTTCTTTTCATCACGTGCTATATTAGATGTGTTGATTCATTAAAGAGACACATCTTTGACCTTGAATTTCAAAGGAACGACCTTTATACAATTGACAACATTTCATTTTATCACAATTCCTTAAAGCAAAAATCCATTTAGAGATTAGGACTTATTAAATATTCGATTTTTATATTCGATAATTATCAAAAACACTGCAAATTACTTATAAGAAGCCATTAATGGGCTGAATAAGAATATTCCGTGACATAGACTAACGTGTCCTATAAAAATACTAAAAGTTATCAATGGACACGACATTGTCAATATTTACATCACGGATCTATACCTAAGACGGATTGAGTACTGCGCCGAAAAAGTGTGACCGAGAGATAAGTCAGGTCAGTGCGATGCATTTCGTTTTAAGTAGGGTGACCAAGCTTTGCTTAGTTTGGAACTAGGTCAAGTGTAATATTGGTAAATAAAATAAGACTTATTTTTTAAGAAATATTTATTACAAATGGAAATTCATTTATTCTTCAATTTAGGCATATTACATGCACCTATGAATGTCAAAAAATTACTACCGGTTCGTAAATTAAACCTTTGCCTCGAGAAGAACTGGCATAAGAAACAATATACATACAGTGTATATAAAATTACAGTATGACAATTATACAAAATTTCAATGTTACAGTAGAAAACATTTTAGTTGAAAATATTTTGTGTCAGATTACTCGTACAGAACGCTTTCACTGCCAAACCTCCCTGTCGGTTAACCTTATAATATACTTTGGAAATTAGGGTTTTTTTTACAAAAAAAATTAGATTCAGTAAGTTCAGTAATGTGTACGAAATATTTCTGCAAAACCGGTCCAAATCACCCTAATAGGTTTCCGTCTGGTCGTTTTATCGTAAAATAGAACCGATTGTTCCTTGCCTGTGAAATGATATTCCACAATTAGCATACCTTTCACTCTTACAAGCCTTGACGCAACATGATTGAACAATTTTTAACTAAATGTTATCAGCCGCTCATTTTTAAACTTCAAACTTGACATCATTTGACATCTTATGAATGTTAGGGATACCATTCAATATTAAAAAAATACTACTACATTTAATGCAATACGTACTAGGTTTTATTCAGTAAATAATCTTGACACCTTATTAATTAAACCCTACACCTAATTAAAAAAAAAAAAAAAAAGAACTGTATTACTCGGGAATATGGTTCAATTTTGATTTGCTGCTAAATGAAAGAGTTCAGTCCGTCGTAGGTATAGGTCCGTGATTTACACGACACTTGACAGTTGTGTCGTCTATCTTGTCAAGTAAAGTAACTGGGTTGACATCTTTCGAAAATCTGCATCTTTATCTCATTTTCATAATCGAGTGATAGAGAAAGAAATATACGAAATTCGGTCTTCGGGTGGTCAGAGTAGACCCTCTGAAATCCGTCACTGTGGCAGGTGACCCAATTACAATATCTAATTTTTATATCCTGTCGAGTTACTATTTGGCCCTGAAATACTTAGTGTCGCTATTAGCTTTCGATTCCGATAGCAAATAAGGTGGTTAATACAGAAAATAAAATAGCCAAGTCTCTACATATGAGCCGATGTGTTATTTGAGGCGTTCCATCATTTGTTCAAGGATCCCATACTAATCTCCGGTACCTCATCATCAGTTGAACTTGAATATGATAGTATGTGTAATGTTGACGGTGTTAGTCGCATCGTGATCGATATTTCATCGGAATCTGAGAAGTACCTACATTATTTATTAAGGAGTTCCATATTTCATCTGTGGTGATTATCAATATCATCATCATCATTCTATGCATAATAGAAAATAACCGAAATTGCCACATGAGTATCTATCGGCCTGTCACATTTGAAGTGTTCCTTCTCCTGGATCCCATCGCCTTTCCAAATTCATATGGAACTATCTCGCCCTCTTGGACCACATGGCAAAGATAAATCGATAAACATACATAAAACAACCGGCCAAGTGCGTGTCGGGCCACGCGAAATGTAGGGTTCCGTAGTTGTCCACCCGTTACATTATGCGGACTTAAAAGTTCGCAATTTCACTAAAATAAATATTTGTGGACACAATCTTACACAAATATAAATACTTATATAGATAAATAGATAGAAAACATCCAAGACCCAGGAACAAATATTCGTGCTCATCCACAGAATAAGAAATAGTACCACGGGCTTTTCACTCAGTACATTTCTGATTGGCTAGAATGCCGACTAGTTATCGAGCTACACGTCAGGGGCGCTACAGTCTTTGTGTATGCTTGCGTGTGTGCGTACTTGTGTTTGTGTATGTCAGTGTAAACATACTCTTGGTGGCCATTTTTTCGGTACAGCATACTAGATGACGCGGCTCTATAATTGTTGTGAGACATTACTTATCTTCGTAAGATACGACTCCATATCGGGATACCTACTCCTGGAGTTTCATCCCAGACAGCTGCCGCACTAATCCGAGTCTTCGGCTAAGACCCCTGTCTTCATACGCAGCCTTCAGACTTTGCCATACCCGCCATGCGGTAGTTGCGTTCCGCACATGCGTGACGGCCACAGGGTTTATGATCAAACAAATGCGAGCCACAACCTTCTGCTGCTTCTTTTTGTCTTCGCAATCGGCTTTCACACCGTCTTTGCTCTCGACGCACTCCCACAAATCCTCTTGGATCAGGATCATTTTTATGAGAAATTTCCACGATCCGTAATTACCCATGCCGTTATATTTCTCCATGGCAGGAACAATAGCCGCCCCAGTGCTGGACGTCGCCAACGCGGTAATTAGGATAAGTTCGAAACGAATTTACACAGCATACGTAGCTTCGCAAAAACTCTACCTAAGCGAATGCTACCATATTAGAGGAAAACCACTTTAATAAGATATAAGTTAAGTTTAATCCGTGAATATGTTATGAGTACAGCTGTTAGAATATAGAACATAGTAACCGTCACATATTAATAGAAACGTCGTTACCTACAGCTGTTATGCAGCCGATATAGGACATTTAGTTTACGCAGGTTCTAACACTTCCTACCAAATTTCATAATTGTAGTGCTTATAGGTTCCAAATAAATCGGCTGTGACATACGGACGGACGGGCAGATATGACGAAACTATAAGGGTTCCATGTTTTGGCTACGGAACCCTAAAAATGATTTTCAATCTTTTATTCTACCGTTTTGTCGGCATAATTGATATGCATACGCATGCCAAATTCCAGCTTTCTAGTACTGCGCTAAGCCGCTGACGGAAGGACCTGGCGAAACTATAAGTGTTCCTTGTTTATCTTATCTTATCTTATTTAGATGAGGGCCCTAGCGGATGCACTTCGACCCAGTGGGATCTTTTGTGCAATTACCCCCTCCTTTATGCCTACTCCAAGCTGCTCTCCAGCATTTCCACAAACCGAATGGTGGAGTTCAGCGGGAGTACTCTAAATTCCTTTGGTTCAGGGTAACCAACCACCAAAGTCATTCATTCTTTGTCTGGCAAGGGCGTGACATTCACACAATAAGTGTTCCATTGTCTCGTCATCCTCGCCACACATCCTACATTCTGTGTCGTCTGCTGGTCCCATCTTGGCCAAGGTTCCGTTGACCCCGAAGTGACCCGTAAATACCCCAGTTATCATCCTGAGTTGCTTTCTGCTGTATTTCCAAAGTTTTTTGGTCCAGCCTGTATCCACTCCTTCCATGAAGAGCTTTGAGTGCCTTAAGCCCGCCTCATTCCTCCACTCATGTTGGTGCTTGGTTTTGGCGCATTCTTTCAAGGCTAGTGTTATGGTTCTCTGCGAGAGTCCCACAAACGGTTCCGGACCTACAAAACAGTTTGCTGATCCCCTTCTTTCAAGCTCATCAGCTTTTTCGTTACCAATGAAGCCCTCGTGCCCCGGTATCCATACTAGTTGCATTTTGTTAAGTCTCCCAAGCTTATTTAAAACTTGGATACCATTGTAGCGCTGTTAGCGCCTTAAGGGCCGCTTGACTGTCACTGAGTATATAGATATTCTTCCCTCTGGTTCGTCTATCTATATTCACCTGTGCACAGGCAATTACGGCGTATGTCTCCGCCTGGAAGACAGTCGCGAATTGTCCCATGCTTACACTACTACTATAGTCATTCGCATAAATGCCTGCACCCGTACCGGATCCCATTTTTGATCCGTCTGTGTACCAGATATTGTCTTTGTTACCGTCGCTCGGTCGTTCAAGACCTTCAGCCCATTCGGCCCTTGAGGAACCTTTTGTAGTGAAGTTGTTATTGAACACATACTTGGGTTGCATTTTGTCGCATCCCATGTTTGTTATTCTGTCTAGAAATCTCTTTCCATGTTTGTGTGTTTAGTCTTAGGCTTACTGTCGCTCCACAGTCCAAGCACTCTCAGTCTGTAGAGCGACTTGCGTGCTTCCGACTTGATCACCAGGTGAAGCGATGGTAGGTCCAGTAGTACTTCTAGCGCCGCCGTTGGCGTTGTACGAAACGCCCCTGTTATAGCCATGCATATCGTTCTTTGCACCTTTTTCAGGGCCTCTCTGCATGTACTCTTTAAAATCCTTGGCCATCATACCAGGCTTCCGTACAATAGTATGGGTCTCACCATCGTGGTGTAGATCCATTTCAGTACCTTTGGGTTCAACCCCCATGTTTTACCATACGCCGATCTGCACATTCCAAACACTCTCAGTGCCTTGGTTATGGAGAGATCTGTATGCTTTTTCCAATTCAGCTCCTTATCCAGTGTAACACCCAGATATTTCACTTCATTGGACAGTTCAATTACCCTTTCGTACAGTTTTAACTGCTGTATGCCTCGAAGGGTTCTTTTCCTAGTAAACGGTATTACTACAGTTTTGCCTGGATTGATGGACAATTGGTGGCTAATGCACCATTTCTCCACTTTCTTCAGTGCTTTGTTCATGATTTCTGATACTGTACTTGGGAATTTCCCGTTAACAAGTATCACCAAATCATCAGCATATCCTACCGTTCGGATAGGTCCATTATTCAGTTCTCCCAGGAGTGAGTCCACCACCAGGCTCCATAGAGTTGGCGACAGTAGACATGGGCAAAATGTGTCACTTTAAAGAAAAGAGTGAAACATATCTTTCAGCTCCCGGGATATATATCACTCTTCTATATCTTTATATCCGTATGCATCCGTCAATCAGTAGCTCCGTAGCTCTCTAGCTCTCGCCACGCAACGCGACTCGCTCGGCCGCTCACCGCTCAATTTCACCACTCTTCTATATCTTTATATCCGTATGCATCCGTCGATCAGTAGCTCTGTAGCTGTCTAGCTCTCGCCACGCAACGTGACTCGCTCAGCCGCTCACCGCTCAATTTTACGTCGTGAATTACGGATCGAGATTGATTCGAATGAATCTATCTATCAAGTAGATCAGTAATTCACTAAGAGCTATAGATTGATTTGTAGTGTATCTACGCTGGTAGATTTTTTATTTTAGTAGGTATTTAACTGTACGAAGCATTGAGATTAGTAATTAGTTCAATACAATAAATAGATATTGATTTATAGTTTTTTTTAAATATGAGTAAGTACCTACCTGGTGCGATGTGATGTCGCTATTGCAAAGCAAACGATACCGGGAGCGAGGGAGTTGTACGGATATACAGATATACTGGTATACTCGGATTTTGAAGGATATGGATAAGAGTGATTCGTGCGGGCGGAGCGATATATATCTTTTTTAATATATCACTCCGGATTTACCCATATCTAGGCGACAGTGCTCCGCCCTGTGGATAACCCTTTGTGGCAGTAGCCGTTATCTCGACCCCTAGAAGACATGACTTTTTTACTCTGCTGTTTAGCATGTTGCCTATCCATTTACAGATGGTGGGCTCTATGCCGTGTCTAGCAGCCGCTTCGCTGATAGCATTATACGTGGTGCGATCGATAGCCCCTTCCACGTCTAAGAAAGCTGCCAAGCATAGTTCTTTGTTCTCTATGGCTTGTTCAGCTCTAGTTGTTACCAGATGTAGTGCTGTTTCTGTCGACTTCTCTGGCTGATAAGCACATTGTAGTTCGTGCAGTGGATGTCTCCTTAATGGGCCATCCCTTATGTGTCTATCTACCAACTTTTCCAATGTTTTCAGGAAAAATGAAGATAGACTTATTGGCCTGTATGATTTTGCTTCACTGTAATCCGCCTTACCTGGTTTGGGTAGGTAGGTTACTTGTACCATCCTCCACACGCGTCCTTGTTTACTACGGAACCCTAAAAAACATGAAGATTTACTGAGAACCTCCTTCCGTCTATTGAAGTCAGTTAAAATATTTATGTCACACCCGGCCATAAAGTAGCAATTACCGCACGCTGCGCGCGCGGATATTCCTGGCCAGGGGGAGACATAAAATTTTGTACTTAGGGCGGTAATAAAAGAATGCGTTATTTTTTTTTGCAATGTAGTGCCACTACTCGAGTTCCGAGTCCTGCCTAGGACCGATCTTGCCACCCAAGCCAATCATTCGTCTCTAGTCTAATGCTCCCCATCAATATTGAAGAAGCGCAAATCATGATTAAATCACTATTCAACGGAACTAGTCTTACATATGATTAAGAGAGAAAACAGTTTATTGGAGCAAAACAGACAGGAATGAGGGTCAAAGTCCGACATTGCTAGAGACCGCTGCAAATGGTATAATTCAGGTTGATTTGTGTAAGATTGTCCACAAAAAATATTATTATTATTATTTATATATTATTCGTTCCAGTTTAGATGGCGAAAATGCACTTAATGGTTGGTTTTAAATTTCGCCATCTAAACTGGAACGAAGTTTAATGGTGCCGTTATAATAACATAAAGTTCTTAAAAGATTTGTTCAAACGGGTCTAACCGATATTCATGTATTTACCTTTGTTACATAAAGTTGTAATAACGTGGAGAATAAATAAACTATTATGTTTTTCAGCCAGACAATGAAAAGATGACGATTGACAGATATATGGAAGACGTGCTGCGCCGACCCCAAAAATATGGCTAGCGAATTGTGATGACAATGGATGTCAGTTCGTCGAAGAAACCGCTTGACTCTTCATTCTAGAAAAACAGCTGAAATACTTACTCAACACGTCTAGGGCACTTCGTGCAACTGGCGGAGCCTGGCGCATGACGCACAATGCACATTACACCTGACGTTTACGGATTGTTGCGTAGTAGATTTGTTTGCTTTGCCCTAAGATGGACTGGTAAAGGATGCTTTGCGCTGCCCGAATATTATGTGAATACAAGAAAAAATCATAAGAGAATAACTTAGATAGAACATTTTTTAATGAATGCTCGTAAGGGAAAAGTACAATTTTCAAAATAAAATGACGCATATATTAGAAACCAGAAGACTTGGTATTATAGTAAATGTGGTCTAAAATTTATAAAATGACCTCCTGTATCAACCCTTAAAGTCTTTGCACCTAGCTACCAAACACTCTGTATAATATCCTGCATTCGTATACATTCCCCAAGGTCTCTGCCCCTGGGGAAATGCCTATAAGGTTAGCCATCAGCCTTTGGTCAATAGATTTCTAGAAAAAAATATATGGCTATATAAAGCCTATGGGCGTCCGGGCCCCATCGCCCAAGGTTTCGACCGCGACGACCGCAATTCGTGGCTGTTTTTCAGACCAGCATATTTGAGGCGTTTTGCGGCTTCTGCCGCAATTGCCTCCTTGGGGAATGTATACGAGTATATTAGTAGTAAGCATTTATATCTTCCGTTTTACAATGTTTACTGAAGTAAAAACCTGCATTTAGATCATGGGATCAATCTATCAAATAACGATCACTGTATTAGTAGTAAGACGTGTCCTTTGAGGAGCATTTTGTATATGTAAATATGATAACTAAAAATGATATGTATCAGATCAGTATTTAAATATCCATACATTTCATGAAACAGGTTGTGTGGACTAGCTCAGATAAAAAATGACAATATAATTTCTATAACTCTGTTAGATCGGGTTCTTTTCCTACGCTGTGGAAAGATGCTCACGTCATCCCTTTACCCAAAAAGCCTAATCCAACCTCGTTCGCTGACTATAGACCCATTTCCATACTTCCTTTCCTTTCTAAAGTACTTGAGCGCTTAGTACACCAGCAGCTCACATCGTACCTGAATAAGAGTAATCTCCTCAATCCACTCCAGTCCGGTTTCCGTCCCGGTCATAGTACGGCTACTGCTCTTGTGAAGATTACCGATGACATCCGGGCGGGAATGAATGTTCAGAAGTTA
Organism: Epiblema foenella; assembly: GCA_963556455.1. Lineage (NCBI taxonomy): Eukaryota > Metazoa > Arthropoda > Insecta > Lepidoptera > Tortricidae > Epiblema > Epiblema foenella. The sequence goes on from OY747106.1 coordinate 3,895,280, forward strand.
ACGGTATTGACGCTGTTGGATTTTAGTAACGCGTTTAATACTGTTGATTTCGATATTCTACTTGAGATAATTCGTTCTCTTAATGTATCTCCTGCAGTGATGGACTGGTTTCGTAGTTATTTAACCGGTCGTCGACAACGTATTAAGGTGAACGATATCCATTCTACTTGGTGCAACACGCTGGCCGGCGTTCCGCAAGGCGGCGTGTTGTCTCCCTTGTTATTTTCTATTTTTATAAATTCAATCACAAATAATCTCTCTTCTCACTATCACCTCTATGCCGATGATCTTCAGATTTATTCGCAGGGCGTACTTAATGATCTGCCATCTGTTATCAACACTGTAAATAATGACCTGGTGCGTATCCTAAATTGGAGTCATAGTTTTGGTCTTAAAGTTAACCCCTCTAAAACCCAGGCTATCATAATTGGGAGCTCAAAATATGTCTCAAGAATCGATTTTAATCGTGTTCCACCGATTTACTTCGATAACGTATTAATCCCTTTTTCTACACAAGTAAAAAATTTAGGCATTTTTATGGATAGGACTTTATCTTGGGCACCTCAAGTGAACGAGGTCAGCAGGAAGATGTTTTTCGGCAGTAGCTTCCCTGAGAAGGCTACGTAATTTCCTGCCCATTGCCACTAAAATTGCGCTTACTCAAACACTACTCCTCCCCATCTTGGATTATGCTGATGTTTCCTATATTGACCTCAATGAGGAGCAACTTAATAAGCTTGAGCGCCTTCAAAATGTCTGTATTCGGTTCATATTTGGTTTACGCAAATATGACCATGTATCCTTCTTCCGCTCCCAGCTCAAGTGGCTCCCTATCCGTTTTCGCCGAGATTCTCACACCCTATCTCTTTTGTATTGTACTCTCTTCAACCCTGCAACTCCACGCTATCTCAAAGAGCGTTTTACTTATCTTCGTTCCGTTAGGTCCTCCCGAAACTTGCTTCTCACTGTTCCATCTTCCTCATCAAAATTTTATAATTCTTCTTTCACTTTTCGAGCTATTCGGCTTTGGAATTCTTTATCTCCTGATTTGAGGCGTGCTGAATCTCTTGCTGTCTTCAAAAAACAGCTTAAAAATCACTATTTGTCTCTCTCATGACACACTTAAGGACTTAACTCCTTTAGACTATGTGGCTGACTATATATTTGTATATTTTTATACTATATTTATGTATGTTTATTTATACTTAATTAAATGTTATTGTTGTAATTATTAGTAGGCTTCATATGTATTAACTCTGCACCACCTGCTATGAATCGTTCTGTTTAGATTTCCGCTACCCTAAGGTTGTCTGGAAGAAATCGCTCTTTAGCGATAAGACCGCCTGTTGTTTGCCTCTTCTCATTGTGTTTTTTGTACTGTACTGTATCCTTTGATTGAGGTGTGCAATAAAGAGCATTTGTATTGTATTGTATTGTATAGGTATGTCATGATATAATGAGATTAATATTTAAGACAATTATAATGCTACGTGGAATAATTTCGAATAGCAAAATTTACTAAGCACGATATTGTCTAAAATATAGCTACTTCGTTCATAAACTTACTTATAGAAATGTAAGTAAAATATGGCGTGAATTGAAATAAAGTGAGCATTTATTTTTTTACATTGTCAAACTGATCACAAGATCAGTCTGTTTTAATGTTTCAAAAACAAAGTATTTTCATTATATTTAATTTTCCAGTTTGCCATGGAAAACATGTAGAATACCGCGCTGGTGACTGGTATTTTATTTAGGTTTAAAGCAACTTTATGTAGAACATATATAAATATAATATGTAATAAGCCAAGCTAGATAAAATATTTCCATCCTGAAGGTCCAGTCAATATACTCGTGAAATAATTTTTGATTATGGTAACCCCTTTCATGTCTTTGGTAAGAAAATGCGACGGAAACAGATGTATGAAACAGAAAAGTTTTTATACATTTTGGTTATTTATTTGCATAAGTTAGTTCCCTATTTTGTGACTAGCTGCTTCAAATTTGAATAGTACTCAATGGTTTCACTAAAAGTATTCGGTGATTGACAGTAGTTTCTGAAGAGCGCGCGGAGTTTTAAATTGGAGCCCTTAGTTAATACCATATTTTTCTACAAAACCTTACTAAGACCAAATGGATTTTCTCATTATTGTTAACATTCTTTGTATTACCGCCCTGGATAAGTAATATACTATTACAGATGATCCCGGTAAAAGAGTTAAAAAGGTGCATATTTTCAACTGCAAGATATTTTTGAAGTATGGAAATCTGAGCGATTCGAATCTAACAATCCATCCGCCCTTTAAACCTTGTAAAGATGTATCAATTTTTTCACCTTGTTGCCGTGTAGACGTGTAGTATGTGAAATATGAATGATAAATCTTGTTAATAATCGATTGAATCCGTTAACAAGTCTGGCGTTGTCAATCAGAGATAAAATAATGTTTTGTTAGTAACTTGTATCGAAGCTTTACCAAGTGCAAAGTCTTAGTTAGTACATTTCTCCTTGTTGAAAAAAAATACTTGAATTTTAATAGAAGCTGAAAACTAAATGGCAAGCATAGGATTATACAAAATTCTGTGTCTTAGATGTTACTACCTACTTTTAACTAAGGCGTTTGAGACTGTTCAAAAATGTCAAGTCGGGAGATTAGTAGCTCTCGGAGGAACAAAGCACTGGAAAGTAATTTTCTCTTGGTAATGGTCAGATGTAATCTAATCACAAAACATTCAGTACTTTCTTATGGTTCCGTTTCTAATACAGTGTCCGACATTTGTAGCATTTACTAATAAAGTTTATTTACTTCTACTCTAAATGTATACAATATAAAAACCCAAGCTAGTTTAGAGTAGCGTTTTAGCAGGTCCTTAACATGTATGATTACTTTTCCACTTCGTAGCAGAACGTTGTGTCACATGAAATTATGCATACAAGTAAATAAATTTGTAAAAGTTGACTTTATTTTTGATATCTAATTTTAGATTGGCTCTGGTAGCTACATACGAAAACGTAACGCTGAATCAGCTACAGGTTTAGCTTTCAACACTCGCCTGATGTATTGTTATGAGCATGAGCTTATGTAACTGTAACATTACAATTAACTCTTTTTCCCATATTTTTTAAACTAAACCAGACCATGAATTAAGATCGATATAACATGTAACAATAACAGGACAAGATTAAATAAAGTACTTTTCATAAGACTTGTTTCATTTAAATGCTTCCCATAACCTTTTCTTTTTCGGCGGGAATAGGTTTTCCCGCCGAAAAAGAAACTTACATTTTAAAAATTTCCTAATCTACCAAGCGGGTGCTATATGTACCTATATAAAGCGTTAGCCGTAGTTATGCTTATGTATATCGAGATATTAGTTTACGGCAGAAAAACTAGATGGCAGCACTAGTGGTGAACGTAGACTGCTTGAAGTTGCCGATCTATTTCAGTTATATACATTCTTATCTATGATTGCTACTCATTCATTATCTAACACGAGTATGGTAAAATTACGCGCGGACTTTATGTCAGGTTAACTTAATACTTTTATTTGGCACTAAATTTTATATAGGGATCGATTATAACACGTGTCAACATTTAGGGTACTTGTATATTGATTGATTTGAACTTACACGATTTACACACATTATAATTGGAAAACGGAATTTAATTGAGTCAGCTCGCGACCACGGATATTGTGATATATTCGAAACGTCGGACAAACTTTGAAAAAGGTAATTAAATTAGTATTGTACGCGATTAAGTCCCGTTTTCCAATAATTTAGGGTACTTTTTAACTCATGAATCGGTAAGTTCAAATGTGTCATGCGGACGAAGTCGCGACGCACATAAGTTTATATTAGTTTTAATTGTACTATGTACAGGTAAATTGATAAAATCATTTTAAATTTTAAATATGAAGTGTCAAGACTGCTTTTCGCGTTACACGTCAGGGATACCACACTCATCTTTCATTTGCGAGACTCTAGGTAGTCACCAACGCTTCGTTGGAGCATTTAGTGTCTGCCCCAACAAAGCGCGCATAAATACCTATCTGTCAATTTCTTATGCCTCTAGAAATAGAGACGAGTCAGATATTAGTATAGTATAGTACTTGTACCGAGAATATAGGAAGGAAAAAATGCCTGGCTTAACAGTCGCTCATTACCTAACCTAATATCAAAATTGTTTCAACTCGCCTCTAGCTGTCTCCCCTACGTGCGATTTGTCAGAGGGCGGAAAAAATAAATTCCTGTGACTGGCTAATGCATGAATCTTATAGAAGTAGAAGAACCAGAATAATAGTAAATTGTTTCAAGGGAGCAAAATGATATATTTACGGTGATGGCTGTGTATTGAATCTTGAGTGAAGCGAAAGATTCTACTTATAATAGAATTCTAAAGTAGAATCGTGTGTAGCGAGGGATTCAAGTGTTTAGCTACGCCCAAGACGGAAATAATTTTAATGTAGAAACAAAGAAAATTATTAACAATTAATGTAATTTCCATTCAAATATCCGCGTTTTTTAAGTGCATCTTCCGCCATTTGTATTTCAGCATCTGGCCACACTGTCCGACCGCGAGTGCGCTGTGAAGTGATGTGAGCGTGATTCGGAACACGTAATGTTTGTTGTGTAATGTGTTAATCGCCAGGATGCTCATCATATATACACAGATGCTTCTAAGATATCACTCAATGGGTGTGTTGGCGTTGGAGTCATACATATACAATCCAATATTTATCAAAAAATAAAGTTGCCCCCGGAGTCATCTGTGTATAGTGGCGAATGTCTTGGAATCCTGAAAGCAATAGAGATGATCATTATTATGCGTCTTAAGAAAACCATAATATTTTCAGATTCATTAAGTTCATTACAATCAATAGCTAAATTTCCTTTCAGATCAAAATCTAATAATCCAATTATATATAAAATACGTAGCCTTCTAATAAAATGTTCCCTCAAAGATTATTCTGTTTCCTTTGCCTGGATTCCTGGGCATAGGGGGATAAAAGGAAACGAAAGAGCAGACGAGCTTGCGCGGGATGCCGTTGATTGGGGTGATATGTTCCCATACGAAAATATATCTGATGACCTTTTATCTTTGCCTAAAATATACTTACGGGATGATTGGAGTAACCTTTGGACATCACCTGATGCAAGGACTGGTTTACGCTTCCGGGACATCCAACCGGTAATTCCTGCCAAGCCATGGTTTTCACGTATATCAATTTCAAAGCCAGCAACCAGTATGATTATCCGCATGAGATTGGGTCACTTGTGTACACCGGAGCACCTTTCAAGGCTAGGCATTGTACCCAGTTCTGCATGTAGCTGTGGATCTGATCCCGGTGACCTAAACCATATATTTTTTGAGTGTCAACAATACGATCGCTCAGCATTATTAAATCAGCTGTCACTCCTTGAAGTTCCTTTTCCTGTATCTATTCCATCACTCCTGTATATCCATGACAAATCCTTGTATATATTTAAAGCCTTGTATTCATTTTTATCTTTCAATGACATCAAATTCTAATACATATATTTATAATTTTGCCCTTTCCTGACCTTTTCCTTTCTAAATTTCCGTTCCGACCTATATTCATGAAAATATTCCGTTTCCTCGTTTTTTGGCTGAATGCGCCAGGAGCGCGATGCCTTAAAAAAAAAAAAAAAAAAAAATGTGTTAATCTACGAAATGTCTAGTTTAACTTCGTAATCTCTTATTAGTCTGTGTTTAACTTTTTAGTGCTGTTAATGAAATTACCTAAACTTTGAGGAGCCCGAAAAATTAAATGTTAATTGGCCCCATCGGCTCAAACCGCACTTACCGCACGCACTAGTATGGTGACAATGACAAGCGAATGTTATTGATAAGACGATAAGAAAACCGCACTACACTACAGCTACATTTATTATCTTGTAACTTGTCTGAATATTTATATACCGTTGATAAAAATGTAGTTATAAAACGACTATTTTTGTATGTATCGCACCCATTCTGTCATTGTTGTTCGTTTCAACCGGCAGATTCCAGAGTGCATTGTTGATCAAACTATCAAATTCAAGGCAATAATATGATGAAAGCGCTGCCAAAGACTATGAAAGCCGTTGGGCTCTACAAGTACTTGCCGATCGCGGACGCCGAAAGCCTTTTGAATTTGGAAGTACCCGTACCGACTTTAAAAAAGTCCGATGTCTTAGTGGAAGTGAAGGCATTGGCTGTTAATCCTGTTGATACGAAAATACGGGGAGGTGCTCGTCGGGAATCTAAGCCTGCAGCTCCAGGTCAGGACTCTCCTCGAATCTTGGGCTGGGACGGTGCGGGCATAATTGTAGCTAAAGGTGAAAATTCAAAATACTTTGAAGTTGGTGATGAAGTGTTTTTCACGGCTGAGTTGGCAAGAAATGGAGTTAATGCTCAATATGCAGCTATTGATGAGGTGATGGTTGGTGTTAAACCGAAAAACCTGAGTTTCGAGGAAGCGGCTGCTATGCCTTTGACTACTGTCACAGCTTACGATTCTCTGTATGATCGACTGCTGCTCTCGGAGAAGGACAAAGGGAAGACTTTACTAATTATCAACAGTGGCGGAGGTGTTGGTTCTGTAGCATCTCAGTTAGCGAAGAACTTGGGGCTTAAGGTAATTGGCACAGCAGCCCGGCCGGAGACTGAAGCATTTAGTTTACAACACGGAGTAGATATTGTTCTTAATCATAGCAAGGATCTATTGCCGCAGCTTGAGGCACATGGATATGCCAAGGGAGTGGATTTCATACTAGTCAATTATGACCCTTATCCTTACTGGGACACCATAATGGCAGCTGTGAAGCCTCTGGGCAAAATCTGCCTTATTGTTGACAGCAGCGGTCTCGTAGATCTAAAACCGCTTAAAGACAAAAGTCTCACACTTGCCTCTGAAATGATGGGGACAAGAATGAAATATAATACTGAGGATAAGCACAGATATCACGAAATTTTCGAGGATTTAACAAAAAAGTTTGAGGCGGGTACATTGAAGACCACACTGACTAAGACTATATCACCGATTAATGCCGAGAACCTGAAAGAGGCCCACAGGTTAATAGAAGAGAAGAAAGTCATTGGAAAGATTGTTATTACTGGTGGATTTTGATACTAATAATATAGTGTTACATTACATACACATTACATTACATATACATTTGAATTAAATCTATTTTATTAAATTAATAAATACTGTATATTTTTCCTACGAACTTTCCTTCATGCAGAGGTATATCAAGTAACATTAACCCCTTATTCATAAGATTCATAACCCAGTTCCCGCAAACACAAATTTCAGTCGCCAGATGACTACGCCTAGGCTGCTATCGCGAACGGCATTCGAAGTTTTCCCTCTCTGTCGCACTTGCAAGTTTGCATGTAAGTGCGACAGACAGGGAAACCGTTTGTAGTTCGCGGTAGCATTCCACAGGGGCTACCGCGAACCGAAAACTAACGAAGTTCGAATATAGAATAACGCACGTATTAGCAAGTGCGACAGAGAGGGAGATATTCGAATTTCGGTTCGCGGTAGCCCCTCGGGTCTTTGTTCGGGCATCATCGACAATTGTCGCCATGCAGTGCATGATGCTGGGCGCGGGGAAGACGGGGCGGCGCGGCCGCCAGTCACACAACCGTTCAATGAGCTGCTCGTGCGCAAGCATAACAAACTATAGTGATCTAACACCTGTATCACGATTTTAGTCAGTTTTTGCAAAATTTGGCTGTTTCAAATGTATTGAAGAACCGATAACCGTTTGTGCCATAAATATATCTATAGTTATATCAACTCAAAACTCGTCAAAAATTGATGAATAGCCCCTTCTAGCCGAGCATCTAGAATCTTAATCTTACTATAAATAAGATCTTATCCAGACTTCTAAAGTCAGGCGTATCTAAACAGTATTGTACTTACCTAAGATATTATTTTTGATAAGATTTGAAACCGTTGATATAATAAAGTACTGTAGGTACTCTCAGTATTACAGTTAAGTGATCATAGGCACCATAGGGTACGAGTAGTTGAATCAAAATTTGACTATTCCAAAAGAAACTAGGCAAACAAATAAAAATGTGCCAAATGGTGAAAATCCTATTCAACTATCTCAAAAAATAACGAAGTTATCTATAACCGTTTTAATGTTGTCGATGTTGCGTTGTTGAGTGACGTCATTGACCACGAGCGCCATAGTAAATGACAATTTAAAACTTTGAAGACTTATAATTATGATCCTTTTTCGAAAAAAATCGAACTTACTGATTTTCTTATTTGGTATCAACATACATCTGTAGGCAGTTTATGTTAGTATGATGCGATAATTTTACACGCCATTGAATTGAATTACGGTACGTAATATTTCTTCGCGAGTTATTCACCGTTTTCGACTATTGTCTGTTTAAAGTAATGTGGAAGAATGGAAGATTAAACTGATATTACTTAATAATTAGGTAATTACTCTGGAGTTAGTTGTTTATTCACCCTTCTTTTATTTGTGTGCGTCAGAATGACTGACCAAAATGGCAGATCAATGTTAGACTACCATCAGCATTCACTACCTATTTGCTACTATTTACTACCTATGTTGACATATTTGCTACCTAAGTTTTAAAAAATATATATATTTAATAAAGTTGGCAGTCATTCTGACGTCAGGATGACTGCCCATATTTATTATTATGTGGGGGTTGGACCCCTTATTTGCAACTTTCTATATACTATGATTTACTACCTATTTGCTACCTACACATATATTTTTTCCAGATTTTTAAGGCAAAAAATACCCGGCCGGAGTGGCCGGATATCCGTGGCATCTCTAGTAGTGATGTTCTAGTGGAAGTGAAGGCGGTATAGATCAACTATTGGCCTATACTAATTGATACGAAGTTACGTTCTATAACAGCTTTTGGTGCATCTGCCTCGAATTTTGGACGCGAACGGTGCTAGGGCGTTATAGTACCTAGCTAATAAAAGTAAACAAATCGAGGGGTGAGTGGTCAAACCCGATAAGTCATCTAAAAGGTTTATTGAAAATAGAACTCTGCGTAATGGATGTTGATTTCTTATTTCAAAAAACAATTATCTCGATTTCGATTTTTAATTAGATCGGGTTTGACTACTCACCCCTCGAAATTTAAATATTGTGACGTTAGCTGTATTTTTCGTGGGAGATTTAAGAAGGAACGGTTCAAACGCCCAATATGATAATATAAGATTTTTGAAGCTGGCAAACTAGTCTACAATTTACTAAGGGTCGGTTGCACCAACATACGATCACAGGCCGGTCATCTTCAAATAGCAGGCAGCTGTCATCCCATAGAAATTTGTCAAACTTTCCATACAATCAGATTTTAACGAACACCGCTTACGATTACAGACGGTTTGGAGCAACCCACCCTAAGAATAGTTCGCCAGTTAAGAGTCCTTATCAGTTAAAAAACGCTCATCTATTTAAGCCATTTTCTGTTTGAATTGACACTTATCTTGACATTTTCTCAATGTTACTATCTAGAACAGGACTATTCCGACCTTATGACATAAACTTTTAATGTATTTTTTGGATGTTTCATTAAGAAATATCGTATCAAAAATCACTCCAAATCGACTATTTTCAAGCTAAAAACTTGTTTTTTCGGGTTAAATTGTACTAAACATAAAAAAATCAAAAAGTGGCTATGTTACTATCTAAAACTTTAATTAAATCATCGTGGCCTTTAATCACTTTATAGGTATTATCAATACTTTTGTCATAATTTGAAATCAAAACATTTTAAAACTTATAAGGCCTCTTAATGCTGATAGTCTGAGAGGCCATAAACTGATAGAGGAGAAGAAAGGGGTTGGATAGATTGTCTTTAATGGATTTTGATTATGATATATTCTGTACAAATAAAATTCTATTGTATTATACCCTTTAACCACCATCGTCTGATATAACAAAGTGACAATCTAAATGACATCTTTTCATAAATGAAAAGAATTGAAAATTGCTTGATACTTGTTTGACATTCGGCGGTTAAAGGGTTAATGAGGTTGTAAAACGCTAGGGTCAAAGTCTTTCCCTTTGAAGGGGGATCCTTCTGCATTCCATGCTTTCTTGAGAATTTCAATATTTCTGATTTCATCGCTTGTCGGGAGACCCTTTAGTTTCTGCTCTTGATTCCACTGCAGTTCTCTTACCTAGAATGAGAGTATTTTTTTCTATGACATATATAAATAAATATTTTTTTTTTGTGGACAATCTTACACAAATCAACCTGTTCCCAAACTAAGCAAAGCTTGTATTATGGGTACTAGGCGACGATATACATACGTATATAGATAAATATATACTTAAATACATAGAAAACATCCAAGACTCAGGAACAAATATTCGTGTTCATCACACAAATAAATGCCCTGACCGGGATTCGAACCCGGGACCTCCAGCTTCGAAGGCAGGGTCACTACCAACTAGGCTAAAGTGGTAAATATAATCACATAACATTTTTTTTTAATTTTATTCTCATTTAAAGTATGGTACATTTTTCTATCGTTAATTTCGCCAAACATAATGTTTATTGGCGGGTATTGCACACTTTGAATACACTTTTTTGGATTTTAATATCTGATCTTAACTTATCTATAAATACTTTAAAAACCCCTGATACAAAAAATAGCTAAGAACAGTCTCTTATATCAAGTTAAGTTAAGGAGCTACGATGCTACAGACAGACACATATATACATGTTAAACGTAACACCCCTCTTTTGCGTTGCACGTTGGGGTTTAGTAACAGAAGGGTAAAAAATGTGTAGATGCAAGCAAAATGGGGGTAAATTTTCGCAGGGTCAATAATCCCCCTAGCGTGTTCCCACTTGTGCTAAGCAGCCCGGGGTCCGCTATGACACCTAATCCTAAGATTTGGGGTAGGCACTAGTTTTAAGAAAGAGATAAGATTTCAAGTTTCAAGTCCTAGAGTAGCGTTCACTCTTTACTTTGCGTATGTTCGAAGCCGATTGGAAATTCCAGAGCTTTCATATGGGACCCGTGCGAAGAAAAATACAAACTTATGCTTGAGAGAGTGCAACGCAAATTCGCTAGATTTGTGTATAAAAGATCATACGGATATTATCCTTATCTCTACCCTTCGCGTTTTGTCTTGGGGATGGTAGGCCTCGATACATTGGAACTTAGGCGAAAGTTACTCCTGGTAGCGCATTACTATTCCCTGCTTCACGGAGCCATCGATAATACAGGCGTCCTTAGTCGAGTGGGGCTTGCGGTTCCGCCACCAAGATACTGCCCGGTGGGTGCCAGTTCGGGCGGTGCGCGGCCCGCGCGGCGACCTCGACCCCTGTTAGCAAATCCCGTGACCCGCACGGCGCACGCCGCGAACGCGCCCACTCCCCGGGCCATTTCAGTCGTGAATAACGTAATTATGCGAGTCCTAGATGCTGACGTCTTTGCCGACAGATTGAGTAAGTAAACGTAATTAATAATTGTAAACTGCACTACGATTTGATTAAGTCTAATTTTAAAGTGTTGTAATTGTGATATCTGATGTTTTCCCGTGTAAGCGTTTTGGTGAAATGCTGTTAGCTTATATGTGTGTGTTGAATAAATAAATAAATAAAGATAAGATATTAACTTGTAAAGTCATGTACATGAGATGTTACGATTATAGAATGACACCCTGCTGTCATGGCACACAAATGATCTTATAAATGGCTTTAATTCTAAAATTTAGGTTTAATTAAGGGTTAATTAAAAAATAAACAATGGCACTATAAAGAATAAACGACGGGTTAAATTACTGTATAGTGAATAATTGGACAGAGTGCTGGATTTGGTTCGGTATTAGGTGTCAGTTTATTAGTATTTAATGTCATAGTTATATCTGTATTATATAAATAAATATTTTTGGACAATCTTACACAAATCAACCTAGTCCCAAACTAAGCAAAGCTTGTACTATGGGTACCAAGTGACGATATGCATACTTATATAGATAAATAGATACATAAAGAAAACATCCATGACTCAGGCACAAATATTCGTGTTCATCACACAAATACACGCCCTGACCAGGTTCGAACCCGGGACCTCCAGCTTCGAAGGCAGGGTCACTACCAACTAGGCTAAAGCGGTCGTCAAAATACAAATTAGTCAATTAAAATGTATCATTTATTCTAATAGTCATCTACTTTTAAGATGCGAACCCCTCCACTGAGTAGTAAGATTTGTTAATGAGCAAAGTTTTCAATATTTTGTGAAACAGCTTGTCATTAGTTTCCAATTTGATCCCATCAGGTATTTTATTTACGACTCGGATACATAGAGATTACCATCTGAGCTTCCAACCTAGAGGGAAAACTATACGCCATGGATTAGACCAGTTTCCTAACGATGCCTTCCTTCACAGAAAAGCTCCTATTAAATATCGATTGATATTTCGTACATTTTTTTAAAACCCAGTGGCATGAGCCGGGGTTGGAAACCGCGACCTGCTGCTGTCAATAAGGCGCCATTTCCTTACTAATGATAAATGGTCCTTATTGCCATAATAACAGAGGAAAGTTTTGCTTGAAAATAATACGTATGTTTATTGGCAGTTGGCACACAGTCTAAATGGGATCGTCGTCACTAATGGGAACCTTAATATTTGGAGTGGTCCATATTATATTTTTTATTGATAGTAGACATTAGAGACACATTAGAGTTCAAAACTGTTACCGATTTTTTTATCAAGTACAGTTTTAAAGAAATATATTTTTTTAAATCTTATCTTTGACATACCACACGTTTGGAGGGATTAATAGGATCGTGCCTTGGTCAAATACAAATACAAACATTTATTCTGCAAATAGGCCACAAGGGCACTTTTACATGTCAAAATATTAATTTACAATTTAAGAAAGTCTGACTATAATAAGTAATACATTTTTCATGTCAAAATATTAATTTACAGTTCAAGAAGGAATAATAATTTCGAGTTTAACAATTATAACAAAATTAATGTCATACAGTGAAGATAAACTTGCAAAGTTATCTATTACAAATATTACAACATCAGTAAAGTTAGAGATGTATAAGGTCTCAAGATTAAACAAGGAGTGAAATTAATATATTATCCCAGAGATGTACATGGTCTCATCATGTCATGGTCTGCCGCGAAACAAAAAAAAAACAACTTGACAGTTGACAGATGTCAAATGTGGCAGTTACATCTATGATTTTGTAACTAATATGGACCACTCCAAAAAACTTAAGGTACCCAATTGCCATGGAAGTTTGTATAATCCATCTGCCATCATATGCATACTATGCTAGGTTTTTCATAAAACTAGTTTCTGCACCAAATCTTGGGATAAGTTTTAGCAATGAAAATTACCTTAGCGATATGATCTTCTGGTAATTCGTTCAAAGGTCTCGAACAGTCAATTTTATCTAAATCGATAGATTCCTCGCTGTTCACCAGTTTAGTCCACCAGCGCTCCTGTACTTTTTCTGAAACGAGATAATATGTTATTAGTAAACAATTTTTTTAGATTTCAGGCTTACATGGTCATTTACATTAGAATTACGATTTGAAACGGGATATTTACCATGTATATGCCTACCATGTATATGTGTACCTTTTCGCGGCTATGTCATGACAATAGTATAGGCATTAGTATAGTTTTGTGTCCATAAGCACTGTTTTTATTTTATAAGTGTGATTATTGTAAGAGTAGTTTTTTCTAAATTGTCAAGTCATATCCGTCAATAAAGTTTTTATCTATCTATCTATCTATCTATATTTGTATTTTTGAGTTCCCGATATTTCGGCTATGGTGTGTGGGTAGACCACAACTAAAACTCGCAGCACGTCAGTTAATCCTTGATAATGGCGCTTGCAACAGTGCCGAAATATCGGGAACTCAAAAATACAAATATACATACATGGTAAATATCCCGTTTCAAATCGTAATTCTAAATTTTTTAGAGTTTGCCCCATATACATCAGGCGGGCCGTACGCTTGTGTACCACCGACGTGGTATAAGAAATCCATACCAGTGGTGAATTTTAACCATTTGAGAGCCGGGCGACGCAACAGAAGGCCTACTCCGAACTTCGAAATCCGAACTTCGTATCTTGCCGTCCCTTTCACTCATATAGTGTATAACACGAGAGTGAAAAGGACGGCACGATACGTAGTTCGGAGTAGGCCCTCAGGACGCCGCGCTGAAGCCACCGACGTCAGTGGGCGTCCAAATTTAACTATTCAAAAACTATGAAATACAACTCCTAGAATCCTTTTATGATGTATGGCATTATTACTTTATTTTATGGCTTCGGCACGAATTTTCGCTGACGTCTAAACACTCTCAAAGGGTTAAAGAAATATGAAAGTAAAATGAATTAATCACTACATAGTATAAAACAAAGTCGCTTTCTCTGTCCCTATATCCTTAAATCTTCAAAACTACGCAACGGATTTTGATGCGGTTTTTTTTAATAGATAGAGTCATTGAAGAGGAAGGTTTATATGTATAATAACATCCATTAAATAGTGCACCCGTGCGAAGCCGGGGCGGGTCGCTACTTTATAATAATAATAAAGGCTTTCCCTGACTTTCCCTAGTTACAATAAAGATATTAATGATTATTATGTGTTTCATTAGTGTCAGTCTGGCCCTTAGCAAAGGTCTTCCCTAGAATTTTCCATAGTTTCCTGTCGCTGGCTTTCCTTCTCCACAGTGGTCCAGCCATTTCTCTAATTTCGCCTTCTCATCTTTTCCTTTGTCGTCCCTGTCTGTTTTACCCGTCACGGCGAAACCAGACAGTGATATCTTTGGACCATTAATCTTTTCAGCTACTAATTGTGTGCCCAATCCATTTCCATTTCAGTTTGTTTACTGTATATGTGACATCAGTTAAACCTGTCATTTTTAGGGTCCCGTAGTAAACAAGGAACCCTTATAGTTTCGCCATGTCCGTCCGTCCGTCCCCCGCCTTTCTCAGTAAACGTTAGTACTAGAAAGCTGTAATTTGGCATGAGTATACATATCAATGACGCCGACAAAACGGTAGAATAAAATCATAAAAAAAAAATTTTTTTAGGATACCTCCCCTACATGTACTTAAAGTGGTGGTGCAATTTTTTTCTTCCCAACCCCATCGTGTGGGTAGCTCTTTCAAAAATATTATAAGGTTTCTAAAAGCATTTTTTGATTCAAGAATCGGTTGACGGAGTGATATTAAGTTTTGAAGTGATAATTTTTGCTATGGTCAAGTGTCCCCCCCCCCCCTGCCAGCTAAACGGTGGCTACTAGGCATGTGAAAAAATCATGGTAGTAGTATAAACGATGAATTTAAAAGGAAAACTATCACAGCTAAGTAGACATTACCGTAAAGGGCAAAAATATGTATACAACACAATATTTCAAAAAAGTACATCATCAGTACTAAGATCAGTAAAAACCCTTCAAACTCAAACTCAACGTCACGTGACGTGATGGACGGGCAACTACGGAACCCTACACTGTGCGTGGCCCGACACGCACTTGGCCGGTTTTCTGATGAGTGTTAGATTAACTTTATCATTCAATTTGATGTTCAACATACGTCTCTCCATTATATTTATACCGTACAATAGACTAGCTATTATAACGGACAGGATGGTAAGGTCAACATGACCTGCAATTAATTCACTATTATGCATTACGACCTTGAAAACATATATCAATTGTTTTTTTTTTACTTGAATGAATTAGAATTTCTAATTGAATGGTATATAAATTAGTTTGTTATTGTCAGGGCCATCTTTCCCATTGGGCTCTCTGGGCAAGTGCCCAGGGCCCCGCGATCGATAGGGCCCCCTAGTTCCTGCCAGATCACCAAACGATAACCAATATTTATTATCGAAAAAATATTTAGTTCAAAAAATCAAACGATAATGACCTACAAAAATGAAATTTTTGACAGAATCATAACATTGACCTGTGAATATTAAAAGTGTTACTTTTGTGGATCATATCATACGACACGTACCAGGAGAACAACCGAAAATCCGTAAAATGGGACACAGAAAGCATTTTTGTCGAAGCTGAAGCAGAGACTTTCGTCTCTCGGTCAATAAAAATAAATGTTAGAATTAGAATCTTGTTTAGCTACTTTCTTTGTCTATTCTAACAAAATAGTGATCTGTCAAAGGCATAGGGGCCCCTTTACCCTAATGTGCCCAGGGCCTCCAATTGGTTAAAGACGGCCCTGGTTATTGTGAGGAGCTAGAAAGAATTAATTAGTTACATATAATAAAAAATGCTATTAGACTGATATCAGTTTTATAGTATGACTAGCGACCCGCCCCGGCTTCGCACGGGTGCAATGCTGATGCATGTATTATACATATAAACTTTCCCCTTGAGTCACTCTATCTATTAAAAAAACCGCATCAAAATCCGTTGCGTAGTTTTAATGATTTAAGCATACATAGGGATATAGGGACATAGGGACAGAGAAAGCGACTTTGTTTTATACTATGTAGTGAAGCTACATATTATAGCTTTACTAGTGCATTTGCCAGCAGCTGTCATCTCATTAACCCGAAACCAGTGAATCAGATTTCACTGAACACAGCTTACAATGGACTGTTTGGAGTAATCCACCCTAACTAGGTAGGCCAGCACAAGTTGCTGCCAAGTTGCATCTCGCATGAATAAATAATAAATAAATAAATATTAGAGGACAATCTTACACAAATCGAACTAGCCCCACAGTAAGCTCAAGAAGGCTTGTGTTATGGGTATTAGACGACGATATATTTAATAGATATAAATACTTAAATACATAGAAAACATCCAAGACTCCGAAACAAATATTCATGCTCATCACGCAAATATTTGCCCTGACCGGGATTCGAACCCAGGACCGTTAGCTTCACAGGCAGGTGCACTACCCACTAGGCTAAACCGGTCGCCGGAATCACCAATTTCTGTTATAAACTGCAAATTAGAGAGGTTACATTTCCTTTATTTTTTTGATCTTGTATGCCAAATTTTCTTGTTGTGTCTCCACCACGAAGGTTGTCTGGCAGAGATCGCTTTTCAGTGATAAGACCACCTGTTGTCTACCATCAACATGTTTAATTTTAATCTTGTTTTGAATGTATTTTCAGGTGAACAATATGTGTAAAGCATTTTTGTATTGTATTGGTTTTTTTATGGGGTTCCGTACCCGAAGGACACAAACAGAACCCTATTGCTCTCACTCACATGTCCGTCCATCCTTTGTCTATCACAAATTATTGTTCCAAAGTCTTTTTTTTACTTCCGATTGACATAAGAACTTGTAATTTAGTGATAATGTTTATGATTATGTATATTTTTATCAACAAATACTAATATACTAGTGGCTCTGTGAGCTGTAGCCTCGTGAGTGATTTTTTTTTATCATTTCCAAAATCTGACATTATAAAAAAGATCAGTTATGAACATCGAACCTGCTAACAAAAATTCATGAGAAGCGGTGGAAAAATGCGACCTGTAGAGGAGAACAAACCGAAAGTCGCCCGCAGAAACTTACAAAATCATTGACAAAGAAATTGTTTTTAGAAATTTACAAAAACAGTTTCGACAAAAAAATTCTATATAACTATCGAACCTGCTCACGAAATTTCACGAGAATCGGTTGAGAATTGCGACCTGTAGACGAGAACAAACGGAAATCCGGACATACGAAAGCATTTCTGTTGAAGCTGAAGCAAAGACCTTCATTTCACTCCGTCAATTAATAAATCATTTTATTTATTAGAAAATTACTTTTCCGGTCGGGTTGGAGCCCTAAATGCGCGAAGTCCGACACGCACTTGGCCAGTCTTTTCTCTACTCATGTAGCATTGCAGCAGTAGTTGTGCTAGCACCTAATTTACAATTTAATTTACCTAAATGAATCAACAGTTTTCCTCCGCTTATGGTCCAAACACTGTCCATAGCCTTGATCTTGTACTGCAGGGTATCCTTGATGATGACGTCACCGTTGCGGAGTGCCACACTTATGTCAGTCGGGTTGATTGTCACCTTTAAGTCCTTTGCCGATTTGATGTCGGGAGGTAGGTTAATTGTTACATCTGGAAAATAACATTACATTTACCGAACTGTAAGAATGATGGCAATTATATATTGATTGTAAATAATCATAATAGGCCAGGTTTTCCTAAGTTAAACCAGTTTTATTTAAACTTTAATTTTGACCGTAATCTATGATATGCAAAAAACCCTAATCTAATCCATCGTAATAAGGGAATCAAATAATCATTTAATCAAAAAACAAACATGAATATTTACCAACTTCCATGATAGTTTGCGACCATGAATATCTATCCCTTACAGCGCCATTATATGACTCACTATTCTTTTGTACAATAATCACTGGTGGTTCGTAATCTCTGTTGACAGTTGGTTTAGCGTCACTGCTTGAAGGTGCTTCTAGATTGCTCTCAACTGCAGGATCAACTTCCGAAGGTTCAACGTTGTCAGAAACCTCTTCTTCAGTTTCATTTTCAGCTACTACTTCTACTTCTTGAGCCACAGTAGAGCACATGATCTCATTGTTGAAGTTACCAGGTTTCCGAGCTCCGTTGGTACCCTTCCAGTTCTTCGGGTCACAAGTTCTTAAGACTTTTATAACTAACTCCTCCGCCACGCCGGGTGGAAAGCCCATGTTCTCATAAGGGCCGTCCGGGACATAATAAAAGTCCGTACTGCAACAAAACAAATAAAGTTTACGAAATTGAAATGCATGAGGCGAAAGAACGAAGAGTAGATGTTTACCGTCTAGCAAGGAAGTTGAATATCGCTGATAAGAACCCTAGAACAGACTGTTCGTTTACTAAGATGGATGATAAAACGTCGTCGTATTTAGTGAAATTAGAATCCGATGACATTTTTTTATTCTAATCGTATAATAACTTGAATATAATGTTTGTTTTGTTTGTTCTGGAATTCGTGAACGTCAAGTGAGCGTGAACGAAACGTCAATGCAATGTGGAGCGTTCAAATACCAGCGTTCAAATAATTCATTTTCAATTCTATTCGCACAATGCCCAATAATGTTAAGTCACTATGACAATAATTACTTAAATATATTTGTTTTATTTCATAATTTAATTTACCATGATTTTAATTGAAATCACTTGGAACACTGCATAATGTGCAAAATTTATGTAATTATTGTGTGTAAACCGAACGGTCTTTACAAATACAACCATGACAGTGACATTTGCAGTGTTGCTAGTATTCAATCTCATTGCTACTATTACCATTCTACCTGAAATAAAGGGCGAGTTTTGTTATTTATCGTGTACTAGCTTTTATCTGCGATTTCATCCACAATGAATTATTTGTCGCCTTAGATAAATTATTGCTATTAAATCATTTTAGGCGCAGGTAATTAACAAAGATTGCATATTTCCGACACCATAATTTTGTATTGGTATTTAATAGTATTTATAAAGTTAGGAGACTTGTATTTTGTATTTTTGTTATATTTGGAGTTCAACCCAAGGGGGTTGAACTGATTTCGATAACATTAACGTTTTTAGGGTGAATAAGATTAGCACTGTTCTCTGATAGAGGAAATTGGGAGAAAGTAATACGATCTGGAGAGTTGATTAAAATAAAATATAAAATTTAAGTACTTAGTATCACACCTTCCAACATTCCCAACATATTCAATTATTAGTAAAAAGTATTCCGTATCTATATCACCTGTGACAGTGGCAGTAACGGGTTTCGGGGGTTTACCCTGACAACTTGAAAATCGAAGTGAGATATAAATGGAGATGTTCGAAAGATTTTAATCCAGTCACTTCACTTGACTTGATAGACCCCACAACCATCATAGTGTCGATGTCAATATTGTCAATCCATAGATATTTTTCATTACTTTTATAGGATACATAAGACATATGACGGAATATTCTTATCCCATAAAAAACATTCCATGCAAAAATAGGTTAAGTCTTGAAACTCTTTCACCGTAAAAAGTTGTGACATGATATTACGTTGCGCCAAGTCAGGCACTGTTATTAATCTTTATTTGCTTACTAAATACAAGTTTGAGACCCCATACTTTCCGACTGGATTACTTGTTGTGGAATGTACGAAACGTTAAGCAGGCGACCCGTTAAAAGCTTTGGCTTTGCCTGTATTCTACGAAGCACATAGTCGTTTAAATTTCAAACATACTATTTAGTAGAAAACTTTTATTAGCTGGTATCACAAAACCAGTTTTTAATTTACATTCCCGCCACTTGGAGGAGTCGCTTCGCTTTCGAAAGTTTCACATCCGCAAGAGAGCGGCAAGGCAAGGCAAGGTAGTGGAGTAGGCAAAGAAAGAAGTCTCGCGCGCGAACTCGGTACGCTGCAGGCGATGACCGTAATTTATATGAGTTTTTAATAAATCGTGAGTGTGCTGTCGTGATCCTCCGCAGTGTTTACAAAAATGCTTCATAGGTGAACTTTCTGCTAACTTAGTGTTGTGATTGTGAATATTTTCTAGCTCTTCCTTATTACTGTCTATCTAAAGGTTGTTAAAATGCCTTGCTCAGCGGTAACTCTGTCTATAGCGACCATTACAGCAATCGTGGCTGCTGCCTTAATGGCAATAGCATTTTCGACCGACAACTGGCTTTACATCGAAGTGAAACGAACGAATATCCAGGTAAGAAAAAAAAATTAAAAAATATCGTAAATTACAAGAACCGCTTAATAACACGCGAAGACCGGTTTTTACGTCCGTTTAATGTGGCATTGCAATAGGAGGATATAGCGAAATCAATGAAATTTAATACTTGTGTAATCTTTATCTCTATTGGAATAAGGTTCATATTGCGAAATTGTCCAGCTGTAACCTTAACCCTCACCTCAACTTTCCATTCTAGCAGCCATTAGATCGGCGGTTCTCAATCTTATGCCGATGGACCCCTTTTGGAATGTAAGAACAATCAGTGCCCAATACGATGTATATTGATGCGTGTCATCATCTGTTTGCATATACTTATATCAAAAGAACGCTCGATAAGCATTATTCTGAAATCCACGGGAAAATAGATGTAGGTAGATAAGATCTATTAATTTAGAAATAATACTTAACTGAGGGGCTACTCCGAACTTTGTATCGTGCCTTCTCTCTCACGCATATAGCGAATAACATGAGAGTGAAAGGAACGGAACGATACGAAGTTCGGATTTCGTAGTTAGGAGTACAGAGCCTGTAACTACCCAACATTAAGAAACAATTCATTACTTGCTGTGCTTACATATTGTTGTTTTTTAACCAAGCTGTAAGTTGCTCCATTCGTTACATTAGCAGGCATACTAAACGCAATCTGGTGCCAGATGGCATTCCTACCCTACCGACATGTCGTCTACCAGTCCCTGGGATCCCAGGGCTCATTACAAAAGAATGCTATTCTTTATTTTTTTTCGCCGGGAGACGATGGCATTAAACGACAATTTGGTAAATGTTCTCTTGCTAACTGGCGGTAGTTTGCAAACTACGTTTGGTAACGTAAAGGTTACATACAGGTACCGAAAAAGCAGTTTGGTGTTGTTTTTTTTCTTTATTTGGTATTTTATTCTTCAAATACAGAGATTATAGAGTATGCTATTGTATACAACAACAGGTACTCTTTAGGTACTTATAAATAATTATGCACACAATGGAAAAATGATGATCGCGTATCATACGAATACGCATTGTGCAACCCTATCCCATTGTTTTACGAATAACTAATATTACTTTGATGCTATTGAAGATAGTGGCGATAGGTCAGTAGTCGCAAAAATACGCGCTGTAACTTCCATGGCCTAAGCAGGGATCGGATACCGGTATTTTCTCCATAGAAAAATACCGGTATTATTACGGTAACCGGTTCATTATTTCGTTTTTAATGGGACAATCTAATAACGACGTTGTTACCTAAATACATGATTCAGCCTTACGTAAAGAGCAAAAAATAATCCAAAATATTGGGCTAATTCAGGGTTTTTTTTAAATACCGGTATCGGTCACTGGGTCTAAGAAAACAAAACGTAGTATGTCGGCGACAGTGACGTCACTGTCGACGACACCCTACGTCCGCATACCATCGGTAGGCTGATAGCTGATGACGACGTAGGCCTACGCTGATGCACACATAGATAATGTGCATGTATGTTGAGTGAGCTATACTCAACACACATCCATGGATGGCTTACCCGTGCTTGTGAGATAAAAGGACTGTACTAGTTTGTTTAGGACCTACCTAAAGCTGTTTTGTGATCAAGAACAAAACCAATGTGTAACACGAGTTGAATCGCACAGCGCCTTGCCAAGGCCTTTTTATTTCACTTTCATTGACCATTTGCTCTTCAGCTCAGCCTAACCCGCGAACTACAGTAACTACGACTCAATTATAGGTACGAGTATAGGTATTCCAGGGATCTAATTTAACGTGAGGCCATTTTATGACCCGAAACAAATAAAAACAACAAAGAAAAAATGAACCGTGATCGCATACAGCAGCCCAAGGCAGGAATCGAAATCGAACTTTGCACCTCAGCATTGCCGGAACAACGCCCTAGCACTAGGCTACTTAGACCACAACATTATCACCGCGTATCCAACTGGTAAGAATTGCGCCACCCCATCTCTTCCCGTGGGTTTCGTAGGAGGCGAATAAGGGAAAATCGGAGGGTGGGCAGCAGCATCCTTCGATCATTACCACCATCAAACTGCGGTCGCCAACCCGCTTGCCAAGCGTGGCGACTATGGCAAATCCCCCCCAAGGGAAAATAAATTGGGGGAGGCCTATGTTCAGCAGTGGACGTCTTTCGGCTGAAATGATGATGATGATGATGATGATGATGATCCAAGTGGTATTCGATACTAGTTAAAAAGAGAAATGGAAGTACATGAAATAGCTGAGGACAGAAAAAGGATGACGATAACCCCACCGACAACAGCCTGAGATAATGAGACACAAAGCAGGGAAATAATAGAGACGGAAGTTAAGGAAAGTGCAGGAGTAAAATGGTTGGCAGTAGCAAAAGACAAGTAAAATGGCTTTGTCTATGTGGTTCACGGCCAGGTCTGTTCCTCTTGCCGTTTCGGCTAAACTCTGCTCTGGCACACCTCTGTGGTGTCCAGATACCATATCGCGCTAGGAACGAACAGCACGTGCTATTCGGCAAGCGCGTGCGAGCGGGATGCCATGATTAGCAGTGAAACATTGAATTTGTTAGACGGATAACTACTATGAATTATTCTGTCACGGCCCAGGCAGGCAAACCTCAGGAGTGGATTTTGGCCGACAGGACACATGTAAGCTCTTTATTATTGTTTAGGACGATATCGTGCTTGTGGACCACTAGATGTATCTAATAGAAACTAGATAACGGTTGTTCGATTCGAATTCCTTAAAAAAGAGCCGTCTAGTCGTCATCTTTGATTGGTAACCAAGTGAGTGCATAGTAACGGTGTAATCAAAGTGGTCCTTCGAGTCGGATATATTCATATATATTTCATTATATTTTCGGCGAAACTCATTAGTTCAGGGCGACGAATTGTGTCAAAAACCTGAATAATGAGCCACGAAGACCACTCACATGTATTCTTTCAAGTCCTTGCGTTACCGTTACCATTACCACGCACGCGTTACGCATATGTATGCGCGTTCGGTAACAGTACTGTGTCGTAGCTACAGTGACCAGTTTTGTGTACTGATAAAACTACGATATCATATCGGATGCATCCAGTTATTTAAGACTACTTTACTAGCATTTGTAAATGGGTCATGCAGAGATACCACGAAAATCGAAGTCAACTTTTAGTTTATCTCTATATTTATCGCTTGGGTCCATCCTTTATACTTAGATTATTTGAGTTGACACTTGACACAGTTGCATCAAAGTAATTCGTATAAAAAGCGACTTGACTTTGCATGCTAGAACATTCAAAATCCAATATAGGCAATAACAGCCAGTACAAAATATTTAACTATACAAGTACGAATAGAGAACGGGACATGAAGTTACGAACTTCTATTTTTGATTTTCTTGGTTGTTACCAGAATAATATTGGTCGCTTCTTTCCCCAAATGTCCACTCTTTCATTTCTGGTATAGATATAGGCATTAACTGCTCTTAAGCCTTTGTACTGTCCTGTAGAAGTATCTACTAATTTGTCAGGACGAGAAAAGGTTTTTATTCGGATAACAAATTATAACAAGTAATACATCTTAAGAACTAACAAACAGAGATGTGCTACCGAAAAGGTCTCTCGGCAATGCCGTTGAGACAGCAGGAGTGCCAGCGCTAGTTTTCTGTGGATCTAGTGAGGTGAGTGAGAAAAAGACAAATTGACCTAAATTTATTTTTGACTCGAATAGTTCTGATATTGTACTCACTTTAATTACAATTTAATCATGCCCCGAAAACTTGTTACTGTAGCAATTTCCACCCATAAAATACTTCAGAATTCATCATTAGAATGCATGTTTAGAAGTGGCTGATTAATTTTATAGCTATTTAAATGACAGAATACGGGTAGATATCTTGGTAATGGATAGAATAATTTCCGGATTTCTTTGGAAAGTGTGATATAAGTGAGACGTATCGTATTTACTTCTAAGGAAATCAGGAAATTTCAGTGTAATCAGTATTTTAATCTCTTAGTTGAATTCTTAATTAAAACAACCCTATATAACGGTGCAACAGCTGCAGTAATGTGTCACTGTCTGCGCTTACGGTATTCTGCACAATGTTACATTTAGGTTGACTGCTGAAAGCACATAATTCACGAGAACGTAACTCTCGCGGTTAATTTGCTTGAAAGTGTCTGGCATTTTGTAATTTTTTGCCGGTTCTACCTGCGCTTGAGTGTGTAAAAGGGTCGTTGTAAAATCTCCGAGACGTGACTTTATCTTAACCATTTATACTTGAAACTTGTACCTGCCTGGTTATTGTCGTAAGCTTTCTGAGAATTCAATTAAGTTCGGCTTTAACAGTTTTGTTTTCGATTTGTGAACGAATGTCAGGTCTGTGCACAATTCGATATGTTTTAATCTTGGATGACATGATATTACAAAATTTGCCAAGTCCATTTCAACTTTCTATACATAGAAAGAAAGAAACATTTATTCACAGACACATATTACAAAAAAAAACAACAGAAGAAAACAAACCACAACATGTGTGTCCCCGCGGCAGTGAAACGGACACTGGCTCAGCATTATGCCGAGGTGTCAGACACCTACAGCGCTGATTTTCAAGCCAGTACCGTCGGTGACTCACGGACCGCCATACACTAAATAATAGGCAAAAAAAATTAAAAATGACTGCGAAAGAAAAAATTATATACATAAGAGAAAAATAATAAAAAATAACAATAATATCCACTTACTACTTATACATCTATAGCACATCCACACATCACAAGTACGTATAGGAAGCTATTCTATTACTGTTGATGCCAAACCTCTACAACTGGCTATACAAATATACAGCATTGTTCCTATTTCGAATCAAGCGAATAAATCATATATAAAATCTTCTGTTCGTCCATTTCCTCCTACTCCGAACTTCGCCACCCTTACGTATGTAGCATACTTTCATTTGAAAAAATTGGCCACATGCTCGTCAATGTTTCATTCTTAAGGTCCTTTTGGCGGCGTCAATACCTAAGTCACCATTTCCTTTCTGATGCAATTAAAATTCGTCCTTATTGACACCTACAAAGCAAAGATCCTTTTCATCCAGAAAGACACAACTCGAGCGATTAAATCAACTCGAATTTTGTCCCTGAAGTTCATTGTCAGGTGTCATTACCAGCAGGCGAATCACGTAACTTTATGTACTAACGGTAGACAGAATTGACAGTATCAATTTTGAAGTTTAAATGTATGAGCTGACAATTAAAATTTGACATTAAAATCTACCTAACGGTAGTACAAAAGTTACGCGATTACACCGCAGCTTGCGCAAAAGTAATTAGGTTAGGTCATTAATTAATTACATAGTCCGCATTCGTTTGTTTTAATAAAGCATGTTTTTAGAACTCTGTTGAAAATGTGTCATTTAAATGCGGAATGCAAAACAGCTAAGGTAAATAATAAAGAAATAGGTATTCGAGTATTTGGAATATACTACGGAAAACAACAAGTCTAAATTGCGTTTATTGGGATAAATGGATGACTGTAAGGTTCTCTGTGCTCTGATACTTATAAATAGGTTTATTCAGGTACCTATCCTAAAGGTAGGTGCTAAACCCCCGCGGTCTTTACGTCGAATTAGAGTAGTTTTATACAGGTTCATCATCATCATCATCATTTTCAGCCTGTAATCGCCCACTGCTGAGCATAGGCCTCTCTTCGAGTACGCCACTCGTCCCGGTCCTGAGCCAGTCTCATCCAAGAGTGACCCGCGATCTTCCTAATATCGTCGACCCATCGAGCAGGTTACACTGCTAAAATCATCAGCCCTTTGGAAGTACTCAAGGATGAGAAAAGACTCATCATGGAGAAAAACTCCGTATTTTTTTTCAGAATTGATAAATGCTTGTTGCTCTTGCTGGTATTAGTTTACACTCGGAATACATGTCACTTCATATACATTTTGACGTACGTATATGAAAAAACTGTCACCTCTAAGTAATATTATAATCGTTTGATTCTTATGTAATAAATGACCCTATTATTCATACCTATATAAAACTTTACTTATTTAAATCACTTTAAGAAAACAACAGAAACCGACCGGTTTAGCCTAGTGGGTAGTTGCACCTGCCTGTGAAGCTGACGGTCCTGGGTTCGAATCCCGGTCAGGGCAAATATTTGTGTGATGAGCATGAATATTTGTTTCTGAGTCTTGGATGTTTTCTATGTATTTAAGTATTTATATCTATTAAACATATCGTCGTCTAGTACCCATAACACAAGCCTTCTTGAGCTTACTGTGGGGCTAGTTCGATTTGTGTAAGATTGTCCTCTAATATATATATATATATATATTTTACTTAAGAGTCCTCAATATTCGTCGAGTGAGTTTGAAAACTCCCAGCTCCAAAGAAATCATTCGAGAAAGTGTAACCTGTGAAATGACCCGTGAACATGCACCATAGAACTCAAACTCACTATTATACAATTTGTAATGTAAACGAGACGTAATAGTAAACTCTCAAAGATCACGGAGACTTTCTATTGGCTTAGCGATAAGTTTTCGTTTGGCCATCGTCCACGGTATGCATTATGCAAAGATCAAAGAAAGTTTCACGGAAAAGTGAGAAACTTGGAACTATGCAATTTCATGTTACGCAAGTATTAGACGATCTGTAAATGTATGTGATATAAATAAATAAATATTAGAGGACAATCTTACACAAATCGAACTAGCCTAAGTTCAAGAAGGCTTGTGTTATGGGTACTAGACGACGATATATTTAATAGATATAAATACTTAAATACATAGAAAACATCCAAGACTCGGAAACAAATATTCATGCTCATCACACAAATATTTGGCCTGACCGGGATTCGAACCCAGGACCGTCAGCTTCACAGGCAGGTGCACTACCCACAAGGCTAAACCGGTCGTCAAATATGTTGGCAAGTTTTTGTTTGGCCCAATGGTTGACTGGTAGAGAATGCTTGTTGGCATTAAGTCCACCCTTCGTATTTATAAGATTTGTATAATTAAGTCTGCAGCATGCCGAGTGAGCAGTAGGCCAAGATCGCTACTGACTGGCAGCCCGACAGTTCCCAACGGAGACAAGGCAGATCTCGCCGACGATGGCAGGATGAGTTAGACTCCTTTTTAAAGGAGTGGCCAGAGGCTTCACAGGATCGGGAGGACTGGAAACGGAGTGGGAAGTCTGCCAGCAGTGGGACACAACCGGTTCCCAATAATAATAATAAGGTTTAAAGTAAATAAATAATAATATAAGTGTCACAAATTGAAGAGAGACTTTTACAAAGACAATGGAGTCAAGGAACAACGAAAGAAACGCGCCGTAAGACCATTTGTTGGTAGGTAACTTAAGTCATAATCATAAACGTACTGAGTTTCCAAATTTTGATCTGACATGCCGTCTTAAGGAAGTAGGTTTGGGAAATGATGATGATGAAGATGAGATTGTGTGATATTTTGTATCCGTAGCCAACTTGGAATATCACTTAATTCAATTCGATTGAAATGTTTTATTCCGGAATGTAAATCCATATACATGTTAGTAACAAATTAAATCTTACTTTACTACTTATGTTAGTAAAAAAGGTAATTGCTAAAACCGCCGTGGTGTGGGGACAACATAGGCTCTTGTAGCCTCATCCAGCGCGAGAGCATCGGCGAATCCCAGCCATCATAATTGACCGAGTCACACCGAGTGAACCGAAGGTCTCTGCTTCAGCTTCCGACAAAAATGCTTTATGTCCGGATTAGTTCTCGTCTACAGGTCGCAATTCTCAACAGATTCTCGTAAAATTTCGTGAGCAGGTTCGATAGTTATTAGAATTTTTTTGTCGAGACGGTTTTTGGAAATTTACAAAAACAATTTTTTTATCAATGATTTGTTCTCCTCTACAGGTCGCATTTCTCAACCGATTCTCGTGAAATTTTGTGAGAAGGTTGGATAAATATAATACAGATTTGTTTTTGACGAAAAAGTTTTTGTAAAAAAATAATTATTTGTTCAACGGTTTGTTCTCCTCTACAGGTCGCATTTCGCAAACGATTCTCGTGAAATTTTGTTAGCAGGTTCGATATTCATAATTGATCTTTTTTATAATGTCAGATTCTGGAAATGATAAAAAACTCACTCACGAGGTCTACAGCTTACAGAGCCACTAGTGTCTATGTGTGTGTATTCATCTAGTATTGCAACTTGTGAGTGTATTCTTGATACATATATACATTTAATCACTCCTGTATGCCCTTCCCAAAAGGGGTAGACACATATGAAATTTAATTCCGTTGCCACTTTTAGCAATTGTAGGTTTACAGATAGAGAAAGTTGTAATTGTAATAAAGGTAAAATAATGCATTCGTCTCTTCATGACACGTGCTGATATAGACAAACTATTTTATCATGAATGCTTTCGGATAAGGGCTGAAGAAGTCAAGTCCCTGCTTAAGGTAAGGGTTTCAAAGGCGAGTTCAGGCTTTGAAAAATTGTACGCTCAAATAAATTAACGTTGTCGGCATATCGAATCATACGCCCATTCATCCTGCTATAGAAGTCGTGACATGAATCTCGTAAAACGACTAAAAAAAGACACAACAGACGAAGTGAACACACAAGTTTATTATCATACCTGGGAAGGGGCCGGATGTTATGTTTGATCTCGTTAAAAATACAGCTCATCCAGGGCAGGCAAGGCAGTGTCGTTCCTGTGGGGATGTCACTTCGGTCTTGAAAAATCGTTATTAAATAAACGATTGAAAAACAATCAATTTTTGAAGAAATACTCGTAATAATCGTTTCTTTTTTCAATAATAATTTTTATTTTTATTTTTGCTATGGGGTCGATTGCACGGTGATTATTATCATGCGATACCACTCATATCATGATCAGTATCACAAGAATGTTAACGTGTATTTGCAGTATCTTGATAATATCTGAGCATATATTTTGAAATCCGCGATACGTAAGGGGCGTGGCTTCAATATAAGCTTCATTGCTAGAAATGTCCTCATAATGTCAGGATCTTGCTAGGAGTTTGTAGACGTTTAATATTCTCATGTCCAAGGTGGTAGCTTACAATATTCCTTCATAAATATGTTGCGATTAATCGGTTGTGAAATTGATAATCGATTTTTTATTAATCGATTTATTGCAAAATCAAAATCGATTTAAAAATCGAATATTTTTTAAATAATAATCGTTTTTTTTAATAATCGATTATGCACCGCCGTGTACAGTTTTAAATTAGCGTGATTTGAGAATGATTGCCGTGTCAGTCAAAACCTGAAATGAGGTCTGTCTACGGGGGAAGTAACTTTAGATTCGGTTATTGTTCTAGCTTTGATAATTACTGATTGAAATACTGAACCAGCGAGCTACATCTTAGGCCTTCGCTTTCCGTCAGGCGCACTAAGGCCAATCGCTGTTCAGTCATTCATAAAAAAACATAATTAGAATCCGGGATTGCTGTATTATATTTATGATAGATCACTACATAGTATAAAACAAAGTCGCTTTCTCTGTCCCTATATCCCTATGTATGCTTAAATCTTTAAAACTACGCAACGGATTTTGATGCGGTTTTTTTAATAGATAGAGTGATTGAAGAGGAAGGTTTATATGTATAATAACATCCATTAAATAGTGCACCCGTGCGAAGCCGGGGCGGGTCGCTAATATGTTATATTACGGCTATTCCCGTGTCAGGTCAAGTCCAACGCTGGCTCAATATTGACAACGGCCCATTAATACTAGTAACGAAGAAATAATCTGTTATATACTTTCTCTTTTTGACTTGCTGTAATGCGAATTTACTGATGATGTGATGAACAAGACAGCTTTGTTGCATATTTGCTCGTTAACCTACCTAATGGATTGCTAACCGGTACCGTAAACCTACATAACCACAGCGGGTAATTTTAACTGAAAATGAAGTTTGAACGACTTTACAAATTAACATACCAAATCTTGTTTAATTGAAGTGATAAACTTGATTGTAAATGAGATTTTGGCACTTTTGGACTGTATTACAATGGAAATAAAGTCTAAAAGTGATAATCGTTCAAATTCCCCGATTACTTGCTCTAATGATTTTTGAATTAACAATAGAAATTAGAAACATGAATGTGCTATGGATTTAATATTTTTACTAGAATTAGTCATTACATAACAAAGACTGCTCGGGTGGTCTCCTTAGACCACCCCTCGTAAATCCGTTTTGCGCCCGTTTTTATAATATACATTATGTAATCGAAGAGGTGTTTTTTTTTGTAATATGTGTATTTTCTGTGTCTGTGAATAAATCTTTCTTTCTTTCTTTCATACAAGTTTTTAAAATGTTTGAATTCAAATTATGACAAACTATTTATAACGCCAAGCCAATAAACTGATTAAGTGGCTGCTAGCTCCCAATGACGTGTTTTTTTTGGCTTATCGTATTAAGGATAACGAAGTTTACCGAAATAGTATACCATATTTACTTCAAAACTCACTGTCTTCGAGATATATGGTATCAAACTTTGACAACTTTAGGCCACAAAAAACTAGTTTATTATACGTAACTTTTGTGAATATGAGTTAAAAATTAAAGAAACGCCAATAAGGAATAGTTACACGTACATTTCATATATATTAGTGCATAAATAACAAACTAGTATCGAAAATAGAGCTTTTTAGGACCATGCTTGAATAAATCATAAAAAAATAGGTAGTCAGTTTTTTCAAAATTGCCTCTTGCAAACGTAGATAAAGGATTGAAGAACCGATCACCTTTTGTGCCATAAATATATGTGTAGTTTTGACGGAGCAGTATCAACTCAAAACTCGTCAAAAATCGATGAATTGAATAGCGCTTGGAGCCCCTTAAAGAAGCATTTTTTTGCTTTTATTGTGTGTATATAAGCTTAATTGAAATTGTAGGTCACTGATAACCAAACTCAATTGATAGACACGCTATAATATAGCTTCAGATTATAGAAAGGATTTGTTTTTGTTTGAGGCTCTAGCGCAAAATAGTCAATTCTACCAGGTACTACGTATTTTTCGTCCTCTGTCTAACTAAACCGATGTTTGACAACAACTCATGTCATCCCGCTCACACGCGCTCTCCGCATAGCACGTGCTATTTCGGAGATGCGCTAGTGCCGAAGCGGCAAGGGGAAGGCCTGGCTATAGAGAACTAGCTAGACATTATTATCAGTGCCTTTACCATGAGTTTACATGACCGTATCAGGGACCGATACCGGTATTTAAAAAAAACCCTGAATTAGCCCAATGTTTTGGATTATTTTTTGCTCTTTACGTAGGGCTGAATCATGTATTTAGGTAACAACGTCGTATTATTAGATTGTCCCATTAAAAACGAAATAATGAACCGGTGACCGTAATAATACCGGTATTTTTCTATGGAGAAAATACCGGTATCCGATCCCTGGACCGTACTCACTAGCGACTGCGTAAAAAATTGTATGGGCAAAAGTACAGCGCCTCTGGCGGTTACGCAATAGAACTAAGAATCGGCATACTAAATCGTTTACGCAGTCGCTAGCGAGTACGGTCATGCAAACTCATGGTAAAGGCACTGGTGATATGTGATGTTGTTACTATGTCTACAATCACAATGTCTTATTAAAATACAGCAACCTGCTTTCTTCGGCGCGGTGTCACCTACTTCTCATGAAACGTGCCTACTGGCTACGTTTTTTTGCTGTCAGCTTTCTTGCAGATAATTCGACATTAGTAACGAAATAATCGTCGGAAGTATCGAGTTACACGTGAGTATGTAATTTGTGTGAATTGGCACTTAGCTTAAGCTGCATTGGGGCCTATCGCAAACCGAAAACGAAACATATATACCTCTCTGTCGCTTTTGTAATTAGAGCGACAGAGAGGGGAGATACCTACTTCCTTTTCGGTTTGCGGTAGGCCATCGGGTACCTATAGTAAAAAACCTTTTCACATAACCCACGTGATATTTAGTGTGTTATAAGGACTATTTTCCGCTTGTGGTGTTGAGATAGAACAGTACCTCCTCGCCTCTTTCTTCCCATGGATGCCGTTAAGAGTCAACTATGGTACCGGGTTTTTGTGTGTTGTGGACGAGTGGCTAGCAATCTATCAGTGCAGTATTTCATTTAATCCATCTATAAAACCTACAATTGCTAAGTGAAATTTGATAAACTGAAATTTTATGCGTTCTACATACCCCTTTTGGGAATACAGGATTTTTTTTTGTATACATCCCAAATAACAGTCATGTTGAATAAACTTTGAGTAAACGTCTATTCAGCTGTTATTCAAACAATTTGGGCACATTTAAATGATTTAGCCTGTATAACAGTGATGTAAAGTCTGTGTAAATAGCTTAGTAATACTATGGTACCCACCTTAATTCAACTTTTACTAAGCTTAAAGAGGTATTAAAGATCTAAAGAGAATATTATTCAGAATTTGGCTATATTAATAGCCATTACTCAGACATTATGGAAATTATTGCTGATAAGAGGTGTAAACATATGCGAATTGCTATTATTCAAACCTTATTCAGCATGCTGTGTTACTTGGGATATATTATATGTATATATTAGACTGACTCGGAAAAACTTCTATCTTTCATTTGTACTGCTGTTAGCCGAACTCAAAAACTAGTATGATAGGTTTTATGCATATGTTTTACGAGACGTGTTGTAAAACATGACGAAAAGCCTACCGTGCTATCTAGGCTGTTGGGCTTATTATTTTTGCAACATGCTACTGTAAAATTGATATGACATGTTATGTATTTCGCAAATATGCGTGTATTATCATGTGGTAACTGTTAAATATCGTTTGTCCAAGCTGCGTGCGGATATTGCAGTCAAGCGTCATTGCGGACTGTAATACTGGTGTAGTGCCGAGGGAGGTTACAGTTTCTTAGGCAGAAAGGAAACTTAAACACATGGAGTGGTGGAAGTTATGGTTACACTAGTAAGTGGTGGAAGTTATGGCTACACTAGTAAAGAAAGCTAAATAAGCCTAAATTAGCCTCGAAGAAGCTCGGCGTGCTCAACAGATCGAGGCAGTGTTTCACTCCGGCTCGCCAACAGCTGTACAAGGCGCAGGTTCGCCCACATATGGAATACTGCTCTCATCTGTGGGTAGGGGCACCCCAGTACCAGCTTCTCCTTCTGGACCGCATTCAACGGAGAGCGGCTCGAATCAATCCTGCCTCGCACAACCTAACTGTGGAATGAACTGTCGCCTGCGGTATTTCCGGACCGATTTGACCTTCAAACCTTCAAGAAAGGAGCGTATTCCCTTCTGAAAGGCCGGCAACGCACTTGCAACTACTCTGGTGTTGCAGGTGTCTATGGGCGACGGTAATTGCTTACCATCAGGCGATCCGTCTGCTCGTTTGCCCCCTATAACATAAAAAAAGAACTATGTACGTGACGTCAACGTTACAGTGTTAGATCTACGTAACATACATTTGAGACGTTTCGTAAACCTCGACCGCAGGCGCATCACGTAACTTTATGTAAGTACTAACGGTAGATAGATTTTACTGTCAAGTTTGAAGTATAAAATGTATGAGCTGACAATTAAAATTTAACATTTAAATCTACCTAACTGTAGTAAGTTAGGTGGTTACCCCGATATGACCTTTGTCAAGAGGGCGCTAGTATTCTGATTTGTATAGTAACAGACTAAATGACACTTTGACTTGTTTACCTGTCAGCTCTGATGTTAATTACGAAACTCTTTGAAGCGATATAGTTTCATTTCGCAAGCGTTTTTTACACCAGTTTATTAAATACTTTACTAAAAAAGTTCGGTTCTTGACTAGGAATCGTTTTGGGAATTTTTTGTTATTTATCATTTAATTTTCGACACTACTATTATTAAAATAAAGCGCACTGTAACACTGTCAAATCTGACAACCTAAATTATTGCCAGTGTAAGAAATTAGTTTCCGGCGGGGACGTCATTCGCTCTACCCTAGGGCTGTCCTTATTGTTAAACGTTTCTGTAACTGCCAATCGAAATTCATGTTAAACGTCTGAATCGATAACACGCCTTCCTTTGGACATAACTACAACACAGAAAAACCTTACTATTCGATATCTTCCAAAGAACGACAAAAAATGACCTTTTCTTATAAATTCTCACGAGTCCTTTCTTGAAACTTATTTAAGAGGTTCGTGAGGGGACCACGAAACCCAAAAAAAACCTTAGCTCGATTCCACTCACACCTTAGATTTGGTTGAAGCCGCTCAACCGCAAACTCAGAGTATTCCAGTGTTTAAACCGCCCGCGTGGTCGTGTCGGAAGTTTCTCCTAGATTTTCCCCAAGACACTCCAACCGCGCACTCGTATCGCTTAATTGTGCCCGACCTACAAAGCCACAGTTAAAAAAAAAGCAACCCTAAAGACTATTCGGTAACATTACTGTTATATGCTGGCACTAACATAATTGGCTTCGCTTCCAAGTTACTTAATGTTTCAGGCTGCCGAATAAAACAATAAAAATCTAAGCTTGAAAGTGTGGATAATCTTCTATCATTACATTGCTTTCACGATCCAACGTGTAAATATTCTTTTGTTTTGTATTTCTCTGGACTTTCGCTGTTTGATTTGAACTTAACGAGAATGAACCTACATACATTACATGATGACCGCTTTAGCCTAGTTAGTAGTCACCCTGCCTTCGAAGCTGGATGTCCCGGGCTCGAATTCCGGTCAGGGCATTTATCTGTGTGATGAACACAAATATTTATACCTGAGTCTTGGATGTTTTCTATGTATTTAGTACAAGTATGTAGTGTTGTGTTCCTGGAGGTGAGCAAGGTTGCCAGAGCTCCCGAGGATGCACTGTGTTGAGAGCGAGGGACCTAAATGTGTTCCTTCTGCTGTCAACACAGTGCATCCTCAAATCTTATAAAGGGTCAGCAACGCGCATGTGACTCCTTTGGAGTTGCGGGCGTCTATAGGCTGCGGTGGCCGCTTACCATCAGGTGGACCGTACGCTTGTTTGCCACCGGCGTTGTATAAAAAAAAAATAAGTATCTATTTATCTATATATATCTTCACTTGGTACCCATAGTACAAGCTTTGCTTAATTTGGGACTAGGTTGATTTGTGTAACATTGTCCAAAAATATTTATTATTATTATCCTACAATGCCGAGTACTGGTCCTTACATATGTACTTCTATCGCTTCAATCACATGCATAGGAGGATGCAGGCTCGTCGGAATCAACCTTAGTATGTAGTTGTAAATTGAATATAAAATTATAGTACTTAATTGATAAAATGTGATAATCCACATCGAAAGGGACCTTATGGCAGCAGGCGCTTACGTTGCAGCTATTCACTATTGTATTGGAACAGCGGCAATAAAGGCGTAAGTGCCGGCCGCCATAAGGTTCCTTTCAATATGGATTATCACAAATGATGAACTAACTTAACGATATAACTTAGCTTCGTATCAACTGAATATTCAACACATTTTTGCAATAGAATCGCATTCATTTCAAAACTTATTACTAGTTTTTGCCCGCTACTTAGACTGCGTGGTAGTCCATACAAACCTTCGCCCCCGTTTTACGCACTTAACTGATGGTTTTTGGGATTAAAACTATCCTATGTCCATCCCAGGTCTTAAACTATCTCCGTACCAAACCAAATATCATCTAAATCAGTTAAGCGGGAATAAGCAACAGTCTGACAGATAGTCACAGTTATTTTATACAAATTATAATATTACTGTGATAAACTGTAAGGTTATGCATCTGTTTATACCTACGTATGTTTAGTCTGATCAATGTATAACTATCACATACGTACCTACTATTAAGGCCTCTCCACGGGCGGTACAATTTCGAGTCAATGTCACCCATATTTTATTCCTAATTAGTTATTATCATAGATGTTATATACAATGACTCCAAAAAAAATATATATCTTTATCTAATGTTTCTTCACACAGCGCCGTCTCAAGATTGTGTCATTAGTTGCGAACTCGTTTTAGTCTTTAAAGGTAAACATAGAAACGGATTATTTGGGATGTATTAGATATGGAGGTCTTTAAGTATAATGCCTTTCATATTACTACTACTACTACTACTGAATAATAAAGAGACAAAGTGAGGAAAAGGTAGAAAGAAGGAAGACGGAGATGGTATGGTAGGAAAGGGAGGAAGAGCTATTTACCCCTATTATGGTCACAGAGTCGGGGTGAATATCCTAAAAATGTGTGAAGTTGTGTTTTCAAAGACGTGATACCAGTGCCTTTACCATGAGTTTACATGACCGTACTCGCTAGCGACTGCGTAAATATTAGTATGGGCAAAAGTACAACGCCTCTGACGGTTACGCAATAGAACTAAGAATACATACTAAATCGTTTACGCAGTCGCTAGCGAGTACGGTCATGCAAACTCATGGTAATGGCACTGCAAGCTTAGCAGCTTCGTCCTCGCTCATCTTTGTGGATATTCACCCAAAACCTACAACCTAACTACTTCATTGAGGATAGCAACTTTCAGACGACTCTCCGTTAATACTTTTACGTGTTAATATGCTAGCAAGCCATTCCACTGCATCTACTGAATCTTCTCGTATATTTCCTCATAATCACCACATGTAACGATGATTATACTATACTCTTAGCTAATTCTAGGTTCATTTCTTCGCGTGACTGTCGTACTAATCACGTCTTAGAAACTAGTCTGTCGCACGATATCTGTTAGGCGAAGTGTAAATTCATTTATTGAGTAATTTGCGATAAAAAATATGTGATTGAATGTGGGTTTTTCTGTTGTTGATGATGTCTTGTGGCACGATCGAGCCTACAGATAAAGTTAGAAAAAAGTACTCAACTTTTTATACCTACGCCTCCTATAATATAATCCAGTGAAATTAAGTGCATACTTATTAGGCTTGTTAAGGAAAACGTGCTAGTGGTTGACACTGATCTATTACTTGTCGCTTATCAGCTAATTTGATTTTGTTGTTGAGGAATTTGGGGGCCGAGTATGGTTGCTCCGGTAGCTCAGTGGCTAGAGCGATTGACCGCGAATGCCAGATTGTCGCAGCTTCGAATCCTCGGAGCCTAAACTTAATTTGAAATAGGTATTAACCATTAAGTTGTTAAGGTCCCAATGTTGACGTTAAACTTCGTTTTAAAAAAAAAATCCATTTTTAAATTTGTTTTTTGAAGTAACTTTCTGGACTTTCAGCCTTTAATTAAAGCTAGCATATAATCTGCCTTGGCATTAAGGCTATACGAGACCATAGTTTCAAAGGTGCTCGGTATGGCGTTAAATTACATGGCACACGATATGCGACATGATGCGGCAGGTGCGGGATATTTTAGCCTCACGAGCAGTTTATTTCTACTAGGAATATTATGCCATGCATGATGATTAAGTTATCATAAGGATAAGTCAGGGTAAACCATGATGCACCTAAAAGCATAATACATATTTAGTGACCAAAAATAATAACAGAAATAATGTGGCATCGTTATTTTTGGTGACTTTATAATTAAGGTAATCAGGACAATTTTAAATGCCTTTAAAATATATTCCGTTAAACAATTAGGAATTCTTATTCAAGTGCGGTTATTTCGTGTTCGTGTTCGTAATGTCAGGTAAATATGACATGCATGCAATACAATAATGTCAGTATTTAAAAAAGATAAATTTTGATGTATATGGCAATAATTATTTTTTATTTATTTAGGCATGCATTTGTCATTAAGATAATCTAAAACACTATAGTAACACCTTTCGAATAAAAAGTTACTTTTCCAATTATTTAATGTTGCATTTTGCCAATCCTCCGGTAGTTTGTTAAATATTTTAGGAACCATAACTAAAATATTCTTTTTCACAGAGTTGGTCTAGATTTAAAAACGCTTATTTCAGGCCTCCTGTATCGAAAATTTAGTTTCTTTGCTGTTTGTCATCTCAAACAAATGCAACATTCTTGAAGGAAAACTCGACTTTTCAAATCATAAGTGACTCGGGAATAGCGAGATCTTTTTCCCAGAACCGATGATTGGTGCCCATAAATACGTGAACATATTTCACCTGCCGTCGCTTTGCCTGGCAACGTGCCCTGTTCAACTCTACTTCAGAGGGGCTACCGCGAACCGAAAACGAACGAACTTCAAATATTTCAAATTTAGAATGAAGGAAAAATTGAAAAATTTAGGCACCGAGCAGGATTCGAACCTGCGACCTCCCGGCACTCGCGGCCAGTCGCTCTAGCCAACTGAGCTACAGGTGCAATCACTACCCAGTTCCAAATTCATCAACCGTTCCTTCGTATTAAGCAATACCGCTGCTAACGAATACTAATCTTTTTATACAAACGCCTTAAGGGAGGCTTCAAATATTTCCCTTTTCGGTTCGTGGTAGCCCCTCAGTGGATGACTTCTCCGACGTCATCGGTAGACGTAAAATGCCTTTTAATTGATTTTTATGCTATAGGTCTACCGTTTAAGCGGGACGGTACCTGTGACGGGATAGGAAACAAAGACGTTGTGGATAAGTAATGATGTGCTCCTATACAACCTCCTGAGGCCTGACCTTCAAAAATTAACAAAATAATCTCGACCTTAATAAACGTATGTATAGTTCAAAATCAATTGTATTTTATGTAGTACCTATATGGCACGGGGCCTCACGAGGATAAAGAATAATGTACAAGGTTGAATATATACAGGAAACGGAGTATCTACATAGTATATACATATATACAATAGATAGGAGACACAGGAAGAAACGACAATAGTGAGATCTCTCAGGGACCGAAGTCCAATGAGAGTTGTTGGGAAGTTATATTTATGCAATTGATTTTAGAAACTTCGATAGCGCGATGCAGAACATGGCAGATTTGACAGTTGACAGGAGTGACGCCACAACGTCAACCGGTAGGCGAACGGGTCCCTGCCTCCCGCTTTCATTCCGCGCCGTCTCAGTTAATCGGTAGTCGTATAGTAACGGAACAACTGAACTTGCAATCACACATCGTGACGCTATGCGATGATATACAAAACATTTTCAGGTCTGGTGCATCCAAAAATGACAAATGTGGTTTCATTTCATGTCACATTAAGAAAAATAGCGGAACGAATCAACTAGCTTTGAGTTCACAACACGTGCGTTTATTTAAAGTTTGGGCACATGCTCTTTAGGTTTCTGGGTTAATGTTATGGTAAAATTGCTAGGACGAGTCGAACGGCAGAGTGGCCGCTATAACCTTGCTATCACTCATGTCGTGTGTCTCGCTCTTTTTAATTAGGAAGAAGAAACTAACTACCAAACTAGTGAACCCGACTAAATTCTCGTCTTGATATATAGGTTGTCCCAACGACGCTCTAGTAAATCCACATTTAGCATCGTGGGATCCCCTACCAATTCGTGACCCTTATTACAATGTCCATAAAGTCCACGAATGGTCAGCTAACTGTGTACGATGGCACAGTCATCTGCAGAGAAACGTGACTCCTCCTGCATATCAATTTCTATGTAGGAGGGATCATTTTTCTCTGCACCGTACGAGCCCGGGGTGAAGAACACGCTCTTGGCATTGCAAGGTGAACGGGACGAGTCTCCCAACTCACGCGCAGCTTACAATATGCATAAGTAGTTAAGTACCTACCGACAATACTAGAATCCTATTGTTTGCGTCGGTGATGGTATTTTTGGAATAGAAAAACATAAAATCGATAAATAACAAAATGTAATCGCTGTTTCTACAAATATACAAAGAATCTGCATTAAATTAACAATTTATGGACACAGAGCAACCTTATACGCGCCTAACCAATCTTAGCAACAACTGTCAAATCTACCGTTTCCCGCGCGAACTGACAGCGGTTGTCAGTCGGGGTATTTGAGGCTTTGTTAAAAATTCATCTATTCCAACACGGCCGTTCCTGACGGTGCATCGTCCTCGACTGCATCTTCCGATCTCCACCACCAACACCCGCCTCCATGCGACGCCGGAAAGCAGCTTTCACGGCAGGGTCGAACGCTCCCACCAGTTCAGGCCCCAGACCTGATGTCCATTGCTCGGTGACTTGCAGAGCACCAGCATCTGGTCACGACTCGTTATCTGCAACAACTTTCGCAATCTCTATCATCTGAAACCCTTTTTAAGGTTCCGTACCGACAGGCACAAGAGAACCCTTTTTTATCTCCATTCTATCACTCGTTCAATACTACATTTGTTCCATCAACATTTAATCATTCACAAACCAGACGTATCCATTCAACATCACATAACCGTCATCATATTTCGATCATCCATAAAAGACAAGGCGTGAACGAATACGCACATAGTATACATCAGCAACATCATAATTCAATCCATCATTATGCGATCATTCATCATCACCTAATAGTTTAGCGCTATTCAAACCTTTAAATTTGCATTGCTATGGCCTTAGCAGGATACACAACTCCTGCGTACGGGTAGAGGTTTACCCTCTCGTCCCGTCTGCATGACGCAAGATGAGAACACAAGTTCCCACTTCGTCAACTACGGGCTGTCCCGTCTGCAGACGCAAGATGAGAACCGCAGCTCCCACTTCGTCACTACGGGTAGGAGCGTCCCCCATTCCCGTCTGCTACGGGCAAGGCGTCCCTACATCCCGTTTTCTGTTAACAAGGATCGCAACCACATGTTAACCTGCATACATGTAAAATGCTTGTTAACCCGCACCATGTAAAACGTTAACAGAGCCGTCACAACAACCCGTTAATCCGCATACACGTGAAGTGTTTGTTAACCCGCACCATGTAAACGTTGACAGAGGCACCAAAGTTAGCGTGTCAACCTGCTCAAAGTAAAACATCGACAGAGACATGCATGTCAGTCAGCTCAGAGTAAAACGTCATCAGTAGCGTGTCAATCTGTTTAAAGTAATATGTCAACAAAGGCACCTCAGCACCCCACTAACCTGCTCAAACTAAATGTCAGCAAAGGCACCTCAGCACCCCGCTAACCTGCACACACATCTACTATCATTAACGCCCCGCTGTGATTCGTTTCATCACAAAAGAAATGTAAGTCAGTCGGTAACGGTAAGTGTATGTCGAGCTAACTTCCATGGTCCTATAACAGGGAGGCCCTAAGAGAAACTATGAGAGGGACTAGAATGTGTGTAACTCAAAAGAATAGAGGGTGGGGGTTTAGTTTTATGATAAACAGAATCACAACCCTCAGGTGCAATAATGAAAGCAGCGTATGACTAACCACTATCCTCATCACATCACCATATGCTAGAACACGCTCAAGAATCGCAGCTCATAGCGTCCAACTGCTCCAGCAAGTAGTGCATGCCTCCAGGCATCACTCTCGTCTTCA
The DNA here is from genome assembly GCA_963556455.1 of Epiblema foenella. Lineage (NCBI taxonomy): Eukaryota > Metazoa > Arthropoda > Insecta > Lepidoptera > Tortricidae > Epiblema > Epiblema foenella. The sequence goes on from OY747106.1 coordinate 3,937,339, forward strand.
CAGTATAGGATAGGGTCCAGAAAAGCAGTGCATGACCCCCGGCACCACTCTTCTCTTCTCTGCGCCGCAGCAGCAGCAACTCGACAGCACACGACAGCAGATTGTCTGGCTCTCCATAGGACGCGCATATCAGCCGTCCTCTTCACACAGTAAACCATCACTGCAAAGAGCAAACACAATCAAATCAAATCATGATTACACCCATGAACACAACCATTACAGTGAGTCGCCATCTATTGGATTCATTAAAACCATTCACAGAAAATAAAGTGAACGTCATCATTACATCATTGGCCTGCAATAGTCCACTGCTGAACATAGGCCTTCCCCAATACGCACCATGTTTAGCATGTCTTTGGCTTGTCACATGCAGCTTTTGCCATAGACCTTTCACAAATCGTGGCTCCATCTAGCCAAAGTACATCCCATACTAAGCTTACCATCCAACAAGTCTAGTAAAACATACAGTTGTGCATCATAAATTTATAATCCTTCCTTCTTCGTCGCATCCTCATGACAGGGTCGTGACTACATGAGGCCGTCACTTTGCGCACTATTGCTCACCAGGCCGATCAGTTCTCAAATATCCAGGTAGACAACTGCAAGTTTTCTTTGCAGATTTCCTTCACAGCACCATAATCCTTATCACAATGCTTATCCAGGTATGCAAAATGTTTTATTTTGCCCGTTCGGCCTTTACTGACCCATAATAATTTCTTGCCAATATTGCCCCCTCTACAGGGCAAAGGCCTCCTTCACTGTAACACACAGGCACAAAACACATAATGGAAACAATGCAAGTTACTTGTTATCAAGTCAAATGATTTTTCTCCAAATAAACATTTCCCAAGAGTCACAAGAAGTCCTTCCAATGTGAAGATCAACAAATAAGCCCTTGGCTATGAACCCTTATTCATTCAGACATTCACATCATGCATGAATGTGAGGTCACAGCTAACATCTCAGGCGGTCACAGAGCCACCAATCTGTAATTTACAACTTACTAAGGGTGTCAAGTTCATTAGCATTACTCCATATCACATTTCAGGAGCAATAAGTTAAGGCCAACAGAGCCTTTTAGCTACTGTTGTTTAATCATTAACACACATGTTATCCAAAATAGCATTATGCAAATAGCATCCAAAATTGACACATACAAATACAAATGACTAAATGCCAAAGTAAGTAAATATGCAAGAAGTAGTTACATACCGACCCTTTTTCAGTTATGTTAAATGCAATGGTTGTCACAACACATTGCAACATTATCTCATCAAATCCGAAATTTCATCCGTTGCATTAATATCACCACTACCTCTGCACCTCTTGATCCATATGCATGAGGTCAAAACTTTTAAGTTGACATAAACAGAACAAAGATAAAATAAGTCTCAAAACCTTCACCTTTTGAGTACGAGCTTACACTGCCAACTGTACCTTCTTATACACAGTCATCGATTACTCATCACTGCAACTCCAACAAGTTCCAATTCAACCACACCATCATGTGTACTAGATTGAGCTATAGGCACCATCCATCTTTATCATCAGGCCAGTCCCATGGCAACACAATGTGCATCCCTTATCACCCGGACCCATACCGGTACATAAAACTTCATTCCTCATTAGACTTCTGGAAGCTTGCTAGACTTGACCTGGAAACTTGATACAAACAAACTAACACACATACACACAAGCAAACAACATCACACATGATCAATAAAGGCTTGCATGTAATAAAAATTATCCACATATGGTACATGAAAGAACAGCAATCAAGAGTTTTTCATCTATTCATTAAATCCAATGGAATTCCATACCACAAAGATTGAAAAATCACAAGTCATAGCTCCTCACTTTGTCCCATTAATTTCAGTGTATAGTGTTGTTATCAGTTTGTCATCAATTCATCATGACATCATGACTTTCCTGTCATCAAGCAAGTCTAGAAGTAGTTACACCATATGTCATCAAGACATTCCATGTACACATACATACCTAAATGAAACTCAATCATGTTCCCAAATAGGGTAGCCAGAGCACATGAAATTCAATTTCAGTAACATTCCATGCATGTACTTACTAAGCACAACCGTTCACAATACATACCCATGTGGCACTCAGCTATCAACTTCTGCACACTAAAGAAATAATGTTACAGGGCACAGCCCTATCATGTACATTGCTACTCAACAGGAAATGTGTTGATCCAACTTAGAATTCATGATCTGGGCCGTTTCTCATAATCCCAACAGCATCAATAATCTGGACCGTTACTCACTAATTCCAAACTATGCATCATACAGTCTAGGGACAAATTATCTCTGAAATCAAAGCTCATTGTGCAAAATGCTTAGCAAGTAAAACAACAATAGCAGTACCACTAACTAATAGTAGTGGTTTCATTCATACCACAATTTTATTGACAGATACTTAAGTCATGATTTTCCCAAATGCATCAGGTGTATGCAAAAATCATTTTCACTAAGTCTCTTTCCTTACTAGAAATGTTATAGGTATGTGACATGTGACCATTCACATCTTTACTCATAATGTATATCACTCTAAAGCAAGAGCTGGAATACAACTTGCAAAAGTACAATTTTGCAGTTGCTAGTGATGTGCAACAAGTCAATTCAAAGCATTCTTTAACCGTGGTACCATCAGATTGTACCATCAATGGTACTATGGCAAAAAATGTTTGCCGTGGTTCCATTAATGGTACAACCGAAGTATTTTATTGCCATGGTACCATTGATGGTAATACGGAAAAATGAATGTTTATTAGTACCATTGCGTTGCATAGGTGCCCATTGAAATTCAATTACGGAAATTATTTCAAGTACTTATTCATCATCATCATCATCACTTCAGCCGAAAGACGTCCACTGCTGAACATAGGCCTCCCCCAAGGCTCGCCATTTAGACCGGTCCTGTGCCGTTTGTTTCCACCGGATTCCCGCGACCTTCACCAGGTCATCACTCCACCTTGTCGGAGGCCTACCGACAGCTCGTCTTCCGGTGCGTGGACGCCACTTAAGCAGTTTCTGGCCCCATCGACCGTCAGTCCTGCGAGTAATGTGCCCTGCCCACTGCCACTTTAGTCTCACAATTTTGAAGGCTATGTCGGTGACCCCAGTTCTGCTACGGATAGCTTCATTCCTAATTCTATCACGCAGAGAAACCCCGAGCATAGCTCTTTCCATTGCTCTTTGGGTGACCTTGAGCTTTCTTATGAGGCCCATCGTTAGCGCCCATGTCTCGGATCCATATGTCATCACTGGCAACACACACTGGTCAAAGACTTTTGACTTGAGGCACTGCGGTAAACTGGACGAGAATACACTGCGAAGCTTCCCGAACGCTGCCCAGCCGAGTCGGATTCGACGAGTGATCTCTTTCTCGAAGTTGGACCTACCTAACTGGACTGTTTGTCCCAGGTATACGTACTCGTCAACAACTTCGAGCGCCGAGCCGCCGATTATTACGGGAGTTGGTACGACATAGGCATTAGACATGACCTTCGTCTTGTCCATGTTCATTTTCAGACCAACTCGATCGGAAACTCTGCTGAGATCAACGAGCATTGTACTGAGGTCCTCCATGGTCTCAGCCATGACTACAATGTCGTCAGCAAATCGAAGGTGAGTGATGTACTCGCCATTTACGTTGATGCCTCGTCCTTCCCAGTCCAGAAATTTGAAAGCATCCTCCAGTGCAGCGGTGAAGAGCTTCGGAGAGATCACATCTCCTTGTCTGACTCCCCGCTGCAGTGGAACAGGCTTTGTTTCCTGGTCCTGTAGTCGGACGGACATGGTGGCGTTTTCGTACAGGCACTTTAGGACTTCGATATACCTACCGGTAGTCAACTTGGCACCTCTGGAGAGACTGCAGTACAGCCCAAGTCTCGATCGAATCGAAGGCTTTCTCGTAGTCCACAAATGCTAAACAAAGTGGCAAGTTATACTCTTCGGTCTTCTGTATAATCTGCCGCAAGGCATGTATGTGGTCTACGGTACTGTAGCCTTTTCGGAATCCGGCTTGTTCGGGAGGCTGGAAGTCGTCAAACCTGCGCGCGAGACGGTTCGTGATGACTCTCGAAAACAGCTTGTAAACATGGCTCAGAAGTGAGATGGGCCTATAATTCTTCAGCAAAGTGTTATCGCCTTTTTTGAAGAAAAGCACCACCACACTTCTGTTCCATGCTTGCGGCGTTTTCCCCTCGTGAATTACAGAATTAAACAGCATCTGAAGGGCTCTGAGGACAGGTTTACCGCCCGCCTTCAGGATTTCGGCTGTAATTCCGTCGTCACCCGGGGCTTTGCCGTTCTTCAACTGTTTAAGAGCCATACTAATCTCATACAGGCTGACGTCCGGGATATCTTCGGTATAGTGTCGGGTTAATCTAGCTCTAGGGTCTTTGGCTAGATCAACGGCGGGTCTTCGGGTGGTTGTGTATAGCTGCCCATAGAACCTTTCAACTTCACGCAGAAGCTCAGGTTTGGAAGAAATGATCCTGCCATCGTCGGTCTTCAGCTTAGTCATCTGGCTCTGACTAACAGACAGATCTCTAGCGAAAACCTTAGAGCCTCTGTTGCGCTCAATAGCCTCTTCAACACAGTTAGTGTTAAATCGGCGTAAATCGCGCCTCAGGCACTTCGAGATCTGTCTGTTGAGCCGCCGAAAGCGAGATGCATCATCTGGAGACTGCAGGATCATCTCACGTCTCTTGGCTAGCTCATACGGAGGACATTGTCAGTGTTATGCGGAGTGCAATTCTTTTAATACATACAACAGTGTCATCCATACTAGGCATGAATAATTAAAAAATTGTATTGTGGGGTTGCATTGTTTTACTTGCTTTTTTGTTATAAATGGTCTTAAATTAACCATAACCTTCATGACTGTTAGGTAAATACCAAATTCTCAATTTTTCAGTACCACGGCTAATAAAAAATAATATTAGCCGTAGTACCATTGACATAATGGAACCACGGCAAACATTTTTTGCTATAGTACCATTGATGGTACAATCTGATGGTACCACGGTTAAAGAATGATTCAAAGAACTAAAATAAAGTGTAAGCTTGCCAGTTACAACTTAGGTATGCCATTCAATGTTCATTTAACTGCCAACATTGAATACTTCTACTGCATTTTCGACACTTAGTTCCTTGCTATTAAAATTCATGACAACCGACCGGCATGTAGGTATGACCTACGACTAGGTACTTTCCAAGTATTTGTGTGATTTAGCATGTAAGTGGTTGGATGTGTTGCAATCTCAATAAGATGTCACATTAACAGTCTAGTTTATGATTTGGCAGTCTGGATATACTCAATCTGACTGCACCATGCTGCACTTTACTAAGTCACATAATTTAGTTATGGCAAAAACAATTTCCCCTTATTGAATACAAAGTCTGTTTGTTACCTGTTTGTATATTAGACAGCAGCCACTCATAGATGGACAAATATTTACCACTACCAATATGTGCATCACCGCTTGTATGAGAAGTAGAAGCCTGTAGTATCTACAGCATAGGAAATTACCAATTCCAGAAAACTATACTTGCTGCTGATTGTATTGCCACAATTCACTGAATTTCTACATGTGTAGATACCCATTGACTTAAGTACATCCATAACATCTGGCACTGCATGTTATAAGGCCTGTAGGTGCAGTTGCAAGGCAGCTTCCATTTCACCTTTCCGCTGATTTCTGACCTGTGGACACTAAAGATCACCAAGGAACCAAATGTTCCACAAATGGTTATTTTTGGAATTATAAAGCTTTCTAGATGTCACCATCGGGTCGTGTCGATACGACGTCGATTTCGATCGTAAGGTGCGCTTAGAACACATCACATGCACGTCAAACAGCACATTTTACTTTTATGAATAATGCCGTGCTTATGACAACAGCAACATAAACCATGATGCGCAATGTTAAGTAATTTCGCGATGACAAAATGAAAATGCGGCTACGATAATACCGGCGTCTGCGCATTAATAGCGTTTAGCCATGTTTAGCCTACGATG